>CM074198.1:6788834-8163834 GCA_037179385.1 Holothuria scabra
GTGTCATTCTACAAGTGTGTGAAGTTTGAGGGCATTGGCTCGTTGGGAGTGGCCTTGGCGGGCAAAACAAAACCCTCTCATGGACATCTAGACTTTTTTTTTTTTCAAGAATTTAGCCGTAGTAAGTGCTATAGCCCAGTCTGCAACTACTGCAGTCTAACTACTGTACCTGTACAGAAGCATGTTACAAGTACAGTATTGGCTGAAAGTTTATTGCAGTATATACATGTAGATACTGTACTGGTGGTACCAAAATACCCTTGTTTAGGTTTAGGTACACTACTGTATTTTGGACAAACTACTGTATTAAACAAAATTGGAATCCAAAATTACAATGGGATAACCTAATCTCTTGAGAGGAATTACAGTTTGCCTATAGTGTTACATGTAGGTGTGCAGTACTGTTGGGAATTAGGAAGTTACAGTACTGTACTGTAGTACAGTATATGTTCAGTAGTTTATTTTTTTTACCAGACTTTTCCTCTTTTTTTCTCTCCTTTTTTTTTTTGTCAGGTGATAATGAACTTGCATGGTTGGAATTTATATGGTTTCCAAGAGGTACTGTGCAGTTGTTCAATTTGCCAAGCCATGACCTCCTACAGTACCCTACTGTACTTGGTAAGTTGTGGGTCATTCTACTGTAGTACAGTCCAAAGTCCAAATCAAAAAAGGAACCAACTTACTTAAATTGCCCTACTTTCAGATCCAACTTTGGAAAAATCAAGTTACAAGGAAGGAACAAGCCTCTGAAGAAGATTTTCAAGTTTCTGTGTCAGAAATCTATGCCTTCAAAAGATTAGTGCCTCTGCAGGGATAACATTCAAGGTACAGTACTGTAGCCATATGCAATTTGACATGATTTAGCAGGGAATAATTTATCCAGTATCGTATTGCAATTTGCTACACAAACAGACCAAGTTGGTAGTACACAAATGAAAATTTGTGTAGCAATTTTTGTGTGCATAACCCTTGTATTTTCACAAACAATAATAATATTAATAATAATTGGATTTATACAGCGCCTTATATGTATGTTCAACATCTCAAAATGCTTCACAATCATTACCCCTGGTAGGGCTGTGAACGTGTAGCGATTAATCGCTAAACGATCGCATGTGAAATAAATGTTTATTACAAAGCTACAAGCGATTAATTGCAAAACCTGTTTTTGAGAGTTTTTTATCCATTTGTATACTCTGATGATCCCTGGTTTTAGTTAAATGGAACATCCTGGGCATATTTGGACCTTGTAGGCTTCAAAGTTTCAGAATAATTTGATTTTACAATGCAAGATACTATTTATTATTTCTGCATTACATTCAGTATCAGTCACTACATACTGAAATAATTTTTTTTGTGATAAGGTAATCGCGATTAGTCGCTTAACAATCGCAAATTTTTGAGGTTAAACGTTTAGTTATTTTGCTAAATGTTCACAGCCCTAACCCCTGGTCACTGGTAACTCGTCAAACCCACACTATAAAAGTGCACATCCCTTGCTGTTCGTGCCTGGCCTAATGCAACTTCATCGTGTCCCCTGGGGACTTCCCATAGGAGCAGCCACATACAGCGCATCACTATACAAACTACCTCACAGGTACCCATTTAACACCTGGGTGGAGAGAAGCAATCGAGATAAAGCATCTTGCTCAAGAACACAACATAATGACTCGAGTGGAAATCCAACCAGCAATCCTTAGATCACAAGTCCAATGCCTTAACCAATAGGCCACCACGCTCTCCAGTTACCAGTTACCTTCCTGTTTAGCAGCACAGGGCCTTCAATGTGTGAAAGACCCCAAAATCTTCAAAACTGCTATGCAAAAATTTGAATGCTAAATTAATCCCTGTTTCGATAATGATGTGCAGAAAATGGCCTTGTTTGTAGGTCTTTGTTCCTAAAATGATTGTGAAGAATTATCGAGGGTTCCTAATCTTTACTGTTGCAGTACTCATGAAGAATTTTCTTGTTACACTCATTTACCAAAAGAAACCATAATATGTTTTAGTGGACCAGTTACAGTACCTTCCTGTTTAGCAGCACAGGCAGGCTTCGACAAATCCCCCGCCGGACAGCCGGGACAAGTAAAAATCACTCGGGCAACTATATACCTAGCTCAATGTTGCAGCCCGCTGGGAAAGTAGTCCCAGCCTTAAATTTTTGAGTGGCACAAAACAGCATTTGTACTTTTAGACTTCAAAAATTATATGTTCTCAACAGATTTGAATTGGACAAGTACAGTAGATATTTATGCGGGCAAGTAGATTGAGAAAACAGCTAGCCCGTCGGACAAGTACAAAAGAAAAAGTTTCAAGCCTGAGCACAGGGCCTTCAATTCATTGGCCAGATACAAGCTTCATGTAGCTTTAACAGAATTTACTGAACTGTAAAGATTTTGATCCTTATACACAGGGAATTCAAGCAAGAAATGGAAAAATATGGACAAGAATACAGTGCCAAAGTAATTAATCCAGTAATCGGTAGCCCCATAGAGTTGTTGGACACACTGAAAGATACACAAAATGAGAAAAGCACATGGACTGCCCCCCTGTGTCTTTGTGCAGTATACACATGTACTATACCACTAAGCATAAGTCTAATCCGAATGTCTAGCCCTACAGGATGATTTCAATTTGGGTCATGGCAATGCTTTATGGCATATTCAAATGTAACAATGAAGAGTCCACCACTTCCTCAAGTGGCACCTGCTCGTACTGTACTTTACTTGGGAACAAGACTCCTAACTCCTTCATCACTTTCAGGTTTATACATGTTACTCAACCAGGCACTGTTGCTGTACTGTATGAGAAATGCTTTTATTCTATGTTATAATAACATCAGGTCCTGGTTTTTGGAATTTCCAGATGTGCTACAAAAAACCCACAAATCACAATCCTCAGGAAATTAAGGAGTGTGGTACTACAGGTGTGTTGCTTTTTTAAGTTCTACAGTATACAGTAGTTATATATGAGCTACTGTACAGTATCAGTCTTGCTAAGATGGTGGAAAATCACACCCCTAACAGTGATTAGAGGTGAGTGATGGTGTACAATTGCACTCAAAATCCCCACCTAAAATATTTGATGTGCACTTTCAATCACGTGGAGTACAGTAAGCTGTATGTAATAATTTTTCCATTTGAACAGTACAGTGTATTGTAGAGGGACGCATTTGGAAAAGAAGTTGCACAGTACTACAAGAGTTGAACAGCATTGTATCCTTCTGTATCTCCTATGACTACTGTAGATGGGATGGATCCAGCAAAATGACAGCTACCGTAACCTCCCCTTTTGTATGTTTAAAGACGGAGAGGCTTTTTGTGTATAGGTAAGAGATCTTTTGGTCATTATGGGACCTAATATAGTACTGTATATATATTTAATATAGTATATGTAATATATAGTATATTGGATTGTAATAATAATACCAGGAATGAAGAACTTTGACTCTCTCTGTTGCAAATGCTGCAACAGCAAAAAATTGTGTTGCATTCCCCATTTGATATCATTTGATGCATGAAGTGCCATTCTGTGATGCATGTTGGTTCATTTGGGTAACAGCTCTGTCCATCACTTGAGGCTGTGGTAAGTAAAATGTAGTAGTGAGATACAGTACAGTTAGTAAATCAATGTAGTTGATACAGAACATGCAGAGTGGGACATGGGGAGACTGCATGACCATGAATATTTGTCATTGTGTACTGGGTAATAGTATTGCCCCAAACTTTAGATGGAATCCAAGGTTAGCTACAGTATCTACAAAAATCACCTGGTTGCTCTTACAGAATTTAAGATTGGCCAACCACTCTAAATGTAACAGGCTGTGGACAATGTTTTGTTTTTTTTTTTTTTGAAGAAAGAAAGTACAAGGCAGGCTTTGGGTCTCCTTGCCAACGGCAGGCAAGGAATCTATGCGATGGTGATGTCGTGTGGATGTATGTGTGTGTGATGCCCGCTTGTAAACACAATATCTCAAGAAAGGAAACTCCGAGGGACCTCACACTTGGCATGTACAGTAGATTGCTCACATTCAGTAGATGATCCCTATTGTTTTTGGTGCAGGTCAAATTTCATCTGGGGTCACCAGAGATGAAAAGGTGAAATTGTTGTGAACATTATTTCTCATGAAGGGTAACTGTCAGGAATCTTATACTTACCATGTGGATTGCCCATTTTGAGGAGATGATCGCCATTGTTTTATTGGAGGTCAAAGGTCCTTTGGGTTCATCACAGGTTAAAAAATCAAAACCTTGCAAATGGTACACCTTGAAAAGGGTGACTGTTAGAGTTAATTTTCATGAGTTGATAGGGCTAAAGAGTATTGAATGGCATGGGTAATGTAAGAGGCATAGGTAAGTTTTTGGAAGTTTATCCACTTCATTACTGTATGTTAATAAACAAGTGAGATAATTTGACAATTTATATTGAAGGAAACTCAAACTCAATGATATTAAGATGGTCTACAGTGAACATCATTGGTATTTATGTTGATTCTGGTTTGAAGTTTTGCCCTATATTATGTACATTTAGTGCCGGTGTTAATACATATAGGAGTAAGTGGCCAAGTGCGGTAGAGCAAAATATAAAAATGTTAAAACGAAAGATCTGTTCATCAGGCTGACATGTTAATTACTTCATTTTTGGCATGGGTATGCCAATTTCACCACAAGTATATAGATTTTCATGAAATTTATTTCCTACTGTTAAATGGAAGTTCCTAGCAGTGTCTAGGACATGTTAGTTTAAACAAAGGCTGTCTGGGATCATTTTGAGGCAAAGTTGGGATATATTGGAAAAGGCTTCAATGCCCACAAAGCACTGAATTGTTCAGTGGGGAACTCCTGTTGCAACTCCCTGATAAGTGTAAACTTTGAACAGATTAAGTGCTCTGTGTGATGCACAAGATTTTCTTTTCGGGCATATGAGCATTGTCTCTTGGATAATCCTAAGGAAAAAATGAAGATAACATTAAATTTAGTATCAAAGATTCTTAAAAGTTTCAGACAAACCTTGTGCCACTGTCCTCGTAAGGACATGTAAGTGGGAACTATATAATTAAATTTACCACAGGTTATTAGTTTTATAGAAAGAACTTTACTGATCATTTGGATCCACACCCTTGAGCAGGCATGGACTGTCATTGTATGATTGAATGAGTCAAATTGTAACTGATACACCTCTGTGCAAATTGCAGGTCACTGTTCTGATCTATCACAGTTGACCACCACAGTGTCCAGAAGGATTACTGTATCTCATTAAATCATACAGCTCAAAGAACTCAATGGACTGTTTCCTACCTGTATGTAAATATTAAACTGTGTATGACTCTATTTAGCCCTCTTGGCAACTTGAAGGTTAAAGTATTGTACATAGTTCAGGTAATCAAAGCAAGCATAATAGTATCTACTGTGTATCAAACAAGGGACACTTGACTTGTACTCTGTTATGCTGTTCCTGTAAGCAGACAATTTAAGAGCAAACTACTGTATAAATCTTGTTGATTTCTTGATTTACAGGGTTCCCATGTTATGTTAATTTTCAAGGACATCATAGCCATCAGGAAAGGCATTTCACCAAAAAACAAATGCAAAAGGGCTGTCACGAGTAGCCAAGGTTACACCTCTCAGTTCAGATGTTTCTATGTTCCAATGCATGGAGGACAGTGTTAGACTGAGAGCTTGTTCACTAACCTAACCTAACCTTAAAGCAGTTGATTTTTCAGAACTTAGAGTCATCAGTATGTAAAGCTCTCCTCAATACCCGAAATTTTGATCAAATGAGCATATTTTAAAAATACCTCTTTAACAAGTTATTAGACATCATATAGTTTACCAGCATCCTAACTGTGTGGGAGATTTCTCTTTTTGTGGAGGTCAAAGCTTATTTGTGGTCACAAAAGGTCAAAACCTTGTAGACATGACATTTTTAGGGGATAACTGTGGAGGGATCTCATATTCAGCTTGTAAATTGCTCATATTTAGCATGTTGATGGTCATGTTACTGTAGGTGGGTGGTTCCCTGTTGTTTTAAGTGGGGGTGAAAGCTCATTTGGGTTCACATGATTTCAAAAGGTTTTGACCTTACTAGTATATCTCAATGATTGTGAGGTATCTCATGCTTGTCATGTCGGCAGCCATGTTTGTTAAAATAAACCACATATGGCAAGGAATCACTACGCCTTTTGGCTTTCTGGTTCTACACTGTTGAGCTCCTTTTCTTCATCTTGGTTTGCTAAAAATCGCACTCCTTGCAGTGATTTACTGTAGGGCAAGTGATGGTCTGTGATTGCACTCACATGCCCCAACATTAAAAGCTTGCTAAAGAACAAGGGGGAACTGAAGCCACATAAACTGAGTCTGTCTTCAGAAAAGCCTTTTCTTTTGAACAATATTTTCTGAAAAATATAAGATACATTACTGAAATTTTCACAGAATTGAACTCGGGGGAAATGCTAGTGCCTTGTAATCTCTGCCATTTATAAAATGAAATTATTGGAAAATTTTAAACAAACACAGCACCTCCACAGTATTGATCTGGGTGGGCGAGGCATTTTGCGCAATTAAAATATTGGGACTAAGTCATTGGGGCCATTGGCACCACTGGGACCATAGGGAGGGTTTTTTTCTCTTACTATACAAAAGAAAAAAGAAAAAAATACTTCATAATAAAAAATGTTTTACACTGAAGGATGAAAAAGGATTTTATAGCATCAACAGGTAGGGTTCTTTGAAGCCCCTCCCTCAAGGTGGCAGCACTCCTGCATTAGCATTATATAAATATTTCCTCTTTCCCAGTTTTCTAATTTACTCTACAGTACTGTAGTTGTGTGCCTGCACTGAATTTGGGTAGTAATGTTCCCTGTGGTAATATTCAGCCTGTTCTACAGTACACATTAGAATTCTGATGGTTTATCGAATGATTAACAACATTAGACTGGGTGAAAAAATTATTCTTGAGCAACAAACATCTGAATTTCTATTTGATTAAAACTTATTTGTTATTGCCATATTTGTAATTATTTATTACTTTTTGTCTAAAAAAGAAGAAGATCAAATTTCCTTGTAAAAAAAATGACATGTTTCCATTTAACACCCACGTTTGATGTCTGAAGACATGCTACCATATCATAATTTGGTACTGTATCAACTATCAGTTGGGGGGGGGTCTTATTTGGAAGTACTTGCTCTTTTTGCCAGTATATTGTGTGAAATTCTATTTTTTGTGTCTGTAATGTTCTATCATCAGGTGTTTCATCTTCTTGGCTTGGAAGGTACAGTAGGCAAGATATTTCAACTGTGACTGAAATTGTAGAAGGTGACCCAACTTCAAACAAGTCAGTGGCGATTAACATAGCTGAGGAGACACAGAATATATCCCTTCTTTATTGTTCAAGTCATCGTCGTTGGTGTTGATGGGTAAACTACTTAATGCCCTTTGGATTCAAGGTACATTACAGTACTTTTGTAACTGTCCTAAGAACACTTGAATGTAAGACCAGGGAGGTGTTACTACATGGCGATCCATCGAATCTTTAATTTATGCCAATCCAATTACACTAATTTTAAAGTGGACACTAAATCCTTCATTTGGGGATTATTGAACTGAATGGAATTCTCTTGTTTAATACCTAGGCAACCTCATTTAAACCTCTGGTGACTCCAACAAAAGGGATTATTTGGAACTATATGTTTGTTTGTGTGTAAGAGGTTGCCAACAAAGAAGTGCCAGACACTGTCTCAGCATTTTAAACTCCTGGCTGTTGCTAATGATCACAGTGATCCTCCCTATAGATCAATTCTGATGATTATACAAATGAACAAAAGAGAAAAAAGACTAAACATTGCTATCCGATTTTCATTAATACTTGCATTCGCTCCTATGGTCTAAAAGGCACACCTAAATAGAGTAAAATACAGAGAACAAGACAGGTAGGTTGTAATCTGTGTCCAAATGGACAAATATACTGTTCATTTTTGTGTGATCATGTTTGCAGCGATGAGGAAAACATTTATGAGCTACGTACATGTACATCGGTCATGGTTGTTTTGCTGTTTTCTTGATGTTTTTATGGCTAAATTAAAATTTGAAATAACTACGACCTACCAACTGGTACAGAGGTTGAGGCTTTACTGTTAATTTTTTGTGTTATCATGTTTGCAGCAATGAGAAAAACGTTTATGAGCTACGTACATGTACATGGCTCATGGTTGTTTTGCTGTTTTCTTGATGTTTTTATGGCTAAATTAAAATTTGAAATAACTACGACCTACCAACTGGTACAGAGGTTGAGGCTTTACTGTTCATTTTTTGTGTTATCATGTTTGCAGCAATGAGAAAAACGTTTATGAGCTACGTACATGTACATCGGTCATGGTTGTTTTGCTGTTTTCTTGATGTTTTCATGGCTAAATTGAAATCTGAAATGATTACGGCCTACGTACTGGTACAGATTTCAAGGCTCTACTGTACATTTTTTGTGTTATCATGTTTGCAGCAATGGGAAAAACATTTATGAGCTACGTACATGTACATCGGTCATAGTTGTTTTGCTTTTTTCTTGATGTTTTTATGGCTAAATTAAAATTTTAAATAACTACGACCTACGTACTGGTACAGAGGTCGAGGCTTTACTGTTAATTTTTTGTTATCATGTTGGCAGCAATGGGAAAAACATTTATGAGCTACGTTTATGTACATCGGTCATGGTTGTTTTGCTGTTTTCTTGATATTTTTATGGCTACATTAAAATTTGAAATTACTATGACCTACGTACTGGTACAGAGGTCGAGGCTTTACTGTTAATTTTTTGTGTTATCATGTTGGCAGCAATGGGATAAACATTTATGAGCTACGTATATGTACATCGGTCATGGTTGTTTTGCTGTTTTCTTGATGTTTTTATGGCTAAATTAAAATTTGTAATAACTAGGACCTACGTACTGGTACAGAGGTTGAGGCTCTACTGTACACTTTTTGTGTTATCATGTTGGCAGCAATTGGAAAAACGTTTATGAGCTACGTACATGTACATCGGTCATGGTTGTTTTGCTGTTTTCTTGATGTTTTTATGGCTAAATTAAAATTTGAAATAACTACGACCTACGTACTGGTACAGAGGTCGAGGCTCTACTGTACACTTTTTGTGTTATCATGTTTCCAGCAATGGGAAAAACGTTTATGAGCTACGTACATGTACATCGGTCATGGTTGTTTTGCTGTTTTCTTGATGTTTTTATGGCTAAAATAAAATTTGAAATAACTATGACCTACGTACTGGTACAGAGGTCGAGGCTTTACTGTTAATTTTTTGTGTTATAAGTTGGCAGTAATGGGAAAAACATTTATGAGCTACGTACATGTACATCGGTCATGGTTGTTTTGCTGTTTTCTTGATGTTTTTATGGCTAAATTAAAATTTGAAATAACTATGACCTACGTACTGGTACAGAGGTCGAGGCTTTACTGTTAATTTTTTGTGTTATAAGTTGGCAGTAATGGGAAAAACATTTATGAGCTACGTACATGTACATCGGTCATGGTTGTTTTGCTGTTTTCTTGATGTTTTTATGGCTAAATTAAAATCTGAAATAACTATGACCTACGTACTGGTACAGAGGTCGTGGCTTTACTGTTAATTTTTTGTGTTATCATGTTGGCAGTAACGGGAAAAACATTTATGAGCTACGTACATGTACATCGGTCATGGTTGTTTTGCTGTTTTCTTGATGTTTTTATGGCTAAATTAAAATTTGTAATAACTACGACCTACGTACTGGTACAGAGGTCGAGGCTCTACTGTACACTTTTTGTGTTATCATGTTGGCAGCAATGGGAAAAACATTTATGAGCTACGTACATGTACATCGGTCATGGTTGTTTTGCTGTTTTCTTGATGTTTTTATGGCTAAATTAAAATTTGTAATAACTATGACCTACGTACTGGTACAGAGGTCGTGGCTTTACTGTTAATTTTTTTGTGTTATAAGTTGGCAGTAATGGGAAAAACATTTATGAGCTACGTACATGTACATCGGTCATGGTTGTTTTGCTGTTTTCTTGATGTTTTTATGGCTAAATTAAAATTTGAAATAACTACGACCTACGTACTGGTACAGAGGTCGTGGCTTTACTGTTAATTTTTTGTGTTATAAGTTGGCAGTAATGGGAAAAACATTTATGAGCTACGTACATGTACATCGGTCATGGTTGTTTTGCTGTTTTCTTGATGTTTTTATGGCTAAATTAAAATTTGTAATAACTACGACCTACGTACTGGTACAGAGGTCGAGGCTCTACTGTACACTTTTTGTGTTATCATGTTGGCAGCAATGGGAAAAACATTTATGAGCTACGTACATGTACATCGGTCATGGTTGTTTTGCTGTTTTCTTGATGTTTTTATGGCTAAATTAAAATTTGTAATAACTATGACCTACGTACTGGTACAGAGATCGTGGCTTTACTGTTAATTTTTTGTGTTATAAGTTGGCAGTAATGGGAAAAACATTTATGAGCTACGTACATGTACATTGGTCATGGTTGTTTTGCTGTTTTCTTGATGTTTTTATGGCTAAATTAAAATTTGAAATAACTACGACCTACGTACTGGTACAGAGGTCGTGGCTTTACTGTTAATTTTTTGTGTTATAAGTTGGCAGTAATGGGAAAAACATTTATGAGCTACGTACATGTACATCGGTCATGGTTGTTTTGCTGTTTTCTTGATGTTTTTATGGCTAAATTAAAATTTGAAATAACTACGACCTACCAACTGGTACAGAGGTTGAGGCTTTACTGTTCATTTTTTGTGTTATCATGTTTGCAGCAATGAGAAACACGTTTATGAGCTACGTACATGTACATGGCTCATGGTTGTTTTGCTGTTTTCTTGATGTTTTTATGGCTAAATTAAAATTTGAAATAACTACGACCTACCAACTGGTACAGAGGTTGAGGCTTTACTGTTCATTTTTTGTGTTATCATGTTTGCAGCAATGAGAAAAACGTTTATGAGCTACGTACATGTACATCGGTCATGGTTGTTTTGCTGTTTTCTTGATGTTTTCATGGCTAAATTGAAATCTGAAATGATTACGGCCTACGTACTGGTACAGATTTCAAGGCTCTACTGTACATTTTTTGTGTTATCATGTTTGCAGCAATGGGAAAAACATTTATGAGCTACGTACATGTACATCGGTCATAGTTGTTTTGCTTTTTTCTTGATGTTTTTATGGCTAAATTAAAATTTGAAATAACTACGACCTACGTACTGGTACAGAGGTCGAGGCTTTACTGTTAATTTTTTGTTATCATGTTGGCAGCAATGGGAAAAACATTTATGAGCTACGTTTATGTACATCGGTCATGGTTGTTTTGCTGTTTTCTTGATATTTTTATGGCTACATTAAAATTTGAAATTACTATGACCTACGTACTGGTACAGAGGTCGAGGCTTTACTGTTAATTTTTTGTGTTATCATGTTGGCAGCAATGGGATAAACATTTATGAGCTACGTATATGTACATCGGTCATGGTTGTTTTGCTGTTTTCTTGATGTTTTTATGGCTAAATTAAAATTTGTAATAACTAGGACCTACGTACTGGTACAGAGGTTGAGGCTCTACTGTACACTTTTTGTGTTATCATGTTGGCAGCAATTGGAAAAACGTTTATGAGCTACGTACATGTACATCGGTCATGGTTGTTTTGCTGTTTTCTTGATGTTTTTATGGCTAAATTAAAATTTGAAATAACTACGACCTACGTACTGGTACAGAGGTCGAGGCTCTACTGTACACTTTTTGTGTTATCATGTTTCCAGCAATGGGAAAAACGTTTATGAGCTACGTACATGTACATCGGTCATGGTTGTTTTGCTGTTTTCTTGATGTTTTTATGGCTAAAATAAAATTTGAAATAACTATGACCTACGTACTGGTACAGAGGTCGAGGCTTTACTGTTAATTTTTTGTGTTATAAGTTGGCAGTAATGGGAAAAACATTTATGAGCTACGTACATGTACATCGGTCATGGTTGTTTTGCTGTTTTCTTGATGTTTTTATGGCTAAATTAAAATTTGAAATAACTATGACCTACGTACTGGTACAGAGGTCGAGGCTTTACTGTTAATTTTTTGTGTTATAAGTTGGCAGTAATGGGAAAAACATTTATGAGCTACGTACATGTACATCGGTCATGGTTGTTTTGCTGTTTTCTTGATGTTTTTATGGCTAAATTAAAATCTGAAATAACTATGACCTACGTACTGGTACAGAGGTCGTGGCTTTACTGTTAATTTTTTGTGTTATCATGTTGGCAGTAACGGGAAAAACATTTATGAGCTACGTACATGTACATCGGTCATGGTTGTTTTGCTGTTTTCTTGATGTTTTTATGGCTAAATTAAAATTTGTAATAACTACGACCTACGTACTGGTACAGAGGTCGAGGCTCTACTGTACACTTTTTGTGTTATCATGTTGGCAGCAATGGGAAAAACATTTATGAGCTACGTACATGTACATCGGTCATGGTTGTTTTGCTGTTTTCTTGATGTTTTTATGGCTAAATTAAAATTTGTAATAACTATGACCTACGTACTGGTACAGAGGTCGTGGCTTTACTGTTAATTTTTTGTGTTATAAGTTGGCAGTAATGGGAAAAACATTTATGAGCTACGTACATGTACATCGGTCATGGTTGTTTTGCTGTTTTCTTGATGTTTTTATGGCTAAATTAAAATTTGAAATAACTACGACCTACGTACTGGTACAGAGGTCGTGGCTTTACTGTTAATTTTTTGTGTTATAAGTTGGCAGTAATGGGAAAAACATTTATGAGCTACGTACATGTACATCGGTCATGGTTGTTTTGCTGTTTTCTTGATGTTTTTATGGCTAAATTAAAATTTGTAATAACTACGACCTACGTACTGGTACAGAGGTCGAGGCTCTACTGTACACTTTTTGTGTTATCATGTTGGCAGCAATGGGAAAAACATTTATGAGCTACGTACATGTACATCGGTCATGGTTGTTTTGCTGTTTTCTTGATGTTTTTATGGCTAAATTAAAATTTGTAATAACTATGACCTACGTACTGGTACAGAGATCGTGGCTTTACTGTTAATTTTTTGTGTTATAAGTTGGCAGTAATGGGAAAAACATTTATGAGCTACGTACATGTACATTGGTCATGGTTGTTTTGCTGTTTTCTTGATGTTTTTATGGCTAAATTAAAATTTGAAATAACTACGACCTACGTACTGGTACAGAGGTCGTGGCTTTACTGTTAATTTTTTGTGTTATAAGTTGGCAGTAATGGGAAAAACATTTATGAGCTACGTACATGTACATCGGTCATGGTTGTTTTGCTGTTTTCTTGATGTTTTTATGGCTAAATTAAAATTTGAAATAACTACGACCTACCAACTGGTACAGAGGTTGAGGCTTTACTGTTCATTTTTTGTGTTATCATGTTTGCAGCAATGAGAAACACGTTTATGAGCTACGTACATGTACATGGCTCATGGTTGTTTTGCTGTTTTCTTGATGTTTTTATGGCTAAATTAAAATTTGAAATAACTACGACCTACCAACTGGTACAGAGGTTGAGGCTTTACTGTTCATTTTTTGTGTTATCATGTTTGCAGCAATGAGAAAAACGTTTATGAGCTACGTACATGTACATCGGTCATGGTTGTTTTGCTGTTTTCTTGATGTTTTCATGGCTAAATTGAAATCTGAAATGATTACGGCCTACGTACTGGTACAGATTTCAAGGCTCTACTGTACATTTTTTGTGTTATCATGTTTGCAGCAATGGGAAAAACATTTATGAGCTACGTACATGTACATCGGTCATGGTTGTTTTGCTGTTTTCTTGATGTTTTTATGGCTAAATTAAAATTTGAAATAACTATGACCTACGTACTGGTACAGAGGTCGTGGCTTTACTGTTAATTTTTTGTGTTATAATGTTGGCAATAACGGGAAAAACATTTATGAGCTACGTACATGTACATCGGTCATGGTTGTTTTGCTGTTTTCTTGATGTTTTTATGGCTAAATTAAAATTTGTAATAACTACGACCTACGTACTGGTACAGAGGTCGAGGCTCTACTGTACACTTTTTGTGTTATCATGTTGGCAGCAATGGGAAAAACATTTATGAGCTACGTACATGTACATCGGTCATGGTTGTTTTGCTGTTTTCTTGATGTTTTTATGGCTAAATTAAAATTTGAAATAACTATGACCTACGTACTGGTACAGAGGTCGAGGCTTTACTGTTAATTTTTTGTGTTATAAGTTGGCAGTAATGGGAAAAACATTTATGAGCTACGTACATGTACATCGGTCATGGTTGTTTTGCTGTTTTCTTGATGTTTTTATGGCTAAATTAAAATCTGAAATAACTATGACCTACGTACTGGTACAGAGGTCGTGGCTTTACTGTTAATTTTTTGTGTTATCATGTTGGCAGTAACGGGAAAAACATTTATGAGCTACGTACATGTACATCGGTCATGGTTGTTTTGCTGTTTTCTTGATGTTTTTATGGCTAAATTAAAATTTGTAATAACTACGACCTACGTACTGTACTGGTACAGGGGTCGAGGCTCTACTGTACACTTTTTGTGTTATCATGTTGGCAGCAATGGGAAAAACATTTATGAGCTACGTACATGTACATTGGTCATGGTTGTTTTGCTGTTTTCTTGATGTTTTTATGGCTAAATTAAAATTTGTAATAACTATGACCTACGTACTGGTACAGAGGTCGTGGCTTTACTGTCAATTTTTTGTGTTATAAGTTGGCAGTAATGGGAAAAACATTTATGAGCTACGTACATGTACATCGGTCATGGTTGTTTTGCTGTTTTCTTGATGTTTTTATGGCTAAATTAAAATTTGAAATAACTACGACCTACGTACTGGTACAGAGGTCGTGGCTTTACTGTTAATTTTTTGTGTTATAAGTTGGCAGTAATGGGAAAAACATTTATGAGCTACGTACATGTACATCGGTCATGGTTGTTTTGCTGTTTTCTTGATGTTTTTATGGCTAAATTAAAATTTGAAACAACTATGACCTACGTACTGGTACAGAGGTCGTGGCTTTACTGTTAATTTTTTGTGTTATCATGTTGGCAGTAACGGGAAAAACATTTATGAGCTACGTACTTGTACATCGGTCATGGTTGTTTTGCTGTTTTCTTGATGTTTTTATGGCTAAATTAAAATTTGTAATAACTACGACCTACGTACTGGTACAGAGGTCGAGGCTCTACTGTACACTTTTTGTGTTATCATGTTGGCAGCAATGGGAAAAACATTTATGAGCTACGTACATGTACATCGGTCATGGTTGTTTTGCTGTTTTCTTGATGTTTTTATGGCTAAATTAAAATTTGTAATAACTATGACCTACGTACTGGTACAGAGGTCGTGGCTTTACTGTTAATTTTTTGTGTTATAAGTTGGCAGTAATGGGAAAAACGTTTATGAGCTACGTATATGTACATCGGTCATGGTTGTTTTGCTGTTTTCTTGATGTTTTTATGGCTAAATTAAAATTTGAAACAACTATGACCTACGTACTGGTACAGAGGTCGTGGCTTTACTGTTAATTTTTTGTGTTATCATGTTGGCAGTAACGGGAAAAACATTTATGAGCTACGTACTTGTACATCGGTCATGGTTGTTTTGCTGTTTTCTTGATGTTTTTATGGCTAAATTAAAATTTGTAATAACTACGACCTACGTACTGGTACAGAGGTCGAGGCTCTACTGTACACTTTTTGTGTTATCATGTTGGCAGCAATGGGAAAAACATTTATGAGCTACGTACATGTACATCGGTCATGGTTGTTTTGCTGTTTTCTTGATGTTTTTATGGCTAAATTAAAATTTGTAATAACTATGACCTACGTACTGGTACAGAGGTCGTGGCTTTACTGTTAATTTTTTGTGTTATAAGTTGGCAGTAATGGGAAAAACGTTTATGAGCTACGTATATGTACATCGGTCATGGTTGTTTTGCTGTTTTCTTGATGTTTTTATGGCTAAATTAAAATTTGAAATAACTATGACCTACGTACTGGTACAGAGGTCGTGGCTTTACTGTTAATTTTTTGTGTTATCATGTTGGCAGTAACGGGAAAAACATTTATGAGCTACGTACATGTACATCGGTCATGGTTGTTTTGCTGTTTTCTTGATGTTTTTATGGCTAAATTAAAATTTGTAATAACTACGACCTACGTACTGGTACAGAGGTCGAGGCTCTACTGTTTATTTTTGTGTAATCATGTTGGCAGCAATGGGAAAAACATTTATGAGCTACGTACATGTACATCGGTCATGGTTGTTTTGCTGTTTTCTTGATGTTTTTATGGCTAAATTAAAATTTGTAATAACTACGACCTACGTACTGGTACAGAGGTCGTGGCTTTACTGTTAATTTTTTGTGTTATCATGTTGGCAGTAACGGGAAAAACATTTATGAGCTACGTACTTGTACATCGGCCATGGTTGTTTTGCTGTTTTCTTGATATTTTTATGGCTAAATTAAAATTTGTAATAACTACGACCTACGTACTGGTACAGAGGTCGAGGCTTTACTGTTCATTTTTTGTGTTATAAGTTGGCAGTAATGGGAAAAACATTTATGAGCTACGTACATGTACATCGGTCATGGTTGTTTTGCTGTTTTCTTGATGTTTTTATGGCTAAATTAAAATTTGAAATAACTATGACCTACGTACTGGTACAGAGGTCGTGGCTTTACTGTTAATTTTTTGTGTTATAATGTTGGCAATAACGGGAAAAACATTTATGAGCTACGTACATGTACATCGGTCATGGTTGTTTTGCTGTTTTCTTGATGTTTTTATGGCTAAATTAAAATTTGTAATAACTACGACCTACGTACTGGTACAGAGGTCGAGGCTCTACTGTACACTTTTTGTGTTATTATGTTGGCAGCAATGGGAAAAACATTTATGAGCTACGTACATGTACATCGGTCATGGTTGTTTTGCTGTTTTCTTGATGTTTTTATGGCTAAATTAAAATTTGAAATAACTATGACCTACGTACTGGTACAGAGGTCGAGGCTTTACTGTTAATTTTTTGTGTTATAAGTTGGCAGTAATGGGAAAAACATTTATGAGCTACGTACATGTACATCGGTCATGGTTGTTTTGCTGTTTTCTTGATGTTTTTATGGCTAAATTAAAATCTGAAATAACTATGACCTACGTACTGGTACAGAGGTCGTGGCTTTACTGTTAATTTTTTGTGTTATCATGTTGGCAGTAACGGGAAAAACATTTATGAGCTACGTACATGTACATCGGTCATGGTTGTTTTGCTGTTTTCTTGATGTTTTTATGGCTAAATTAAAATTTGTAATAACTACGACCTACGTACTGGTACAGAGGTCGAGGCTCTACTGTACACTTTTTGTGTTATCATGTTGGCAGCAATGGGAAAAACATTTATGAGCTACGTACATGTACATCGGTCATGGTTGTTTTGCTGTTTTCTTGATGTTTTTATGGCTAAATTAAAATTTGTAATAACTATGACCTACGTACTGGTACAGAGGTCGTGGCTTTACTGTCAATTTTTTGTGTTATAAGTTGGCAGTAATGGGAAAAACATTTATGAGCTACGTACATGTACATCGGTCATGGTTGTTTTGCTGTTTTCTTGATGTTTTTATGGCTAAATTAAAATTTGAAATAACTACGACCTACGTACTGGTACAGAGGTCGTGGCTTTACTGTTAATTTTTTGTGTTATAAGTTGGCAGTAATGGGAAAAACATTTATGAGCTACGTACATGTACATCGGTCATGGTTGTTTTGCTGTTTTCTTGATGTTTTTATGGCTAAATTAAAATTTGAAACAACTATGACCTACGTACTGGTACAGAGGTCGTGGCTTTACTGTTAATTTTTTGTGTTATCATGTTGGCAGTAACGGGAAAAACATTTATGAGCTACGTACTTGTACATCGGTCATGGTTGTTTTGCTGTTTTCTTGATGTTTTTATGGCTAAATTAAAATTTGTAATAACTACGACCTACGTACTGGTACAGAGGTCGAGGCTCTACTGTACACTTTTTGTGTTATCATGTTGGCAGCAATGGGAAAAACATTTATGAGCTACGTACATGTACATCGGTCATGGTTGTTTTGCTGTTTTCTTGATGTTTTTATGGCTAAATTAAAATTTGTAATAACTATGACCTACGTACTGGTACAGAGGTCGTGGCTTTACTGTTAATTTTTTGTGTTATAAGTTGGCAGTAATGGGAAAAACGTTTATGAGCTACGTATATGTACATCGGTCATGGTTGTTTTGCTGTTTTCTTGATGTTTTTATGGCTAAATTAAAATTTGAAACAACTATGACCTACGTACTGGTACAGAGGTCGTGGCTTTACTGTTAATTTTTTGTGTTATCATGTTGGCAGTAACGGGAAAAACATTTATGAGCTACGTACTTGTACATCGGTCATGGTTGTTTTGCTGTTTTCTTGATGTTTTTATGGCTAAATTAAAATTTGTAATAACTACGACCTACGTACTGGTACAGAGGTCGAGGCTCTACTGTACACTTTTTGTGTTATCATGTTGGCAGCAATGGGAAAAACATTTATGAGCTACGTACATGTACATCGGTCATGGTTGTTTTGCTGTTTTCTTGATGTTTTTATGGCTAAATTAAAATTTGTAATAACTATGACCTACGTACTGGTACAGAGGTCGTGGCTTTACTGTTAATTTTTTGTGTTATAAGTTGGCAGTAATGGGAAAAACGTTTATGAGCTACGTATATGTACATCGGTCATGGTTGTTTTGCTGTTTTCTTGATGTTTTTATGGCTAAATTAAAATTTGTAATAACTACGACCTACGTACTGGTACAGAGGTCGAGGCTCTACTGTTTATTTTTGTGTAATCATGTTGGCAGCAATGGGAAAAACATTTATGAGCTACGTACATGTACATCGGTCATGGTTGTTTTGCTGTTTTCTTGATGTTTTTATGGCTAAATTAAAATTTGTAATAACTACGACCTACGTACTGGTACAGAGGTCGTGGCTTTACTGTTAATTTTTTGTGTTATCATGTTGGCAGTAACGGGAAAAACATTTATGAGCTACGTACTTGTACATCGGCCATGGTTGTTTTGCTGTTTTCTTGATATTTTTATGGCTAAATTAAAATTTGTAATAACTACGACCTACGTACTGGTACAGAGGTCGAGGCTTTACTGTTCATTTTTTGTGTTATAAGTTGGCAGTAATGGGAAAAACATTTATGAGCTACGTACATGTACATCGGTCATGGTTGTTTTGCTGTTTTCTTGATGTTTTTATGGCTAAATTAAAATTTGAAACAACTATGACCTACGTACTGGTACAGAGGTCGTGGCTTTACTGTTAATTTTTTGTGTAATCATGTTGGCAGTAATGGGAAAAACATTTATGAGCTACGTACATGTACATCGGTCATGGTTGTTTTGCTGTTTTCTTGATGTTTTTATGGCTAAATTAAAATTTGAAATAACTATGACCTACTGTACGTACTGGTACAGAGGTCGTGGCTTTACTGTTAATTTTTTGTGTTATCATGTTGGCAGTAACGGGAAAAACATTTATGAGCTACGTACATGTACATCGGTCATGGTTGTTTTGCTGTTTTCTTGATGTTTTTATGGCTAAATTAAAATTTGTAATAACTACGACCTACGTACTGGTACAGAGGTCGAGGCTCTACTGTACACTTTTTGTGTTATCATGTTGGCAGCAATGGGAAAAACATTTATGAGCTACGTACATGTACATCGGTCATGGTTGTTTTGCTGTTTTCTTGATGTTTTTATGGCTAAATTAAAATTTGTAATAACTATGACCTACGTACCGGTACAGAGGTCGTGGCTTTACTGTTAATTTTTTGTGTTATAAGTTGGCAGTAATGGGAAAAACATTTATGAGCTACGTACATGTACATCGGTCATGGTTGTTTCGCTGTTTTCTTGATGTTTTTATGGCTAAATTAAAATTTGAAACAACTATGACCTACGTACTGGTACAGAGGTCGTGGCTTTACTGTTAATTTTTTGTGTTATCATGTTGGCAGTAACGGGGAAAACATTTATGAGCTACGTACATGTACATCGGTCATGGTTGTTTTGCTGTTTTCTTGATGTTTTTATGGCTAAATTAAAATTTGTAATAACTACGACCTACGTACTGGTACAGAGGTCGAGGCTCTACTGTACACTTTTTGTGTTATCATGTTGGCAGCAATGGGAAAAACATTTATGAGCTACGTACATGTACATCGGTCATGGTTGTTTTGCTGTTTTCTTGATGTTTTTATGGCTAAATTAAAATTTGTAAAAACTATGACCTACGTACTGGTACAGAGGTCGTGGCTTTACTGTTAATTTTTTGTGTTATAAGTTGGCAGTAATGGGAAAAACATTTATGAGCTACGTACATGTACATCGGTCATGGTTGTTTTGCTGTTTTCTTGATGTTTTTATGGCTAAATTAAAATTTGAAATAACTACGACCTACGTACTGGTACAGAGGTCGTGGCTTTACTGTTAATTTTTTGTGTTATAAGTTGGCAGTAATGGGAAAAACATTTATGAGCTACGTACATGTACATCGGTCATGGTTGTTTTGCTGTTTTCTTGATGTTTTTATGGCTAAATTAAAATTTGAAACAACTATGACCTACGTACTGGTACAGAGGTCGTGGCTTTACTGTTAATTTTTTGTGTTATAAGTTGGCAGTAATGGGAAAAACATTTATGAGCTACGTACTTGTACATCGGTCATGGTTGTTTTGCTGTTTTCTTGATGTTTTTATGGCTAAATTAAAATTTGTAATAACTACGACCTACGTACTGGTACAGAGGTCGAGGCTCTACTGTACACTTTTTGTGTTATCATGTTGGCAGCAATGGGAAAAACATTTATGAGCTACGTACATGTACATCGGTCATGGTTGTTTTGCTGTTTTCTTGATGTTTTTATGGCTAAATTAAAATTTGTAATAACTATGACCTACGTACTGGTACAGAGGTCGTGGCTTTACTGTTAATTTTTTGTGTTATAAGTTGGCAGTAATGGGAAAAACGTTTATGAGCTACGTATATGTACATCGGTCATGGTTGTTTTGCTGTTTTCTTGATGTTTTTATGGCTAAATTAAAATTTGAAATAACTATGACCTACGTACTGGTACAGAGTTCGTGGCTTTACTGTTAATTTTTTGTGTTATCATGTTGGCAGTAACGGGAAAAACATTTATGAGCTACGTACATGTACATCGGTCATGGTTGTTTTGCTGTTTTCTTGATGTTTTTATGGCTAAATTAAAATTTGTAATAACTACGACCTACGTACTGGTACAGAGGTCGAGGCTCTACTGTTTATTTTTGTGTTATCATGTTGGCAGCAATGGGAAAAACATTTATGAGCTACGTACATGTACATCGGTCATGGTTGTTTTGCTGTTTTCTTGATGTTTTTATGGCTAAATTAAAATTTGTAATAACTACGACCTACGTACTGGTACAGAGGTCGTGGCTTTACTGTTAATTTTTTGTGTTATCATGTTGGCAGTAACGGGAAAAACATTTATGAGCTACGTACTTGTACATCGGCCATGGTTGTTTTGCTGTTTTCTTGATATTTTTATGGCTAAATTAAAATTTGTAATAACTACGACCTACGTACTGGTACAGAGGTCGAGGCTTTACTGTTCATTTTTTGTGTTATAAGTTGGCAGTAATGGGAAAAACATTTATGAGCTACGTACATGTACATCGGTCATGGTTGTTTTGCTGTTTTCTTGATGTTTTTATGGCTAAATTAAAATTTGAAACAACTATGACCTACGTACTGGTACAGAGGTCGTGGCTTTACTGTTAATTTTTTGTGTTATAAGTTGGCAGTAATGGGAAAAACATTTATGAGCTACGTACATGTACATCGGTCATGGTTGTTTCGCTGTTTTCTTGATGTTTTTATGGCTAAATTAAAATTTGAAACAACTATGACCTACGTACTGGTACAGAGGTCGTGGCTTTACTGTTAATTTTTTGTGTTATCATGTTGGCAGTAACGGGGAAAACATTTATGAGCTACGTACATGTACATCGGTCATGGTTGTTTTGCTGTTTTCTTGATGTTTTTATGGCTAAATTAAAATTTGTAATAACTACGACCTACGTACTGGTACAGAGGTCGAGGCTCTACTGTACACTTTTTGTGTTATCATGTTGGCAGCAATGGGAAAAACATTTATGAGCTACGTACATGTACATCGGTCATGGTTGTTTTGCTGTTTTCTTGATGTTTTTATGGCTAAATTAAAATTTGTAAAAACTATGACCTACGTACTGGTACAGAGGTCGTGGCTTTACTGTTAATTTTTTGTGTTATAAGTTGGCAGTAATGGGAAAAACATTTATGAGCTACGTACATGTACATCGGTCATGGTTGTTTTGCTGTTTTCTTGATGTTTTTATGGCTAAATTAAAATTTGAAATAACTACGACCTACGTACTGGTACAGAGGTCGTGGCTTTACTGTTAATTTTTTGTGTTATCATGTTGGCAGTAATGGGAAAAACATTTATGAGCTACGTACATGTACATCGGTCATGGTTGTTTTGCTGTTTTCTTGATGTTTTTATGGCTAAATTAAAATTTGAAACAACTATGACCTACGTACTGGTACAGAGGTCGTGGCTTTACTGTTAATTTTTTGTGTTATAAGTTGGCAGTAATGGGAAAAACATTTATGAGCTACGTACTTGTACATCGGTCATGGTTGTTTTGCTGTTTTCTTGATGTTTTTATGGCTAAATTAAAATTTGTAATAACTACGACCTACGTACTGGTACAGAGGTCGAGGCTCTACTGTACACTTTTTGTGTTATCATGTTGGCAGCAATGGGAAAAACATTTATGAGCTACGTACATGTACATCGGTCATGGTTGTTTTGCTGTTTTCTTGATGTTTTTATGGCTAAATTAAAATTTGTAATAACTATGACCTACGTACTGGTACAGAGGTCGTGGCTTTACTGTTAATTTTTTGTGTTATAAGTTGGCAGTAATGGGAAAAACGTTTATGAGCTACGTATATGTACATCGGTCATGGTTGTTTTGCTGTTTTCTTGATGTTTTTATGGCTAAATTAAAATTTGAAATAACTATGACCTACGTACTGGTACAGAGTTCGTGGCTTTACTGTTAATTTTTTGTGTTATCATGTTGGCAGTAACGGGAAAAACATTTATGAGCTACGTACATGTACATCGGTCATGGTTGTTTTGCTGTTTTCTTGATGTTTTTATGGCTAAATTAAAATTTGTAATAACTACGACCTACGTACTGGTACAGAGGTCGAGGCTCTACTGTTTATTTTTGTGTTATCATGTTGGCAGCAATGGGAAAAACATTTATGAGCTACGTACATGTACATCGGTCATGGTTGTTTTGCTGTTTTCTTGATGTTTTTATGGCTAAATTAAAATTTGTAATAACTACGACCTACGTACTGGTACAGAGGTCGTGGCTTTACTGTTAATTTTTTGTGTTATCATGTTGGCAGTAACGGGAAAAACATTTATGAGCTACGTACTTGTACATCGGCCATGGTTGTTTTGCTGTTTTCTTGATATTTTTATGGCTAAATTAAAATTTGTAATAACTACGACCTACGTACTGGTACAGAGGTCGAGGCTTTACTGTTCATTTTTTGTGTTATAAGTTGGCAGTAATGGGAAAAACATTTATGAGCTACGTACATGTACATCGGTCATGGTTGTTTTGCTGTTTTCTTGATGTTTTTATGGCTAAATTAAAATTTGAAACAACTATGACCTACGTACTGGTACAGAGGTCGTGGCTTTACTGTTAATTTTTTGTGTTATCATGTTGGCAGTAATGGGAAAAACATTTATGAGCTACGTACATGTACATCGGTCATGGTTGTTTTGCTGTTTTCTTGATGTTTTTATGGCTAAATTAAAATTTGAAATAACTATGACCTACGTACTGGTACAGAGGTCGTGGCTTTACTGTTAATTTTTTGTGTTATCATGTTGGCAGTAACGGGAAAAACATTTATGAGCTACGTACATGTACATCGGTCATGGTTGTTTTGCTGTTTTCTTGATGTTTTTATGGCTAAATTAAAATTTGTAATAACTACGACCTACGTACTGGTACAGAGGTCGAGGCTCTACTGTACACTTTTTGTGTTATCATGTTGGCAGCAATGGGAAAAACATTTATGAGCTACGTACATGTACATCGGTCATGGTTGTTTTGCTGTTTTCTTGATGTTTTTATGGCTAAATTAAAATTTGTAATAACTATGACCTACGTACCGGTACAGAGGTCGTGGCTTTACTGTTAATTTTTTGTGTTATAAGTTGGCAGTAATGGGAAAAACATTTATGAGCTACGTACATGTACATCGGTCATGGTTGTTTCGCTGTTTTCTTGATGTTTTTATGGCTAAATTAAAATTTGAAACAACTATGACCTACGTACTGGTACAGAGGTCGTGGCTTTACTGTTAATTTTTTGTGTTATCATGTTGGCAGTAACGGGGAAAACATTTATGAGCTACGTACATGTACATCGGTCATGGTTGTTTTGCTGTTTTCTTGATGTTTTTATGGCTAAATTAAAATTTGTAATAACTACGACCTACGTACTGGTACAGAGGTCGAGGCTCTACTGTACACTTTTTGTGTTATCATGTTGGCAGCAATGGGAAAAACATTTATGAGCTACGTACATGTACATCGGTCATGGTTGTTTTGCTGTTTTCTTGATGTTTTTATGGCTAAATTAAAATTTGTAATAACTATGACCTACGTACTGGTACAGAGGTCGTGGCTTTACTGTTAATTTTTTGTGTTATAAGTTGGCAGTAATGGGAAAAACATTTATGAGCTACGTACATGTACATCGGTCATGGTTGTTTTGCTGTTTTCTTGATGTTTTTATGGCTAAATTAAAATTTGAAATAACTATGACCTACGTACTGGTACAGAGGTCGTGGCTTTACTGTTAATTTTTTGTGTTATCATGTTGGCAGTAACGGGAAAAACATTTATGAGCTACGTACATGTACATCGGTCATGGTTGTTTTGCTGTTTTCTTGATGTTTTTATGGCTAAATTAAAATTTGTAATAACTACGACCTACGTACTGGTACAGAGGTCGAGGCTCTACTGTTCATTTTTGTGTTATCATGTTGGCAGCAATGGGAAAAACATTTATGAGCTACGTACATGTACATCGGTCATGGTTGTTTTGCTGTTTTCTTGATGTTTTTATGGCTAAATTAAAATTTGAAATAACTATGACCTACGTACTGGTACAGAGTTCGAGGCTTTACTGTTAATTTTTTGTGTTATCATGTTGGCAGGAATGGGAAAAACATTTATGAGCTACGTACATGTACATCGGTCATGGTTGTTTTGCTGTTTTCTTGATGTTTTTATGGCTAAATTAAAATTTGAATTAACTATGACCTACGTACTGGTACAGAGATCGAGGCTTTACTGTTAATTTTTTGTATTGTCATGTTGGCAGCAATGGGAAAAACATTTATGAGCTACGTACATGTACATCGGTCATGGTTGTTTTGCTGTTTTCTTGATGTTTTTATGGCTAAATTAAAATTTGAAATAACTATGACCTACGTACTGGTACAGAGTTCGAGGCTTTACTGTTAATTTTTTGTGTTATCATGTTGGCAGGAATGGGAAAAAATTTATGAGCTACGTACATGTACATCGGTCATGGTTGTTTTGCTGTTTTCTTGATGTTTTTATGGCTAAATTAAAATTTGAATTAACTATGACCTACGTACTGGTACTGTACAGAGATCGAGGCTTTACTGTTAATTTTTTGTATTGTCATGTTGGCAGCAATGGGAAAAACATTTATGAGCTACGTACATGTATGGTACGATAACTTAGCCATAAAATGGTACAGAGGTCGAGGCTTTACTGTACATTTTTTGTGTTATCATGTTTGCAGCAATGTTAAAAACATTTATGAGCTACGTACATGTACATCGGTCATGGTTGTTTTGCTGTTTTCTTAATGTTTTTATGGCTAAATTAAAATTTGAAATAACTACGACCTACGTACTGGTACAGAGGTCGTGGCTTTACTGTTCATTTTTTGTGTTATCATGTTGGCAGCAATGGGAAAAACGTTTATGAGCTATGTACATGTACATCGGTCATGGTTGTTTTGCTGTTTTCTTGATGTTTTTATGGCTAAATTAAAATTTGAAATAACTATGACCTACGTACTGGTACAGAGGTCGAGGCTTTACTGTACATTTTTTGTGTTATCATGTTTGCAGCAATGGGAAAAACATTTATGAGCTACGTACATGTACATCGGTCATGGTTGTTTTGCTGTTTTATTGATGTTTTTATGGCTAAATTAAAATTTGAAATAACGATAACCTACGTACTGGTACAGAGGTCGTGGCTTTACTGTTCATTTTTTGTGTTATCATGTTGGCAGCAATGGGAAAAACGTTTATGAGCTACGTACATGTACATCGGTCATGGTTGTTTTGCTGTTTTCTTGATGTTTTTATGGCTATATTAAAATTTGAAATAACTATGACCTACGTACTGGTACAGAGGTCGAAGCTTTACTGTACATTTTTTGTGTTATCATGTTTGCAGCAATGGGAAAAACATTTATGAGCTACGTACATGTACATCGGTCATGGTTGTTTTGCTGTTTTCTTAATGTTTTTATGGCTAAATTAAAATTTGAAATAACTACGACCTACGTACTGGTACAGAGGTCGTGGCTTTACTGTTCATTTTTTGTGTTATCATGTTGGCAGCAATGGGAAAAACGTTTATGAGCTATGTACATGTACATCGGTCATGGTTGTTTTGCTGTTTTCTTGATGTTTTTATGGCTAAATTAAATTTTGAAATAACTATGACCTACGTACTGGTACAGAGGTCGAGGCTTTACTGTACATTTTTTGTGTTATCATGTTTCCAGCAATGGGAAAAACATTTATGAGCTACGTACATGTACATCGGTCATGGTTGTTTTGCTGTTTTCTTAATGTTTTTATGGCTAAATTAAAATTTGAAATAACTACGACCTACGTACTTGTACAGAGGTCGTGGCTTTACTGTTCATTTTTTGTGTTATCATGTTGGCAGCAATGGGAAAAACGTTTATGAGCTACGTACATGTACATCGGTCATGGTTGTTTTGCTGTTTTCTTGATGTTTTTATGGCTAAATTAAAATTTGAAATAACTATGACCTACGTACTGGTACAGAGGTCGAGGCTTTACTGTACATTTTTTGTGTTATCATGTTTGCAGCAATGGGAAAAACATTTATGAGCTACGTACATGTACATCGGTCATGGTTGTTTTGCTGTTTTCTTAATGTTTTTATGGCTAAATTAAAATTTGAAATAACTACGACCTACGTACTGGTACAGAGGTCGTGGCTTTACTGTTCATTTTTTGTGTTATCATGTTGGCAGCAATGGGAAAAACGTTCATGAGCTACGTACATGTACATCGGTCATGGTTGTTTTGCTGTTTTCTTGATGTTTTTATGGCTAAATTAAAATTTGAAATAACTATGACCTACGTACTGGTACAGAGGTCGAGGCTTTACTGTTAATTTTTTGTGTTATCATGTTTGCAGCAATGGGAAAAACATTTATGAGCTACGTACATGTACATCGGTCATGGTTGTTTTGCTGTTTTCTTGATGTTTTTATGGCTAAATTTAAGTTTGAAAAGACTACGAACTACGTATACATACAGAGGTCGCGCCTTTGCCTTTGGGTTTTTTTGTTATCATGTTTGTAGCAATGGGAATACATTTACGAGGTATTTATATGTATGTTGTCAAAACATCACTGTTTGTTATTTTTGAATTTTTCCTTTGATTTGTTTCAAAGAGGTGTATCTTGTGAGTTGACAGAAAATACATAGTAGAAACCAACTTACATGTCATATTTTGTCCTTTTTTGAATTTAGCGGTTCATAATTGTGATTCTTTTGCTTCTGGTAGAACCAAGAGGAATTTTCCTTCAGAATATTAGTTTTGGCAATCTATTCTCAATTAAGATGTGCTTTCCGATTCTGTACAAGGAAAAACTGACACGGCAGAAGCACAAGCCAATTTTTTAAACGTATTTTTCAACTTTGTCCATTTCCTATAATTTGGAAATATTTCCCAGGGCTTTGTCCCTAAAAAGTGTGTGTTTTATCATTTTTCATAGATTGATTTTTTATTCACACTATTTGAGAAGTGGCAGACGTGAGATTAGTATTTTAAGGCCGAGTACATCCAGCTTAATACACGTTGGAAGTGCCTTTTCCAGCCATCTGAAGGGTTTGTAAAACCCAGAATTTTCTTGTACGCTCCGAACCAACTGATGGTGGCGCTCCGCTTAGAAAGTTTTGCCGCGCCTGACCGTCGGAGGTACCAGGCCCCCCACTTGTTACCAGGTCCCCAAAAAATTCCATCCTGGCTACGCCACTGAACTGAGGTTAGAAAATCAACTTTTTACAGCGATCAAAACAGCATGCGGAATATTGCAATCAATTGTGGAACTGTCTTTATTGGGTTAGTACATTATTTACTTTGTTTCAATTTAGGGGCGTCTTTTTCAAGGTCGAGTATGCCGGGGTTGACATTGACTTTGTTATGGGGCGAGTTTACTAAGGGACGATTTTTTTGGGGCCAGTTTGTGGGAGATGAGGTTGTCGGGCGACTTTGTGAGGAAGGGATTTCGTAAGGGACGACTTTGTATGCCCATGGGCGACTTTTACAGGTGACGACTTTGCGAGGACGACTTTGGTGAGGGTTAATTGGCTGACCCCTATACTACTAGTTCACATGCCGACTAACATTGGCTTTTTATTTACATTACAACATTTCTATTTGTTTCAGATCACATATGGTTGAGGTAAAAAATAATTGCACCATACATGTAACGAACCAGACAACATTAGATATGGCTCTCTTAGATACGACCCGATCGTTTTGTTCTATGAATGATCCAATACCGACTAGTATAACAGCCGGTGGTCATTTCTTTAACAATAGTTGGTACCCAAACGATTGCAAAGTATTTAACTTTTCACCAACCGAATCGATGACCTGTCTGAGGAATAAAAAGATTATAATCATTGGAGACTCTACGATCCGACAAGTTTTTGAATTTTTTCAACACAACTACGAGGGATTTTCCCACTTACTTCCTCTTGATAAGGATGTGGATTTTAATAACGGACCAATTGAAATTGGAAACAAAGAGTACAATGTATCGATTTACTATCGTTTCCATGGTCTACCAAGGATAGGATCAGTGTGGAGAACAAAATTTATCGAGTACACAGTTGACAAACTTGATTCCATCAACAGCGGATCTGACGTTGTTGTTATTTTATCAATTTGGGCCCATTTTGTTAATTCTGGTGTGGACTTTTATGTACAAAGACTGAAAGCTGTGAAATCTGGCATACAAAATTTCCTTGACCGTTGCCCTAAATCGAAAGTTATCATAAAAGGTGCAAACACGAGATGGATGGATGGACTGTCTCCAGCTGTTGCAAGTGAATGGAATATTATGCAGCATGAACTGAAATTGAGGGCACTTTTTCAAGATGAGACAAGGGTTGGCTTTGTCGACGCCTTGGACATCACCAGGGCTCAACCATACGTCGATCACGTTCACCCAAATGTTAAGATTATCGAAGAATATGTGAATAGAATTTTAACATATTTATGCAAAAGTTGAGGAAACTTTCTTTCAGCTTTGTTTCAACGACCCTTACATTGAAAGAGTGAGGAGGATAGTTAACAAATTCAACAGTCCAGGGAAAGCTGAAGTACCATTCACTCGTTTTATTCACAGTGGTACGACTTGTTGGTTTAAAGGATTGTTTAAATCATTTACTTTTACGTTTTTTTAAATCTTCGGTATGACCCGGTCAGGTCTCGAACTCCAGACTTGCAGCCGGTAGGTCTTAAGTTGGGAGTCCTGGCCGGGCCATACCGAAAATTTTAAAACTGGAACCTACTGCACAAGGTGTTCAGCATAAGGAAAGAAATAGGGAAAACAAGTCCGCAGGCCGCAACTGGGAAAAGGCCGTGGCCGGCTCGACTTAAACCACTAGGTACGTCCCAATTAGGGGCTCGAGCCGGCTCAACTAGCTCAGCCAGCGGTCGATCTTTCTGAAGAGTGATCTAAACGTCATCAAAACGTCACAACTTGGGCCGGCCAAAACGACCAGCCCTCCTCGGTGATCTAGTTGAGTCGGTGACGTATTTTACGTCACATTTCATTCAGTCAAGAAACTGGTTGAGCCAGTTGAGCCGGCTCGAGCCGCTTAATCGAGTTTACATCTGCGCATGCGTTAAGTGACTTTTCTGTTGGCAGTTCAACTGGTTCCAAATCATCTGAACGATTCGCCCGCCATGCAAATCACATTGTTTTACGTTTGTTCAAATCCTGACATCAGCTTAAGCATTGAAATTTTATCCGTTGAGCTTTGACTGTGACTAATGCTATTTGAAGAAACGTCGAACCGGTCTATTGCTTAGAACTAGACCGTAGAACTCCATCTAACTAACCATCAAATTATAAAGATGATCCTACCATTGCAATTGCACTAACAATATAGGTAATAGGCTTAGGCAACACGTTTCCGTCTGCAAAACCCGCAAATAACCATTTTCCATATTTTATCTGTAGCGACGAGAATAAAGGAGGGTCCAGGGGATCAGGCCTCCCCTGCTCTTGACCACCAAGATTGCTTAATTGCCAATTTTAAACATGAACTTCCCAGGATCTTTTATGCTTACAAATCAGATGTGTCGTCCATCCAACCAAATGAACTACGACGTGCACACAACCTCAAAAGTCTATAAAGAATTACTTTTACATTTTAAAAAAGCTACCTTGTATACATGATATTAAAGCTGCATTGGTGTTAGCGCCATCACTTTATCGTGGCTGGTTACAGACTATTTAAGTCAATTTTGCCTTTGTGAATAAAATTCTACCTTGAAAGCTAAAAAGTGCTTTTCACAACGTTGACCACGGATCACGGTGTATACTAACAAAAATGACACCATCACTATTATCGATGCTACTCTATACAATTCTTTATCATCCTATTTTTGTACCGAGAGTTTTCACGTTACGTCACAATTGCAAACCACATCCACAGTCGGGCAAAAATGAACAGTGTTTCCATGCGACTGACAGACATGCATGAGTCATCGGCTGCTTCTAAGCCAGCTACACTATGCTAGCGTACTACACCAATTTTTGCCCGTCAAAAGGGACGGGGATGTGACGTACTAAATAAAATAATTAGATGGACTTTTACGGTCTAGTTTCCAACCAATTGGTTCAAGTCGAGCCTGTCACGGCCAATTTCCAGATGTGGCTTGCTGGGAGGCAGTCTATAGAAGACAAAGTAGTCAGATACATGATACATATTCATGTTAATACTGGTGTCCCTTTGGAGTCCGCTTTGGACCTCTGATGTTTCTTGTTTATATAAATGTTGCAAAATGTACATAATGATGCATTAAAGTTTTCTTCTCGATCATTTGCTGACTAAAGTTTTTTTCTTTTTAAGTCATCTTAGGTGTAACGATTTTATTGCAAATGGTTTGTAGACCCTAAATCAACTCGTATAATGGCTCAATTGAGCCAGCACGTAGGAAAAACTAATTGCAGTATACAGTGATATATCATTAAAGTTACCCTTGTTTGATCAGCCTACTATGAACCATTTAGTATTCAGTAACATGCAGATCACTTTAAGATAAGTAGCACTAGATAGCTGGTAGTATTTATTGCGAGAAGCTTAAAAGAAGGGTTTGAGGTCACTCACAATTTTAATGTTTTAGTATTTTAGAGAGATAGTTATCCTAAGCATTTCAGTGAAATTTGCATTGAAATCCTATGTGTGGTTTTCAAGATATGAGCAGGTAATTTTCCTACATTTTTAACAGCAGTGAACTTGAAGCAAGCTGATATGACATCATATCCTCGGTCTTTTGTTTTTCTTTAAACTTTAACACCAATTTTCTCCTCTACGTACCATATTATCAGAATGTGATTGCATAACGTAGCATGAAAACTTCATAAACTTCGCATTCTCCACAGCAACGTAACAGTCTGAAAAAAAAAAACAAAAACAAACAAACAAACAAACACACAAAAAACAAAGGGAAACAACACTTTTATTGTCAATGTGAGGAAGTGATATAACCCCTGCTGCCCTCAACATCAATTGGGAACACAAATCTAGTGACTTTATTTACTGGTACCTCGAGAAATACATGTCAGATTTGATTAGGAGTTTCAACACACTGTGATTTGGTTCCTCTTGTTACAACCGATAATGTCAAAATAAACCGATAATGTAAAAAAAAAAAAAAAAAAAAAAACCGATAATGTATAAACGACAGATAATGTAAAGAAGAAATACCGATAATGTACAAACAACCGATAATGTAAAAAAAATAACCGATAATGTACAAATATCTTTGAACCAATAACGAAAAAAAAAAAATACCGATAAAGTAAAAACTGTTCTAACGAGGGTTTCATATGGTCCTATCTATAGGTGTGTATGTGTGAGAGTTTATATAGATAGGCAGGTAGGCTGACAGGCGGCAGACGGGCAGGGCGGGGAGCAAACAGGTTAGTGGGTGTGAATTTATCGGTATATATTATATATATATATATATATATATATATATATATATATATATATATATATATATATATATATATATATATATATATATATATATATATATATATATATATAGGAATAATACCTTTTCTAAAGGAATTCGTCATAACAGAAAAAAGACGTTTTCGAAGTTTATATCTGCGGATGCGTGCATGACATTTCTGTTAAGGTCAACTGGTAACAAAATATCTGAGCGCTGCCCGGTCATGCGTAGCACACTGCTTTACGTAGATCTTAGATCGCGCCATCAGCTTAAACACACCTGATAAAATACTTTTGTAATCGGCGGTCAACCACTTTTGTAATTAAAGCCTACAGCAGATGAGGGCACTATTTTTGGAGAATTGTGCTTTTTATTATACAAGAATTGGATTTTGCACACAATTGTAAAATGACTTAAAGGAAACATTTGGTTATTAGGATTTCGCAGACAGTGTCGTAAGCAGGGGAGCATTGAGCAGGATGGCACTTTTAGATCCTAGAAGTACGTCCTTTAGTAACACAAATTTTACTTCAAAAGGTGTGGCACAAGATTGCATGTAGGAACACCCAATTTCTCAAAAAAAATTTCAAAGGAGTGGATAGTCTCCCCAAGGCCTTCTCAGCAGGGGTGGCGCCAGCGGAGGGGGCTGGGGGCCTTGCCCCCCCGGTCGGGGAAGGTTGGCGATTTCGTCGGGGAGGCCTAAAAATAATAAAAAATTAATTAATTAAAAAAACCTAAAAGGACTAAAGTTACTAGGTGGGTGATCTTGAACACATTTTTTTGTTTTGCAGTGCTATTTTAAAGCATGTTGGGAATCGATTTTCGATCACTTTTTCTTAGCTCTGTTATACCTCATTCCATGTACCTTAATTGTCCTATCTCATCCCCCGTCGGGGAAGGACGGCATTTTTGCGGAAGGCCTAAAAATAAAGAACGGAGAGGACTGAAGTTACCGGATGGATGATCGTGAACTGCTTTTTTTTCTTTATAATTTTTAATTTTTTTTTTGTTTGTAACCCAATTTTTAATACGTCGATTTTAAGCCCAGTACACACTACAGCGATATCGGATCGGATTACTAGCCGATTTTGTCAGTTTTAGTTAGAATTTCCTCCATCCATTGTCGGAAAGAACCAAAAATTTGCCATCCTGTGTTAATATACGATCGGTATGAGAGGACCACGGAAATCAAATATATACTACTTATTTCGTGATGTCACATTATCAAATAGCTTTTATCGGACTACGCGTATCCGATAAAAGCTGGCTGTGGATGTGACGTCACGGAATAATTGGTATAACTTAGAATTTCGTAGTCCTGCGATACAATTCATATATCTACACTTGTTGGCAAATTTTTGTTCCTTTTCGACCAAAGATGAAGGAGATATTAATTAACCCTCACAAAAATCGGAGCGAAATCCGATCCGATATCGTTGTAGTGTGACCTGGCCTGTAATCTGTTTTAATCACTTCTTACTAGCTCTGCTATCCCTCCTCCCATCTTCAATCCATGCGCGCAAGGTCATTCCCCCGTTGGGGAAGACTTCCCTCCTCCTGTTGTTGAGAAAATCCAATTTCATCGGGGATCTTTCATATACCTGCCCACGATAAAAAAATGTGGGCCTGATAACTTCAGTCACCCCGACGATCTTCTTGATTTTGCTTACTAGAAAACCATATTCTTCAAGGAAACTGACAATTCCAAATTTTCCTTACAAAAACGGACGAGTGGCTTTTCATGTGCATGCATTTTTTTAAAGTCCTCCCGACCCTCTGGCAAAGGTCCGTTCGGCATGCATTGCCCAATGGTCTGCCATCTGACCCGCCCCGACAGCCGAATTCTAGCAACGGTAACGAAAATCGGCCAGGCCGTTTTGGGCTACACATAACGATAAACAGTGGCTTGAATATGTCTCCCCTTAAGTCTGACTGAAAATTCATTTGAAGCCACCTTGGAGCGTGACATTTTTTTCAAATACGTTGGAAGTAAGATCATTTATAGTCTGGAGTTTGGGCAGTCACGAAGAAAATTTCATCTAATTAGTGGATATTGAATATAACGAAGATTCCTGGTAGAGTAAAAAAACAGTATGTTTTTAATACCGTTGCATAGTTTCCCCCCGAAAAGAGACAAGTCCATTACATCTGATTGTAGCAGTACCGTACCTTTTATCTGATAGTTTTCTGATCACTTACCAAGTTGGATTTTTCTATTGAAGTGAAATTTCTATTTTAAAGGAAAGCTCAAAATAACGACTGCTCAAGTCTGGGAAATGCCATTTTAGGGTGTCTGTGGTGTTATTTTTTTTGTAACAATTTTCTATTCGTTCCACGCCAACGGATGGGTGGCGCTCCGCTTAGATAGTGTTTTGGTCGAAAAAATTACTAAAGAGAACAATGCATGCTTCCATATTATTCTTCGTTGTGGGGCAGTATTACAAAGTGAAAATTTTATTGCGAAAGAAAGCTCAAAATAATGACTATCGGTACTTTGTTTCTAGTTACCAGCCCGGCCTCGGAAATGCCTTTTCCTGCTGTCTGGAAGTTCTTAATTTTTCAAAAATATCTGTGCGCTCCACTCATAGTTTTTCGGGCAATATTATATTTATCGGACAAAAGAAAAACAAAACAATTCTGTCCCCTCCCAAACTGAAACTTTCCCGTCCGCCTATTTCAGAACTTCAAATATATGGGAAGCCAAACTTTTTCCTTGGGAAAATTTTCCAATATGGTCCGAGGGCATTAATCTGCCTGATGATATTCAGTAACCCCAACAAAACTGTACAAAACTACAGAGTACCCCCTACTTGATTTTTCTCATAAGAAGGTCAAATTCTTCCATAAAACACGACAGTCTGTCATAATATAAGTTTCAGATTGTTAAAAGTGGCAAAATTTTCCAATTTTGATGGATACTCAGTGCAAAAAATAACCAGACAACTCTGTTAATCACCCCGACATTTTACCTAATTTTGCTCTTGAAAGGCATATCACTTAATAAGGTACCCAAATTTTTTATTATAACCTTAACAAAAACAAAATTTTCCTATATTAAATTCCAAAATTTCTGCAGTAAAATAAGCTCTTAATTTTCAAATCATGGGTCAAAAAGGATAAAACATTTTCGGGCAAACTTTTAGTCTCGTCTTGAGACCTTGGTACGTAGGCCTAGAGCGATTACATGCATAACCCCAACAGAATTTCAGCTGTCGCGTGCAAAACGTTTTTGAATTTGTTCATTTGAAGGATAGATTCTTCAATAAACACCCCCAATTTTTAATTGTCATTACAAAAGCCAAATTTCTTTCAAAAAATAAACTTCAGATTTTTAAGTAATTGTTTAAAAAAAAAGCCAAAAATTTCGAGGCTCTGCGCGCGCCTCAAATTCTGTCAAGTTACGTCCCACCGGGACTAACCCATCGCCTTTGTCGGGGCCTTGAACTGCTGGCCCCCCCTGTCGGGCAAATCCTGGCACCACCCCTGCTCCTCAGTGATGCCAATTTTTTTGTAAGTCCTTAAAATACGAAAATTTCGTCAAATTCCAAATTTTACTTCAAAATGTAGTATCTGTGGCACTAGATTGCATGTAAGGAGGCTAACCTTTTCACCAATTCTCAACGGGGAGGGAGCCAATCCCTTAGACTCTTTCCTCGGTCGGCGTAGACGTACAAGACGGGGGAAGGGGAGCGGAGGGTGTTCAGCTTCGGTGAGCAATAATTTGCCATTTTTCTTTCAATAGATGTTAGAAGTAAAGTCATTTACAGTAGGGAGTTCCGACAGTCAAGGAGACAATTTCACCAATTCAGCTGATCTTGAAGCCAAGAGTAACAATAGAGAAACATTAGCGTATTTTCAATTTTGCTGTACAGTTTTTCTCCGAAAAGATTCAAGACCATTTAGTCTGACGGTAGTGGTACATTTTATGTGGTAATTATCTGATCACCTGGAAAGCTGCCAATTTTTTTCATTATTGCAAGCGAAAGCTAAAAATAAAGGCTGTTTTAATTCTCTTTACAAGCATAAAAACGCATTTTCGGTCATCTGAGGGGTCGCGATTTTTCAAAATTTTTTCGAGTCTAAACGCTCCACGCAAAAAAAGGTTGTACGCATAGATCGTTTTTCGGGGAAAATTGCATTTTTCAGGTAAGAAAATTTTCAAATAACTTCTTGACAACTTTGCAGTCTGCGAACCTGTTTTGAAGTGTGCATTTTATTGAAAATGAAAAAACGACTACTAAGTTTCTACCTATAAAAGTTTGGGAAATGCTATTTAAGCATATCTGAAAGGTCCCATTTTTCGAAATTTTCTGTAGACTGAAATGCTCACGTACGCCCATGCTCATCGTTGATATTCTTTTGTTTTGACTTAAAAAAGTAGTCAAATTTAAAAAAAATTACTTCGACAGGCTGCCTGCATAACTTTAGATTGCTTGTGAAGACACCACATTGTCAGTTTAATCCCTATTCACCACAATTCAACTGTCAACACTATTCCTGTCAAAGTCGAAAATCATGCACCATTTTGCATTAAGGCTCGTTAAAAAGGCTAAATGTTTTAGATTTCTCCCCCGGGTTGGCGATCTCTCAACATACTGCATGCCCCCCTCTTGAGGAATAACCTGGAGCTGTTCGAAGATTTGAACAAGTTGGGTGGATTTCCAAAATCTACGTCTTTTCACCATTTTCATCAAATATGTTTGTTTCCTTTGGGATTCATGTCGACAATACCCAGGGAGTGTGCCACTTGTGGCAGTAATCTGTGACTTTTTGTCACAAGTGCGACAAGTAGTTAGTCCGTTCATCCCAACTACTTGTCGCAACTGCGACAAGGAGTCTGTTCTTGTCTGAGAAAATGTCATTTTTTGAAATATTTCCCGACTCCTTGTCGCATGTGTGACAAGGAGTTTGTCCTTTTCCCACGAAATGGAGTATGAGGATATCGTATTGGGCTATAATTTTGTCAAAATAGGCAAAAAGTTTGGCAAAAGGAGCTGTCCAGATTAAAGTCGAAAATCCTTTTGAAAATAAAATTTGTTTTTGTCCAGTGAGAGCACTGGTGGTTATCTGCCATCACTTCTTTTAGCTTCACCCATATCTTGGTTATTTCTATGTTTACACTGTTACGTAAGCCTTTTAAACGTAATATTCTGGAAGCATTCATACCCTGGCTCTATATCATTTTAAAAGTGCAAGTCTCTAGCATTCAAAATGGCGGAGTTACGGCATCCTAAGTATCCCATTTTGCAAAATTTCAATTACATCTCAACCACTGGGTTGATGTGTCACAAATCTAGTTCCTTCACTTAATAATATCATTGACTGAAATGAATGTCCGAGTTGAATGGGAGTTTCACCATATTGTGGTGATTTGATTCCTCTTTCACGAATATTGAATTTTTTGCTTTAACTTACCCTTTAAGTAGACATATTTCACGTGGTAACTAGATAAAATTGTCTTGCTTAAAGACAAAATTAAAAGGCTATAGCTATTTCGAACAACTACTTACGAGATATGAATTTTTAAAATTTAAAACAAGATCATTCATGTCTTGTCGAATATTTTCTTAAATCGATACTAAATCGGACCCTGTGAGATAAACACACAGGGTTAGGGTCCCAAAAATTCACTAGTAATAAAACCATCCACCATTTGGCAGTCATTTCAAGATCCCCTCTGTCGTACACATTTACTTGCATTTGGCATTCAAATCCAAATATTGATCATTATTTATTTTCAAAAGGAGTTTGCCTCCGTAAACGGATAACCCTGTCCAAGAGGAGAATGTCATACCTAGCGTTCGTTAAAATGTGATAGGGGATACATGCACGGATATTCTCAAGGGGGTGATATGGTACGGTGTATGGCCCCCACAAGTTACAGTAAAGGGCCACAGTTTGAAGAGCGGGTTTTCCCACACAAATTTTGAGGTTAATTCTCGTCTTGTCCCACGGTTGCCAGTAACAGGATGCTATGCCAAAGGTTCCTCAATATGTCATACCAGGGAGGTGTTATAAGACCTCCCTGGTCATACAGAGCACCTTATGCGAGGATAATCTCAGACCGGCGCCGTAGTATGGTCTTCCTCCCACAAGTTACAGTAATTGCCCAAACTTTTAAAAGCGGATTTTTTTTTTACATAGTTGCCGTTAATTTTGAAGTCCTTTTTCGCTTTGCCTACGCAAAAGGCCTTCCGAGGCTAAATAGAAGGGCCAAGGCAATATTTTGTTAATATGTGATAGAGGATACATGCGCCGATAGACCAAAGTGTATACCGTGGTATGGGACCTCTCCCTAATCTTACTGCTAGGGCTCAAAGTTTTATCCACATACCGTAACATTAATATTGACATCATCCTGATACCCTCATGAAATTTAAATAATAAAATGTCTAAACTATTTACCGTGACCTAGAAAAGAGGTCAAACCTGAGGGTCCGCCTTCCTGACCTTGAAAAAAATGAAAATTGTGGCATCAAAAAGTCCTGCCTAAAATATTAGGTGGCTTAAAGGACGTGACCTTGGAAAGTATTTTTTATGGATATTATCCTATTGGTTCACTTTTAGACTTAATGTTTTGCGGGTCTCATTGGCTAACTGCTGAAGTTCGATTATTTCGCTTTCAGGTCTTATTGGTTCAAAAGAATCTCAGCAGTCCCATTGGTTTATATTAAAGTCCAATTGGTTCAGAACAAGTCTCATTGGTTTATTTTTCTGAACCCTCTCGTGATCGGAAAATTGTCTACCCGGTCCAGCCGCTTGCTACCCTTGCATTTCATTAAAACACATGGCTGGGGAAAACCTGTAAATCCCACCTAAAATGATTGGGATCACTTACTAAATATCAGCCATATACTTGCAAAGTCTGAGGAGCGTACAAGTTACCCTTTTGAGATATCGTATTAACAATGTTGCAGACTTCGACCTCTAGTCACCCCATTTGACCTCTGGCCTCCAGCAAAAACAATAGGAATCATCTACTCAATATGGACCATCAGCGTGCTAAGAAAGAGTGCCTTCCAAATTATTCTTTATGAAATATCGTGTTAACAGTGTTTTTGGACTTTGACCTACGATGACCTCACATGACCTTTGCCTTCCACCCCAAAATGATAAAATGATTGGTATTACTATAATGCATTTACATAAGAAGTATGGAATCCATCCAAGCGTCCTAACTTTAGACACTGCTTAAACAAAGTTTAAGACTTCGACGCCCGGTGACCACAAATGACTTTGACCTCCACCAAAAACAACAGGATCATTTAGCCAATATGGGCAATCAACATGCCAAGTATTGCTCTTGAGATATCGTGTAAACAAGCAATGAGCGTCACACACACACGAACACGACATCATCATATACATTCCTTGCCTCCCTTCGATAAAGAGTCAATAATTAAGCCATGTGCCCATTACACATTTTTTGACGTAGGATTTCTCAAAATTTCTCACGATGCCCGAAGACGTAGAAAGTGTAGTGTGCAAGACTAACTCGTGGGGTATCGTGACAAGTCGCGAGTCCTGTTTTGAGTAACAATAACTAACATCGATGTCCTCAAGTTTCGAACAAGCTCAAAATTTTTCTCGGATTTCTCATCACTGTCGCAGAAAGTCGTAAAAGTCTTGACGAAGTCGCACAGTGTGCAACTAGAAATCGTATGAATTCTAAGTCGCAAACGAATCCTGAGGAGCCTTCCACCGCCATGTCATGTTCCTGGAAATTGCACGGTTCATTGAGGTCTCGCGGTTACCAAACAGCTCGCGTCGCAAGCGCCATGGTCTCACCAATTTGAACTCCGCTAAAAAGTCAGGTGTTTTCAATTAAAAGAAGTAGCGTAGCGTGCAATCACCCCCCCCCCCCCCCATTTTGAGAAGTCAGGATTCCCAAGAAATCGTAAAGGTCGCCTATTTTCCCAGCGAATCGAAAGATTTCTGAGCCACACATCATTCGTTGGAAATCATGGCAAACCTTTCTGAAAAGTGATGGGAAGCTGGCTTAAGCATGCTAGGCGATTACAACAGTGGTTATCTGACGATTATCAAAGTAGCTGAAAGAAATTTCTACTATAATAGAGGTCCGTGAGCGTTACAAGAGTGGTGACTTTAAAAATGACAACATGGCTGAATTTATAACAAAAGTGGTCGATGTTAATCGTTACGAAAATGGTGACCTTTCAACAACCTGGATGTAACTACAAACGTGGTGTTACAAGTTGCGACAATCCAATAAGGAGGTCAGCAAATATGTTCCACTTAACTGCTTTGTGTACATCGTATATAATAGGTATAACGCACTCAGACATTGTTCATTTCACATACAGAGGCTGGAGTCGACGCTGACACCATCATCCATTTATGTTTTGTACAGCACAAGAGCACAAAACAACTGATAGTTAGATAAAACGTAAGTCTGACCTAATATATTTAATTTAAAAGATCCATGCAGTATATTTAGTGATGATTGACAGGCACTTTAGGTAAAGGCTTTGGAAATAACTGCTAAAGTTTCGTGTTCGTGATTGCAAATCCGATCAAAAGATATGTAAGTTCTACTACGTCACAATGTTCATTAATAAAAACTACTCACACTTAATAAAAACTACTTTTGAAAACAGCCTTAAAACACTACCATATTGAGGATCTTCGTTACCGTAAGATTTCTGTTTGTTGTGGACATAATTTCCACTGCCAGGCTGTTCCCGAGTTCCCGAGTTTTGACAGTTAATCAATCGATGGATGACATTCAGATAAAAGTTTTCTTAATATCAGCTTTTATCATATGTTTTAAATGGTTTTTGCTAATCTCATATATATATATATATATATATATATATATATATATATATATATATATATATATATATATATATATATATATATATATATATATATATATATATATATATATATATATATATATATATATATATATAACACTTTATTAATCACTTTGGGGACAAAGCGGAAAATCCTACCACTTTGGGAGACAAAAACGTATATCTAGTGTATTCACTTTATTTTCATATATGGGCATTCAAACAATTTAATAAATTTACCAGTATAATTTGCTATATCTTTATCACACAAGTTGTAATAAAAGAAACAAAAAATAAATGATATGCGAGTCCGCCAAATATGCATATAAATACAACACACCATACAAGAAACCTGTATTTCAATGGTAAATAACATCGCCACTGGTGTATACTTGCAGACTACATAGTGGCTGAGTAAAGAGGAAGCAAAAGCGGTACCATAGAGATAGGAAACTGTCAGGTAGAATGTAGAGAATAAGCTTAAAAATGTTGAAAAAACTTAGGAGACATCGAAATGTCTCCTAAGACGGAATATGTCTCCCAAATATACCGATTTTAACGACACTTGTCTCCCAAATGCACAATTTAGGTAAATATATGTATATATATATATATATATACATATATATGTATTTTTATATATATATTTATATGTTTACTTATTTCTATAAATTGGGATTTAGGCGAAATATAGTATGAAAAAACGCGACTGTTGGGAGAACTCGACCCCTGGGCGAAAAAACCGTTTCGCCTTAACGTTTTACACACTATTTTGTATGGGAATGCGTAACTCTATACGCAAGTCCGATTTACCACATAATGTCCATGCAATTACTTCGATGTTGACCAACTTACGTACATCTATCCGTTAACACTTAGGACTTACGGGCCATTGAAATAACGTGCATGTATATTTCAGAACCAATAGGGGAAATATACTCTTATGTATTTTATTGTTTTTATTTTCTCCATTTAAAACATATTAGTTAACATTAATAACCAGCCACACACCAAGCTTGTAGTCACCATCCCGCCCGATCTGGAACTCTCGTCCTCTGAACGCTCAGTTTTAGCGAAAGGCCTCTTCGTACCACTGAACTCCCTTCCTGATATGTTTTCCATACGCAGAGACGTTTCGGCTTTCTGTAGGAAGCTCCGCCTTCGCCACCATTTCGGGATAACAGACCATCAGGATGACACCCCTTCAGAGGAAGTTCCCAACCCCGCCAACTCTGTCCATTCCTCCTGGACGCCCAAGCCAGGAGAATATCCCACCCTTGATAATGTAATTAATACAATTACCAAAGATGTCAACAATCTCCTTCCCCCTAAAATGACCCCACTGGGTAACCTTTGTCCTGAGGAACGAGATGCCATTTTATCCCTTTTAAAGTAACAGGGACATCATCATCAAACCAGCCGACAAGGGTGGAGCTGTTGTAGTTTGGCGAAAGGACTTGTATATTGCCGAGGCCAACAAATAGCTATCCGACCAAAGTGCTTATTTAGAACTTCCCGCTGACCCCACTCTTGATTGCCAAAAGCTAGTTAAGAACACATTAACCCAACTCAACTACCCGAAAACGCTACTTCTCTACTACACCCTTGCCCACAGATTTCCAATTTCTACCTACTTCCCAAAATCCACAAAGCAAACAACCCAGGTAGACCTATCGTTTCTTCACACAGCTGCCCCACTGTACTTATTTCTGAGTATGTAGATTCCGTGCTCTCCCCTTTAGTTTCAGCCTTGCCGTCGTTTGTTCAAGACACACCACATTTCTTGAGACTTATTCGTGACTTTGAGTTTCCTGAAAATTGCGGTGAACGTCTTTTATTCACCATGGATGTGTCCAGCCTCTACACGTCCATTCCTCGTGATGCTGCCCTAACAGCTATCCGTTACTACCTAGACAAACGGCGTGATCCCCTAATACCGACTGACACCTTCCTACGTCTGACGGAACTTGTTCCCACACAAAATTGTTTTCAGTTCAATGGGCGTTTTTTCCGCCAAGTTAAAGGAGTGGCTATGGGAACCAAAATGGGTCCTTCTGTTGCCTGTTTGACCATGGGTCACTTTGAAGAACAACTATTTTCTCAGTATACCGGGCCCGACCTATACTTTACAAAAGGTATATTGATGATATTGTAGGAGTTGCCACTGGATCCCGCCGTGATTTAGAGACCTTTACCGACTTTGTTAATTCCTTTTGCCCCTTTTTGAAATTTACCCATTGTGTCTCGGACTCATCTGTTGTATTTCTGAACCTTAAACTGTCCATTAACAACCGTGCAATTACCTCAAACCTACACTTTAAGCCAACCGACTCGCATAACTACCTATTGTACCCTTCCAACCATCCCAAATCCTGCACTAAATCTATCCCTTATTCCCAGCTCCTGCGAGCAAACCATTTAGTTCGGGCTTCCCACCCACTCAATTCTGTCAACAACACCCCTGGTACCTTTCCCTGTAACCGTCCGAGGTGTAATACATACCCATTTGTTGGCAAGCACGACCTCGTCAACACTGCAGGCCCAAACGGCAATAGCTTCATTGTCAGACAAAGATTCTCCTGCATTTCCTCTAATGTAGTCTATTTTTTAGCTTGTGGGAGTTGCAACTCGTTGTATGTGGGAGAGACCAAGCGCCGCCTTGCGGACCGAGTCACCGAGCACCTAAGGTCCATCAAACAGAATCTTCATGGATACCCGGTGGCTGCACATTTCAATCCCCCTTCACCTTGTTCAATACAGCACTTAACCGTTATCGCAGCTCTAATGTGCCGAGGCTCCGATCGTGACCGCCTTAGTGCTGAAAACCGACATATCATGAGGCTAGGTACTCTCTCTCCAAACGACCTTAAAAAGGAAAAAATCTAGAAGAACGGCCTTTGTCGGTCCCACTTAAACCAGCTGGTTAGAAATTGTTCCGTTAAGGTTCTATGTAACTATCTAACCCGTCTGTCTAAGTAATTAATTCGACAATTGAAAACATCCCAGCCTTTTTTCAGTCTTTGCACGAATGCGTTGATTACCTACTGAAGTTCTCGGTGCTTCACTGTTCAATTTTTGAAATAGGTTTCTTTCATTTCATCTATACTAATGTCATCATAATTTCTAAAACTCTTTACAGGAGACCATTGTTGAAATGAAGACTGACTATCTTTCATTATTTGCAATTACTGCAACTCTAGTATATGTTACTCATGTATGGCTTCGGATGAAGAGAATTGAAATTCCGTCAACCGGGGCAAGCAAAAGGTCAAAGGAAACTGAAACATTTCCTGGAAAGTTGCCTTCTAAAGTAAGTCGATTTACCTTACCTTCCTTTGAACTAAGTTAACAACATTTCCTAAGATCTCTGTGGAAGTCCGCAGGTAGAGGCAAGAGGAGCACTTGCTCCCTCGTATGTCAAAATTATTTTGACAAACTATGAAGGAGACTAGACAAGTTGTACTTCTAGGCAAGTACATATCGAAGACCCTTGAATTGTGGGATCGGTATGTGTTAAAGAAATGGCTAGTTTGATTTAGCCAGTTGGGTTTGGAAAAATGAGTTTTGGTATGGTATGGTATGGTGGTACGTCGTTACTCCAAGCATTTTGAAATGTGAAATGTACATTGAACAGAAAGCAAGAAATCTTTAATCAGATCTCGAGTCCCCCTCGTCTCAATGGTGCCTATCTCATTAGTCCGACCTGAACTCCTAGACTTGACCCTATCCCCTAACCCATTACTCTAACCAAAACCCTTATCCTATCTCCGGTGAGTTTCCAGGAGGACCGTCAATGAGACCAGGAGACCAATATAAGACCGGAACTATATAGAGAAGACCCATGCGATGATTGCACAGGAGGCAAGGCAACTAATACTTCACTTTCCCCATGGAGAGGTCACCATCATTGAGGCGCTACAGAGCAGTAGTCGTTGCCCGGGGCATGTGGGCCGCATGACCCCAATGCACTTGTGGATAATCCTAGTGGGGGGAAATCAGCAAGTCGGGGAAATCGCTTGGAAGTCAGTAGTCTGACCGGAGTTTTTCCCGAGGAGTAGGAGCTAACAACCATAGTTGAAAAAGGGTTATGCGTGTTTAAATATGCTTCAACATGTTTTCAAAAATAATACTCTTTTGCATCTCACCCCTCCTATAAAGCAAAACATTTCCAAAGGGACCTCCCCAGGATAGCAAATTTCCCAAAATCGCCAACATTCTGTTAAAACTTTGGTATTTTGTAGGCCTAACTAGAAAACAACCATCATTTCCTGACGTACCCCTCAGTTTCATAATCTAGTACCTTCCCATTTTGACATGACGAGACATGATTGTGAGTAAGTGAGTTTTGATGGGGAAAATTTCTGGTGTCCCAGCACTGGCCCCCACCCATTTCATTTGGTGGAATTCACCATTTGTCCCCTCGACCACCCGGATTTAGCTGCACATCGTAGACTATGGGGGGGGGGGGATGCGCCGCAGAATGTTAGGAGCACTAACTGTTATCCCAAACTTAACCCCTACAACCATGGAAGTAGTACTTCGGACCCTAATCTTCATACTGATCCCCAATTCCCATTAGTTAAGTGTATCTAACATTTTATGGCACCATCGTGACTACACAGAACCCGACATGGGGATCCGTCCGTATTAATATCAATCAGGTAAAAAGAATTGTCTGGAAAAACAAAAGGAAACTCTTCATTCCATGTCAATATCAGGGAGGGCTAAGAATAAGCCAAAGAAGTAGGGAAAACAAGCTCCGCTTAAACCAATTGGGAAACTGAGCAGTAAAACCGCATCTAACAAACGGACTAACCGATTTCAACAAATTGCAATTGGAGCGTATTGTGCTTTGCTTGTTCGTTTGAGAATAATTTGTTTACACGAAAGGGGGAATTGAAAAATAATTGTGCAGCACGTCCACTTGGAATAGTATAGGCGGGTGACTTTGAAGAAAAGAGTAATTTTGTTTTTTCATTCTTTACGTGTGTGTTAGCCCTGCTAAAAGAACATAAAAATAGCTAGGTAAAGATTAATAATTGTCTATAATCCAGGCAATAAATATGATTATCAAGGTAATTGAGATACTAATCTTGGAAATTCTCTTGAAATAGGGAAACACTGGAGAAAATACTCAGAATCCCCCTTCACCAGGCCATTTCATCCGGCGTAGGGTAATTGCACTGATTCCCTTTAAACAACACTTTGCAAGAAAAAATTATTTGGCGAATATGATCTGAATCCTTTCCATTCTTTTTTATGTGCGTTAGTCCACCAAAAGAACAAAAGTAGCTACAGAAAGATTACTTGTATCTAATCATGGCAATAAATATGAAATTTAAGGTAACATGAGACTCTGATATTGGAAATTCCCTCTGCACATGCAGTGCAATCTGGCGAAATCGCCCTGAGTAGTTGTCTGATGGTGTGGATACATTTGCAGTGAACGCTTGTCAATCTATTGGGCAGATAAGAAAATGTTCCCGAGGTCGAGCCATATAAGGAGACGGAAAAGCACCGACAATCGAAGCCTTGGGCTTCGGTTAAAAAACATCAATGTTTTTATGAGGATATCGCTTGAAAACTTCCAAACCATGAGATATCAGGGTAGAAAAAACCCAGTCCTCAGTGTATATCATGTTAAATAACGAGTTTCGATATAACTTCATGTCTTAAACCCTAACCAAACCTAGAAAAATGATGTCAGTCGTCACAATTTAGAAAATGGCAGTGATCGTCTCAACTTAAATCAACTTAAACCAGCTTAAACCAATCGCATGCTGGGAAAAGCCCTTTAGCTACTTTTCAAATTTGTTACCTGTCTTTGCAGGCACATGAAGGATTAAATCAAGTTCAATGGAGTATTGTGTGTGTGCATTGATCCATGAAGCTTCTCAGGAAATGTCCAGTGACTGGCACAACAGAGACATTGTGATTGTATTATTCTATGACACTGAACACAAAAGCAGTGATGGCTGTCAGAATTTATCTTTTTTCTGCTTGGTTACCTCAAATTCGTCAAATGAGCTAGGAGTAGGTTCCTTTCATGTGGTTCAATAGAGAATTTCTCGCCTTGAACGGTGGACATCATACTTTGACCTTGATTCCCGAATCCAGCAGTGAAGTGACATATTTTTCTGCGGTTAACGTGAAGATACTGGGCATGCAACTTGAGGAGATTCTTAAGGATTGATTTGTTTTTCCACGTAAAATGTGACTAAAATCGAATTTAGTGGCTTAATTAGTTACCAAATGAATCGCGAAATATGAAAATCGGTTCAGATTTAGCAAAGTTATGCACGAGAATGAAATTAAAAAATGCGAGAATGAAATTATAAATTTTTAGACAAATCTGTCAAATTATTGATATCTGGGACAAAAACATATGAAATAGGTACTACATAGTCCAAAACCAACGGAAACGTATTAATTGTTACAAACTAACATTATTTCTTCATATTTTTAGCAGTGACGTACACCCCTAGTCATTGTTTGGGCTGTGGACACTTAATAGCAATCTCAAGGTCAATTGGTTACTTGCGGTTTTGTATCGTAAAACTATCGGCTCAGTCATGACGCTATCGGCCAAGTCATGACGCTTTGATTCAAGGTAACGAATTTTCTCATGTAGAAACAGGCCCGTAAAAATCCATTCAACCTACCCTAACTTCACACTCTCTCCCCGTCTCTTATTTATTTCAACACTCTAACTTTGAACAGGTTAGAACACACTTCAGTGCAACATAGTCAACAAAACTCCAAATTACTGCGCCATAAATCGAATAAATGCATTCTATTGAACGTAAGAATTTTATTCGGATTGTTGAAAAGTAGAAAACAGAATGCTTTGCCAAATGAACATTTATCCTGCCCAAAGCTACTGAAAAGTAGAATAAAGTGCAGATCCAGAGAGAATTACCAGACGTATCCCCCTACCCCTTCCCTATCTCATTTCTGACTATAAGAAATAAATCAGTACCAACTTTCTGGAAAAATCAGAAATCATAGTAACACCGATCCTTACTTTTTTCATATTTATTTCTCTTGCTCATAAAGACAAAACAAATTAATTACAACAGAAACATAAAGGCTTATCTTAATTACAAAATGAAAAAAAAAAAGGTTCATCATGAAGATAAAGACACACGTTGGTTCTTGCACCAGAAAAACAAAAGGGGGAGGAGAAAAACAAAGAAAGGGGACAAAGGGGGAAACAATGGGAAGGAGTGGGGGTAATTAATCAGTCAATAATTCATTTAATTGCATTATACAGAACCAAGGGAACCAAAAGTCATACCATTCATGACTTTTCATATTACGAAACAAAATATCTTTCTGGATCATAAAGTAATCTTACAAAAAAGTAAGAAATCGAAAATGACTGGGAAGGGCTTTCTGTTTACATTTCCAAATAAAATATTTCACCAGGGTAATAATTAAACTCAATTCTCGACTAAAGTTTGACCCCAAAAGCACTGTAGAAATATCGAAATTGACCCCTTGAAAACCAGCATGCTTCAAAGAAATATGTAGGTTATGCCAAAGTTTATTGGCGTGACTACAGCTGTAGAATAAATGTTCAATTCATTCTGTATATTCATGGCAAAGGTCACATTTATCGCATGTTTTAACTTTAATCATATACAACAATTTATTTGTCGGAATAATTCTATTTACTGTACTATATTGAAACCATCTTAACTTTGTATCTTTAGAGTAATGGAAAGGGGCACTACAGTAAAAAGGCCAGTCTTCATTGTTAATCTCAATTAATTGACACCACCTAGAATATATTTTATTGTGAAAGCTGACCTCGTCTATTAACCTTAGAGGTAAGAGTACCACATGTGGTAAGACTATTTATATAGCTATTAATAGGGGATGCTGGCCTTATAAGTGTACCACAACAAATTTCATCCCAAACCGATTAAATAGAATTAACAATGCCATGATATTCTAAAAAGTTTGATGAAATGTGGTATGTCTGAATGAAACTGTCGTAGGATAGAAAAGAGCCATCTTCAGAGGGCAAATCTGAAATAAAGAGAACACCTTTCACATGCCAATGCCTTTAAAACACAGGAGAATTATTAATCTGGACTAAACTGTTAGTCCAAATCGACATGGTAAGTTTATTTAAACTATGCTGCTTAGAAACGATTTCATCCCTAAGAAAATTGTAAGTGGTCTCTAACAGGTTCTACCAAAACGGGTTCGAAATTTTTTGACTAGCCAATTTCAAATAGAAATCCCCATGGTTATAGAAAGAGTCAATACTTATACGAAATACATGGAGATAGTAAATACTAAACTCCGAATTCTCTCTTTTTAAAAAGTGACCAAAGGTACTAATCTTTAGGGCCAAGCAGTGTTCATGGAAGTCAATCATCTTTAGCCCCCGATCCCTGTAATCTTGTATCAATTGTCGTCGGCTTATACGATCAGGCTTATCTTTCCAAACAAATCGAAATAACATAGAATTAAATTATCTATACAATCTACCGTCGGCAGTGGAAGTGATCTTATGTAGTAATTGAAACATGGCACCATTAATGACTTAACAACTGCAATACGACCTAAGATAAGATAAGATTCCGCTTTTCCCATATTTTTAATATTCAATGCTTTATTCATTGCTTTTTCATAATTTTTAATTAATATACTTCCTAAACCAGTATTGAAAACAATACCTAATAATGTGAAGTCATCCCCACGAATCCAGGGAATATAACATCTCCCTTTTAGAGGGATAGAAGAACCCTTTAGACTTCCCAGTCCCACCAAAATGGATTTACCTAAGTTAAGCTTCAGACCCGATAAAGTGCTAAAATAATGTAATTGTGTCATAACCCTATTAAAGGATGTTTCGTCACCGTGAAAGAAAAAAGTTGTATCATCTGCACATTGGACTAGTTTAAAGCATTTACCACCAATATTAATACCATGGATAGTTTCATCTTTGTTGATAAGACAACTCTAGAGTTCTACACATAAGATAAAAAGATATGGAGAGAGGGGATTACCCTGTCTACAACCCCGCTTAATAGCTATTTTTTGCGAAAGATATCCATTAACAAGTATCGAGGAATAATTATCAGCATAAAAGGTATTAAACCACTGGATAATTCATGGTCCAAATTTAAAAAAGATTTAGTACCCTTCTAATAAAATTATATTGAAATATATTCAAAGGCCTTCTCAAAGTCAATCCCAAATAAAATACCTGGTTCATCATTTTCATCTAGATAATACATTATGTCATACACTGTACGAATGCTGTCACTGATATTACGACCTTAAAGAAAACCACTTTGGTTGGATGAAATTATTGTAGGCAGAACTTTTTTAAAGCGATTGGAAACATTAAGCAATGATATTGGTCTCCAATTATTCAGATAACAGCGGGGTTTATCACCTTTGGGAATCAAGGTGCTCACACTATGTTTTTGTGTTACTGATAGGGAGTTCTCGTAACCAAAATTCAAGGACCGTAACACAAATTGACCAATTTCGTTCCAAAAGTATTTATAAAATTCATCGGTGAAACCGTCAGGTCCCGGAGATTTATTATTTTTTATGTTTTTTAAAACCCTTGTTACTTCATCATACATTAATGGACCTTCAAGACAACTAGACTGATCGCTTGAAAGGGATATCACTTTGTCAGAAAAAAACTGGGACAATGCATCATGACTTAAATCGATATCATTTAGTTTATATAAATCATGATAGTATTTAGTCACTTCCCTTTTCATTTCATCCTGATCATAGATATCATGCTTATCAGTGCTAATCAAATGATTAATAATCTTACTAACATGATTCCCTTTTTCCAAATTTAGAAAAAATTTGGAGGGTTTCTCACCTATTCAACCCAATCTGCCCGGGCCCTAACAAAAGATCCCTGCAATTTTTTATCCCGTACCAGAGTAATGGGCACTGGAAAAACAATCATTGTCCAATCCATAACCATGCCTAGTTTTCCCATTTGAGTTGGGTATATTCCATAAACCAGCCGTTTGTCCGCATGAAAAATTTACTAAACAGTTCACTTACTTCCACGTCGCGTTCATGCACTTGAGCTGTCTTTCAGTTTGCCAATTTCGTAACCAACGACACGCAGTGAGCTCACGTTGCACTTAGCCTGTACATAACAGAAGGTAAGTCATAGTTCAAGACGTATGGCATACTTGAAGTAGAGATAAATATCTCAGCACTGGGTATTTGCAAATGACACAAGGGAAATAACATAACGGTGAGATAGGGTCTACAAGGGCTGAAATTTGCTACCTAAATCTAATAGATGAAATCCCTCGTGTTAAAGAGGACGTGGACGCCTCTAGGTTAAATAAGAAAACTAGCAGTTGAGGTATAAAACTCCAAAAAACGAAGGTAAATCTGTCATATAGCATCAATTGACTTATGTTACTGTAGCTTTTATGCCCCAGAAGTTCTGGTGGAATACTTCATTCCGTCATACTGTTCTTGTATACTATTATTCATAATAAGTATATTTAGATCTGCAGCTATCAAAGTATTCCCTTGCGAGTAAAAGTGGTACCATGATTAAAAAATCACACATAAAAGAAATGAAACGATAACAACTTTTGAATGGACAGTACGAAGGGAAATTATCCCTGTTCTCACAAAATGGAATGTACTGCACTTTCCAGGGGCGCGGGAAAAACAATGTAATGATCCACAACTGAGAAAAAAGCCGTGGGCGCCACAATTGAGATGAAATAAGAAGGTCAAATGTTGAGGCGTTAAAGGGCTAATCCTCGCACCCAAAACTACAATTTTTGTAGTTGTAGTCCACAGAAATTCTGCTAAATGGCACAGCTCTTTGATTGACAGGTAGTTCAAAAAATGCCGAAACTAATGTAACACAACATGTGCTGTAACGAGAGTGTTTTGGTTACACATTGGGGTCTTATATGCTAACCCTAAGGCAATACACTGGGATTGTGTCTGGATGAGGATGAATTTTAGACAGTTGTGGGAAGGGTGTAAGTAAGTAGGTTAGGAGAACCGGATCTGTATGGGATGAGAGGATAAGACCTTCAAACTCTTACAGATTAAACCAGATTAAAGAAATTCAAATAAACCTTTTTTATCATGTTGCAAAAAAAAGTTTAAGACTAGCAGAAAATTCGTCAAATAATTTTCTTTGAACAATTTTATTACAACTTAAGAATGAACAATGCAGTGTAAACTGGATATTAAGTGGACTGTTTTTTTTTTTTGGGGGGGGGGAGGTACACAAAGAATTCCCAACTTTGGTTCATATCTCTCATAGTGCACCGTACAGCTGTGGCGTAGCCAGCGGGGGGGGGGGCAGGGGGTAGAGCCCCCCCCCACATAAATTTTGGGGACGTGATGGATGGTGTTGAAAAAATAGAGGGGAGAAAAAAGATTGAAAAAACGACGAGAGGAGGTAGGTATGATAAGTTGACGGAGTTGGGAATGGAGGGGGGGGGGGGGGGGTTGTAACAGAGAAACATGGCTTCACAAGTGTGATCCTTTTATGATGTTGAAAACTAATACGAAACAGATAAACAGCACAATTAAAACAAGGTGTGAAACTGATTTGAGGTTTCGATTGGCAATGCATGTCCCTGTTGCTTATACGTAGTGCCTATACGAGTATGCAGCTAGGGGGTGGAATCCTCAGCAGAACCATCGGAATATGTATTTTCATGCAGGATGCATTGGCAAAACTCTTCCCCGAAGAGTCAATCAAAGCCTTGGATATTAACGATGTCATAGATTCCGGAAACAGTGTTCCTGTGAGGTTTAAAATATTCAGGAAACAGTATTTTGATGATATTTGTGAATTACTCGTATTTAAAAAAGCCATATGGAAGGAACGAAAATCAGTTTCTGTTTTGTGATAGGCCATCATCATTTGTACACTTACTCTTCCATACTGATATTCTTTAGAAATATTCATTATCGATACTGTTTTGTTTTACTTCCAATTCTGCATTTCATTTGCTTATCTATGCTATTTATAGTTCCATTCAATTTACCTGTACTCATGGTGTATACAATAGTAGAAATACGGATTATTGTACAGTAACAGATCCAAGAGGCACCTCGAGAGCCCATTTTATTTTAGAGTCATTGGTGATAATGACTGATCCGTTTAAAACAAATCATAACTTGGTCTGTCAATATTCATGAGCCTTGATTTATCCACTAAAACGATGAAAACTGAACAAATAGATTTGTTGTATGCCACACAAGCGCCAGGGTTTCTCTGAGAAAGTCGTTGTCATTCTCCATTCAAGAGATGAAGGACAGCATTCAAGGCAGCAGAAACTAAAGGGACTCTGTAAGGCAAGATGGGTTGAAAGGCTTTGGATAATTTCATCGACATGGTGCAACTTATCATGACAACGCGTGAAATCATTTTTAATCCCCATTTATACCAACAAGATGCGGAAATCAAAGCAGTCATTGACAAAAATTGGAACTGGGATGGGGAAACTAAGATCAGGGCCCAGGGTATACTTGGAAACTTTGGAGAGTTTGAAACGCTAGTGTCCCTTATCACTTTTAGGAACGTTTGGGCTCCGTTGAGGGGAATCACTCTCAAGCTAGTATATCCAGTGTAGCTTATTTATAATAATACGGACTAAACGTAACTCGAGAGGATTGCAGGAATACGCAGTCTCCAGGAACCGCTCCAGTACCGGAAAGATTATGTAGCCACTGTTTTCGGTGGGGGAGTCTCGAGTCTACTCTTCCTTATTATCTACTAAATTTGATTATTAGAATTAGCCCACATTTCATTCTAAATATTAGTTAATACCAATTTTTGACCCTCCGCCTTAAGTCCCCAGGACCTTCACCGTGCGCGTGCACCATCGGTGCGTGCAAAGAACTTCGACCTCAGGCCTGACGGCCAGACTTTCCAAGTTACACGCATCTGGCGTGTGGCACACGCATTTCAGCTCCTTCACACACTCACACGCAGAGCAGTCCTGATCACACACATTCCTGTGCTTGCTCAAGAATAACACGAGTTTCAAGATGTTTTGCTCATCCAGTTTCGTAACTAGTCGAAGCAGTCGGCACAGGTATTTCCCGTCGTCTCGCGCCCCGTAGCCCAAGGTTGCCACATTGGCCGATTACCTGCCAAATCGCGTAAATTTATCTACCATACGTGTCAACCAATCAGATTTCGTATATCAGTGTATTTTCTTTCTGGGCGTACAAGCGGTACTCTGATTCACCCACCGCACTTATCCAAGTAACACCAACGCCTAAATGCCCAACATCGGCATTACCCTACCGAGCGTTTGAGCTATTTATCTGATTATATATCCTACACTTGTTCTCGATTACCACATGACCATAAACTCTTTTAAATGGAACCTCCGACACACTGGTCGGTCCCGCGAATAATACTGGGATAATGTTATATAGGAAAGGGCTATCACATCGTAACTCTCTCTCAAGCCAGCCAAAATCACTGCCTTACCCGGCACACATGCTAACGGAGAGTTACAATTATTCACTTATTGCACCTTGGACCCGACCGTGGGTTCCAAATGTTTGATTTGAATAATATCCATTCCCACCAGTTTATACGTGAGCCTCTGGCACCATGGCCTACCTACTATATATCATGCTACCGATGAGCCCCGAAAATAATCTTTTTGGGCGAAAAGCGTCTAGCAATAGCACACCATGCTATGGTTTGTTACCTTACAAGGTCACAAAAACATTTAAACTCAAACCTTTGGGTTCCCTATTAAAACACCACTGAAAGTTGCTTAATTATTCTTTGCCGGGTGATATCCCCCAACATCACGCAAGAATTGTAAGGCGAAATCAAGAGCTTAACCTACCATCATGGTTAAATTTATCACGAGCATACCGGTCTGTGAACACGCCACTGAGTTTTTGGAGAGTCGGCCACTTCTGTTTACCTCAAAACCCATCTGATATGCACGTAGGATGTGCGGTTTCCGGCCATCTGGGGGGTTTGTAAAACCAAAAATTTTCTTGTACGCTCTGCGCCAACTGATGGTGGCGCTCCGATAAGATAGTCACACATAAATTTCCCCAAATTTGGAATTTCTGCTGACCCCCCTCCCCTGCTGAAAATTCTGGACACGCGTCTGGAGGTAGCTTTGAAAAAAGCTCAGTGCAACCTAATTGTAAAAATTGGCTTCCCTCACTAATTTGTATTCCAAATCGATACCATTCAGTCCATTCTCAAAACGACAGTCATTTTTTGTGTTTGATTGAAATTAAAATATACCGGAATTCTTGATGAGGTTAGTAAAATTCCTGTATTCAAAAAGCAGTATGAAAGACAGGAAATATTTTTTTTAAGTTCTGATAAATCATCTAGCACACTTTCATGTACCTTGCTGTTATTCATTATAAATGTTTGCTATCGATGCTGTTATGATTCACATTATAATCCATATTTGTTATTTTTTCAATGTTATATATGGTGTACAATGAACTGCACAGGCCATTGAAAAGTGAGTTTCAGGAGGTGACTGTATAGCCTAGGTCTCAAGTGCTTTCGGTACTTTAATGCAAAAATTTGTACAATATTCAAAATATGATTGGAACCTAATTGTAAAAATTGGCTTCCCTCACTAATTTGTATTCCACATCGATACCATTCAGTCCATTCTCAAAACGACAGTCATTTTTTGTGTTTGATTGAAATTAAAATATACCGGAATTTTTGATGAGGTTAGTAAAATTCCTGTATTCAAAAAGCAGTATGAAAGACAGGAAATATTTTTTTTAAGTTCTGATAAATCATCTAGCACACTTTCATGTACCTTGCTGTTATTCATTATAAATGTTTGCTATCGATGCTGTTATGATTCACATTATAATCCATATTTGTTATTTTTTCAATGTTATATATGGTGTACAATGAACTGCACAGGCCATTGAAAAGTGAGTTTCAGGAGGTGACTGTATAGCCTAGGTCTCACGTGCTTTCGGTACTTTAATGCAAAAATTTGTACAATATTCAAAATATGATTGCATGGAATCAGGACATTTTCAGCACATATTGATCTAGTATGAAAAAAAGCAAAATATAGCAACATTTTGCATCTAAGGCCTTGGAAAAAGCAAAAAACTTTCCAAAAGGGGAGGGGGACACCCCAGGACGGCGGTCAAGAATAGGGACGATGGGTCGATTTTGCCCCCTCACAAAAAACTGGCTACGCCCCTGCTCTACAGCACGGTATACTCAGGCTGCTCTTGGAAAAGTGTTTTTGTTTTTGTCTTTTATTGTTAATGGTTGAACAATCCTCATTGTACGCGGGTCTGCGATTTCGTCTGAAATAAACCTAAACTTCGTGCTTTTTACGTAAATGGAGAAAGGAGGACACAACGAAACAATTCCAGATCAGAACAGGTGTAAGGCCTAATTAAAAAAATAACATATTTAAAGCATGGATACACAACACACAATGCACAATCGAATATGGTGAGTAACATAAGTTCGGGTTTACCCAAGGTATGTTTGATGCCAACAGAACACACTGCTTGTGTGATCACCTGGTTGAGGCAATCTAATTGATACATTCATTTTGCAATATGGTAAACAAATGTACCTCAATGAATGAGTCAATTCTGCACTGTTCATATTTACTCAACAGCAGTTGTTTACTTGGTCGTAATTGGCATATATTCAGCACATGTCGAGAATATATTCCAGCACAGTTGTAGCGGAAAGAAAAACACGTCAAGGGACTCAGTGCCAGGAAGACTTAGCGGAGCGCCACCACCAGTTGCCGTGAAGCGTACAAGAAAATATTTGGTTTTACACAATTTTTGCCACAAAATTGCTATGTCATAGATAAGGACAAGATATTTAGACAAACAAAGACAAAGAGTCCGTTTCCTAGAAAGACATTCGTTTAAGGGAAATAAATATTGTTCTTTTACGTTGGAAGTCTTGGAACAAATTTCGAGAGACTAAATAAACTGTAAATGAAAGACACATCGCGCATGGAACCTTTACACTCTTTGACACTAATCGCTAATACGTTGTTAATAATAGACTGCAATGGTGTCGATGAGTAGGCTGTAGTTAACTCTTTTAACACACGATCGAGGTCCAGTATTCCCGTTGTCAGTCGAACACAACAGAAGATGCTCTCGTCTCGGCTCAAGCGCCAATCCCTTGCTACTTCTATAAGGGAGGTATAAAGATAGATGTATGTCCTTCAACGTTCTTAAACTCATTGAAGGCATGTTAGTTTCCAACGCTAATCTTTCTTTCCTTTTTCATATGAACTAAAGGATTAGCGATTCCTTGTCAAAATACCAATGATAAGACTCACCCTCGTCAGCCGTCATGCAAAAATAAAAAAATGTCCTTTTCGTCATTATTCGCCACACTTAAAATCTTGTTATTTTAAATCGGATGAGAATTTCCATAAACCGTTTTGTTCAAAGATACCTCGGAAAGATTCGCAAATTTGCAGAAACTGGAAAAGTATAGACTTGAGCGATGTTTAAAGTGTATCTTATTGTTACTTTTTTAGGTTAAATACAACCTCAGATATTTTAGGAACAATCCGGATCAAGTTAAGACTCCCATTAGCGATTAGTTTTCAAGCAAGCCGCCTATGTTTTTTTCTCAATGACAACACTAGATCGATGCTGGCATTGAGACAATTTAGGAGTGGATGATCAATCCTATTGGTAAAAACACAAATGTCTCACATTAGTCGGATGCACAGTCGTGTTCAACGCACGTTCTTTAAAATGGTCTTTGATACAGGATTAGAGTTCGCTTTGAAAAGAGTAGATCTTAATAAAGGAAGGCCAATAGATGTTTAACGATAAGAACAAAATTATATTTCAAGTAAATTTCCGTAGCTGAATAGGATTTATTTATTCTGGACTGTTCTGAAGTACGGTACATATTCTGGCAGTTTATCTCAAGGCTTCTTCCTCCGTTACAACTCCCTGCTGCAATACTCTCGTGTACACCCATATTTGGCAGCAAAATACTTAGACTTGCAATCAAGAGGCAGGGAGTTCGATTCCTGGTTGGGTCATACCGAGGACTTTAAAAAGGGAACCTACTGCCATTGTGTTTGGTGCTCAACTTAAGCAATGGAGTTGGGAAAAAGCTAGTGAGCAACAACTGTTAAAGGCCATGGCTGGCTCGAATTAAACCAATTGGGTTAGAAACTTTGCCATAAAACCCCCTCTAAACTAACCTTACTACACTTTGCACATATCAAAGCTACCAGAGGATAACGGCTAAAACTTTCGTTCATTTCAAGTGAGGGGCATTTCGTAATTTTCATAATAAACGTTTATGTTTTATTATTTTCTTGCAAAGTGTGTTGTCGCTCCCTAGAACCCTTTGCATTGAAGGCTGTGTTGCCTTTTCGCATTTTAACATGCCTTGGAGTGGAGATGAAATACAGTCATGATTTATAATAATAAAAGTGTTGGTTACTCTATTGGTAAGGGATTTTTAGTTTTAAGCAAAAAAAAAAAAAAAAAAGAAGAAAAAAGAATAATGCAGAAAACTTAAAATTCCTTAGGAAATAAGTTGTATCTATTTTAATCTTTAAATGCAGAAATTGCAATATAATGAGACGGTTTGCAATCGTCTTAATTGTTATATAAACTTGTCATATTAGGGGAAGAGTAGGCTATATTTTTTTTTTTGTTGAAGCTTGAAATCGATTTTAATTTAGCACATGATGAAACTTTCCTTTCGTTTTGAAACATTGTCCTTCTCTGCTTAATTGCGTCTTATCACCTCAGGGAAGAATTGAAGCTCACTACACACACACTTGCACATACAAACATACTTGAAATAGCCAGATTCTACATCTGAAAATAAACAAAAACAAACGTAACATTCAGGTTGAAGTTCTTTGTTTCCATTGTAAAATATTCAGATACTAAACATAGAAACATCACATAAATTACGTATACAAGATGAAGTGGAGGAGACCCAGCAAAAGCAAAGCCTATCGAGGATGGGCGACCTTATACAAGCAAAATATACAGCAATTAATACTTAAACTACAATCACTACAAAGAAGCAATAGACAGAAAAGTCGTACGGAAACAAGAGGAAACAAGGAGTTGTTGACGAAGTTTGTGATTGATTTTCGCTTCGAAGACTGCAGGTGCTCCTTTAAAGTTTTACATCTTCGAAAGGCGGGAAAGGCGGGGAAAAATAGATAGTCACAAACATAAATTTCCCCAAAGTTGGAATTTCTGCTGACCCCACCCCTCCCCCATGCTGAGAATCCTGGACACGCGCCTGGAGGTGGCTTTGAAAAAAGCTCAGTGACCTGCTGCAACCTAATTGTAAAAATTGGCTTACCTCACTAATTTGTATTCCACATCGATACCATCCAGTCCATTCTCAAAACGGCAGTAATTTTTTTGTGTTTAATTGAAATTAAAGTATACAGGAATCAGTATTTTCGATGAGGTCAGTAAATTCCGTGTATTCAAAAAACAGTATGAAAGACAGGGAATATTTTTTTTAAGTTCTGATAAATCATCTAGCACACTTTCATGTACCTTGCTGTTATTCATTATAAATGTTTGCTATCGATGCTGTTATGATTCACATTATAATCCATATTTGTTATTATTTCAATGTTATATATGGTGTACAATGAACTGCACAGGCCATTGAAAAGTGAGTTTCAGGAGGTGACTGTATAGCCTAGGTCTCAAGTGCTTTCGGTACTTTAATGCAAAAATTTGTACAATATTCAAAATATGATTGCATGGAATCAGGACATTTTCAGCACATATTGATCTAGTATAAAAAAAAAGAAGCACAATACAGCAACATTTTGCATCTAAGGCATTGGAAAAAGCAAAAAACTTTCCAAAAGGGGAGGGGGACACCCCAGGACGGCGGTCAAGAATAGGGACGATGGGTCGATTTTGCCCCCTCACAAAAAAACTGGCTACGCCCCTGCTCTACAGCACGGTATACTCAGGCTGCTCTTGGAAAAGTGTTTTTGTTTTTGTCTTTTATTGTTAATGGTTGAACAATCCTCATTGTACGCGGGTCTGCTTTTTCGTCTGAAAAAACCCTAAACCTCGTGCTTTTTACGTAAATGGAGAAAGGAGGACACAACGAAACAATTCCAGATCAGAACAGGTGTTAGGCCTAATTAAAAAAATAACATATTTAAAGCATGGATACACAACACACAATGCACAATCGAATATGGTGAGTAACATAAGTTCGGGTTTACCCAAGGTATGTTTGATGCCAACAGAACACACTGCTTGTGTGATCACCTGGTTGAGGCAATCTAATTGATACATTCATTTTGCAATACGGTAAACAAATGTACCTCAATGAATGAGTCAATTCTGCACTGTTCATATTTACTCAACAGCAGTTGTTTACTTGGTCGTAATTGGCATATATTCAGCACATGTCGAGAATATATTCCAGCACAGTTGTAGCGGAAAGAAAAATACGTCAAGGGACAAGTGCCAGGAAGACTTAGCGGAGCGCCACCACCAGTTGCCGTGAAGCGTACAAGAAAATATTTGGTTTTACACAATTTTTGCCACAAAATTGCTATGTCATAGATAAGGACAAGATATTTAGACAAACAAAGACAAAGAGTCCGTTTCCTAGAAAGACATTCGTTTAAGGGAAATAAATATTGTTCTTTTACGTTGGAAGTCTTGGAACAAATTTCGAGAGACTAAATAAACTGTAAGTTAAATGAAAGACACATCGCGCATGGAACCTTTAAATCTTCGACACTAATCGCTAATATGTTGTTAATAATAGACTGCAATGGTGTCGATGAGTAGGCTGTAGTTAACTCTTTTAACACACGATCGAGGTCCAGTATTCCCGTTGTCAGTCGAACACAACAGAAGATGCTCTCGTCTCGGCTCAAGCGCCAATCCCTTGCTACTTCTATAAGGGAGGTATAAAGATAGATGTATGTCCTTCAACGTTCTTAAACTCATTGAAGGCATGTTAGTTTCCAACGCTAATCTTTCTTTCCTTTTTCATATGAACTAAAGGATTAGCGATTCCTTGTCAAAATACCAATGATAAGACTCACCCTCGTCAGCCGTCATGCAAAAATAAAAAAATGTCCTTTTCGTCATTATTTGTCACACTTAATATCTTGTTATTTTAAATGGGAAGAGAATTTCCATAAACTGGTTTGTTCAAAGATACCTCGGAAAGATTCGCAAATTTGCAGAAACTGAAAAAGTATAGACTTGAGCGATGTTTAAAGTGTATCTTATTGTTACTTTTTAGACTGCAGGTGTTCCTTTAAAGTTTTACATCTTCGAAAGACGGGAAAAATGGATTTCTCTGGGAAAATATCCTTCATCTTCGGCGAACTGTAGCGCAGATGAAAGCTATTGTGCAAAATATTCGATAAGTGGCGTAAGCACGGGTGGTTGTCGAAAAAATCGGGTAATTCCTCTGGGTAGCTTTGACCTTAGTCCTTTTTATGATTTTGTAGAAGTTGGGTTCTAGGAATAAGTTGGATTTTTTGAAACTGGGCTTGCACGAAGTTTTAGTTGTAACCTCTTTGAACTAGATATTGTTTATATTCGGCTAGTCGATTCTCTAGTAACTGGGACTTCGAACAAATGCCTTTGAGGGCAATACTATAAGGAATGCTCCGCTTACAGCTTGACGGATGAGCACTATCTGTGCGAAGATAGAGGTGCCCGTCTGTGGGTTTGGAATAAACGTCAGTAAAAATCTCTTCTTCATTTAAATGTACTAAAACATCGAGAAATTCAAGTTTGGATTCTGAAGATCTAACTACAAATTTTATAGAGGGATAAATCGAATTAATGAAATTAGTAAAGGATCCTACGGCCTTAACCCCATGGGTCCAAATTTCAAATATGTCGTCTCTGAATGTCTACCAGTTGTTAGGAGCAAACGGACCTTGAGTCGTGGCTATTTTATCAATGTAAGACATAGCTATGTCCGCATTGCTACAGGCATTTTAAGGGCCCATAGCAGTACCATGAACCTGTAAATAGTGTTTACCGTTGAAAGTAGAATTATTATGATTTAAGCAAATTTCTACCGCCTCTTATATACAACTAGTACTAAGTTTGCAAGCAGTTCTACGTTCGAGACCCTCTCTAACTGCTCTTAGTCCCAATGAGTTATCAATGTTGGGAAACATGGCTTCCAGGTTTCCCTTCCAGGCATAGGGAGCTTCTTGTCATCTTTAGCGTGTAGCTGACCGCCACTAAACTTTTCTCACTCTAAATTTGCAATATTTTAGTGGTGTCTGTGAATCCTATATGGATCCTACCTGCCAAGCGAGACATTTTGTTGGTTCCAGTATATATCATCCAACCCACACACACACACACACACACACACATATATATATATATGTGGAGTAGAAAATACCATACTCAACTACGTTTCAAAAAAAAAAAAAAAAAAATGCACAAGATTCACGGTGTTGTTGGAAGCTTTCGACTATTTATTCAGTCTTCCTCAGGCAACTGTATGACCAATAAAATGATTAACACTTATATACAAGGCTAAATGCACAAGAAGGGAGTTAAAAGTAAAAGCTTCAAGGTCCTAGTAGAAAAAGCAAAAGGATTAAAAGGGAATCAAAATACAAAAAGAAAAAATACAAAAAGACAAAATACAAAAGAAAAACAAAATAAAGGCTAGGTACAGGACATCAGCCCCCCAAAAAAGGGGGGGGGGATAAGAAGATAAAACAATAAAAAGATTTTTAAAGGAAGTTAAACTTAGAAAGGAAGACTGAATAAAAAGTCGAAAGCTTCCAACAACACCGTGAATCTTGTTCATTTTTTTGGAACGTAGTTGAGTATAGTATTTTCTACTCCATATATATTTGTTTTACCTTCTGTGTGAATCCTGTGCGATCCTACGATTCCTATCAAGCCTTCCCGTTGCAAACCAGTATCACTCTACTATGTATATATATATATATATTTATATATATATATATATATATATATATATATATATATATATATATATATATATATATATATATATATATATATATAATGAAAAAAAGAGAGGGTAACGCCTTCATCATATCCAGTAAATCATAGAAAACAATATATTTCAAGCTACCTCGTGAAAAAAGTCTTTTTGACATCAGTGCTGGGACGCTGTTGTGGGTTGTGGTGAGCATCCAATGCCCGTTTTACCTGCTGTCGCGTTCGCCTTCTCCCATGTCCACGCCGAACAAGATAATCAACCAATTCACAGCGTCCCAGCACTGATGTCAAAAAGACTTTTTTCACTGTACAGTTTCACCCCGGCCTACCAGATATAAAGGGGACTCTCGAGAAGTATTTACCTCTGCTTCAGACATCTGAACCCCGTATGCGCAAATTAGTTACGAGTCCTCCAATAATTTCATTCTCCCAAGCTAAAAGTCTGGGTCGGCACTTATGTCGGGCTAAGCTTCGTGACGCGGCTGGAGACGCGGATGTGACCCTTACCAGCCAATGTAATGGAAAGCGTTGTCAGCTTTGTCACTCCTTTATAGCCTCGGACAAAGTAACTAGTTTCAGTAATGGTAGAACATTTTCATGTCGTAATCAAGGTACCAACTGTAACACTAAGTGGGCCGTGTATATGATCCAATGTGAGGTTTGTGGGAAACAGTATGTGGGCCAAACCAACAACATAAGGTTGAGAATGAATGGTCATAAATCTGACTTTCGCAAATTTGTTAACGGGGAAACCTCTAAATTGGAAACATCTGCACTTTATGTGCATCTTAAATCTCATGGCGGGGATTACTTTAAATTTCAGATTTTAGAAGTGTTGAAAACAGAAGGGTTTGACAAATTGGATATCCGTAAATTAGATAGATTATTAGATGAAAAAGAAAGACGATGGATTTGGAAATTGAACACTTTGGTTCCACATGGCTGTAACATTGACGACACTTTTTACTCCCAAAACCGTTCCAGCAGACAAAAACGTAACTGAGCTTTCTTTTTCGATCTCTCCTCTCCGCTTGGTTAAACTTTTATTGTTTGTTGTCGAGTTTTCTTCCAGTGTAGAGCTCCCGTCTTTTCAAGTCTTCTTATTCACTAAGGCGTGTAATCTTGTCTGTATGTACGTAGACTTGTGTGTTCTTCCGTTTTAAGGCTTGTAGTGTTCGCTTTTTGTTTTAGTGTTGTACGAGTTGTGTTCAAGGGTACTGTGCTGCCCGAAAATTCAACTGAATTCTCGTGTGTTGGGTTTTTGTTTTACTTTATATATATATATATATATATATATATATATATATATATATATATGTATATATATATATATATATGTATATATATATATATATATATATATATATATAAATCAAATTGGTAAAGCTGGAAAATTTGGCTGAGGTGAAAAAACGATGTTGACTCCACCGGGATTCGAACTCGGGACCTCCCGCTTTCTAGTGCGGACGCTCTAACCACTGAGCCATGAAGCCAAGTTGGTTTGGCCTTTGTTCAAATGACAGATGAAGCAACTCGCAATTCACCTCCTGAGCAGGCGCCTAATTTCTTGGAACAGCACTAGTTCTCGTTTGACGCAAACCCAACCAAAGATCAAAGTTGATGCTATTCAGCTGAACACAATTACTTATTCGCCAGAGGATCTCCGAAGAGATACAGAAACCTGTGAAAGCAGAGATGAAGTGAAAATAAACGCTGACGACAACTGCGTGGAATATATATATATATATATATATATATATATATATATATATATATATATATATATATATATATATATATATATATAGATACATCCCTCCGAACAGGGAATATACGAAGAGACTCATTGAGAAAGTGGAAGACTTTGTTAAAAGGCTACGGTGGAGAGTGCATTTCTTCTTGAATCCCAAGACAAAAACTAAGCAAAAAGAGACTTACGGATTTAAAAGCAGGAAATCCCCATCTCACATACCAGAACTAAAACCTTTCGAAGATGACCTACTGAGCCTGATAGAAAGTATCAAATTTCGGAACATAAACACCCCCTTTCAAAGAAAACTCAATGATGATTTGAAAAGGATTAAAAATGAGAAAAGAATCCTTGTACCCGCTGACAAAACCAGCAATTATCACTCCGTGGACAAAAAACACTATGAAAAACTGATGAAGGACAACGTGACGGCCACATACAAGAAATCTGAGAAGCACTCACTACATATCACCAATTTAGAGGCCAAGCGAATTGCCAACACCCTAGATATATCGGATAGAGTAGATGTTATGGCCACTAAACCGGCATATGTAACACTGAAGGACCACAAAGAGAATTTCAGAAGTTACCCCACATGCAGACTCATAAACCCGACAAAAAGTGAAATTGGTATTATTTCCAAGCAAATACTTGACAGAATCAATGCTGAAGTGCTGAATGCTACAAAAGTCAACCAATGGAAGAATTCCAAGGCTGTCATCGAATGGTTTATGAACGTACCTACCAGAGAAAATTCTACATTCATCACTTTTGATGTTGTGAATTTCTATCCGTCCATCAAAAAAGATTTGATGCTTGAAGCACTGGAATTCTCCCAGAGGTTCACCACCGTAACACCAGCAGAGATAGACATCATCGTCAATGCCAAAAACACCCTACTATCCCACAACGACACAACTTGGCAAAGGCTGACTCCAACGATCTTTTCGATGTAACCATGGGGTCGTATGACGGGGCTGAAACATGCGAGCTAGTCGGGCAATACATTCTCACCGAGATCAGCAACCTCATGCCTAAAGAGAAAATAGGTCTACATCGTGATGACGGATTAACGGTCATCAGCAAACCCCCAGTCATTGCAGAAAGAATAAAAAAGAAGCTCTGCGATAAATTCAAACAGCTTGGCCTCCAGATAATGGCCACAGCAAACTCAACCGTAGCCGATTTGCTAGATGTCACACTTGACGTACTTAAAAAAAGAATACAGACGGTATTTCAAACCTGGAGATAAACACCTCTACGTCCATGCAGAATCAAACCATCCACTCGTCGTCATTAAGAGAATTCCACAGTCCATAGAAATAGAAACACGTCTGAATAACATCTCCAGTAATGAAGAAGTAATTAACCATGCTAAACATGATTACCAAAAAGCCTTGAATGAAGCGCCGGTCATAAAGCCAACCTCGCCTTTCAGCCAAAGACCCCCAGCCAGATGAAACGCTAATTTTTCCAACCTAACCTTAATTACATATATATATATATATATATATATATATATATATATATATATATATATATATATATATATATATATATATATATTTATATATATATATATATATGTATATATATATGTATATATGTATATATATATGTATATATATATATATATAAATAAATAAGCAAATATCACTTGCCCCCATTTCATGGGTGAGAGTGCCTCCAATACCAACATAATACAAAAGCGTTGTCTAATATTTCGAGGTCCTACCTCTTCCTCGGAGACGCAAAGTACACTCTACAACGTAAACTCGTTTAAAATGCCCAAATCTTTGTTCAGACCCCTGGTATGTGTTTTTAAGGATAAAATTAGTTTAATCTCCTCAGCTTTTCGTTGATCGTCGTCCCTAAAGTTGCCTTTCCAGATGATTAGCTTTAGATTGTCTATTGTGTGTTCGGGAGAGGAAAAATGCTCTGCAACAGAAAATCCAGTAAGTCGCTGTGAAATGGTGTGTTTATGATTGTTGAAACGGAGACGGAATTTTGTCTTCGTTTCTCCTACATAATTGCCTTCAGTGCATTTATTGCAAAAGAGTACATATATAACATTGGCAGAATCACAGTTAAAGTTACCTGGATAAAGTTTGTATGAGGTGCCTGGGGGGGTTATGAGGGATGAAGTACAGACATGCTTACATATTTGGCATCTAGGTTTGCCGCATGACGAGTTCCCTGTAGGGCTATAAGGTCGAGGAATTTTGCTGCTTACGAAAATCTTTCTTAGGTTAGGGGGCTGTCTGAAAGACAGGAGAGGTCCATTATTGAAGGCGCCCTCTAATTCGACGTCGTTTTGAAGAATTCTCCACAGGGATCTAAAGTTCTGAAAAAGATCCCTAACGATAGGATGGAAATTGGTAGTGAAGGGAATCCGTTCAGGAGGGGTGGCCTTTTTGTATTTCAAAAGGTCTTGCCTTGATACTTTGTTGGCTCTCTCCATATTCGTTCTAATGAATTTAAGAGGGTATCCCCTTAGCATGAACTGCTTTGTAAGATCATCAAGTTTCATGTTCAAATCATCACTGTCAGAACAAATTCTTTTATAACGAAGAGTCTGGCAGTAAATGATAGACACATACGTACCATTTACCAGCTTCCACCCAGACCATACCAAGAAATCTATCATTTACTGCCAGACTCTTCGTTATAAAAGAATTTGTTCTGACTGTGATGATTTGAACATGAAACTTAATGATCTTACAAAGCAGTTCATGCTAAGGGGATACCCTCTTAAATTCATTAGAACGAATATGGAGAGAGCCAACAAAGTATCAAGGCAAGACCTTTTGAAATACAAAAAGGCCACCCCTCCTGAACGGATTCCCTTCACTACCAATTTCCATCCTATCGTGAGGGATCTTTTTCAGAACTTTAGATCCCTGTGGAGAATTCTTCAAAATGACGTCGAATTAGAGGGCGCCTTCAATAATGGACCTCTCCTGTCTTTCAGACAGCCGCCTAACCTAAGAAAGATTTTCGTAAGCAGCAAAATTCCTCGACCTTTTAGCCCTACAGGGAACTCGCCATGCGGCAAACCTAGATGCCAAATATGTAAGCATGTCTGTACTTCATCCCTCATAACCCCCCCAGGCACCTCATACAAACTTTATCCAGGTAACTTTAACTGTGATTCTGCCAATGTTATATATGTACTCTTTTGCAATAAATGCACTGAAGGCAATTATGTAGGAGAAACGAAGACAAAATTCCGTCTCCGTTTCAACAATCATAAACACACCATTTCACAGCGACTTACTGGATTTTCTGTTGCAGAGCATTTTTCCTCTCCCGAACACACAATAGACAATCTAAAGCTAATCATCTGGAAAGGCAACTTTAGGGACGACAATCAACGAAAAGCTGAGGAGATTAAACTAATTTTATCCTTAAAAACACATACCAGGGGCCTGAACAAAGATTTGGGCATTTTAAACGAGTTTACGTTGTAGAGTGTACTTTGCTTTATTACTCAAGTCTCCGAGGAAGAGGTAGGACCTCGAAATATTAGACAACGCTTTTGTATTATGTTGGTATTGGAGGCACTCTCACCCATGAAATGGGGGCAAGTGATATTTGCTTATTTATTTATATTAATATACCAACCCACGGAACTTACTGTCATATATATATATATATATATATATATATATATATATATATATATATATATATATATATATATATATATATATATATATATATATATAAACCACTAAATCATACCTTAGGCGGACATTCGTTAAAATGAGACCTTAGAAGGACACATAAAAATCACAAATTTGCATACATTTGCATATACGGGTCATTGAAATTTATAGTTAAAATACCATGAGTCTTTCATAACGGTCATAACCTATAGTAATTGTCTTTTACGTAAATTGCCTATGAAGAACATTAAATTAAATATACAAAATTTTACATGTTGTATGTACTTAAATATTTAATACCTGCGTGTCCCTTCTAGGACAATTTTAACAAAAGAACTAATTTTCCAGTGGTATACTATACGCAGTGCGTTTTGTATACGGTTTTGACACGGTAACCTAATGCCAAGGGCCATACAACTATTTCATTGGTATCGAAATTTTTGAACTAACATGAGCACAAGAGGACAAATTATGATGCAAACATAAGCTGGACCCCAAACTGTCTGCCTAAAGTATGATGTTCACCTAAGGTGCGGTTTGAGACGACTTTATAAATATATATATATATATATATATATATATAGGTCGAAAAGAGGAAGTACAAAGTGCTTAAAAGCCTGCGGAAAACTCCACGACGTTCGGGGTATAAACCCTTCATCAGGTGGCAAAAACCAAACTGAAAAACCAATAGTAACAATTGGACACGACAAACATCAAATCCGAAGCGATCGCTGTAAAAACAGAACCAAACGAAAGTGACTGTCAGAAAACATGAGTGCGAAGGATGAAACACAAATCAAAAAAAGAAAAAGAGCGTCCTGGATGAAAAAGTGCACGTACAAATCGAACATGGTCGGAAAAAAGGGGAAAATAGTAGGCAAAAACTAGGTCCGGAAAAAAATATAATTAGGGTTACACAGTAAAAAATGAGCACGAACGGGTAAGTGTAAAAGGAGTAAAAACTGGCTCAAAAAGGGGTGAATATTACAGAAGAACAATTCTAACATAAAGGCCATGTGGAGCGAGAGAACCTAACGGACGCCTATCTGTTAACACGTACAACTAATGGACTATTGAATTTACGTACATGTTTATGTTTTCCTTAAAGGCGAAATATACAGTTATGTATTTAATTGTTTTTAATTTCGCCTTAACGTATCAAGTTATACAAATTTTCCCCTTATGTTCAATCTAGTGATATATATATATATATGTATATATAAGGTCGAATACTGCGTAGCACAGGTAAAGTATGAAGGTAAACAGATTGGAATGATAAAAAGTGCTAAAATTCAGAAGAAAGCTCCGCAACGTTTCGGGTATGTACCCTTCATCAGGAGGCAAAATAATAATTGATCAAAAAAACGATATTCAAAAGAAACAACAAACGCGTGCCGATACAACTCGATCGGCGCGCGTACAAAGGCCAAGCACCTACGTCAACGCGTTGTGTGTCTTGTTATGTCCCCATCAACTCCTTACAATCGTTTCTAAGTCCCTGTATTGCGGACGCACTGGTAACACACGCACTACCCATGACAACATCCATCCAGCAAGCCAAACCAAAACGCGCCGACGTCAAGCGTACAACCTCTTTACAAAGGGATTGCCAATATTGAAATGTTTGCCTACTTCGCGCCGCAATTTTAAACACAGCTAAACAACGCAACCGTGCAAAAGAAGTTAATAGTGATGACGCGATAAAATTAAAAGTAATAATAAATACACGCTAGGAAATTATGATGTCATTATGAACGGACTTTGCAAGGAAAATTGAACACGATCAATTTAAGTTCAAGTTCGGCAAACAGTCCGTTGTAAAATAATAAACACAGTCTATAACAGTTCGAGTTTGACGTTCAGCCCGTTAGGAGCTAGAGTTCCTAGCCTTACTATCAGTCAATTTTCGGCACTAAGACGATCACGGTCGGAACCTCTGCATGAGATGGCCGCCGTGACCATCAGATCCTGTATAGAACAGGCCGATGGGGGGTTAAAATGGTTGGCAACCGGGTAACCTGGAAGGTTTTGCCTAATGGATCTCAAGTGTTCAGTAACCCGATCAGCTAATCGACGTTTAGTTTCACCCACATACATCATGGCACAGCGCTTACAAACTAGGATATACACTATATTAGTAGACGTACATGTAAAATGATGTTTGACGTCGAAGGAGTTGTTGTTGGGACCTACAACAGACAGAAGTCTGTCTTTGCTACCAAGTTTACAAGTATTACATCTACTACGGTTACAAGGAAACGTCCCTGCCGGATGTAACATAAAGGGTTGGGGATGTGAGGCCCGAACCAAGTGACTTGAGATGTTTTTCTCACTGCTAAAGGCCGTAATAGGCGGTTCAGGAAAATACTCACGGGTAGAGGGTTCTCTTCCTAGAAGTTTAACGTTTCTGTGAATTGACTCAACAATGGGCGAACTGAAGGATGATAAGACACCACGAAGGGTATTCTGGAAGTGGATTTGACGTTATTAGTCTTGGGGGCCATGATAGTTGCTCTGTCCATCCCTTCAACCCTCCCTAGTGCCTTCATGAGTACTTTACGTGGGTACTGACGTTTCTCGTAAAAGGAGATCATATCTTGAGAGACCTGTTTAAAATCCCTATTATCGGAACAAATGCGTCTAGCTCTCAAGAGTTGCGAGTACGGGATAGAGTTGGTACATGACCTAGGGTGGTTGGATAGATAAAGCAAGTAGCTGTGGGAGTCTGTAGGCTTAAAATGGATATTAGGTTTTAGTTTTCTGTCACTAATAGATAGCTCCATATCTAAAAAGACCACTGAGGTGTCAGAAATACAGCTGGTGAACTTTAAAAAGGGGCAAAACGTTACTTTCAACAAAATGTATAAAGTCTTCTAAATCACGACGAGAGCCCGACGCTACCCCAACAATGTCGTCGATGTACCTTTTATAGAGAACGGGTGCACGGCCACTAAAGCTAGAAAACAATTGCTCCTCAAAGTGTCCCATTGTGAGGCAGGCTATGGGTGGTCCCATCTTAGTTCCCATGGCTACTCCCCTCACCTGGCGGAAAAAGCGAGCGTTGAACTGAAAACAGTTCTGAGTCAACACTAATTCGGCCAAACGAAGGAAGGCAGTAGTAGGAATTGTGGGATCTTGACGTTGATCCAGGTAATGTCGCATGGCTGTTAGAGCAGCGTGGTGGGGAATTGACGTGTAAAGGCTAGATACATCCATAGTAAATACCAATAGTTCATCGGGACCATCCGGAAATCTTGTATTAATCTAAGAAAAAGAGGTGTATCCTGTACAAACGATGGTAACTTGCATACTAATGGAGAGAGAACGGAATCAATGTATTCTGAAATAATAACAGTGGGGCACTGCTTTGTGAGGAAACGATTGGTAGACCTGGGTTTCCAATTTTGTGAATTTTTGGCAGAAGGTAAAAATTAGAAATCTGAGGGCAAGGGTGAATAAGTGTTTTGGTCGAAGAAGGAAGGTGTCCTTGATTCATAAGGAAGGTGACGGTTTGTTTCACCAAGTTTTGTATTTCATTTGTGGGGTCCCCTGGCAATTCAACATAGGCGGTTTCGTCTGAAAGTTGTTTCTCCGCCTCAGCTGTGTACAAATCCCTCCGCCACACGACAGTGGCCCCTCCCTTATCAGCAGACTTAATGATTAGATTCTTGTTTCTCTTATATATATATATATCGTATATCTATCTATATATATATATATCTATATATATATATATATATATAACATGGTGAAGTCCGTGCGTTTGTGGAAAATAAATACACAAAATAAGCAGAAAAAAATGCCTCTGCCACCAACCAAGAAAAACGAAAACGATGGTACATTCTGTAATCCCGTGCTTTATAGATGAACGAAAAGCAAATAGTAACAAAATACCGTTATTTGGTCAGCATTGAAGTAATTAAGTATATTACGTACCCCTATATGTATTTCACTATACACTAACGTATTCCTATTAAAACAGTGTGTGAAAACGTAAAGGGGAACGTAAACTTTCCCCCTAACGGTAATTTCTCCCTAACGTTGATATTTTGTCCAAAAATTTCCCCCTTTTCCACAATTATTTCTCTGCAGGTAAACCACGTAAGTACATGCCCTTTCGTGATTCCGACTGTGGAAGATGTACAGCCCTTTCATTTAAGCGACGTGCAGCTCACAACTACGTTTATTGAAACAACTAGTGCTAAATATACGACAGTCGAAATTCTCAATTATAAGGAAATCTTCCATTTATGCGATCTTGTGATGATCCGTATTGTATCACGCGACTGGAGAGGAAAAATGAAGAGATACGGTGGAGACGTATTCCGTTTGAAAGTTTACAGTGTAAACCCATATTCAGCTGCAAATGCTGATAGAATAATTGACTTTAACAACGGCACCTATTTGGTTTACTTCGCGCTTAGATGGAGTGGTTATGTTAACTTTCAAATAAAACTTGTCTATCCTGTAGAACTCCTCCCATATTTTCAAATTTTCCTGGAAGGAAATGTACAACAGAATTTTACAGGAGAATTTATTTCTAGGAATGTATCTGAAGAGGTCATTTGCAAATATGTCGAGTTACCGGTAAGTGTTTCCAACGTTTGTTAACTGACTTGAATCATTATCCAATAGATTACATTATTATGGTTAGCGGTTTGGTAAATTTGAAAACTACCTAAAACATAGTTATCACCTTTTATGGGATATAAGATTTTCCGTTGAATCTGTTCCTCGTAGTTGAGCCTCTGTCACACTACAACAAATTCGGATCGGATTCCGGTCGGATTTTTCGGATTTTTGTTAAAATCTCCTCCATCTCTGGTCGGAAAGAGCCAAACATTTGTCAATCAGTGTGAATATAACATTTGCATCTGATGCCTTTGAAGGTAAAATGGTAACTGACTTTTTTGTGACGTCACACCGTCACTCAATTTTCAGCGGAGAGTGTAGTCTGATAAAATCTGTCTATCGATGTGACGTCTCGAAATAATTATCATAAAATTGATTTTCATACTCCTGTGGTACAACTCACGTATTTACACACGTTGGCAGATTTTTGGACCTTTTCGACCAGCGATGGAGAAGTTTTGAACAAAAACTCACAAAAATCGTATCGGAAACCGAACCGAATTCGTTGTAATGTGACTTTATACTTTCTCATATAATTGGGAGGAATTAAAATTTGAGGGTCAATACATCGTGTTCTTACTTCCAATCAGAGTAAACAATTTGTTGGTAAAGATTTGAGAAATGTCTTTCCAAATTTTGCTGATTGTCACAGCTTTGTCTGACCAAACGGCGGATGTAATGATATATAGAAGATTGCAGAGAGCAAGCAGTCATGGTCATAGACAGAAAAAAGATCACAGAGGCATTTCCCCATCTTTAAAATAGAGGATATCATACGGTTCATTCGAACAAAATTAACTGAGACCTTATCGAAATAGTAAGAATACGAGATTTTCGTATTAAAAGCTCTCAAAAATCTTATTATATAGGGAAAAGCGAAAACAACACTTTAATGTGTCAAAATCATGAAGACATTGTCAAGTTTTCCTAGGACCCTGCATTCAGTACTGCGAAAGTTTAGCACTCACATGTAAGTGTATTATCATGGACATACCTCGAAAATTGTGATTTAGGGAGGCTGATAACCATTGGGAATGTTTCTGAAGTAAATAGACAGTTGTTCAAATGCGCAGCTTAAATGAAGCTAAGTATTAAATAAATATAACATTTTTAATGTCGTTTTATTCTTTCTTTTTACTGCATTACTCAGTAGTGTACTTTTAATTAAGAGACCAGTTAGAAGGAGAGCAGACTTGAAAACAATGTCTGCTTTTGCTTTCATCCAATTAACGTGGCATTATTCTGGCTGGTCACTTGGTTGATTATTTTGTGTTAATGGATATGAATGTAGAAAGTATATTTCAAGATTTCAAACGTAAAACCACTTTTTGAAAAATAGAATCGTCCTATGTGTTACCAAATGCAAGGACCACGAGACTTTTGCAAACATTTTGTTTAACCTCCAAGCGCGATAAGCAGAAACTCGCCAGGTGTCAGTGCCACTAGGAGAAATGCACACATCGGTTGGATACTCAAGAAAAACAAACAAGGGCAGTTGTATCCTGAACTGACGCAGTTGTGGCTTTACCTTAAGCAAATCGAATACTTTTCTATGTGCCCATTTCGTGGCATATGTAAGAAATTTAGAATTGTGAACATTTCTCAGTATTCAATTCAAAGTTAATGTAAACCAAGAATTGATTCATACCTCTTTAAACAATTAAACTTCCAATTTGCAAACTGTGTTCGTAAAAACATTGTTTTTGAAAGGTCAAGCATAACCTAGGTTGGTTTTTACACTGTCTTAACCCTGAGAAAAGTGTTAAAACATAGTCTAAATGTAAAGGTGGGACAAACTTGAATCTTATCTTAAAGCCAAATAAACAGATTGAAAGCATTAACTTTTATTTCCACTCTCAGAGTTTCCTGTAATTTCAGCTTAAAGAAGGTTTAAAGGTCACATGATGTTTTGATATGAAATTTGCAGTGAAATCCGATCTCAAGATATGAGCAGGCAGACCTGTCACATTTCCAACAAAAAGTGAACTTGGAGCAAGCACATATGACATCATATCCTCACATTGGGACAGTCTTTTTTTAAACTTTACAACCAATTTTCTCCTCAACATTACGCGTGCGGCTCGGTTATCTGCCGTTTGGTCTACCCCCGGCAAATGAAACAATATTCCGGGTGTCACGTGATCAACGAAGACACCAAATGTGCCTTCGCTATCTCTGAAAACACAAAATCACGTGATTTGGTGTCTCGATTTTGTGTTTTCGGAGATAGCGAAGGCAGATTTGGTGTCTTCGTTGATCATGTAACACCCGGATTATCGTTTTATTTTCCGGGGGTAGGCCAAACGGCAAGTAACCGCGCCGCACACGTTATGAATAGTCCCATATTATCAAAATGATTGCATAAAAGGCACGAGAACTTTACAAACTTTGCATTCGCCACAGGGGTGTTCTATCCCTATGAACGTCAAGATCAATGCAACCATCTGAAAAAACAAAGGAAAAGAAAAAAGTCTTGTAAATGTGAGGTACTGATATAACCTCTGCCGCCCTTAAGTCCACTTTGGAAAAAAAATCCGTTGACTTCATTTATCTCTAGAAGTACACGTCCGATTCGAATGGAAGTTTTATCAGGTTGTGCAGATTCCCTCTCTCCCACATGTAAATTATTTTTTTGTTTAAGCACCCTATTTAATGACAAAAAAATGATTGCACACTTAACAGTTAATTTTTCATTGGACATAATCAATGCTCAAGAGGTTCGGTCTTACAGTGTTACGTGGCCCGCGACATTCGGTATTACCCAGTGTTTACAATAAGGCAAAACCGCAGACATGCCCCGTGTTTCCAGCCAGTCTTCTCACGTTAGCCGGGTAAGGCTGATTAATTAGTGCTACCACAATAACGATGTCAAATATTTCACTCACATACCAATTACTGCAAACTTTTAAAAGTTAAACACCTGTTACGTTCATTGATTGGAACACGGTGTTGATTGGATCACGGTGTTTAAAACAGTAGAATCCTGCGAACTGAGGTGGATCGAACTTTTAACACTGACCCCGAGTTAACCCGCATTCCTACTTTACTCGAACTCGAACAAACACGATGTTTAACTCGAGCGCGGAGTACATGGGACCACAGTAAAGGAGTAAGGGACATGCACGGATAAAAATTACCATTATGACAATGTGCTTTTCATTTAAACTTGATCGTTAGGATAGGGACAAAGTTCCACATATTGCATATGTTAGTTATACTCTTCTCATAATTCGTTTTAGAAACCACATTGCAATTTCAGCAATCCAAGAACGCATGGCCCATGGTATTGTCAACAACCAAAGCACCCACGGTTGACATGTAAGGACTGGATTTTTCATAAAACGCCTAAAGGGAGTTATGTACGTCTTGGAGCAGAGATTTCTTCGCCGCTGTCAAAGCATTTGAGTGAGCAGTGAGTCAATGGAACCATATTCGGTTACCTTTGATGTTTTGATTGGTTTTCTGGGTATTGGAACCCATAGTTGAATCTGAAACCGCAAAGGATAATAGTCATTAGTTGACATAGGGCAAAGTTGCCACAAAATGTAAAAACGACAGGATTACTGTTACGATCACGCTTATTCTACAGTATAAAATTCTCGCATGCTTTACACGTAACATTAATCCTAGGAAGCCTTCAAGGTCGGTGTATTAGCTTCCCAACGTTTAGGCTATGTGATCAGCTTACGTGGTTTATCCCCCAAAGCAGTAAACTGATATTTTGTCGGAATGAGGATGAGGTTTAGTCAGTTATTCGAGGGACTCGGGTAAATTGTTTAGGACAACTGAAAGTCTTGGGTGAGAAGATTTAGTCTCTAATGTATTGGTGCCCCCGCATCGAGAGTCGGGACTATGAAAAACGTGCCGTGAGGCGTGTCATGGTGGTGGTGGGGGGGGGGGGGGGTGTAATGTAATGTGTGGGGTCAGGGAATTGTAGTGTGTGTAATGTACCGTGTGTGGGAAAGTTGGGGCACAGGTAGAGTATTGGGGGCAAGGGTGAGGGTGAGGTAGGATGGATGGTGTCTAGGGAGGGATCTAGGGTGTGACTTCGGACAGGTATTCTTGATCTATATATGTGTTTTCTCTTTGTTTTGTTATATCCTGCCCTTATGTACTTTTTCAGTCGGTACTATCCTAGTTCTTTTTTTTTTCTTTTTCTGGGAGCACTCTACTCGACAAACCCTATGGGTTTTTTTAGAGCGCTTCCCTTCACAATATTTTGATTTCATGTAACATTCTACTTTTGTTTCTGTATATTGTACCATTTACTATCGAATATTGTGGAAAAACAAATAAATGAAATTGAAAAACTAGTCACGCAAGTCGCGGTCACGCTGCAACGAATTCGGATCAGATCGACCCCGACCCAATTTTTCAGGATTCTGTTAAAATCGTCTCCATCTCTGGTCGGAGACAGCCAAAAAACTGGTCAACTATGTGTAAATATATCAATGGCATCTCGTGCCTATGTAAACATAATGCCAACCGATTTTTCATGGCGTCACACCGAAGTACACTTTTATCGAGCTTCGTAGTTCCAAAGTTGAACAAAGGTCACGGAACTTGAACTCGTACTCTGGGACTTGTGAATTGTACAGTTTCAACGTTTTGAAACCTGCCTCCATATTTTTGTACAAAACCGAAATTTGTTGAAGCAACATTTTAATTTAATCTTTCCTTCCTCCCACAGCGAAAATTGGAAATATCGAAGTAATCGTTAAGCTTGTTAAAAGCACCTGGCTAGTGGCGTTGTATAACAGGCTGGATGGAGTGGAAATTTGCCATAAGATTTTGTCTTTTCCCCCACTCCCCCCCCCCCACCCAGTTAGGTCAGTTAGGAGTTGGATTAGCAGAAAAAAGATAAGTCTCTCCAGAGACTTAGTTTATCACCCAGATCAAGATTTTCCGGGGCTTCGCTCACTAGACCCCCACCACCCGGGACTGAGCGGTTTGGCTGCACCCTACCATATTTAAATGCAACATTATTCTTTGCCCTTAAGTCCTGTATACACGAGCAACATTTGCAAAACATTTCCAAATCACCAACCTGTAACAAATCCAAAACATGCTTGTTTTCGGTTTGTTGCACAGTGTAGACAGGGTATACAGCATGTTTTGAAAGTGTTGCAAAAGAAATGTCCTGTCAATTCTTTTCAAAACATTCTCAAAACACTTTCAAAATGTTTTCAAATTGTTTCTACTCGGTCTACACTGTGCAACAAACCGAAAACAAGCATGTTTTGGGTTTGCTGGAGGTGAAGTGTTTTGTTTTTACAAATGTTGCTCGTGTATACAGGCCTTTAGTTTGCCCTCCCCATGCAATTTTGACACTCTGGCACCTTCCCTGCACCTGGGCTATCTGATCCATTAACCAAGTTTTGAACGGAACGTTATGCGGATCGAAGGTTTCATGATAAACAGATCACGAAGTTGAAGTTATGTTATTTTGAACTTCATATGGTCAGACGCATATTCCCTTTTTCCAAAACCTCCATGCACATGGGAATGAAAACCAGTGGAGTGGATAGCGGTAGGATTAGAAGTCCTTTTAAACAATCAACTTTTCCAAATTTGCCGTTCTGGTTGATTGTTAAGGGGATCTTAAAATTTTTTTCGTAAATGATTTTGTGAATTGGACTGGGAAAAAACACTAAAGGTACACTGAATGAAGAAAATTCGCCCTATTGCGTTAATTTTTTTTGTACATCTCAATTCTAACATATTCTTTGGAATTGAATATATTATGATATTCATGAACTTCTTGTGGTCAATTGCTTTTTTAACTGAAGGGCACCGAAGATCAAAGTAAGTTTCCTTCCTAATTTATTTATGCTTGATTTTTGCCGTTGCAGATCACAAATGGTTGAAGTAAAAAATAACTGCAATGTTTATGTCACAAACCAGGCAACATTAAAGACGCACAGCATGGACAAATCTCGACCATTCTGTTCTGTGAATGATCCTATACCGACTACCATAACAGCTGGTGGTCATTTCTTTAACAGCAGTTGGTATCAAAACGATTGCAAAGTACATAAGTTTACATATGGTGAGACAATGTCTTGTCTTAGACACAAAAACATTATAATCATCGGAGACTCCACAATTCGACAAATTTTCGCATATTTTCAAAAATTCTACAAGAAATATTTTCGTTCACTTCCACTTGATGAAGGAGCAAGCGCTTTGAACGGACCAGTACAACTACGGAGCAATGAGTACAATGTTACAGTTTATTTTAGGTTCCATGGTTTACCAAGGATTGGATCTGTATGGAGAACTGATTCCATCCAGTACACAGTTGACAAGCTTGATTCAATTAAAAGCGGATCTGAAGTCGTTGTTATTTTATCTCTATGGGCTCATTTCGTTACTGCTGGTGTTGACTTTTATGTAAAGAGATTAAGGGCTGTGAAATCTGGAATCCAAAATTTCCTTGATCGTTGCTCGAAGTCAAAAGTAATTTTAAAAGGTGCTAACACGAGAGAAATTATCCCCGGGCGAATCGTTGGCAGCGAATGGAATATAATGCAACACGAACTAAAACTTAGGGCACTTTTTAAAGATGAGGAAAGAGTTGGCTTCATCGACGCTTTTGACATAACGAGGGCCCAACCGTACGACGAAAAGATGCATCCAGATGATAAGATTATCGAAGAATATGTGCATATTATTTTAACATATCTATGCAAGAAATGAAAACAATTCCAAAAACTAATAACAAAACGTTTTCAGCAGGAACTTTTTCATATGACGATGCCCTGCAAGTAATTAAGGCATAAGGTAAGATCAAATACTTTCTTTTAGATTAATCAAGAATAACGATACGGATTTTAAACTAAAGAATATTACTAAGGGCGTTTAATATCCTTACATACAGGCGCGTAGCCGGGCCTTTGTCATGGGGAAACTTTTTGATTAACACGTTGCCAATACATAGATTGTTATATCTAACACTAACGTTAAAGTGGGCATGACACGGCCAAAGTAAGTTTCTCGGTAAATATTCTTTGGGCACACCTTGACATAAGGTGAATGTTTTTCCTAATAAATTATGTCCATAAAAACCGAAACACGACGTTGCTAATACCCAATTACAGGCCAGGCTCAGCCCATTTGAAATCCGAAAGCAAAAAAAAAAAAAAAAAAAAAAACGTATGTGAGCGCGTCTCAAGATGGTGATGTCGTTGGGGGCACGGTCGCTGGACACGGTTAGCAACACTGTACCAGGGAGCTCACAATCACCGAATCATGTGCATGGTAACGCGTGTTAGCGAGTACATCATTGCAAACACCGGTGTTACGATAGCAGTGAGCATGGCCACTGACTACCTTGTGAATTGTGCATTGCGCGGGGACTGCTTAGTATTCGCAATATAATAGCACCTTCACCAAACAGCTCATACAGTAAAGACGCGCTCGTAGTGGGGCGCGCTTGTTGTAGATTGTCCATACATGTTCATAGCTGTTCTGTATAGCGCCCGAACCGCGTCTTTCTTGCACAAAAACAGAACTGTTTTACACACGCGCATATGCACGCCGAATCCCCACCATGGTCCGCACCTTTCGCTGTGTATGCTGGACGAGTATTGTGATGCAATCGTTTTCATGGAGTTGCTAAGAAAAGATAACTTTACCGAGTGTTTCATTAGTTCCACATCTAGATGCGCGTCATTAAATAGGGCGAGGTTTGTGCCGCCAATTGCATCATAAAAGTCAGGTGACCTGTTGCGGCATTTTTCGAAATTGGATTTTGAATGTTTTCCTTCAAATATCATTAATGCTGAATTGTAAAGGTTTTTAATGGGATGTGAGATGATATCTGTATCGAATCTTGCAATACACAAAAGTTTTTGTGGCCGTGTCATGCCCTTTTTAAGCTTTGCTGTTTCTCCGTGCGCTGCCTACTGCTTATAAGGGAAGGATAACCGACTATACGGTACAGCGACATAGCTAAGAATTTGCAAGGGGAGCAAATTTGTGACTTGTTTGCGAAATGCGGGGTCTAAAAGGAGGGGTGATCCCCATATTTCTGAAAATTTGAAGGTATTTAGATGAAATCTGGTTCAATGCCTGACCAGATTCATCATTACTTTATTTAGCTGATTTTTCAGATTTTTCATTTTTCCTGTTTGAATTAAGGAAAGGTTAAAAATTTCAAACAGGAAAAAAATCGACATTGAATGACAAAGCAGTCTCTCCCTCTGTCCCCCGTCTGGTTTCTTCCCTGATACAGTACTCAACACAAGGGTACGTCTAGTTCATCCACTATTGCTACACAATAAAGGCTGCGATATTGTAAGTTTTGCCTTTTGTTGCCTGACGGTCAAACGACATCCAACTGGGGCCACTAAACCGATATCGTTCACTCCGCCCTCTGTCAACTTAAAGCAAGTGCGTATAGGACTAGGAGAACTAAAATGGAGTAGGGAAAATGGTGTCACACATTTTTTGCAAAACAGTAGTGTTTTTATCACTATATTGTTTCAAGCTTGGGCCATGGGGACTTCAAGTCCCAGAATCCCCTCTGACTACTGCAATGTTTTGTATTGACATCCTACATATGATGGACGTTTTGTTATTTAGATGGGATTTAACGACATATCAACACGAATGTGTTAGTTATAAAGTGTCACCTAGAAAAAACATGAAAGTAGGGGTAAAATTAACTAAAGGCAGTACAAGATGAGGTCGATTTTCACGAAATGTCTAGGCAAAAGCAGGAGTCAATTTCTATAAAGTCTGCTCTCCTTGAAAAAGCCGAGAATAAGGGAAGAATCTATTTGTTCAAACAAAGTTTTTAGGTTGGGGCACGGTATAGTATTTCTGACGAATATGGGAGTATTCATAAAAATCAACGGGAATGTGACTGACGGTGACACAACAGTTACATGGTATACAGTATGGTATTTAATCGCGGTGAAGTAAATAGGAATGGTTAAGGTAGGTGTGACCGATGCGAGCCCTAGTCAGGACTAAATCATCCCTCCGCTCATTGGGAATTCCATTTCCCCCAGTTGCAACCGTGGGATTTATTCGGTACAGTTTGTATGATGGACGTTTTATAACCGTCTGTATACAAACCTAGTTGAAGTAAATCGATGTCACTTCAACGGCACCAAATTCAAACAGTTTGTACTGGTCATATATTTTCCGTACATCTACTGCACTAATGCAAAATTGACGTCATTCGTGGTCTGCAAAGTCTTTTTAAATTTGGTTCCAAAATAACGTCGTATGACGTCATTTTCAAAGATCTACATAATCCCACCAAAAGCAATGTAAAAGCCATGCAAATATTTACCTCAGTTCAGAGAACAAATAGAAAATTTCAACAACAAAATACAAGATCTCCTAAGAATACATAAAGGAAACTTCTTTAAGAACCGCAGCCAGTTTTCAGCTATATGCAATCAAAGTGAACCTATAGACGAATCCGGAGAGCAAGTGATGGTCTGATTTCAGTCGGCCATAAATGGGGTCCATCACCTTTAATCTTTCGATTTCCTTGCTTATCTCTATCATGAATTGTTGTACACTACATTGTATCTTAACTTCACTGAATATCAGGGTTTGAAACTAATGTAGACGATATATAAAGGCGATTCAAGGCTGGTGGATCCCACTAATGGCTGCGCATAGTCACTAAAAACAAGCGCTAATCGGATTCGTCTATAGAGATGATGCAAGTTACGTCAGCGCGTTTCAAGTTGGCATACTGGATGGAACTGATCAAGCGCAGTACGTGTTTACCAATACGCGCGCACCCCAGCACCTTAGTTACAATGGTTGCACAATGGGCACCTGAAGAGAAAAATAGCAAGACGCGCAACGCAGTGACGTCGGTGCATAACCTCTGTATAAATAAACAGGAGTTCAGTGGCGTAGCTAGGATTTTTTCGTGGGGGGGGGGGGATGGGCTATAGGGGAGCTGGATACTTTTGTAGGGGGGCTGGAGTTTACTATCTAAGCGTAGCGCCACCATCAGTTGGCGCGGAGCATACAAAGAAAATTTTGGATTTTTACACCTCCTAGATGGCTGGAAATGGCATTTGCAGGTAATTGTCTTTAATTCTGGTGAGAAAAATCTGTTATTTTTCACAAATTCAAACACACTTTGAAGATACTGATAAGATCAGTTCATTACTCCCCAGGATTATGTATCCTCTGATTTCAAATCCAGAATCCTGCCGAATGTTGCAAACAGCTGTTCCAGTGCACGCCTGAGTAAGGTATTTCCATAGGCGTAGGGGAGAATGTCAGTTTGGGGGCAGAAGATTTGTGCCCGAAAAATGTAATTCTGCCCGTAAGATAGTCAAAGCTGAGCGCCACCACTGGTTGGCGCGGGGCTTGCAGAAAATTTGAAAATTCATACCTCTCAGACAGTCGAAAATGACGTTTCCCATGCTTAAAAAGGGGATCCAAGCAGTCGCTATTTTAAGTTTCAATTGCAGATAAACGTTCACTCCAAACTAAAATTCAGCCAGAAAGACCAAGCGGAGCGCCACCGTTGGTTGGCGCGAAGCGTACAGTAAAATTTTGAAATATCCGACCCCGCAGACAGTTGAAAATGGCATTTCCCAGGCTTAAAGGGGGATCTAACCAGTCGCTTTTTTGAGTTTCCTTTTGCAAAATATGCTCACTTGAAACCTAAATTCTGCCATGAAGCGGTCTAAGTGGAGCACCACCATAAGTTGGGGCAAAACGTACAGGAAATTTTGAAAACTCTGACCCTTCAGACAGCCAAAAATGTCATTTTCTATGCTTATAGGGGGTCTAAGCAGTCTCTATTTCGAGGTTACGTTTGCAAAGAATGTTCACTTGAAACTAAAATTCTGCTAGGAAGACTATCTACGCGGAACGCCACCACTGGTTGGCGCGGAGCGAAGAGAAAATTTTCAAAAATCGGACCCCTGAGACAGTCGAAAATGACATTTCCCAGGCTTATATATATATATAGGGGGATCTAAGCAGTCGCTATTTGATTAGAAAATTACCAGATAAAATGTATCACTACCAATCGATGAAATGGTCCCGCATATTTTCGGGGGAAAACTTCAAAACGGAATTGAAAACATGCTAATGAATTTTACTCTATTGCGACTCTAGGCTAAATTCGACATATATTGATAAAATTGTGTGACTGCCCGAACTTCCGACTATATGTGATTTCACTTTTGAAAAATGTTTCATTACAAGATGTGTTTAAACGAATTTTCAAACAGACTTATGCGAAGACATTCTCACATTGAATCATTAAAGTATCGAAGAACAGATTACCCGATTTTCATAACCATTGCCCGTATTTGGCTCTAGAGCAGGATGGACGGCAAACTTTTGGGTACCTGAACACCCTCCCGTCTGTCCGTTGAATTAATTTGGAAATTGAAAACGTTCCAGCATTGTTTTAACCTTTGCTCGAATATTTGAACATTTCAGGCAATTTTTGCAAGATTACAGTATGAAGTAGGGACGATGAAAACCTTTTTTTTTACACCAAACGTGTCGCAGATCTTTGTTATTTTCATGAAAATTTTACTTAAAATATAGCGTTTTCTGTTTTTCGTCAAAGTTTTGAAGCTTTAAAAATAATCGGCTGTGTAGGGTATTGTGTTACACAAAATTTAAAACAGGCTTAGGAATGAATTGTTTCTTTCAAGCCACAGGCTTTCCAAGTGTGTCGCGATTTTTTTATCTGTTTGATTTTTCGTAACTATGTTACCCTTACGATGATACTTTTCCGATTTCGGTCTATTACTTGAAAGAATTCGGATATTCGACAATTTCGGGCATTAAGTTGTGATTATCTGTGAAGTAAAAGTCACGTATAATAGCTTTTTGCGCTGCTCGAAGGTGTAGCGATTTTTTGGAATCTTGACTTGGTTTTTCATGAAAATTTTATTGCGACTTTTCGACGTTTCTTTCCTTTTTACGGGGATATCTTTTTAATATTTCGGCCACATTTAGGAATTTTCTGAAAAACCATCCCATTCTTTCAAAATTAAAGGCCTGTCCGATTTTTTTCCAAATTCCCTGCCCGAATTGAGATTTTGCCAAAATCGTACGCCACTGGGTATGTCCACTCCACCCAAGTGAGGTCCTGTGTGGTAATAGTGGTGAGGCTGCATTGACCCAACATGGGTTTGGTTGTTGCACTGGCCAATGACTGGAAGCAATAGACGTGCAAAGTTTAAATTCCTTCCAACCATATTTGACTCAAATATTCTACCCACCCCACCAAGTATGATTTTGAAACAAATTTGTGCATCCCAAGGAACTGAAAAAACCCCTACAGGTCAAATGCTAGAAGCACACATTAATCCACACCAAGGTAGCCAATTTCAGCCACTCCAAATCTGCTAGAAAATTATCCATCCAGAAACCCTACGAGTAAAAGGTAAAGAGATTCCGAAGATACGAAGCTTGTCACAGTCTACCTGAATTTATTCCGATATTCAGAGTGGGCCACAATTGCAGAATACCCTGCAACTGCATGGATCTATTGCAAGTGTATCTATGTCAGTAGTAGCCGGGTAGCCCGGATTGATTATTATCATCGGCCAGCATGCATATAATATTTTTGCCTAGGTCGCCAGTGGGGGGCTGCTGGGGGTCTGGGCGATTTAGTGGGGGCTCCAGCCCCCAAGCCCCACCCCCCGTAGCTACGCCACTGCAGGAGATGTAGTTTGGAATGAACCGATATTCCGGCGCCATGACTGTTTGGATAAAGGCCGTCTGGCTTAGACCATGAAGCTAACAGACTTTCAAATTATGACTAGATTAGTAGATTAGACAATGTTGGGTAATATCTAATAGGTAACATCTAATATAAACAATCAGACATCCATATATGCTTGATTTTATCAAAACTGTTAAGATATCCAGTAGACAAGGATAAAGATTGAATGCGATGTGATCAAGTGCACACTTCTCGACTGATAACCAGTGATGACTTTATATTTTTCTTTTGAAAGTTTTTAGTTATGTCAGGGCAAGTTGGGAAAATAACCCGGCTTTTTCTCTTCCTCTTAAAGATAATATAAAGTCAGTCTTTACATTAATTTGTAAAGCAATATAAAATGAAATAATATACTAATATCTATATATTTATATCAAGTTTACTTTTGAAGTTTCAAGCAAACAAATAGCTTTCCTTGACGTTCTAGCAAAACTAGACGCCGGAACCATTTCTACTTCCCTATATTGCAAACCCACAGACAAACACCTCTTGCTACATTTCGATAATGTCCACCACAAGAAACTAAAAAAGTCAATAGTTTACAGTCGATGTCTTCGCACCAAACGTATTTGCTCTGACCCCGCTGAATACGATGGCTCGGTTTCTGCCATCACCGGTTACTTCCCAACAAGCATCTACCCCATCCACATTTTCAAAAAGGCTATTCTTAAAGCTGCGGCAATCAACCGCCAGGACCTTTTATCCTACAAAACTAAAATCCCCAGTTCGCGTTTTATAGATAATTCAAAAGCCGGTTTTTGGAAGATTTTCCTCAATGCTTTCCTTTCTCCTTTTGGGAAAGAATTGTTATTCAAATGTAATTTTAAGCCAAGTGATGTTGCCAAAATACACAGTGTATTTATTCGTGAAGTATGTGTAGCTTGGTCAAGGGCTTCATTCGTTATACCTGGTAGTAACTTTGGTAACCAAATAATATGGAATAATAATTCACTTAAAATAAATAACTTAACTTTCTATTTCAGTAAGCTACATGACGCAGGGCTATTATACGTAAAAGATTTGTTTAAGGACAATGGCTCACCGATTTCGTATTTAGCGTTCCGATACAAATTTAAGGTGACTACGATCCCTTTTACAAAGTATTTTGGAATGCTTTTGGCGATTCCATCCTCATGAAAACGCTCACTCCAGCGTGAGATGGATCCCCCACCCTTAGTCCATTTGGCAGATACAATTTTAAATATTTCCAAATTGCCGAAGGAAATTTATCCTCATTTAATTCGCCGTTTATCTTTACCCCCTCGTGCAATGGATAAATGGAATTTACTTTTTAATTTTAACGAAGACGACTGGGAAACGATTTTCAGAATCACCTTTTATACCCTCTGTGATACCAAAGTCCAGTATTTTCAATTTAAATTTCTTCATCGACTGCTTGCCACTAATAGGTACCTTTATATAACGGGAAAATGTGATAGTTCTATTTGCTCCTTTTGTAAAATAGCATCTGAAACCATTGAGCATTTATTTTGGGAATGTCACGCTTCTGCCAGCTTTATTTTAGACTCAGAACAAGTTTTCGGTAGGCAATTCATATTGAAAAAAAAAAAAACTTTTTTCTTTGGTTACAACCTGGTCTTATATAATCCAATGCACTATTTCATTCTTCACTGTAAATATTATATCTATAATTGTAAGTTAAATCAGAGTCTGCCAAAAGGTAATGAGTTCTTTAATTAAATGAGATTTATCCTGAAGGTCGAGATTTACATAAACTCCAAACCATGTGTTCCTTTGAGTAGATCAGGAAAATTAAATGACCTTAAAGTTTGTCTTGCTTACTGCTGGGGTCTTTTAACTTAGTACATTTTTATTGTTACTGCTATTATCAATCCCAAGGATTCTGCTCTTCGTTGTGGTTGGTTAACTAGACAATTGTAAAATTTAAGTTACATCATATGCATTATGTACCGTATATATTTATATAACGTATGTACGTGTAAGAGTGTATATAAGGTAGCCTGCACATTTACCGTTGTGAATGTTTATGTATGTTTTCGGATTATGTAATTCGTTTATGTTGGAATTTATTAAAAATAAACGAGATGGAAGAAAAAATCCCCAGTACGCGTATTCCCATGGTGTTCAAGTATCACCCCCTTATTCCCAATCTTGCAAGCACCATAAAACATAGCTTTGTCTCCCTTTAGGACGATCCATCTCTTTAGGGTATATTTTGAGCCCCCTCATAGCATTGCGTCAGCCCCTGACCTGAGAAGACTCCTCACTTCCTCCACACCAATGACCCGGACTCTAAGGGCAGCAATCCGTGCAATAAAAGACGCTGCAAAATCTGCAAGCACATTACTACTGAAGAACGTATCAATATCCCTGACATTAATTTTCCGATTATTCCTCCCCGCCCCCACACCTTAACTGTGATTCCTGGAATGTTGTGTACATTCTATTTTGTAATCTATGTAAAAATAAGTTGTACGTCGGTGAAACTGGTACTTCCTTTCGTCTAAGGTTCAATAACCATAAACAATCTATCCGTGACAATACTCTTGGATTCCCAATAGCGGAGCACTTTAATCTTCCGTAACATTCTATCGAGAATCTTAAAATAATCTTAATTGCAAATACCTTAATTGCGCTGAACAACGAAAGCGTACCGAACTTATTTGGGTAATGAGGCTTAAGTCACACATCACCGGACTGAACCAAGACCTTGGTATTCTAAATCATTACACGTTCCAACAAATAATTTAATCTTCCCTTTTGACACTGCAGTTAACTGTAGATTTCCGTTCTTTTTAATTTATGTACTCATTTTTAATTTTTGTGCTCATTTTGTCTTCGATACTCGCTGAGGTAAGTCCCAGGGAGACTTAAAATTTCGAAATTTTTATAATCCTAAAATTAACCAGTTATGCTCTTTATTGCATTTTCATTGCATATTTTCGCGCATCAATGTATTAACTTTGAACAATAACTTAAAAACGTTAACAGTTTTAATTTACATTTTCATTTGTAATGGCTGTACATTCCCCGTCTAATCCGCTGAGGAAGTTCCCAGGTGGGACTGAAATATATTCGGATATTTATCAATCTTATTGGTCATCAGTATTATTAATTTCTCAATCTTGTCTATTTAACTATTGACCAATACACGGAAAACAGTCTTATTATATATATATATATATATATATATATATATATATATATATATACACATATCTATTTGTACACATATATTTATATACATATACATATATGTACATATATATATATATATATATATATATATATAGACAAGATTGAGAAATTAATAATACTGATGACCAACAAGATTGATAAATATCCGAATATATTTCAATCCCACCTGGGATCTTCCTCAGCGGATTAGACGGAGAACGTACAGCGATTACAAATGAAAATGTAAATGATAACTGTTAACGATTTTAAGTTATTGTTCAAAGTTAATACATTGATGCGCGCGTCATGAGTTAGTAATAAATGACGCATTTGCAAGGATCAAAATAAAGAAATTATGACGCATTGCTACAATACTGTGACGCAACTGTGATAAAGACACGCTTAGAGATGATTACAAAATGATGTGGGGGTAAAATGATAGGAAACCCCGATCTTTGTTTAAGCCATGGGAGACTGTTTTCAAGTAATGGATCATTTTAAGTTCGAAGATTTTCCTCTCCCGGATGTCGGAAAAACCCCCTTTAAGCATAAAACACTTAAAATCCCGCGAGTGATTAGCTTCGCTAAAATGCTTACCTACTGGCAGGCATTGAGTTCCGTCTCTAATGCTCTGCCCAAAGGGTCACTGGTCCTCCCGGGCGGTTAAGTATAATCTCTTCATCAGTTAATAATATATCACAAACTTTGCATCTAGGATTATCGCACTTGCGATTTCCAGTGCGCTGATGAGGTTTCGGAATTTCACCGTGAACTAAATGCCTTTTGAGGTTCTTAGATTGACGGAAAGCGGGGAGAAGGGGTTTGGCAAATATTGGATCATTGGGGTGTATCCTCGAGAGGGCTTTCCAATCTATCTTGATCTTTTCATTAGTAGGGACTACAGCTGGGTGATATACCTGGACCATCGGTATTTTATCCATAGAACATTTTGTATTATAAGACAGAAGATCCTTCCTATCAACAAACGCCGCCTTTTCAACTTGTTTTTGGATAATTTTCCAAGGATACGCTTTATTGAGGAAATGCTGCAAGAGGTGTTTAAGTTGTTCCTGAAAATCTTCTGAATCAGAACATATACGTTTGTAACGTACGATTTGGCTATATACAACAGATTCTTTCATATGCTGAGGGTGACAACTCTTAAAATGGAGGAAATCATGGCGGTCAGTAGGTTTGCGATATACGGTAGTAGTTAGTTTGCCCCCTTCGATCTTCACAAGAACATCTAAAAAAGGTAATTCCGTAGGTGATAATTCATGTGTAAATTTGATTAGAGGGTGAATATTATTAGCCAATTCTACGAAATTTTTCAAATTCTCTTTACCGTGTTGCCAAATCATGAATATGTCATCTATGAAACGAAGGTATATGAGAGGCTTTAGGGGAGTATCAAGTAGCAATCGTTTTTCAAAATCTCCCATGAAAATGTTTGCGTAGGCCGGGGCCATTTTGGTTCCCATAGCTGTTCCCTTGATTTGGATGTAACAACGCCCATTGAAAGACAAAATATTGTGTTTGAGAATGAACCTAATTAAGGTAGCGATGTCATCTGGCACATGGTCGTCTATTGAATGAATACGAAGGAAGTTGCGACAAGCCTCAACACCTTCATCCTGGGGAATATTGGTGTAGAGCGATTTAACATCTAGGGAAACTAGTAGAGTACCTCTTGCTAAAATGGGGATTTCAGAGATTCTTTGCAGGAAATGAGTGGTGTCTTTTAGGAAACTAGGAATGTTGCTAAGTAAAGGTTGAAGTACTGAATCTACATATCCGGATAAATGTTCTGTAAGAGTACCGGAGCAAGAAACAATAGGTCGGAAAGGGGGTAATATTTTACTAGTCCTAGCAATGTTAAATATTTCTTCGGGGGAAGATTCTGGGAATTTAACGTTGAGTTACTCCTTACGATATCCTTTAACTTATGTAATTTAGGTAAAGCATAAAATTTACCTGGATTAGGAGTCTTAGGAATGGTATTACTGACAGCTTCTTGAGTATCGTTACCTAAAGTCTTTAGCATTTCTTTCGCCTCTTCGGCGTGTTGCCTAACAGTGTCCTCCTCAACTGATAAATAAGTTGACTGGTCAGACAGAAGAGACTCGCAAGCAACTATGTAATCAGTAGTGTTTAGAATGGTTGTAGCTCCTCCCTTGTCAGCCGGTTTAATGGTAACTTCACAGTTAGTAGCTAATTCCTTAATTGCCTTCCTTTGTCGATAGGTGATGTTCGGTGTATTGTGTTGGTTGGTCGAAATGAGGTCGTTGAAGTGTTGACGAGCAGAATTTACGAAACCGTCAATGTAAGGGTTCCTACCATTCGGTAGGGTCCACGTGTTTTGCGTTTTTTTGACTCTTGCAGATGCGCGATTTTGTTCGGGTGTGCCGACCTCATTTTCGTCTTTAGTCGTGAAGTATTCATGTAGGCGGATCCGTCTACAGAAGTCCTCATTATCTGCGCATACCCTGATGATATCGACTCCCCTAGTTGAAGGGCAAAAGGAAAGTCCAAGCTGCAGTACCGATTCTTGTGACTGAGTTAGGTTACAATCCGAAAGATTAACGACGTTGGATGTTCTATTCCCGCGGTGATTAGAGTTTACTGTGTCGTCTACTACGCCTGTACTCACTTCACTGAGGTAGGGATGAGCTTCACGGAGCTTTTGTAGTTTCTTGTTCTTCCTTTTGAAACACATTAACTTTTCGTGTTCATAAGTTTTATTTAGAAAATTTTGTACTCCTTTGTAGCCCCGCGGATTAATTGTAAAAGTTCTTCAGAAAATGAAGAAATTCTGTTCTTCAAGTGACTTTGTCTAGCATAGGCCGAACGAATGGCAGCGTTTCTAAGTAATCCAGATGCACGAAGACATATGCGTTCCCCGTATTCTGCTGCTCTACTTCCCCAGTGTTGCAAGGGGTTATGAATTTTCAGTCCTGCTGGGAATAAGTCAAAAGGCATTTAGTTCACAGTGAAATTCCGAAACCTCATCAGCGCACTGGAAATCGCAAGTGCGATAATCCTAGATGCAAAGTTTGTGATATATTATTAACTGATGAAGAGATTATACTTAACCGCCCGGGAGGACCAGTGACCCTTTATCCGGGCAACTACACCTGTGATTCCTCCAACATCGTATACATATTGAAATGTCCCACCTGTGATAACGGAATTTATGTTGGAGAGACCTCTACTAAATTTCGCCTAAGAATAAATAACCACCAACAGAGCACTAGAGACGGAACTCAATGCCTGCCAGTAGGTAAGCATTTTAGCGAAGCTAATCACTCGCGGGATTTTAAGTGTTTTATTCTTAAAGGGGTTTTTTCCGACATCCGGGAGAGGAAAATCTTCGAACTTAAAATGATCCATTACTTGAAAACAGTCTCCCATGGCTTAAACAAAGATCGGGGTTTCCTATCATTTTACCCCCACATCATTTTGTTATCATCTCTAAGCGTGTCTTTATCACAGTTGCGTCACAGTATTGTAGCAATGCGTCATAATTTCTTTATTTTGATCCTTGCAAATGCGTCATTTATTACTAACTCATGACGCGCGCATCAATGTATTAACTTTGAACAATAACTTGAAATCGTTAACAGTTATCATTTACATTTTCATTTGTAATCGCTGTATGTTCTCCGTCTAATCCGCTGAGGAAGATCCCAGGTGGGATTGAAATATATTCGGATATTTATCAATCTTGTTGGTCATCAGTATTATTAATTTCTCAGTCTTGTCTATTTAACTATTGACCAATACACGGAAAACAGTTTTATTATCTATCTGTCTGTCTGTCTGTCTGTCTGTCTATCTGTCTATCTGTCTATCTGTCTATCTGTCTATCTGTCTATCTGTCTATCTGTCTATCTGTCTATCTGTCTATCTGTCTATCTGTCTATCTGTCTATCTGTCTATCTGTCTATCTGTCTATCTGTCTATCTGTCTATCTGTGTATCTGTCTATCTGTGTATCTGTCTATCTGTGTATCTGTCTATCTGTCTATCTGTGTATCTGTGTATCTGTGTATCTGTCTATCTGTCTATCTGTCTGTCTGTCTGTCTGTCTATCTGTCTATCTGTCTATCTGTCTATCTGTCTATCTGTCTATCTGTCTATCTGTCTATCTGTCTATCTATCTGTCTATCTGTCTATCTGTGTATCTGTCTATCTGTCTATCTGTCTATCTGTCTATCTGTCTATCTGTCTATCTGTCTATCTGTCTATCTGTCTATCTGTCTATCTGTCTATCTGTCTATCTGTCTATCTGTCTATCTGTCTATCTGTCTATCTGTCTATCTGTCTATCTGTCTATCTGTCTATCTGTCTATCTGTCTATCTATCTATCTATCTATCTATCTATCTATCTATCTATATATATAAAAGGAATTGAAATGTCCGCGTGTTTATTTCTGTACTTTTACCCTGCAATAAACCCCGCTGCCAAGTTTGCCAACACATTTCCCAGGGCTCGCCCATTTTCCTCCCTTTTTCGAAGTTTCCTATCAAACCCCCCAATCTGGACTGTGATTCTCAGAATGTTGTTTATTTATTATACTGTACTATGTGCCCTAAAGGTCTTTATGTTGGAGAAACTAGCACTAAGTTTCGGTTTAGATTTAACAACCACAAGAAGTCTATCCGCGACAATGCACGCGGTTTTCCAGTTGCCGAACACTTCGGGCGGACCAATCATTCCCTCCGAAATTTGAAATGTGTGCTGCTTGGTTCAAACTTTCAATCTCCTCGTCACCGTAAAAGTACAGAAATAAACTTTATCCTTAAATTAAATACGCACACTGAGGGTCTCAATAGAGATTTGGGCCTACTCAACCATTACACGTTCTACAATGATTCTTGACCAATTGATGTCTTTTGTCCATTCAACATTTTTTGTGTGTTTACTTCCAATTCACTCTTGCATGTAGGCCTGCTAGCTAGCTCGAGTCTGTCTGGGTCTACTCTACCGTGACACTCACTACAATGTCTATTGTCCAACTTTTGCATGTTTGCACGTAACTGGTCAGTATAGGCTGTGCAGTTAATTTAAATTTACTTTTTCATGTGTTAGTCGTATGTCTGTCTTGGCCGACGAAGGCTTCAGGAGAAGTTGAAAATTTCCAAGTTTAATTAAATAAATACTGAATCGTACTCCTTTTGTCAATTTGGACTTTGTTTTTCATTGTTATCGTTTATTATATATATATATATGTCTATACACAAAATGAAAATTTTACGCATGCATGTTTTCCTCACAACTCTGAGTTTCGCGCCTAGTCGGCGATCATCAGGTGGGCTGACTGACCAAAATCAAACCTATACCACCACACTTATTTCTTCCTAACACGGCTCTGTGGCCGCGGTCTATGTCTGCACTTGATAATGATCTCAGCTCTTTTCTTCAAGCAGCTTTCGGTTCTGCTTCTAAGAATTTCCAACCTCTCATCTTGGCACAAGTAACATGCTCCCGGGCGGCCAAATGCCGTATTGGATTTTCGGATTATTTGTCATGTAATCGTGTACGGGTTTTTATTTTCTTGTAAATCCCAAATATGCTTCTACAATTTAGTTTCCTTAGCTTATTTTTTGTTGCGGAACGATTTAGCATGATATATACCTCATGATATACACCTCTCTCTCTCTATATACATAAACATAAAGAAAAGGAGGGTCCTAAATGAAATAGTTCACGTAAATATCGAACACGGTAGGAAAAAAGAAAAAAGTTAACAAAAACCAGGCCCGGGAAAAAGGTACATTGTAAAAAACGAGCACGAACGGGTAGGTGTAAAAGCAGTTAAAACTGGCTCAAAAGAGGGTGAATATTACAAAAGGTCAATTCTAACGTAAAGGCCGTGGACCCTCTTTTTCTTTTTTGTGTTTCATCCGTCTCACTCATGTCTTCTGACCATCACTTTTGTTCGGTTCTGTTTTTATACCGACCGCTTCGGATTTGATGTTTGTCGTGTGCAATTGTTACTGTTGGTTGTTCAGTTTGGTTTTTGCCACCTGATGTAGGTTTATATCCGAAACGTCGTGGAGTTTTCCTTTAAAGTTTTACATCTCCGAAAGGCGGGAAAAATGGATTTCTCTGGGAAAAAGCGTTGCGACCTGTGCTTGAACTTCCTATTGGAGGGTAAATATTTTTCCCAGAGAAATCCATTTTTCTGGCCTTTCGGAGATGTAAAACTTTAAAGGAACACATGCAGCCTTCGAAGCGTAAATCAGGCACAAACTTCGTTGACAACATTGGGTGTAATAAATGTGCAAAAAGCGTTGCGAACTGTGCTTGAACTTCCTATTGGAGGGTAAATATTTTTTATTAAGTTCTTGCATCGGTAAAAGGTACCCGATTTCTGAAAGCGTTTCTTGTACTAGTAGTAATGTTTTATTTAGCCACCTGTTCACTATGTAACTTACAATATGTTGGATCTACTGCCACCTCCTTTCAGGTCCGGTTTCGAAACCACAAATCGGACCTCGTTAATAACAAATCGAGGTGTGAGTTATCAGTACACTTTAACTCTAAGTCTCACAATCTCGACCATATTCGTTTTACTATTATTGAAAAAATTAGCAGTACCTCTAATGTAAACACCATTTTAACGAAACTGGAAGCTTATTGGATGGCACAACTATGTACTGTGCACCCTTATGGTCTAAACAAGAGAAAAGAATTCAATTCTCGTAAAAGAGTCAGCTACTGGTCCTAGTTCTTGTTCATTATTGCCGTACGTACAGTATTTCGCTTCTCCTCTAAAGGGTTTCATCTTTTACTTTCCCCTTTTGAATTCGTTTTGTTTTTGTTCCTCTCTTTTATTTGTTTTTACGCTTTAATGGTTTTTCTCCGGAGATTGGTAGAAGACGACTATTTCTTGGTATCGTTTTAGCTAGAGACTTGTGTTGTCAACTGAGGGGTGCTTTTTGCTTCTGACCTTTTACATTTTAATTCTGACGCACAGGGGTATTTATAACGTCTTTTAGCTTGTTTCATTTTACTTGGCTGTTGAAGGTTGAATAAATAACCGAAAGCTACCAGGCACGGTGCGCTTCTTGTCATCTTTAGCGTGTAGTTGACCGCCACTTAACTTTTCTCACTCTAAATATATATATATATATATATACATATATATATATATATATGTATATGTATATATAGATAGATATATATATATATATATATATATATATATATATATATATATATATACATATATATGCAATGTATATATATACATATATATGCAATGTATATATATATATATATATATATATATATATATATATATACATATATATATATATATATGTATATGTATATATAGATAGATATATAGATAATAGGGAGGCTTGCACCCCCTCCACTGAATGCATTTTAGAGGCAGTAGAAATTTGTCTTAAACACAATAACTCTTGCTTTGATTCAAGTCATTTCCTACAAATCCGTGGAACAGCTTTGGGTCCCAAAAATGCCTGTAGCTATGCTGATTTCGCCATGTGTAAAATAAATCGCATCTCTAATAATGATGGCCCATTCAAGCCTGAAAACTGGTGGCGGTTTAGAAATGAAATCTTTGAAGTGTGGACGCATGGAGAACAAGCCCTCCATACTTTTACTGGCTTTATTAATTACATTTATCCCACTATTCAATTTGTACTTGGGTACCCTAGGTATCATCGTGAATTTTTAGATGTGAATATTGAACTTCATAATGGTCTACATTCTACAAATGTGTATTCCAAGCCTACTGATGGTCATCTGTACTTATTAACAAACAGTGCCCATCCAACGTCAAATTTGATAAGTAGCCCTTACCGCACGGCTTTAAGGCTTAAAAGGAGCTGTTCTAGTAAAAATTATTTAGTTGAAAGAGGGTATGCTCCTGACTTTACATTACAAAATATTTTACTACAAACTTGTGCGGGACCTGGATGGTGCGCACCAGTGAGGCCCCAAACCAAAAACCTAGATATTTTGTCCCTTGTGTAAACAAAAGGGACTGAAGCACTGCCACTTGTGGTTTCAGTTGTACTGCATGGGTCTTGCCTAGTCTGGAATGTGTCATTTCTAAGAGTTTGTTGAATATGAGGATCACATAAATCAGTCAGGCAGAATCTGTAGATGTACTTAGCAGTTTTTCTGGACAAAATTGATGAAAGTTCAAGAAAAAAGGACATTTTACGAGAAAAAATGCCCTTTGTCATAGTTTCAACCAATCCTCCTCAAAAGTTGTGATGTCACAGACAACTGGTGATAAACTACGTAGTGGTATTTGGAGCAACTGCATTCCATTGGTTTTCTCTTGAGAGGTTTTCCTGAATGACGGTTTTGGTTAGGGGTTAATAGAACAACGCAGGCAGTGACAGAATGAGGTTTTTGGTGTGCAGTGTATGCTATTGTATAATGCAGTATTACACATATGGTGAAAACTTCTATAACAAGATTCTATGGGTTAAGTATTCACTTAATTGTTTTGAGGAAATAGATTACACCAACATTTGAAAAAAAAGATAGCCTATGGACAGTTATAAGTTAAAAAATTTCAGGCTATTGCATCTGGACACGGGAGCAGTTTGATTGTCGCTTAATACTTTCAACTATGAAGATAATACAACGCATAATTCTTCTTAAAATCTTCAAATCTTCAGACCTCAAATCAAGACTTGTGGATATCACATTCTAGAAAATACCGGTAGGTTATTGTAAAGGTGAACAGTACAATGAAAATTTGTTTGTGTTCTTACACTTATTATAGACTATAAGTCGAAATTTCTCTTGCTGAGAAACAAAGATACCAAGTCGGCCTTCCACTTACATATCAATAGATTTTCTATAAAGTGAAGTAAAGTGCACCTAAATTTGTGCTTAGTTTTAAGTGGGCATACGCACCCTTTTCTTGCAAATATAGCTTGAGTCAGTTGTAATGAGGCATTCAATTTTGCAGTCGATTCTAGTCATTTATGCCTTTGATTCGACTTGAGTCGAGTCAGTGACTTGAGTTATTGTGGTAGTTCTAAGAGGGAAATTATGATACTTCCAATTCTTCGACCAGTCTCTTCGCTTTTGAAAATTTGCCACTCGAGCCATGACTCATTTTAATTCTGGCTACCTTTATGGGCGGAGACCAGTTCCTTTCCGACTGACTGCCCCACCTGTGTAAAAGGTGAACTTTAGAAATGCTTGGCTTTTTCATCTGTTCTAAATTTCCAAATAAGAAGCAGGTGTAAGTTTTATTTTAACATTTATTTCAAAGCTTTTTGTGCTACATTGGTCGTTTGTTATCCTATAAAATGCACATGTGAGTCTCTGAGTCAGTCGATTTCACTTTTACCTTGACAGAATTCTCCTCTTATATGTATTAGTTGTAGTATTATTTTGTACACACTAAGCCTATTTCAGCGTTAACCTGGAAACATTTTGCCAGTTTAGTGAGCATCGCCCGATTATGTTACATTTTCCAATAAATGTATGGTCTATTCACAGTTATTTTATCTCGATGCAGTATATTGGTCATTTGTAGGCCTACTAATACACATGTAAGTCAGTCAGTTACGTTTTAACTTGACAGAACCTTAATTTTTTTTCGGAACTTACCTGTATACTTCTTAGTTGTAGTACTATTTAGGCAACAAGTTAATAACCTGTTAATACTATATGCCAATTGAGCGCGAATCGCCCCCGATTTTGTCATTATTTTCAGTTGCAACAAACTTATGTATATCCACAATTATTTTATTTTGATGTATACTTTATCAATGATTAATTGTATAAACGGAGGTTGATCAGCATTTTTCTCCAAAAGAAAAAGAATTACTGTTAGGCGTTTGGACTGAAATCGAATCATTCATCGCGCATTTTACATTTACTTGAATGTTGGTTCACATCCTTTTTTTCATCAAATGGTTCCCAAAATGAAACCTCCCCCTTAATTTGAACCACTTTGATTTGTGGAATTTTCTTTTCAGATGGAATAAAATATGCTATAAGTGAAAGAATTATGGAAATATCCCTTGTGAAAAATCACTAGCTAGTGAAGCGAGCTTGGTACGAGAAAACTAGCTTCAAGCCTATGCTCTCACCCAGTTGTGACCTTTCTGCAGTCAAATTTGTGTAAAATTTATTGGCAGGGACTTATTCCAGGAATTGACCTTTAAACTATGTGGTGTCAGATCCACTTTATCTTTGGGTCTATCAATGAATAATAAATAAAAGATGTCTCACTGCAGTCAAAACAGGGAATACAAAGTTGAACTAAATTACGGATGGCTTGGTTAAAATAAGTGTAAGCCTTATCACCAAGAAGGGAGGGCATTATTAGGAGCGTGCAGGTACAAAGTATTTTCAAAGAATAAGTCAATGTAAGAAGTCAATAAGAATAATGCAAGAAATTTTCAGTCAGTCAGTAGGCGCCTAGCTTAGGTGAACTTTTCAAATTTAAGTTAAAATAGGATGATGCAAAAGAGGCTCTGCGGGCCAAGATGTAGAGGGGCCCAGTGTTTCTTTTCACAAATTGTAGGAAATCGTTGCGTAGCCAGGGTAGCCTGGGCAATAAAACACGCTGAGTTAACATTGAGATCAGTGAACATTGAAAATTAATGAAGGTTGAGTGGAAACCAAGTACCATATCCACAAATATTTCTTCTCGCCCTGGGGTCAGACCATTTCATTACATTTCTAGTCACGGCGTGACTAGAATTGATGAGTTTATACCAAGGATGCATGTCGCGACGGGGGGGGGGGGGGGTGTCATACTCCATAATTCCTCAGAGCGACGATAGTTGGAAAATATGAAATTCCTATTGAATTTTTTTTTTACTTTTTGGTCTAGCTTATTTTTCCGATTGGGCCCATGTCGACATTTCCAAGTAAATCAAGTGCCGTAGACGTTTCTTAAATTGGCACCATATATCCCCATCTTCACAAATCCTTCATAAATTGTTAAAATTTTCGCGCGTTCCTCGCGCTTCAGTTTCATCAATGCAGTAGACCTATTTATCGGTAAAGTAGCTAAAACATATCTAAATTATGTATCAGTCCGATAACGGTTGTTTGTTCGTGTGCATATCCCACACCCCCCCCCCCCTTGATATCCAGCCTTACATCAAAGGATTTTAAGCTCCATTCCCTGTAGAAATGAGGTGAGATGGGTTTAGAAGGGTTTTTTGACCAACAATTTTGATCATTCTGTCACGAACAGTTATCAAATTAAACGAAATTTTCGATGGGTAGGGTGAAACCCCATTCCCTTTAACCCCGTGCTCATGGGACATGGAGAAGACTGCCTTCCAAATTTTCTCAAGATTTGAATTTCGGGCAGAGGTTTAACATATCTGGCCTACTTAAGTCCTGAACAATCTGGCATGCTTTTAATCATTTAAAACTTTAAGCGAGCCTAAATTCCTCGAAAAGTAAAGGCAGTATCATGGTCAATGTCAAATTTTCATGAGATATTCCAGAACAAAATGAAACCTGGCCTTATATGACACATTCTGACAGCATATAAAAGTCAACTATACGTACCTCAGTTTTATTTCACAGCTTGGCATGATGTTGCTCTATATGGTAGACTACCATTCGGAAGCTGCAAAACGTTATGGGACGATTTTAATAATTTAGGTTTAACAACTACCTGTTTTAACATTAGCCTTCACAGGCAGACAGAAGAGTACCCAAATTTATTGGTCGAAAAAATTGAAAGGGTATATCTTGTTTGGTAATTTTCTGATCGTATTGAAATATGGTCATTTCTCAATAAGATGAAACTTTTAATGTAAACAAAAGTTCAACGTAACGACTGCTAAGAGTAAACAACTTCCTGGAAAATGCTATGTCGGGAATTCTACGCTTTGCGCCAACTATCGTGGCGCTCCGTTTAGATTTTCAAGGCAGTTACGGCATAATTTGAGGGAGATAATCCTCTGCCAACAACCTGAAGCATACCGCGTAGGTTACTGTTGATAACATTAACTTCGTTGGCGTAAAATTGCAACAAGATGATTAATAGTAATTATTATGTCGACCCGTACACCTACACGTAACCTTTTGTATCGTCAAAGCCAATCGTTCATTATAATCCCATTTTTTGATAGTTAAGTGCATTTAAGTAACTAAAAAATGAAAAGATGGCTAAGGCTCTTCTTATTATATTTACGTTCGTCATACTATACTTTTCCTCTTTATAACAAACTGACCCCAACATTTCACCCCATGGGTCTACCATGAAAGTTTCCGCCAAAGGGGGTTTATACAAGCCTGGAAAGTTTGTGACAATTTGTGACAATCTGAGGTACCGTTCAAGTTTTCCTAAAATTTTATGCACGCTCCGCGCCAACCGGGGGTGAAGCTCCACTAGCATGGTCGTTGGCCTAGTCTTCAAAGGTTTCCCCCAAGCTTCAGATCTGTAATGCTTCACGTTAATTTGTTCTACCTCAGCTAAAAATTCCTGTGTAGGTCAGGAAAATGCCGGCTTCTGAGGGATCGTTATTTTTCAAATTGTCTCTTCGCCAACCGATGGTGGTTCTCTGCTTAGATAGTCTTTAGCGTTTAGCCTCGCCCTCTAAGACCTATTCCACTAGACTTTTGATCCGAAATTGTTTCTCCTGGTAAAATGTCCACGTGGCCTAGGCAACCATGCGTATACTGAAGCCTGGGAAATACCACTTCCGGCTACCTGAAGCGTCCTGATTTTTCAAAATTCTCTCAGAGCTCCGCGCCAACCGCCGCGGTGGCGCCCCGCTTAGATAGTCTTTAGCCTCGCCCTCTAAGACGTATCCTTTCAGGCTTTGGATATGTAATTTTTCTTGTTTTTCCCCAGATAAAATACCCGTGTAGCCTAGGCGGCCATACTGGGAAAATGCAATTTCCGGCTTTCTCTCAGTCTGTGGTTCGTGATTTCTCAAAAAATTTTCTCTGCGATCCGCGCCAACAGAGGGTGGCCCTACGCTCAGATAAATCCACTTAATTGAAGATATGTTATGCACCACGTTTATAATTTGTTTCATTCCTGCTAAGACCGCGTGTTTGGTCTAACGGTAAGAACATCCGCCTCTCCGGCGGAAGGCTCGGAATCGATTCCCAGGTCGAGTAATACCAAAGACTCTAAAAATGGAACCTACTTACTGCCGTTGTGCTCCGCATAAAGCAATAGAGTAGGGGAAACAAGCCAGTGAGCCACAACTGGGAAAAGGCCATGGCAGGCTCGACCTGAACCAAAGGTTCGCAACTGGCCCGTAAAACTCTACCTAACTAACTAACTTCATCCCTGCTAAATGCCAGTGTAGGCCATGCTGATACTGAAGCTTGGGAAATGCCATTTCCAGCTATCCGAGGAGTCCTGATTTTTCAAAATTTTATCTGCGCTCCGCGCAACCCATGTGACTCCGTCTTTAGCCTACATCCCTCAACCCACTTAAAGCATTTGAAACCTTCAAAAAATTTCTCTTGGAATTCCTCCCCGTCCAAAATTCAAAGTCCTGCACCAACCCTGACAACTTGATCGGGCGAATTGACACATCATACGTGCCGTCAAACTTCATCTAACAAACTAACTAGCTGTTAGATTCACTTCCCTTTCTACACCTATCCGATTAGTGCTATGAGTTTGACCAACCGATATTTCAAGCAAGATAGGCCTAATTCTTACAAATTCTACAGTCTCTTTGCGCGCATTTCTTGCATGTATAAACTATAAATAGGAACGTCAATTTAATTCTCCCGACCCCCAACTCAAACCAAATTACCTGTCACTCTGTGGGGGGATTGAAATAAAATCGAGCATGTCGGGTGATGGCTTATGAAGACCCCGTAACTACCGGGGATATTTTGGTTCAAAAGACCACAAAAACTAGTACCACCCGGCCTGATAAAAATCAGTACACTAGATATAAGGACAACATTTTCAACATTTCTTGCCCTCTCACAACACCTGCCCCTCGCCCCCACCATATTTGAAAGCTATGCTACGGTCCCGATTTTAAACCTGCAAATATCAAACAGCAAGTGCTTGGCAATATATACAGTGCTGCAGTATGATATGCCATAACATTTTAGGGAGTAGTTACAAACTCTCTATGTCAACAGAGCAGATCCAAGTTGTTAAGTTCCTTGTATCCAGGCATTCAACAATGCTTAAAAGTTTCCAAACATCGTTTTCCCCATTCACTTAAGCAAGCAACTGCTCTTCTGCGGTCAACCTATTCAAGCTGCTTTCTTAACACGATTGCTTTTAACCTGTTGCCACAACCAAAGTGACGTGCTCTTCAATCCAACAGTCACCATATTTAAGAATTTCATAGAAAATAGCTCCATGTGGTTTTAAATGATGCTAGCCATTCCTGCGGTAAACCTGTTCTTGATGTAAGGCCAGTAAGGGGCAACTTAGCTAAACACAAAAAGTGTATGATCATTGCCTGCTTTGCAACTTTTTTAAGCAATAAGCCCTTTCATGATTACAAAGCGGCCTCCCGGGTCAAAGGTCATTCGGGATAGCAACACATAACAACGCTAGTCGCAGGCGGTCGCCTGTGCATACCATCGTGGCGTATGCATGCCTACAATAAACAACACTGACATGAAACAAAAGTAGCTTCAAAAAATCACATCTCTAAATGGACAAAACGTTTAGGATCGCCCGAAAGATGTTTTAAAGTATCACTCATAAATTTTCCTTAGATACTGGCTGAGTTTAAAATTTTTGAATGTGCAAAATCTCAAAAAAATTGTCCGTTCCCGTGGAAGTACGAACTGACAGTTCTCAAGCTCTCTGCTAGGCTAAAAACCGTAGGCTTGGCCTAGTCAAGGAATGAACCAGCTGTAGGCTGGTATACCAAATTTCGTGAAAAAATACCTAAGCTACAAGAGCTAGGATGAGTGTCAGGGGGTTATTTCTACGCTTGAAGTTTTATTACCATGCTACATGATACAAAGGCCTAAAGTAGGCTTCGTTCTATAAGTTCGTAGACGATCGTACGTTGTATGTATAGTTCGCCTTACTGCTACTGCTATAGCCTAGGCCTAAAAAATTAAGTCTCGGCTTTTTACCTTCATAAAAAAGTCTCACAGTATATCTATCCAGCACTTGCTTCGCCCAGGCTCAGTTGTAACTTACCTCAGCCCAAGACTGTGATTTGGAGTGTAACTTCATGTAACGTTCAAGTGCTATAGTAATGTTGCACTAACCGTTATACCGTGTTAGCACATGGATGTTCAATGGAGATAGCACGAATAAGATCGATTGAATTAGACGAAAATCATAGGCCAAGGTAACTCTAGGTTTTTTTTTTTATAACCATAGACCCAAAGCAAAATTCATTCCTAAATCTTACGGAGTAATAGTAGGCCCTCTAACCTGAATTTTAATCTTTTAACCCAAATCCTACAAGTCAAGTGTAATCTTGTGTAGCCTACTATTGCAAAATGTACGTACACACAGTGATACGAATGAGCGAGTGATACCGGATGACCTTTGTTCTGCCATGCGCAGTAGTAATCATGGAAGGGCTTATTATTGAACTCATTGATTATTGGCTCAATTTTCAAAATTCAAAGTGCAAATTGGGTCTATGATACACAGTCAGTAATCTGGAGTGGGTAAAAGTAATAATTTGTGTAAAAAACTATTTTTCTGAATATGTTACTATTCACCCACAAAATGTGGTTAACCTTGCGGTAAAATAATGTCAACACAGCTTCTGCAGTGGAAACCACAAGGAAAAAGTAGGTCACCAGTTTGTGGATGGTATGAAGGTACACTTTGTGGTTCCATATTTTGTAATGATTAAGAAAGAAATTGATAAGGCCGACAAAGTTCCCAGAATTGAACTGCTTAAGCTAAGTCACAGGAAGAGGAAAGCCTGAAAATTTCCCTTGGCTTTAGACTACAAACCCAAAATTCCCAATGTGGAAAACACTATTAGAAAAAACTTTCAGCTCTTATACAGCTCTTCGATTCTTGCAAGACTTTTTCCAGAGCGGTCTATTTTCCCAGCTTACCGTACATGTAAATCTCTTTACAGTCTTTTAAAAAAACCTTAGAATCTCAACGCAAGTAGTGATAGGAGGCGTTGCTTCAAATGTGATAAAGTGAGGTGTGACTTGTGGAAGAATTATTTTACTGAGGGGTCTCATTTCTCTAGCACTACGACTAGTAAATTTTATCCAATGAATGGTGATGTTAATTGTACGAATTCTAACGTTATGTTCTTAGCCACTTGTTGTAAATGCAAGGTGCAATATGTAGGGTCTACCTCTAATCAGTTCAAAGTTCGATTTCGAAATCATAAGTTAGACATGCTACACGAGAAAAATGTTGTGAATTATCTTCCTAATGATTCCCACCATGAGCTCAAAGATATTCATTGAAAAAATTCCCAGCAAAACCAACACTGAATGCATTTTAACGAAAAGAGAAGGGTATTGGATCGCCAAATTACCGTACATTCACCAGCTAGGACTCAATAAAAGGAAAGAGTTTAACTCTAAAAAAAGAGTAAGCTTCTTATGTACTTAAGCCTTTTAAGTTTTTATCTTTGACGTTTTTCATTCGATTCTTTTCGCCTTTTGAACCTCATGCTTTTTGTGAGAGCCTTTAACCATTTTTTAGACTGTTCTTTTAATACTATTTTATTTTTTATTGTGGATGTAAAGGAGTATCTTGCCAAAAAAGTTGTACTGCTACGCAGACTTGTGGTCACTTATGGTACCAAATCACTGGTGCATTTTTTCGTATTAGCCAGCCAAAGGGATTTCAATAGTGCTTTTTCGGTTTATCGTGTAAGAGTTTTACGTTGCTTAGATACTAAATTTTAACGTGGTGTGACAGCCGGTTTCAATACCTCTTCTTTCTTTTTATACTACCGTGATAACTTGCTTTCTACATTCACGCCGATGAAGTCTGAATTGATAGACGAAAGCGGCGTAGTGAGATGCCTTTAACAACTTTAAAACCTGCAGTTGACTCATTTTCAAGTGTCCATATATATATATATATATATATATATATATATATATATATATATATATATATATATATATATATATATATATATATATATATATATATATATATAATATATATATATATATATATATATATATATATATATATATATATATATATATATATATATATATATATATATATATATATATATATATATATATATATATATATATATATATATATATTTATATACTCAATCTGTAGACAGTACTGTTTCGACCTTGTTGGGTCTTCTCAGTGCAGCTCAGAGTAGATTTCAAGACGGAATGACAAGACTGACACAGGCATAACCTGCGTCAGTCCAGCCATTCACGGTACATTGCTTGCGAATACCATATATATATAAATTATGTGTGTATATATATATTGTTCGACCAGGAGCGAAGAAAGATTTTAGCCTCGATAATTTGGGGGGGGGGGGATAATTAAGTTCATATAGTTTTTTCTACACCTATATAAAATAGCCAATAATTGATGGGTCCGTTGCTCACAAAAATTTTTGAAAAAGGAAAAGGGCCACTTTTGGACAAGAGAACCTACAGGGAAAATTATATCGGGTGAAGTCTCATCTTCACCCGAAAACTGTTATCTCCCAAACTAGTAATAGGGCTATACTGCTAATTTCTTTTCTGTAATTAAGAAAGAATTTGGTGTTGCTGGCCAAGCCTTTTCCCTCCTCGATTGCTTATTACAACATCAATACGAACTGGGTTGGCAAGCTGACCTCGGGGTCATCAAAAATATTAAGCTCTGAGCTTTGATGACGTCACACAACTTTGAATTTCAGGCGCTTATGGAAATGTACACTTGGAAAATGGTTCTTTTATTCTGTACACTTTCAAAGACGAACAAGAAAACTACGAATCTTATCAAAATAACTTCGCAAGTTATCATATCACCATTTTCAGGCGAAATTGTCAGCTAAAAGGCACAAGAATCACCGGGAGATTTTAGTTCACCCTTTCTGAACGTAGGCGAATGGTCACAAATTTGTCTCGAAATCATCCCAGAAGCTGTCCTACACATGTCAACTGCTCTAATTCAATCAAGAAATACACTTTCCCACATAGATTCGTTGATAAATTATTCCAATTTTCTTGAAAAGGTCAATCCCGCTTTGTTTATGTAAAGAATCTGTTTGCATCACACCTTTAGTCAGTAAGCCAACTTCAAACGCAATGAATGATGGTGCCTAGCATATTGCAGCACTGCGATACAAGATCCAACACAATGTCATGCATCGGGCGTGCACATACGAAAGCGATGGGAAAGTATGTACATAAAGTGAAAAGATAAGCAGAACAAAGACACAGTCTTCTTTATAGCGTTTTTAGTGAAGACAAAAGGATAACAAGAACACTATATAACACTCTATTTTGGAAATGTTAATTGTTTTCTCTCTTACAAATGATATTTATGAACATATTCTCACCTTCAAGACCGAGAAAGTGCGGTTTTAAACTTCGCAAGAGGCTTTCGCTCCTTCGTTTTTTCTCGGGAAGCTTATGCAGAAGACTTTTTCCAAAGTTCACTCATTGACAACCGCTATCTACTAAAACGAGGTTCTTTTGAATATTTAACTTTCCATTTTTCTTCAATTGACAATAAAAGTACTCAATTACGTAAGACCTTGAATAAGAATTATTGACATTTTTAACGGGTGTCCGTTTTCGTTCTGCGTTTTCTAGCTCGAGTACTGTATACCAGAATGCATTTCATCGCGAGTGCTGAGGGTGTAAAGATTGCGCAATAACGGTCAAAAATGTGAGGTCTGCTTCCCAGATGTACTACACATCAAAACAGTTTAAATAAATACTCAAGGGAAAGATAAAGTAAGAGTCTGTCTATTAAACGTTCGAGACTTTAATCTGTCAGCCTACAGGGCCATTTACAACAAGAAACTTTTACTTGCTCAAAGAGATTGATTGGGGAATTTAAAGCATTTTGTCAACCAATTTCATTTTGTTCTCATTTTTATAATAAAAATATTTTTAAAGGCCTGTTCTTTTCACCGCAAACAGTTCCAATCCTCCAAATCTACTTACTTATAAGCCCCCCCCCCCCACAACTGTCTAAAACTCATCCTCATCCAGACATGAGAATCTTAGTTTATTGCTTCAGGGTGAGTATTAAAGAACCCAATGTGTAATCCAAACTCTCTTAGTACACTACGTGCTGTGTAATATAAACTTCGGTACTGTGCATCTTTTGAACTTTCCGCCAATCAAAGAGCTGTGCCAATTGAGGATTTCTGTGAACTACTACAAAAATTGTAGTTAAGGTAGGAGGATAAGCCCTTAATAAAAAGGCATAAGAAGATGTTTCAAATTATCCAGTCTTTCAAACTGACCAATGGGAATTCTCTTCGGCATGCCTAGATGCGAATACATCTGAAAGCATTAAGTTTATCAGCCTATACAGTCAAAACAATTTCTCGCACCATGCAATTTCTTTGTTGCATTTTATATATCACCTAACAGAGGGCTTCAGAACAAATGGAAAAAGCTTTTGTAAGCTGCATGAAATACCTACCATGAATTTATGAAAGATTTTGTGACACAAATTTCCTCCCATCAGTGGGTTTGATATTCTACCGATGAACCGGATTTTTTTGATCAGCTCCAGTTTCAAACAGTTCGGGAGATAACCTCTTTCGGGGGAAAATGGTTTTTCATCCGATTGGGGGAAAATACGGCCATGAGTGGCGCCATTTTCCAATTTCTCCCCTGATGCTTTGCGATCCTACCGCGCAATTTAAACGGAAACAAACGTTCAAAACACCTGGAAAATTTAATCGGTCTTAGGAAAGAGAAATTTTGGAATATTTAGAAACTTTGTTGGTAGGGGAACAAAAAAGCCGGATCATGTTTGGTAGTTCACCGCGCAAATTTTGAGATATCGAGCAATTTTGCCACGTTCTGTGTCCTAAGCTTAAATTATAGACTCGACACAGCCGCAAGATCTGTTCAATTTTTTTCTGCAGAAAGTTGTGTAAGTTACTTGTGCAGGCAATTGAGCCAATTGGTACGTTCTTGAAAGTTTCTTAAGATTTCTGTCTGAGATGGTGAACAATTACCTTGTAATTGAACATATCCACATTTATAAAACAAAGCGACGACTGTGAAGAGGTACACACTAAGTGCTCATGAATATTCATGCTGCAAATTTTCTCCCGATCGGGTGAATTCTCATTTTCCCCCGAAAACGGTTATCTCCCGAACTGTCAAATGGTAGATGTAGCGAAAGACGCCGATAAATTTAAGTTGTAAATGCGATTTCAGTGATTCATATTGTTAAATATCATACTCAGATACCGTACCGCCGTACCTATGATGATCGATTTGCCTGTTTTTCAAACAGTCTCATTTAACGTATTGATGAAAGGTACAGGCTACGCATAACTGCTACTGTTCAATAGTGTACAGCCATCCGTTTTTGCCACTTCCATGGAACGCTTCTCACAAGCGGTGAATAGGTGCAAGTGACGAACCAAATGGAACTCTACATTAAACAGAAAATTGCATCAATGAGGTGAAAAAAACAACTGTTTTGTTAGCATCGATACAAAACATGGCATTTGCTTCTTTCCAGTCACTGAGGGGTTTGATGAATTGGAAGACCGTCTTGATACTGTATGGTGAACTTTAGTAAGGATCCTAGTGAATTCTTCTTTCTCGCCATGTTTCTCCAACTCCTCGCATAAAGCTGAAACGTACCATGAACCATCTTTGGTGTTTCGAAACGAATAAAATCCTATGAAGAAAACATCCAAAAATCAGTAGGAAGACAGTGCTTTAGAACACCGATAACAACATACCCGGTATTTTGACGGGGATTCTGAATATGTATCAATAACCAACTACAGCTGCAGTAAGTCACCCAAACGTAAGTAAAGATAAAGAAAAACAATTGTCCTGCTTTAGCTATAGCAGACATCTTCCTGCTCGCTAATAGAAGAAAGAGGAGGATTACCGAAGACTAGTTAGGATTAGTAACGATTTGTGACTGTAGAGGACTTATCCATCTCATGTGATAATTCGACATCTAACTAGGAAACTGCGTGATGTTAACACAATGTACGTAAGTTCGGAAATCTTTTCGTAACCTGGAGAAACCTTTTGGAATGATCGACAAGTTTTTTGAAAGTACGAAAATGTGTTTGAACCTTCCAAAGTTTTTCAAACGTACCAAAGGTATTTCAAAGGTACTAAACGATTTTCGAACGTTCTTGAAATTTTTGGAAAGAACGAAAAGTTTATTTTTTGGAGTGACAGCAATACGCTTCCGTATCTCTTAACGAAACAAGAAAACACCCCACCTTAATAATGCCAAACTATAAAGCATACAATTAAAATGACGAGGTTAGAAAAAAAACTAAAGAATAAAGTTTACAATTAAAAGCGTATGTTTATAGAAGTCGATACCTTCATTTTTTTTTTTTTTTTTTTGTTAGAAACCAATACAAAATAACTTAAACCACCAATTCTTTTTTAATATAATTACAGTGTAAGGCAAAAACAAAGCTCGCCGAATTCCCTCTACTCCCTCCTTTACTTAGCAATATCGATTCACGTGTTATGGGTTAGTTAGGTTGGTTAGTTGGGTTAGTTAGTTAGATCGAGTTTAACGGCCCAGTTTCCAACCTATTGGTTCAAGTCGAACCGACCACGGCCTTTTTCCAGTTGTGGCTCACTGGCATGCTGTTGGGATCTAAAGTAGTTGTAGCACACGATTGTATGTAGCCAGGCCCTAAGATAAGTGTGTGGAATGAGATTTAATGCTTTGTATCAATTGGAGGGTCTTTTAGTGACTTCTGGTGGTTAGTTGCTTTGTTAGTTAGCTGGTTTGTTTGTTAATTAATCTGTTAGTTAGTTAGTTAGTTAGTTTGAATAACGGCCCAGTTTCCAACCACTTGGTTCAAGTAGAGCCGCCCATGGCCTTTTTCAGTTGTGGCTTACTGGCTTGTTTTCCCTACTCCCTTGCTTATGCTAAGCACCAAATACAATGGCAGTAGGTTCCGTTTTCAAGTCTTCGGTATGACCAGGCAGGACTCCCGACCTCTCGATTGCAAGTCTGATCGATGCTCCAACCACTTGACCATATGTTGGCTTTGTATGCATATTATTTCTTCAAGAAGGGATACACTGTCAAAGGTTAAGGACGGAAAGAGGAAAATTCCATACACAAAACACGAAGGGTACCAGAGAAAGAATGGATGACTTATATTGATTGAAGTAAAATGTAAGTAGAAATAAATTGAACCGTTCCTGTGGAAAATTCATTCAGCTTGAAGTTAAGAAGTTATCGCTAATGTGATCTGAAGTTATTTCGAAGGTAGAAGTCGTTTGATTTCTATATAATAATAAGTATTATTAAATTTAATATATGCTAAAAATTTCTTTGTTTTTTAAACTGCGTTCACCATGGAACTACTAAAAATATGACAAGCTCTCCGCAGAGAAAAGTTTTAGTTTGGATTCCATGTTTTTCGTGGCCTGCGTAGCGCCTTTGTGACTGCCGCCCTTAAGAGCCTGCCGGCAATAGTCAGAAATTCCTTTCAAGTAGCCCAAAACTTGATCGATTTAATATTCATGAGCATTCACCACAATTTGTCTATTCCTGGGGTAGGCGGTTCTCAATAGCTAAATCTTTGCAATGCTACGCTGAAAACAAAGACATTTAAACCAAATAAAAACATAAGCTTTTTATGTCCACTGAAGCTTCTAATTTAGATGGCAGTATTGATCATAGACAACCTCTTTCAAACAATGACAACTTTCATCAAAGAATTGATTTAAAAAACAGTAATCTTTGGTAGAGAAGAATCGAACTGTCTTATCTCATGGTTGTGTGCTAGGTTGTTAGTAATTTACAGCTGTAGTGTGTGAGGGTATGCTTGCACGGTACTACAAAATACCAGTGTCGGATAACATCGACGGCTGTGACTCCATGTAATGCTGTGCAATGGTACAAGGGTGTGCCTGTTAAAAAAACATTTAACAGCCTTCCTTGAACCAATTCACGTAGAGCTATGTAAACCGAAGTTTGCGTTGGATTTCTACGCAAGTTGAAATGACTTTGGCTCCAATTCCAGCGGACGTTGGTTTTTCGTAGCAATGAGCTGAACGAAAAGACTTCGTCCGCTTCGCTGGCTATGTTTTCGTGGATTCATATCCTAATAACATGGTATTATAGGAAATCTGGTTTCGTTTAAAAAGCAACACAAAAAAGAACAATATGAAACGTAAAATGGCAACAAGTCAAATCAAATTCAACAGAATGTTGGGAAAAGGGCCCTATAATATCAACAATCAACAATCAAAATATACACCTTGCTTTTAATATTAAATAACGCAACTGAAAATACACCGATACTCTGACGTCTGAAACTAATGGTTGAAAAGCAATTGAAACTACACAAGACCTTAGTTTTACGAAATACTGAGGATACTAGCAAGTTTTATCGAAAAGTTTAATCACACAAAATTGTTTGGTCTGCCCACAAGTCTCTGACAAAAAAGCCCCCGTCACAACTCTGGAGACAAGGAGATTTGAATTTAACAGCCCACCAATCCCCCCTTCACACTATTCCCGGACATCATGCTAAGACGAGTCCATATCAAGACTTAAATGTTACATTCTCGGACTTAAGTAAACAAAACTGACCGCAGGATGGCTTCGAATTACAGAAGAAATAGGCTGTTTGCATGTACCCTAGTCCTTGCGGAAATGCTCCCCAACGGCCACAATGCTTGCGTGCGTGCATTCACTGCATGCTTTCAATGCGTGCAACGCTAGCAATCTCTAGCAGGGCTTTGCTTTTACTAATACTTGACTAACTCAACCTACTTACGTACGTAAGTACCGCGGCCGTGATTCGAAGCGGCTATTTTATCCGTCTCTCCTCAATCGGGGGGGGGGGGGGGGGGGGTGGGGGGGGGGGTGGAGTACAGGATGTAAAAAGGAATACCCAGTTTCAACTCTTCCTCCCTGCAGATGAGGTGAGTCATCACTCCCAAGTGCAACCGGGTGTAAAAAAACGGTTCAACATTGCTGGTGGCTTCGACTTCTCATGCGCACATCTAAAAACTAAAGAGTGACAAATGTGAATTCACGCCATTAAAGTGATAAATCTTACCATGAACGGTGAAATTCACCTCAAGAAGAGTAAAAAATTACTCTTTAGCGGGTGCCTGCAGGAATCACTCGTTTTTAAAAGTGTTAAGCGAGTGGTCCCTTCAGCCACTCTATCAAGAGTGAACTTTGCTGTTTTGGAGTTAACTTCACCCTTTTTGGTGTGATTTTCCACTCGTTTAGAGTGAATTCTTCAATCTCCACACTTCTAATGAGTGGTATTTCAATCCTTATAATTTTAGGGTTTACTAGTTACCTTGCGATGTTGAATAGCAGATTAAAAAATCCGCCCCAGATGGAATGGTTGGTTTGCTTCCCTCTTCAACCTCCGGATTAGACGTCATAGAGTCTACTGAATCAGCCTCGAATACACCACACTCGAAGGTCTCTCCTCTACATGCCTAGATATGGAAAGGGAATGTTGTTAAAGGAACATTTACTTATAAGTCTCCATGTTGATTAATTCCAAACAACCTCAATGAGACAAGGACCTATCATAAACACTCACAAATTTATGATAAAATAATTTGGGAAAATGCCAACAGCGCAGTTAAGCAAGTTGTATATATAAGCTCACATTCCAATGAAATTTCGGTCGATATTATGTGTTTGGTGACCAACTATACCCCAACTTTAATGAGATGAAAGCTAACATTATGTAAGGAGAGTATAACGGTGATAGAAATAAGGTTAGTTTAGATGGGGCTTTACGGCCCAGTTTCCAAACAATTGTTTCAAGTCGAGGTGGCCACTACTTTTTTCCAGTTGTGGATCACTGGCTTTCCCTAGCAAGCACAACAGCAGTAGCTTCCATATTCAGTCTTCGCTATGACGCAACCAGGAGTAGAACTCCCGACCTCCCGACTGCAAGTCTGATGCTCTAACCACTCGACCATGTAGTCGGATGACAGAGAGAGGATTTCTAATCCATTCCTTACAGTATATCATGTAAATTAATTACGCCTACTTTATCTCATTCCTTATAAACCCCTCTAACCTAAATTTGAGACATGCTTCTGGCATGATACACATCTCCCGAGAAAGGACTGAGACACCTTACAAAACAGGACGTGAAGATTTATTAGGACTCATCTTGCTTACAAAAATACGTACACACAAACCTTTATATAGCGCAATTTTTCTATGATCAAAGCGCTTAAGAAAACAAGAAAAACATTGGCAGCAAAAGCACAGTCAATTAAATAGGTAAGTATTCTTTTGAAAAGTGCGAAATTTTCGAATTCCTTATGTGAGAAGGACGAGAGTTCTAAACCAACAATACTAAAGGTACCCCCACCTACTCTCTTCTTGGAAAGAGGTATGCAGAGTAGCGTCCCATCCATTGCAGATCTGGTTACAGGTCCAGATAGAGGTGAGTTTTCCTATCAAGCATGTTAGCGAAACCAGAAAGCCAAAAGGCTTAGTGATTCCTTGCCGTTGAAATTGTAGGTCTGTTTTTCTTCTCTGAAATAGACCTTGGTTTGTGAGATATCCACATAGTATGTAAGAAATGCATTCATGTGTCCTGCTACGTACATTGGGGATATTGTGCACATCAGGTTAAAAGATGTGGACCCCCTGAGACCCCAGATAACCTTTGACCACAAAACTAGGGTTCTGCTCACTTTATCACATCCACGTACTATGTGTGATATAAACATTATTCAAGACTAGGAAGTGGAATATTTTGTAAACATAGTACGGAGATATTGACCCCTGACGGCCTCCTATGACCACTGGAATCAACAGGGATCTTCTACTCAGTGTGGGCCTTCTACATGGCAGGTATGATGGCCTTCCAAGTTATCATTTTTTTAAATGCCGTGTTTACAAGATTGTCATACTTTGACCCCTCAATGACCCCACATGACCTTTAACCTCCACAAAAACTAATACGTTTTTACCTTACTTTAACGCACCCACACACCAACAACGAAATCTACCCAAGCTTCCTACCTTCAGATATTGTGTAAACAATGTTTTCAGACTTTGACTACTAGTGACCCCACATGAACTTTGACCTCCACCAAAAATGATTGGGATCATTTACTTTGTACGGGTAATTTACAGTTGATATCTAAATAACGAGTATGAGGATCGTCAAGTTACCGTTCTTGAGATATCGTGTACACAAGGTTTTCAGTCCTTGAACCCAGATGACCCCACATGACCTTTGCCCTGAGCCAAACTCATAAAATGTTTTGTCTTACTTTAACGCACCCATACACCTGGCAAGTATTGTTAGACAACCGGGCACTTGATAAATGTACTGAATTTTCTACCGAGGACATAATTATCTATTGTTCAGGTCATTTTTTATACCGAGCAAAACCAAACACACAGACACACACACACACCATATGGGTTTGCGGGCAATAATCACATGTTACACACCAGGAAACTGGGGATACCGAAAGAACTACACACACGTACACATGAATTAAAACTAAGACATGGCATAGGGGATATACCTCAGATTAAACTGCAAAGCAGCAGGCAATTATTTGACACCCCACTTTGCAATATTTTGAACATTTGAGAAACGGGGGTAACCCCGTTTCGCGGGATATCCCCAGTTACTATGGAATTTTTCATATGTGTATCCCCGGTGATCCCGGAAACGCACGGGACATCACCTTTGCATAGATTCCTGCATGCTTCGGCAAGGAATAAATAAGCCGGAGCAGAATTTTTCAAACACCTGTAAACATACAAAAAGAATTTTAATTGGATTTTTTTTTATGAATAGTTAGATCTAGTGTTTAGTCTAATGGTAGAACATTCGCCTCTCACGCGGAAGGCCGGGGTTCGATTCCCAGGTTGAGTCATACCAAAGACTCTGAAAATGGAACCTACTGCCATTGTGCGTGAGGCTCCGCATAAGCACTTAATTAGGGGAAACAAGCCCGCGGGCCACAAACTGGAAAAGGCCCTGGCCTGACTTGAATCAATAGGTTGGAAACTGGGCCGTAAAACTCCATCAAAATAACTAAATTCATGAATAGGTAACCAGTGAGGGCCATGAAGAAGTGTTTTGGGACTATCTAATCTGGCCGCCGAGAAAATAAACTTAGCACATCAATTTTGCAAGTATCGAGGGCGTGTTATGTCATTTAATGCAATACCGTATGAAAGGGCATTAGCGTAGTTAAAGGGTGAAAGAAGAAAAGTCCGGAAAACAGAATGACAAGTCTCTTTTTCTACATACCGGCCAATACCAAATAAATTTTATGACTTGCATTGAGCAGATGGGTAGGTATTGCCACCAGACTTAACCTTTTAAAGGACCTTCAAAAGGAATGATTTTGTCTGTTACCTGTATAATAAATATCTTTGGCTTTCCTACTAGCGTTTCACAGTTTTCTCCTCGGAACTGGTCAAAGACATCTTTCTGGAGATTAACTGAAGTATGTGGCTGATTGGCCCGGCTATCACACCCGTGAATAATGCCGTCATCCCCGTGAGTTAGAAACACACACACAAAGCAATCGTCGTCACTGTAATTTTTTTGAGCAGCTGTAAACATAAAAAGAAAAAATCCGATAAAGAAATAATTATGACATTTTGACAAACAAGAGAATTGTGATTTCGCGGGTGGGATTTTGCTGAAATCATAGTATTTGAAGATAGCACTTTAAGTTAAGCAGCAGCAACAATTTTTTTTTTGTTCTAGCAACACCTTCCTGGTACCAGCACAATAGGATTTGCGGGAACATGTTTCGTGGGTGGTATTCTGAGAGCCAACATTACTCGAAAATGTTTCCCAGCAAGGTTGATGAAATGGTGTTCACAACAAGAACGTCCTCCCTTAAATGGAGACAACCTTTCAATACAAACATCATTACTCCCATACCACCACAACTCTCGCAGGCTCTCAGCTTTCGTTTTTTACTTTATACCTGTTGCAAAGCAACTGTACATCGGAAGCAACACCACAGAACATAAAGTTAATCCGACTTTTCCTTAAAGATAAATATTGTGCTTAAATTGCTCCAACAAAGAGTACGAAGGAAATGGTTGAGAGGCTATCCACTAGTCTTAATCATAAACCCCAGTAATAGCTATATCTCCAGTGGCGAAGCTAGGAATTTTTTCAGAGGGGGCAAAGGTATGAAGTTTCCCCACAACTTTTCCCGGTCAATGTGTATGTATTTCATATAAAATATGCAAATTTACAAGTATAACAACATTACCATGTTATTATGTAAAATAACTTGTATTTTAACCTTAAGGTATAACATTGAGCAATTGGAAATAACAACTCTTATTATTATATTATTCTGGTCAACAATATCTGGTTTATTTGTATGTGCTAACGCAGTGACGTACACAGGATTTCTCTAAAGGGGTGGGGGGGGGGGGCAGTATGGTCTAAGAGGAGGGGTGTGCGGAATTTTATTGACGTTTTCAAGGAGCCTAGATGCAAAATGGTTCAAGATTTTCGACTTTTACAGGAACAGTGTTCAAAGTTGAATTGTGGTGGTTCATGAGGATAAAACTGAAACTTTTGTGTCTTTACATGCATTCTTATGCCATTTATGATACCTTACGAAGTAAAACTTGTCATTAAATTTGCACACTTTTAAGGGTCAAAATAAAAGAGCATTGATCGGTATAGAATTTGTAGTTTTTCTTGGCGACAAGACGTTAGTTTGTCATAAAGATTATCTAAGCGGAGCGCCACCGTTGGTTGGTCCGGAGCGTAAAGAAAAAATCCGAAAATCAGACCCCTCAGATGGTCAAAAATAGCGTATTCATGCTTTTAAACAGAATTTAAACAGGTAGTTTTAATTTTTAACGATGCCACCAGTGGGATACAGAGTCTACCTTTTTAAGTAAAAGTTGGAATTTGAGAGAATTTGCCTATTTGTAGGAATGAAAAAAGTTGAAACCACTACAGTACCTTGCAGAGACAATTCTTCCCCTTTGAAAATTTTTGAAAATTTGGTTTCCTTAAACGCAGTCTGGTGCCACATATGCTGTCTTTTGAAGTAAAATCTGTGTTGTTAAAGTTTGACTTCCTATTTTTAAGAACAAAGAACAAATGGCATCTGTGAGGGGGCATGGCCCAATGTTCCTCCCTTCGTACACCACTAAAAGGAGGCCTAATAATGGCTCGACCACACAGGATATCCTGTTAGAACAGCAGTTACGTGTAGAAGGCCACAAGGAACCCATGGACCCGTTTATCGTTACACCCCAAGTGAGCAGAAAGCTGTTTTCCCGAACTAGCCTGTAAGCCTTTAAAGGTTAGGCTAAGTAACAAAGTCTAAGTATGCCAATGGATCCCGTCCATTCTAATTTCTAGACTAACTTTAAGTTTATCGTTGGCCATGGATTGTTTCAGCCCAATCCATCGTTATGTACACAGAGTAAAATCGGTATAGCTACTACCAGCTTGTAGGACAATAAAATAACCTCGGTGGTCTACGTTAGTGACTTGTAAGTTTTCAAATCCTTTTACTGAATTCCCAAAGTGTACAACGCAGGGGCTGTGTACAAGGGGATAAGTTCGGGTTTACAGCCTTTCGGTGTTAGTTGTACTGTACCAGCTGTTGTTAAAGTCCTGAATAACAGCTTCCTGAGCACTGAAATGCATTGATCATAACACCCGCGCGTATACAAGAGAACATTCAATCTGCTACGCGACGAGGACATTTCTGTGGAACGCGAATAGTGAGGGCCGGTTCATGCGGCACTGACGAAATCTGGGTTAATTTGTGGCATGAAAATACAAATTATGTATGAGAAATGTCTCACAATTTTTTATTCTAACAAATATTTTGAGAAATTTTTGTTAGAATAAGAAAATTCATCAAATTTCCCCAAATTATTTTCCAGGGGGAAACTTGCCCGCTGACCCCCCCCCCCCAGTAGGTACGCCACTGTATATCTCTTCAAAATACTTTGCGCAAGAAGAGCCATGGACACTGCATCGTTTGAAATAATGAAAGTTTGGGCGAACAAATTATTCTTGAGCAACAAACAACTGAATTTGTATCCGTGGGAAACTTATTTCTTGGAAAGGAGGCTACCATACTGCCTTATGTTTGATAATCTATTACCCTATGTAAATAAATATTAGTTGTAAAAGGGTGAACTTTTCTAGACAAAACAAACGCAGTATTTCTCTTTAAACCAACCGTCTCAACGAAAAAGATTCAAAATTACGGCACGAATGTTTAGTACACTTTCGTCTTGAACCACACAGTTATTGACCACATATCTGTTTCTGTGCATTCTAAATAATGAGCTAAAAGTGGAAATGCTCACCATGTAAAATGTCTCTCTTGATTCGATCTGCCGTTGCGTCGTTTTTCACTACTACGTCAAAACCAAGTTTTCTGAGACACGGTTTCAAATATTTGCTGTCTCTATCCGTACCTCTTCTTGGCAGCATAAAATCAAAATTTTCTATGTTGAATATAAGAGCAACACCTCGCCGTTTGTGTTGCATAGAGTAGGACGGAAAATCATCGGCATGTACCGAATGGTCTCCAGAACTTCTGTACAAGGTTTAAGAATGACAATTACATTGAAACTGTCTTAAAATGATCTGCTACTCGTCGAGATCGGGAGTCAACATGCACTCAGATTCCTTATCTATTTTTTTTGATAGGAAATGTTATTATATAGTGAGCAAAAAGTAAAATACGATACTGGATAGGGACTCTTAATGACATTTCATGGCATGGGGCTTTTTTTTGTTGCTTTCACGACTGATTAAGTTCGTTGGCTGATCATACTGCCAAGGATGCAAAACAATAAACTTTGGATGGTAGTTTTCAGTACGAGTGGGATCATAGTATGTGCATATTCATAATGCCATTTTCTTAAAGGACCAGTTCTCTCACCCCAACCAGTACCAATTCTCCTAACCTTCTTGCTTAAGCCCCTCCCACAATTGTCTGAAATTCATCCTCATCCAGATACAATCTCAGTTTTTTGCTTCTAGGTGAATAAAGAAAAACTCAATTTATATAATCAAAACACTCTCAGTGCCATTCATGCTGTGTAATATAAGCTTTGGTACTCTGCATTGTTTAAAATTAGCTGCCAATCAAAGAGCTGAGCCAATTGAGAATTTCGGTACCTGGGTTCCAAAATTGCAGTTGGGGTGAGAGGTTTGGCCCTTTAAAGTTACGATTATCATTTTGTAGATAGTTTCAAACATGCATATATTACCTGATGACACACCATAAAACTAGGAATGGGTTACGTTAGATGGAGTTTTACGGCCCAGTCTCCAACCAATTGATTATGTCTTATTGTCTGCTAGTATATACTGTCATTTACATGTAACTTACTTGAGAGGTGAAGTTCCAGTAGCAACACCTTGACTGGCATCTGTTGATACCTCCAGATCAGATTTCTGTTGGAAGACCCCCTTCAGTACTTCTTTAATGCGGGATGGTTTGGCATCGGTATCATCTGTCGTCACACCGATGTTGGAGTCCATCATCTAAGGTTAAAATGCCAAGATCCCTGGCCTTCAACTGATCACCCTTCTGCAACTAAGGGAAAGAAAATGATGGGTCTGGTGCAGATTCCACCACAAGCTAGGCTGATCTCCGTGGCCATATCAGCAAACTGAAACAGCGAATGTGAGACGGTCCCATGCAATAGGTTAAAGCATTGATCTACATGTTTTATTACTGACCAATATGAAGGGAGCTCGATAATTCGTCACCGCATAATGGAACTTGGGATATACTTAGCGTAAACTAGCCGAGTTCAGTAGATTGTGAACTGCACTCCCCTTACTATCGTGTTATTCTCGGCGTCAAGGTTAAAATTGTTACTGGATTTGTTAATTCTACAGAAACAAAGTCGGCAACAATAGGCTGAGCCAAAAACTGATTTGGCATCCAGGTTTTCCAGAACATTATAAGTTGTACAGTATTTGCGGCTGATAACTGATAAGTCAAACGTTGGTCATTCCATTGTATATAGTCAATGCCTACGAATCAAACGTATTTGTTCAGACCCCAGTGACTTTGATGAGCATATTTCCAAGCTCACTGGCTACTTCCTATCAGCTGGTTACCCCTTCTCCATTATCAAAAGACAGATCTACAGAGCCAAGAAACGTAGCCGTTCAGAGCTTCTCGAGTACCGTATCAAATCCCAAAGTACTCGCATTCCATTTGTGACGAGTTACCACCCCACTGTTAAAAGATTAATGGGTACCCTCAAAAAGGACTTCGAATTCGTAAAAGAAGATGTTTCCCTTTTGACCACTTTCAACCAGCCGCCCCTTCTAGCCTTCCGCCAACCCCCTAATTTGAAAATGTTGCTCACCTCCTCGAGACTCCCGGCAGATCGGAAAACCTTTGGGGGCAACGCTGGTTGTAAGAAACCTAGATGCCAAATCTGCTCCCACATCACTTCGGGCTCCAAAGTTTTCCTCCCAAATGTCACGTGGCCCATACACCCCCCGACCCTCATATGTGATTCCAGCAACGTAGTTTATATTTTGTATTGTTATGTTTGTAATTTGAGTAATTATGTAGGGGAAACAGGTACCACTTTCCGTTTAAGATTCAATAATCACAAAAAATTTGTTCGAGATAATTTGCCTGGCTTTCCAGTAGCGGAACATTTTAACCTTCCCGGTCACTCTCTTGCTAACCTAAAGTGTATTCTTGTAGAGTCAAATTTCCGTTCCCCAGCATTACGTAAACGTAAAGAAATCGAATGGATTTTGAAGATAAATTCCTTTGTTCAGGGTATTAACAAAGACTTAGGATTTCTAACTCCTTACCAATTTTGCAAGGCCTGACCGACCTCATGACCTGGGTCGGTCAGCGTCCTTAATCCCCCAGGTGTATCAGTTTAACATAACTTTTTTCAATACGCCTTTATACGTATAGTTTTTACTGCAGCCTGGGAAGTTTTGTCACTGCACTTTTTACTGTACATTTCTGCTTTCTTCCATCTTAGCAGTTCCTTTACAAATGTTTTTTATTCTTTTAATGCTGTACTGGTTGAAGTCCATTTTGAATTCTTTTAGGGTTTCAAATCTTTCAATGCTGCTACTGCCCTTTTGACAGTCACTTTGTAAATTTTGCCAGTCTATAAGTTGCCGAGGACGATCCTAGGTGGATCGAAAATTTCAACAATAAATGTTTTAACCAGTATTCCTATTTCGTCAATTATGAGTTTTTTTATTACATGTTTTCATCTTTTTTATTGGAATACACGTGGACCATTTTTCAATTACATATATATATATGTAACCGAAATAGTAAAAAATAATAATGTCAACTAGGCAATGGTAAAGTGCTCAACCCTGTGAAGGGAGCTGTAATATTGAAAAGGTTGCAATAAGTTCTTACAACATAGCTTTACAGAACTGTTTCGTAAGGGCCAACAATGTAGGTCCTCACTCCTCAGAAGCCTGAAGTAGAATGATGTCAATAACGTTCGCTGCATGAAACGGACACGTTTGTGCGGAGTGAACAAAAGTTAAAAGCCAATTATGAAACAGGACAGTCCGTTGTTCATACTTCCTTTACTAAAAAGAAATCATGAAAAGGAACTGAGTCATGGATTTACACTTGGCTTTGGTTAGCAAATCCCATAATTAGGCCTACAGCATACTTCAAGGCTTCTGTTACATCATGAAAAAAGCTGATGACCCAAATTAACATCGGAACCTCCTGGATAAACAATAACGTTACCCCCCTCAATGCGATGTCCTCGCAAGAGATGTGGTACAAGTCGTCGTTTAACACCTGAGTGGAACAGATACCAGCATTGATGTATGTGCAGTTTGGTTTCAGAATGGGAGTCTCAGGTATTACTAACATGCTTTAATTCAAAAATCATTGCCATTTGTACATGAATTATAAATAGGCCTAAAGTGGACACTGGCAACTATTAGAAATATTACCCGCAATAAGTTGAAGTAACAGGCAAAACAGTACCAAGTACAATCGCATGCACGATGCATTGATTTGTCTTGATCATGATCATTTCGTTCACAGTAACCCTAAATTAGACCAATTTTAAACCAATCTGTAAAAAAAATTTAAAAGAAGCTGATTTCATCTGATTTAAGTAGGTTATGGGGTCAAGATTTACAAAAAAAAAGTGAGGTTGGGTGGGGGGTTGGGAAAGTGCATTTTGGGGTCAAAGGCCATTGACCTCAAATACTAATTGAAGTAAATCGTGTTTGGTCTCAAATGAAATTTAATTTTAAATGTAGTAAGTGGCATTTATTATGTCATTTGATGCTTCTGTAAAACGTCAGATTTAAGTGGACGACATTAGCACTTTTAGCATGGAACTTCAAGCCATTCAACCGTAGTATCATTAGTACGTTATCTGATATAGGCACATTGTTTCATTTTTAATATACTGTAGAATAGCCCTATGTACAATATGCAATGAATTAATGGTACATTGCAAGTTCTAGTTTCAAATAGCAGAATGTGAATCTAAGGCCCTCCCAACCTACTACGGAGTAAATACTCCCCTACACCACAAGGTATCATACGCCACACCCCGGGAAAGGGATGTCTGATCACATATCAGGAAAATCCAATTGCAAGTTGATACCTATCATTAAAAGTGAACTATTTTAAAAATAGGAAGGGTAAAAAAAATCACGTATAAATTATTTGAAGCAGGGGCGCAACGCCCGCGTTCTATGAGCAGGTTTCTCAAGGCAGAATTTTTAAGTTAAACTTACTGGTCTTTCAACAACAGTGCCACCCATCATGGTCGCCTCATAACATTGCTGCCTTGCAACCTAACATTGCTGTCTTACAACCTCTTTCAACAGGGTACAAATGAAGCTTGGAAATAAGTTAACCCTGCACGCTTATTCTTCTTCTTCTTTTTCTTTAACCTCAAAAGGTTTCAAATGGCTTCCAATAATCACCGTTTCCTTTTTGACGGAGTTCTGAGGCTTCATTGTGATTTTATATCTAGTTCACACAAAACCGAGATCATTAAGGATGCCTCCATCATTGAAAGATGAGGTCCCTTAGAAGACCCTTTACCTGTTAGGTTTCTCTGGAAAAACATGACTTAGCAATACACAAAAACGTATTGCGGTCTTTTCGTACTCCCAAAAGTACTCAGATACTTGACCTATTTTTCTCTCACGACACCCACTCTTGCCTCAAACGTCCCTTTCCTTTCCAAAGCAAAAAAAAAACAAAAAAAAAAAAACAAAAACAAAAAAAAAAAAAGGAACAACCTAGAGACACATAATGGCACCGTTCCAGCAATTTTTACTGTTAATGTTTGTTGCAGATAATTGCAGATTGGCTTTTTCCTTACTGTTTAGTTTTTGTTTTTAATTTTTTTTGTTTTAATTTCCTGGTTTTTACTTAGGTCTATGAATATCATTTTTATTGTTAAGTTTTTTTTTTCACCTTTTCTCCTTTATTTTACTTTGCTATTCTCTCTTTATATCCAATTTAATGTGTATTTTTTACCGTGTGGTATTCTTTTTCTCTGTAGTTCTGCAAATTTTATTACAGTGTACATCGAAATGTGTTAGTGCCTCCCCGCTAATAATGTTCATTGGCTACACTAAAAGTGTATGGTAGCTCTGCTAACCCGTCTTTGGAATCTCTTGTACACTGATTTCGGACCAGGCTCCAAAAATGTAACTTTCGCCCTGTGTAACTCTGCTCCTTCCTGATTGGTCGCCTTAACAGTGTCATATTAGGGCTACATCATTAACCATGTGTAACATTTTGTGTGAGCATAACATTGTAAAATAAATGTCACTTGTGTAGTATAAAATTAAATTTCCTTTTATTTGAGACCAAACAGGATATAGGCCTACTTTCAGAGGGGCATGCTGTGATGTTTCTTCTTGAGAAAGCCATATAGATACGCAGTAGATCAAAGGCGGTGTGGGGTGTAACTGATATCTGAGTTTGTCACGTGATCTGTGCCCAAAAATGACCTTTGACCCCCAACATGCACTTTCCCCACCCCCCCCCCCCCATCCCTAGCTCACTCTTTTGGGAAAATTTTAACATCCATACCCATCAGAATCAAGTGAAATTAGTTTTTTTTTTAAAATTGTTTCACAGATTAAACCTACTTCAGGGATACTATCTATACTAGTATATACTACTATACTATACTAATTTCAGCTGAGCAGGCCCGGCGGAACGGAAAAACTATTGGAGGGGGGGGGGAGGGGGGGGGGGCTGATTGCCAGCAGGACCATTTAAGCGGAGCGCCACCATCAGTTGGCGCTGAGAGTACAAGAAAATTTTTTACTTTACAGACCCCCCCGGTAGTCGGAAACGGGACTTCCCGCGTGTTCTATGTTGCATGTATCCAGCCTTAAAATGTGGGTCTCATGTTTGAAATTTCTCGACTAATGAGAAAAAATTCAGCCTATGCAAAATGGAAATACATGTCAGATAAAGAATGATACAAGAACAATAATTAATTATGCAACCTCTTTCATTTATTCTGTTCGCCGTGTTATTCACTTTCTGCAACCCGTGTTATATTGTCCACCAATACATATCAATTACTCAATTATATTTCCCCTAGACAGTGGCGGTGGAAGCATAAAAATTTAGGGGGGGGGGGACAATCAGTGAAAGAGATGGAATGGTTGGACTCGTGAAACGAACCCTATGTGCGCGTAGCGCACATCAGGAGCGCGAAGCGCGAAGTCCCACTGGAGTGGGTCCAGGGCCCGCCTTAGGGCCCTGGAAGCTCTGAGATTCTACAAGTTCTCTCGTGCAATCTAGGCCGTTTTTGGAAAATTTTATGGCGAATTCAATGAACAAAAATGTGCGAAATATTTGCGTTCACAGATAGCCTATAGGCTATTTCTTGGACATCAACAGTTGCGTTGTTATGTTTATAATTTTGGTTTTGTTAAAATCATTTTTCAAATCCAAAGGAAAAGAGGCGCAGTAACCTAACTACTCTAAAATCAGTTGCCCACCTGTACTCGCCCTTGATTTGGTACTGCACCTGTAAGTTTGTTTTGATTTTGTATTTTAATTGAAGGTCTATTTCTTGAAATTCCTGTTATGTATGTAGAATGAATGAATGTAGTGGAAATAGCCTGCTGTAAGTGAATGACTCACCTATGAGTGAATACTGGTGAACTGTTCGTTCACGATGGCAATGCCTCACTTCTCGCGGAGGAAAAATACTGGTACAGTAAAGGTTCGGTTTCACTGGACAAGTGATATACTACATACACCTGGTTTGCGGACCGGGCGCGGTTGCCAGATTCTTATAATGATTTGTAGCCAAATACTAGCTAGTCACAGGCATAGAGCATGGTCGCAGGGGACCGTGACATGAATCAGCCAAACAATGGCAGAACATAGGCTAAGTCAATTTCGGCTGCTCTGTTTGGTGGTGGGCTAACTATAGTCCCAACTTTGAATTGGTTCAAGGCTCCCAAGTTTCTTTTACTTCTTCTCTGATTTATTTTGGGGACGTCCCCTCGCTAAGAAATTGGGGGGGGGGGGATGTGTCCCCCGTCCCCCCCCCCGCTTCTGTCGCCAGTGCCCCTAGATCATACCATTTCTCCCCCCCCCCCCCGTGGTTCCTCCCGTGGCTACCACCAACCTAATCTATATCTGTCTCAAATCCCAAACGTACTATAGACTTGTGTACTAACGGTAGTAGCCTACGCTGTTCAACCTCGCGAAAAACGATCAGTAAAACTTCACGAAATTACGCAATAACAGACCATACTGCTTCCACTTTTCGAGTACCTCGGAGATGGGGTTAGGGGATGATAAAGAGGCTTTAGCGTTTTCAGTATCTTTTTCATCGACAATGTTCCCCTAAAATTATTAGAAGTCCTATATTGTGCATTATATTGACTGATGAAGAATATGTTCACCACCCACTGCAATATTCTCCCCGCCGTCGCCGGTCACCACTTCTTGAAGCGCACCTTACAGATATTGGGGGGGGGGGGGGGGGGTTAACATACCTTTAGCCCCTCCACTTTTTTCATGCAGCTGAGTATACCATGTAGCCTAGTATAGGCCTAATCATATTTTGAGATTCCAAGTAGGAGTAAAACCATCTAGATGGTTCCAAAAGGAATGCAAAGGGATGATTTCCAAAATTGGTAAAAAATGACTGTAGTTTGTCCAATCATGTATCCAAGAACAACATGTATTGGTATTCCCATACGGCCCTTCACTGCAAATTTACAACAAAAAATCGGACCAGCAATTGCCGATAACGCCTTTCTAAGAGATATCCCCCGGTAGTATATGCTACCCCATACACAAGCTGTACTCATACAGTACATGTACTTCGTAACAAATTGAGCAAGTATAGGTTCTAGGTCCAACGACTGAGTTTCATGTTGAATTAACTATAGTCTCGAATAGATAAAAGAGAGGCAAGCATTAAGTTCAAGACTTTCTTTTTGTTCGAAATTTGTCGATATAACGTACAGTCAACTTCAGACTTCAGCCTTAAATGTTCCGATATTAACCCATTTATCATATGCCGTGTCGTGGCGATCGAGGTGAGAGACACATAGATCGGTTGTACTCCGGATCTAAACTATACTTAGGCGAAGGCAATTATACTATCTGATTACTGTACCTTATTAACATACGGTGTTTGCAATTGACTGTTTGATGGCCAAGTACGAGTAGTGCAGCCAATCCTCGTGGTATTTGATAGACTTCAGTCCAGTTCACGTCACACCAAAGCATTATACATATAGCATAGGCCTACCGCTACACTATGAGGGTTACATCTTTGTCGATATCATGTCCCTTGTAGTACAACTCGCCCTTACCGTTCATTTTCCGCAATCAGTTTCAACTGCTTTACTGTGTCATTGTATACGTCCGGAAATCCCCTCCTTGGTTTCTATTCTTAGGCCTACAACTGCATGCTACAGTGTAACATCCAACCGGCACAATTATATTACTACAGGCCGTATTACAAATGCCAAGAGCAACCTACGCGTTAGACTTTGTGCTTAAAGCCACAAACCGTGACGTCAAACATCGAGTTTACTTGAGTTCAGGCGTTAAATTATATCCGCTTGCCCTAATAGTCAGGTTCACTATGTATTTTCGTTGGCAATCATGGTAGATTAGGTAACCTAAACATTTTTGGAATCTTTATTACATGGAGAATCTGAAAATCAATGTTTACATTTGCGCTGATACCGGTATGGCCGCCATTTTGGATTTTCAAAATGGCCGCCGTAAAAAGACATATTTTGCTCTATTTCTACCTCTACATAACCTCAAAACCTTGTAAAATATATCAAGTCTATGTTTTCAGGTACAAGGAATCCATACTCTGCATAATCAGATTTCTGACTGTTACAATTCTTTCTTTTTGAGGAGGGTGATGGGCCCGTACAGTCCCTCCCCCCCCCCCCCCGGCGGGAGGGGAATTCGGGCAAACCAACCAAAAAATTTTCTTCTCCACCAAATGAAAATTGAAACTACTACACCGGGCATTAGGAGAAAGTTCTATGGCCTATGCCCCCAAGCCCAACACTTGCCCCCATCACAACGGACTACGGGCATAGGCGTACGAGGCGGGACAGGGTGGCAGACTGCTCCCCAAATTTTCTCAAGACCTAAAACTCGGGCAGGGATCTGGAAAAATTCGGGCAGCCGTTTGAGTCTTAAAACCTGGTTTGTTTCTACTTACACAGAAAACTCCTAGGCGCACCCGAATTCCTTCAAACACTTGGCCGAAAAAAATAATAAAAAAGCATCATAGTCACGGTACAATTTTCATGAAAACTCTAAAAGATACCAAAATTTGCGACACATTCGGGCAGTTTCTGAAAAAAAAAAAAATTTCGTCAGCCTCACTTCATATTCTTGCGCAAACCTTGCCTGAAATGACACAATTTTCAGGCAAAAGTTGCAAAAAGTTCTGGGATATTTTTAATTGCCAGATTACAAGGAGAGAGGATGTATACAGTTCCCAAAATTTTGCCCGAACAAATCAATCAAAAGCTATGTCATGCAACTAAACTATCCCATTATGAATAAAACGTAAAGGTATCGTGAAGATTTCATTTCGTTTTTAATTTTGTATTCCCTTGCCTCAGGCAAAAGGAGTCTATGCGACTATGCCGATGATTTGGCCACGTTTGTTTTTATTTAATGGGTACGGTTTGTGGGGATCAAGTGTGCCAAAACCTTTGATATGGACTTAGGTGGTTTGCTCACTAGGAAATGATTTGCGCCCTTGTTTGTTGAAATGCATATAAACAGGCTGCTACCTTGCTTGGTAATCGCGCGAAAATTGAGTTAATCAGTTTTTAAGGGCCAATTCGTTGCATGGCATCCCCACTCCGGTAATTCGGGCCTCTGAATCTGAGCTAAACAGGCTGCTACAACACACGGGATCCTTGTGAAGTTCGACGAAACTTATATTTAATAGGCAGCCGGAATGCGATGCAATGCCATCCACCCTCGAAGTTGAGAAGCCTTGGGCTTTTCGAGTGTTTCTGAAGTTTTTCAACTTTCAAAAATATATTGGTGATAATCTCATGCTACATGATGTAAAATAGTTTTTAGAACGCGCAAACAAACTCATCTTCCAATGATTATAGCTTAATGTAGTCATCCAATGATAGTGGTACATTTAATCTGGGAGTTTTCTGACCCTTTTGTAGATTTGCTCATTTTTGGTGAAAATTTTATTGCAAACGAAAGTTCAAAATATTGATGGCTTTGATTCTGCTTATAAGCATGGGAAAGGCCATTTCCGGCTGTCTGAGGGGTTTTGATTTTTCAAAATTTTATAAACGCTCCGCGCCAAAAGATGGTGACCCTCCGCTTAGATAGTCTTTCGAGCAGAATTACATTTTTCGGGCTGGGAACCCTCCCCCCCCCCCTCCAAACTGAAATGCTCCCGTACGCCTATGGCTACGGGCCCAGGGTGGGGTAAAATGCAACAATAAATTTTAAAAAAGTAGCAAAATGACGGCCAAAATATTAAAATTTCCAATCCAAAACTGAAAGCATATCCCCGTCCCTTGCTTCTTTCTTATACAATTTTAAGGTGTTTTCGAAAAAGGTGTTTTGTTAGAATAGCATCACCACAGGCCTGTTTAGCAACGTTCTACTGGTACCGGACACAGGAACTGATTTCACTCAGATGTTTCAAATGTTTTCGCCATATTACCGGTAGTACAGTGTCTTGAATTCAAACTTTTAAAGGACTAGAAAGGATCGCAGGCTCACGGTTTGGACACCATTCTAAGGGTTTAAGAAGCGTCAAAACTTTCTCAATATCATAAGGTTTAAGCAATTAAGTTCAAGTTGCTGATCACCTCTGTTTGGTAGCTGTATATTGTTAAGGGGGCAAATGACTTGGAACATTTTTGGTGGATCTCTGTCATACTGTGAACTAAATGCACGAGATTAGCTTTAGAATTCTTCACTTTTACAGCTGCTTCAGTTGGTTGTACAGTGTAGGAGTCGGAACTTTGTTACGAAAATTTATGGGTTGTTCAAAGTCAAGATGTCATTTCAAGGGGTTGGTCTTATTTGGGATGAGGAAAATGGGCTACAGGTTTACAATTAGTTAGGCCTACACAAATTGTGAGGTTGGGTAGGGGTATTCATTGATTCCAGTTAGAAAAGAAGTTGTATGCTCGTCCCTCCCCAGACAATTGAACTGTTTCTGTTCTGTTTGAAATCCCAAATTGGTGACTTTATGTAAATGTGAGTCTATTCAAATCATAGTATTATAGCTGTATGCTGTTACATTTTTTATATCTTATTATAACCTCTTGTGATGTGCTAATTAAATAAAATAATTGAGCTAATTAACTAATGTTCAAACAAACTTAACCCATAATCATTAAATACATTTGAAAGAGTAAGTTTCATTCTCCGTTGGAAATAAAACTGTTTGTTACAAATATCAATCTAAACCAGAAATAGAACCGGATTATATCAATTCCGGCCTATTGTTTATGTAGTTGCGAGAGCATAAAGGTTAATATATTGTTTTTACATATTAACTATTGTGGTGGAGGTGTTTACGGGGTTGTTCTTGTGCCTTTTCAGTGCATAACCCATCATGAGTGAAGATCGTGAAGAAAGCAATTGGTCGTTGGGCATGTCTAAGGATTCTGTAGAGCAGAAACTATGCATCATTTCCCCTGAGAAAAACATTAACAAAAGGCCACTTGTTCTAAACCCTTGGATAGAATCCTAAAAGAGGTTATAAATGGTTATAAATTCTGTAATATTCTCTATGATGTAAGTATATTACCTTATCCAATTTGAAAATCCCAAAATGGCTGCCATAAAGGGATCTCTCCAGATTTAAACGTTGATTTTTAGTTTTCCAATACCATTACCTTTCCAAAAATGTATAAGTGCGTAAAGCTATCATGGTTTTGAAAGTAATGTAAGTTAAATAAAGTGGTTAGGGTAATAAGCGGCGGCAAAAGTAGTACAAAATATGTCTTTTACAGTGGCCATTTTGAAAATTCAAAATGGCCGCCATAAAAGCTTTTCTCCAAATTTAAACATTGACTTTCAGTTTTCTTATGCTATAACCTTTCTAAAATGTAAAAATTTGCAAAGCTACTATGATTTAGAACCAAATACAATAGGTTTAGTAAAGTGTTTAAGGTAATTAAGGTCAGAAACAGAAGAAGATATGTATTTTACAGTCGCCATTTTGAAAAACCCAAAATGGCCGCCATACAAACATCTGTTCAAATGCAAACATTAATTTTTAGTTTCCTGATGCTATAAGCTTTCCAAAAATATATAGGTTTCATAATCTACCATGATTGCCAACGAAACATAATTTATTGACATAGTGAACCTGACTATAACAGAATATTACATCGCATAGTTCGCTACATACCGTAACTGACACGTCGTCAAAGACGCAAAATACAAAGTAAAGACGACACAGATATTGATTGACTGTGCAGCCTTTGTAACTGTTTGCAGAGCTGATGTTTCTCGGAGGGCGTGTACAAGTGAACTGAAGTGATCACACAGAGCTTGTCTCGCAGAGAGTCAAAAGTTAACGTGTTACCCTTTTAAGCGTGTTTTAAGTTCATGGCAGAATGTAAACACATGCATGCTTAGTATGCTCTGCGCGGGCGGTGTAAAAAGGAATCGTTTCCCATTGGAAAATGAGTCTGGCCGAACAATGTGTACCTGAAAATAAAGTCCCGCGCTCCCGGAAAAGTTGTCCAATCGAGGAAACTGAAATTTACATTACAGTACGTTAAGTCCCGGGGGACAAATATTTTTATCATGCTAAGAATCCTTGTTCTCCTTTCCTCCCATTGCAGACCCTGGAAATGTTGCCTTTATGGGACACGGACCGACTTTTCAAGAGTCCTTATGAGAACTCTGGGTGCAATTTACAGCGTTTTCACTTTTTCAGCCTATTTTAGCTCATACTACAAGCTTCATTGATACTTCATCGATTTGTAAGAAAACTGAACTCAGTTATTCCCCTGGGCCGTGGGTCATACGAAGCATTTCAGAAAATTGTAGTCCAAGATCCCATATGGGAACTAAGGCCCATTTCATGAATTTTTGCAAAAGGCTTCTCCTACAAATTCTTTTTATGTGTAACGAAAATCCTGACAGCAAACTCGTCTCGTCTAGTTCCTGGTACGGCGCCACCAATTTCAAAAGAGTTTAAAGGAGAGCAATAGTGGCCACTTGACTCCCCACATATATGTAGTACATATATAAACATTAGATATTAACACGACTGTGTTGTTTTTGCACAAAAAACTCATACCGAAAAAAAGTTTCAAATCTCCCGCTCTTCAAGACATGAGTATCACCATACTCGAAGAAACACAACCATGGATCAGCTGATTGATGACGTAAAACCTGCACCTGATCAGATTTCACGAAAGTGGTTACCAACTTACGTACAAGTACAGCTGAATTTATAATTACCCTTTACGAAGCTTAAAAAACTTCATAGTTGCTTTTGCTTTACTGATAAAAATTTTTGATAACCCAATAATTTTTTGTTCTACTTTTTGTTTCATCCTCAAATAAAAAATACTCGTTATTTCTGACTGCTTTTGTACAAACCAAGATAAGTTACTTCCGGTAGACCCTGAAACTACAAGCTGTAACGACAACAAGCTGTGACTAGCGATACCGTATTTTAGCATGCTTTTCGGTGCAACAGTTAGGTTCATTTTCACTCATTTTCGCAAAGATTCGATTTAGTCGAACGTTTTGTAATTCTCGTAAGTAATATTGGATATTTGTGGACACATAAACGTTAAAAGAAGGCAATCGCGAAGAGAAATCGGCTAAGACACCATACACATCGACCGGTGTTTATTGTTATACGGCATAGGCTACGTATTGCTATACTAAGCCTATACATAACGTACTGACCCTTGGGCTAACGTTAGCTTGTATAGACTGTACGGCTGGTTCGCTGCGGGTGCTGGTCACATCGCTCGCAGGTGCACGAGTTTTCCTTGGTCGAACTGGCTCAAAATCATATGCACTTGGCCCGGAAGAGACATCCATATTCTTTTAAGGAGTTCATCTTTTGATTTCTGAACCTTTATCTCAAACTCAACCGTTGAAACGTTTGTAAAATGAATGAAACGATGGGCAGTTGCGCTAGTCTTCAGTAGTGTGTAGTATAGTATATATGATATTCCGCAATAGCAAACAAAAGTATACATTGGGTGCAGGTTTTACGTCACTGTTCTGTTGCACTTTGGGTAATTTCGGAGAAATATGGTGCTTTGCACTGCTTTGCTTGACTGCCTTTCAGACTTTCCTCGGAAAAACTCATACTACGTTTGTTTTGGGATAAAATTGGTCTTTAATGATGCCATATTGCTTGGAATAATTATATTGAATTTCTGTGCTGTCTAGAAGGCTGTAGAATTGCTTCCCTTTAAGAATGTCGTTTGCCTTGACACCACTGTACACGTTGTGCCCCCTGGAGGTCCTCAGGTGTTCACTGCATGATCTATTTCATTTGTTTTAATTTTTATAACTACAGCTTGGGTCAGGACGGGCTTACGGTCAGTGACCAGGTGTCATGTGTCCAGAGCCCTGGGAGTGACGGAAGCATGCATGTAAACAGCTAGTAAAAGTTAGACCTTTGACTAAGGTTATAACCCCTCCGAACAATCAGGGATAGGGAGGGTTCCGTTACCGTACTTGGGGGAATTTGAAATAAAAGCCAATGTTTTTAGAAACCGGGGCTGTGTTTTTCGACCGTCATCGCTGGGTATTGTGAGATAATGGGCCAATCGTATAACGAAGGCTTAGGTAGGGGATCTAGCTGAGTATGGCGATACGAGATGAGATAGACACACAGACAGGAAGAGTAAAAATTTCAGTTCTATTTCAGCATGATTAATGATCTTTATTCAGTTCAACTTCAATCGACGGCCAGCCACAAAAGAAATTGTTTAAATCATTTATGTACACGGTGACTACATGCTTCTGCTTCGAGGTCTGTTGCACGAGTGTCCAGCTCGCAGGCTCGGTCTTGTGAATCGTGCGAGCTCTGAACACCTGGCAGTGCCCTGATTGTTCAAGAGTTATGACGCACCAATGTAAATGAGTATCTTATGATATAAATGACCAATGAGCAGGCTGAGAAGGGAGAAATTGGCCACGCCTTGAAAATATGGGTTACGGCGTGCACGTGGAACTACGGTGATGAAATATGTCACGTCCACCGCTAACTTGTGACGGGAAACAGGAAGAGCCCTGGGAATCTAGAACAAAAGGAAGGGAGAGTTGCTCGTAAACAACAAGATGGCGTCTGCTAAAGGTCATGGAGAGTGCACTATACTACAAAACAGTATAATACACCTTGTTTTGAAACCGTTATTTTAGAAAGTTAGTTTTATAAGTTGTGATTTCTGTGGAATCTGAGTAAAAAGTTGCTCCTTCGAGAAACCAAAAATTAAGTAGCACCTTTTCCGTTTGGATCTCAAGTTAAACTTTTAGTGAGGAGCCCCGAGATAACATGAAGCAGCCGAATTTTTCCGTAAGTTACACCACTTTTGATATCGTAATGTTTAGTTGAGAGAACAAAGGGAGTATGTTGCTGCTCAAGCCGATATCGTTTAAAGTTAACATTTCCTGGGCTTTAATGTAACCACTTAGATGAGAGAAGAGGCCTACAAGCGAGAGGCTGACTTAATAGATTTATTTTTACCTTTAAATCGATGTGTTGCGTTGTTTTTGAGATGCATTTTGTCTCGTTATTGTTAAGTCGGAAAAGCTTGGACAGCCCTAACGGGCGACGTTACATATGCATTGTGTGATGGCTTGTCTTAGGTTACTCAGTCCGAGGTACCTTGAGGAATTTTTATACAACTTTGGCCCACGGTCCATTTTGTGAAACACTGCAAAATTCCAGCTAGTTTTCAACTCTCTTTGGCATCCTTGTCATAATTATATGTCTCGTTAATGATTTTTTTTATGATATTCTTGTAGAATCAGTCCAAGGTCCACGTGGGCCACATGGCATTTTCTTCGAAATCCTGACAATATCACACCCACAGATTCTCTTTCACAATATTATGGTTCTTCAAAAGTTGTTCCCGTGGGCTTTCAGTAATTTGGGGGCAAATATTAGGTGCTAAGCCCGATGTGGAATTCTCTAACAAATACCGCCCACCGAGAGTCTTTTGAAGTAAACAATACTGAGGCAGATACCACAGTACTAAATAACGGCGCTTTGATCCCACCCACCTGGTCAAACCAGCTCATCTCCAAAACTTGTGAAGTGTGGATAATCTTTTACACCGCCTTGTGCCCACGAAGAAAGTTCTCTTATCAGAGGTTGTTCTCACCGAAACAATGGCCTGTTCTGTGACAAACTGCTGCTTACTCATTGCCAGGTGAATTGTGGGCTAATTATATGATCATCTTTAACTGAGAACGCATGCTTGATTAGATGGTTTAGTGAAGACAAGCGGAAGGTGCAAACTCAGTGCCCTTCGGAGAAAGACGGCAACGATGCCTGATCAATAATCTCTAAAAGGTGTTCTTGAATTTTGGGGCCCGGCAAAGTGGACCCTGTGGACAATGTTATGAAGATTTGAAAATGCCTTTAAAATTTTATTGTTTCATAGTAATGGTTCTCTGTGTTTGTTTCATGTTACTTAGAAATGTTGGGTTCAATGTCCCATTATCGGCCACATTGTCCATTTAATGTAAAACAGAGCCACAAGGATTTCTAAATGATGGTGTAAGTTGGTGATCTCTATGAAGTTCACCTTTGCACATGTGCACGACTCACGTGAAGTGCCAGATTAGACATCTGGATTTCTGGCCCTTCCTTAATTCCTCTAACTTCCAATCCAGGGGTACATCCCGACACCGTGATGGCGCAGGGGAGGTTCGGTTCGAAAGTTCCTTCAAAAAAAGAAAAGAAAAAGAAAACTAAGGAGATGCCAAAGTTGCTTGTAAGGCTTCTTAGGCTAGTCCCGGTCAAACATTTCAACGATGTTGGTTTACTCAGTAATTGAAGATGCATGCCCACATAAATAAGCACCGGGCATGCAAAGGGGGCAAAGCTCCGTCACTTTTTTTATTTGTTTGTTGCAGAGATGTAACTTTCGGACCGAGTAAAGAACTACATTGAAAACTAAAACGCAAGAAATAATTGCTTTCATTCTACCTAAAAACGACGTTAAAAACCGACATTTTCGGCTACATGTAAGGAACAAATCTTCCAAAAAATTTTAAACGCTTCCGATCGCTTCAACCAAAGGTAGCTTCCCGTTTAGTCTTGTGGATGGTCACATATTTCATGCAGAGAATCCTCTGCCTCCAACTGACAAGGAAAATAAAATGAACCAGTGTCTTGTTGAATATGGGTACCACCCATGCATTTCTGCATGTGTCATTATTTGCTGAAATTCTGGCAAATGTAAGCCTAATTACTTCCTTTGAGACTGGGTCTTGCCCCCGGTGTATGGGAGTCCATACGCCTAAGAATAATCTTCAAATGACATTATGGGAGGCACAACGTAAGAAAATTTAACATTGTGAGGGAAAAGGAAATTACCTTCTACAAACAAGTCATTCGGTTAACCGAAGCTCCAACGGTGCTAACAACACAGACCATCTTGGCATGAATCTACTTCTAATATGCCATGTCTGCTCACAGCAGTGGCGTAGCTTGTGTTTTACTGTATATACTTGCTACCATAGGTTGGCGTGGAGCGTCAAAGAAACTATTTGGCTCTAACCGTCTTCCAGACCACAGGAGATCGATATGCTAAATTTCTGATTTTGCCATCTCCAGAGCTTGGAAAAGTTTACCAAACTGATTTACAACGAGCTCTACTGCAATAAGGATTGCAATTTGAGGCGATCGGAGAAGGCGAAAAATATTGCTTTTTGGAAACAAACAATAACAAATATTTAGCTTTTCTTGGAGAGAATTCGGAATATCATGAAGAGTTGGGAAAACCACAGTGTGGTTTATTGGTGTCACATAGGGCATATTTCCGAATATTTCACTCAGCCGGGCCGTTGGAAGCAATCGTCCTCTGCCGGTCCCTGTAGCTTCGCTATTGGGCTACAACCTGTGGTGGCGACTGGGCGAAAAATTTGCAAGGAGTTATGGCTATCTAAGCGGGACCCCACCACATCAAACAAGCTTGCATTGATATTGGAATCGTATTCTGAATTAAGCAGTAGCTGTTTTGAAATACCAAATTTTTCAACGTTACCCCGAATGTCTCTTTTTCGTTAAATACCGGAATTCAAATGCATCCCAATCCCCAACCGTTATCACACCCACTTTGTCCAAACTGTTCATTTCGGTCCATAATTAGTCTGATGTCTGTTACGTTATGTTTTGATTGTGATGCAAGTGTTCCTTGGCATTAGCCGGTCATATTTTTCGGATATTGCGATGGGGAGAGTCCCATTCGGTAGATATTTTGCATATACTACCAGACCAACTGCATGATCAAGTGGCCGTGAGAGCATTCCAGGTGCAGCCGGGACGTCTGGAGTTCGACTACTGGTCGGGTCATACCAAAGAAATGAAAAATGGAACCTACTGCCATTGTGCTTGGCGCTCGGCATAAGCAGTTGAGTAGGGAAAACAAGCCAGTGAGAGACATAACAAGAACAAAAGCGCGACTTAAACCAAAGTTGATTAACATGTCTGGAAGGAAAGCAGAGTTAGAATCTGAGCCGTAAAACCTCATCCAAATGAAACTAAAATTCACGAATCATGTGAATAACCTCAAGAAATAACATCATTTCCTTACAATATTATGCAAAGCATGAATTACCGAAGTTACATCACTTGAACGTTTGGAGTTGGTCCATGGAATTCGACAATTTCCAAACATGTCAAGTTTTCTTCACGTACCTGTGGCAAGTGGTCAAACTTGACAACCGCCACATCTTACATATAAATAACTGTTTTATGAGTGAGAACTTATCGGCTCGATTTGGTTGTCAAAAACTCTTAACCACACACTTTTTCAAAAAATGCACAAACCCATTTCAAGTCAGGACGTCACAAAACTCAAACGTTTTAGTTTTTCCATAACTAATGGATATGAAACAACTAATCAGCAAATTACAAACGTTTTATGTGATATTACCCTTAAATACTTTTAATCAGTCATCGATATCGACTCAATGAGCCCCTTTAAAGAAGGATACCCTAAGCAGCAGGTTACAATTTCATTTTGTGCGAACATTACTTCTTGAAAAGAAAACTGTTGTGAATACGTTGAACAAACTATCATTCTGTTATCTATGAATATGGTTAAAATGATCATTTCCTGTCAAACAAACGTAACATTTCCTTTTTACATATTCTCGTACCTGTGACAATGGAAAGAAGCGATTCGTTGGCACCTCTGTCCTCTTGACATTCAAATTTCCAGGCTTTCAGGGCCGGTAGCCTTATACAAGACTTAAATAATTTCCTGTAAGCACGAAGACTTCTTATGTCTACATTATTAAACAAATACCGATTGGAACAGCAGATCATTCCTTCAGGAAATTTGCTTATCAACGCTTCATTGAGTAAAGCTGAGTGAAACGAAGTCTTGAACTTGGAGGAAACTTTCCATCATGGTTTTGTTAAAGGATTGTCACCTTGCAAAAGCCTTCATTATCACATGTATTTTAATATTAGGTAAGTGTATTAGTTTCTCAATACAAATTATGATTTGATAGTAACGGAGAAATTCTTCTTGAAAGAGGGGTTAACTGAATGTGTTGTTTGTCAATTTCTCGTCACCGATAATCATTTTTTTAAATTGTAATCAAGTACGCAATTCATCCCATATAGTTTACTAAACCTCTATTAATACCAGCATATGGTTCATTCTTTTCCAATAACAAAATATAAAGGTAAACCTTCCACGACATTTAAGTTTTACCTCAGTTTTTATAAAAATGACTCATGATCGCATTTCCTATCGCTATCTTTGGAATCAGAGCGCATGCACCTATCGTGTATTCATGGTACGCGCGCACAACATGCAATTGAACACATTATCTACCAAGACCAGGGGTTGGCAACCTTTTTGATTGAACGGGACAGATTTGAGGAATTCAAATTGATCGGGCGGCACTTAACCAACGATGCAAAAATGCAAAATAAATGTTTAGTCACAAAAAATAAAATTTCAATATAGAAATGTGGTTAAGTAATGTTGATCTTGGATTAAGATGTTGTCATTTCGAGATCAACAAGGAGTGCTTACTTAAATTGTAGTGTTCAATGTTAGCACCTCAGTCACAAAGCCACATTTAATAGTACTTGCTATAGTTCTGTAGGTCTACTAATTTGGAATGTCAATCATAGGCGTAAAGAACTCTTTCAGTTTGGAATCAGAACATTTTGCCCAAACTTCGTTGCGGTTTCAGGTGCATAAAATAGACCACCAAACCACTGATGCGGGAAAAGCGCGTGAAAAGATTTTGCACAGTTTTCGAGAATTTGATAAACAAATCCGGAACTCGGTGGAAAATTCGGGCAACGTTTTCACCTATATTTCATCTCTGCCTGGAAAATACTTATTCTATGCCCGATTTTTTGTCGTTTTCTGCCCGAATTTTCGACCTTCGACATTTGTGGGGAGTCTTTACCTGCCCTGCCTCGTACGCATATGATTCCAGTTTGCAACTAGACTCTACTGCTTAGTTCAAATCAATTCACTGGGAAATTCGCAATGTCACATCCACATTTGCGTTTAAGTTAATAGTAGAGACCCACCAAAAACACATATCATGTCGATTCATTTCACGGCAACCCTGGAACCATGGTTATAATTTCTATCACCACCAAGAGTTTTGCAAAGAAAGGGGGATATCATCACCCCATAAAAATATATTGGCAGACGTAAAGCTTGTCACTATGCGTATCGCAAAAGGAGGGAATTAAACTCCCCTTTCTATGGGTATGAAAAGCTGATCATAAGCATGGAGTTTACCACTCGAAGGTGGTTACTTCATGTTGACGTCAGAAGTGGACAATAAGGATAATGGATAATGGGGAACGTCGTTAGTGAAATCGAAAGCAAATCTATAGCTCGTTTGTTATGATGTAAAATAGACTGATATGTTTCTTTTCCGTGAGAAATTTCGCGGGCAACAAAAAATTACTGGCGGGTCGCATGCAGCCCGCGGGCCGTAAGTTCCCCAACCCTAACCTAGACTATCCCAAGTAGTCTAAAGTTCTATTTATGTCCGGATCTTGTCTCTCGCCTTTTTTTTTACCTACAAGTCGTCCCGCATATATGTGTCTGTTTGTGGGTATACAAGACAGGAGACTGGTGTCAAGTGGGGGGGGGGGGGGTGGCCTGCAGGGGCGAGTTAAAACGGGATGTTAGAAACCATATGTTACCTCCGTCACTGAGGCGGATGCCTATGAGTGGATATTTTAGTTGTGTGTGACGTGGTGTCTGGTGTAAGGCACTTCGACCGTGTTGAGACACAATGTTGCAATTAAACACACCAAGCTGAAAATAATCTTTTCGAGGGGGTTTACTTCGCAATTCTCTGTTACAATATCCTTCAATTCTCTGCATTCCTTTCTTTTGCGAAAGAAATCCAAGGTGAAGGCTCACGTTAGATTTAATTGCGGTTCTTGCAAAAGATACATTTCGAAATAGTACCCTGTGCGCAATCTTTTCAAGAACTGTTCTCGGTACCAATTATGCACATTTAAGCATTTGAAAATGACCCTGAAGGTCGAAATTTGATAGCAGTTTATCTCAGAATAAACTGAATGGTGTTGTAGCCCTTCAATGAACTCTAGGTAACTTGATCCATTTTTGCCATCACTTATTTCAGAATTTGTTGTGAGATGTTATTTGAACCCTAAAGCTGTTGGTCTCCTATCGTACCAGAAAAGTAATCAAACTGATGCACATTGAAACAGCTAATTTGAAAAATAAACCAGGGGTTGGGTACTATAATTTTTACTCTAAGGCATTAGTCAGGACGCGAACTACTTAATGTACGTCAAGCACATAAAAGAAAACAGCATAATTCGCTTCTTCAATTACTCACACGTAATATTTCACCTTTAAGACGGGGAGTTGTATGAGGTAGTATTTTATTCAAAGAGGGGTTTTTGTATGCTGTTGCCGTTTAGAGATTGCCGGTTCTTGTTCAATCTTCAAATCCTGGGTTTGTGGAATAATAAATAACTAAAGTGCAAGCTAATTGCAGTATCGATCTAAACGCATTAAATGGTGCAATGCCTTCCCCTAACAAACTGATATGCCTATATGCTGGCAAATAATGTAAGTACCAACTTGTAGCATTCTTGTTTTTGACCTTCGATGTTATCAATTACTCTTGCACAAGTTCGAATAGTTTGGCACTTTGCAACTTGTGGCGTACACCATTTTATAGGTTCGGTTCGAAACTACACAATTACATACCTTGCTTTTACGGCATCTATTCACCACATTTATAGAATACTTTCAATTCCCCCACACACGTGAGGGTGCTAGAAAAATCACAGCTTCCTTGTACTCCCTTGTATGAGACACAATAAGAGAGTACAATCCTAATGAAACCTTTGGTCAAACAAAGGGTGAGCTCAATCCCTAGTGAAAGGGCACATCAGTTTTGGTTTCGATGATAAGAGAAACCAATGTATACATGAGGACCTGTATGTATGTGTGGGTAGGTATGTGTGTTTGTGACACTTTGCTCGTTAACACGATATCTCAAGATAGATATGTCTCACAATTTTCAAACTTGGTACATAGATGCCCCATATAAAGAGAAAGAACCCTGTTGTTTTTGGCGGAGGTCAAAGGTCATCTGGGGTCACCAGTTGTCAGAGTCTACGAACCTTGTTAACGCAATATCTCAAGGTAGGAAACTTGGATAGATTTCATACTTTTTTGGATGGTTTTCTGGATGGTTTGTGGATGTGCTGTAGTCAGAAAATTGTCCCTAAGGTCATCTGGGGTCACCGAGGGTCAAACTATGAAAATCTTGTTAACGTGACATTTCAAGATAGAAAACATGGATAGATTTCGTATTTGATTTGTTTCTGTTAGGGTCATCAGATGGCCCTTCTTTTGGCGGAGGTCAAAGGTCATCTGGGGTCACCAGGGGACAAAGTTTGAAAATTTCGCTCACACGATATCTCAAGAAAGGATGTTTGGATAGATTTTGGTATGTAGATGCAACATAGGCAGGAGATGGTCCTTTTTGTTTTTAGCGGAAGTTAAAGGTCATCTGGGCTCACCGGGGGTCAAAGTCTGAAAATCTTGTTTACACAATATCTCAAGGAAGGGAACTTGGATATATCTCATATTTAATATGTGGATGCGATATGGTCAGGAGATGGTCCCTATTGTTTTTGGAGTAGGTCAAAGGTCATCTGGGGTCAACGAGGGTCAAAGTTTGAAAATCTTTTTAACGTCATATTTCAAGATAGGAACTTGGATAGATTTCATATTTAATACGTGAATGCGTTATGGTCAGGAGATGGTCCTTATTGTTTTTGGTGGAGGTCAAAGTTCAATAGGGGTTACCGCGGGTCAAAGTCTGAAAAAACTGATTACACAATATTTCAAGTTAGGGAACTTGGATAGATTTCATATTTAGTATGCAGGATGCGTTATGGTCAGGAAATGGTCCCTATTATTTTTGGTAGAGGTCAGAGGTCATCTGGGGTCATCTGGGGTTAGAGTCTGAAAATCTTTTAAACACAATATCTAAAGGCAGGAACTTGGATATATCTCATATTTAGTATGTGGGTGCGTTATGGTCAAGAGATGATCCCTATTGTTTTTTTGCATTCTGGTTCACTTAAGAGTTCAATCGAAGTTACTTTTGTAGTATGACCTCCTACCTTTTTTCAACAGAAGTGCGATTTTCTTCGTCAGCTGCCAGGAGAAAACGAGGTAATACATGGTCTATTGGCTACAGGTTGTACCGTTTATTTTGAATGTAAACTACTAACTTACCAACAATCGAGAAAGCAGACAAAAAATTTCCCTTTAAAATTATAAGAAATCGAATCACAGGGAAAATTAAAAAGAAGTCTCGTCAAATTCTTTTTAAGCTCCATTAATATTGGATTGATTCTTGTTTTAACCGAAATAAATTGTTCCTCCCCATTAAGATTTCCTATGAAATATCCAATGAGGAAGGATTTTTTTTAAAATGAACTCTATGCCGGGATATGAATAGTTTCTTTGTAGTAAAAGTAGTCCATGCAACTTAAAACTCCAGACCTGTAGTAATGTGCATTGAGAAAAAAATTCAATGTTGATAAGGAACTCTTTACACCATCACGGATATTTGAAATAAGAATAGAAGAATTTAAATACCTTACAGTAATGTATGACGAGTTATAAAAGTACTTTTGTACTATACACTATTGGATGTTCAGCTAGTATTACCAACTCGTGGCTTTACTCTTAAAGTAACTTGCAACATTTGTTCAAGTTGTAACAACTTAATGGTAGCTACTAACTTCAGAACGTACAAATACATGGAAAAAATTGCCATATACATTCGGGAGTTGGAAATGTTTTCCATAATTCAATTTGATATTGAATGTGTTCATGTATCCAGAAATGGCCTCTGTGGTGTTTTTCCATAATGTGTTGAGGATTGAAATGGAATTAGTAATATTTTGGAGTATTACGTGAGTACGTTATAGTATGTACAGTCTCTCTACATCTTTAGAGCCCCTAGATATATCACAATATTCCACTTGATTTTCTATTTGTTGTGGTTAATAAGGTTACCATGATGTGGATCACACTCTAACATGAGATGTATAGCTTATCTTGCCTGTTATGTAATAATAACATAGAAAGCATAATGTTGAAGACATTTTGTGTAATGACTTTCATCGAAATATAGTTCATCGCCAATCAGTAATCTATCATTATGTCTGTTTATATGTATGAGAATGCGAAGTGTGGTTTAGTACTGATCTCATTACAAACGGAAATTGTTAGGTACTTCAATGTCTGGAGCAATGTTCAGGAGAAAAAGATTGAACATCTGTCAAGAGCGACACGGAAAGACCAGGGTAGTATTCTTAGGTTTCTATAGCCACCAGAGTTTTTTTTGGTACATTGGTCGGTTTGTTATGAAATTTTTCATTTTTGCAAATGAATCAGTTTTTACAGATTTGCAGGTAAACCTTTCGTTCATCCGTTTTGGTTGTACAATGCTAACAAAATAGTAAATATTGACCTACGTCCAAAACTTTTAATTGAGAAGGCTAGGCAGTGCTTAACCCTCTCCGCGCGGCTCGGTTTGACACTGTAAAAGTTATCATAAAAAAGTTAAAATGTTAGAACTGTAATATGGATCCTGATTAAAATAGTTAAAAGAAAGTCGAATTGAAACATTGTGGAAAAGGCAAGCAAAGAAGTTATTATTTCTACCATTTCCCTTTCTTGACGTTTGCAGATAAGTCAGAATACACAGGTCTTTAAAACTTTTTAAGAATAAATGTAGTCCAGCAGAGATAATTTATTAAGGTCAACGAAAAAAAAATGGTCACAACAGCTAAACACATTTGTAAAATTGCGGGTGGCATGTAAGGTTATGTTCCCGAACTTTATATACAATGAAAGTTATCTTGATATTTATCTGTTAAATACTTTTAAAGCAACTTAACAGATACTTCCGTGAAAACTAAATTAGTGTAAAACTGGTATTTGATATTGGTATCTAAAGTATAAATTTACTAGAAAACATTCTGTTGAGACCCTGAAAAAATGTCTTGCCCGTGGTCAAACCTAAGCTCGTGTGGAGGATAAGTCGATTGTAGGCTGACAGTTGGAGCAATGAAGTGAAGTTAGGAATCTTTGAGGCCGTTGCGTGGCAATCAATGTGCGTAAATTTGATATCAGAGTAATCTTATTTTTGTCCATTTGAACCTTGAATGGGTCAGAGATACAGGCTAATGAACATAAATACTGAGCAAATCGACCGCTCATTAGAAGTCATTCACATGTCATGGCTGCTCGTCACGTTCACTGTGGCTCAGACTTCTTCATGTTCGTGCCTTTAAATTCGAAACACATATGCAGACTATGTCTTTATGCGAAACTGCAATATTAAACGAATGGTGAAATTGACAAAGCCTAAGATCATTAATTCTTATTTTGAAAATTCGATGGGTTCACCTCAGGTTAGTCATTAGTGTAGTCACGGTTCACGTATGATCGAAAATTTTCAAACCTGTTATTCAATATTTTCATCTTTGAATTTTTTTAGAAAGCGATGGTTCATTGTTTGCATATTGCCCGCCATCCAGGGTGATAAACGCCACGACCATACCAACTAGGGTGTGGTGGGATGAGCCTGCAGTTCACCACCGTCCACTACAATCGGTCAGGTAAGTAATGTAAAATCCTGTTAATAGAACACCTTTAATACAGTTAGTTAAACTGTTCATCAGCCGATTGGCCATTATGTGACAATACTAAAATTAGGTAAAATGTTTTCCAATAATTGGTCAACAAGATGACTAAATATGCAATTTCGTAAGACGCTCTTGAATTAGAAACTTGGCAGAATGAGTATTTTTAGATTGCAATTAAAAGGAGGGTGTAAGATCACATCAAGCATCCCTTGTCAATATGAGGAAGTGATATTACTTCGTCTGCCCCAAAGATAACATTTCAGGAACACATATTACCTTAATAATCTTGTCAAAGATTCGTTAACCTTACAATACCCCCAGCAATCATCAGCCATCACACTCAACTAACTTCGACAGGTCAAATGACCATCACTTGGTACCACGGCAAGCTATGTCGAAGAATTGTCAGTGACAGCCGAATGCTACGTGAATTGTAAACAAATGATCAGCTGTTTTGGAACACAAAACTAGTGACTTAATCATTTACTGATATCTCGAGAAATAACTGTCCGATCGATCTGAATGGAAAATTTCACCACACTGTGTAGACTGGTAGATTTGGTTCCTCTTTCACAAATGGAAATTGAACGTTTGCCTAAATTTCTCTTTAACATTTTCTGACCTGTAAAAATGTGTCCAATCGGACAACTATCCGAATAGTAACAACCAATAGAGATTAGGGGTTTCCTAGTACCAAAAATTAATATCGATTGCTTGAGTGTTAGTTTTTGAGAAATAATATCTATTTAAATTTTTAATCTCTAACTATTTATTACATACGATCAAAACATATTTGGGAAGGTGGTCGAAAATTCCTAATTATTTTCCTGCTTCATATTTTAACCTTTCATAACAATTTAAAGCATTTTTTGTTCAATGAGGAAGTTCATTTATGACGTAAATGATAGCTTCCATTTATAAAATGTAGGTATTTCAGCAATTTTAAAATTAAGTACTTAACCAATATTGCAATAAATGTTTGTTTTCCTTGTGAGTGATTATATGATGTCATTGTCTTTCGACAGGAGGTTGGGGTCAACCTCTGGATCTTTGTTCCATGAAGGGAGGCACTCTGTTATTTACCAAGCCGAGGGTTTCGACGGGACTATCGATACGTGTGAAATTATTTTAACGATAAACGGTAATTTTGAACACAACTTTATTTTACAGACTTGGTGAATAACTTATTAATAAGAATGGTACTTCAAAGTACTTTTCCCGACTCAATAACCGCACCGCGATATTGGGATTACTAAATTTTCTAAAAGCTTGGTTTTCCCAGTATTTAAGTTTCTGTTTTTTTTTTGTTTTTTTTTGTTCCAACAAAATGTTGCCAAAACGACAATGACATTTTTAGAAAACTGAGAGATACAGTATGACTAATGTCATTCTGTACCTTTGGAAATCGTGCTTATTCTTCGGAAAGACTGAAAATAAAACGTAAACAGGACTTCTAGATATCAAGACATTCTTTTGTATCTTTTATCCCTGTGTTAGCCACTGATTACACAATATATGAAAAATGAAATAACCTTACTCCTAAGTCATGAACGCTGGTTTAAACTTTTGAGGTATCTTACTTAACTTGATTTTTCAAACAGATATTGATATATAATTTGACCATTCATATGAATCTTGTTGTAGGGCATAACCGTTATCAAAAAGGACAAGAAAACACTTTCCACAATTTATACAGTCATTGTTTTAAAAGACCGCTGTTTAAAACTGTTCCCTGCTTAGCAGACGAGTTCGAACATTCTTTAAGGAGAGGTGTTGCGCAATAGGTCAAAGGGTGAACGAGTAAAACTTCTATGCGTGCTTAAAGCTGATGGCGGGATGTTAAGACATATAAAAACGGTGTGCTATCGGCAACGAACAGAAAGAAATTCGAACGCGTCTATTGAATGTCCATTATTGCTTCCCTTTCCTCGTGGAAGAGGAACAGTAACGAAGACTGTTATAATCGTGAATAAACGGAATTATACATGGCGATGTGAATTTAAAGTTCACTCTTTGATTGAAAAGGTGAACTCAGTTCCATAAACAACAAACAGAGAGCACGCCGCAGCGACAAATATTTAGAGGTATCGTGAAAGTTTCTGTAAAAGTTACAATAGTTCTATGAAAGCTTTTAACATGATCACATTTCCAGCAATACGACGTTGTCAGAGAGTGACACCAATACCCCCGACAGTTATGGTTTGCACTAATGAAAACATGGCTCATTCCACCTGCACGTTTTCCTGTCCTAGTGGGCATCGTCTGCTTGGATCATCAAGCGTTACCTGTAGAACTTCTGGAGAATGGTTCGGAACTTTTCCTATCTGCAGACGTTCCGGTAAGTACTTGTGTTTTTGTCGTTGTGTTTGGTTCACAAAGGCAGCTACATATTATAACAGGACTATAAAGAAAATCTTCATGATTTCACACTGATTGACAATGCCAAACATCCGACGTACAAATGTTTGGAATTTGAAGTCGCAGCAACAATTTAACGTCGTTTCAATAGAAAGTGATATTATTATCTAGTCAATATCAATTCAGCAATACATTTTGTCAGGTTTTTTGTCTTCCCCTTGCCGAAGAATCTCCAATCCTAGACATTACCCTCTTCCCATTCAATGTTGAAATTCTTGACATTTTGAGTATATTTGCGGTGAAGAAAATTGGTTAAGGGGTGGTGGGCTTTTGGAATACCAACGTATCTAATCATACGTTTCACTACATTTGTGAAAAAGTGTCTCATCAGCTTTGTCTAGGGTTGTAGGTTTTCCGTAAAAATTGGAAATATGGCCCACTCAACAGACATTGCACATAACATGCCCAGCATCGTTTGTAAGTATATTTTCAAGACAAATCACTTTTGAAAACTTAATGTTGCTATCGTTTCGAAAAACACGTCCTGTTTGAAGATCTTCCCATACCCTTTTGTTGATAGACGCAAGTTTTTGAGCAACTGCGTTTCTAACCCGGAGCTTATTAGACCTCCCTGTTCTTACTATATATCTTTTAAATTATCCAGTAAACTAGGATAGTGAGTGTCTGCATTTTGTTAGAATTTTTCACCACTTTGTTAATTGAGATTCTATACGTGTGTTACCTATTAAACTTTTATCAACTAGTAGGTTCGTTATTAACAATGAAGTTTAAAAGGTCAGACACAACAGCCATGCATATTCATGTTCCAATTTCCAATGAGGAGAGATTAATGCATATGTTTTAAAAATCTTTAGGGAAATTATGGACTGTTTCTAAATGAAGGGTTCCATGTCCATTGCTGTTCCCGTGTTACTGCTTTTTAAGTGCATTATGCCTTGGGGAAACATTAAGTTTAAAAGAGGCCGTCTATTTTGGTTTTGAGTGGATGCAAAGGAAATGCACTTTTTCGATGTCTTTTAAGTAATTTTTATCTATCTTCAGCTGCACCGGTACAATCGGCACAACGCTGCCAGAACGTGATCCCAGTACCCCCCACAAATATGATTTGTTCTAATAATAACATGGCACATTCAACATGTACCTTCTATTGTCCTATCGGGTATCAGCTTTCAGGACCATCGAGCGTCACGTGTCAAGCCTCTGGGGAATGGTCCCAACCTTTTTCTCTATGCAGAGGTAAGTACTAGTGTATTTGTCTGGATGTGCTTGAGTCTTGTAGTACTCATTAGCGTAAAGGCAATTGAAACGAACAAAATCATTAGGTGAAACGATTAAGGATCAAATTAATTAGCTTTATATAAGGAGTAAGTTGCGTTGTCATACTACGCAAACCGGACTGCCGGTATAGGTCCTAAAATACACTATAGCGTAGGGGTTCGTTTTAATACGTCCAGCGGACCAAGTCCGCCCGGACCATTCCTCCCCGTCCTTCGAAAAAGTTAAGTAAAAAATGGGTACGCAATGTCGATCTTTCAGTTTACACCATTCTAGATTTGGAACAATTCAACTGTGTCCAATTTTGAAGAGAACAAAAATAGACCAAAAGTCCTTCTTTTTGAAGTCCTTCTCCTGTTTTGGAGTTTTTTCTTTAATGCTTTAATTTACATGAATTATAAAATGTTTTCCGATCAAGGTTGAAAGAAATTTCAATTCTGAAATAAATCTTCATCTTTCTTATATGATCATCTAGATAAGAGCTAAAGGTATAATGGATGGTATGGGATGTCTCCAGAGGGACTTACCCATTGCGTCCCAGGGGCCAAGCTTGGCAAATATTTCAAGGTTGTCCTCTATCTCTTAAAGGTTTGTCTGAAAATGAATTTGAAATGTCGAGTTATTATGTAGAGTTCATTGTTTTCTGAAAAAAAAATAGTTTAATGTTTAACCCACTAGCACGGTTAGTTCAATTTGGTAGGTAAGTCTGCTCAACTCAGGAAAATTATGTTGGAGAGAAGTGGATATATTCTCACAAAAATGGCGAGATGGTTGGGTGGAAATTAGTAATTTTCGACTAATAATAAAGTAAAACCAGTTTTCAAATGTGTGAAAAGCAGCATGTAATGAAAGTTAACACCAAACTTTATTCGCACAGTTGTTAGTTAAATTTCGTGCATAAAAACTGTAAACGATTGATACGTTGTTGTATTAGCAACCATTTTTAGTATCTTTAGTATCTAGCAGTCTCCTCTTTTCACTCCGTGTCGTAAGGGTCCAGTGCCACTTGTGAGTCTTAAGCAACTAGTTCTTGTGAGTCTTAAGCAACTAGTTATTGAATAACTACAAAAAATCGGCTAATATATTAAGCTCGTTGGAAAAATAACGCAGTATAAGTCAGTTTGTAATCGAAACATGTTTAAATGAAAACTAAAAATAAGATACAGGAACTAAATAATTTTCCATTTTGTTCACACCAGTATATGAACTGAATGAAAGACTTGAATTCTAGAGCAGGTGATTGGGTATCGCTATGACGGACGTAGTTTTTCGATTAGCTTACAGCTACGAAAAACCAATTGAGGGGCGACAGCATTAGAGGGCTGTAGCCACAGAGGCGGGACTGGTGATAGGGACATGATAAAACTCGACTCACTTAAGTTCAAGGCTGTGTTGTGCCAGTCCTGAAGTTAAAAGGTGTTTTGACACACATTTTTTCATTCCCGTTGGACTTCGCTTACGTGAATTCATTGCCAATTTAGAACCGCTGCTCCATGACAAGTCCTTGATTGGCCACTTGATCTAAGACTATTATATTTATTTTTGGGCAAATAAACCCATGTTTTTCAGAACTTGTGTGGTTGTTTGACCTTTTGGATACATACATAAAATTCAACATTATTGCTCTAACGTGGAACCGTATAAATTTTTATTCATAATTTTCAGCAGTACAATCATGTCGAGATATGGTTCCCATACTACCAACGGAAATGAGTTGTTCTAATTTCAACAAGGTACAATCTACTTGTACATTCTCTTGCCCTACTGAGTATCAACTTTCAGGCACATCAAGCGTCACCTGTCAAAGCAATGGAGAATGGTCCGATTCTTTTCCCATTTGTATACGCACCCGTAAGTATATTTATGTATGCTTATTTCCTTCTGTTCTTGATATACTATCATTGGTATGACTTAAAAATGACAACCTTAGAGCAACAACAAATTTATGCTGGAGGGGATGCATTGTTTACACCTGTGACTCATTCCTAGAGGTCGTGTTACATGAAATAGGCAAAATTAGGTATTGTTTGTAAAGAGCAATAAAAGCCAAGGGAATAGAAACAATTCCCGTTGAAATCCGTGAAAAATTGATTAATTTACAGGACAATTTCTGATTTGCATTTCATCTTTAACAAATATGAGCTCAACATGAAAATCTTGTAACGTCATATGAGAGGGACATGTGATATAGGGCCAACTGTATCCTTTCTTTTAACAATATTCATTTCAAGGATAGTTGCAACGTTATATAGCTTGCATTGAGGATTTATTTTGAAAGTTTTGAAAATCGTCACTATCATCACTATCATCACTATCAATTACTAAACCATAAACTATCTGATGAGTAATAAAGCGATAAATCAAAAGAAATGTCAACACTGTGCGACATTTCACGTCATTTTTGCTTCAGAAACAATTAAACTTTGAAGAGGTATATGTGGAAACCCATAAAAGGTATTGAAAAAATTCCAGCGTATTTGTCCTTAGAAAAGATCACTCCATAACAGCTAAAAGAAGTTAGGTCATTTTGTTGACATGCCACAGTACTGATAACGACTTATTAATACCGGGTCTTTGGTTATTAGAATGTCCAAGAAACATTTTCGGTCGGATCATTACAGCTTGATTCTTTCTCACTTTATAGCAATTTAAAAACGTAATTAAATTGAAAATGTCGAAAAATGGGGTTCTAACTTCTACAAGAAAAGCACAGACTAGAATCATCTCGCCATAAAATCTCTAGAAAAATGATCCTTCCAACTTGGATGCAATCAATTAAACTGGAATTTTATTTATTATTTTGAGCCTACCATATATTTGGAGTTAGAATTTCAAGTTGATTTCACAAAAGAAACAACTTTTAGATTTTTTGTAACAAATGCCTACTTTAGAAGAACATTTTAGATTATGACATGTGTACTTTCTTTATAAAGTCAAAGATAAGCACTTATTCATATTATGTTTGACTGCGAAAAGTGTACTGATGGTATGTTTTAAGGTCTATACTTGAAGATGTGAAATGAAAAATACATTATGTTTTTTTGCAATATACGCAACTGGAGTCTGATACAATAAGGTTGCTTTACAATGTTTGTATTTCTTTTGAAGTTATTGCATTTATGGGACAGACAATGGCTGGCATAGTTTAATAACATGAATTTTACGTAACCCATTATCCATCCTCTGTCATTTCCTTTAACATAGTTTATATTTCTAAAAAGTTACATTTATTACTTTGTACAATCATCGGTTAAGGAAAACAATGAAAATGATAACAAGAGAACAAGTGGTTACAAAATTCACATTTCTTTTTCTTTTTTATTTTTAGAACGACAGTGTCCAAACGTGGCTCCGATACTGCCAACAATAATGGTTTGTTCCAATTTCAACATGGTGCATTCAACATGTTCGTTCTATTGTCCTAGCCGGTTCCATCTTTTTGGATCATCAAGCGTCACATGCAGACGCTCTGGAGCATGGTCTGGTACCTTTCCCATCTGTAGACAATCTTGTAAGTACTCGTATTTTTTCTTGTTGACCTTGACTGAAGAAGTGAAAAGCTGATACAGTTTTTGCTATATAAATAAGATGCAACCTTTCCTGTAATATTCCGTTATTACATTTTAATTCTAGGTTTCTCGTCGATACATTTGTTAGAGCTGAGAATCACTTTCAGGGAAATCATGGTATCTTTTTATTAAGTAGTTACAATAGCCTTTAGGCTTACTTTATATTTTCCATATCATATGGTTTTTTACATTTAGTTACGTGTAAACTAAAATCTGTTTTGTTGCCTTTGCTTAGCAGTGGCCTCCCTACTGTGCGATGGGGGCATCCCCCCAGATTTTTTCTTTCACCCCTGCCCAGTTTTGTCCCTAAGTTAGGTTAGTAAAAAGTTAGTTTAACAGAAAAAATGAATGATATACCTTTCCCAAGACTTAATTTTCCATCCAGTGATAGGACTGCTGATTCCCTGGACGGCGTCGGCTGGACTAGAGCTTTTCGACTCCGTTTCGGGCGGTGCTCGAAAGTGTTTGGCCCCAACATTATCCCTGGCCCTTAGGATGTCCCCCATTTTGACATTCTGGCGCCGCCTCCCTCTGTTGGTGATATCTAACACCAGAATGCAAAAATGCATTGAGGTTTCGATGATATATAAATTTTCCATTTCAAATAATGCCATCATGCACCATTATCTTCACAGTCAAGTGTTACACTAGCATGTTCAAAAACAATTTTGTTATTCCAGATGACTTTTGACCTCCATTAAAGACATACATAGATAGACAGACAAACATGCAGACAGACAGAGACAGACAGCTATCTTGAAAGATCACATTTTAAAAGGTTTCAGACTTGGACCCCTAGCTGACCCCAGATGACCTTTGATCTCTGCCAAAAACAATGGGGACCATCTCCTGGCTATAACGCATCTACATACTCAAATATGACATCTATCCAAGCTTCCTTTCTTGAGGTATCATGTTAACAAGATTTTCAGACTTTGACCCTTGGTGACCCCAGATGACCTTTGACCTATGCCAAAAACAAGATGAAACCATCTTCTGACCATAACGCATCCATATATACCAAATATGAAGTTTACCCAGGTTTCTTAGATTGAGATATGGTGTTAACAAGATTTTCAGACTTTGACCCTCTGTGACCCCAGATGACCTTTGACCTCCACCAAAACAACAGGGACCATCTCTTGACTGTAATGCATCCATATTTTATGCTATTTAGTAAAGTAAATTGCAGTAATACACCTAATATAAGTGGTATTAGAATTTTCATGAATGGTGAATCATTACAAAAAGTTGATTGTACTAAATTCCTAGGGGTTTTAATTGACGATCGTTTAACTTGGAAACCACATATTGACGCCATAAGTGTAAAAATTGCCCAGTGCACTGGAATTTTGTCTAAGCTTAAACACTATTTGCCCAGGAATATCCTTCGTTCCCTTTATCTCACCCTCTTCTTGCCACACCTTCTATACTGCCTGTCTGTCTGGGCTGGGACAAGTAAGACACACCTAACCAAACTCATTACATTACAAAAGAGGGCAATCCGGCACATTTGCTCGGCAAACTCAATTGAACATACCAGTAAACTTTTTTCTCTACTTAACTTGATGAAGTTCACCGATTTAATCCACTTCAAAGAAGCAATCTTTGCTTACCGTATCGTACATAATCTTGCTCCACCGTACTTTCAACAAATGTTCTCATTTAACTATGACACACACGACCATAATACAAGGCAGTCCGGATATCTCCGGTTACCACGTTTTAATTCAAATTTTCTGAAGCAAAGTTTACACGTAAGAGCATCCTCAACCTGGAATACCCTCCCTAATGAAGTCCAACTCTGTAAATCAATTTCTAGTTTCAAAAGTAAGTATTGCAAGCACTGCATTGAAAAGTATTGATTAACGAAGTACTTCATATAACATTCACCATTCTTATGTTCACTGTATATCGTTTAGGTTAATGTTCATATTTTCCTCTTTGTGCTTCACAGGGAGTGCTCTGTCCCATAAGCCTACCAAGGTTTTTTAGAGTACTTCCTTTCGTAACTTTCAAAACGTAATTTGTTACAACACTGTATATATGTAAATATTTGTTATTATTGGTCGTTACGATGAAACAAATAAATGAAAATGAAATGAAATGAAATGAAATATACCAAAAATGAAATCTATCCAAGCTTCCTATCTTGACATATCGTGTTAACCAAATTTCCTGACTTTGACCCCCACTGACCCCAGATGACCTTTGACCTATGCCAAACACAAAAGGAACCCATCTCCTGACCATACCGCATCCACATACCAAAAATGAAATCTATCCAAGTTTCCTAACTTGAGATATAGCGTTAACAATGTTTTCAGACTTTGACCCCTGGTGACCCCAGATGACTTTTCACCTCCACCCAAAAACAGAAGGGTTCTTCCTCTCAATATGGTGCATCTATGTACAGTATATAGTTTAAAAACTGTCAGACATTCCTATCTTGAGATATTGTGTTAACAAGCAAAGTGTCACCAACACACACACACACACCCACGCATGCATACATACATAAACATGAACGCCATTATGATCCCATTGGTTTCTCTTATCATCGAAACCAAAAATAAAAAAGAAACCATTCAGCACTGCACAGCTTTCCCAGTTACTAGTAAGGATATTGCAGATAAACATCATATGGATAGGTTCACAATGTACATAGGCTAGCCTAGGCCTATGTGCTATACCTTAGGCAATGGCAAAAGTGCCAAGACATGCTGAAGAAAATTATATCGTAGAAAAAACTTTAAGCCTAAAGCTCACAAAAGTATTGCACATTGTTGTATGAGGGACTATTACACACACCTTGTCAATATTTTAGATGTTCTTGGCCGCATGGATTTTTGTTGACCCTTTTCGGTACTCGATCCTGCTTTGCGAAAGGAATGTAGGATACTGCTGACTAGCACAAATGTATGCAGAAAGTACTAACGTTAGCTTACTTGCTGAATCAAAGCATACATTTTGGGCATAAATTTCCCAGTTAAGGGAGCTAGAGACTTTGTGTTTTCAATTTTTCCAATAGCCAAGAATTGCCACTGTAGGATATCGTTAATTTATTTACCTTTTTCCCCTTTTATAATGGCGAACTTTTTTCCAAGATTCCATTGTCGAAATTTGCGAGATCCTATAGCTATGCTGTACACACTGAGGAAGCAGTGAATGTGCCGCCAGTAGTTGTTGTGATTGAGCTTAAAGTATGTGATCGATCATTGGTGTATGGAACCAATCACAAGGTTTTTAACAGAAATTTCCTGTTGAAATTCACCTTGGCAGAAGTTGAATGTGCACTTCTCCTTCGTTATTACGTAGTGCAAAATATTGAAGCAGTTGCCAAACACGTCCGTCAAGCAAGCTATATTTCAGCATGCATCTGCTCAATCTTATGTCATCCACATGTGTCCAAACTGCTAATTTTAGTTTTAGGCTTAGTGCAAGAGAGTTTTTGTGCCAGGGAGGGGGGGGGGGGAATTTAATGGTGGGCACTAATGGCGCTCTTCAGATTTTATCCAGGTGGGCCATCCGGTCAAAACAGCTAATGGAGAACACTGTTACCTAAGAATGACATTCATTACAAGTTTCCTATCTCAAGATGTCGTAATAATTAGGTTTTCGGATTTTGACCACTGGTGACTTTGACCACCACCAAAAGTTATGTGGTTCCTCCCTTGACAATATTGCATCTACATACTAAGTATGACATTCAACTAAGTTTTCTATCTCAAGAAAAAGTGATAACGATGTTTTCGGATTTTGACCCCTGGAGACCCCACATGACCTTTTACCCCCACCAAAAACAGTAGGGTTTTTCCTTTGATAATAATGCATCTAGATACTAAGTATGACATTGATCCAAGCTTCCTATCTCAAGATAGTATGTTAACAAGGTTTTCCGAGTTTGACCCTTGACCCCACAAAAACAATAGGGCGCTTCTTCTCACTATGGAGCATCTATGTACTAAGTATGACATTCATCCAAGCTTTCTACCTCAAGATACCGTGTTTTCAAAGTTTTCGGGGTCTGACCCCTGGTGACCCCATATGACCTTTGACCCGCACCCCAAAATGATAGAGTTCTTCCTCTGACAATAACACATTTACATACTAAGTATGACATTCATCCAAGCTTTCTACCTCAAGATATCGTGTTAACAAGGTTTTCAGAGTTTGACCCCTGGTGACCCCATATGACCCTTGACCCCCACCAAAAACGATAGGGTTCTTCCTCCCACTGTGGAGCATCTATGTACCAAATAGGGCATTCATCCAAGTTTTCAATCTCAAGATATCGTGTTAACGAGGTTTTCGGGGTCTGACCCCTATTGACCCCAAATGATCTTTGACCCCCACCAAAAACAATAGAGTTCTTCCTCTGACAATAATACATTTACATACTAAGTATGACATTCATCTAAGCTCTCTACCTCAAGATATCGTGTTAACAAGGTTTTCAGAGTTTGACCCCTGGTGACCCCATTTGACCTTTGACCCCACCAAAACAATAGGGTTCTTCCTCTCACTATGGGGCATCCATGTACCAAGTTTGAAAACATTCAGACCTTCCCTTCTTGAGATATCGTGTTAACAAGCAAAGTGTCACAAACACACACACGCACATACACACATACATACACACACACGCCATCGTGAATGCATAGGTTTCTCTTTCATCGAAACCAAAAATGGCAACCAACAGTAGCAGCGGCTTAGTTTGCTGGAGGGGAGATGTTGTTTGCCGCTGTAACATATATTCCTTATTAATACTTTAACAATTTAAAGATCCCGAATATGTGCAATGACAAAGGGTATGCACGAGGAAATATTTACAAGCGGGAACAATGTAGCTTGATTCTAACTTGGTATCAATGTAATTAAGAATAATTTTGTTTTGAATAGTACGACAGTGTCCAGACGTGACTCCGTTACTACCAACAATTATGATTTGTTCCGATACCATCATGGTACATTCAACATGCTTGTTCTCTTGTCCTAATGGATATGACCTACGTGGATCGCCAAGAGTCACGTGTACAGCCATTGGAGAATGGTCAGGCTCTTTTCCGATCTGTCTTAGTAATATACAAATTGACAATGAGTTTTAACCGACAAAGTAGTATCTAAATTAAGTGATATTTCCATGTCTGTCATTTGCTTATTTTTAGTTATACAGCAGTGTCTGAACGTGGCTCCGTTACTCCCGACGGTTATGAATTGTTCGAATGCCAACATGGTGGGTTCGACGTGTACGTTCTCCTGTCCTTCAGGATTTCAACTTCGTGGATCAACAAGTGTCACTTGTACAGCTTCTGGAGATTGGTCTGGTGACTTACCGATCTGTAGACGTTTAGGTAAGTCCTTGTAGATTGAGTAGTTGAGTGTGACTCCCTGATTGCAAGGGTGAAATACTTTTGCCACGAGCGAGAGAGGCAACTTTGCTTGTGATATTTCTTAATACATTTTCAATCCCAGTGCTGCATTCTTAATAAGTGCATTTGTGGCAGGAATCATCCTCAGAGCAGGAAGCTACCACTAGAGTGACAGCTCCCTGCTCAGAGGTATCGCTAGATTGCTCGAGCTCGTGGCAGGAAAGACACTTTTTATTAAGGGAGGCGAGGAATCTTTTTGATGTCGACATCTTTTACGTGGAGGTTTGTGCGTTGACAACTTCTGTCTACCGGGGACGTTTTGTAAACTGGGGTAACAGTCTCCGTTTTAAATCATAGTTTCAAGTAGCGTCTTTGTGCCATATGATGTAGCCATGAAGACATCTATTGAATTATAGGTAATATAATTTTGGTATATGTTAAAGGTTATATGCACTAGCGTAGCCAGCGGGGGGGGCGGGGGCAAGAGTGCCCCCCCCACAGAAATTTTGGGGACGCGATGGGCGATGTTGAAAAAATGAAGGGGAGCCCCAAAAAAATGGCAAGAGGAGTGAGGGAATCGGGGGCATTTTTTTTTACAGTTTTTCGGGGGGGTGGGGGGGTTTGGGGGGGGGGCTCTTAGTCGTTACGATAAAGTATGCAGTCCCCGAAGGCGACTAGTCTCCCCGATGGTTTACCTGTTTTTTGCTCTCAAGGGACAATTTCCCTAATAAGAGCCCCAAATTTTCGGCGCACTACGCGCGCTGTAGATTCACTCCAGTTTTTCAATACTTCCATTCCACATGTCTAGAAAGTGTAAGTCCTCTCAACCTTACCAAGTAACTGGTAGGCAGAGTACACAGGTTATGCAGAGGTCGTAATTTTATCCCATATCACAAAGCCTAGTTGCTGCTCTCTTGTGTGTGTCATGCGATTTTCAGATGGTGAGCCACTCACGGAGCATAGTTTGGCTATTTTATCGGGTATTCCAGGTGGTTTCGACACAATGTATGTTATTCCCGATACGGTCTACAACCCCTACAGTTTCTATTTTTTTTCTTGTTGTAATCATTAAGATTACATAGGCTATGTTATTTTTGTGAGCCCACCAAAAAAATTTCGCGCGCTTTGCGCGCTTTGCAATTTCAAGATTCAGGTTCAAAAGAACACTAACTCGGCTTTTGAAATATTAAGTGACATTGTGCAAAATGTGCCCAAGGCTGCAATGACATGGGATAGTTAGGCTCCTTCATACCACCCCCTCGACATAGGGGCTGTCGGAACTTGTGGTCGCTGGCATGGCCCGCCCCCTGTCGGGGATAACCTGTCGCCTTCTCATGGTCGGTTTAGTTACTTTGGCTTTAAACAAGAGTTATTTCTGCGATAAAAACCAAAATGTTCGGTACGCTTTGCACACCCTTCCTCAGTTCCGTTACCTAGAGCTAATAAAGTACAAACCCTTCCCATCTTTTCATGTAAATTAATAAGTAGAATAAATGGATTAATTTTCATCTCATTTTGCTTAACTTAGTTAATTATCTCTTGTGTCAGCCGTGCGGTACGGACTCGAAGAAGAAATTACAATATAATTTGTGTCCGATAGGGCCCAAATGCCGGGACAATTTATTGACCTATATAAGATTTAAATAAGTACAGATTCCCTTTAGTGTGGGCTAACCCCCAAAATTTTTTCCCCCTTTTCCACGGTTAAATCAGTGCGGAAATATCTTCCTCTAGCATATACAAATTTGATGTCGTATATGGCTCGCAATGGCAGGTATAGTGCACAGGTTTTCTTCAAACCTCCGTCACCAACTCATCGACGGCATCCTGGCTGTAGGGGCTTGGGTCGCTACCCACCCTGCCCCTCTCCCGTTCGGAGAGGGGCCCTTCGTCGGGCAAATCCTGGCGCCAAGCCTGGAGGGAAGACACATTTTTCCAGTTATAACTTGTATATGTGTAATGAAGCAATGAACTAGAAATGGAAGCTGCATTTTTTGGAGAGCGGCAACTATTTTGGAGGGGCTGTCAATTTCACTAGGAGGACGTGTCGGCCCTCTAAAACCCCCTGTGGAGAACACTGGAATCTAGTATAAAAAGAACAAAATATAGCACCATATTGCATCTAAGCTCTTCGAGACAGCAAAACATTCCAAAATGGGAAGGTGACACCCAGGGAGACAGGCCCGTGGTCAGGGGGTTCGCACTTAGTCCCGCCCATACCTAATTTTTCTTATTTTTAATTTTTTTTTATTTAAATGTAGTTTTGGCGTTTTTCAGGGCAAAATGTCAATTCCGCTGGTTTAGCCAAATAAATGTAAGCCTTATGAGTATCTGTTTTGTTCCAGTGCGACACAATTCCCTAGGGCCCCATTGACTCGTACCGAGTAACCCTCTTGCAGTCACACACTAACCCGGCTAACTCTCGAGGGAATAAGGAAAACATTGATTCAAGTCTAAGATTGAAAATGTCCAAAAATTCCAACTAAGGTGTTCACCAGATCGCTCAATTTTGATGTAAAATTGCAAATCTCCTTGGGGCAGGAGGGGGAAAACCACACCCTCTCCCCGTTCGGTCGCTCGGCTCCTCACTTGGACGCTTCCCTCCCTCAAGAAAATGCCACACCCCAGTGGCGGCGATGAAAAATGAAAAAGTTGGGACTAAAGGTATGTTCAGCCCCTCAATATTTGTCAAGTGCTCCAATTAAGAAGCGGGGAGAATTTCGAAGTTGAGCTGAACATGTTCTTGCTTAAAACACTCGGGAAGTGCCGTTTACGGCCATCTGAGGGGTTTGTAAAACCAAAAATTTCCTGGTACGCTCCGCTCCAATCGATGTTAGAGTTCCGCTTAGAAAAATGTATTAACATTTTTCACAGATTGATTTTTTTTTTTTGCATTATTTGAGAAATATCAGAAATGAGACCCATATTTCTAGACTGGGAACTTGCAGCATAAAACACTCGGGAAGTGCCGTTTCCTGCCATCTAAGGGGTTTCTAAAACCAAAAATTTTCTTGTACGCTCCGCGCCAACCGATGGTGGCGCTCCGCTTAGATAGTCCCGTCGGTCAAGATTGGGGACGATGAGTCGACTTTGCCCCCCCACAAGAAAATCCTGGCTACGCCCCTGGTTATATGCGGTCAAGGAAGATGACCTTCAGAACCTTAAGATTCGGATTAAGTCTACATGTAATGTAATTAGAAGACTTTAAATTTTCCCTTGTGGGCTAGGGGATGTAGAATACTCTCAGAGTGTTTTCCCACGTGTCCTAAGCGGTTACTAAAAAGAAGGACTCGTTGACGTAGCCACGGGGGCGGGGGGGGGGGGGGGAAGAACCCCCCATTTCCCAACCCTTCAATGCATCAATCTCTATCCTTAGACTTTTTCCTCATGTCGTGCCCCAAACCCCCAGGACACCAACCCCCTCCCTCCCATGACACAATCCTGGCTACTCGCCTGTAAGGACCTACAACGTGTTTGAACTGTACTTGAAACCGAATTTGAAATTTTGCTGTAGCCGGCTTCACCTTGTTATCTGTTTGACAGTGCCGTAGCCACGGGGGGGGGGGGTGGAGGGGGGCGCAGAACTCCCATGACCCAACCTTGCAATGCAGAAAACCCTCTTTCCTAACCTTTTCCCTCATTTTGTTCCCCAAAGTCCCTCATGATACCACTCCATGACAAAATCCTCGCTACGCGCCTTCTATTCGACACTGTGCAGCAAATTCATTTTGGTGTATCCTTATTATTTAACTGGCTTACTAACATAAAATTCTTCTTTCCTTTACTCCTGAAAAATAACCAGACCTTTGTTATTTCTTGTTCATATTTTATGATTTTTCATATTTTTCATATTTTAGCAATTCAACAGTGCGTCGACACGGTTCCAACTCTCCCAACGATAATGAGGTGTTCTAATGTCAATATGGTGGATTCCACGTGTACGTTCTCATGTCCCTCGGGATATGAGCTCATTGGATCATCAAGCGTCACTTGTACAGCCACTGGAAAGTGGTCTGAAGATTTTCCATCATGTCGACGTACGTGTTTATGGTTTTCCTTAGAGAGAAATTAAAGGCGTCGCTAACATACCGTACAATACTAAATATTTAAAGGCATTATCTGGGAACAAAATTCATTTACCTAATGCACAAAACTTTTCTCTTTCAGAATGTGAAAACTGCATTTTAATAGCTCATAGTATTGCAAGGAAACAAATTTTCTTAGTAATGAAATTTTCGGCGAACTATGGGAAATCGGTGAGGTCATCGCAGTACATTAAGTTCACTTTGCATTGCATTCAACTTATCTTTAATTTGATGCCGCTGCAGGGAATATTAAACGTACTATTTGTCATACCCTACGTATTGTGCAAAGTAAAGCATAGATCTACAGGAAAAGATATTCAAACTTTTCAACACAATAAAATTTAAGTATAAACAGGACATTCATTAATGTAGAAAACAAAACAATCTGACGAAATGTGTCCACATTACATAACTTTCTGTGGGTTCTTTGAAAAGAAGTGGTTATTTTAACAAAAATAATAAGTCTTTACAGTAACATATCTTTAGTTAGGAAAATTTTATTGCAACAGGATTCAGAGGACATGTGTAGAATATGTTTGTCTTCCGTAAAACGTCCAATGTTAAAGCACTGGAACACGCATTTAATAGGTTGAGAAGTACCCATATTTGCTTAAAAAATAAGTGTTAACGGAGAATAATTATCTGAGTCTTGTTGTTGACGTTGGTGCGTTTCAAATTCCCGTTTCTATAGCTGCAGGATGTAAATAAAAAAAAAGCTATCTTCAAACATGCACTCAAAATCTACAGTTGCCAAGAAACATTGCTTACGCCAAATGTACGGTTTCCTTCGGTATTGGGGTTAGGGGCCCGAATCCATGAAATATGTTATAAATCCCCCCTCCGCTTACCACCAGAGGTAAGACAGCTTACTTCTTCCTGGTATTCATTTCATTGTAGGTGGTTTCCGATTGGCATTATTGTTAAAAATTATGACCACCAACTGTAAGTCCTGGAAATGGTTATATGAGGCGCAAAACTTGAAAATAAACCATACACAATGCGACCTACCATGCGTAAAATTCAAACATGAACTTGATGGTCAGGCGGTAAGGAGGTCACGTTGCCCCCCGGGTTCGAACGAAAATCAGAATAGCTTTTCCTAAGTAGCAGGCTGTACGGCATATTCCTTTTTCAGTGATATCCCTGGGGGTTATGGTAGCCATGGAGTCTGTTACAAGTAGCTGAGGAGCTAAGAAAACAGAGTCCGCTAGGTATTCAAGGATCTGACCTTCGGTCAAGTCATAGAAAGATAGCTTAAAGGCTCAGTTCTCTCACCCCAAACAGTACCAATTCTCCTAACCTCCTTACTGAAGCCCCTCCCACAATTTTCTGAAATTCCTCCTCATCCAGATACAATCTCAGTTTATTGCTTCAAGGTGGGTATAGAAAAACTCAATTTATGTAATCAAAACACTTTCAGTACCAATCATGCTGTGAATTATAAGCTTTGGTACTCTTCATTATTTGAATTAAATGTCAATCAATGAACTGAGCCAATTGAGAATTTTGGTACCCCCGTATCAAAATTGTAGTTCGGGTGAGATGTTTGACCCTTTAATCGACAAAATAGTTCACCAGTCTGGAATGAATATTATAGGTTCATAACAATAGACATTTTAAGAGGCTTATGTCAAATCCCAATATGAAAAGAGACCTCCATTTATTTTGTTCTTGATTGATATACCTTTAAGTAAACGCAATTTGTAGGTAACTTGACATTAACGGTCAATTTAAGAGACAACTAACCTATGCGCTTCACCGATCTTCATTGAGAAGGATGGCTGAAGGTCATGTGTTCGTAACCCTCAAAGGGAACACATTTCAGCTAAAAGAAAATCGACGGTGGTTAGGAAAATATAAGGAAATTGAGAATCACCATTGAGGTTTATACATTTTGATGGTCACTTGATACAATTTAAAATCCTCATCCTGATGTATATTTCCTTTCAATTTGCAGGTAGCCCCGTTGATTCATTATTTACACAGTGTCCCCCATCTAGGATAATTAACGCTACTGCCTTACTCACCAGGGTATGGTGGAATATCCCTGGAGTTAACGATAGACTCGTCTACTCGCTACAGTAAGTAATATGCTGGAACAACACGCTAGTTATGGCGACTATTCGGTATCATATCATAATGAATCGACACATACCAATTTAATCCGACTGGGGTGAACCAATTTAAATCTACACATGCTAATTTAATTCGACATGTTAATTAGATTGGTATATGTCAATCAAATATGGAAAATGTCAATTTAAATTGATATTTGTCATATTAAATTGGTATGAGTCGATACAAATTGGTATGTGTCGATTTAATTTGGTCTACGTCGAATTATATGTGACAATTAAAATCCGTACATGTCGATTCCTAATGATGTAGATCGCCTGAGGGCTTGAGTGTCCGTCAAGCGTTGTCCATCAGTGGATGTACTTTTTGGGGGAAGCAGTATAAAGTTGGTTTCGCCGAACGGTTCTTCATCAGAGAGTCGGTAGTGCCCCGCAAAAAGGTACATGTCGATTCCCTCATGATACAATGTTCATACAGCGCATGTCTTGCATTGCATTTAAAAGAATAGTCCAGAGCCAAATTTATTTTTGATACGTTAAAGGAGAATGTATTCTAGGAATTCTGGTGAAATTTTTGTTTACTTCCAATGTTCGATCCTTGAGATGTTAGCAAATGAATGTGGCGAATTTTCTGCATGGAATGAACCTTGAGCAAGCTGGCGTGATGTCGTGGATTCACACTTTTGACCAAAGTTTTGTTTTTATTTATAATTTACCACCAATTTTGTGCAATAAAACTCTGATATATTGATACCATAGGTGCATCCTGAGCAATGGTGTTTTAAAACTGTTACATGCCTTGGGGTCAAGGTAGCATCCCTAATCAATTTAAGGTCAAGCCAAAAGGACAAAAAATAAAGAAAAATAAAACATTAGCAATGATGTGAATCCATGATATCTAACCTGTTTGCCTAAAGTTTACTTTGTATAGAAAATGCGTCACCTTCAATTGAATATATCTCGAGAACCGAATATAGGAAAGGAGTGAAACTTCCACCACGATGCTTAGAATATGTTTCTCTTTAACCTTTCAAACTTAAATTTGACTTTGGACTATTCGTTTAAATGGTGCAGTCTTAAAAAGTCGGTGAAACATGATCTTAGCTGAAGTTAAGGTGGATGAAAGTAAAAAGCCAATTCTGTGGGAATGATTTAAAGATTCACTGTGTTAATCAGATAAGATTCACTTATTTCACGATCACAGATGACGGTGAAAAGAAAGTGAAAGTATGAATTCCGTTTTGTTCACCGTACGGTATCTTTGAGGATATCATGTACTTCAATTTCCTATGCCAGGTCGACACAATATTTTAGAAGTACGCTTTATGTAGATAAGATATTTGTCCCGAATAGACAGGAACTTGTGGGTTGATTGAATTTTCGTTTGGTTTCTCTTTTAACGAGTGAATTAGACCGAAGAGTGCGATACCGGTCGTTTTTGTCGACTGTGCCTCGTTTTGCTATAACCTAAATTTTACTAAAGATCTAGGTAATACGAACACGAACCTAAATCTAACGGAATATTTGTCAAGGTTCTGTTTTCTAAATTGACTAGAAATGTTTAAAAATGACTCTATTCGTGTCATTTTTGAGCCGAATCTAGACTCTAGTGGCAAGATTGCGGTTCGTGTCACTATTGAATAGCTTCTTTTCAAATTTGTAATGAACGTTTCTAGAGTGTAGCTATATAGTCAACACTACGCTGTCATCAAAGAGCTATAATACAAATGTTCTTACAACATTAACTTATTGAAACAAGGAGTACCACAGTAACAACATAGAGGCGAAGTTCATAAGATTTTTTGAAAGTGCTCACTTTCGGAAATGACGTACAGGAAACATGCACTTCTTGGATGCCGGGTGAATCGTCGCGTATTTACTTAAATTATAAAAAAGATTTTGTGACGCACCTCGTGTGTAACAAGTTTTGTATAATCCTTTAGGCTTTGATCTGAACTATTCATGGAAAATTATCTTTGATTCAAAGTAAAGTGACCTTAAATTCGACTCCAACAGTCCAATGAAAGATGTCGTGAAACGTGCATAAATTATAATTGTTGCGAAAATAAATAACCCTTTCCATGAAGGGAATAAGTGTTTTCATAAATAACGAAAAAGTATGTTAATACCAAAAAAAGCTCCCACAAACTGCTACCCCTAAAATTATTTAAAGAGAGTCTTGTGGTTAAAATAAAATGAAACAAAACTGTTGTCATATTGGTGTTGGTTTCAGACTTAAGAGGGGAAGCTAAAGCAAAAAATTTGCATTCACATGTGCAAGAAGAACTAAATTTACTTAAAGTGAAATTTTCACTCTAAATCGGACATGTATTTCTCGAGGTATCAGCAAATGAAGTAATTAGATCTGTGTTCCAAAGTGAAATTGAGGGCAGCAGAGATTATATCCCTTCCTCACATTGAAAAAAAATGATTTGTTTACCTTTTTTTTTTCAGACTGACGTGTTAACTTTAACTTTAATAGGAATAGGACCTCCCCATAGGGATTGCAAAGTTTGAAAAGTCTTCATGCCACTTAGGCAGTTACATTATAATTATATGAGACCGTTGAGGAAAAGATAGGTTGTAAAGTTTAAAGAAAAACAAAAGACTGTCTATTAATGTTGGGATATGATGTCCCGGTAGAATCAGTGGGTACCCCCCACTCTCGATCTGTGATTTTTCCACAGTAAATTGAAAAAAGCCTTTGATCAATTAATGGATTTATTTAACTTTCTTTCATTTGAAATGGTTCCTTACTAGTAGAACTTTTGCACAAATCCTTCGCAAACTATCAACTTTTCGTTGCGGTCATCTGTGTGATTTTGACATCTCATGAAACTTCGAATGCACTCCAATAAAAGCTTCATACTCGTCACACTTGGTTTCAAAAGAGCAAGATTTTCCGCGCGCTTTGCGCGCCACAAATTGTAATTCCTAAGCAGAAGTGCTCGCTCCTACCTTCAGTTTGGTAAACTTTCCCGAGCTCTGGAAGTGACAAAATCGGAATTTTGCAATATGTAACACCAGATCATCAAGTGACACCAGTAGTGTATTTTCATAAATTTTCTTCCATAAATTTTCTTACAGCTTCGCCGCTGTCTACAGCGGCGAAGCTAGATATTTTTGCGGGAAGGGTAATTTAGGAGGTGAAGAAGCATCCGAATTTAACTTTATATTTTTATGTGTGAACACCACTGTACTAGGGACGTAATTTGCTGCACGCAAAACGCGATGAAATATTTGCCCTGTTACAAAGATTTGAAAATATGGAGCTTGTATAGCAGAAAAGTTTGGATTCTGGATTTCCTGTAAGGAAATTTGAAAAGTTGGGGGATTACTAAAGAATTTGAATTTCTATTGGCTAATATGAGATTGAGCGGTGACCAGAGGTCGTTGTTTGCAATATAATGTTTTCTAACGCCTACGAAATGAGGCACTCCGGAGAAATTTTTTTGAGTCAAGAACTTATATTGGAGAAAATGTGACCAGGATGGGACAAAAAATTAGGCCAGATGCCCCCCCCCACTTTGAAAATCAAATCGACCCCCTGTAAACATTAACGGTACTTTTACATACAAAAGGAGATTACAGTATACTTTTTCAGCTTCCAAGTGATCTAGTGATATTTCTATTATTGCTAAAACTCGTTCAAAACAATTAAATATTTAGTGCCCCATCAGCACACGATCTCCCGTTATTAATATTATTTTTTCTTAGCCGTTAAAAATCTCTAGCATTCCGTGGTACCATTTTTCCTCCAAAGCCTGTGCATTATTAAATTCTGGCGGACCGTCGTTCATTGTGAATACATCGTAAAGCTAACTTGCCTACAACTTTACATATCCCAGGCCTTGCGGAACTCCGCCTCTATATACCCCACTTGACTTTACCCGGTAACCCCACCAGAAGCTGATACGGTACCTAAATTAGACCCCACTCCACTACTGGAGGGTTTCGCATTCCCCTGAAACCATAGTTACGGCCAGTATAGACAAATCCGATCAACACTTCTGTTTAGTGACTGTAGGCAGCCATTAGTGGGCTCCATCAGCCTTAATTCGTCTTCATTTATTGTCTATAGTACGAAATTGAAACCCTCATATTCAGTGGAATTGAGGGATAAATAGAGACACAATTTAGTGTTTGACCATCCATGAGACAAGTAAGCAAAGAAATTGAAAGATTCAGATAGACCCCAGTTATGGCCGACTGAAATCAGACCATCACTTGACTTCCCGGATTCGTGTATAGGATGGTGTTACCTTCAGATGTGGATTCCTTCAGTCTTTACTGAATGCATGCATACGTCAGAGACATTAAAGCTTTTCTTCAGTCAATTGTGCACTTTACTAAGGTTCGGCAGAACAAATAAAAGTTAGTACACTGTTAAAAAATTTCTCTGTAAATTTACATGATTTTTATGGCAAATTTTTTTCCAACCAAATAATGTTTTTTTTTACAGCCAGACTGTAATCATGAAAAAACATTAAGGGTTTGTTTTTTCTTTACAGTTTTTGGATGTAAATTAGTTTACAAAAGTCTGTAAAATCGAATTACAGAATTGTTCTGTTTTGTTTACCTTAATTTTATGTGAATTTACAGCCTACTGTTTTCATTCCCGACGTTTTAATATTTATTATAATATCGCTTTTTTACCTTTCATATGTTATTACGTAACATACACTTCATCATTACGTAGATCATGTATTTGCTTATCAACATAATGTGTCGTTACGAAGTTGTTTTCAATCAAAACACATTGAGGATGCTTTGTTGTCATATTGTTGTCAAGTAGACTGCTATCTCTAGGAACTTTGTAATTGGAAAGTCACATTTTTTGTACAATATAATAATTTTTTTTAAAATAAATATGACAAAGAATGCAAATACATTGATTGCAAACATTTCCAGACAAGGTAAACAATAAGTTTATCACTTCCTGATTAAAAAACGCCAAAGAAGATATTATTTTAAGCAACAGCAATCCTTTTGTTAGGAAAATGCCTACAAAATAAGCTCCACCCATTTATGCAAAATGAGATTTACGTCATAAAGTGGCAAATTTACAGACTCTTTCAAGTAAATTTGTGAAACGTTTTTAATTTGCTCCGATCAAGTGCATGAGCGCCTGTGGCGATGAGTTGACATCAGTATACCAATTGTCAGTGCTCTGAAATTAGGGCCTTACAATTTCTTTTTACTTAAAAATGTGTGACAAAACACCACTTGTATGATATTTATAACTAAGAACGTAATAACTAGGTATGCTTTTATAATAAATGTAAGTTAATTTTCAAATAGGGCCATAATTTTTTTTTTTTTAAACTGAAACTTCGCAGAACGATGCATGTTATATATTGAAAATTTTCTGTCTGTTTCTTGTTTGTTTGGGCTTATTTTTGTTTCTTTTTCAGCTTAAAAACAAAATGAATGTTTGTTAAATGACAGTATTTTTATGTGAAATCAGAAAAATACAAAATACTGTTAAAATTTTTGTAAATTTACAGAAAAAGTTTTACAAAGCAGTAAAATTTGGTTAAAAAAGCAGTCAGAAATGGTTTTTCAAATAAACAGAAAATACATGTCAAACAACCTCTTTTTATTGTAGCAATACAAAGTGTCTGTAAAGATACAGAAAATCTCTATTTAAAGTAAAATACAAAAAGTTTAAGTTAAATAAAGTCTGTAAATTTACAGAAATTTTTAACAGTGTAGTTCTGAACTTTATATGACATTGAAAGTGCAGTTTTGATATATAATGATTCAAACCATTTGTTCGATTTACATATGATGCACGCAATATACTGTAAGTTCCTATTACTGCTTTTCCCGACATAATTTCATGGATGTTTGAAGTTCTAATGAAACAGAAATGAAAAACGAACAGTTTATCCATATTAATATCCGTTCATCCGTTTTGTGGGTGGTTATAACTTTTCTATTTTATCTTGTCAGGAGGATGGGACCACCCCCTGGATCGTTGTTTACGGAAGGGAAGCACTCAATCATTTATGAGGCCAAGGGTTTTGACGGCAGCAATTCCACATGTGAAATAGTCTTTACTGTTACTGGTAATTAGAATTTAGGTTTTAATTTTTTTTTTCATTTCGATGAAGAGAAAAGCCTTTCCACTTGATCAGCGGAGAATTCTTTTTTGGTCCGGTTCAAGTTAGTATTGGAATTTGGTCCACCATAATGTGATGGGATTTTAACTATCTAAATAGATTAGAGCCAGTAAAAAGAGCCACTAATAAATACAACATTTCTTGCAGGGTGTTACGTGGACCCGAATGGATTCGAATGAACTCTCATTCTTTGCCAGGTATTAGCTTTGAATTAATTCAGTTTGATCTGATCCTGTCTGATTTTAAGCCCCCCCCCCCTTCGACTTCACATACCCTGTTGTAATAAAACCTGGGTTTTAATAGCATGGACTCAACTTTTGACGAGGAACTTTCTTTATCTACTTTTTTCTTAAATCCTTCTTACTAAAGTCCCTGCTACAACTGTCTGATATTTGATCATTCTTTCACAATCTCCGGGTGAGTATAGAAGACCTCTCAAAACAGTACATGCTGTGTAATATGAGCTTCCGTACTCTGTATTTTGAACTTGCTGTCAATCAAAGAGCCGTGCTCATTGAGTATTCATGTGAACAACTACAATAACTGTATGGGGTGAGGGGATTAGGCCTTTTAAAGGGCAGGAGCAGTCATCCCAAATTGAAGAAGTGTAGTAGACTGTCCAGTTTCATGATTGGCTGTTGGAAGCCATGTGACAATGTTTTTTCTCTTCAAATAAGAAATTTACCAGAAATAACTGCATGGTTTACCTTGAATATGCAATAGTAAAGTAATAAAGTGTAATTCAAGATACTTTGAAGAGAAATAAGATGAAAATTGATTTATTTAGCTTTTTCTTCAAAATAAGTTTGGGGGACTGCTCTTTACCTTTAAGAGAGAAATTCGTGCCTTAGTTTTTAAACATGTTAAAAGGATAGTCGTAACTTGATTGTGCGTTACCAAGAGCACAGATGTACTTGGGTTCATGCCATCGTTACTTTTTTAACAGTGCAGCAGTGCCAGGACATGATTCCACTAACTCCAACGTTCATGCGTTGTTCTAATAATAACGCGGTCAACTCGGAATGTACATTCTCTTGTCCTCGCGGGTATCAGCTGACTGGTGCATCAAGTGTCACGTGTCAGTCATCCGGAGTGTGGTCAGAGACTTTCCCGAAATGCGCTCGTAAGTAATATTGTTTCCACCAGGTTCGTTTATATAAATCCATACTTCATTCCAACCTCAAACTAGAAAAAAAAAAAAAAAAAAAAAAAATAGATGATGATGGGGATTAAGCGGCCATATTTTTCGTCATTCCCGCCACGCAGTCATGGTACCCTAAACAAACTTAAGTAAAACATTTTTTCAATGAATTCGTCGCGACTGCACAGTAAATGTAGGATTAAATAGCAGGAAATAAACGAGTCTATTACTCCAAAGTAGCCATCCCGATTCAGCAGAAGATTTACCCTTCAAGTGCGTGCGCAATGACTGTATCAAAGGGAAAGGGGAAATAACTGGTAATTCTCCGGCATGTTGACAAGATCAAATATTATCTGCGCCGAGTGCAACTTGTAAACGTCATCGGAATGCTACATTAAGTCATTGTAAGCAGAAGACAGCAGAAGACTTACTTTCACACTCATCCTAGCGAAAAAAAATGCTATTCTGACAAAAATGTTGTTTTGTTTCAACCGTTTCCTTTGAGAAAAGTGCTGTTCTCTCTTTAATTTAAACGAATTGGATTATTGTTGTTTTCTTTGATTCCAAAACAACTTGCAGTGCTGACAAGATGCATTAGCAACTTGGCTTTATCAAAGAACAAGCTGAATGATCTTCGGGAAAGCTCTTCAATTCGGCTGGGAACTATTCTCATATGATTCGTAACCGATTTAATTAGAGAAAAGTCGGCTCTTTTCTTTTGGAACAAATGTTACAAATGCGGTAGAATATAATGCTTTCATTCCTCCTCTAGCCTGTAACTGTGGATTCAAGACCCTATTTGAAGAAACTTGAACAGTCTGACGAAGTCAATTACTACTGTGTTACTGGTATTAGTCCAAAATCTTTTGAAGTTCATGATCTTCATGCAGCCGGAACCCTCATATTTCTTAGATTACGGGGGATATCTATTGGTAAACGATTCATGGAAAAGGTAAATGAATTATCGAAGAATTAAAACTATTGCCTTTTCTGAATTGTGTAAAAAAAGTTTTTTCTGGTGTTTTCAGTCTCCGGCCTAACGTGTAGGGCTTCTGAGAGGTGATAAAGTTATTACTCACAAATGATGCTAGGTAGTTAAGTAGTTCCCATTAACCAGAACCGTCAATCTGTACTCGAATGTAGGCGAGTGGTGTGATCACTTCGGTCAAAAATTTATGTCGTAAAAACCCCAAATCAGTATTTCCAAAGTGCGGCGATGTGTTCCTCATTTGACCCCTGATTGACGCCCACAGGAGCAATCCAATGGAACGATGTTCACTGTTTTGAGTTATTGGTACACATTTTAAGGCACATTGCAATGACCTTTTATTAAGGACTTGCAAGAAAGGCAGAAATTTTGCAGACCAGGTCTTCAAAACCCCGTGGCAGTACGATTTTCCAAGTCAAGATATCTCACTTTAAAGACCCAGTTCTTTCACCCCGAACATTACAAGATCTCCTAGCTTCTTACTGAAGCCCCTCCTACAATTGTTTGAAATTCAACTTCATCCAGATACAGTCTCAGTTTATTGCTTCAAGGTGGGCACAGACAAACTCAATTTATGTAATCAAAACACTCTCAGTACCGTTCATGTTGTGTAATATAAGCTTTGGTACCCTGCATTGTTTGAATTAACTGTCAATCATTGAGCTGAGCCAAAATTGCAGTTTGGGGTGAGACGTTTGGCCCTTTAAAGATTGATTTTTCGACAAAGCCACATAAAGTTATGAAATGTGAACACATTGTGTCGAATTCCTTTTGTTTTGTTCTGAATAAAAATGTCCTGTTTGTCCTTGATCTTTGATACTGTTGGAATGTCTGAATACCTTTTCCGGTAGATTTAGTATTTATCTTTCACCAAAAGTGGGGCATGGCAAACAATGTTGATTAACAATCCCCTCAGAGGCATAAATATTTTAAATAATTTGGATGCAATGTTAAACTGGCGTGCGGCGATGACATCACAGATTTCCCTAAATGCATTTAATCTCAAGAAAAAATGCACTTCCTTGAAAATTAGTATTATCTGAGTGCAATATGCTATTGAGATGCAGTTTTCAATTCTTGAAAGAGAAAAATTTTCTGTATATTTTCCTGTCAATGAATTTTGTCTCCGGGAAATGCCTTTAAAGGCATATTTTAGTGGCTTTTCACCTGGGTATTGTAAAAAAAAAATCCACAGCATGTATTTTAAACCCTAATGCAATATCCTTTTCTCCCACGGACTTCCTATACATGGACAGAGCATACTGCAGGGTAGATTGTCGCTACCGTACGTGTGAGAAAAACGTAGCAAGATGGCTGTCTGCCATGGTTTTGTGGGAAAGTTTTGACTTGCTCAAGTTAATTCTCAGATTTTGCAAGAAAGTTGAAATACTTTTGAAATATGGCAAGGTAGGGTCAAAATCACTTCACGTATTGCAGGAATATGATATTGTTTTTCATTTAAGGTTAAGTTTTTTTTTTAAATATAACAGATTCGTCGTCATATCAGACGATTTATAGCTTCACGGCGGCCATCTTGGTGCGCCTTTTTTGTCGCAGTCGATGGCGACAATCTACGGATAGGATGCACTCGTTACATGCTCTGTCCATGTATGTTGGAAGTCAATGCCTTCTCCTTACTCAAGATAATACACTTTAAAGGAAAATATTGTGTACAAAATGCTCAAACAAAGAGTACAGAGAAAATGGCTCAGACACTATCCAACATTTCAGTCCTAATCATAAACCCCAGCAATAGCTACATCTCTTCAACATACTATGCGCAAGAAGAGCCATGGACGTTTCGTCAATTGAAATGTTGAAAGTTTGGGTGAACAAATTGTTCTTGAGCAAAAAACAACTCAGAGCGTTGATCATTGAGCATTGTTTTTCTCTGGATTCTGCGCTATATAAGACTTATTATTATTAAACAACTGAATTTCTATCCGTTTGAGACTTATTTCTTGAAAAGAAGGCTACCATACTTCCTTATTCTTTATAATCTATCTTCCTGTGTCAACAAATATTTTTTTTAAAAGGATGATTTTTCTTGCAAAAAAATCGCAATATTTTGCTTTAAATATTGGTTATTTTGCTAAAAAAAATACCTCTACTCTACAGCAAAGCCGTAGAAAGTTAAGTTATGAGGGAACATTGACCCAGGTTCCTTGTATTTTTCTTTAAATTGAACACCCTGCTTGTCCTAAATTTGATACTTTTGGAATGTTTGAAAATTTCTTCCTGTAGATCTAACATTACTCTTCACAATATACGTAGAATACAACCAACAATGTTGCGTACGCTTGCCTGCAGCGAAATCAAAATTTTAAATAAGTTAGATGGAAAGTCACATTAATGTGCCGCAATGACATCACAGATTGCCCATGATGCAACAAATGTCAAGAAAACTTGCATTACTTTAAAATTGTATCTTCCAAATACTACATGATATTGAGCTACAGTTTTCACCACCTGAAAAAGAAAAATTTTCTCCATATTTTTGAAGTTAATTAATTTTGTTTCCGGAATGTGCCTTTAAGTGTGCCGTACTGATTTACAGTACGTAAAAGGGTGCAGAATTAGATTTGTTTGTAGTTGTTTTCATGCCTCCCGTGATCCTAGAGTGTTTTACGTGACGTCATAACTGGTAATTATATAAGTTATGCCTTAAACCGGGCAAAAATCAATAGTGTTTCAGTGCAACAGTTATATGTTGCCATTATAGATGTGTAAGCTATACTTACAATGGTTTGCGCACTATTTTTTTCCGTTTCAGTTTCAGTTTCAATTCTCTTTGTATCCTCAATTTGTGGTATGAGGAAATTAACACATAAACAATATTTACAAAACAAGATTTGAAAAGGATAAGCATACGACTAAAAATGAGGAAAAAATAAATAAAAAAGAGGGCAATCCGCGAAGTTGCTGATCTCATCGATAGTAAACGCGGGACTTAATTCTGTCAAGCTACTTTGGGGATTTTAGCTACAAAAACCTCATGCCAAATTTGATGTACTAGAAACGCGTTCCAGAAGTGAAAATAATGACGTCAGCGTGTTTTAATTTGGCTTACAGGATGTAACTGATTATACGCAGTAGGTGTGTTACCGATACGCGCGCACGATAGAAACTTAGCAACAATTGTTGCACAATGTACTCCTGGATGAAAAAAAAAGAAACGCGCAACGCAGTTACGACCTCTGTGAGGAGCTTGCACCAAAGGTCAAAAAGTCAAATTCAGCGGACGCACTAGTTGTTCTAAGAGACATCCCGCAACGCACCACATTTCTTTACTAAGCTTCCATGTGTGTTATTTGTCCTTCAGAAGGTGGTTGCGTTAGTTGGCGTTTACACGCGTGTAAGCTCCCTATAGTAAGGCCGAGACGAAAAAACGCATATCATTGCATGTTACACCAACAAATTCGGTCAGCGGATTAACCAATCAGGTACGCGCGCTTAGCCTACCACACGCGCATTACGAAGTCTACTGCGTGCGGCCACACGCGTCATTAGGGAGGTTTAGATTACATGGCCAGGGCGACGCGGCGTTTTAGCCCCACAGTTCACGTTTTCGAGATAACGTCCGCGCCCTTAAAATATTGCGCTTTAGATTTCTACGACGCGGCAAGAAGGTCGCACGGTGATATTCGAACTTCGTTTGAGTAGCAGACGCGCAAACCGAGCTGTTAATTTGAACAGTATTTAGCGGAAATGTCCAGGGCTGTAGTCGAGTCCAACAAGCTCGAGTCCAAGTCCGAGTCCAAGTCCAAAAGCTCAAGTCCGAGTCCAAGTCCAAGTCCAAGGGGCTCGAGTCCAAGTCCAAGTCCGAGTCCAGTGCTCTCGAGTCCAAGTCCGAGTCCAAAAGTAGTAAAACAACAATAGTATTTTCTGGTAAAGAAATAGGCCTATGGTTGCTATAGCTGTATGAATAGGGACAAACTTGGACTCAATTCCTGATTCAATCTAGGTTTTCCTGTACTTGGAATTGGCCTGGAATGATCCTGAAATTGGAACTGGCCCGGAATGGGTTTCAACTGGACCTGAAATCAAAGCGGAGCCCATGCACTGCAGCTGAGTCCACTTATCTGGCTAAATGAAAATTGTGCCTCTCTTACATACAGTAGCTCATATTTTTCACTTAAAATCAGCCAATTGTCTGGGAGAAATGCCCCAACCTGGGGATGTTTACAGCAGTGCATAGGGTCCTGATGGGAAGTCTTTTTGTTGGGGTAATGGATTTTTTAAGTTGTCCTGGGACTATAGGCTAGCAAGAGAAACACTTTGAAAATACAGTCTGGTTTTAAATTTGTAACCCAAAGGACAAGCTGTTTGAGAATATAGTACAATATTAAACCTATTGGTGATTATGCAGGAATTGCATGAAGGGTTCCCAATAGTGGGAATGCACTCAGTGCTTAGAGCAACCTGAAACCAATTTTGGGAGGGCATATCTAATATTTTTAAATAACAGAGGCATCGGCAGGGCTTTAATTGTACGGCCTGTCTATAGTTAGTTTGTTAGTCAGACAGAGTTTTACGGCCCAGTTTCCAACCAATTGGCTCAAGTCGAGCCTGTCTAAAGCTATACTGCAGACATCTGGTTGTATGGACAATCCCTTAGTAGCTGCTCTACTAGCATAAAGCACACAAAGCTATCTCTGGACAATTCCATATGCATGCAAAAGCAGCTGCCATATTGCCCATTTGTCTTCATGAATATCATGTAGTACAGCACATATATATACAGAGGCTAATGAAAGTTGCACATATGTTACTTGTTAGGACCAACAACAAAACAACATTGTCATACTGTACTGTACATTATACTGTTCAAAGCATTGTATGTATACAGTATTGACGTACAACCTGTAAATGATCCAACTCGCAGATGGCCTGACAAGTTATTTAGGTAACTTTACCTGCCACCATATTAACTGTTACTTGCAAGTTTTTTTACCTGGCTGTGTCTAGTCCATGGGAAGCATGAGGTGGAGCAATTGTTCCAGCAAGGTGGAGGAGGTATGATGATGAAAACCATACAACTTGTCAACAGGCTAGGCAGGAATTCGAATAGGCCTAGGCCTATGTACGTAATGACGTAGTAATTTAGATACGGAAATAACATAGTAGGCCTAGGCCTAGGCCTATGTACAATTGCGTTGGTTTGGCAGCCGGTTCAATAGTGTTAGTGGCTCTAGAAGGTATGATGGTCTCATTAGAACTTAACCAAATAAACAGGCAATGAACAAAGCCACAAAGGCAACTTGGCTATATTCGAATATGCATAACTTCCAGGTCAATAATAGGGTATGTTAAAAATACAGTGTCAATTGTTTGGAAGCCTTGTCAATAGATTTCACACAATTTTCTCGCAGAACTAGTGCCACCTGTACAAACTCTCTGGGGCGTAACTGTAATTGCTATACCTACCACAGTAATAATTTTTTTTTTTTGGTTGTTCCCCCTGTACTGTGACCTGCATGTAAGTAGCACCGTAACTGTGTGATGCAAAAGGCCTAGGAAGGTTACCATTACTAATTCAGATCATGCAGGTCTAACATTTGTTTGAAATGATTTAGATGTATGTGAAGAATGTCTTTGAAGTTTGATGGTTAATTTTGTGACATTGACAATCACCTTCCTGTAGGCCTATAGGCATTTAGCTACAAACTCTCCTTGTTGATCCCCACACGATGCAAAAGCCCAAAGTTGCCTAGTTAACTGGTCCACCCAAAGGTGCTTCAGTCCAGTGCGCAACTAACTTTGTGCAGCTGGGCAACTGATTTTAGTAGCAAGCCTGTTAATTTCAATAGGCCTAGGCCTATGTACGTAATGACGTAGTAATTTAGATACGGAAATAACATAGTAGGCCTAGGCCTAGGCCTATGTACAATTGCGTTGGTTTGGCAGCCGGTTCAATAGTGTTAGTGGCTCTAGAAGGTATGATGGTCTCATTAGAACTTAACCAAATAAACAGGCAATGAACAAAGCCACAAAGGCAACTTGGCTATAGTCGAATATGCATAACTTCCAGGTCAATAATAGGGTATGTTAAAAATACAGTGTCAATTGTTTGGAAGCCTTGTCAATAGATTTCACACAATTTTCTCGCAGAACTAGTGCCACCTGTACAAACTCTCTGGGGCGTAACTGTAATTGCTATACCTACCACAGTAATAATTTTTTTTTGGTTGTTCCCCCTGTACTGTGACCTGCATGTAAGTAGCACTGTAACTGTGTGATGCAAAAGGCCTAGGAAGGTTACCATTACTAATTCAGATCATGCAGGTCTAACATTTGTTTGAAATGATTTAGATGTATGTGAAGAATGTCTTTGAAGTTTGATGGTTAATTTTGTGACATTGACAATCACCTTCCTGTAGGCCTATAGGCATTTAGCTACAAACTCGCCTTGTTGATCCCCACACGATGCAAAAGCCCAAAGTTGCCTAGTTAACTGGTCCACCCAAAGGTGCTTCAGTCCAGTGCGCAACTAACTTTGTGCAGCTGGGCAACTGATTTTAGTAGCAAGCCTGTTAATTTCCAAGTGCTAGGAGGCGGAAAGCCGGACTGCTGTAGAAAAACCCACATGTATGGAGCAAGAGGACTCCATGTGAATATGCACATGCATGTGCAACACAGTATTGGTACACAGCAGCTCTGGAACAGCTAGACTACCTGACCACTCTGCCACTCCATGACCCCACATAATGCATCACCCCATGATTATAAACCTTCACCAAGCTGTTATGGTAAACAATGTTCCAGAAATAAAGGGCAAGCGCAGTTGCCGCAAATATTATTTTGAAGCAACAGCTTAAATGTCACAATAATCCCCTTATTTCTTTTCAAAGCATCTTTTATAACATTTTAGGACCCACTCCATATTGCATACTCAAGGTAAACTAAGCAGTTACTCTTACTAAATTTCACATTTGAGTACAAAAAATACTGTAACATATAATAACATATAACTCCAAAGAGCCATCTCATGAAACAGTACAGTATACACCTTCAAGTCGGGGTGACTGCTCTTGCCTTATATATTGTAAAATTTAAGCTCTATTGTTGTGTATTTACCTGACTTACATATTGTTAGTATTGCAAACTTGATATGAAGATTCAGCAGAAGCCAATTGACAGGTTATTTATAGACCTATCTTACAGTATCCCAAAATAATTAACAAAGGCAATTATTTCCTTTGTAGAAGTAGCAGTAAGATGAGCAGCTGTGAAACCCATGCAAAATTTTTGTAAAATTTGTATGAAGAAAAAAAGAAACTGGATGCAAAAAGTATACAGGAACATCTTTGGAATCCATAACAACAACGAAAAGGATTTCAGAAGATAAACTGACAATGCTGCAAGGCGCAAGGCACAGCCAGACCATGTTCACTGTTGCTAATTTAACTATTTTTAGGAGTCTCATATGCCTTCCCTTACATTTTTATGGCATTTGTCTAATTTTTGAGGGACAAGGAAAATTTTAGGGTTGTTCCCCAGAGCATGGCACTGAAAGAAGAGTACCATGTTGTAGCTGTTTCTATGTTAAACACTGTTTACATAATATTATGCAAGAAACAAACTCTATGCGAATCATGTTAACAACTGGCATGTGACACTTGAAAATTATCAAGTTACATAAAGATATGCAGGCCAATATAGTCCTGTATACTACATTAAGGATAATAAAGCCCAAGTATATGTTGAGTGCTGGGGTTTTTGGTGGATCGATCATGAAATTATAAAGAAATAAAGAGTCAGAGAAAATGGCTGCCGGACTTGAAGGACTCGACTTCAAGTCCAAGCCAAAGTCCAAGTCCAGAGAGCCCAAGTCCGAGTCCAAGTCCAAGTCCAGAGACCCCGAGTCCAAGTCCAAGTCCGAGTCCAAAAAAGGTGGACTGAAGTCCGGACTCGACCTCGAGTCCGGACTCGAGTCCTACAGCCCTGGAAATGTCAAAGTCAAAGTAACTAATTATGTAGGGCTTCTAGACCTACGTTGGAGAGTGGAAAACCATCGAGTTCGTAAAGCAATTGCAGTGGTTATTGAACTGATATCATGGACGACGATGAATTTATGAATTTCAGCTATTAACAGCATTTTTTGTAGTGCGCTTTTAGTATAAGCACATTGCCGGAAAGAACGATGCGCAAGTTAAATTGTCACTTCCGCGTGCACTGATGTTTGTGAATCCACGAGGCGTTATTTTCCGTCTTATGAAACGGTAACAAATATTGACTCACAATACTTCCAAACCCCATACAATTAAAGAAGAAGATTTCTATACGCAAGACAATTATGAAAAAGGTTAGCTACACCTTGGACCGGGCTCAACGAGACACATTTTCTCAGTTTGGGGCACATCTTCACCACCTCTAAACAAAAGCCAACAACCAGCAGTTTTTGAAGTAAAACCGTACATATCCCAGCTAACAACAAAACGTTTCCTGAACGTTCTTCAAACGTAATCACTTTCGTTTCGAAAACGTCTAGAACTACGTTTTAAAGACGTGTTTTTGTGGACTTTTCATACGTTTTCAAAACGTTTTTTAGACACGTTCTCAAAACGTTTTCAGACGTAGAAAACCTTCATAATACCTTTGCTGGTCCGTGCGGAAAACGTCTGGGACGTACGTAAAAGATACAGGACGTTCAGGAAACGTTTTAGGGACGTACAAAAACTACCCAGGACATCCAGAGAACGTACTAGAGACGTACATAAAGCGTCTCTGACGTCTCGAAAACGCTTTATAGGGCTGTAGGGTGCTAACGGATATAAATTTACGTACCTAAACCAAAATATATATGAAAGGTGAATATTGCTTATGTATCCCTCGACCTCTCCATGAGATAGACCATTGTGAAGTGGGGGTGTTATATGGTCATCTGATTAGGACCAAAAGTACTAACAAATGAATTTTGCTGGGAGAGGAAGGAAGGGAAATTTCACTTTACTTTGAAGACAAACATTAGGCTAATGAAAGAAAAAAGATGTAAATGGTTTTTCATTTTCTTGACCTACTGTATGTGACTGTAATAAACATATCACACCACCTTTAAAAAAGTGATTACAAAAAGACTATTCTTAACTTCTTAGTGTTGGAAAGGAAGCATGTCAAAGGATCATATTGCTCTAAATCTGCATATATACGTACACACTTAAAGCATCATTGTTGTGCCTAATGTTCGCACGAGGAACCAGATTGATGATGTCAGGACGCAATTCTGAAATTGCTCGTAGGGTCCAAAGTTTCACTTGCATACATGGAACGTGGAAAGCAAAATTTTGTATTGTGACTTTGCAATGAACTCATAGCCTAACAAAAGTTTTATTTTCAGGTACTGTACCCGGTTCGGAATTTTTTATTCATTTCAAACTCTAGTTAGGAAAGTGACTAAGTGATGTATGGTACAGTTGAATTTTATATCCAGTATACACATACATCACTCCGTATGACAGAGATATGGAGACTGAGCGACGACAAAGACAACCAAGCTAATAACAGCTAATGCTTGTAGGGCAATAAAATTCCTATCGAAGCTGAAATTTGCGAAATTTTTTGCATAATACTTAATTTGTTGAAATGGTCGTCTGTGCTGCAGTTAGACCTACTTTTGTACGTATAAATTATTACTGTAAACAGAATGGTGTAGAGGAATTTCAAAAATGAAAGCAAAGTAGATATTATATAAAGCCTTGCAGAAAAACACTACAAATTTTAAGTCTGAGGCTGTTAACTACTGAGCAAAGATCAGCAGCAATTTTTAATACAAAAGAATTACAGCTTAGTTTTGCAACTGCATGCAACAGGAAAGCCAATGAAAAGACAGTAATGTAAGCATTAGAAACTTTGAAATGAAAAACAGTAAGTAAACTTCATCGATGTGCATGGTTTGTAGTAAACATGGCTTGGAAAATGCTACTGTAGAGTAAATAACCAAACTCAAACTTTGCTTCACCAAAAGAGATGACAGCAGAGGGCAGTTTGAAAACACCCATCAAAATTAAATGTATGATGTTGCTTGAGGACACAAACCAGAGGATAAAAACCAATAAAATAATCTGAGAAAAACTTGAACCATACTCATGTATAGTGAAATATAAGGCGGTATACAACAGGAACCAAAGTATCATTTGATACTTCAATATCAAAATGAAAGCGGGTGGTATTACAGTATACTCATAATGACAGCTTTATGTTAGTGGCAAGTTGAAATGTTGACAGTTTTTGGTTTCGATGAAAGAGAAACCTATGAATTCCTGATGGCGTGTGTGTGTATGTATGTGTGTACGTGCGTGTGTGTGTGTGTTTGTGACACTTTGCTTGTTAACACGATATCTCAAGAAAGGAAGGTCTGAATGTTTTCAAACTTGGTACATGGATTCCCCATAGTAAGAGACAGAACCCTATTGTTTTTGGTGGGGGTAAAGGTCATATGGGGTCACCAGGGGTCAAACTCTGAAAACCTTGTTAACACGATATCTTGAGGTAGAAATCTTGGATGAATGTCATACTTGGTATGTAGGTGCGTTATTGTCAGAGGAAGAACCCTATTGTTTTTGGTGGGGTCAAAGGTTATTTGGGGTCAATAGGGGTCAGACCCCGAAAACCTCGTTAACACGATATCTTGAGATTGGAAACTTGGATGAATGCCATACTTGGTACATAGATGCTCCACAGTGGGAGGAAGAACCCTATCGTTTTTAGTGGGGGTCAATGGTCATATGGGACCACCAGGGGTCAAATTCTGAAAACCTTGTTAACACGATATCTTGAGGTAGAGAGCTTAGATGAATGTCATACTTAGTATGTAAATGTGTTATTGTCAGAGGAAGAACTCTATCATTTTTGGTCGGGGGTCAAAGGTCATATGGGGTCACCAGGGGTCAAACTCTGAAAACCTTGTTAACATACTATCTTGAGATAAGAAACTTGGATGAATGTCATACTTAGTATCTAGATGCATTATTATCAAGGGAATAACCCCACTGTTTTTGATGGGGGTCAAAGGTCATATGGGGTCACCAGGGGTCAAACTCTGAAAACCTTGTTAACACGATATCTTGAGGTAGAAAAGCTTAGATGAATGCCATACTTAGTATATAAATGTGTTATTGTCAGAGGAAGAACTCTATCATTTTTGGTCGGGGGTCAAAGGTCATATGGGGTCGCCAGGGAGTCAAAATCCGAAAACATCGTTATCACTATTTCTTGAGATAGAAAACTTAGATGAATGTCATACTTGGTATGTAGATGCAATATTGTCAAGGGACCATATAACTTTTGGTGGAGGTCTAAGTACATTTGGGGTCACCAGTGGTCAAATCCGAAAACCTAATTATTACGACATCTTGAGATAGGAAACTTGGAATGAATGTGATTTTTAGGTAACAGTGTTCTCCACTAGCTGATTTTTACCACAGGTGCACAACCAGGATAAAATCTGAAGAGTTCCCCCTCCCCTCCCTGGCACAAAAACAAAAACATTGGCCGCCCAGCCAAAAATTCTCTTGCACTAAGCCTAAAGCTAAAATTAGCAGTTTGAACACATGTGGATATGGCATAAGATTTGAGCAGTTGCATGCTGAAATGTAGCTTGCTTGGCGGACGTGTTTGGCAACTGCTTCAATATTTTGCACTACGTAATAACGAAGGAGAAGTGCACATTCGACACCTGCCAAGAAGACAAGGTGAACATCAACAGGAAATTTCTGTTAAAAACCTTGTGATTGTTCCATAAACCAATGATCGATCACAACAACTACTCGTGGCACATACACTGCTTTCTCAGTGTGTACAGCTTAGCTAGAGGATCTCGCAAATTTCGACAATGGAATCTCGGAAAAAAGTTCACCATTATAAAAGGGGAAAAAGGTAAATAAATTAACGATATTCTACAGTGTCAATTCTTGGCTTTTAGAAAAATTGAAAACACAAAGTGTCCAGCTCCCTTAACTGAGAAATTTAAGCCGAAAATGTATGGTTTGATTCAGCGAGTGAGCTAACGTTAGTACTTTCTGCATACGTTTGTGCTAGTCAGCAGTAGCCTACACTCCTTTCACAAAGCGGGATCGAGTACTGGAAAGGGTCAATAAAAATCCATGTGGCCAAGAACATCTTAAATATTTACAAGGTGTGTGTAATAGTCCCTCATACAACAATGTGCAATACTTTTATGAGCTTAAGTCTTAAAGTTTTTCTCTACGATATAATTTTCTTCAGCATGTCTTGGCACTTTTGCCATTGCCTAAGGTATAGCCTAGGCTAGCCTATGTACATTGTGAACCTATTTCTACAGTATACATATGATGTTTATCTGCAATATCCTAACTAGTAACTGGGAAAGCTGTGCAATGGTGAATGGTTTCTTTTTTTTATTCTTGGTTTCGATGATAAGAGAAACCAATGGGATCATAATGGCGTTCGTGTGTATGTATGTATGCGTGGGTGTGTGTGTTTGTGACACGTTGCTTGTCAACACAATATCTCAAGATAGAAATGTCTGACAGTGTTTAAACTTAGTACATAGATGCACCATATTGAGAGGAAGAACCCTTCTGTTTTTGGGTGGAGGTGAAAGGTCATCTGGGGTCACTAGGAGTCAAAGTCTGAAAACATTGTTAACGCTATATCGCAAGGTAGGAAACTTGGATAGATTTCATATTTGGTATGTGGATGCATTATGGTCAGGAGATGGTTGCTTTCGTTTTTGGCATAGGTCTAAGGTCATCTGGGGTCAGTGGGGGTCAAAGTCTGGAAATCTGGTTAACACGATATCTCAAGATAGGAAGCTGGGATAGATTTCATATGTGGGTATATGGATGCGTTATAGTCAGGAGATGGTCCCTGTTGTTTTTGGTGGAGGTCAAAGGTCATCTGGGGTCACAGAGGGTCAAAGTCTGAAAATCTTTTTAACACCATATCTTAATCTAAGAAACTTGGATAAACTTCATATTTGGTATATGTGGATGGATGCCTTATGGTCAGAAGATGGTTTCATCTTGTTAACATGATATCCCAAGATAGGAAGCTTGGATAGATTTCATATTTGGGTATGTAGATGCGTTATAATCAGGAGATGGTCCCAATTTTTTTTTGGCAGAGGTCAAAGGTCATCTGGGGTCAGCTGGGGGATCAAAGTCTGAAACCTGTTTAAATGTGATCTTTCAAGATAGCTGTCTGTCTCTCTCTGTCTGCATGTTTGTCTGTCTATCTATGTATGTCTTTAATGGCGGTCAAAATTAAGTCATCTGGAATAACAAAATTATTTTTTGAATATGCTAGTGTTACACTCGACTGTGAAGATAATGGTGCATAAAGGCATTATTTGAAATGAAAAATTTATATAACATCGAAACCTCAATGCATTTTTGCATTCTGGTTTCTCTTAGATCAATCATTTACACCACCAATTGAGTTTCAGTTTGAGCCAAATGGCTTAACTGAGAAGAGCAGCTCAAATTAACATCCTTTGGAACTGATATCAAATCACAACAACAAAGTGATTGCTTAAAAACTGCTCCTCTTGAACAAAGGCCTGCATGGTCAAATGTTATATACTGTAATTGGCAGGGAATAAATTGGCGCATAAAAGGCCTTGTTTAACAAAAGGTGAAACTGAATTTTGTCAAGTTTGTTTTTCACATACAGTAATATGCACAGATCACAGTATGTCGAACACATTAACTCGTAAAGATTCATTTAAAACTCCCAAGCAAGACTGGTGCAAACAGAGAATCAAGATTTACGACTTACAATGTTGAATAGATTGTTACAGGTTCATTAATAGCACACTCAAGCAAGACTGGTGTACAACAAGAATCGTAATTTGCAACAACTTAAAGTATTGAAGAGATGGCCAACTCATACACTTATATACAAAACACGCCAAATAGAGACCAAACAATGCACTATTTTTCAAATAAGGGTCAATTGACCCATAAGAAGCTTGCTAGGAAATCCCATCGATTCTTGAGATTTTGATGTATAAATACACCTGGCAAGTACCACCAATAATCTTAGCAATCATGATGTTATAATTTTAACAGAATGTTGGAGGTTTGAAAGACAGACAGTTGCCAAAGACAATATCAAGGATCGAAAACCTTCATAAAAAATTCTAAGGTCCTGACACAATCTCCCAAAAAAGCATAATTCCGCAGTCCGGAAAAATTCCTCAGAACTTCAAAACTAAACAATAGTCCAGAGACAATTATTTTACATATGTTAAAGGGGAACGTGTCCTTAGCATTTCTGTGATAACTTTTTTTGTGTTTCGAATTTGGTTCGCGAGATGATAGTACAGTAGTTGAATGTGGCAAGGTTTCTGCATACTTTAGAAGGGGGAACTGGAAGCAAGCAGACTTTGTGTCATGGTTTCACTTTTTTGACCAATGCTTTGTTTTTATTTGTACCGCCAATTCTAAGTAACTTAATTCTGGTATGTTGACACTATACTGTAGGTTCATCATGAGTGATGGAAGTTTTAAAAGCTCTAGTATATGCCTCAGGGGAAGATAGTATCCTTCATCAATACCAGGTCAACAATGTGAATCAATAACATAACACCTGCTTGCTTCAACTTCACTTTTAATAGAAAATTTTCCAACTTCAGCTGCTAATATTTTGAGAACAGAACACAAAAAATGAATGAAATTTTCACCACGACGCTAAGTAAATGTTCCTCCTTAGCACATCCACATAAAAATTTGTCTCTGGACTATTTTTTAACACAAGCTTGACCTCACATAGCCTGCACAGGGAATGAAGTCTCTTTGTTCTGCTCAAATCATTTCACGTGCGTAGGAATCCAATGCAAACATCATTTCTCTAAGTGGATTGGTTTTAGCAAGGTTCTTAAATGTTTATTTATATGAGATACACTGCTATCATTCTACAACAGTAAAGTACACGAAGTTACAGGAGTCAATGTAATTTGGCACTGGTATTGTATCCATGGTACCATCATGTAAACATACACACACAGTACAGCCACTTAATATGAACAACTTACTGTAGCACACAGCCATGAGGAAAGACAGTTCGATATTTTTTAAACAAAGACTTTTGGTTAAAATGAGAGTAACATGCTGCCCATGATCAAGACTTACATCTGCAATAGAATTGCCTTAGCAGACATAATAAGCCTACGGTTTTGCTTCTGGGCTTTCCAAGCAAAAATGGACATGATCCAAAAAAAAAAAAAAAAATGAAATTGGTGTTATGAATGTCTATTCCCTCTCACCTTGTAGCTGATATATTGGAATAACTGAAACATTACCTCTGGAATAAATTTTCTTTTATATAAGGAAAAAACGGCAACGTTTTTCAAGCTATGCATGAGACCCTAAATTTTAAGCCATGAAGATCTCTACGTGAAACCATGTTGTTCCTCTAAGAAGTAAACCCATTCCAAATAAACTTCAGTGGATATAATTAGTGGAGGGGCGTATCTTTTACAATTCAAGGTTAAATTCAAATTATGTTTCTCATTGAGTCATGGGAGAGTCTGTTTTTTGTGGCCTAAGAGTAGCTGTAATGCGACTGACAAAAAAAAAAAATATTTGTACTTCCAAATAAATGAACTGATTATTTCAATGCCATTTTAGAATATGCTTGTAGCTTCAATATCAAGTGTAAAACAATTATCAAACACAAAATAATATGAAGGATTATTTCAATGTAGGCCTCTAAAAATGGTAATGCGACTGACATGTAATGCGACTGACCATTGTAATGCGACTGACACTAATCATACAAGTCAAACAACTGGATTTATCATATGAGATAAACAAATTGAGCTTTCTCCAGAGTTGTAGAGGGCAGCATTACGCATCCCATATGTGACACCACATGGTAGAGGGCGTATTTCATTCCTGCCTAGCATCAGAAAAGAACAACCACTGCAGTCACAGTACACTTGTCTGATGGAAATCTGCAACTGAAACAGTTGAGGGTGAGAATTTTTTATCATCATTTTAACAAATCAATGATAAAGACATTCATTAAAGATTGTCTGACAGTTTAGATCATGAATATTAGTTTGTTTACTGAGTTTTCATCAGAGGTAGATAGCCAGTTGATAGGCTATAATACTAGGCCATAGGTTAACTCAGTGTATAAATGATGTAGGCAATCGTAGGCTTGTAACAAAGTATAAAGTATCTACAGTCATATCCACAATGCTCCATTTAGATAACATGTATTTGAAAAATGCATTGTAGTTTAATAAATTAGGCTACCAATATGTTTTTTGAATAATTTCTTCACATTTGGAGCAATGGTTTCATGAATTTTATGCTGGCCTGTTGTATGGCCTACATGTATGCTTACAGTTCATTTACGCTTCTGGTCGGAATAATTCAATTGCCTTTTACCATATAGAAAGCAGCAGTCACAACTGACCATCTTATGCTGCCATTGCCAAAGTGTTTTAGCAAAACAAAAGATTTCAGGGGCAGAGATCCACTAAAATGTGTGACTATAGTATGGGTGTTTATGAACAAGTCTGTAATTTACATAAACTTAGATGCATCTATTTCAGCCAACTGGAAGAGCACTCTGATAGATTCCTTCCATTTAAAACCCTACTTCTTTTGACACTTGACATGTCTGACTGCCTGGTGTTACAAATGGAACTGATGACTGGTAGAGTGCATTAAAGTAGTTGCCTTTTGATTAAAAAGTTTCATTAAATTCATTTTCAGAAATGGCATTGACCAAGGCCGAAAGACAAAAACGTTACACAGATAAATTGAAAACACAAGGCAAATATGATGATTTCAAGAAGCGGCGCAAAAACATATATCACAAAAAAGCAAAGAGAAAAAAACATGTAATCTCAGGTCTACCTTCTTCATTGAGGAAGAAGAAACTTGCCGAACTAAGGGCTGCCAACAGACGCAGAGTAGCAAAGTGCAGGGCACTGAAGAGGCAAAAACTTGAAGAAGCAACTGCATCGAAACCAAAATCACCATTCCACAGTGCCATGGCTTTTGCAAAGGCTACTGCTCGAGCAAAGAGAGTCTTGCAGCAGGCACTTCCATTTAGCCCCCGTAAACGACAACGAGTTAGCCAACAGCTGTTTAAAGATGTTTGTACCGATCAGTCACTGAAATCAGACAGTCAAAGGCCAGCAGCAAATGCAATTTCTCCAGACATCATCAGCTGTGTCAAGAAGTTCTACGAACGTGATGATGTCAGTAGACAAGCTCCAGGATTGAAGGACTGCAAGGTCTTTCGTGACATTGATGGGAGTAAGACGAAAATGCAAATACGCCATCTCACAGCCTCTCTGAAAGAAACATATGCCCTGTTCTGCAACGAGTATCCTGAACAAGTCATTGGGAAAAGTAAATTTGCTGAGCTCAGGCCCAAACAAGTTTACCTAGCTGGAAAACTTCCTCACAATGTTTGTGCGTGCCATTATCACGAGAATTTTATTTCTGCTATTGATGCCCTCCACAAGGTTTGTCCTGAAGTTACCAGCTACTCACATGACTTTCCTGCTACAATGCTTTGTAAATCACCTGATTCAAAGTGCTGGATGAATCTTTGTGATGAATGTAAAGATGCGAATGGATTCAGAAACAAATATTCTTTCCAAGAAGTTGCTGATGATGGAATCTCTTGGCATGTCTGGAAAACTGGGGAAAATGGCAGGATGATGAAGGTTGTTGAAGTTGGAACACTGAAGGACCTCCTTGCTCACGTAGATGCTCTCATACCCCCATTTTTGGAACATTGTTTCATAAAGCGAGAGCAAGCAGCAGCCTACACCAAGCAAAGAGATAGTGTACTTTCTGAAGACCATGACCCTGAGACTGCCATGATGCAAGTTGATTTCTCAGAGAATTATGCTTGCACATGGCAGGATGAAATCCAATCGGCTCATTGGAATCAACAGCAGATTACTCTGTTTACTGTGGCTACCTGGCACACAGGTAAAATACACCCAAGTTGTTTTGTATCGGACAATTTGACTCATTCAAAAGATACACTTGTTGCTTACATTAATAGAGTTTTGGAGGACTTTCCACCAGAAGTGAAGATTGTATCATTGTGGTCTGATGGACCACGTTCACAATTCAAAAACAAGTTTGTAGCTGCTGCAATTGATGTCCTCCAGAAAAAGCATGGTGTTGCAATCAAATGGTCCTATTTTGCCACCTCTCATGGAAAAGGACCAGTTGATGGTATTGGTGGTGCAGCAAAGAGGTTTGTTTGGGATGCAGTTAGGGGGCGGAAATGCATAGTTAAGAATGCAGCAACTTTTGCAAAAGCTGCTTCAACAATGCCAAAGGTGAGAGTAGAAGAGATGACACCATCTGAAATCAAATCAAGAAATGAGAAGCTCAACCTAGAACATACCTTTAAAAATGCTTAGCAAATCAAAGACATAGCACAGAAGCATTTCATTCAGGTTGTGAATGGTGAAGCTGTTGCATCTCCTGTAACTGCTGATGCAGACGTTCAATTAATCCACAGCCACAGAAGAAGCAACAAGTCACTACGATGATGATAACACCTCAGATGGAGCTTTGAAAGTTGGTCAGTGGTGTGTGGTAGAATATAATGGTAGACTGTATCCAGATGAAGTAAAGGAGATTGGGAATCAAGAAGATTTCAGAGTCTCTGTCATGCACCCGGCTGGTCAAAACTGGAAGTGGCCAAATCCAAAGGACGATAAAACTTTTTACTTGAAGCAACAGATAGTACGGCATCTCAAAGAACCAGTGATAGCCATTAACCGCAGCCACTTTAAGTTTACAGATCACTTTTAGGCACATATACAAACCTTTCTCTTCTGTAGCCTTTAGTGATGCTGAAGTTGACTGAATTGCACTGTTGTGTTATGTATTGTTTGCTAATATGTTGGCTAGTACGATTGTACTGCAGCTGAAGATGGGTTTGCCAGTTAGTTTTTTGTCTAGTGTGGAAGGTGTTTAATGATTCTTGTCTTTGCAATTTCGAGTTCAAAAATGTAATATGTAAGGACTCATTCCATATTGTTTTATTTTATTGTACAGGATAACACCCTTAAGGATATACCCCCAGTCAAAGTCTCCTAAACTTCTAAAATATTATATGTTCAGCTTAAATGTAATCGCAGAACTGGTATGACTACTACCTTGAGCTGAATATTAGCAAATTACTCACCTGATGGGGCAATATTGTGGAAGAGAGAGGTAGCACTTTCAATAACTTTCATTTTACCAGATTTCAAAAAGAAACAACTCATGAAGTATGTATAAAATATACCATTACAGAAAGATTCAAGCTTATGTAAAGTTCCTTCAAGATGAAAGTGGTTATAAAGTCTAAGTGACAGAATAATTTACTATAGAGCATGAATAATTGAAATAAAATTAAACATTTGAAACTTTGTATTGACAGAATTATGTTTTACTAAGAAACTTCACAATTTTTGCACAGAACATCCTGCCTTTGACTTCAAACAGACGTGACTATGTCCATGGAAAAACTGTAATGCGACTGACGGTAATGCGACTGACTATTTTTTTTTAAATGTATATTCAATGTTTCCTATTGCTTGAAATTTTTTATTGTACCATTTAAGACTCCTGTTGTTGAGTCAAGTATTACATATTATTAAATTGTTACACGCACTTCAATTTAGGAAGAAGTTGAATTATGACAAATTGTTTTTTTGCTGTGTCTTTTTTTTTTGAAATTCGACTGACGCTTTTGCACGAAGTTGTCATACACAAAGTAGAAAACCCACAAGTTTTTTAATGCCATCAGAGTGAAGCCTTGAGTGATGGGTAAAAATAATAAAAAGTCCTATGAAGAAGGCTTCCCTAAACATAAGTTACAGGCATCAAATGAGTGAGGGATGTGGAGAAGTGTAATGCGACTGGCCTTGGAAATGCCCTTCTGGTTTGAACAGCTTTGTGGTCAACTTTGCATTGCAAAGATTCAGTGTCATTTAGTACCATCTACAGTACTTTAGTAATAGAACAAGTGTGGTGAATGCTCTTGAATACTAAGGCCATCAAGTTTGGGCTCATTGAAAGGATTTTTTACTATCACCGGCAGGCTCTGAGGGGGCAGCTACCCCAAAGCGGCTACGCAGGCTAGACCTCTTGTGAAAATATTACCATTCCATCATAAATCAATTATCAGTAGCAACTGAAAAGTCTGTTGGTCTGATGATGCGTCTCAGATACGACATGAAACCATAGTAACTTGAAAGTAATTTAGTTCAGTGTCCTGCTGGTTCATAAATTTCTGAAAAAACAACAATATAATTACATAACATGTATTTCTCAATGACAGAAGTACAGACACAGTAATTTTGATCACAGAAAATGACCTTAAATAAAGTACAATGTGCACTGAAATTTAGCTTGGTTCTTGAGGCGCATCTCTGGAAATACGAAAGCATATGTTCCAACAGGGACTCAGGGAGGGTGTCTCCTTCCCTTGAAAAGTTTCATGGAATCTAGATAAACAGTACATTGTGCGCGTTTTTAAAAATGACAAAATTAGTCTAGAAAGTTTCTTTACAGTGGTATAATGAGGTTTAATAATACTTCTTGATTCTTACATGTAAAACATATTGATTGGAAAATTTGGGGGTGGGTCACAAGGAAGGTATTTATCTCCCTGTTCCCCATGGCCACTTGACTGGAAATACAGCAGTGCATCTACTGTAATTACCGTACTATAATTTTATTTGCAAAACCTCTCTCCCACAGGTACTGTACAGTGCCCTAAAAATGTTCTCCTGCCATATTGTTTGTTTTTTATTAAGCAATGATCTTTAAAAATTGTCTGAGAAGCATCCCATGTACAACATGTCTTGTTTATTGGTACCCCCTAGGGTTACTAGTCTAGTTGGTACTACTATCCCTGGTTGGGCACCAGGGCATTAAAGTGTACCTAAAAAGAAATTCAAAAATATATGTATTAGACAGCATGAAAAATTTTAACAGTTCAACGCCTATCTTCATACAACAGGACATTCTTGAACCGAGATGTAAAATGTTGAAAGTAATTTGTAAACTTATAAAAGCAAATTACTGTAGTCCATTGTGCAATAATGTGCAACTTTCTTGTTCTACCACTCACATAGACTTGGCCAAGTCTCTCGTGAGTGTTCCCCTGGGAGCTGACAACACCAACTCTACACAAATCCAGTACTTCAGCACAGTACAGCATACCGTATTTGCCTTTTTTCTAATACGCCCTCTATCGGTCTGTAAAGGTATCGCTTCTCAACGAGAGACTTGGGACAATTGGTTTCTATGACGTCATAATTTTTATGTTATTCCTTTACTTTATTCATCCCTCATTAAGATGAATAATATGTAGTAGTTTCTCAATGTCTAGTCCAATCAAAGTCTGTAAATCATCATATGAATAAACATATATTAGGTCACATGACCTTGTCATTCATATCTGTCAGCCAGCAGTGCTAGCAGTCGACAAATGTAGAGCCCTTACCGTAACGATGAAGCGACTTTTTTCTTTGCAATAACATCTGAAATTATTCCCAAAGACATTCGCAGGGGTTTAGAAAGAGTCATTATTAATGTATGGGACACCAAGAAGACGTCGGAGTTTGATTACCAGCAGGATTTAAGAAGTAAATTTATCGATCGACCACCTTTAGCGGTTGAGTTACACGAAGCGCAGAGAAGGCAATGACGCTTACAGTATAAGTATTTACTACGAGATCTAACAATAAAGTTACTTCGTAAACACTGCATAGACAATGAGTGAGTTATAATATTCTATCAAGTGGGCTGTTGATGTGTGTAACGTTAGTGCTCTACATGCAATAACAATGAAGTTTGACCGTGTTGGACATATGCAAGTGTAGCAGAGGAATTTCACAACTTTATAACTTATGATTAATGAATATGATTAAGCACTGTTCACCAAAGAGGACTTCAAGGGGAACTACTCGGAGTCTGCAAATTGAAGAAGACATATCCGGCATGCTGGTATAACTGAGGTAAACTAATGCACTTTGGCTTTGGCTACTTACCAATTGCAACCTCGACCGCCGCCTAGTCTCCTAAACCCAGGGGTGGGATTTGACTGGGGACGGATTTCACAGTCATTTTGCCCCCACCCGGCCGAGACTTGAGTGTGCTAGGATTTCACTCCATCAGTCTGGATCCGAAGGCCGGGGTAATCTGGCAGGTCTTTTTCTGGTGATATGCATAGTGCCTAGCTGACAGTGGGGACTTGGCACGGGATTTACCCTCGATCAGTGTGTATACCCAACCCAGCTTGGATATGGCCAGGCTCTGTGTGGGGATTTAACAATTTCAAAAATAAAGTTCCCGGGCAAGACCCGACCATCCCCAGGTCTAGGAAGTGTCAGTGTTGCAATTCATAAGTGCATAAATCTTCATGAGATTGCAAGATTATTGCAGCCAGGCCCTTTTAGTTGACAGCTATAGGCACCACAACATACAGGACTTGGGGCATTGGTAGCTGCATAGGTCAAAATCAATTGTCACAGACCCATGAATAAGGTAAAAGGCATTTTCTACTTGGCCTTGCATAATTCATGTTGCCCCAATTCTACCCAGGGGTTTCATTATAACAATTCTTCAAACTTGCTTACAACTTTGTTCAGGCTTTTACTTAGTCAGAGAGTTACATGCATACATTTTAGAGGAACCCTGCAGAAGGGACTAGTTTTGCTTCCTAACAAAATAATTGCTTTATACAAGCTAGGTGTAACACTGTGCTACTGTACAAGGGATTGTCAATCCTGTAGAAAACCAGGAAATTAAAGGGACAATCCTCTCACCTCAAACTACACTTCTAGTATAGGGTTACAGAAACTCTCAATTGGCTCAGCTTTTTGTTTGACTGCTAATTCAAACAATGCAGAGTACCAAAACTTATATTACACAGCACGAACCGTTCTGGTGGTGTTTTGATTATGCCTATCGAGCTTTCTTTTCCCCCTGAAGCAATAAAATGAGATTGTGTCTGGATGAGGGTGAATTTTAGACAATTGTGGGAGGGGCTTAATTAAGAAGGTTACAGTAAAAGAATTGGCACTGTTTGGGATGAGAAAATTGGGCCTTTAATTACCCAGGCACTGAAAGATCACTTGACAAGTTTTATGAAATGTACAACTGCTAATTTTTAGCTTTAGCATAATTTACGATAAATGAGCATTCATATGTAGACCTACTGCCTATATTTTGTAACTTCAGGAACAGCTACAGTAGAGTAAATTGCACTGGTTGTGTTTTTTATGAATGTGAATACCTACACAAACAATATGGTACAACTTGAAGACTATATAAGATTTTGATACCATAAATTCGAGGTAGCTCAGGCTAAATGTGTGTTATTTTCTTGTACTAATCTGAGAAAAAAATTAGGTCATCAGACGTGATAGCCCGCTAGTGCTGTAAGACTGCATGTTTCATTGTGCAGTGTTTCCATCAAGTCTCCTTAGTGGAATATTTGCTTCAAGTGTGAATGGTATGAACATTTTAAAGTGTACTTAATTCTCCTTCATTTTCTTTTACACAGAACTTGAGCCATTGGAGTAAGTGGGACTGTACATACTGCAAAGCCACCATCTTTGGCATAGTCAGCAGGCAACCGGGCTATGCAGTACATTAAACATTTAACACCAAGCTTAGCACGGTACATGGAGTATATTAGGCATGGAATGTTGGTGTATGTGTTGAAAACCTACAGTATCTTGACTCCAATTTTACATGGAATGAGTGGTTACATGAACTATGTAAATAAAATCTTTGGCCTGGAAAATATTTCACTGCAATTTTCGAAAAGAGAGATAGACTGCACTTGACAATCATCTGAGATACCAGTAACAGTACAACCAGTTGGTGCAACTGTGGTGTTTAATTAGAGAACAGTCTGAAATTATCATTGACTGTCGTGATTGGTATATGCACTTGTCCTCCAAAGCAATAACTGGTACATATAGAGTTACATTTTAAATAGGGACCTACCAATTAAACATTAAAGAAAATATTTTTCAACTGCTGTAGTAGAAAAACAAGGACTACTGTAGCTGTTCACATAAGAGAAGCTTTCAACAATCAGTATGATTTAGTTAATAGCATGTGCAGGAATTTTGTTGATTTTTCTATTTTGCTTAATAAAGTAAGCTGCTTCCATGGGTACAATGAGTACAAATTCTTTATTTAGAGAGGTGGTGTGATGAAATGCATGATGATTTCAACAACTGTAGAAGTCTTATAGTGGTATACAGCTTCCTGAGATTGAGAAATTGAGAAATGTTTCCAGTTTTACTGAGCTTATTGAGACCTGCACTGTTTACATACAAATGTGTATGATGATAGCAACTCACTGGTTTTAGGAGCATTTTTGTGGAGGGTTGGGGGAGAAAGTATAGGGTGAGCTAAGTGCAAATTATGGGATATTTGCTCAGCACCCTTGTATGATGTATACACAGCATGTCCTTACCACTACTAGCCTCTTCAATATTTTTGTGTACTTGGATTTTTGTGTGTTTGTGGGAAAGGTGATGGAAAAGAATCTGGCAAGTGTTGCACAAATGTGACAGGTGGAGAGAAACTTTGTACATTACCATCTGTAACTGAGCATCATTCTGACATGCGTCTGGGTGATCACTTCGGATTAGCAATAATCCCATCATCACAGGTAAGTTAATTGGAGGATAACAACTACTGTAATGCATAGCACATGCAGCCTTGTTACAAATCATTGCAGGTAAGTACCTGTAGAACTTGCATTAGTACTACAGTCTAGTTCTACATTCCATAACCTCTTGAGACAGTGTAAACTCAGCCAAAGCCTTACAAGTGGCAGGCTTATGCAAATGGATTCAGGGACAACTTCGTTTTTTAAGGGGTGAGGTGGGGTGGGGGGTGGGTAGAGACCTAGGTCTCCATAAAACTGCAACCAGACAGGCCATGCAGATAGAGTGTTTAATTTAAGTAATGTAAGGTTACAGGTGGGATTTAAAATTATGAATTGCTTCTCTGAGACAAGATATTTTTGTCCTTCATGGTCCTGGGAAGGTAAAGGCTTACCTTCAGGCCTCGATTTTCAGAAAAATTTGTGGTTGTCCTTGGGCAACCAATTCCATATTTTTAGTTGTCCGAAAGAAAATTTGGCTGTCCAAAACATTTTGTGTCCAAAACACTTTTTGACCAATTACAGCACAAAACAGTAATTGCGTTTATGTATAAATGGTCTGGAAGAATGAAATGATAAAATTTTTGAAAGACAAAGGCACTTGAAGTGTGAAACTATGATGGAAAATTTTGCAACGAGTTGATCAGTCAGCATGTATAACATACTTCTTCATTCAGATAAAAGCAAGCTGCTGGAATATAATTCTTCCACCTTTTGGTTGTCCGTATGCAACTTTAGTTGTCCCGGACAATCGCACAACCAAGAAAATCGAGCTGTGCCTCCCACATGATACATAATCTGAGAGATTTGCAAAATACCCACGTTAATCTCTCTCTTTCTCTCTGAGCTTGGATCACTGTTTCAGTAGGCTATGCATGCCTTGTCTTATGCTACTTATCATTGTTTGAGACTGGCAGCAATCAGTAGAAGGAGGAATTAAAATTATCAGATTCAAATTAAAACACATGTTTATATTGAATTAAGTGTCATACCTAGTTAGTGCTGGTGGCTGTATGAAAGAATCACTGTGGTCAATACTCTACAAGGTGGCTGGCTATTTCTACCTTTTCACATAGGGTATATTGTTCCCATGTCTCATAAATCCCACTTTCATATATTCCATCTCGTTTTGGTCCCCTGTCTCAAAAGTCCCATGTCTCACGCACTGCTCCCCAACCAATCAACTCATTGGGATTATAGGGGTTTGGGTTAGAGATATGGTTATTGGGCATGCACTTAAAAATGTGAGGGGAACAATGCCACGGGGAACCAATGCATATTACCTTTAACAAAACTATATTAGATTAACAAGGCCACTATGTGGGTAGCTCACAGGTAGGGATTGGGCAGCTGACCCATATACTCACCTAAAATAGCGGTTTTTTCTCCCTATTCTTCCCTCATTGAGTGCCCCATGACACCAACCCCCTCCCCCGATGACATAATCCTGGCTATGCGCCTGACTGCTACTACAGTATCAAGGATGGGGGACCATTGACGGGGAAGTAAAGAGATGAGACTAAAGACATATCCCCTTAGGTTGGACAGCAAAATTGTCCTTCATCCATCAAATAACAGCATATTCTTCTCCTACCCATTTGACTTATCTGTCTGTAATCTCGTAATCTCAGTAAAGTACTTTTTTGGATTCAGACGGTTTCGTTCGTTGAAATACTATTCACTTTTTGTGGGCTACAATCTGACAATAACAGTTCAATGATTAGTGTCTGTAATCAATTCGCATAATTGCTTCAAGTACTAATTCAATGTGTTACGTCGCTGTAAACTCCGATTTCGTGCCCGCAGGATAGATCGAATTGTCACATACATTGTATCACTTATTTTACATCATGCGAATTTATTCCACTATGGTACGGGCTCAAAAACATTACGTTTTCTGCTACGCCTCAATGGAAGACGATACTACTTTTCAAGGTTATAAAGAGCGATCGTATTTCCGTTTTACCACGAGAGATATCAATTTCATTACCCCTTATACGCTTAAATATTTAAGAAAGGATAGTTTGAGATATACTTAAATATATAATTAGTATGGGTATGATCAGGGTCTTTAATATTATTCACTCACGTTTCTATACAAACCTTCAATTGGGCGATACTAAAGTTTATGTTTGAGAATGCTGATTGGTTGGTAGTGCTGATACAGTTTAAAGATGAATAATAAATAGCCTCATTAGTATGACGTCATAGAAACCAATTGTCCCAAGTCTCTCGTTGAGAAACGATAGAATTAATTGACCGAAAGAGGGCGTATTAGATAAAAGGAAAATACGATATTCTGTACTATGCTGCAGTAGGGGGATTTTGAAGAGAAAGTTGTCAACTCCCCGCGGAACACTCACGAGAGACTTGGCCAAGTCTACCACTCACATTACCTCCTTTGTTTCCCTTTAAAATTAAAAATGTTTTTATTACCTTGAACATTTTCTGTTCTCTTGCCAAGCATGTTGCACCGAGAAAGATTAATTAATAATACTGTACATTAACCCATAGGAGTAAGAGTACCAGCACACGTTGGCATAAGGTGCAGTAACTTTCAAAAAACAAAACTGTAATTCAAGCAGTACAACAATTACTGTACATTACAAATTATTGCAAAATGTGTCATTTTAATTTGAGGGAGTAAAACTTCAACATTTCATATCTCAGATAAGGAATATCAAAGAAAGATTGGAGATGGACTGTTAGCCTTCATATTTCATGCGATTTAATATTAATTTTCAATTTTTTTTTACTTGAGATACACGTAAAGAGAAACTTTCCTTCAGTTCCTACATACAGTTTGAAATTTTCTCAAGACACTAGACATAATCAATAAGGTAAAAACAATTTAGTGTAAATTCATATTGATCATCAGGATGTTTACCATTTCTTTAAAATTAAGACCAATTTCTGTTCCTTACACTTAACTAATTTATAACTTATCATGACACCATGGGACACCATTTGACCTCTGAGTACATTGTACAGTAAGCTTGCCAACAGATTCAAATCAGAGTTTGTAAAACACATGGAAAAAAACAAATCTTGGTCTAGACTGGACAAAGGACAGGCAATTGGTTATTAGGAACTTCACCTTTTGGCTTGATTATACTAAATAAGCTGCTCTCAAATCCTCACTTTAATCTCAAAATGGAATTTAAGAAATTAAGGAACTTACTCAAAATGATCTTGAAAATGGTGCTTGCCATCAGACCCCTCTTCTCTGTTCTACAGTTCAGTAGCACACAAATTCAAATGATAAATTCATCATACTGTAGGGTGTTGGTTCTAAGGTGATGTACCACCCTTCGTATGTTGTCATTCAAGTGGGCTCCTGAAAAAAGACATAATATGAAAAAATATTTTACTAAAGTGGAAAAAATACATACCTACTGCACATGCATACATATACAGTATTCTACACACATGCATAAACATACAGAATGACTGATAGCACTAATAGTCATGGCTGGCACGACCTTCCTAATGTCAGTGCTGACCCTGCAGCCCCTCAAAAATATCCCATTGGAATAACACAGACCAATAGCAATTTTGCTCATTTTGGTGATCTTTTCTGAATCTAAGGAGTCCAGCCTGAACATGCAAAGTCTAGAAAAGGATGAAGTTATTTTAGTCATTCACGATCCAGTAAAGACTGTACAGTAAACCCTAACTGTAAACAAGATATATCCAAACCAAAAGAACACTAAATTGTGTTGTAAACTCTCCAGTATTAAACTCTTTGTCTGGTAATTACAATGATGTTTGGTTTAATTTTCTAACAGAAAACATTGCTTTAAGGTTGATGCCTTCTGTAATACTGTAAAACCTGCAGAACGCTCTACAGTACTGTAAGTTCAAGTATCATGACATCATCCATTTGGAAATCACAATTTATCTACCAGTTTCACACTACTGTACTGTTTTGTTCACTGCTATTGACAGCAACTAAAATTGTTTACACCAAAAGTGAAGATAGACTTGAAAACATAACATGCTTACAGTAGTCCTGCTGAACTATTTGAAATTGTGTCTTGATTCAATGGCAAGAGGGTCAAGCACAATATCCTTTTCTAAGTACTTTATTGGTGGCTCATCCAAGGCATCATTATCAACTTATGGGATGCTTTCTTGTGAAGCAGCATGCAACATCCCAAGGATCACTTTTTGACATTCTTTGAGTTCCTTTAGTTTCATTATTATCTTTAAGTCAAAGCTTCCTGTGGGATGAAAAAATGAACAGTACTGTAATTCAGCATCCAAGATATTTCTTTATTCAAATCTTTAACTAATTTTCAGTAATCTGCAGAGCACCAGAAAATAAATTGTGTTGACATAAAAAGTTCACAAATGCACCACCAGCCAAGGGTGAAATTTACAGGCCTACTGTAAGCCTAATACTGTACTGTACTTTTATGAAAGAACTCATGAACACAATTAAGAGACCATTTAACATTTCCTTTGATTCTTGTAAAGAAATGTCAGAGGTCCCAGTACACTTGCTTTTTAGTGCCTATTGTATAAACTTACAACAATTTGACGCTACCTACGTCAACCTTACTGTATGTACAGTACTGTACAATGGCTTAGAAACATAAAGTCAAGAAATTTGAAAAGACCAGCACAAGGCTAACAAAAGGGGTATTCTACTATACAGTCATTTTTTTGTTCTGCTGTAGCAACAAATTTTGAAACAATTTATGTAGGTGCTCCAACATGGAAGAATGTTGTCTTAATTTCACACTACGTACAGTAGCTCTTCACTTTCACTTTTCATATTTAGCTTGCCAAACTGCAACCCAGAAATGTCCACAGTGATGCACTCACTGCATTCAAGCCTAGCCAAAGGTATTTATTTCTCGTTCATTTCTTTTCTGTGCCCTCCAAAATAATACATGATTTTCCGCCCTAATTACTTTCTGCCCCTCAAAAAAAGTGCTTTTCACCCCTTCTATTTTCAGCAGAAAATATCTTTTTGGGGGGTGGAGAGTAATGCAATGGAATGTGATATCATTGGTACAGTACTTGTGTCAAATGAAGGTTTCATCAAGTTTTCTTTCAAGTTTCAGACATCATCGATGTCTCTTACTATTCAGTGCAACACTCGTAACTGCAATGCTCCAAGCAACACTCTCACTGTAGACTAATACATACTTACTAATGTAATATGTACTAATACATACTTACATACAGGTTGCGCCGGATTACATTAGTTTCTGCCCTGGTTATTTTCTGCCCTCAGAAACGGTATTTTCAGTTCCTTTTATTTTTAGCAGTAAACATCTTTATAGGGGGCATAAAGTTATGGAATGTGATATCAGTGGTACTTGTGTCAAAAGGAGATTTTATAAACTTTTCCCTAAATTTTTAAACATCACTGATGTCTTTTGCTATTCTGTGCATCACTCATTACTGGCTGTACTGTACTGATGTCTTTCCAAGCAATATTTTCACTGTAGACTTTGGTACACATAATAATACATACCTATATACAGGTACAGTGTAAACTGTATGACATTCAGTGCTGTGAACAATAGTTCACACATTTCGCCGGTTACAGACTTACAGTTAGTTTCCGCCCTCGCTACTTTCCGCCCCTGAAAAACGGTGTTTTCTGCCCCTTTTACTTTTAGATGAAAACATCTTTCAGGGAGGCAGAAAGGTATGGAATGGAATGTGATATCAGTGGTACTTTTGTCAAATGAAGATTCCACCAGCTTTTCCTTAAAGTTTCAAAGTCAAACTTCATCGATGTCTTTCACTATTCAATGCGGCATCCGTTACCTCCATGTTGACGTTTTTCCAAGCAACATTCTCACAGTGGACTTTAGCCTACCTGTAGGCTGTAGTCAAGCGGATATACATACAGGACCTACGTAAAAAATACAAGTCTGTGACGAGACTGTTTAGAAAAAAGGTCATACAATTCATTCTTTTCGATGAGATGCTGAGAAAGTTTTAGGCCTGTCCACAAATTTCATTTTGTCTTGTACTTGGATCTGAAACTTGAATTTTAAGTTATTTGTAACTTACACACAGGTATGTAGGCCTAGCCTAAGTTCAAACATTACTTTCCGCCCCAAGATTTTAGAGGCGGAAAGAACGGGCAGAAAGAAGCGAGGGCGGAAACTAACAGACGCCTTTTTTGCATAGGCCTATGCCTAGGCCTACATAAAAAAAATAAAAGACCATGACTATACTTGATGTTTATAAGAACATCACACAATTCATTCTTTACGGCAAGGATGCTGAAAAAGTTTTAGGCTTATCCACAAATTTTACTGTTGTGTTGAACTTGGCTTTGAAATCTTAAATTTTTAACATACGTAGCATGGTGGGTCGCTGAATGACGCCCCGACCATTTCAAATGGTTATAGGCCCTACAGAATGAAACAAACCTTAACACTGGCCTGCTTGCCATTTTCAACTGGTTAGTAACCAACTGGTGTATTTATACCCATAGTTATCAATCCCCAACCCAAAATTTAGGTAAAGAGATATCGATTTAATTCAAAATTTTCTCTGTCGTCAACCTTGAAACAGCACCGATAGTGACGAATTTTCCATATATGTAGTGTGTCACCATTTACATTGACTTTGTACAGTTACGTATTGGTACCTACAGTACGTAGCAAGCCGTATGGTTTAGTCCTTGGCGCGAATCAACAGTGTAGCACGGAAGTGTTGAGCAACGGAGTCTGCCCAGCAGTAAGGCGTTTTGGAGTCGTACACACACTACCGTGCAAAACTTATTTCGCTTGTCGACCTAACCGACCTAAGAAAGACGTTAAGTTTGGTCAAGTTATAAACACAGTAAAATAACCTAATAACTTAGTTTATGCACTCATCACATTTAACACGAGTAACTACATTAGATGAAGGAGTACTTCCGGCAGTGTACACCAGAACGAGGTAATTTTTGTTATTTTGGTGGAGTAGTATTTCCAAATGTTACAAATAAACATGAATGTAGGAAGTAGTTGGGAAAAGCTTGAAAATTAATCACATTTAGATACAAACCTACCTGAAATGGATTCATCATTGTGCAAAACGAACCACTGGATAGTTCCAACAGGGTTAGGCTCATATTACTTACGGTACTAATGTGCTACTTGGTAGTTTTTCAGGATGCGTCATTCCCGGGCCCGCGTCACTTTCGGTGCTTTTACTATACAGTACTTCTGACTTAGCGGCAGCCTAGGCCTATGCCCCTAACGTTAGGCCTAAGTTCAAAGTCAAACATTTATTTTCGCCCCAAGATTTTCAAGAGCGGAAATAGTGACTTACTCAAGGTATGCCTACTACAGTAAGTATAATGGGATGAACGTTGACTGCACGGGCCTGTCGAGTGCACTTCTGCACTGATATTTCTGTAAAAATCTTGAAACGATAGAACACCCTTTGAAAAATTTGGCGCGCATTCGAAAGTATAACTGGCCATCTATCGAACACCAACATTAGGCTTGTACCTGCCCTGTGCACTTAACTGTTAGGCTAAGGGCATGTGCCTTGCCCATAGAGCAGGATATAGAGGCTTTTCACATGACGTCATAAAACTCTCCGGCGGCCATGTTGGAGTACATGTAACTACGTAGTAAACCACACTGGGCGCTCTTGCTCGTTGAATGTGCACACGCCGTGTATACCACAGCGCACTCTGTGCAGTGCGTTCAGCACAAAGCCACGTGTGTTTGGCATGAATGTCCTCCAGCATGGCGGTTCCGTGACGCAATTGCAAAGCCTCTTGGAACTAGAGTACGGACTCCCAATGGCGCGTACGTAAATCGTCTGTGATTGCATGGGGACACGGTATCCCTGATCACTCTGGGCATGACTTGGGCAAAAGTCACGCGGGGAGCGATCATGTGTGTACGAACTGTATCGCAGAAATCGATTCGCCCAATTCCTGCGACTTGTTTGTCCTTGTAGAATTTGTATTCATCCTTAAAAGTGGCATAAGCTGTTCGCTTTGACGCGTAAAGATATTTTCTAACTTTTTACATCAACAGAAATGGTCGGCAAGGGGCTGAATTTGCTTATCAGTGATAAAAAGAGTAACGTTCAAGGAACGCACTCATGCAGGCAAGGACAACTCGCCCTTGTAAGACAAAACGGCCTCACAGTTCCAAGTGGTTTTATAAAGTCGGACAACTCGGCATCTACTAAAAGCATATAGCCCTTCATATACAGACAATTCGGCCTCTTAATGAAGCTGGCTACTCAGACAGCTCGGCACCTAATGAAACTCCGAACAGAGGAGACAACTCGTCCCCAAATGAAGTCGCAAATGTAGGCCTATCCTAACATTCCAACATTTTTCTCATGTTTGATTTTACATATTTTCTGTGAAGATTGAAAAATGGACATTAAAAAGGAAGGCATATTCTTCTACTAAACTGAAGTCACTGGGTGGGGAGGGATTTTTATCATTTTTTTTTTCATTTTCAAATTAAAAACTATGCCTAGTAAAGAAGTATAGACTGGGCAGCACAAAAGTGGCATGACGTAACTGGTTTTATTCCATTTTAGTAGCTGGTCAGCTGTTGCTTAGTCATATGTTGTAAGTGGTTGACTGAAGAGATGAACCAGAATATTTTTGCCAATTGAATCAGTCAGCTTGATATGGGGGAAAAAAGTTATTTAACGTTACTGCCTTCTACGGCTGACTAAAAGTTCTCATGAAAATGACTCACTCAGCCTTTTGAGGCAGCTAATAAAATACTGTAACTATACATGCCAAACTGAAAAGAGAAGGCTTGAACAGACATTCCATCTTTACTACATTGTTTTATTTTTGTATACTTTTTCTTCCTTTTTCACATACAGATGTTTTAATTTACAGCTATAAGGAATAATGATGTACTAGGGCTAAAGGTGCAATTTCTTTCTAATCATTTGAAAAGGAGTGCAAAATTTGGGAAAGGGAAGACTGGCAATAGCCAAAGTGCACCTTTAAATTTTTTTGAAATGTCACTCCACAATTTCCCACTGTACTACATTACTGTAGGCTGCAATGTGGTACCATGATATGCAAACTACAGCCTTACTAAAGCCAAACTAAAGCCTACTATGTGCCTCTTGTATAAAATACTTCTCAGCTTGTCATAATGGCAACAGTGACACTTGCAGAAACCAGTGTTGTAATCGAGTCACTAAATCTAGTGACTCAAGTCACCAGTTTTCAAACTATTTCAATGCGGAAATAACTCCTGAATTCTATCGAGTCACTCTCATTCTGAGAGGAAGTGACATGAGTCGTGATTTGCTACAACACTGGCAGAAACTAAAAGCACTAGTTTACTGGTATGCATGAAGAGTAAAAAGCAAAACATGAATAGGCCTACATGTACACATTTGACTGATCTACTTCTTCTTTAAACAATGTTAAATAGGTTCTGTTCTACCAACCATTTTCACGTTAGTCCAATCACAGTCACATGTTACAGTACTTCTCTAATTTCTCTGGGCACTTGGAAGTCTTTAAACCTGTTGTCAAGTATAATACAGAATGCAGTCTCTCACCAGCAGCTGACATTATTGCTTCCCATAATTTTGCTTTGGCTTGTTGAATGTCTCCCTCAACTGTCTAAACTCCAGTAATTGCAAGGTATGGTGATCCAGAATTAACATTTTCTTTCAAAATATTCAAGGTGTACATGATGATAATTAAAAGTCAGTTGACACTTTGTAGGTTAAATGAACCTGGACTTAAAAGATGACACCCAAGCAGTTCCAATTCTCTTAACCTTCTTCATTAAGCCCCTCGATCCCTCCTCTGCCTAAAATTCATCCTCATCCAGACACAATCTCAGTCTGTTACTTCAGGGTGATCATACCTGATCCCAGTGTGTAATCAAACATTCTCAGTACAGTACAGTGTGTAAGAGTTCTGTACTCTGCACATTTTGAACTTGCTTTCAGTCAAAGAGTAGAGCCAATTGGAAATTTCTGTGGATGTGGACTTACTACAAAAATTATAGTTTGGGGTGAGAGAATCAAGCTTTTTAAATGTTTTTGTTCACTTCATTAACTGCTTGTGTGGCAGCTGCCTTTAGACATGACCACATCCAGCGTAAAGTAAAGGAAACAGTTCATGGCCAGCAGCACTATGAATCTGAAATCCCTTGGGTTTCTCCCTGCAAGTGAGAAAAAATGAAACCATCAGTTTCTGTTTGGGTTGAAGATTGTTATCATTTCATTATCAGTGAAAAATTTTCATCATTTTACAAACGAAAGCATCCTTCTAGACGATTTTAAAGAATGTAAAACAGATTTCACGACTTACTGTGATTGTGACAGTTGTTCTAGGAACAAGTAGTTGAGATTTCTAGGAACTTTCAGGAGAGCTGCTGACAAGGACCTTTAATTGGACCGTAACTGCAGTTGTTACAATGTATGGAACGCCAATAGAGTCATTCACCGAAAGGGAAGGTAACGTTCACAAGTAGAAGATCGTTACGTAAAGTAAGTCTGGCCGATTCACTGACGAACTTTGCCTCCCTCGCTAACTGAAATTATGGATGAAATGCCAATGAGAGCAGGAGGATCGAATTTGAATGGCACCGGGTGGATCCTGATTTTATTCTTCGCCCCATGCAGGAGGTGCATCCCTGTGGTTGTACTGTAGGAGGTCTAAAGGGTAGGAAATTCCCTCAAGTTCCTAACATTTAAAGCTGCAAAGCCAAGACACAAAACAGTATTTCTGCGGTCCTTGTTCACATGGCCAAGGGGGGGGGGGGGGGTCGTATTCCCTAGAAAACATCTGACACCAATTTTGCTATGGTTCATATCTATCATGGTTTCCGAATAAAAATACCCCCCCCCCCCGCTTTCTCCATTTGTTTTCGTAGGGATGCTAATTAGTGCCTATACCGTGTATCTGAGTTGCATTTGCAAAATATCCCAGAGTGCACGTAAGGAAATTCGTACGTTTATCGGGAATGCACTCTATAGCTAGTATGACGTTTAGAAAACGTCTTGAAAACGTCTTGGAAACGTGTTGAACACGTTTTAACCATAACGTTCTATTATCGTTATCCGACGTACTTAAACGTCTTTGGGAAGTCCTAGGGAATGCTCATATAATATGGACGTTCAGAAAACGTCCTAAAAACGTTTGCAAATCGTCTAATTATAACGTTTTACAAACGTTATTTTGTAACATAGTAAAAACGTTTTTGTTTAGTCCTTTTTAGTTTGTGGAAAATGCGGGACGTTTTGAACACGTTCTAAAAACGTTACTTTGGAAGAAGACAAAACGGACGAACTGAGAACCAAACCAAAACGTTTTCTAGACGTTCGCTGTTAGCTGAGATTTGACCTCCTGTTACGCGACTTCAAACCTGAGTTGCCATGGCAACGAAATATTTTGGCAGAACATGTCACTCCTGTTATACGTTTCATGTTTCATGTCGGTGCATAATTCCCCTGGAGTTATGTACTAAAACGATTTTGACTCAATTTGACCTTTGACCTAGACCGTCACTGCCAGAGTCTGTTGCCATGGCAACCATATATTTGGGTAGTTCTAGTCATCCTCATGACATGTGCGAAGTTTCATGTCACTAAGATGTTTCATTACCGAAATACAGACAAAAGTATGATTTTACCTAAATTTGACCTTTGACCCCTGACCTTTGTCCTTCACTTCCGGAAATCTGCGAGACACAAGTTCCGACCCTGGGGTATCTTCCCACCAAGTTTGAAAAGGATCGGTCTAGCCCACTAGGAGGAGTTCGAATTTTCACTTCCACCATGTGACCTTAAATGTCTGTTGCCATGGTAACCATGCATTTTGGTAGTTCTAGATATCATGACAGGTGCAAAGTTTCACGTCAATGCCATGTTCCTTTACAGAAATATAACAAAAAGACCAGAAATACAGCCAACCCCCCCCCCAAAAAAAATGGTTACTATCGAAACATTGACCTTTACTTCCGGATATCTGGTAGACACAAGTTCTAACCCTGGAGTACCCCTGGAGCACCAAGTTTGAAAAAGATCGGTCCAGCCCACTAGGACGAGTTAGAGCCACAAATTTCCTCTTTTTTCGCTTAAAAATAGACACTTCCCCTTCCATCACGTGATCTTTGATACCTGTTGTCATGGTAACCATAGTTCTAGATATCCTCATGACACGTGCAAAGTTTCACGTAAATGCCATGTTCCTTTACAGAAATACGGTAAAAGACCAGAAATACAGCCAAAAAATCCCCCCAAAATGATTACTATCGAAATATGACTTCTGACCTTTGACCATCACTTCTGGAAATCTGGGAGACACAAGTTCTAACCCTGGAGTACCTTCCCACCAAGTTTGAAAAAGATCGGTCCAGCCCACTAGGAGGAGTTAGAGTCACAAATTTCCTCTTTTTTCGCTTAAAAAAATAGACACTTCCCTTCCATCACGTGACCTTCGATGCCTATTGCCTTGGTAACCATATATTTTGGTAGTTCTATATATTCTCATGACACGTGCAAAGTTTCATGTCAGTGCGATGTTCCATTACAGAAATATAGTAAAATGTATGATTTTCATCAAATTTGACCTTTGACCTCTGACCTTTGACCTTTACTTCCGGTTACGCAATATGTACAGTGGTTCCACCTAGAGTACCTTCCTACAAAATTTGAAGAAAATCCGCTGAGCCGTTCAGGAGATATTAGCAAAACAAAAATTCACACACACACACACACACACGCACATACACACAGTCGTGTTTTTACACACAACTGAGGACTTCATTGTTATCTCCATTGTGTCTGCTAACTTAACCCTAACCTTCACAATAGACTGTCTATTGTTAGACAACCGAGGACTTGAGAAATCTATTGAATTTACAACCGAGGACCTGGAAGTCTATTGTTTAGGTCCTCGGTTTTACACAAAGACAAAGCCACCATATCACACACACACACACTTACACACACACACACACACACACACACGGACACGTTTTGACCCCTCACACAGAATTGGAGTTTTGGTTACCTTGGGGGCCCCACCTTAGGTTAGACCCTTGGACTAGTAACTTGGGGGCACCAACCATTACCGTGGCAATAGTGCCAATTTTACCATGGCAACAGTGCCAATTCCACCTGGCATTCCCATTTATAGTTCAACGGGCAAAGTGATTACAATATCTCATCCTCCTCACGGAGCGATGAGATAATAAGCAAATAACTGAGGAAAAGATGAGGAAAAAATATACCATGTGAAAATACATTACAATCTTAAAAATAACGTCAGAAGGGACGGGGCTTGTGACGCTAGAGGAATCACACTTAAAAGATTATCTTGATTAAAATGTTGGTGTTTGGTTTTGATATCTCCTCGGTTTCCCTGAAAAAATGAAGTCTAGCGAAGTCCTGTTTTAATTTATATTTCCTTAGTATTATCGCCTGGTATCCACTGCTAATTGTCAGTGAATATGAGTAACCTTAGTTTTATGTCTTTGTTTTATTTTAACCCTTTTTAGTGGTAGTCTGTGACCCTCTCTCAGCACCAGAGCATGGTGTGATGAGCTGCTCTATCCCTAATAATCACCAGGGAAGTTGGTGCGAGTTTGGTTGTTTAGCTGGATACAGAATGGTAGGCAACCGTGTTCGCACTTGTCTTTCAGGTGAATGGTCCGGTTTACAGCCGACATGTGAGGGTAAGTCTTTACTTCTATAGACTCATTCATTACTTACAAACAAATGGCGTCACGGCTGGGCTTCAAAAGAGTTTGTATTTAGGACGCGCTTACACTGTCGTCACTACGAAATGTAGATCTCAATTTGTCTACTGTCTGTGTGCATCGCGCAAACGTTGACACACGGCGCAACTACTAAAATACACGTGTGTGTTCTTTCGCATGCTCTTTGCTAGTCAATGTCAACCGTTGACGAAAGCATGGACACCCTAGTGAAATGTTGCTAGTTTGATGGTGGTTCCCAGCCAACATGCCCAGTTGGGCCCCAACTGGGTTTCAGCTGGGCTACTTGCTGGGCCCCAGCTGGGGCCCATTCGTGTTTGTCAGGTGTTCCCACGTGGGGCCCAACTGGGCTAGCCTTTCCCAGCTGAAGCCCAGCTGTGCCCCGCTTCAATTACTGAAGCCGAGGTGGTCTTCAGCTGGGCCTCAGCTGGGAAAGGCTAGCCCAGTTGGGCCAAACGTGGGAACACCTGACAAACACGAATGGGGCCCAGCAAGTAGCCCAGCTGAAACCCAGTTGGGGCCCAACTGGGCATGTTGGCTGGGTTGTCGCACGGGGTTTGTGGTGAGGAGTGGTGGCGGATAAATAATTAAAAATGTATAGCGCCTTCCTTAAAACGGAAGACACTACAAAGTAAAGTAAAACACGAGAAAGCCTCGAAAATCAATAATCCTGACGTACCGCAAACATGCAAGCGAAAGTACACACCAAAAAAGCAGGTATTCGACAGTTCAAGAATATATGGTATTGAAATTTTAAGAATCATGAATGTTGAAAATTAAATTCATTACAGATGAATTGAATAAATCGTTGATTTACTAGATGAACTGCTGCCAAGGTTAACATAAATGATATGAACTGCCGATAATAAGTTAACGACGAAAATTTCAAAGAAGAGCATTGACCACCACGGAGGAAAAAAAGTCCTGTTTCTGTAAACTTTCCCAGTTTCCAAAATGTCTGAGACTCAGATGTCCCTGAATAATGACAAAAATAAAATTGACAAAGTAGATAAACAAAATTATCGACTATTCACTTGATTAGTTCAGACATCCTATAGAGTTCAGACCGCTAGAATTAACTAACATGTCCAAGACCTTCTTGCATCTCATCGCAGCAACTCCCTTACTACAGTTGGGAAGCTGACCTCGGGGTCACCAAGATATATTGAGCTCTGATGAAGTCACAAAATTTTGAATTTTAGCCTCTTATGGAAATGTACACTTGGACAAAAGAGTGGCTGTTTTATTCTGTATTCTTTCAGTGTCGAACAAGACAATTATGAAACTTACCAGACTAACTTCGCAAGTTATTATATCAACAATTTCAGGCGAAATTGTCGGCTAAAAGCGCAAGAATCACCGGGAGGTATTAGGTCACCCTCAGTCTGAAAGTTGGCGAATAGTTATTGGATTTATCCCGAAATCATCTCCTAAGCTGCCCAACAATTACAAATTACAAATTTGATCAAGAAATATATACTTTCCCACATAGTTGCATTGATAAATTATTCCAACTTTCCTGAAGACGGTCAATCCCACTTTGTTTATGTTACGAGTCTATTGGCAGTACACCTTTAAGTCAGTCAGTCATCTTGAAACGTAATACATTATGAAACCTAGCATATTGCAGCACTGCGATACAAATTCCACCACAATGCCATGCACCGGGCGTGCACATACGTGATCCGAAAGTATGTACATATACGCTAACGAATAAATAAGCAGAACAAAAACACGGCCCGAGTTCTTTATATCATTTGAAGAGCAGAAAAAGATATAAAAAAAGGTACCAACATACTTTGGAAAATTTTTTTGTTCTGACTCTCTCTGTTTCAAATGATATTTCAACATATTCTCACCTTGAAAACAGAAACTGTGCAATATTAAACTTCGCAAGTGAGATCTCGCTTCTTCGGTTTTCTCGAAAAGCTTATGACGAAGACTCCAGTCAAATTCACTCCCTGACAATCGCTATCCACTAAAACGAATTTCTTTTTTGAATATCATTGAACTTTCTGTTTTTCTTCAATTGCCAAAAAATACTCATCTACGTAATTTAGATTTCCGGCCTCCTTCGTTCGCTTTCTGTCCCAAATTAATCCGTGTGGCCACTGAGGATGGCAGAGCATCAGCAAAGGTAGACTACATGACACCGATTCCTATAGATAGTTCCAGTACTGAAGTAGAACTGGTATCTGGACAGCCTTCTGGGGAAAGATTTGCCGTCGGCTTTCATTCCATTCATTACAGAGCCAAGGACGCGTCAGACAACATGGCCGACTGTATATTCTACATCGAAGTTTACGGTATGCTTTTTATCAGGTCTTGCTCTGAAGAGCAGTCAACTCTCTAGCAAAAAACTGAGATTTTGTCTTGATAATGATTAATTTTAGAAAGTTGAGGGAGGGGTTTAGGTAAGTTAGGAGAATTGGAACTGCTTGGGATGAGAGGATTAGGCCTTCAAAAGAAAAAGGGCGAAAAAATTTGCCGCCTAAACTTGGTTTGAAACAACACTGAGCTAAACCCGTTCATTTTACAGTTTTTGTCCTATTTCCAATTTACTTTCATGGTTGGTTAGTTCGTTACATGGAGTTTTATGGCCCCCAATTTCCAACCAGTTGGTTTGAGTCGAGCCAGCCTTTCATGGTTTATTAGAATTAAACATAATCAAAGTAAATCAATTTCACAATTGGGGACGAAAAAGAATGTCACATTATCTTTCAGCCATGAAGGAAGTAGCAGTGGCGTAGCTACGGTGGGAGGGGAGGGAAGGGGACTGCCATCTCTGGCTCTGAAAACGAAAAATTGGTAAAATTTGCCAATTACCGCACCAGCCAACTACATTGCGGTTTTCCCAGCTCTTCCTTCATCTAAACGGAGGTCCACTATTGGTTGGCACGGAGCGTACAAGCATTTCACGAAAATTCTAAATTTTCTCGAATAAAACTTCCATATTTGCCAATGTTTGTTTAAAAAACGGCAAAACTCTCCCTTCAGCTCGAGAGCCGAATATTGCAATTCCTAGTGCAGCAGTGCCCGCTGCTACCTCTGATAATAAGAAAATCGAAAATTTGTCATGTGTGACACCACAGCATCAAGTGACAGTGCTTCTTCATTAGTTTTCTTTCATAAAACTCAAAATTTTCTTCATTTAAAGCTCATCACCTTTAAAATATAGTCGGAGAGCAACAATTCGTAGCCCTTACTAGATGACATTATGAGGCAACAACGATGTTTGGTCGCCGTGCAATCTTACATTTGCCAATGGGAAATGCACTTTTCCCAGTATCCCCCCAATTTGTTAAATATCATTACAGGAAACCCAGAATAAAATTTTCTGAACCTCAAGCGCCATACTTTCAAATATTTGTTTAAAAGGTACAAACCTTCCGGAGCGCTTTGAGCGTTGTAAATTACATTCCCTAGTACACTGGTTATCAAATAAACAAGAAGGAAAAAATATCGCAAAATTTGTGTGCTGTACCCACTAAATTTCAAGCTACGCCACTGTGATGCAGGATAGTGTCATGGATGTGGGGAAGGGGGGCACGACATGAGGGAAAACTCTGAGGAAAAAGAGAAAAACCGCTATTTTAGGTGTTTTTTTCATTGCAAGGTTGGGTCATGGGGAAGGGGTTCTCCCCCCCCCCCCGTGGCTATGCCATTGATCTAATATACTATGATACACTAATAAATTGGGGCTGTATTTTTCATTTAACTCTTTAGATTACTTTGAAAAAAGTTGTTTTTAAGCACCAAATCACCCTGTAAAAGTGAACCACTTTACAGCCCAAAATGGTCTAATACCCTTGAAAATCTAAGGGTTAGCAGTCCAATGCACTTTTGAGGAATGCATTTTTGTCTATTTGTGCATTCAAGTAACTTTTTGCTTGCCTTTTTGACTATGGTCACGTGTAGTATATCTGTTCTTTTCAGCCAGTCTAGAATTAAGCATCACTTGACAGACCAATGGTCTGAGGACTGTGAGGTTGGTCAGTTCAGTGTAATTGTCCTTCATAGTTGACGTAGCTTTAAAAGCTCTTCATACAGCCATCACCTGAACTCAAAGGCGATGTTATCCCCAAGAGGATAGTGCGCGTAACATTTTGGGCTTCCAACTCAGGGTCCAACTTTGGAGAGCTGATGAAAGAAAATTGCACATTTGGGTCTCTGTTGAAAAGAATGTAGAACAATATTGGTACTGGTTGGAAAGTTTCCAAAGTTATTGGTTTTTCAGTGCGAAGAGTGTCACTTTCCTGAGAACAAGCTACAGTAAACCGTCGAAGCGACTTGTGTTTTGAGAGCTTGCACACCTGCAGCTATGAAAACTCCTTCGCCATACTGGAATCTTTCTCATTTAAAAGTCACCATTCCCCCAGGGGCCGAGGAAGGAATTTTAAAGACTGTGTGTGTGTGTGTGTGGGGGGGGGGGGGGTAATCACCAAAGCCGCCCAATATGTTCAACAATATAATAGCAACGTAATTCGGCCCAAAATGGCTATGGCAGGAAAAGAGGGGGATAAAGCTCCCCCAACCCCCGTCTCCCTGTCCCCTACCGAGAATGTGCATCATTGCTCCTTTTAACTTCGCACCGCGACTCTGGAGGTTCAGCAAAATGACTTAGCTACTCAACCAGTAGCAATGTAGCATAATACAGCCCAAAGCAATCCCACGGAACGGTGAATGTCAATCAACAGACAAAATGTGTGTGTGTGTGTGGGGGGGGGGGGGGGGTGGGGCGAATTCAGCTGTATTCCAAGGTGGCAGTTCTTTTTGTTGCTTGGCATAGGATTTTAGCCATTAATTGTAGAAGTACCTAAGTTCTTTTTAATATGAACATATTTTCAAACCATTAGAAAGTGTGTTCAACTCACTTTAAATAGTCAAAATCCAACCAAATTTGAAACATATTCACATAAGTGTATAACCGAAGCGGGAACATGAATACATCTATTATTGGTTATATAAGGAGCGCGCCCTCTCTTTTTGCACACTAGTACTGGATGATTCAGTTCTAGAAATTTTGTTAATTCCTGTTAACTGCTTTTTCAACAGACAACGAAGCTCCACGATTCGATTTTTGTCCGAATTCGGAACGCGCCTTTACTGAATCTCAGTCAAGTGCTGTACCCGTTACTTACAGAGTTCCAACCGCTACTGATAACGCCTCCCCAACCTCATTAAACGTTTCCCGTGTATTTGGTAAAGCATCAGGTTCATTGTTCCTGCCAGGTATACACGGAATACACTACAGAGCCACGGACAAAGCCGGGAACAAGGCCTACTGTAATTTCTATGTCGTAGTGAAGGGTAAGTTCGAAATTCGACTTTCCATAATTTGATTATATGTGCATTTAATACCCGTGGGATTCCAATTCGAGGCGTCAGGACTACTTCTGTGTCAAAAATGAAACCAACTCAGTCTGAGATAGTTTCAATCCAAGTGATCATCTTTTCGGTCCAGGGCCACTATCCCCCTCCTTTCCCAGGCTTAGAATCCGATTCCATTCACAACTACGAGGCTTTTCAGTCAACAATACAAAAAAGAGTTACCTTCTCTATTCCTTTCAAACACATTTCACTAAAAATAAGTTGAAACTATCTAGCCATGAAATATGAATGAGCCTATAATTTCTTAATTAATAAAACATTAAAAGGTTCAATCTGTCATCTATCAGTCATTAGCATAGGCGGCGGAAGATGTTTTTTATTGGGAGGGGGCACAAGTTTTCGGCAGCCGACATAATGGTGACGCCGTAAGGCAACCGGTTTTGCGCGAAGCACAAAACCCCATCGGCGTGGGGTCCAGGGGACGCTTAAGGGCCCCTGGTGGGGTTCAGAGGGCAAAGCCCTGGTAGGGGTCCATGGGGGGGGGGGCTGGGCACTTTTGTAGGGGGTGGGAGGAGTTTACTATCTAAGCGTTACGCCCGTGACCGGACAACTCCCACCTGGACAATTCGCACCGGGACAATTGGCAACCCGGACAATTGGCAACTCGGACAATTCCCACTCCGGACAATTGGCAACTCGGACAATTCGCACCCGGACAAATCGCACCCGGACAATGCCCACTCCGGACAATTGTCAACCCGGACAATTGACCCCCCCCCCCGGACGATTCCCACCGAACAATTCCATTCTTACGTACGAATCTCCGCCACGAAAATTGCTCTTTATCATGCCATTTCCTGAAGGATGTGCAGGAAAACTCATCCCACAAAATCATACTATACTATGTGCCTTAAAATGTAGGCTTAACTGTTTCCTGCAAGAAAGGTTTGAACTGCTATTATATCAGATTGTAATGTTTTACATTCATATAACTGGGGTATCTAAAATATGTTAGAATTGAAAATTGAAATCGAATTTAGATACCGTTAAGCCCTTTTAGAGAATTATCCTTTGGTCAATTATAAAAAGTCTGTTTGCTTTACCAAACTCAGACCTGTATCTGTGTATTCAGGCCTGAGTTCGTGCGCCGTGGAGGTTCAGGGGCGAAGCCCCCGTAGGCTACTGCGGTTTGATGTTTCAGAAGCCCCAGATAAGACTGTCCTAAGCCAAGGCGTAGCCAGGATTTTTTTTATTTGAGTAGCCAATTGCAAAGGGTCTGATAGCCGGTATGGGGAGGGGTGTAAGGAAATTTTTGAATATTTAAGTACCCTCAGATGCAATCTGATGTAAAATTCAACATCAATTGAAGTCATTTTTTGGTTTTAATTACCCAAACAATGAATATCTCTGCAAAGAATTATTGGCACACTGTGTCCGGCACTGAACTGTCCTAAGGAAAACTTTGCTTAGCAAATCAAAAGTGCAGTTCTACGGTGTAAAAGTATAACCTACAGTAGTTAGGTGTCTTCCAACACTAATTTACTTATCATCAGTATCTGGGTTCACTTGTCACTTGAATGACCATATTTACCATTATTCAGAAGCCTAGTAGGGTTGATTTTTATATAAGAAACTTTGGAGCAAGACCATAGTCGTACAGGAACATTTCCAGCTGGGGAAGGAGATTTTTCTGCCCGAAATATATAACTCCACCCGAAAGATAATGGGCGTCCGCAGAAATTTTTACAAGGTTGGGGGGGGGGCAAGGTCATTCATAGATGATTGAATTATGTACACTATCTAAGCGGAGCGCCACCATAGGTTGGAGCGGAGCGTCCGAGAAAACTTTGGACCTTACAAACCCTCCAGATGGCCGGACACGACACTTGGCGAGTGTTCTAAGCTGCATGTACCCAGCCCTGAAACAGGAATTTCATGTCTGTAATTTTTAGATTTTTAGAATTTTCAATGTAAAAAATTGTTGAAGGGAAATCTGCCTTTCGGTCACGGCCTCGCATGCCTATGCACGATAACACTTAAAACTGCCAAACAGCCTATATAGGCCTATATTCGTTACCCAAGTATGAATCCCCCCCCCCCCCCATATTCGCCTTGTATATCCCACTTACATTTGCGCGTCGTCACTTGAGATCAGCACGGGACCAAACCAAGACCAACGCATTCATCAACAGTCGGATGCCATATGCACACTACATACCTGACAATTAGTACAATTTTGGCATATTTTTTATAATTACAAATTTTCAATAGATATCACGAATGATGGTCTCCAAATTACGATTTCACTATTCAGCATACTATCTTCTCTTTTGCTATTCCTGGTCAAATGTCCGCATATTTCACGAGTAGAAACTGACCGTGTGAGTGAGGATGTTTTGATGATTTATTTTTAATTTTTTTTATTTCAATTTTTAATTAATTTTTTCACAAGTTTGATTTTCCCTTCCGGACGCCCATGCGAAAGACTAAGCGGCGCGAAACCTTCAGTTAGCGTATGAGCATACAGAAAATTTTGAAACACTGCGACCTCTCAGATGGTCGGAAATTGCATTTGCAGGCTCGTGAATAGAATCTAAGCAGTCATTATTTTGAGTTTTTCTTTGCAACAACATGCTCACTTTGATACAAATGAGTAAATTAGCCTTCACAATGATCAGAATATTACCACATAGAAGGAACAAATGCCATTTTCGGGCAAACTTTTAGCACATGCATACACCTGTACACTCTCGTCTTCCCATATAGGCCTAATCTGGAAACTGAGGTCATCTTACAAATTTCTGCAAATTCTGCCCGAAACGGGCAGGCACAGTGTCGACCAAGTCTATGAAATAAGGCTGAATAATACTTGTTTAAATAAGCTGCCCGAATGAGTCGAAATTCCTGTAATCGTTTCGATTTTTCGTGAAAATTTTACTGTTACAGTAATGCGTTGTTTCGTTCAGACAACATTTTGAAAAGATTTGGGCTCTCAAGATAAGGGACTCTTAAATAAATGACTACCCGACTTTTTCCACGCCCTTGCCCGAAATTCAAGTTAGCTTGAGTTAGCTTCTTTTCGAAAAGTGGGTCACTATAACTATAACTACTGATTCTCTGGAGTACGATAACAAAGCTAAACAGGTAAACATACGATATTACCTGTATGTTATGTTATAGGTAGACAATGGGACCAAAAACATTTTCAAGAATTTTCTCTGCTTTTATCTGAAGGACATTCATGAAGAATTTCACTTGTAACTTCCACGGGTTTTTAGAAAAGTGTCAGAACTTCTCAGTTCCTTTTATATCTGAAGCAGGCAAATCCCGCTCCCCACAGTATGAGACAAGTAATATATTACTAGGGCAAGTACACTGCTTAGTGTCTCATAGCCTGTCGGGCAAGTATCGTTTGAAAGTCTCCGCCTGAAAGGCACACTAAAAGTGGACAAATTGATATGCATGCCGACAAAGATACCTAAAGAACTGCCAACCCGATAGACAAGTAACGACAAAAGAATTTGTGAAAGCCTGTCTGAAGTTAAATAACCTCTTTCCCTTTCACTCTTCTTCTTTTCCCTTTCTCTTTGTTTCTCCCTTTCTTCTTTCCTTAATTTTTCTTTCTTTTTTTCTTTTTTTTTTAAACGTGGTCACGGTGGATTGAGCTCATTTTCCCGTCAAACCAATCGGAAGGGAGGCTCTTTGCTCCCTGACCCACCCCTGGCAGATAAGCTACTGCTTCTCACTATGTAAGAGACATTGAGAAGTATTCGGTGAATTTCCTGCCCCAAAATGCGAAATTCCAAATAAGTTAGGAAATAATTGCAAGCGTGTCAGTAAAAATGTAATAACGGTTTGAAAATTGTCAACGCTAAATTTGGAATACTTCAGTTATTTGTTTAATTAAAGCATAAGTATAAGAAAGCCTTCTTCTATAAAATAGCTAGCTCGAAAAGTTCCCGTAACTAAAGACAATTGACGACAATACTCTTGCCAAATCTAGTAAAATAAGTAACAAATCTAGTACACTTTCAAATAATTTTGTTTTCGTGTTTGTTTTTGGATTTTTTTAGGGGGGGGGGGGGCTTCACTTCAAACGGACTGAAGGGATAAACGTCAAAGAATGACTTGTACTTCTTTCAAGTGTGTATGGGTAATACGTATTTGATTGATCCCTTGGCCCCATATGGCTATGCCAGAATAAATTCAAGAGATTTCTTGGGTAAACATTTTACCAAAGGTCAAATGTAGGTATAAGTAATATGGACAACACCAAGGAAAGGCTAGAAACGCGCACATCGCGCAAAACATTGACATTTTTAGAAAGATTAGAAAGATTTAGAGCATTATCAAAATAAACCATTGACTCTGTCGAAGAAATTTCTCAGCCATGGTGGTATTTAATGACACTTTTAACACGTCTTTTGGGGAAATGAAAAATCAATGGCACGCGCACCCATTTCCCCATGCAAGTTGGCCCCACTGAGGAATGAAGTGTAAACCATAGCAAGAAAAACGGGATAGAGTTATCAATAATATATTAAAAGAAAAAGTCAAAACAGGCAAAGATTAGAGTGCGCGAAACGCAAAAAAGAAAATTGGCCATTAATAAGCATGACAACATTATTTTGGTTGGTTTCTTGCGATCACATGACCATATTTGTCTCGTTCCGTTTATCGGTCGATTCCCATTAAGAAACAAACCGATGTTTTAGAAAAAGTTTCGTACAGCAGAAGAGACTAGTAAGTGACAAGATTGGTTGGAAATGTCGCCATATACGAAATGTGGGACATTTTTCCTCAAATGCGCGGCATTAAGTAGGTCAATTAGGTTTATTATTATATAAAGTAAGCTCATTATAATATTAAGCAGATTGATGACAATATTAAGTGGGCTAATACGCAAGATACTTATCATATGACACAGTCATGAAAGAGGGATGCTGTCCTACGTTGGTCCGTTTTTCTATTCTCTGTGTATTTATACCATCAATTTATTTAGAACCCTTTTGTCACCAAATTTGTGAGTGTTACATTCGTTTCATAAATTGATCATGACGGCACCTGTATACATTTTTAAACGTGCGTTTAATGTTTCTCCAATTTCCTGGAATTTCGACAGAGCAATATGCTACGATGTCTCTCTACGTTTGAACTGCCTTTAGTTTAAGAATGTACAATATGCTGATATGTTTATATTAGTAGCATGCACGTATATTTCGTGCTGGACCCGGGAGTTCGGAGCATGCATCGTAGAAAGCCAGCATTGCGATCATTGCGATCCTTGTAAAAGCGATGTGACCGATTGAACAAAGTTTTCTAACGTGTCTAAGGTAAATATTACTAATCAACAAACGTACAGAAGACAAGAGCGATCTAACCTCAAATCAGAATTTTTGATGCAAATCTCGTATTTTACCAGATGTTTTGACCATTTGATTTTCAATTGGCGGCATATTCTAAATTAGAACAAAGGTTATTAAACACTTGCTGCACTCCATGCTTAGACAGTGACGCAACCCTGGAAGGGGGAGGGGCAGGTAGGCAATTGCCACTCCAATGAAAATATGGGGGTAAACACGTTTTTTGCCCCTCCAATAATTCAAATAGATTTAAAATAACAAGAAAAACAACAAGCAGAAGAGACAAAATTTAACATTGTGGGGTATGAAGCGCTTCCACAAAACGTTAATTTGAGTGCATGTGGGTATCACTGTGAGTGTGTATGTAAATTTGGTCTTTTGTGTATGTACGTGTGAGCTTGCCTTCGTACGGGTACATTGCTCCCAAATAAATCCGGTCCTGGACACGATCCAGGGTTCGGCTAACCTGGTTGAAGGCTGTACGGCATGTTCCTTTTTTAGTCATATCCCTAACGTTTTGAAAGGCTGAGAAGGCCACGGTCCGCTACTCGAGGTACTCGACATGCTTTTGTAAAATCTTTTGTGGAATATATCCCTATCCCCTGCCATTTGCACTGGCGATGCCTTTGGTAACGTCCACTTAAAAATCGGCACAAAACATTTAATTTTTTTTTTTTTCAAAATCGTACACTTCGCAACCTTCAAAACTACACTACCGTATTCTCCACACTGAGTTGTAGGGGCTTGTCCCAGAACATCTGCAAAAGTCAAACTTGAAAGGAAAACCATAAAACAGAATGAAGTGTTCTATATCATGTCCTCTATGGAAAGAACAGGCACTTGGGAAAGTGGGACTCTTTGGTTTCTCGAAAGGAAATACCTCTGTAGTCGTGCGGGCATGACTTAGTTTGCAAAAACTAATGTAGTAGGATCGCGCGTTTTAGTGTTTTCGCAGGGAGGTGAGTCATCCTGGTTGGCGTATACAACGGAGGGTCCGCTCTATAGTCCACCATCTCATTGGTCCCCCATTTAACGTAATTCGTCTCATTAGTCCCCCGGTTAGGGTTTAGGGTTAGGGTTTAGGGTTAAGGGTTAGGGGTTAGGGTTAGGGTTAGGGTTAAGGAACCAATGAGACGAGGGACTAATGAAACGGGGGACTAATGAGATAGGGGAATATAATCATAATCTCCATAGGTACTCCTAAATTATTGAAGAACAAGACAGAGCTATTACTTTTGTTCACTGTCTGAAGCCAATACCGAGCTTAACTGATTGAAATTGGATTTGTTGAATCAAACCTTCAAAGAGACAAATTTTCACGCGAACACTGTATCTCAAAAGATTGTTTGGAATGAAATAAACATATTGTAACTATTTGTTTCACAATGTATTGTACGTAATGAATGGATTTTTTACTACATTTTTGAAACCTTGAGGAACGATAACTTTTGATGTGAGAAGTATTTTTACATCCTTTGAAATGTGTCTAACATTTTGGAGCATTTAGTGACCTAGTAACGTATATGTTTTAAAATTTTAGAATCCAAACTAAATTGTGGAACGTTTCCTTAACGCCAACGTTAGAGAAGTCAACTAACCATAGTGAAGGCCATCACTGAAATGCACAAACCTACACTAATTTTGCAAAGGTCAAGTATTCGCGACTACATACGAATCCCTTCGGGAAATGAAAACTACTGGCTTAAACGCTGTCCCAACAGGGAGTTGCTAGAGATTGTCTAGCAACTCTCTGGTCTCAGCGTTGTTTTTCTTCGCGCTCACTTCTTTTAAATATACTACCTCATGAATCAGGTTTAATTATTGTAGTGCGCCGCACTACAATATTGGCATTTACTGGCCGACTGACAATTTCTTTTGTGAAGCCTGTTATGGCCCACAACTCATTTCCCTGCGCGTACCGTAACTTAGTTCGTACAAATATCCATGCTCTACCCTTTAACAATAGCAGTAAGCGCAATCTGTGGCCGTCTTTAAACAAAAATCAACTTCAGAAAAGCAAATACTACACTTACAGGGCTGATTTAAGGAGTTAGCTTCATGAAAGAGCATTGCGGATAAATTTCCAGAAAACGCGATGTAATGTGGTTCGGCATTTTCACACTGAAGTGATAAGCCTGGAGAATCAATCGCTGCTTCCAAATTGGTATACGTAACACGGCGCCATTGCGTCCACTGTCGTTGAACAGTATCAAGACCTTATTGTACAGTATCTTCATCTAGCTTCTACGGAGCAGGGTATTGCCAATTCCCTGTACGGAACGAATTGGCTTTACTGCATTGGATTAAGCGACTTGTGCTGTAGTTCTATTATCATGCTTTATTTCAGTGGTAAAAGCAGGAGCTATTTTGACAGCAGTCTGACCGAAACGTTTTGACAGCATGCATGTAGCATGCATTGCGAATTAACGAAACACGGATGTTAAAACACACAGCGTCAACAGTTATTCAGCCTTCCACGAGACAGTTGTCATATGCATGCAGCGGTGCAGTCAGAGAGCTTGAGAGGGCGTCATTATTTAACATAAAGAACGGTGAAAGAGGAGTCGAGAACCGATAAAACCATTTCAGGCAGGAGTTAACAACAGAGCATAACGTATGGCTAAGTAGGCTACTCAGCACGAGTCCTTGAACGGGACTATGCTTCGTCCACTTCATTTTACTCCACACTAGACTGTATACGGAGTAGGTCCTACCGTTAAGCGCAGTACACGGTCTTGTTCAAGGACTACTCAGCACTTGCTTCATTGTTGGCAAATATGCTTCAAAATAAAGCTAGTGACTGACTATTAGCATAGAAGGTCCGGATTTACTCCATCATTGGTTACTCTTCTATGATTTCTTTATGCGTCCAGCCAAGGAGCTGGGAGACAAGTGGTCCATCTTTGTACTATCAAGAAATAGGGTTGAGAGGAGTGGCCAAAAAGAAACAACAGCCCCTCTTCCCGCCATGAACAAATCCTAAAGTTCAAATAAAAACTGGGTTACTGTACTAACTGAAAAGACATCTCTAACACGCACTACAATTCTGCGTATTTGCAAGCAAATGCAGTTCTAGTTTACTTCTCGTAGATCATCTCGCATATCATATAAATCTATACTTTATCACTGTAAACCAGGAATGCCTTAAGTCGCATGCAGCGGAGGAAACGGTCCCCATCCCCAAACATTTTCAAAGTTTTTTATCATCTTAATTCACCTGTATAAAATGACAGCTATTTTCCAACTTTTGTAAGATGAACTTTAGCGGTGGGTGTCATTATAGAATGGGACAAGAGCTTAGCGAAAGGAGATGCAGACTCTCTTTTACGACACTTTTTTGGCAGTTCTAGTACTCATTTCGCTAGATATTCAAACCAAGAGATTTTTACCATGCATTTATATTCCGGAAATTTCATTCTTCAATCATTGTTCCAAAAAGCCCTTTGAAAACCTGCGAATAATCCAAATCCCCCTATTTCCAAAATCCCTTTGCATTGATAATCTCAGCCTTCTGTTTGGTTTGCTTTTGGTTGCTGGAGTTTGAAGCCTCAACATCTAACGTTTCATCAAGGGCACCTTTACGTGTTGGGCACTTGATTTTTTCTCCTTTATTACTTGCGGAGTCATTCGGGGGGGGGGGGGGGGGAGTATGGTTAAACAAGTAAATGCGACCTGGTGAAAATGCCTGCCGAAAGCGTGGTATAGATAAACCTCACGTTGAGTGCAATAAAATTACTGAGTTTGAGTACCCTCTTTCAGGAGGCTGATGTGTACTGTCAAACAAGAAATTCCCTAACTGTTCAACGATAACCCTAGTCACTCACCTTATCCCTAACCCGAACATAGAATACAATCGATACAATACAATGACAAAGGCCAATCAAAAAACACCTTGTTAAACAGTGCACATCTACCCCTTACAAGAGGCTGTTCACCGGCCCTCTAAGAGGGTCTCCCGTCGTTCTTGAACATTTGTAACTTGAAGGGTGAACAACATCTCTCATCCATCAGAAGGGAAAACGGGACATGCGCACTATTCACTCTACTTTCATGTACTGCACTCGGCTAATGAGGAAGCCAGTACTTTGGAAGGACTAGAATGTTCGGACCCGTACTAGTCCGTTAACTTCACATTTAATACAAAATGGAACAAAGGTGCATTTAAGGGAGTTGATGGAGGTTTTTTTCTGTTTTTAAAATATGAAATATATCTTACCCCCTAAATTAGCAAGGATTCCCTCGTACCCTTACTGTTGGTTCGCCGAGGCTTGCATCGAATGTGTGTAAAGTCGTGCTTGACTACTCACAGTGCATCCTAGATTTCTCATCGTTGCTTACCACCACTTCGGTAAATTCTGAATCCGCTTTTTTCATTGAAATATCCTACTCAAAATCGTGTTGACCGGTATTTTTTCATTCACATATATTACCGCTCTACATAAAACTGTGATAACTGCAAGGGTAACAACGGCCCGGTTTGCCAATCGTCGGGGTCATATATTGTCTGCAGGTTCATTGTCCGGGTTGGCAATTGTCCGGAGTGGGAATTGTGCGGATGCGAATTGTCCGGGTGCGAATTGTCCGAGTTGCGAATTGTCCGAGTTGCCAATTGTCCGAGTGCGAATTGTTCGGGTGGGAGTTGTCCAGCAACCGTAGCGCCACCGTCAATTGGCGCGGAGCGTACAGAGAAAATTTTTGATTTTTAAACCTCCCAGATGGCCGGAAATTGCATTTGCCAGGGTTATTTGTCTCTAATTCTGGTGAGAAAAATTTGTGATTCTTCTAAGATTAAAACACACTTTCGAGATACTGATTAGCTCAGTTCATTACTCCACTGGACTATTTATCTATTATTATTGCAAAACATTTCTAAATATCCGACCCCTCAGACAGTTGAAAATGACATTTACCGGGCTTATATTGGGATCTAAGCAGTCGCTATTTTTAGTTTCCTTTTGTAAAAAATGATCACTTGTAACTTAAATTCTGCTATGAAGCGGTCTAAGTGGAGCACCACCATAAGTTGGGGTGAAACGTTCAGGAAATTTTGAAAAATCGGACCAATTCAGACAGTCAAAAATGTCATTTCCTATGCTTATAGGGGTCTTAGAAGTCGCTAATTCGAGGTTCTGTTTACACAAAAAATGATTACTTGAAACTAAAATGCCGCTAGAAAGACTATCTGCGCGGAGCTTCACCACTGGTTGGCGCAAAGCGAACAGAAAATTTTGAAAAATCGGACCCCTGAGACAGTCGAAAATGACATTTCCCAGGCTTATATGGGGGATCTTAGCAGTCGCTCTTTGATCAGACAATTACCAGATAAAATGTATCACTATCAGTCGATGCAATGGTCCCGCATATTTTCGGGGGAAACTTCAAACCGAAATTGAAAACATGTTAATGAATTTTACTCTATTGCGACTCTTGGCTAACTTCAATATATATTGAAAAAAATGTGTGCTGAAAGTTCCGACTATGTATGATTTTACTTTTAAAAAAGTTAGGCCTATGGGGATCTTAGCAGTCGCTATTTTGATCAGAAGAATCAGATAAAATGTCCCACTACCATTGGATGAAATGAAGTAGATGATTTTTCATCTAATAGTAACACTTACTGACAGAATTGTCACGTTACAAGGTGTGTTGAAATGAATTTTCAAGCAGACTTACGGGAAGACATTCTCACCCTGCATTATTAAAGTGTCGAAAAACAATTTACCCGATTCTCATAACCATTGCCCTTATTTGGCTCTAGAGCAGGATAGATGGCAAACTTTTGGGCACCTGAACACCCTCCTGTCCATCCGTTGAATTAATTTGGCAATTGAAAACGTCCCAGCATTTGCCCGAATATTTGACCATTTCGGGCAAATTTTTGCAAGACTACAGTGTGAAGTTGGGATGATGGAAACCTTTTTTTCACATTCTACCCAAATGTGTGGCCGATCTTTTTTATTTTCCATGAAAATTGTACTTTAAATGTAGAGTCTTCTGTTTTTCGGCAAAGATTTGAAGCTATTAAAATAATCGGCCGTTTCGGGTAAAGTGTGAAATAAGATTTAAAAACAGTCTCAAGAATAATTGTTTCTTTTAAGCCACAGGCTTCCCAAATCGCGATTTTTTTTTATCTCTTAACCTTTCGTAACTATGTTACCCTTACTATAATACTTTTCCATTTTCGGGCAAATGCTTGGAAGAATTTGGATATTCGACAATTTCGGGCATTGTGTTGTGATTTTCTTTGAAGTAACGGTCATAGCTTTTTGAGCTAATAGACCCAAATATTCTACCCACCACACCAAATGTGATTTTGGAACGATTTTGTGCATCCCCAGGAATTGAAACAATACCTACATGAGGTAGAAACATGTCAGATGCAAGGAGCACACTTTAATCCACACCAAGGTAGCCAATTTTACCCACTCCAAATCTGCTAGAAAATTATCCATCCAGAAACCCGACGAGTAAAAAGTCAAGAGATTCCGAAGACATGAAGCTTGTCACAGTCTACCTGAATTTATTCCGAAATTCAGAGTGGGACACAATTGCAGAATACCCTGCAACTGTTTGAAGGGCGAAAATAAACTCTCCTACAGGTTATCGTTTATGTGGGGGTCCAGGGGCGAAGCCCCCGGAAGCTTTACAACTTTTGCACTCTGAAAAGTAATATTTGAGCCATAGAATAGCTGAAATGTAATAAAAGCAGCTTAAATTTGTTTAATTACTTTTGAAAAATTTATTTTGCGACATTCAGTTATGGGGGGGGGGCATGCCCCCTGGCCCCCGCTACCGCCGCCTATGTTTAGCTGCTTAGCATTCACCCCCCCCCCCCCCAGTTAACTTATGAAGTTAACTTTTGTAAATCTTTTCCACGGTACGCGGGGCCAATAAACAGGTAACAAGGCTGAGTTTAAATCGAAACACAAAAATTAACGTAGTTTGCGTCAGTGATATGATCGCTATAAAAGTAGTGTGAGCACACGCATTGCGATACCTTACGTCGCATGAAGTCTAACATAAATGAAAATAACAGGAGACAAAGCAGTGTGGTTTCGAAAATAAATAAATAAATAGACCTACAAGGGATACACCTCTCAAACCAAACTACATTTTTCTATTCAGCCAGTCTAGAGCAGGACAACACATGTTTGCCCTTTAGAGGGCGTACTTTTCCATTTGGGACGTTAAGCTCCTTAACTGCTTAAGGGCGCAGAACTCCTCCGGGAGTAAATGTTTGGTTTTCGCCCCTTGGCTCTTCGCCAGAAAGTCGAGGGGACTTTTAGAAAAAAACCTCTCAAACAAAACCACATTTTTGACCAATAATGTAAATGGTCACGTATTGTCCTTCAGTGGACGTAATAGGTTCTTCGGGAAGCAGTGAAAGTTTTGGTTTCGCCAAACGGCCCTTTGCCTGAGGGTCGGGAGGACTTTGGAAAAGGCATTTTAAAATTGAGATGTTCAGTAGGCTAGGAGCGTGTGTAGTATGTGTTCTCTTCATCCAGCATAGAAACGAGCCATAAATGACGGAACAATAATGTAAATGGTCTGAGAGCCGTGAGGTTGATCACGTATTGTGCTTCAGTGAAAGTTTCGGTTTCGCCGAACGGCCCTTTGCCAGAGGGTCGGGAGGACTTTGGAAAAGGCATTTTAAAATTGAGATGTTCAGTAGGCTAAGAACGTGTGTAGTATATGTTCTCTTCATCCAGTCTAGAATGGAGCCATGCATGGCAGACCAATAATGTAAATGGTCTGAAGACCTGGGGTTGGTCGCGTATGGTCCTTCAGTGGACGTAATAGCTTCTTCGGGAAGAAGTTAAAGTTTGGTTTCGCCGAACGGCCCTTTGCCGGAGGGTCGGGAAGACTTTAAGAAAGCATTTTTTGTACTAGTTTCATACAAATCTTCAATTGGTCCAGCTCTTTGATTGACATGAAGTTAAAAATATCGAAGCTTTACACAGCATATACTCTGCTGGGAGTGTTTTTATTACACATTGGGGTATTGGATACTTACCCTGAAGACAAATGTGGGTGGACCTTAAGTAAGTTAAGAGAATTGGAACTGTTAAGGGTAAGACAAATGAACTGTTAAAGAAAAATTTAAATTAAGGGTCACTTTGATGAAAAACATCGCAAAAGAGAAAGTTGATAAAGAACTTAGCCTTTCGTATAGACGAGTCCTAGCAGACAGTGATGACGGCCATAGGTGGGGTCCATTAAGTCTTAATTGTCTCAAATTTAATGTCTGCATCAGTTAGGTGTTTAGTTTACAATCATCCACGACACGGGTAAACAAAGAATTTGAAATATTCATGTTGAGGGACCCCAGTTATACCCGATTAAATCAGACTATCACTTGACTATTCGGATTCGTCTATATAAATATCTGTTCAAACCGGATCTGAACTGCTTGGTCTAACGTACCCCGTCACGTTCGGTGCTACCTCGTGTTTACAATAAGGCAAAACCGTAGGTTAACCCCGTGTTTTCCAGTCTGTGTTCTCAACTTCTCACGTACCCCTTGCCTCGTTGATTGAGTAGTGCAACCATAGTAACGAGGTCAAATATTTCACCTACCAATTACTGTAAAATGTCAGAAAATACCTGACATCAAGGCCATTAACACCATGTGGCCTTGCTTGGTTAAAACAAACAGGGTGTTTAAAACCGCATAACCCTGCGTTTTGAGCAGGGAGGTGTGATAAGACACCTCCCTGTTTTGAGGGAGATCGAAATTTAAACACCGACTCCGCGTTAACCCGCGTTCCCACGTTACTCGAGCGCGAGGTAATACGGTGTTACCTAGAGCGCGGGGTACGTGAGACGTGAGACCACAGTCTAAAGGGTTTTGGTCGAAGGATCGGATTCACACTCATGTTTATCTTTCTGAAGGACTGAATCTTGACACCACACGAATGGAATTGATAAATATAAGTATGCAATTATTTTCACGGCAAATTATAAATTTATAGTACTTGCATTGTGTTTCCAGTTCCACAGCATGTCATATGGAAAACTGTGTTTACAGTGGTCCAACCATGGGGATTTACTTAACTAGCATCATTAAGTTTGAAACGACACTGGGCTGTAATCAGTTGCAAAGGTCGACCTTTTCACAACGTTGGGGGGGGGGGGTGTGCACCACTTCGAAGCTTTATTTTGATGGAAGTTGCTTCTAGAAAAAAGATTTTGCTTTAAAAAACAGGTTTATTGGAGGTGTATGTCATGTTTTGTCAGATTATATTTTTCGTCCGTTAGATGGAATGATTAAAGCGTGTTGAATAATTCCCATATAAAGATTGATAACAAAGATATTCACTCTAAGAATTTACATGTGAAAAATGCTCATTATCTTAAAAGTTTTTTTGATAACAATGGCAAAGTTTTAGATTGTAACAAATGTATTGGAAAGTTTGATATTGCAAAGTATTGATTCCCTATTACCCTTTACTATGGCATTTTCTCTGCAATTCCAAGCAGTTGGAGGCTTAATATCAAACCATATCCCGATGATGCTGACAATTCTTAGTATTCTCAATTGATTTATTAACTTCTTGTAAAGACCTGCTAAAACGGCGTATAACTATTTCATTATGAGTAAGCTTCAGACCCCTATTGCTATTCAGAAATGGGAACAAGATACTGACGTTAGCTGTAACTGGTCCAGAATTTTTAATTTTCCCTTCTTAGCAGCTGTTGAGGCTAAATTGTATGGCACGCCAAAAGGCTCACCGCATATGATGATGTACTAAAATTATACGTTCATGTTCCAAAAATATACGATGATGTACTAACTTCATACGATCGTGATATAAATATACACCATCATAAACTAAAACCATAAGTTCATCATGTTAAATGTTACGATGTACATGTAAAATCACACGTTGTAGGCCTACATCTAAAACCACATGTTGCACATGTAAAAAGGTATGATCATCATGTTATTATTGCCCCTTACGCATGCCATACTGAGTGAACCTTTCGGCGTACCAGAAGTCCGTCGAAAGGCTCACTGACATGCGATGATCATCTAAACTCATGTGAGGTAGTAAAAGTACACGTTCATGTACTAACTGCTTACGATAACATACAATGACTGCATACGATCATGTACTGATTTCATACGATCATTAACTGACTGCGTACGATCATGTACTTGTACTGATTGCATACGTACATGTACTGATTGCATACGTACATGTACTGAATTCATACGATCATGGACTAAATGTATGCGTTCATGTACCGAAGGGGTTCATGTGGGTATCGAATGGTAATAAGCCCCTGTCAATACTAAAAGGGCCAAAAGAATTAATGTTGAAGCTACAACCTGTGTAACTTTTGATTCGATTGGAAATTTCGATGGAGAAACTTAATTCAAGAACCGGAAGTACCGAATCATCACTGGGTTTATTGGCGAAGGGTAGGCATGGGCATTCACTTGAAATGATAAGTTGAAGTATTACGGGTCAAAATACATTGCAGCATGGTAGTAGATCAAAAGTTTTGTGCCCAGGGCCCCAGTGTGGGCAACAACGCCACAGAACACCCAAGGAAACATTGAAGTAACATTCGGTGACAACTGCGTTCTTATTTCTTGTCCTTATACAGATATAGTGTAATAGCTAGTAAGAAAACCAGTATAGCCTAAACTTTTTAGATCCCTGTCTCCAGGTTCCGCAGATCCTTCAGTATTGCCAAGTATTACATGCGTGGTGTGAAGCATATGATAAAGGATACGAAACTGTTGTTCAGTTTCACGTTAGTGGCAAGAGCCATAACTTCATTTTAAATTTCCCGATTCACGGCCCTGGGCCCACTTTCAAATACGTCGGCTGACCTTTGTCTCCTTAATCTTCTTGGTGGGAAATTGCTTCATCATAGGTTATATTTTCATATAGTATACTTTAGGGTTCCATGGGCCTCAGTGGCGTAGCTAGGGTTTTTTCCGGGGGCAAAGGTATGAAATTTCCCCAAGACTTTTCCCGGTCAATGTGTATGTATTTCATATAAAATATGCAAACTTACAAGTATAACAACATTACCATGTCATTTTGTAATATTACCTGCATTTTAATCTTAAAGTATAACATAGAGCAATCGGAAATAACAAAGTATATTATTTTGGTAAACAATATCTGGTTTATTTGTATGTACTAACGCAGTGGCGTACGCAGGATTTCCCTGAAGGGGGAGGGGCATGCAGTATGGTCAAGGGGAAGGGTGTCCGGAAATTTTTTGACGTTTTCAAGGAGCCTACATGCAAAATGGTGCAAGATTTTCGTCTTTGACAGGAACAGTGTTAAAAGTTGAATCGTGGTGGTTCATGAGGATAAAACTGAAACTTTTTGTGTCTTGACATGCATTTCTTTTTATGCCATTTATGCTACCTTACGAAGAAAAACTTGTCATTAAATTTGCACACTTTTAGGAGTCAAAATAAAAGAGCATTGATCGGTATTTGTGGTTTTTCTTGGCCGCAAAATGTTATTTTGTCATAAAGATGATCTAAGCGGAGCGCCACCATTAGTTGGCGCGGAGCGTAGAGAAAATTTGGAAAAATCAGATCACTTAGATGGCCGGAAATAGCATTTTCCAGGCTTATACGAAGAATCTAGCCAGTCGCTTCCTTCTTTTGTCGTTTGCAATAAAATGCTCACTTCAAAATATGTTCGCAAACTGCAAAGTGATCAGAGAGTTAAGAGCTAATTTTACCCCAAATATGTTATTTTGTCCAAAAGACCGAGCGAAGCGCCACCAATGGTTGGCGCGGAGCGTAAAGGAAATTTCGAAAAATCAGACCCCTCATATAGTCAAAATAGCGTATTTATGCTTGTAAAGAGATTCTAAGCATGTAGTCTTTTGATCGATGCCACCAGTGGGAAACAGAGTCAACCTTTTCTAAGTAAAAATTGGAATTTGACATAATTTGCCTAGGTCTATTTGTAGGAATTAAAAAAAAAATGGCATCACTGAAAGACCTTGCAGGGACAACCCTTCCCCTTTGAAAATTTTTGAAAAATTGTGTGTCCTTATAAGCAATCTAGTGCCACATATGCTATCTTTTGAAGTAAAATCTGTGTTGATAAAGCCTAAGACTACGTATTTTTAAGAACAAAGAAAAATGGCATCTGTGAGGTGGGCATGGCCCAATGGTCTCCCCTTCGCACGCCACTAAGGAGGCCTAATAGTGGCTCGATCACACAGGATATCCTGTGAGAAAAGCAGTCTGTTAAGTGTAGAAGGATACAAGGTACTCATTGTCCATTTATTGTTACACTCAAAGTGGGCAGAAAGCTATTTTCCCGAACTAGCTTGTAAGCCTCCAAGGATTAGACTAAGTTACAAAATCTAAGTGTGCCAACGGATCCCGTTAATTCTAATTTCTAGATTAACGTTGGCCATGGATTGTTTCAGCCCCATCCATCGTTATGTACACAAAGTAAAATCGTACAGCTACTGCTAGCTTGTAGAAGAGCATAACAACCTCGGGGGTCTACGGTAGTGACTTGTCAGTTTTCACATCCTTTTACTGAACTCCCAAAGTATCACCTGAATAACAGCTTCCTGTGCACTGAAATGCACTGATCATAACCCCCGTGCGTATACAAGCACAAGAGAACATTCAATCTGCTGCGCGGCGAGGACATTTCTGTGGAACGCGAATTGGGCAGGTTCATGCGACACCGACGAAATCTGAGTTAATTTGTTGCATGATAATACAAATTATGTATGAGAAATGTCTCACAATTTCTTATTCTAACAAAAATTTTGAGAAATTTTTGTAATAATAAGAAGATTCATCAAATTTCTCCATTTTCATCAAATTTCCCCCCAAAATTTTCCAGGGGGCAACTTGCCCTCCCCCCCCCAGTAGCTACGCCACTGATGGGCCTCTCAATATGCCCTTTATGGGATATATGGTACATGTGGGCAACCGTGGGTTAAACATAGTGACCCAGTCTTTTCCCATATGGTATCTATTTTGGCCAACCACGTAAAAATCAACAAGCAGCTGACTAGTGGCCCAGGTTTGCTACCAAATAATTTCCTCATGGGTCCAGGCCTCCTGCGACCTAAAATAATTAGGTTTAGGGGTTTCCATACTAGTTGGTACACCATATCTGTGTAATGATAAGAAATGAGGACACAGTGGTAACTGAGTGTCACTTCAATGTTTCTTTTGGGGTTCTGTGCCTTCGTTGCCCACAATGGGGCCCTGGACCCCAAAATTTCGATCTACTAACATGCTGCAATGTATTTTGACCCTTAATACTTCAACGTGTCATGTCAAGTGAATATCCAGGCCTAACCCTCGCCAATAGACCCAATGATGATTCGGTACTTCCGGTTCTTGAACTAAGTTTCTCCATCAACAGGGCCAATGATTTTGCTGTAAGGTCCCTGACATGGGCCATCTCATGTCACGGAAATTAGATAAAAAACATTTTGTTCCCCTCAGTGGATTTAGTGCAATGTACCATCGAAATTTCCAATCGAATCAAAAGTTCCACAAGTCGTAGCTTAAACATTACTTCTTTGGGCCCTTAGTATTGACAGGGGCCTATTACCATTCGATACCCACACGAGCCCCTTTGGTACATGAACGTATACATTTAGTACATGATAGTATGAATTCAGTACATGTACGTATGCAATCAGTATACATGATCGTACGCAATCAGTACATGAGCGTTTGAAATCAGTACATGATCGCATGCAATCATTGTACTTAGTATACTACATGAACGTGTACTTTTTCTATATCACATGAGTTTAGATGATCATGTACATCGCAAAATTTTACATGATGAACTTATGGTTTTAGTTTATGATGGTGTATATTTATATCAAGATCGTATGAAGTTAGTACATCATCGTATATTTTTGGTACATTAACGTATTATTTTAGTACATCATCATACGCGGTGAGCCTTTTGGCGTGCCATAAAATTGCAGAGTACTTCCAGTTTCACTTCATTCATAATTGGTTGCTACAAACGTCTATTTACATAAAGTAAAGAACAAAGACCCCCCCCACCCCCCGCTTTATAATTTTTGTGGAGATGCATCCGAAACATTAGAAAATCATTTCTGGCTTTGTGTATTGATACATCACTTTTGGCAGAACACTGCATCCGTATGTCTCAAACATCCACCTACTTTGGATTGGAAATTTTTTTAGGTTTGGCGACGGGGATGATTTCAAGCACCCTTTAATTCTTTTTTTCCTGCAATATAAATATTAGTTAGATACCTTCCCATAAGAAGAAAAAGATTTCTCGTAAATGTTGAGGTTCATATTGCTCGAAAAAACAAGAATGATGTAAGATCCTTTGATTTTTTTCTTCTTTTTTGGAAATGTCTAGTCTGAATGGTTTAGGTCTATGTGTTAAAAGTCTTATTATCATATTCGTTTTCTTTCTGTAGCTAGGCTGTATTGCTACTCATATTTTTGTATTTAAGATTTTCCAACTCAACTGTGAAAAATAGATGAGATCAGACACTCGGTTGCAATCCGTGGCGAAGGTCGACTTTTTCACGACTCCTTAAAGTTGGATTATCACTGCGGTAGGGAACGCAATTTTCAGGAAGCAAAATGCCGAAAGTTCTTTCTTTTTTAAACAAATATTTGAAAAAATGGAGCTTATATTGCACAAAACTATAGATTCTTTCGAAGTAGGTCGAGTTTCTTGTACGGAATTTGCAAAAGGGAAAACTAGTGAAGACTATGTCCTTTCTTTTCTCAAAATATTAGATTTCACGGCGAGGTTGTTACTGTTATATGACTGTGAACTTAGGCCTGCAGATTGAGTTTCCCCAAACGAAAATAAAAAAAATAAATAAAAAATTGTTATCTTTTAAGACAAATATTTGAAAAAAGAGCTTATATTGAAGAAAATTTGGAATTGCACATGGTAGAAATTTGTACAACCGCACTGGAGTTGCAGGCTAAATACAGTTTTTTTTTTCATTTTCCAGAGTTGGGTCATTTGCCTCGGTCACTGTTATTCTTGCGCAAAGCCATTGCTCAGAGATGTAACCTCCGACTTTAATCCTACTTGCATTATAAACAGATTCATTACCCAGCTATTAAATCTATCAGTTACATCACGAGCCTTTTCAAAGTAATGTTGAACACAGACGAGTTTAGTTTCATATAAGACACCTGAGGATAACATGTAAATAGAAAAAGGAATGGAGTAAACTGGAGTATCCTCCATCACGAACTAATGGTTTCACTATGCCAAAGCATTTAATTTTAGTTTATGGTTGCGGAACCACAATCCCCAGCCTACTTTTCATGTCATTTCACCTTCCTTTAGGATTGGCCCCAGCCCACACAAAGAAAACGAAATCAGAACCTGGTCATATAGCTTTAATTACACCATACGGTAAAATCATAAACGGTCACAACAATGTAGATGAAAGAGTATATTAAATATCGTGTTAAAACTTGATCATTAAGAAACATTGGTCAACTTCAGTATTAAGGTAACCAACTTTTCTTTCGTAAAATTAACTCTAAACCATCTCCAGTAGAGTTCCAAGCTCTATGTTTTCAAACATTTGTTTTAAAAGCAAAAGGGAACTTCGGACCAATTATGTTCTCTATTGTAGTCAATTGTAGAAAAGCAGACATTTAGCTCTGCCACACATGAAAAATTTCGGAATTTTTCTTTCTTTAAGCTAGGGGAAGGGGTAAGGGAAGTCCACCTTGTAGCTGCGTTACTGACTGTAATTCGTAACACTTTTGTTTTTAAATTAATATTTTCTTTTTGCCATTCAGTGACCCAGTGTGATCGTCTAAATGAGCAAGAACATATGCACATTAGTTGCTCAGAGTATCTATACCAGCTTGGTAGCTGGTGTTCCTTCTCCTGTGACACGGGTTTCGTACTATCTGGTAGTGCCATCAGAAGATGCGAAAGCTTCGGCTGGAGTGGCCAAGAAGCCACGTGTATTGGTAAGTGGGTGGAGTATTTGATTAGATTTCAGTTCCAGCTAAGGCAAAAGGTCCCTCCTAATAAAGACTTGTAAAAAATTAGCAAATCTTAGTTGGCTTACGACACACACTGTAACATCAAAGGAGCGAAATTCATTCCCGTCTCCGAAACGATCGCTCGTAAGCACGTGTGAAATTCACCCAGGCCAAGTGGAGTGAAAAATTGATACCAAATAGAGCTTTATTTCATTCCAAGTGTGTGTGAAATATCCGGCGTTCTATTTGGAGTGAATTTTTAACTCCACTTGGGTGAAATTCACTCGTCATGAGGAATCAGTCTGGACACTCTTTTTGGAGTGAATTTCAAGTTCACTCTTTGGAATGCAGATTGAAGGTCTTTCAAGAGCAACTTAATTTGTATTAGTTTTGCAGACTGTCTTTGCGAAACAACATAACTTCCGGTCTAGGCCAGCAGCTGGACCTGTACTTGGTTGGCTCTTACGTACGCATGTACTGTCAATGGGAGATAGCAACAGGGATTTATTTTTTACGTCGGAATTGATATGGAAATACGTAACCGATTCGACGCAATATTTTACGTGAACGTATACACATCTGTTGACCCCATAAACAATTGGGTGTGATAAACGTGGCTGAATTTGTCTCGTAAGTTTCAAGCGATGACGTAAAAAACAAAGAGGTGGGCGGTAATTCGTACGTACTGAGAGGAGGGAGGTGTCTAATATTAGACACATCTTTGCTGAAAGTTTGTGCATTCAGGGAGGTGTTAGTAGACACCTCCCTGGTCCAATAGACTTTGCAATCAGCGGTACCTCTTATGTTTTGCAAGGTCGAGGAGAATGACTTCAACGTTTTCCCTTTCTGGAAACCAAAGGTGAACTTGTTGTGGATATTAACACTGTTCAAAACAGTAGGCAGTTACAAGATCTGATTTTCAGGCCAATACGGGTACCTGCATTTACGGCAGAATGGTGCACCTCATTGGTGGTATTTCTTCAGCGGCGGATAGATATTGCCTAGACCAGGGTTGTCCAACCTTTCTCAGCGGTGGGCCACACGCAATGGTTCTCATAGACGAGGGGCCGCATTCTATACTTGGTTTTTTTTCTCAATTTTTCCCGACGCCCAAAGCAACAAAATGCAATCATTGCGCGTAGGGAACACTGATTCATTTTTGTTTTTGATTGATGAACAAATACATAAATTTTAGCAAAAATTGCTGGTGTTGGGCAGAATATTCGGACAAAGTTTTTTTTCATATTCCTCCTGAATCATTCTCAACCCGCCCCTGTGGACAACACTAATGTAGCTACATGTAACAGACATTTGAAATGAATGATTTCATTCAAAAGAAAGCATGACATAGCGGACGGCGAAGCCTAAAGTTGTAATCAATTAATCAGCTTATTGAATAATTTTGCAATATAGATTATTTCTGACGGGCCGGGCGCAACCTTTTCGCGGGCCGGACCGTGGCCCGTAGGTTGGAAAACCCTGGCCTAGACCTTCTTATCTGGCGTTCTTACTGGAGACGCTCCAGCCTATATTCACGATCTAAATGTATACTTAAACGTGTCTTCCCTGTCTGCCTTAATTACTGCACAATATCCCCCAATTGATCATTGTGTATCCCAATATTTGGACTTTCCTGCTTATTGTAATCATATATTGCATGTACGTGCTTGGTTTCATTAGTTATCCATCAGTTATTGAAGTAGAAGAAGAACCTTGCGACTTGCAGCCGGAAGGTTGGGAGTTCGAGTCCCGGTAGGGCCATACCGAAGACTTTAAAACAGAACCTTTTTCCATTGTGCTTGGTGCTCAACATAAGCAGTGGAGTAGGGAAAACAGGTCAGTGAGCAACAACTGGAAAAAGGCTGTGGCCGGCTCGAAGTTGAACCAATCGGTTGGAAACTGGACCGCAAAAGTCTGACCAATTATATATTTCATCCTTGTGGGCCTTTGCATTGTCAGCCATGGACCTATTATTTGCCTCTAATTATAATTAAATGTCATATATATTACAAATATATAACCATAATTTGGTAGGCTAATTGTCATTTGAGATAAGATCTTTACAACACTTTTGTTTTATTCCTTTATCTAAGTGCAGGCTCGGAGAGGACGTTAAGTCTTGAGAGATCACCAACTCCAGTCCCACCGACCCAACTAGTGACATCATTGGGTCAGATAGTAACGGAAGTAGATGCAAGCATTAGCCTTGAATACGAGTATGAATACAATGAATATGAGTATGAATATGAAGAATATGAAAACGTGGAACAGGCTGTCACGGATCAGATAATCAATTCCTAGATGTTGCAGGAATGTTCGAAGCTGCTATTTTAAGGTTCATCGCAGTCTGGTAACATTAGAGCAGCCACTTATTGGACAAATCAATATCGGTTAAAGAGAAATATAGAGATTAAAAAATGCTCCAACATAGCACACTAGGAAAATAGTCCCAGTAAGAACCAAACCATTTGAGTCTCAAAAATAAACCACAGGAATGGATTCATCTCCTCAAACTATAAAATAAAGGAAGTTGCATCCTTTAAAATTTTAAAAGAAAGTTTGGGTGAACAAAATCCTTCATGAGTTACGCATGATTAACTGTTTATATGAAGGAAACCCAGTTCTTGAATTTGAAGAAGGCTGCACATACTGTCATATTTTTAATAATCTATCACCCTGTGTTAATAAATTTAAGTTTTACAGGCAATGCAAGGTAAATATATCTTAGATTTGCAAGGTGACTATGTTTGGCAATGGATATAAAATTTTTAAGTGTCAGCATACTGTCCATCAAATATCATGTCCGCAAAGTGTTATGGTGCGCCATCTTGAATTTCATGTGTTAATATTTTATGTGTCTGCAGTGTATGGTGTAGCAACAGTTGATGACGCATCAGTATTTCGTAAGATGCCAGAATTTTGTGCCATCATTTTAAGATGCCAGCATTGTGGAACCATTTTGCTAGGCTTCAGTTATTGAAGCGGGGCACAGCTGGGCTTCAGCTGGGAAAGGCTAGCCCAGTTGGGCCCCACGTGGGAACACCTGACAAACACGGATGGGGCCCAGCAAGTAGCCCAGCTCAAACCCAGCTGGGCATGTTGGCTGGGAGTGGGAGTCCAGAGACGTTTATACGATTGCCGTCGTCCAGGCGAAACCTTTCTTTGCCCTCCCGGTCAAAGGAGTCTTCCAAAGGTTCCTAAAAGGAGGGGAGAGGGGCAAAAAAATTTGGGGCAAACATTTTGGCACGCAGAGCAAAACTGAAAACAACGTGTGGGTTTCTACTGGTAGAGGCCCCGGTAGTAAAGCATGGAAGCACCCAGAATTGAGGTTTAAGCAGGAGAAGTACATTTCATTTTTTCTGTTGACCCAAGTCATCACTGACCTAACTGGGGGAAACGGGGGGGGGGGGGGAGAATATGAGGGGGAAAATGCCTCTCTCGTGGCCACAAGGCATAATCATTGATTGGGTTGTCTAGGAAGAGAGGTGCTTTCTTCATCCAACCAATAGGATGCTATATCTTTTATGTCTGATATCTAACAAAGCTCTAAATTATCTATAAATGTTAAACCCCGTCCACACTATGCGATTCGATGCAACGCAACACATTGCAACGAGATAATTCAGACGGGTTGCAAAGTGTGGAATGCTTTGCGACTAGTTGCAAGCCTATACGCGCAACCCAGTCTCAAGCGACCGACAATGTCCGGTCGCGTAAGACTGAAACGTGCAACTGACAACAGTGACGCACTTCTTGAATGAAGCCCGCCAAGATCAGTTGATCGAAATAGTCAGAATACATTCTTGTCTCTTTAACGTAACAATTAAAAAAAGAGTAGGCCTATGTTAAACGTTAGAAGTTTGCTTGAATCGCTTCATGGACCTGGGACTTGTTGTTTAATGTGGAAACTGTGCTCTTAAAACTAGTTAGTCGTCAGTCACTCACCACTACAAGGCAATCTTGTTGCATCAAGTGGCGTCGCATAGTGTGGACGGGGCTTAAAGAAACGCTATAAATATTTTCAATAACAATAAAGCCATCATGTTTTTTCCTACTCAGTAGGCCTAAAGATTAATGGAAAACCCCATAAATAACGAGAAATGCTACATTAAATTTTTATTAATATTTACTTTTAGATTCAGGTTTCATAAATTTATATTCAAGGGAAAACTTTTATTTAGAAAACTTTTTAATAATAACAATCGCCTATGGGTTACAAGACTTGCAGACACATACGACATAATTTTTGTATGCACAGGTGACCATTTATAAAAAGAAAACGCTGTGGTATTTGTGAACAGGAAGATTATGCCTGTTGAAAATTTTTCCCAGGTAAAGATTCTACCGGCTGTGTTCTGCGTATCAAGCAGTTAGACTTTATCAATCATGCCTAACCAGAGGTTTTCATGACATTCCACAGGCTATATCCCTGGTTCCTGGAAAACAGTATTATCTAACTTTCAACGCATTTGCCTTTCCATTACACTACGTTCCAACTTTAGAACAGTGAAACAGCCAATGACAAAGAACTGTAACTCTTTTTGATCAAATCAAAGAAAACATTTTCTAAAAATTTTTATTTTAAGAATTGTATTCCGAAATTGAAAAGATTACTCAGTGACACTTTTTCATTTACAACTGCAGTACTTAAGGTACGATTATCATACTTCAGACGTTACCATCCTACAACCAATAGCCAAAGCAGATGTTTCAGACTATTAGACGACATTTTTTCCCCCATAGGCATTATTTCGTTTAAAAAGAGAACCTAAAAGCCAATTGCAAGAGAAGGGAATCTTATGCATTGGACAATCCACCCTTGCGGTAGAAAATGGGATTTTCAAGCAAGAAGCACTATACTGTGTTGCTACATTTACGGAAACAAAAAGTTTTAGCAGCATCAACAAGTATAATATATATTGTAGCATCCCCCAGTTGCATGAACACTGGATGCTGGGAAGTGGAGGGAGGAAGTTTCAAGTGGAGCTGCTGAAAATACAAAGGAAAAGCTTGGACGTGACCTAATATATGGGGCTTATGGGGTGCTGTGCAGAGGCCGTGGAGCCAATTTTGAAGTGCAGGGACTAATCAACCAAGCGGCTCAATATGTCCGATAAAATGCAGTTTAAGGCAGCCCAAAATGCAGTTTAAGGCTGCCCAAAATGCCCACAGCAAAAAAAGTGCGGGGGCTGAAGCCCAACTAGCCCCATGTCTCTGCATTCCATGCTGTTGAAGGTATAATTAACACTTCAATGATTTAGTTTCTTTGCCTCCAAATTAAAGCAAAAGCAAGCATAACAATACTTGTTCCTTTTTCTGCAAACTCTCAAATGAGTGCAAATTTTGTAAGTCTTTTGAATATTAGACATACATTACATATAACCCTTCCAGAGAGCTGTAATGAGTCACCAGGTTTTGCAGCCGAGCCAAATCATTTGCTGCTTTAAAGTGTACCATAAGTCAAAAATTCAAAAATTTATATATATCAAACAGCATGAAATATGAATTCTTAAAGTCCAACTCCCATCTTCATAGAGCATTCTTGAGCTGAGATATAAAATGTTAAAGTTTGTTCACTAAATTGGCCCATTGTGAAATAATTTCAAACTCTTTTGTTGTACAACTCACATCACCTGCTTTGTTTCCCTTTAAAATTAAAAATATTTTTTTTACCTTGGAAACTTCCTGTTTGATGGCATAGCATGGTGCACAGAGAGGGCTTAATTAAGTTCATTGCCCAATATGAGTCAGAGTACTATCACACCTTGGTACAAGGTGCAGTGACTTTCAGAATAACAAAGAAATACAAAGATTGTAATTTGAGTAATACAACAATGACATCACAAATTATTGCTCAATGTACCATTTTAAGTTGAGTGAATAAACTTCAACATTTTATATCTCAGCTCAGGAATGTCCTATGAAGGTGGGAGTTGGACTGTTAGATATCATTTGCCATGGTCTTTTAACATATATTTTTGAATTTTTTGACTTGAGGTACACTTTAATTATATAGTCACTGTACTATCTCTATGAGGCAAAACATGATACAATTCCTGAAGTCATAACCCTTTTGAAAATAAATGACTCGAGTATGACTAATAAAAACTCTCAACTCTTGTAAGCAATTTTAACTGACAGACTGTTGAAAATAAATGACTTCAGTATGACTAATTAAAACTCTAAACTCTTGTAAGCAATGTTAAGTGATGGACTGTTGATACTCTAATAATATCCCAACTGAAATAAATAAAAAAAATGTGGCAACATTCTTCTTGGTTTCTGCTCTCAAAATGAATAGTACTCAAGTAACACATAAAAACACTATCCTGCCATAACTGCATTAAATCTATCCAGCATGATATTTTAACTGGAGATACAAAAATAATTTTTAAATTAGCAAATATTCTTTTTGAATTACTACAATTATCTTGCAGGCAAAAGTTATTGTATCCCTTGCACTCAAATTCTGAGATAGATTTTGTATTAACTATAAACAATGCTTTTATACATATTATCTGCAATTAATTATTTGGTTCATGCTCAGCTACACTGTGTTTCTAATTATTGCTGTCAAACGCTGCTTAAAACCCTGAATCCATCTCATAAAACCCTCTCCCTTCAGGTCCATGTGCCATCTGTCGTGTCGTTTTCTTTATGTGTCTTGTTTCTTCCATCATGTCCTCTTCCTCTAAATTATCAAAATCTGTGATGCTACTCCATCCATCTCCACGACTCGTGCTCATTGTTCCAACATTATAATGTCGCAGGTCATCATCTGAATGGCTGGACAGTGTACGTGATGTGAAGGAATGTCCATCACCATAGTAACCAGCTCCATCTCCATAACGTGAGGAGCCACCTCCACTTCTGATGGAGTGGCGAGTGTTGCCAGCAAACGATTCGTCTCCGCTGATGATGAAAAGTTCGTTTACAATTTCTTCTCTTGGTTTTGGCTCGTCATGATAAACCTTATGGGAAGACCGTTTTGTCATGTGCCTTTCCTCTGATACCATCATGTCATCCTCTTGGAATTCTCGCATGGTGTGTTCTTCCTCATGAAAACTGGACTGATCACCAAAGTCAGCCATTGGGTCTAAATAGTTTTTAGTAGAGCTATATGTGTTCAGTGCATGGTCGTTATCATAACCTACATCCACTACTGCTTCAACATCGCCCTGACTATGAAGTGACCTTTGTCTGGAATCTCTATACCTGTTATCATGATCAGTTTGGTCATCATAACCAACATTGACCGTGATACTCCTATTCATATTATCAAACCTTGCTGTACTTGTAGAATACTGAGAAGCAGTCTCGTCAGATGCACGACTGTTAAGCATGGCCCTTATTTCAGCTGCAGTTTGTTTCCTTAACTGTTCTCGATCAATTTCATTAGTCACCATGCGACTGTAATCACTGCTAACCTGCCTGCCCTGATTATTCAAGGTGTTGGCACTTCTCTGGTTCTGAGAGAAAGAACGAGATTCAATGAATGATGTTTCTTGCATTCTTGGGAAAGTATCTGCAAATCTTGCATCAACATCTTGTCCTGTGAGCACACTGACAGAGCCATCCCTATTGATCGTTCCCACATTTGCTGCATTGGACACATCCTCTGAGTAGTAACTTTTCTGTATTGATGAAGTATTCATTCCTCCGTTACTTGTAAGGCTACTCCCATCTCCATATGCAAAGTGATCCCGAGTGACTTTGCCTCCACCACCAACCATTGAAGTTAGAATGAGAGCCTCCTGTGCCTCATCAACATGGAAGCCTTCATCCCCCACGAATAAAGTCATTTCCTGGAGATAGCAAAATATATAGGTTTAACAACCACTATCAACAAACACCTTTCAGCCTTTAAATAAATCCACAATGCCAAGGGAGGGTGACATTAACATCAGCCATTACATGGGGTTATTAGTCTTTATCAAATGACTGCTGGCAATCCAAACATCAGCATATTGTTTGAACTGTCGCTCTAAAGGTAGCTGAAAGGGAAGTTTTCCCATATGAGCAGGTATGGCAAATTTATCTTTGGACGGAGGGTGACATTAACATCAGTCATTACATGGTGCTTTACGTTTTTATCAAATGATTGTTGGCAACCCAAACATCAGCATATTGTTTGAACTGTCACTCTAAAGGTAGTTGAAAGCAAAGAAGTTTGCCCATATGGCCAGGAATTGGCAATTAATCTTGTGGTCATATTGTGACTGCATGGGCTTGTCTCAAAGGGCAAATATTTTTGTAATATTTTTTATTGGTTTGTTGGTGTTGTTCATCTCTACTTTTAGATCAACTGCATGAACAAGTGGTGAATGCATTCACCTTAAAGCCTGGAGGTCTGGAGTTTGACCCCTGGTCCGCTCATACCAAAGTATTTAAAACTGGAGCCTACTGCCATTGCACTTGGTGCTCCTTTTAAGCAATGGAGTAAGAAAAACAAGCCAGTAAGCCAAAACTGAAAAAAGGAGGTGGCCAGCACAACTTAACCAAGTACTGAAAAAAAAACTGAGCTGTAAAATGGCATCTTCATACAAACAACTTTAAACAACTTGTGACCTTTGGGTTTGATCTAGTGGCACTCACAGTTGTTTTTCCAAATGGGGGTCAATGGGTTGTTTTCCCTTCTTAGTTACTTATGCATCACACACAATGGCAGTAAATTATGGCAAGCTGAATGAGCAATAATTCAAAAAACAGGGTGTTTCACTGCAGCTAATCGCCAAAACCTTTGTTTATCCACTGAAAAACAAGGTTATTGATAAACTCGGTTTATTTCCCCCAAAACACAGTTTTTCGATAAAATCAGTTTATCAACCGCAAACACGGCTTTTCGATGAGCAGAGTTTTTTGACAAACTCTGTTTATCAGTCAAAAAACTGATTTTAGTCTTTCGGTTGATAAACCAAGTTTTTCATGATAAACCCTGTAATGGGGTCAAAAAACCAAGTTTATCAGTGAAATCCAGTGTTTTAAATTTCAAACATTCAGCTTGCCATAGTAGGTTCCATTTTTAGAGCCTTTGCTATGCCTTGGTCTTTTAATTTGAACCAAACCCAATCCTCTTAGGTAAGCTGCAGTTGCCATCAGAAAAAACAACTGGCCTTACGTTTGAATGAAGTCTACTTTTACAGGGATGTATTTAACAGAGGGACAAAAATGGATACCATTGATCCAGCTCCAATCATCACAGCTAGGGCACTTGCAGCCATGTAAAATACTGAAATTATTTCAATTGATTAGCATATTTTGCTAATGATTTGTAAAGTCTTCAATGTACAAGATGACATGTTTTCGTTTATTATCATGTTGTGATTACTAAACAAACATTAACTTCCTCACCTGTGCTTCATATTCTTTAAGTTTAGCCACATCAGTAGAATCGTATCCTTTATTTACATTACTGCAACAAGAAAGAAACATCTTGATTAGCTTCTTCCTAACAGTATAAATATAGCGCCCTCAATGGTTGGTGACACGCAAGGTAAACAAAGTAAGTTCATTTAACTGGACACAAAGGACAATCGGTGGAATTTTTCATCATCAGATTTAAAAGCACTTTCTACAGAAACTTCTTTGTTTTAGAAATCTTTCATCTTTATTCTGAATGTACAATGTACAATTTACCACTGATGTAGGTTTACACCTACAATTTTTTGCCCCAATGTGAAAATTCACAAAGAGATTTATACATAAATATGAATTCAAATCTTTATGCAATAATTTTTCCTTCCCTGCCAGTATCTCGCTGGATACATGTATGATTCAAATCATGGAATATTTATTAAATGCACCACTATAAGTAGATTTAAACTCTCAGATGTGTATTGCTAAAGAGGTAGTGGTTATTGGGTCACTATATATGACTGGATGGAATTAAATTTAAATTTTTAATGAGGACAATGGTAGGTCACCTATCAATCATTGGTATTCATCAATGCTGACTGCATCATAGCGTCCCCATGTGACAATTTTGTGCTATATATATGAATGACAATGTAGTTTTTTACATGAAAGAAAGAACATTATGACTTCACTTGCTTAAAGATAAGGACACTCTAACCAGACCTCACAAAGGGGTGGTCATGTGTAACAAAATCCTCCTTATCTGTTCATTTAATTGTTGTAAGAAACCACTGTCACTTCTAGAATAGCACTTAATCCCTGGCCTGTGAAGAACTTTTTCCAGTTGATTACACAACCTATTTACACAGCAGATAAGTCACTCAAATGCCAAGTGATTGCAGAGTTAACCTTTTGTTTAGATTATAAATGGGAAGCCTTTAATTACCCAAAGAAGGGTTCGTATGTCACTGAGAATAAATCAGCCATGTTCACAGAAACCAAATTTAATTGAATCTGGTAACAGATACCCAGTTTACGAGCCTAAACCTGGGTCTGGATCTATGAACAGATGAAATTGTAATGACAAAGTAGGATTTAAGTAAATTTCAACTAAAAACTAGAAGCAAGAGACGGGTGCAAACAAGAAAAGTAAGATATTCTTACCCAACATAACTCTCTGTAGTTTTTGTGACAAGGGCAGCTTTTGCATCACTGCCGGCAGCACCGGCAGCACCAGCTCCTCCAAACAATTTAAACCTGAGTCAAGGTCAAAAACAAGATGAACCACATTAGAACTCTTATCCACAGTAAAGAAATGATTTTCATTTGCTCAGGAATATACTTCACCCCTTTTGCTACTAAAGTGGGTCCATCCCAGCATTCTGAGCTATATATTACATTATGTAAATACAGTACAAACAAGTTGCATGAATAGTTTTTGCATGGAGGATGCCATATTGCATTACATGCATGTAGCCAGGATTGTGTCACAGGGAGGGTTTTGGTATCATGCTGGTGGGGGGGTTGAGTCTCGATATGAGGAAAAAGGCTATTAAAGGATAGAGAGGAAAAATTCCTATATTAGGTGTTTTTTGCATTGCAAGGTTGGTTCACAGGGGGTTGCAACCGCCAAAACCCCTACGCCACTGTTGCATTACCTATAGTACATGAGGGTGCACATGGGTTTAATAATTTCCTCTTCAAGCCTACTCTGTGTCCAAAACACAATTAAACACAGTACATTTATAAACAGCTCTTTTAGGATGCAGCAATGCAGTGTTTTCCAATGTAACCATACACATGTAGTATTGGTATATATTAGGGTTCAGCATAGTAAAGGAGTTAACGTAAAGTCAATGAATCAAAGTTTCACATTATAGTTTATAGTAACCACTCCAATATCCCTTCTTCAAGGTGTTGCTTAAGCTATGGTCACGCTACAATGAATTTGGATCAGATTCTCAATCTCTGATTGGAAAGAGCCAAAAAGTTACCAACCTGTGTAAATATACGTGTTGTGCCTTAGCTAAAAAAGGCAATTAGTTCCAAATTCGCAGGTTTTCACGTTTTTCCAGGGGTTATCACAGGTTTTTGCATGAAAACCTGTGTTTCCCTTCACATTGACGATGCACGTTGATCATTTCTCACAGGTTTGCCACAGGTTTTATGTGCAAAATGTGTGGTGTTGAAAACTAGGGTTAACAAAGAATTCTTCAATAAAACCTGTGGCTTGATATTAAAGGCAAAGAAAGGTGTGCCAAACCTGCGTCAAACCTGTGAGTAGAAGGTTCCAAAAACGCAGGTTTGCCACTCAAGAACAAGCGTGATTTCCTTTGCTTTTCCACCTGTGATCACACATGGTGCAGACACAGGTTGGTGCACCTATTTTTGTAAGTAAGTTAGTTAGATGGAGTTTTACCGCCCAGTTTCCAACCTATTGGTTCAAGTTGAGCAGGCCAAAGCCTTTTTTCCAGTTGTGGCTCACTGGTTTGTTTTCCCTACTCCTTGGGTGACCTACCTTAGGACTATGAACATTAAATTTGTGGTAAATATTTTTTGACATCACAACAATAGACAGATTTATCCGACTCCACTGTCCAATATGAAGTGTATTATGTCTGTGTGAGACCCAAAAAAAGTCATTTGGAAGGCATTTTACTTTTACAGACATTAGATGCAAATCATACATTAACACTAGTTGGCAAATTTTTTGGCTCTTTCCGACCAGAGATGGAGAAGATTTTAATAAAAACCTGGAAAAATTGGATTGCAGTTTGATCCTAATTCGTTGTAGCAGAGTGTGACCTCAGCTTTAGTGTTATATAATTGTACCTCATGTGTAACTTATGACAATATGATGCAAAGGAACTAGAATAAAAACAACGCAAAAATAGAGAGATGAACAAACAAAGGTATTCATAGGAAATAAATGAGAGCTGGAGAAACAAATGAAAGATTTAATTGATAAGAGATAAATATTCCTACCATCCTGGCAAACAGCAGAGCAGAATGATAAAGAGAAGTGCCCCTAACAGAAGAAGCAAAGCCAGGGCTAGGAGAAGAGCACCGAGCCATCCGATTCCACCAACAGCATCTGCTCCTGTAAGAGGCTGGTAAGACAAAAATAATCAACACATTGAGACTTTCCTATAAACCAACAGCACTTTGTGAATCTCATTCTGCAACCATTTAAATAGCTCAAAATAACAGGGGGATTATCACATTACCACAATAATTACCTTTTACATATAAGCACTTGAAACACAAAAAGACAATTGTTTTAGGTTGAAACAAATTGGAGTTTTAATGATAACACACCATCAAAGGAACTGTTTCCACTCAAAAGATCTACTCACTAAAGGGAAGGTTTAGATTTTTCCTCTTCATTGCATTTTGTCCTTACTCAGGATACATGAAAGAGGTTCTAAAACATTTTGGAAGTAACTCTCTACATTTCTACATTCTACATTTCTCTGCATTTCTGTTTAAAACCTATATAAATTTACACATTATTTAATAAATTAGTTGGTAACAGGTTGGTATTAATGATATTGATAATTTTTAAGAGTACATATTCAACTTCCAATGTAATTTTAGTGTTAGAAAGCTAGAGGAGACTAGGCCTTGAATGCGATCACATACTATCACTTGCCTCAAATTAAAGTAAGGGGTGTGATTTTTTTTTTTTGCACCCCTAGATACAGAATGGGAGCTCATATAAATCTATTTAAGTTTAATAAAACAGCACACCTATGGCACTCCATAATCTGAAAGGTGTGATTTGTAGCACACCCAGAAAGTCTAAGGCCTGAGAGGGGGGATTTATGACTGTCAAACCCAAGTCCAAATTGATGGTGCTCTTGGTCAAAGTTTCAGAAAGATTTCCGGGTGGGTTAATAGCTTGCTTCAAGGTCCCTGTATGGTGCAGTCTGAAGGATTTTAAAGACTTTTTATTTTTGTTAGTTAAAACACTGCTGAAAAGGTGTTCTCTTATTCAAATAAGAAAAAAAGATGACGACATTTTGTTTTTTTACACTTTGAAGAAGATGAAAAGGAGGGGGAAGGAGTAAATAACATTGCAAACTCATCTGCTTAGAGATCCAAACTCTGGTTTTGGAATCATAAACTTCATGCTGTTTTGATCATGGCAAAAAAGTTTATTTTCTAATCTCAGTTATCTATTGTCCAAGTGAGGTATATCAAGTTTCCAAACCCACTGCTGGAGGTCTATTATCATCACTTCACTGAGCTTCCGTTCCACTAAGGTTGCAAAAAATTACACAGTACTTTGGGCAGGATTGTAATGAAAACTACCCCTGCATGAACTGCATGCTGTGGCTTAGGTTTCTTGAGGAGGACTAAATGTCTATGAATGGGGTATGATTGTCTGTCAATCATCAAATTGTGTAATGGGCAAGGAAGGAAACCATGTGCATATTTTTACCATGATAGAATTCATCATGTGGGTATCTGTTACCAAATCCAATTAAACTTGGTTTCTGTGAAGATGGCTGATTTATTCCCAGTGACCCTTTTATTTTTATTATTATTTTTATGTTACATATTATATATATAATGTAATTATAAATTACCCTTCTTTGGGTAATTTAAGGCTTCCTGTTCATATTCTAAACAAAAAATTCTGCTATCACTGGACATTAAAGTAGCTTATCTACTGTGTTAGTACGCTGTGTAGTCAACTGAAAAAAGTTCCTCACAGGGCAGCGGTTAACTTGAGAGCTATTCTAGAAGTGAAAATGCTTTATTACAACAAATAAAGGAACAGATAGGGAGAACTTTCTTACACCCGACCCCTCCTTTGTGAGGTCTGGTCAGAGTGTCCTTATTTTTAAGGAGATAAAGTTATATTGTAAACCTCCTTCTTCTGGGAAGTTGGGGGCAATTGATTCCCGCACCCCTTCCCTTGTGATGGAAAAACTTACATAGCAGCAAAATATATCAAGCCAATGTCAATAAAAAATGAAATGAAAAACATAATTACTCACATAAACATCTACTACTCCAGAGCCGATGAACAGCATATTGATACTTCCACTGTTTTCATCAATTTTGCTGCATTAAGACAAAGGGCAGACACTCATAAATATAACTCATAATTCATGTTAATAAAGAGGGGATTTCAAACCTGCATTTTCAATGGAAATTATAACAAAAGTCCAACTTAATTTGGGACTGAGAAAGAAGTTGGATTTTACAAACAATGAAAACCCAGTATAAACTTTGTTCTAAACATCATGAACTTGACTATAAGTGTCATATAACACAGAAAACTGTCTAACACAATTAAACTCCCCTATCCCCCAACCAGTCAAACACCCCTGACATGCTCCCCACCCCTCATTCACTGGCTAGAGTTAATTCATAGAGTGTTTTTATACTTACGTAGTGACAGTTTCTGCATCTAAGACTTGATTGGTGTTGGTATCAATAACATGGAAATACACCATCGTACGCGTGTTATCACGTACCCCGTTTTCATCTACAAAAGCTGTGATGTCATCAATGCGGACAGTACCACCAGTAATGTTTTGTAATTTCCTGTTTTTAATGCAATAAATGAAATGTTATTAAATACAGCAGCACTTAGTTTGCATTTTCTGAGCACAAATAACAGCACTTGTTTAAAATCCATCCAAGAAAATATTTAACATTTATAAATCTATTTAAAAATGAAATAATCTCTCCATGTAAGAATCCCTTGTCAGCGTGATCGTCGAAGCTTTATATGAAAATGGAAGTACGTAAAAGCACACTGAGTTTTAGGTAGAACAGTGCTGTAATAAGAACATGTCAATTTATAGTGAACAAGAACATGTATTCATTTTGATTCTATGCAAAGCAATGCCACATAAATCTAGTGTTAGGATAGGTTAGCTCTGCTGGAAGAACATATTCCTTTAATTCATTAAACTTCCTATTTTCTAAGGGGGGGAAGCAGTAAAATTTGGCAAGTTACCCTGCAGCTTGTTAAGTATTTTATGTCATGCAACTTAAACTTAAAGAAGCTATTCTGAAAAGCAGGTAATATCCAGACAAAATAGATCCCCCTGCAAATCCTCTTACCCTATTATTAAGAATACGCAGGCCCCTGGGAAGGGATCGTTAAAACCCATGGTTGAAGCTTCCCCAAAAAAAAAAATAAATAAAATTAGGGTAAAATGTGACAAAAAGGTGATGATTAAAAATTACACTTTTTTTAAGTCACCCCTTCCAGTTTAGAGAAGAATACAATCCCCTGACCCCTGCTTAAAAACCCCTTCCTGTTACACATCAAACAACCACTGCCATGGCACAACATGCCCAAGTACAGGTTTTTAAAAACAGATGACTCAAAAGTTAACCCTTTTTAATTTAAGTGTAAAATTGTCTAACTATGTCTATCATGTAAGTCTAGCCAATAACTTTTTAATGAATATCTTAACTGCTAGATGCTTTCATTACAAAATAACAGGTAAGAAACATACGTATTTCAATCTTTTTAATACGTACTGTATCAAGATATCTTGATTTTGTCTAACATTCTGTGGTGAATCATCAACCACCAGGACAACTCTCTGGTTCTGTTCTAGGACACGGATCTAGAAAAAGAATGAAAGATACAACAACAGAAAAAAGAATGTGAGAAAAGTTTGTATCAGCAAAATCAGAAGCAATCGAAAAGAAGTAAAACATTTTTCAATAAGAGAAAATAAGAGAAAAGCATAACAGATTTTCTGTCTTTGACATATAAACAGTAACATCTTTTGTGTTTGCAGAATACTGTCTTCTTTGTACAGGGAATAATTTAGCATTCAAATTTTGCTTAGCGGTTTTGAAGATTTTTGAGGTCCTCCACATATTGTTTGTGAAAAAGGACAGGTTATGCTCACAAAAAACTGCTACACAATTTTTCATTTGTGTAGCAACTTGGCCTGTTTGTGTAGCAAATTGTGATGTGATACTGGATAAATTATTCCCTGTTGTAAAGAAAAATCTTATGGAGACTTAGGGAACAGATGAAAGGCCAAACAATGAATTCTGAAAACATCATAGGCAAAGGTATAATGCAGCAGCTTTATTCTTGGGAAAACACAGACTATGAACTTAATTTGCTAAAGAAGAATAGCAAACAGGCCTATTCTCCTCAACAGAAAGGTCACTATGGAATGCAATGGGTTGGAAAAAGGGGAAAAAAGTGGAACTGAAGGAGTTACATATGAAGTAAAGCTTGAATACTGTTAAAATATTTAGGATTTTACTTATATTTCCACTGGGTCTTAAAATGCAGTATATCATAATAAAACAGAAGGCTAAGATATTTTCAATCAATTACTCTCACCTGTACGGTTACCGTGCCAACCTCTCCTGTATTTTGGTCTACGGCTTCTACCTCTAACTGATAAAATCCATCTAGATCATCTTCTGTAAAAAGAGCACTTGTCACAATTCGACCTGTATCCTCCTCAATGTAAAACCTGTTAATAAATTACATCAATGAAAAAGGCATCAAACCTGCAAGTCTGTTTTACTGTTAGGAAAGGTAATGCAGCCTACTGCATACTGCATGCACGGTGTCAGCCATACATGTGCTTAGGCATGTACAATGAGACACAGGTTCACAGGAGAGTTACCATGATTTTGTCAACTAAAATGTGCTTCTCTTACGTGTATGTACTACTGCCTATTGTTTATAGTAATGCACTCAAGGTACCGATCTCAACGTACACTCAAGATGTGCCACAGGTTATTGTGCAATGACATACCCACGGTTTTGAGAAAGGTTGAAAAGGTATATGATTATACATTGTTCATGCTGGAAATAGCACCATATGGGAAACTGCTGACTACAAAGTAGCCTGATTTTTAATAAAAATTTTTCATTGGATAAAATGATATGATCCAACTGTCAACAACTTATCGTACCAAAAACAACAAAATTGTACTATTTGACAGCTTTGCAAATATCCCGAGTAATTTTATCTGGCAAGAATTAGGCAGACAAGTAAATTTACCTTGCAGGCACTTACTAAATCAAGAAATGTAACCAGCAAATGTTATCAGTAATTTGTTGGCACATGGAATTACGGGCACAGCATAGGATACACAAACCGAGGGCAGGACAGTGTGCGGCATTACTTCGTTTTCGTATGAATTTAAGTGTCTAGTCAACTCAACCCTAAAAAAAAGAGAGTCTCAGTCCAACTTTACAGCAAACTAAAATATTTTTACACCAGAAAGGCAATAAATGGATACAGTCTACTTCACAAAATCACACTATACATTCTTCCAATATGTTATGAATGGATTAAGAGAGAATGATTTCAGCAAATTTCCAAGTAAACTCAAATTTTGGAATACGCATTGTAGGTGTGGGATTGACTTCCTTATCGCCACAATGTAGAGAATGTGCACAAAGTATGTGAATAGCCTCCAAAACATATTGAACTTGCCTGGTACTGGGTAAACTCATAATTTTACCAAGAAGATGATGGGCAAACTAGCGGTCTTTTACCAAACCAGTCAGTGACTGAATTTGTTATATTACTTAGAGGATGCTAAGCAGACTTAGGATTTCACCTTGAATGTATATCCTGTGAACCAGAATTAAGGTGCTGGTAATTTCACCACTAGGTGAAATGACTAATGATTCACCTTGAATGTATATCCTGTGAACCAGAATTAAGGTGCTGGTAATTTCACCACTAGGTGAAATGACTAATGATTTCACCTTGAATGTATATCCTGTGAACCAGAATTAAGGTGCTGGTAATTTCACCACTAGGTGAAATGGCTATTAATGATTTCACCTTGAACGTATACCCTGTGAACCAGAATTAAGGTGCTGGTAATTTTACCACTAGGTGATAGGTGCATGTAATTCCACAGACCATGAAAAGAATAAATTCATTTGGGGAAAGCATCTGCTGACAAATCCTCAAATATTTAACACACCTGGTTTGGAAGATACTGCATGGTAGGTAACAAACATCTAAAAACTTTATGCAATGGTCCTCTTGCAATTTCACTTCAAACCTGCTCAAGCCTGAAAAAGACTTTCCTTTCTTATACATCCTTCCCACGGTCACTTGAACATAGTGTTCATGTTTTATATGATACTTACTCAGAAAGAGCAGAGGAAATAGTTCCGTCATTGTTCATGAAGATTGCTCGTGAAATTCTGTACATAAACATTCCAGCACCACCGGCATCAGCATCCATGGCAGTAACAGTGATCACCGTAGAACCAAGAGGTGACTCTAGAGGAATTCCTATGGAAAGTTAAAAAAAAACAATGATTATACTTATATAGAGACAAAGAGCACAGCGAAAAGAGAGGAGACTGTATGGTCAACTTGTGTAAATTCATGAAAACAAAGAACCAGAAAGAAAACCAGAATGCATAAATGCATAGGCCTATTTCCAAAGAGCAATTACAATAATTGTGGGATAGAGTTTTGGGTGTACGTCAATTTTCACCACAGTAAAATGCCATTGACAAAAATGACAAAGACCAAAACTCTATCCCACAATCCTTTGTAATTGCTATTTGGAAATAGGTCTATTGAGGTTTTAATGATAAAATACATGCTCTTTTTCAAAAATGCCCCAAATTTCCAATATTCCCATCTTTAACTGCCCCTGTAGGATGGGGGTTGTAGAATATGTCCACCACACTCTCCGCCTGTTGTAAGATGTGACCAAAGGGAAGGACTTGCACTGGTTTTAAACTATATTTGAAACAAGGATTTAAATTCAACCGTATCTAAATCTAATTTCAATTTATTTCTCTTTTATCTAGTTGACACAATATAAGGGGAGCGTCATTTATCTAACCGGCCAGTATGGGTGTTTACATTACAGGAAATGCTCAATAGACAGAATTTAGAAAAACTCAAAGCACAACCGATCCTCTTAACTCTGTGTAAGTCAACTTCCTAGTAGACATGAACCTTATCTTGACTCCTGGAACCTTGTACTGTTGAAAGTCAACCATGCATGACACACTTAAAAGCTGTGCTAGGCCAACAGGAGGCCCTCCACCAACAAATCAATAACGTGGTCTAATCCTTCTTACCCAAGATGCCATTGGCAGATCGGGTAAGACTAGGTAATGGGGAATTCCCTGTCATGTAGACACAGGAAATACATAAGTGACTTGACTTTAACCAACAGTTAGATAAATAACTCTGCCCTAAACAAGTTCATGTTGTGTGTCCTTGAATCCCATCTAACTAAGTAACTACAAATTAACCCATTTTTTGGTCACTTGTGAAATGCTTTAACATTGTTGGAGAAACGGTAATGTGTTCATACTGTATGTGTCACTGGGTTTTGATTTTTGCCAACTACACAGAAAAAAATCTTCTGAATTCTTGGGTAATTTTGTTTTATTCTCGTACCCCAGATACAATCTTCAATGTTTGGCACCTTATGACTCTGAATGACCTATGACTGCCATCAAAAGCAATAAGTTTTATTCACTGACCGTAACAAATGCACATGAAATTTATGCAAGCCTGATGTCCATCAATAACAATAGTGACCATCTTGTCACTATAACACATTCACATACCAAGTGTGAAATCTATCCAAGCTTCCTATCTCTGGAAAATGTGTTAGAAATGTTTTTAAGACTTGACCCAAGTGACCTAGCTGTAGAAGACTTTTAACCTTTACTATAAAAAGAGGTTCTCACCATAATGGATTAACATACAAAGCACATGGAAATTATCCAAATTTATACGTTGAGATTCCATATTACCAAGGAGTTCAGAATTTGACTCCTGAAAATATTTGATGAGCTTTGACCTCCAACAAAATGATGGGGGCTATCTTCAAAGCATAATGCATCTATATGCAAAGTATGAAATCTTTTGAAGCTTCCTATCCTGTTAAAAAAAGTTTTCAGACTTGGACCCCAGGTGACCCAAACTCGATGATTTTCTGGTCAATTAACCATGGATTTACTGGTCAATTGATCATAATTGTACTGATCAATCTAGCATGATTGCACTGGTCAATTATTGGAATTGTACTGCTCAATTAACCATGATTGTCTGGTCAACTGTCTGGTCAATTGATCATAATTGTAACATGATTGCACTGGTCAATAAAGCATGCTTGTACTGGTTAATTGACCATGATCATACTGGTCAAATAATTGGAATTGTACTGCTCAATTAACCATGATTGTCTGGTCAATATCATAATTGTAACATTATTGCACTGGTCAACAAAGCATTCTTGTACTGGTAAATTATCCGTGATTATACTGATCAGTCTGATCCCATTCAACACATTATACCATGCTGAAAGGTAATCCTTATTCCCATCAGGTATACTGTGTGCATTTTACACCTATCCTTCACGTATCTTTTATATGATACAGATGCAACCAAATTTTACAGGGTTTCTTTTAGTTTTTTATATATATATTGTATCCTATCTTATGTCATCATACCTAAGCCACAGGCACACTACAATGGACTAGGATGGGATCCCAATCTAATTTTTATGAGATTTCACTAAAATCTTTCCCATGCCTGGCTGAGAAAAACCCAGATTTGCCAACTAGTGTAAATTAATGATTTGTACCAGATGTTTATGAAAATAGAGTGGTAACTTATTTTGTTGTAATGTCACATTGTCAGACCGCTTCTTTCCAATATGCAAATAACATCACCATGGCCCAAGAAGACCCATTAGACAAACGCAGTACCAATGCGGCTCTCTCCACCTAACCCCACAGTTGTTATCTTTCCTTAATGTATTGAACAAACAAGCTTCCAATTAGTCCCCATTGACAACAACTTCCTCATCAACAAGTTGCCAGGGGCCAATTCCTGCTAACTATCAACTGAGTCTATTGTGTGAGGGATCAGATATGCACCACTGTGCAACCTTTTTGAGCAAACACTCCAAATAAACTAAGCAAAAAACCCACCGAGACAGCCACCAGACTGGATTTTGAATTTCCAGAAGGTGCTGCATTTCAGTAATGGGCATTCTAGCAGCATGCAAAATAATTAGTACAAATTTAATTTTTGCAGTCCTGTTGAAAGTATATATTTACACAGGTTGGCAAATTTGGGGTTTTTTCCTATAAACAGAGATGGGAGATTTTAATGAAAACTGACAAAAATTCATTGTAGTGGGACTGCTGCTTTAGTATGCATGCATGGAACATAAATCAAAGTATCAAACAATAGAGTTAAAAGAAAAGAGCTTACCAGTTACAATCATAGATCTTACAAAGAATGGAGGATTGTCATTGACATCTCCTACTGGTATGTTAATCACTTTGATAGAGGTGTCGCTGACGACGTCATAGGGACCTTGTGGTACATAGTTCCTGTCATTTGTAGCTTTAACGATAATGGTATGGTCACCTCTACTTTCACGATCAAGGGTGCCTATGACGGTGATTTCTCCAGTTATTGGGTCGATCTCGAATAAGTTGTCATCATTGCCAGCTGTAAGGGAAACAATTCATTTTGGTAAAGTCAAATACTGAATTCTAAGGCATACTGTGACATATCTTCTTGAGAATGCAACATAGATACCCAAGTAAATCCAAGGTGGTGTGGCATTGGGTTGGGCGGTATACATGTACTGACGTCAATACCGGTACTAGAGGTGCAGGTAATGAAAAATACCGAACATATTTGGTGTGTTACTAATACTGGTTCTTCAGAAAATACTGGTATTGAAAAAAATTACCTGTACTCATTATATTTTCTGACAAAAATAACTGTTAGGATCTGTGGATGATTAAAAATATTTACACAAACATTAAGAGCAGAGGTTCCTGCATAGTAATAAACCCAATCAAACACCCAGATGCATTAATGTGCAGGATAACATGGGAGCCATGCATGGCCAATAGATTCCTTCCCACGGGGTGTCCCTACCCAGGAGTTGAGAGCTGGTACTGCCTCAATTCCGTTCTGTGTTTTTTACAATACTGGTACCAATATTTTCATGGTACTGGCGAACACAATGTGGGATGCAACTGATTTCTGAGTTTGTTACATGATCTGCAGCGTCCTCAAGTGATCTATGCTCTCAATGTGTTCACATAGCATGAAAAGCATTTAACAGACACTGAACAAGTCTGTTAGCTAACCCAAAATGCTGCATAACTTCTTGTGTCTTTTGGTATGTCTGATACAGCCAACTTTTAATCATACGTTAACGCTGACCATATCAAGACAGTGTATACATTGTGTGCTTCATGGATTAGATGTAAGCAGGCAGAAAAGAAAGTTGTTTCAAAAAGTAAGAAAGAAAGTTTCATCATGGGTACGGAATCTGTAAGTGGTTCATAGATAAAGATCTTGCATTTCAAAATTTAAATATGCAGGGAAATAATTACAACCAAATCATATAACCAGAAAGAACATTATGTAGATCACAAAAATAAACAAGGTTTGTCTTCAGCATATTATAATTAAAAAGTGGTATTTTCAAGCTTTAAAATGTTTCAAAGAGGGTTGATATTTCAAAATGGACATTTGATGAACAAAAGAAACAATGAAGTACCCTAAAAATGGACATGGTTAAAAAACTTGTATGCATATGACATCACAGAAAAGAACAAGTTCCCCAACTCTGATCCCAGTGGACTGTGTCATGGGGGTGTTTGGTGTGATGGGGGGTTTGGGGTACGACATGAGGGAAAAGTCTAAGCATAGAAAGAAATGCTGTTTTAGGTGTTCTTTGCATTGCAAGGTTGGGTCATGGGGGTTCTAACCCCCCCCCCCCCCCCCCATTCACTACACTACTGTCTCATCCCAACGTTAACATTAACTCTGACAGTTAGTAACACAGGAGTCTGAAGGTAATACCAGAATTTCCACAATTTTTTCACTTTCAAACACTTGACATTTTGAGCCTGACAGAACATGACAATACTTTCACAATTTTATATTACACTTTAGTTATCCTTTGAACTAATTATTATTTTTTGTCTACACCCAATGTTTGGGTAGATTAAAATTATCTAAGATCTTTTAGAAAATGCACTGTAAGTGAAAAGTTTGTGCAAATTCTGGTATTACCTTCAGGAGAACAACGATTTACAGCACCAGTGATAGAAACCTCCAGTAAGCACAAGATTATTACAAAGGATAGAAGGTCATATACTTACACACAATGAAATAGTAAATTGTGGAGTTTTGATCAGGATCTACAGCAGGTATTATAAAACCAATAGCCGTTTGGTTGCTGACATCTTCAGGAACTGTGTTCAAATTTTGACGATCCTACCACAAGAAATGATCGTTTCTGTCAATCTTTGCATGCAAGCTCAAAAACAATGTATCTGCTTCATACCCATGACTTTTATAACTTTATGACTTTTTATAATACATACCAAGCACCTCCCCTTACAGATTTTGACAGATATTGTACAATCATGCATGAAGTGCTGAAATCCTGAGGGTGTCTGTTACTTCCATTTCTTGCCAGCAGTTCTTATCTCTACTGAACTGATTATCTTTCTCCAGAAAAGTTCTATACACACAGAGAAGCAGTGCTTGATTGCATTCTTGTTTACACAAGCCTGATAAGCACCTCTGCATTGCGTGCTGGAGGGGCTTACTTCAAAATAACCATTTATGCTAAAAACCAGATCGAAGGTCCATATATTGGGGTTTTACAAGTATAAGTTGCTGTAAGGGTCTTTTCATGGCATGAAGAAAGCACAGACCTGTATAAAACTGTTCAAATCAATATGCGAGGTTACCATGACAACAATTTCATTCAGGATACATCTTTTAATCACTTTCAATGCTTTTTTACCATTGTGGCTTGATTTGAAGAAAACTTTCCAATTCCATGTCAAGATGTCTTGATAGAGCATCCTTGATGAGGTAGTTAGGTAGAGTTTTATGGCCCATTTTCCAACCTATCCAACCTATTTGGTTCAAGTCGAACCAGCCACGGCCTTTTTTCCAGTTGTGGCTCACTGGCTTGTTGTCCCTACTCATTGTTCATGTGGAGCAACAAGCACAACGGCAGTAGGTTCCATTTTTAGAGTCTTTGGTATGACCTAAAGATAGGTTGGAAACTGGGCCGTTAAACTCTATCTAACTAACTCCACAACTCAACTGACACCATGAAAACCTGAACTATAAAGATACACACCAGCTATTACACACTGTCTATAAGGCATCATAATACTCCCTAGAGGTCATGTTCAAGAACATGTAACTACGCAGAAGCCACACTGGACACACTGGCTTGTTGAATGTGTATGCACCACCTATACCACAATGCTAACTGCACAGTAGGTTCATTTAAGATGTAGTTTCCAACCAAATGGTTCAAGTAGAGTTGGCCCCCTACACTACATTTAGAATTTATACAGCAACTACATTCAATCCAGATGTTGCTGCAGCATGTCACAGTTACATTCATCAGTTTGTGTACATAGAGTTAGAAGTTAAACTGTGATAATACCACAGACTTCCTATACATGGACAGCCTACTGCACAGTATCTGTGAGAAAAAGCGCACCAAGATGGCTGTCTACTATGATTTTGTGTAAGAGTTTGGACTTGCTTAAGTCAATTCCTGGATTTTGCAAGAAAGTTGAAATATTTTTGAAATATGGCAAGGTAAGGTCCAAATTTCTACACTTATTGCAGGAATATGATATTGATTCCCATTCAAGTTTAACTTTTGTTTTAAATATAATAGAGTCCTCGACAAATCAGATCATTTATAGCTTTACGGCGTCCATCTTGGTGCACCTTTTTTGTCCCAGACGGAGGTGACAATCTACGGATAGGACGTACACATTACATGCTCTGTCCATGTATGTATGTCCGTGTATAATACTCACCTGTGTTTCAAAAGCTGGTTCATTGTCATCTTTGTCTGTGATTTCAACAATTATCTGCAGAGGCGTGGATCTTGGATTGTCACCCTGGTCACTGGCTAATACAACCAGCTGTTTAAAGGGAAAAATTGTTTAAAATGCTCCAACAAAGAGTACAAAGAAAATGGCTTAGAGACTATCTAACAATTCAGTCTTAATCATTAACCCCAGCAACAGATACATCTCTTCAAAATATGATGCGCAAGAAGAGTCATGGATGTTGAATCATTTGAAAGGTTGCAACTTTGGGTAAACAAATTATTCTTGAGCAACAAACAACTGAGTTTCTATCTGTAGGAAACTTATTTCTTGAAAAGCAGGCTACCATAATGCCTTATTTTCGATAATCCATTCACCTGTGTCAATATAGTAGATTTAACAAAGGATGAATATTTCTTGCAAAACAAACACAATACCCGTTAATACAAAAAATATAGTATCCATGATATGAAAATCAGCAAATGATGATACCTTTCATGAATTTACTACAATCTATGTAAAACTCTACCAATTGAAGTGCCACATGGAATATGAATGGTATAAATCTATTACACGCTCAACAGAAAAATCTCTCCTGATATAGATAATGATTCAATCATTTATATTTAGAAAGTTGGTTCTTAGATAAATATATCCTGAGAGCACTGTTTTATATGAATTTTATATAAATACTTTATTTCAGTTTGTCCAGGCTGATGATGATTATATTGTATTCTGTTGTACTGTTAATTGCTAATCCCCTCTTATTTCAAACTAACCAGCAACAATCTTACTCTGTACAAACAACAGTATAAACACAAGCTTGCTATCAACTCTACCATAATGTATTAAGTTAAATAGTCAAATGTCTCACATACCATGAAGCAGAACCAAGTTTCATGTCGGAAAAATACCCTTAGAACAATCTCGTCAGGAACTGTTCTCATTACTAATTATATGCCCATTTCAGCATTTGAAAATGACCATGAAGGTTCACATTTGATCGCACTTTATCTCAGAATAAGCTGAAACGGGATGTGGCCCTTCAGTGCACTTTAAGTAATTTGATTCCCTTTTTGCCAGCACTTATTTCAGGATTTGTTGTTATTTGAACCCCCAAAGTTGTTGGGCTTCTATTGTACCAGAATGGTAATCAAATCTGCTGCTCATTGAAGCAGCTAATAGGAGTAATAAACCAGTGGTCGGGTACTATAATTGGGAACCACAGTTTTTCCCTAAAAACTGTGGTAGCCATGACGGATCTCCTTAAAGGCAAATATCTCGTAATGTTATATAATGACACAGAAATAACATAGCTGAATTTCAGCTGCTAGATAGCAAGTGAGTTTGAAGTGGGTTTAATTTATTAACTCCCCATCTGTACAATGCTTTTAGGCTAATATTGACAATTTCTTCCATGATTGTGGCAAAACTAATTGTAGTGGACTGGTTTCATTAGGTATCGGTTTAGCTGTTTCTTTAAATTAGGGTTTGGTCTACAGAGTATCTTTCGGGGTCCTTAACCTATAACCTGTTATGTAACTGTATGTTAAATTAAAGACCAACCATAATGAGTGTACTACGTATTACCAGCTAGATAGGTATGTAGGGAGAGCTATCTACTTTCACGTTCATTTTTGATTCAAGACCTCCCCTTTAAAAGCCTCCTATCAACTATCCCCAGCCATTGGAGAACAAAGCTTCTGGACTAACAGCAAAATTGTTTAATTCTCTTATACACATTTTGTTACTGTAAACAACAACCTAATCTTGCTAAATAATAAATAGTTCTCACTGATGTCACAAATATGCATTAGCAACTGCCATGTTTGAGGGCAAGCCTGTACATACATACAGAGGTTGCCCTCAAACATGGCTGGAATACTCCACATGGAAAGATTCTATCATGTCACGTGAGGACTATCTATAGGCAATGCTAACAATGATATTTTCAACTTACAGTGTACTCTGATTGGGTTTCTCTATCAGCTGTAAAGTTGGCAAACAGTTCTCCTGAAGTTCTATTTAAAAAGAAGAGACTGTGGTCATCAGGACCAAACTCAGATGTATAGAACTCATAAATAATCTCTCCATTGGTTCCAAGGTCCCGATCCGTGGCGTTTAATCGTATTAGGAAATATAGAGGTTCTTCATTCTGGAAGTAATTATGAAAAGAATAGGTAATAGTTAGGGAGTTTTACAGCCCAGTTTCCAACCTATTGGTTCAAGTCAAACCAGCCTAGGCCTTTTTTCCAGTAGTGGCTCACTGGCTTCCTTTCCCTACTCCGTTGCTTATGCGGAGCTTGGCACACAACGGCAGTAGGTTCCATTTTTAGAGTCTTTGGTATGACTGGACCTGGGGATCGAACCCAGTTCTTCCGTGCTCTACCGTTAGACCAAATAGGAACAAATCTCAGATGTATCTTGGACACACTGCAATATTCCTGACAAATGATGATAAACTGGCTGTTTTTGAGAACTGATTCAAATTTATCATTATAAAGCTACTTAAATCCTAACATAATGCACACATGCAATCAATGACAAAGGTTAAAAGTACCGTCATACTTCCTTGTTATATTCCTCAATTTTAAAAGAAGAAAGACTTTTAGAAAAATTCAAAATTTGCACTGGTACATTTCTTTACCTCCTTCAAAAATACATATTGAAGGCTTAAAGAAATGGATTTGGTCCCAAATCATGAATCAATTGATCAGATACTAAAGGGCAATGCCAATAGGTCCCAGAATAAAAGGTTACAGCACCGATATTTCGACACCCCTAAATTCCGACACCCCTATCTTCCGACAAATCCATTATGTTCCAACACAGGTTTTGTTCCGACACCCCTTTCTTCCGACAACTCAATCATAGATGAATATAGAAATTATCGGAACATAGGGATTGTCAGAACATAGGGGTGTAGGAATATAGGGCAGGCACCGAATCAAATGGTTTGAGTGAATACACCCTAGACAAGAATCCTTTTACAGTGGATCAGCTAGGGATAAGGAAAACAAAGGGTAACTTAGATTAGGAAAAAGGTTGCAGATAAGAGTTTTTACAATTAGGAACAGAGCAACTTTTTTCTGAAGACACTTAATGAGGAAGCTGAGGAAAACATTTAATTTTCATATGTGCAAGAGGAACCAAATCTACAGTGTGGTGAAACTTCCATTTCAGTTCAGTTCAGACTTGTATTTCTGGAGATATCAGTAAATGAAGTCACTAGATTTGTGTTCCAATTTGAGCTTGAGGGCAGCAGAGGTTGTATCACTTTCTCACATTGACAAGAAATGTTTTCTTTCCATTGTTTTTTCAGACTGTTGAGTTGACCATGAAGTCAATGTGAATAGGACCTCCCTGTAGGAAATACAAAGTTTGTTAAGTTCCCAGGCTACTTAAGCAATCACATTCTGATAATATGAAATTGTAAAGGAGAAAGTTGGCTGTAAAGTTCAAAGGAAAACAAAAGACTGTCCATACATGTGAGGATATGATGTCATATGTGCTTGCTTCAAGTTCACTTTTTGTTGAAAATATGAGAACCTTACCTGCCCATATCTTGAGAACCACACATTGTTTTTCAATGCAAATATCATCAAAATGTTCAGAATGAGTTCCTCTCTAACATAGTAAAACTTGCAATGACCTTAAACCCTTCTTTTAACACATCTCCAACCCACTACAGGACCTACTCATCAAGTCAGCTAACACATACTTTCCTTAATAAAGATATTTATGTTCAAGTGTTCCAACAATGACTTCAAATCTACTCATATACAATGTTTACATAGCAACACAAATTTCATGTCATATCTTCACCTCTGGTAACTGCAAAGTTTGTCCTGGTCTGGGTACCACAAAGACCGGAGCTTTGTCATTATCATCGCCTACAGTGACAATGACAGTGACATTGGATGCTCTGGATGGAGTACCAAGGTCGTAAGCTTCTACAACTAGACGGAATTCTGTGACCTGTTCATTAAGGGATGTGACTGGTCTGTCTAGGGTCAGCAAACCATTAGTCTGGCTGATGCTGAAAATATCTGTGTAAATGCAATAAAAAAAAATGACATTTTTAATAATCCATTCCTAAAAAAAAATTAAAGTTCTTTGATGTTTATCATCCTGTCTCCATGTACACAACCAAAATGGAAAGATTTGATGTGTTAGAGCCACCAGATTTACCAACAGGCAAGAGATCTAGTGGTGGGCTCCCAAGAACATAAAGGAAGGGTTCTGTTGGAAGACAGAGAAGCCTGAAATTCATAGCAATACACTGATTCAATGATACCACTGAATAAGGACAAGAAAAATATAGAAAAATTTAAGTTCATATTAAGTACGGCTTACTTAGATTTATTCTCAAGTCCCAGCGTGCAAAAGAGAAACCATTCAATATCCACAAAGGAGTCCGGCTCTCTCAAAAATGTGCCCCCTAAAGTCAGTCCAGGCAGTTTCAATTCTATCAACCTACTTACTTCTAGCCCCTCCCAATATACTTCTAGCCCCCTTCCCCCTACTGTGCTGAACTCATCCAGACACAATCCTAGTTTATTGCTTCAGAGCATGTCAGAGTGAACATACAAGGCCCTATTAATCACACCATTCTCAGTGCATGCTGTGTGATATGAGCTACTCTGTCTTTTAAATTTGATGTCAACCATTGAGCTGTGCTAAGTGAGATTTTCATAAACTCCAGGTAAAATTTTAGTTTGAGGTGATGAATGATTGCCTCAAAAGGAACAGTGGATTCATATGAACAACCCAATGTGGAAGTGTTTCACACTAACAATGACCCGATCCTCTTTGAGGGTTAGTTACAAGAGGATGGTAATCGGTTTTACTCACTTCCAATGTTACCGTCAATGATGCGGTACTCTACAACACCGTTGAGTCCTCGATCAATATCTTGAGCAGATAAGGCCTCAATTGTTATAGATGAGTCCGTGTCTCGGATATTTCTTGAATATTCTGTCCTGTCGAACACTGGGCTGTTATCATTTTTATCTTCAATGATCACTATGACCTATGAAGAGATAAGAGAGAGAGAAGAGATAAGTTAGTTGGGGTTTAATGACACTGCCATGATGCCAACACAAGTGTGTTTACTGTATTATATAGTATGTGTCATCAATAATAAGGAAAATCAGTGCAATAGTAGGTTTAAGAATAAACTATAAGATAAAGGTTTGCCTAAAATCAAACTAAAATTTGAACCACTATGTGGCAGTCAAAAAACTTTTGAAAAGATTGCTTTCCTTGAAGGAAGCCAAGACTGAGGGCAGGATCTGTGTGTTCAAATAGCATTTTCAGGTTTGGCAAAGTATAACCCTTCTGATGAAAGTGAGACTACTCACCAAAGTCAATGAGAATGTGGTTAGCAGTGAGGGCACATGTCAATTAGAGGGAATACAATATAATCTTTCATCTCCATGGAGTAAACAGGCATGGGTTTCTTGATAAACTGTGACTGATGTGAGCTCTGGTAAAAATTAGATTGTCTTTCCACTCACTGAGGGCTGTGTTACTTAAAGCAGTTCATTGAGTTTATGTCAATAACTTAATGAGAGTGGCAAAGGGTCTTTACCACTTGACAATTCCTACAGTTAGCATAAAGAGTCAAGTCTCATATCAAATAGTTACTGAAAAAGTTAAAATTTTGAATTTTGTGGTGCCCTGACTTGTAACGGTTTCGTGCATAATTTGAAAAAAAGTCAGGTCACACATTGAATTGGCTGTTGAATACTCACTCATAAAACAGTTATTTATAAGTAGGGTATGGAAGCTGATTTAGTTGGACCATTTGTCATTAGTATGAGAAGAAAATTTAACAGGTTTGGAAAAAATTGTTGACTTCATGATTCAATCCAATGAGCCGCTTTAAAGTCATGACAACAGGTTTCACTCAGTATAATTTGTTTTCACAGAAGGGGATCCAACAGAGAGAGAATTGGTTCAATCATGTATTGCATGTATTCAACACTTTAAGCACTATGCAGTTTCCACAGTCAGACAGACAAATTATTCATTATGTTCGCTTGACTACTTTGTATGCAGTCTCTTTCTTGCCATGAACTTGGTACCGAACTGAACTTGTGAACACTTCTCAAGACCAAATCTTCTCATCACAGACAATTCCAATTCTCCTTACCTACTTACTTTAGCCCCTCCCACAAATGTCTAAAACAAATCTTCATCCAGATACAATCTTAGTTTACTCCTTCAGGGTGACAGTATACAAGACTCAATGTGTAGTTTGTTAGTTAGTTATTAACTAGATGTGGTGTCTCTAACCCACTGGTTTCAGTTGGGCAAACCACAGCCTTTTCCCCAGTTGTGGCTCACTGGCACGTTTCTTTACCCCAGTGCTTATGCTGAGCACCAGGTATGATGGCAGTAGATTCGATTTTTGAAGTCTTCTGTATGACCCTGTCAGGAGTTGAACTCCAGATCTCCCAGCTGCAACTTGGAAACTCTAACCACTTGACCATGGAGACCTAATTAGTAATAAGAACACTCTCAGTGCAGTTCATGCTGTGTAATATAAGCTACAGCACTCTGCAGTTTTTTTTTTTTTTTTTTTGGGGGGGGGGGGGGGGTTGCCAATCAAAGAGTTACAAGTGCCAATTGAGAAATTTTGCAGAATACCACAACGATTGCAATTTGGGATGAGAATTGACTGCCTTTAGAGTTTTCAGGCAAGATCCTTAAAGGTTGATGGCAGGTAAGACAAACTAAAAGAATATTGAAAGAAAGCTTTAAAGTCTAACTGTGACAAAGAGTAACAACATTATAAAAAAAAAATTATTATGATTGACTTGTTACTCACAATAGAAACATCAGAAATGACACCGCTTTGTGCCCTGTTATTCCTTGCCTCTACGGTGAGAGTCAATCTGTCTATCGCCTCTTGGTCAAAAGGGCCAGTAGTAGAAATGATACCTGTAGCTGGGTCCAGTACCAGCCCACCATCATCATTTCCACTCATAATAGAATATGTAATTTCCTTGTTGTCCAGTAGTAGGTCATTGTCCATGGCCTCTATCTGGCCAACCTCAGTACCTGATAGAAAAAACAAGTATTTTGTTATTTCTTTTGTCATACCTCTTTCCAATGTAAGCAAAAATTCAACTCAGCTTCACTGAGAAGAACTGCTTTGTACAACCTGTATCTGGGTTCACCTTTGTTTAACTAGAGATGTAACAAGCATAACAAATTTTTTGGAATACTATACAGAAATCTGTCCTTTTGTCCAAGTAATGTTAGATTAATAGCTGTCTACAAAGGCCTTTTGTCGCCTGTTTTATAGGAATTGACCAGTCTGGCATGGAACCCTCACATGGCACCTGTGCAAAAACATTTTAAGGCATACAAAGGAGATCAGCTGGGTTCATTACTTCAAACTTTTCCAGAAGGTCTGGATCTATGACTGGCCTACTCATTTAACTTAATTTGGAGCTTTTGGGTGATGTAAACCTAGAAAGAGGTTGGTTCTATTTTCCAAAGCATTTTATGGTCATGCACAAAAACATTGAATACAACCTTCATCAATGTCACTGCTACTTTCAATAATGTGTACAACTTTGCTGATATTTACCGTTTGGTAGGTTCTCACACACAGTAAATGTATAGATACTTCGTGAAAATCTTGGTGCATGATCGTTGATATCAGTGACATGAATTTCTACTTCTGCAGTAGACTTCAAGTTATCCTGATCCCTTACTTCCACTGTGATACGATAGATTTGTTGAGTTTCATGATCCAGTGTCCCAAGGAATCTTATTTCACCTGTATCAGCTGTAAATGAAATTTTGGCTGTTTTACAAACGTGTATGGTGATGATTAAATGCAACTTGCAACATATTTGAAAAGATTGATAATCTGGAAATAAAGTACAAAACAATACATTCAATCTAAGCTGTTGGCAAAAACCCACAAAAAGTGGTTTGCCTTTATCATAATTTTTCCAATGAGACATTTAATGTTTTTTTTTTCCCCTTTTAGTGGAAGAGTCGAAAGCAAAATTTAAAAGTGGATAGGGACATACCACATGTAGGGCTGAAAAGGATAACCAAACATATATCACAAACAATGTTACTTGCAACATGCCTCAGACATTAAATGACACAGTATTTACACAGAGAACATAACATGTCCATCACATGGGGATTTCACATTAAATGGCTGTTCTGGGAGCAAGATTGGGGGCAATCAATTCACCCATGCTCCGTTATGAAACCTCTGGGCACTATTGAAAAAGAGAAGGCAAAATTTTGGCAGGGTTTATCTACACTCACTCTGGTATAAGGGTCCTGAACCAGCCAACATGGTTCAAAATCCTCAAAACATTTCACTTAACTTAGCAAACCTCATACAAGCAAGCCAACCAGAAATGTAAGGGAAGTCGACATTTATTTGCTTAATGTTTGATATTTAGGGTTGTGAATGGTCTGGGAAATGGGTCAAAGAGGAAGGTTTTAATTAGAGGAAACTTTTCACTGAGAGTGCTTTTTAATATGTTTTCAGGTATTGTCATGTGGTGAAAGTTATAGTTATGAAAAGAGATTATTTTAACACAGTGACCACAGAAAATCTTTTGTTCAGCAAAACAGATTTCCAAAGAATTTTTCTCAGAACACATGATTTCCTGAAATCAAGAAATTTCCTGCATCCTTACATCTTAGATCCACAGCTCTACCAATATTTAGATCATGCAACAGTTAGTAATTTTAATTAATATTTGATTGATACACTTACAACTGATGAGGAATGAATCTTCATCATTTCCAGCGACTATCATGTAGGTTAACATAGAATTTTCATCAGGATCTGTTGCAGACACTGTCACTATAGGATTTTTGGTATCAAAGTTTTCCCTGACAGTGACATTATAGAAACTAGGATCAAACGTTGGTGGCGTATCGTTTATATCTTGGATGGTGATCACAGATACTACATCCACTGTTCGTTCAGGGTTACCTCCATCGGAAACCTGAAATAATCACAAAAGAGTTGCTGCAAAAATGAAATAAGTTAATTAGGATTTTATGACACACTGACACAAATGTGTTATACAGAGTCACCAAGAAAAGGAAAAGGTACAATGCTGAGGCAAAATAACCTGAAAATAGTCAAATTGGGGTCAACGTCCACTAAAAGGTGCCTTCATATTAAATAATATTGTGAGGGATTATCCATAGAATATGTTACAGTTTATTGACTGACATGGTTCATTAGCAATACACTTGCTACAGAACTCTATTTACCACATACCCCAAATATCAGACATCTGACGGCCCGACAGGGACCCTGGATAAGTAATAATTACAAAATGCTGCTGAAAGTCATGCAACTGTAAACAAAGATGATGATGTCAATTGCAAATCTTCCTGCTCGCTGATGGGGAAAACAGAGTATCACAGTTTAGTTTAGGTTAGGTTAGGTTAGAAGGAGTTTTACGGTCCTGTTTCCAACCAATTGGTTCAATTCAAGCTGGACACAGACTTTTTCCAGTCGTGGCTCCCTGGTTTATTTCCCATACTCCATTGCTTATGCTGAGCACCAAGCACAATGGCACCATTTAAATGATAAGAGCAATCTGACAAGGACAGTAACACAATCAATACTTTAATATACTTACAATAATGTTTATCCTGTATTGATCACTAAATGATGAATTATCAGCATCAATTTCCCCAATCAATATGATTTCTCCTGTCGTTCTATTGATAGTGAATAAATTTTCAGCTCCTGGAATAGAAAATGTTGGAAAATATTTCAGCACATTCAAGTAGTTTGTTGTCAAATAAACTCTGTGAGAAAAACTTGACTAGAACATTACAACATTGCTAACTAAATTCCTTCAAGCACACCAACAGACAGTTTTGATCAGACATGCCTAGTCCAATAAAAGCTGTCTGTCAGCATGATATCATGAAACAATTGGTATGCATTTTTTTTTGTAGTCCTGTGATACAAACCATATATTTACACATTGACAAATTTTGGGTCCCTTGCAACCAGAGGTGGAAAAAATTTTAACAAAAATTCACAAAATTCGAATGGGAACCACATCAGAATTCATTGCAGTGTGACTGCAGCAATTTGAAAGATTCAGCTATCCCTACTTTTTAAAGTGTTTCCCAGTCCTTGTCTTGTAAGAGTTATTTCAAATGTAAGCTAAATGCAATAGCAGGAAGGTGAACAAAGAAAAGTATGTGCTATTTCATCAAACTCTCAAATTAGATGCTGAAGCACCAGTACAGGTGGGAAAATTTCTGATGCACGTTTTTTTGTGAGCATCATTTTTCTAGCCCCAAACAGAAGATATTTTACACTCTGAATAATGTCCTTGGTGGTCATTTTCACACACAGCCGAGATGCAGCATTAAAACAATCATTTCTTTAAAAACACTGCTACAAAACACACTCATAACATAAAGATCCTCTATAAAGATTTACAGTGAAACACCTGACTAACTTAATAATGTCTTCCCAGGTTTCTACTACTTTGCTCCAGGCTATTAAACACTTACAAGCACACATAAATATTTTAATTGGATGTTTATATAAAGGTACATTCACACTTGTACCGCAATTGTAACGGCAATGGCAAAAGCTGCAGCAACGGAAAGAATTTCACTCATGTAAAAAAAATGAAGTTTGTTCACACTGATATGGCAATGTGGCCATCCGGCAATTGATGAATACCACATCTGGCAAAAACTGAAGTGGTCATGGAGCAATTCACTGCCATTGCCCACTGGTATCCACGCAAATTAACCCTAGCAACAATGTAACCTCAAAGCCTTCTCCTCAGAATATCATACACCCACTATCTTCTCTTCTATCGCCTTTCTTCCGATCTATTTGGTATGCTATTGCCATTAAGAAAATCAATGCTTCATCAATGTCTGCCATGTTTGATAATGGAACAAATTTGTCAGCTGCAAATTGCCGCCAGTAATATCCGGTAAAATTCTTATGGTATGCGCAGCAATAATTTTTGCCGTTATATATGAACAGCTATGCCAGATTGTTGTTGCAGTTGCCGTTACACTTGTGGTTGTCGTTGCCATTGCCGCTGCCGGTATATGTGAAGGCACCTTAATAGCAAAATAAGCCTTTATAGCAGGGTTGTCCAACCTTTCGCAGTGGTGGGCCACATGTAATGGTTATGATGGACGAGGGGCCGCATTCTATACTCGTTTTTTCTTCAATTTTTCCCGACGCCCAAGGCAACAAAATGCAATCATTGCGCGTAGGGATTCGAACACTGATTCCTTTTCATTTTTGATTGAACAAATAAATAAATTTTAGCAAAAATTGATGGTGTTGGGAAGAATATTCGGACAAAGTTTTTTTCCATATTCCTCCTGAATCATTCTCAACCCGCCCATGTGGACAACTCTCCAATGTTGCTACATGTAACAGACATTTGAATGAATTATTTCATCCAAAAGTAAGCATGCCATAGCGGACGGTCAAGCCTAAAGTTGTCATCAATTAATCTGCCCATTGAATAATTTTGCAATATAAATTATTTCTGACAGGCTGGACGCAACCTTTTCGCGGGCCGGATCGTGGCCCGCGGGCCGTAGGTTGGACAACCCAGCTTTATAGGTTTTCAACCATGCCATAAACATACCTTTAAAGGAATTATAGTAAACAACCCAATTTGTTCTTTAGCCAACAGAGGTGTATGCAATTAATCTGTTCAGACTATTTAATATAAGCAAAATCCTCATGCTATCATACATGATAATCACTGTAACATTATCTTTCAACACACCAAAACTAAACACTTCATCTATTGTTTACAAACTAAACAACATTCTGGTTGCTACAAGCAAAGCTTTGGAACAGCTTGTCAATAAGTAACTTAATATTCTTTTGCTAACCTACATTAGTCAATACATTTGACCTTTTGAAGCTAATTCAGTGTAATGGATGCTTATTGCTAGGGGAAATTGACGGCTCTATGAATCTTTCAAAAGAATGTTTATGTAATATCTCCATATTGTTTACATCTTTAAGCCAATAGAGTCATGAGCAGGCAAGACAGTGAGATGGGCTAGGGCGCCACCTGTGCTAAGTGTCTGTCAGATGGGTATTGTTAGGCAATTAGGGAAATACAAATGTAAATAGGCGGTAAGGAGGAGCGAAATAGACTAAATCCTTACCTGGAGGTTGAGTGTCTGAGATAATATATATAAGAGGTTGATCTGGGGTATCAGGATCAATAGCTTCAATAACCCCTATTACTGTACCAGGAGGGTTGCCCTCTGGGAGATTAAATGGAAACTCTGCATCAGCTCTTGGAGCAAACTCATTAGTGTCTGTCACATCAACAATTACCTGAAATGAAAACCCTTAAAGATGACTGTATGCATGCTACTAAACAAAATACATGTAATTCTTGTTAAACAAGCTAAACTGTAATTTTTAATTCTCTCCCATAGTTTGTCTATGCCTGTTGAAAAGTTTAACTTTCCCAACTATGACTTATTTGACTGTGCAAAGCAGCAATATTGCCATCTTTGAACAAAACTTTTATCTTAAATAAAAAAAAAAAATTGATAATTTAATACCATCACAACTTGTATCAAGGTCTGCTGGATGAAAATCATAGGCAGCTTTTTGTTTCTAGTTTTACAGTAAACTAATTGTATTTTAAATTCATAGTTCAGTGGAATAGACCCATCTCTAAATAAAAGTTGTAAAGGATTTGGGGAGAGCAGTTCAGTGAGTGTTATTTTTGGCCACTCTGAAATGACATTAACAAAAATGATGCTAACCATGCAAAAATCTGTCTCACAATCAGTTGTAACTACTGTTATATGGAAAATATTTAATGCGAATGATCACCTTTTCCATTACATGTCTAAGCTAGTTTCAACACCTATGGTCCATCACATCAAATTACTTACTGTTGTTGCACTTTCTCTCCTGTTATTTAGATAAGATACAGGGTTCATCTCATCAAATTACTCACTGTTGTTGCACTTTCTCTCCTATCATTTGGGTAAGATACAGGGTCCATCTCATCAAATTGCTTACTGTTTTTGCACTTTCTCTCCTATCATTTGGGTAAGATACAGGGTCCAACTCATCAAATTACTCACTGTTGTTGCACTTTCTCTCCTATCATTTGGGTAAGATACAGGGTCCATCTCATCAAATTGCTTACTGTTTTTGCACTTTCTCTCCTATCATTTGGGTAAGATACAGGGTCCAACTCATCAAATTACTCACTGTTGTTGCACTTTCTCTCCTATCATTTGGGTAAGATACAGGGTCCATCTCATCAAATTGCTCACTGTTTTTGCACTTTCTCTCCTATCATTTGGGTAAGATACAGGGTCCATCTCATGAAATTGCTTACTGTTTTTGCACTTTCTCTCCTATCATTTGGGTAAGATACAGGGTCCACCTCATCAAATTGCTTACTGTTTTTGCACTTTCTCTCCTATCATTTGGGTAAGATACAGGGTCCACCTCATCAAATTGCTTACTGTTTTTGCACTTTTTCTCCTATCATTTGGTAAGATACAGGGTCCATCTCATGAAATTGCTTACTGTTTTTGCACTTTCTCTCCTATCATTTGGGTAAGATACAGGAAGATACAGGGTCCATCTCATCAAATTGCTTACTGTTTTTGCACTTTCTCTCCTATCATTTGGGTAAGATACAGGGTCCATCTCATCAAATTGCTTACTGTTTCTGCACTTTCTCTCCTATCATTTGGGTAAGATACAGGGTCCAACTCATCAAATTACTCACTGTTGTTGCACTTTCTCTCCTATCATTTGGGTAAGATACAGGGTCCATCTCATCAAATTGCTTACTGTTTTTGCACTTTCTCTCCTATCATTTGGGTAAGATACAGGGTCCAACTCATCAAATTACTCACTGTTGTTGCACTTTCTCTCCTATCATTTGGGTAAGATACAGGGTCCACCTCATCAAATTGCTTACTGTTTTTGCACTTTCTCTCCTATCATTTGGGTAAGATACAGGGTTCATCTCATCAAATTGCTTACTGTTTTTGCACTTTCTCTCCTATCATTTGGGTAAGATACAGGGTCCATCTCATCAAATTGCTTACTGTTTTTGCACTTTCTCTCCTATCATTTGGGTAAGATACAGGGTCCATCTCATCAAATTGCTTACTGTTTTTGCACTTTCTCTCCTATCATTTGGGTTAGATACAGGGTCTATCTCATCAAATTACTTACTGTTGTTGCACTTTCTCTCCTATTATTTGGAGATCCTGCTGGATTGTCCCTTGCTGTTACAATCAATGTATATTGATTGATTGATTCCCTGTCCAATTCTTCAAGCAGACAAATTTCTCCCTGTAAGAAACAAACATAAAATAATGAGCAGGTATATATTCTCTAATTTCAAAGGCAGACTTTATTACTTATTAACTTAGTTAACTTAGTTCTGCTGCTGCCAGTTAGGCCTGACAACGACAAAAACTGCCAATCATCACTAGCCAAAAAATTCCATTTTCTCACCTGCATTTTTTTCACATAAAGTCAGATAACATATTCTAGTATGATCAGGCCAGCACATTCTTCAGTTAGAAAAATCTACTTATCTTCTCTTCCTAGCTAAATCAGAGTTATTGTAACATCAAATAGAAGCTATTCTAGTCAGCAAAGATCAATCGTTGTCATAACCATTTGTATTGCAATGGATGTCATATTAAAAGCCAGTTCTGTGTTGAGACACATTTTTGATCAATGTATGCAGCAATCTGAGGGAACATGGAGCCAAAGCTTTTTATACACTCCAGATGGTGGCATCATGGTCCTGCAGCACTCCATCTGGTCTAGGCAGAACCCTGCTTATAAAGTAGTGAGCACTTCAGCAAAGACTTTGAATAAGACTGGGTCTTACAAAAGAAAATTTTAGATCTGGAGCTGTTAATGCAAACTTGAATACAACAAAGATGGTTCAATTGACATATTTGTTGCGCAGCACATTGAAACCTGTCATAACATGGACTTCAGATGGATTTTACATTAGATTCATTTCATGGAACACATCACCTGAAAACTGAAAAACTTTCTATTCAAAAGGCTTTAACCTAATTGTTTCAAAGATTAAAATAGAATTATGATGCTTAAGTGGTTAAACATCTCCCACTATGAAAACCTTATTGACAATGTATGTGAACAATATGCTTTCATAAATTTGGATTTCACTCATTGATTTTTTAACGAGTAACTAAGGATTTGATAATTGATCTCTTAATAAATGATCTTATAGAGCACTAAATCTAGGAAGTATTTAATAGAACTGCACAATTTCAGAGCTTGAGCCCAGCTGACGGAAAGGTATGATTACCATAGGTTTTCAAAATAGTTCTGAAAACAGTGAGGATAAGGGTAAGTTCTGGAAACAGTGAGGGTTATGTGTATTACTACAACCCAAAGTATAGCAAGTATTAACCTGAAAAGTCAGATTTTCAGACAAATCGGAGGCTGTCGTACCAGGAATGCATTTATACACAATTGAGAAGTACTTTGATATTTAAACTTGACTGACAAGGAATGCAAAGAACAGATATTATTATGCAATCAGATGCTGAAGTCACAGCAATCAACAACAAGCCTGGCTGCACTATTCTGCAGGCATTGCAATCTCTGAATCAATTACACTATTTTGTGCCATAAATGACACAAAATAACATCAAATTTCCTCCTCACAGTTTTATTTTCAAAAGCTATTGCCTAGTGCCACAAGCAATTGAACTCTAAATCAAAGCCCCACCCCAGTTGCCTTGTAACTTTGATCTCTGTCAACAAGGCCCCTGTTACTCACCGTTTCTTCGTTAATTTCAAAGCGTCCATCTCCCCCAGAAAGACTGTAAGTGACAGCACCAAAGTCCCCATCATCAGCATCTTCTGCCGTTATAAATGTGAAGCATTCACCAACAGATGAGCTCTCATTAACACTGGTAACAAACCTGGTCTGGTTAAAACTGGGATTGTTATCATTGATATCGGTTACTCTAAGGTTGACATCTACAGTGCTGTTTAAAGAGGGGGTACCACTATCAGTGACAATGATGGTAAAGTTGATCCATGGATAAACTTCTCTGTCAATAATTTCTCTCACAGTGACACGCCCTGAAAGAGAAAATTGAAAACTTAACAGCAAAACATTGCTTCACATATAAATTATACTACGTATTCACTAACATGGAACAGTTTTTGCTTCTTTGAAGCTTTCCAATTAAGACCACTTGAACACGAACACAGAACGAATAGTTTGAAGTTCATGATTGGCCAGATTCTATGGTATCTTCACAAGATCACATCTATGGATGTGTTTACATCCTTATGCATTTACAAAAATCAAACTAGTGCATTCTTTTTCCAAGCAAACCAGAACTACGCTTCAATTACCCTGGACTGTACATGGAGAAATGTATTTTGCAGATGCAAAACTCCTTTTGAAAATGGATGCACACTGACATTTTTTCACCATGGAATTTTATGTAATGCCTCTATTGTTATGAGCACAGCTTACTGGATACAACTGTGCGCATGTCACATCCACACTTCTGCCCCTCCATTTGAGACTATGTGAGAAGTCAGCGCATCTTACAGAGTAGAGATAGGAATTTGGAATCTATGTTTATATCATCTTTGGGCTTGACAGCGTCAATCATACCTGGCATATCCGTACCATTCAAAATACTGTGGAAGACCATACTACTATTCCCCACTAAAATTTCAGTAAACTAATGTGCAACAAAAATGGGTGGCAACCATTCCACCTGTGTCACTGTCAATCATAATTGGTAACCCTGTACCATAGAGGGCAGTATTCTCACCTGTGTCAGGGTCAATCATAATTTTACCAATCAAAATGGTGCAGGTGACAGTAGCACCGTCTCTCTTAGACTCTGATTATAATATTTCCAGCTAAAATCGATAGAGGGCAGTATTCTCACCTGTGTTGGGGTCAATCATAACTGGCAACCCTGTACCATTCAGGATGCTGTAGGTAACAATACCACCATCCCCATCATCAGGATCAGTAGCTACCACAGTGGTGATGATGGTACCAACTGAAGACTCCTCTTGTGTTGATAATACATCAATGGGTTGAATATTGGGGGCATTGTCATTGACATCGGTAATCAAGATTTCAACTTCCACTGCAGTGAAAAAAAAAACAAACATTTTTTAAGAGTCAAAGAATTCAAATACAAACAAAGTGGGGGTGTACCTGGTAACAAGTTTAAGTAGTGTGTCCACATTTACAATACTTTTCAAATAAAAGGTCATTTGTGAGATACTTTTCATCGGCAACCTGGAAATCTTAACCCTTTTGCTACTGAAGGGGGTCCATCCCACCATACAGAGTGGTATAAAACATTCCTCATACACAGGACGTACATGCAGATTCCACTCATACTAAAATTTTGCAAGAAGGCTGTCCTATTTACATTCACTATAACCCAAGAGGGTGCACAGATATGTAAAAAATTGCTCTCTTCATACCTTTTCGGTGTCCAAAACACGTTTACACACCGTAAGTTTATATATATACACAGCTATTCCAGTATGCAATAGGGAAGCAGTTCTGCAGCGTAATCATATGTATATGGCATTTCACAGCAAAGTCATACATAGCAAAGCGGTGAAATATTCAATGAAAAATGCCAAAAAGATGTCACTACTCTAGAAATCCAAAACAAATTTCAAATTTGTTCTCACCATTAGGGTCACTAGTTCTGGTCTCCACCATCACTCCATTTTCATCCCTTGCTGATATCACCAGATTGATCTCTCTCACCTGTTCCCTGTCAATCTGCTCCACCAAAACAACTTCCCCGGTTTCTTCATTGATATTAAACCAAGTTGAAAAATCAACCTGTGAGGTGATATCTCTTCCACTCTGATCAATAATTGTTGCCGAGTCAATAAAATATCTGATCAAGGCATCTAAATCAGGATCAGAGGCAGTGAATACTCCAACGATACTTCCTCTCTCGGATTCTGAGATGCTGACGGTAGTTTCCGTCTCTTCAAACACTGGAGGACTGTCATTGATGTCCGACAAGAAAATATTGACCGTGCCAGTGGTGGTCATTTGTGGAGATCCTTGATCTGTGACTGCTACAGTCAAAGAATACACCTCCCTTTCTTCTCTATCCAGCATTGCTCTAGCAGCAACCTAAAGAATAAAGTTAGAGGGGGTTTAAATTTATCATTAAGATGACAATTTGTTCTTACTGACCACTAGTACTCCCATAAACCCACCTTAAGCATATCTCCAAAAACAAAGAGCAAAATTCTTTTCACACCCTTTGGTTAGTTAGTTCATTGGTTAGATGGGGTTTAACGACACCCCAACACGAATAGTGTCGTCACCAAGAAAAAAAAAGAAAGTTGGGGTGGAATTACCTAAAAGGCAGTACAAAATGGGGTCAATTTACACAAAAATGTAAAGGCAAAATTGGGGTTGTGTCAGAAATTTCTATAAAGTCTACTCTCCTTGAGACTGCCAAGAATAAGGGAAGAATCTGTTTATTCAAACAAAGGTTTTAGGTTGGGCACGATATAGTATTTCTGGCGAATCTGGGAGTATTCATAACAGTCAATCCATACCCTTTGGAAGTCTTACAGGCAGACTATGATGTATCAACATAATATAAAACCTTTTTTTTCTGAACACAAACTTTGCATTTTGAGCCATGGATTTTCAGACTATTTTTCTTAAATTTATTGTGATAATTTGAATTCTAACTAAGGCAATAGGGTTAAGACACTGCATAGTTGCAAACCACCAATTTTTCAAAACTTGTTACATGACTAAGAGCCAGAGGAAAAAAACAAAACAAAACCAAACAAATTTGTCTGAAACGATCACTATGAATCTTCTCTACTTAAATGAGCCACTCTTTATTCATGACTTAAACTGAATCCCTCTTCGAAGCCTGGTTTCCCCCTGTGGACTGGGGTTGTAGAATATGCCAATGATATTTCCCGCCTATCGTAAGAGGCGACTAAAGGGATACCAAACTTGCACTTGAACTGTTCATGAATATAAATGAAAACTGAACTTTTTATCAAGTTGACTGACACTATACAACATCTTCTTGTTGGTGTGTTGTTACATCTCTTCTAACTAACTTGAAGCCAGATTTGTCATGCTGAATTACAGACCCCTTAAACTCCTTTGTTTCACAGGCACCCTGCCCTGCTTGGGTCCCACTTAGCCCCCTCATGTGAAGGTATTTCTGCATCTTGCCTGTTTTCTCCCACCCTGCCCTTTTCAACTTCAAGCTGACCTTGCACCATAAAGTGGACTGCAGACCTTATAAAGAAGGGCAATGCTAAACTTGTAACATAAAGCAATACTTTGTGTATAAAGTGCTATAACACCCTGCCCTTTTCAACTTCAAGCTGACCTTGCACCATAAATTGGACTGCAGACCTTATCAAGGAGGGCAATGCTAAATTTGTAACATAAAGCAATACTTTGTGTATAAAGTGCTATAACAACCTGCCCTTTTCAACTTTAAGCTGACTTTGCACCATAAAGTGGACTGCAGACCTTATCAAGGAGGGCAATGCTAAACTTGTATCATAAAGCAATACTTTGTGTATAAAGTGCTATAACAACCTGCCCTTTTCAACTTTAAGCTGACTTTGCACCATAAAGTGGACTGCAGACCTTATAAAGAAGGGCAATGCTAAACTTGTAACATAAAGCAATACTTTGTGTATAAAGTGCTATAACATTTCAGTACAGAACTTCAGGATAGTGTACAGCAACACCCAGGAGCTTAAGGGAGCCTCCCATTGCAGATAGTGTGCAGTTGTTTGCATGTACAGTGTATAGTAGGGTGTGCCCATCAACTGTGTTCCCCTGCCCCCCTTTCCCTCTTTCACTGAAGCTAGGGGCCTGAGTAACCACATAAGAAACCATCAACTTCAGGATCTATAATGGTAACAACTTCCCTTTAATAGCAACAGCTTGTACAAACTAATCCTGTATGTATTTTACAGAAATCATACATAATAATTTGGTTGTACATACTAACTAAATTGCCCTCAAACTTCACATAAAGTATTGTGAATCAAAGTAAGTACAATAAAGTATTGTGAAACATCCACTTATTTTCAGGGCCTCCAAAAGCAACTCCTAACATCATACTTTTTGTAAACATGGCCCAAGATCAGATGCTTCAATCAATAAAACATTCTTTTAAACATATAGAATCAACGAACACCATCAGCACTATCAAATGTTGATTCAGTACTATTGTATAAAGAGCCAAGCATCGTGACAACAAATATATCTCATTTTTTCCAAACATACTGTGATTACTCCTGTTTCTGAATCAATTGCAAATTTATCTTCTCCTCCTGTTTGGATGGAAAATTGGATTTGCTGTCCATCTTCATCTGATGCAGTCAGTTCACCAACAAATGACCCTAAAGAACGAGAAGGTTAAGCACAATGTTTTTACTCTTAAATCTTCCAACAACTATCTTTCACATACTTCCAGAATGTCATTTGAAGGTCAGCACATTTTCACAGTGTCCAAGTTTATTAAGATCGAAGGTAGCATGCTCTTGTATAGGACAACCACTAAGATGTTCATCTATCTCATAATTTGAGTAACTCCCTGCATACACCTAAAGGCTCGTAAAAAGGTACCATATAGGTGAGCTGTATCCCTACAGAATCCAAAACGTATATCCAAAAGGTACCATCTAGGTGAACTGTTTCCCTACGGAATCCACAATGTATATCCAAAAAGTACCATCTAGGTGAACTGCTTCCCTATGGAATCCACAAAGTATATCCAAAAGGTACCATCTAGGTGAACTGTTTTCCTACAGAATCCACAATGTATATCCAAAAAGTACCATCTAGGTGAGCTCTATCCCTACAGAATCCACAATGCATACCCAGGCTCACTGTTTGAAATGGATGGTACTGTGCCCTTCATGTGTGACTTGTCCCCTTATGTGTTTGACAAAATCTTAGTGTGGAAGATCTGAATTGGCCAGAGCAACTGCAGGTTTTTTTTTAAGTCTTTGGTATGACCAGGCCAGTACTTTTATGTCCAGATCATCTGGCTGCGAGTCAGATGTTCTAACCACTTGACCATGCAGTCTGTGCATGCTAGCAAAAAATGAGCAGGAAATAAGCTTTACATGCATGACTGCACAATTTCTGTATAGATCTGTAGGGGGCAGTACATAACATCTAATTTCCCCACATTTCATGTCCTTTCTCCATCTCAGGTCCAAAGCATTTGCTGACGTACTGTTACATCAAACCCTCAAAACAACAAAAAAGAGACCTTTCATTGGGGGAAATTTCCATTAGCCAGTTTTTAGAGAAACTTTCTCTTGACTGTGTGCAGCTCAACTTCCTGTCAGACATGAACCTCGTCTCAACTCCTGAAAACTTACACCACCCATGCATGACACATGGAAAAGAGGTGCTTCACCAACAGGAGGCCCTCCCACAACAATTCAATAAGGTGGCCTGATCCTTCTTCCTGCGTTTTCATTGACAGATCGGGTTGGAGCAGGTAATGGGAAATACCTACCTGTTCTTGTGTGATATCAGTAGAATATAAAATTTACAACATTTACAAGAAAACACACAACTTCACTGACATAAAACTAAAGTTACAACAAAATGTTACAGTTTGAGCATTTAATGTATAAATATTACATATTTCTCACCTGGAGGAGAATTTTCTGGAATGGTAAAGTTGTACACACTTAGCCCCAGTGTAGGTTTATTATCATTGACATCCAGTACTGTAATATCCACGATAGCTTCATCAAAGCCGCCTTGGGAATCTGTAGCTATCACTATGAAGGAATATCCAGACTTCACCTCTCGATCAAAAACCTCAGCAGATCGGAGATCACCTGTTTAAAAAAGATGATTTCTTTGTTGTTTGGGAGATGATAACAACTTGAAGGGCAAATTGTTTAAAACACCATCTGTTTTATTAAGTGCCACCGTCTTAACCAAATATGCAAATTTTGGTCAAAGGCACACTTTCTACCATGTACAGGGGTAGTATCACATCGCCACACTACATGAAGCTGGACTGCATTTCATACTGCTTTAAAAAGGTAAATATTGAGAAAATTCCTCCTAAACCTCAGGCCAGTACACTGTATGAACAACATAAATATTTAGGGGTGACTCGTAAGATGCAGTTAATTTTTGTGATCAAGTGAGAAAAGGAGTTTTTTAACAAGGCTAATTGTCCAAAGACATGAGCTGTCATAACTATGGCTATATACCTGAAACTGGTTTAATAAAAAATGACTTCGAGTCATTGCCAGTTATAACCAAACACATGAGCTATTGTAATTATGGTTTAATATATACATGAAACTGAGTCAACAGTAAATGGCGTTGAGTCATTGTCAGTATAATATCCAAACGAAATGAGCTATCACAACTATGGACATATACTTGAAACTGGGTTGCAAGTAAATGGCATTGAGCCATTGTCAGTAATATCCAAACAAAATGAGCTATCATAGCTATGGCCACATACCTGAAACTGGGTTGCAAGTAAATGGCATCAAATCATTACCAGTAATATGCAAAAAGATGAACTACTTTAATTCCAGTTATATACCTGAAACTGGATCAATGGTAAATGACATTGAGTCATTCCCAGTAATGGCGTACATGACCACACTGATCTCATCTGAATCCACTGCTATGATTGGACGATCCTGAGTGAAGAGAATGAAAGCATTATTGATTTAAAACGGAACTTTGACAAATCAGAAAGCTTAATTCAAATGAAAGTGGCTGCAATTTACATATTATAATTTAAACTGAACACAAGTAAATATCCACCAAGAAAAGGGTCAAATTAAAGTAAATAACTACAAAAGCACCAGGTTACAAACACAAGTACATAACCAACTAAGCACAATGTTAAAACTCACCATATCCACAGGAGTACCAATAAATGAGTTTTCCAAGATAGTTCCAAAATATCGATCAGCAGGAAATGCTGGTGGTACGTCATCTGCATCAGATACTGTAATGGTTAATCTGGTGGTTGTCTGTAATCAAGGCAGTGAAAATATTTAAGAAGTTTTGTGATTTGGAGTCATACTTGCAGCGAGGCATACTTTCCACCATGCATTCTCATTATCAAGCTGTACTGCCAAGCCTTCATTTATCACTGATACAAAGAATTTCAAAAGAGAGCTATAATCTAGTATGGAAGCATATCTCTCTTATGGAATTCCAATAACTTGTAATACCTTGCTGTTAGAATTGATTTACAGTAAATTTTTGGACTATGAGTTTGAACTCCCTCTGGTGTCTGTTTTGTTTTGATAGCATGAGGAGTGGTGATGGATCCGTACCGCTTTAAGGATCAAGCAAATTCCCCCTCCCCCAAGTGTTATTTTTTAATAGCATAAGGGAAATTTACTCACCGTTCTTGTATCATCTGCATTCTCTGGGTTATCCATGGCTTGAAGAACAAGATTATAGCTAGCTGTCATTTCTCTGTCCAGGGTCCTGTTTATGTAAATCTCACCATTCTGCAAAATGAATTTCATAAAAAAAAGACCTTGACATACAAAGAAGTCAGTCTCCTTTAAAACACTTTACCCCAGAATTTAACTTCAAAAAAGCTCAAATTTCTAGTTAAAATGTTCAGTCAATTTAAAAATGAAGATACGACCTCTAGAGATTGTACATTGATTGGCCTGTAAGACCACTCTCACCTCTGGATCAATCCAGAAGACCCTATTAGGGTCACCATCTATGATGGCATAGGTCAACACTCCAGAGGGTCCCAGGTCAGCATCTGTTGCTTGGGCAATGAAAGCTAAGGTTCCTACAGTAGCATTCTCACTGATGGTGAAGCTGTATGGCGCCCCCACAAACCGAGGTGTGTTGTCATTCACGTTAATAACATTGATGACAAGATCTCTCTGTGGATATCATTCAAAAAACACAAAGAAAAAATTGTGAAATTTTCTCAACCTTTCAAAATAGTTCTTACCCTTCTAATTCTTATTTGACAACCCAAATGCACACTTCATATATTAAACCAGAAACACATAAAAAAATTGCAAATTTGTAGGATTAGCTCATTAAATGATAAGCAATCGAAATGCATACTCCATATAGTAGATCAACATTTCATAAAATTGTGTATTTGTATTGTTAGCTCCAATTCAAATGATTAGCAATCATTACCATAAAATCAGAAATAGATGAGATTAAACGACACACCAACATGAGTGTGCTATATAGTGTCAGTCAAGTTGATAAAAAGTTCAGAAATAGCATATACAATGTAACATAACCTGCCACTAGTTATGCCAATGTTCTGATTTTATCTTGCAACGTATATTATTATATGCTTCTTATTTACATCTGCCTTCCACAGGCAGGGAAGACTTGCCACTGTTAATTTTAAAAAAAGCAAGGTAGTGGAGAGAGATAAATAGTACTCAGATATAAGATGTAATGCCTAAGAAAGAAACCAGAATGCAAAAAATGCATTGAGGTTTCGATGATACATACATGCTCTTTTCAATAAAATGCTACATTTCTTGTAACAACTGGTGACCCAAAGTGACCTTTGACTCCACCTGTAAATAACTGGTTTTTTATTTAACCAAAACATTTCTATATTCAAAAAGCCAAATTTCATACTGTGCCTTAAGATATTCTGCAAACAAGGTTTTCAGAGTTTGATGCCAAATGATACCAGATGACTATTGACCTCCACCAAAAACAACAGGTACAGCACTTTCAACTCACCATAACACACCCACATACTAATTAGGAAATCCATCCAAGTTTCCTACCTTGAGATACCCCATTTTGACAAGTTTTTCAAAGTTTGACCGATCATGACCCCAGATGTCCTTTCACCTCCACAAAAAAAACCTTATTCAGACCATCTTCTCACCATAATTCATCCACATATTAATTATGAAATTCATCCATATTTCGTACCTTGAGCTATCCTAAACAAGTTTTTCTGAGTTTGACCCCTATGACCCCAAATGACCTTTGACCTCTACCAAAATCAATAAGGTTCTTCCTTACATCATAAGGCATCAACATATCAATTTGAAATCAATCCAAGCTTCCTACCTTGAGATATTGTGTTAAAAAGGTTTTCAGAATTTGTCCCCTTCTGACCCCAAATGACCTTTGACCTCCAACAAAATATATAGGATTCTTCTTTACATCATAATGCATCAACATATCAAGTTAGAAATGAATCCAACTTTCATACAATGATGTATCATGTAAACAAGGATTTCAGGATTTGACCCCATGTGATCACAAATGACCTTTGACCTCCACCAAAATTTATTGGGTTTTTCTTACATCATAACGCATCAACATATCAAGTTTGAAATGAATCAGTTTCCTACCATCAGGTATCGTGTAAACAAGGATTTCGGGGTTTGACCCCACGTAACCCCAAATGACCTTTGACCACCAAAATCAATAGGGTTCTTCCTTACATCATAACGCATCAACATATCAAGTTTGAAATTAATCCAAGTTTTCTACCATAAGATATCGTGTAAACAAGGATTTCGGGTTTTGACCCCACGTGACCGCAAATGACCTTTGACCTCCACCAAAATCAATAGGGTTCTTCCTTACATCAAAACGCATCAACATATAAAGTTTGGAATGAATCCAAGTTTTCTACTGTGAGATATTGTGTAAACAAGGATTTCAGTTTTTTCTTCCTCTCAGTATGGGGTATCTGTGTACCAAGTTTGAGAACTGTCAGATCTTCCCTTCTCAAGATCAAGATATTGTGTAAACAAGCAAAGTGTCACAAACACACACACATACACACAGGGCATACCAGTATTCAATGCCTTACGGGGTACATGGAACTATTCCCAGTAAGGAAATGGTCCAAATTCCCCTTTAGCCGTTTAAGTCACGCGGCAGGTGAATGCCGCGAGCGAGGCCGGGCTCTTGCATATCACGTGACAGAGCTCATTTCAGTGTCTGAATTTTCGGGGGGCTACGCCAGTTACCAGCTCCGCCTGAGCGAGGAAAGACGTGCGAGGCTCCAGCTCTCGTGAGCGGCCTGTACCCGGCAAGGCATCGTTTACAGGCTCACATATACACGCACATACACACATACATACACACAAACGCCAACATGAATGCATAGGTTTCTCTTTTCATCGAAACCAAAAAATGTTTTGCGGAAGTGCTACAAACATTATGAAAGGCTTTCATATAAACAAATCCGGACAGTCAAGTGATGGTCTGATTTGATTTGGACATAACTGGGGTCCATTACCTTTACACTTTCAATTTCCTTGCTTACACTGTATCATAGATGGTTCTATAATGCATTGCATCTTCATTCCCCTAATTTCACTCAATATGAGGGTTTGAAATTAATGTAGACAATAAATGAAGACGATTTAACCCTTTACCGTAGTTTGGGTCCTTTTGGACCCATACAGATTGCGCAGCTGTCACCCATCTTTACTGTTTCACGCAGAGCTCGAAACTGCGAGTAGCTACCCGAAAATTCCGCCACAACAACGAGAGGGACAATAGTTGAAGGTCACGGGGTCAATAACCTACGGAAGCTGATGCGGGGCGTGCTGCGTCCGCTTTTCCGCCCACTCCCGAGGCGCGCAAATATGCCCCCATTGGAGCACAACGGTAAAGGGTTAACGCTGATGGACCCCATTAATGGCTGCCTACCATTACTAAACACAAGAGCCAATCAGATTCATCCATAAGTATCGTTGCATTGCCTTACCATTGCCTGTAAACCTTCAGCATCCCTAGCAATGACAGTGACGTTAATTTGTTGTTCCTGTTCGTAGTCCAATGGTCTATTAGGATTCACCGTCAACAACCCAGTGGTTGGGTTCAGCACAAAATAACCTGTGGAAGAAAATATCCTCAACCATGACAGCCATCATGGGTAAATTTCTAAGCTATGCATAACACAAATGTCGTGCTTAAAATAAACTATCCAAGAATCTGCATACGATCACAACCACCTCACACCCAACTTAATGTGACAATTAACTCCCCCACCCCCTCATGGCCCTTTGCCTAATTTCATTTGAGGCAAATGCATTTCTAGTTCAGTGAAAGTATTTAAGTTAGAAGAAAATATCTGCATACTTCTGAATTTACCAAAAACAGAATAATGCGGCAGCTCCATTGCTAAGACCTGTACTACCACCCCCATCACAGACCCTCTACTAACCCCTTGTCATCGACCCTAATTCCACCTGAAGTGGCTCACTATTCCTTTTGAGGCCACCAAATAAAAGGATACAGGGTATCTATGCTCTGAATTCACCTATATGTTAGTAGATGGAGTTTTACTGCCTAGTTTCCAACCAATTGGTTCAAGTCAAGCCAGCCACCGCTTTTTTATCTGTTGTGGCTCACTGGCTTGTTTCTCCAATATGGGAGTATGTAACTGTTCCACCGTGACCACCACTTTTCATTCCCCTACTTCAGTTTGAGGTGACTACATTGCTCATGTGGAAGAAAAAGGTTACAACGTATCTATCTTACCTCTGAATTCTCCAGTGAGAGAGTGACTGTACCCCCCTTCTCCTTCCCTGGGTCCTGCACCCTCTCCCTGGTGCTCTAAAGAAAGAAATAGGTTACAAAATATATATCTCACCTCTGAATTCTCCAATGAGAGAGTATGTTACTGTTCCACCACTGCCTAGATCTGGGTCTACTGCTTGTATATTGTCAATAAATGCATTAGGTGATGCCTCTAGGATGAAGTAAGGACCATACTCCTCGGCAACAAACTCTGGTGGGGTATCATTGATATCTGTTACTTGCACCGTAACCTGTTGATGAAAGATTACACAGGTATCCCAATGACATGCAACATTTGCTCCAGGGAAATATTTCATCTGGACAAATTCAGTCCCTTGATAAATTCAGAAAGAGTGCTTATAAGATTTACCCATATAGATAGACTGAATCTTTACTGAGTATATACAAGAACATTAAAATTAATTGCTGAACAACCAGTTACAGAAAGCAGTCAAGGTGAAGTAACAAGAACAGTAAATGAGGGCATTATATTTACACTAATTCCCAAGAACATTTTGTTACGACTAGCTTGCTTGGTTTCTTGGATGATGATTGTTGAAATTCAACACCCAAGGCAGGCTTGCATAAGTTTGATTTACTAATACACAATCCTGTCATACCATATTCTAACCATAGTTCTCCCTTGAGACATGTTACATGTTTACAGGAAAATCAGATTACAACACACATTCTTTACAATTATACTGACCGCAGTAAAGGAATGAAGAATATTCTAACAAATGGTGGAAGTGTTTGGGTATTTCATATGTACCAAAACGTACCGTTGCTGTAGAAGTCAGCCTCTCCTGAGGGTCCAGGGCCTGGTCAGTAGCTGTGACAGTGACAATGTATTCTGCTGTCATCTCACGGTCAAGCTCAATGCTTGTGGTCAAGAAACCCTACAAAATTTAAGATACTTGTTAAACATTTAACTAATGTAATGGATTTACATATTACTTGAGCAAATTCAGTACATATATAATTTTATTGAGGTAAATCACTAAAGGCAAATTAAACTATTCAAAATGGGAATGAAGCATTACAAAATATCATTCCCTTCTCTGAAACTAACACTTCATCCATAATCTTTATCTAAGTCATTAAATTACTAAACCTCACCTGAATAGGATCAATTGCAAAAAACTCTGCATTGGAACCTGTTAAATTGAATCTTATCTCACTATTGACACCCAAATCTGGGTCACTGGCGGCAACTGTGGTAACGATGACTGAACTCAAACCTTCCCCAACCTGGGACTGATAGGAAGGCTCTGAGAAAGCTGGGGCATTGTCATTTTCATCCAGGACGGTGATGTATACTGGAACAAAGACCTGAAATTAGAGACAAAAGATGACATAAATACTTTCATTTAAATCTCTTAGTAGTGAACAAAATATGTTGGTAACAGAGTAGCACACTCTTCCTTTTACAGTTGCAAACAATAGATGTGTAGTGTAGCTAGGAACTACATCTCTGGTACAACTATTCTGCAGGCAATGCGTCATCAAAGTCTGAGTATGTATCCACTGTGTGTTTCACGACATTTTTATAAGAATGGGTATGAACAAGATTGTCAATGTTTAAGAACCAGATATGTGCAATCCTCTCACCCCAAACATATTTTGAAGAAAAAGCTAAACAACACAATTTTCATCTTTTTCTCTTCAAAGTATCTTTCATTACATTTTATGATTTTACTATTGCATATTCAAGGTAAACCAAGCAGTTATTTCTGGTAAATTTCACATTTAAAGAGAAAAAACATTGTCACATGACTCCCAACAGCCAATCATGAAACTGGACAGTCTACTACACTTCTTCAATTTGGGATGACTGCTCCTGCTGTTTAAGCCCCTCCCACAATTGACTAAAACTCATCCTCATTCAGACACAATCTCAGTTTATTGCTTCAGGGTGAATATACAAGAATGTCACACTAGGCTGAACAGTGCTTAACTAATTTTGCTCTCTTTGAAGGCTGACAATATGTGACCCTAAAGAGGGAAGTTCTCTGATCTCTCTCAACTGTAGCAGACCACCAGAACTACTGTGCCCACTGTCTAATCTTGATTAGTTCAGAGGAAGTTCAGGAATCAGATAATGCCGGGCTTAAGTGACAGCAAAGCATCTAGTACAAAATAAAAAGGGGGCAGAGCCAGAAATCTCCATCTCTTCCAACTCCCTGCTCAAACCACAAATTCACACATCAACCTGGAACTGATAAAAATTACCTGATACAATGGATCATACGAGGGGTCCCTGAGTTGAACTGTCAGTTGGTACGAGTCCACCATCTCTCGATCCAATGCACTGGTCAGAGTTATCTCACCCTGGTTATTAATCTCGAACTTGTCCTCATCATTACCCCTAACAATGCTGAAGACAAGATTGTTAGATGATGGCAAATCACTGTCCATTACTGACACCCTGGCCACTGGACTTGACCTTAAAACATTCTGCAAAAAGAAAATCAACACTGAGTTTTCTTGAGATATGTAGCACCTTTCTGTGAATAACTACTGGCTATGCCAACTATAAACACCTGTTACTATAGGATGGGCAAAAACTATTGTAGGAACAAGGATGGCTCACATAAACGATGCCACTCAACACACTCCACAATGAGTATGAGGATGGTTTACAAACTGAAGCCATAAGGATGACCATTTAACAAGCTCTCGAGTTGCAACATAACTCAAATTTTACTTAAAATGTCCCATTTCCCATTGTTTTAAGGGCTACTATAAATTTTCTTCATATGAAAGAAGTTTTTATCTTGAAGCTATGTCAAGTTGAATCTCTTTGACACTGTAACTGGAACATCTCATTTCCTGCTGAGAGCTTCTTTTTGAAGCAATATCTTATGTCTAGATCTAAGGTCTGGCTAATGAATATTTAAGGTCTTCAATTGCAAGAACAGTTGCCCCAATAATGTCTTTCAAGCAACAGCTTAATCTCATAATTTCCTTGTTATGCTCCTAACAGTATCCTTCATATTTTTTTATGACTTCAGTACTGCATATTCAAGGTAAACCAAGCAAGCAATTACTTCTAGTAAATTTCACATTTGAGAAGAAAATATTTTGTCACATGACTTTCAAGAGCCAATCATAAAACAGGATAGTGTACTACACCACTTCAGGTCGGGGTGACTACATTTCCCCTTTAAGTATCACATACTGACTACACTCTAAACATTATTAAGCACATTCAAAGATATTTTGGAGGGTATTTCAGAGAATGAAATATTTTCAAGAAACAGATTATCATTTGACAGAGGAGGCCTTCTTTTAAACCACCAAATTAATAGCAATTTTGTCATGTCTGCAAGTTCCTACCTGATAAATCTATCTTGAATTTAAGATTCCGTAAATTACACACACAGGAAAACATACCCAGCAAGGTCCAAACTAGGTGATTCACCTTTAGTGCGTGCCTCAAGTCTTCAATTCTAAAAATGTTAGAGGGTATTCATCTCCCATTCAACTCCCATTGTCATGGCTTGTTTCATTATTGAGATACCAAATGTTGAAGTTTATATACTTAAAAAAAAAGAGTCCATTGTGTAATAATTTGTGACTTTCTTTTTTTACAATTTACATTACCTGCTTTGTGACTCTTACAAATCAAAAATGTTTTTATGACCTCCACAGCTTCCTATTTGTTTGCTTGAGTAGTGTAGTATTTATTTTTCATACTGTTTAATACATATTTTTTAATTTTTTGACTTGAGGTACACTTCAATTTATTACATCACCCCACAACATTATGAGTACTACCACATATTGGCTCAAGGTGCAATAACTTTCAGAAAAAACAAAGAAATACAAAGATTGTTATTTGAAGAAGTACAACAAAATATTGCACAATGTAATACTTTAAATTTAGTGAATAAACTTCAACATTTTATATCTAAGCTCAGGAATGTCCTATTAAGACAGGAGTTAGACTATATAAATTCATTATTCGTGCTCTTTAAAATATATTTTAAAATGTAAGGTTTGAGGTACACTGTATTTTTTTCACAGAACCAATTTCACTTATAGTAATTTAACCATTGAGTATAAGAGGATTTTCATCAGACACACACACACACCCACACACCCTGCTCCATGTTGTTTTTATTTTAAAAAAACCTTTGAATGCTTTCATTTTCTGAAATAATGACAGCTTTAAATCAGAAACACATGAAGAGACAATATCTAGACAAAAAACTGGTTTCAAATAAAGAAAAATTTACCTCCAGAATCTCACCACTGAATGAGCTGCTAGTGAACAATGGAGCATTGTCATTTACATCACCAACAGTTATCCTGACAGTTTCTGAAGACTGAAGGCTTGGTTCTCCTCCATCAAATGCTGTCACCTATTTAAAATAAATATTAAAGGTAAAAATTGAACCGCTCCTTCTGTTCCATAGCATAATGCTACTGAACATACATAAAGGTAAAAGTTTGTTTGTTTGTTTGCTCGGTTAATTTAATTCCATTTGTAATTGTAAAATGAATAACAATAAATAACAAAACAATGGAAAAGGAGAGAGGAGTTTGAAATAAAAATTGAATCAGTTTTGATCGTCCTTGCTTGCATTACATCTCATCAAGGCAAATGTCTATTAACAAGCTTATAAGTAATAGTATGTTACACAGGGGATATCACAGTAATTGTTTACACATATTTTTCAATTGATTTACAGTGTTGGCAGACATTTTGCAGTAAGTCTAAGATTATTAATAGAGGTATGAGGGTGTATTTGATCCACAAAAAAGGGCATTGGCCACAGTGTTGAGAACTTAACTCCTTGTGGTGAACTCTAGATAAATAGGATAAACGTGCTGCACGGTATATCAATTAGTCCATGATTCATTCTCGTGATATGTCTCTTCTCTCAAGTTAAACTTTTACAAATGATCAAAAGATGAAATTATCAATTTATGCTAATTGACCATAAAAGAAAATTATTAGGAGCTACATGTTCCGAAAGCTATGTATATTGGTGAAAACATGTTCAGTCTAAGAAGTCTAGAACACGAGTGATGAACGTTGCAACTTGGGACTTGCAGGCTTCTTGGAGATCAGAAAACTAAGAGGCTTAACACAACCACCTAGGTTGCATACATTAAAGTACATAAACATTTATTAATTTCATGACCTCAGTTGTCCATAAGAAGGCTGTAAAGGTGAACTTCACCGCCCCTAGCTGTGGCCAAGTGAGACATGACAGTTTTCACGTACACTGTGCGATGAGAAACAGGAAGAATACCTGACAGATGAATCCAGGTGCAAGGCAAGCAAATCAAAGAAAAATGAGGTATGCTGGCAGTTGGAGTGACCTGCTTATGGGATCGACCTGCTTAATTACAATGGATGGTAAAATGCTGAGTACTATTTGACACCATTTTATGAAATCAAAGTATCATGCAACACTGTGCTCTCATGCTTGGAACTGACTTTTCCCATGATATCAGCAAAGACAGGAAGGGTGTCTGGTAAGCTTACACTGGCTACAGTGGCGCAACATGGTATTTATACAATTTCTTACCGTAATATTATACTCATTCATAAACTCCCGATTCAAAGGTCTGGTTGTAATGAGAGTAACAGAGCCATCAGGAGTATTGCGTAAAGTAAAAGCCCCATCTCTGTTGCCATCACTGATGCGATAATTGACCTAAACACGAACAGAAGAGAAAGGATTTAAATTTCCAAAGACAAAATTCATTGACTTCAAAATATGCAAAAAATTTTCTCTTTTAAAAGGTGAAAACTGCATCCAAGAGCACATAGCATTTGAAAGATACCAATTTTAAAAAGTAATACAATTTTCTTGAGATTTGGTACATTATGGGAAATTTGTGATGTCATCACGGCAAATTAATTTGACATATAAGGAAAAGCACAAGGAATCTGAGGCAATGTGCCCACATTACATAACTTTGTGGGACTTTGTTGAAAAGTGGAGACAATTTTCAACAAAATTAAACAATCTTTGAAGTCAGATATTTTGAGTTAGAAAAGGATATAGTGACAGGTTTTGAAGCACATGGTGTGGAATATCTCTGTCTTTCTTACAAGACATAGTAGAAAGCCACCAGAATATGCCTTTAAAGTAGCTATGTCATTTAATACTCATCACTTAACTATTTTATGTGTGTGCATTATGCTACAAATTTGGATCTTGATAATTTCTTTGCAAAAAAAAAAAAAAAATGTATTTTATATTGGATGGAGTCAAAGACCGACTGGAAGTACGCATCCTGTCCCCTTCTTGATCCCCAAAACAGCAGGTGAAAAGCTTACCTGTGCATTTCTTCCTATATCTGCATCAGATGTCCTGATTTCACCTATTACAGTCTGAGCTGGGGATCCTTCAGGCACTGTTCTATCCACTGGAAATTCCAGGAACACTGGTGTGTTATCATTTGCATCTATCACATTAACCCATACCTATCAAAAAAAAAAATCAAAAATCAAAATAAAAAAAAATTAAAAAAAAATCAAAAGCTGCTCAATAAAAATACACTCATTAAAAATCACCTCAAACCTCATCTAACAACTTACCATTTTTGAACAAATAAAGTTAAGGAAGAGAAATGGAACTTAGAACTGTAAAACTTTAAGCAGTTTTACCTTAAGAAATCATAGTAAAAGGATAGAAATTAAACTTACAGCTGTTGAACTTGAAGCAGTTTCACCTTGTGCAAACACAGTGAAGGCATAAAAGTCATTTACTTCCCGATCCAGGGGTGACTTGATGGTTATTACACCCTGGTAAAGAAATAAAAGTACAAATTTATTTTAACTATACAGCATAAGAACATAATTTCAGGGTCTCCACATTAAATCTGTAATAAACCCATCATTTAGGTTTCTTGCTTATTTGTTACAAATGCAAAAAGCAAGTGTTTTTTCAGGATAATGATAAAAACAGAGCAATACTCACCATTGTTCCATTAACTTCAAAATGCATCATAACATCCGGGTGAGCATTAGGATCTAGTGAATATCTGAGATCAGCACGCTGGCTTTCAACTAAAGCATTGACCTATGGTGTGAATAAGGAAAAAACATTAACTTTACAAAGATTGTAAATAGTTACATTTCCACATTGATGTTAAGTACCTTTGTAAAACTTAATCAAGTAACTTAGTACCTAGATAAGTAAGAAACTAAGTAACTTTGACCCCTTTGGAGAGGAAGCTGAAAATATTGATATTGAGTGACCAATCACTTAACTCTAATTTAACAACGATAACTCCCAGCCTTTCTAGCTCCACAATCACACTGCACTTGTAAGGGTCATGGCTGAAAATGCTCACAAACTACAGCTTTTAACCCATTCACTACACAAGGTTTCACTGTGAAACAATTTACCATTACTATATACCCATGGTTTTTCTGAGAAACCCTAATTTACCATTACAATATACATATGGTTTCACTGAGAAATCCTAATTTACCATTTAATATACATAAGGTTTCACTAAGAAACCCTAATTTACCATTACAATATACAAATGGTTTCACTGAGAAACCATAATCTACCATTACTATATATGTATGGTTTTGCCAAGAAACCCTAATTTACCATTACAATATACATAAGATTTCACTGAGAAACCCTAATTTACCATTGCAATATACATAAGATTTCACTGAGAAACCCATATTTACCATTGCAATATATGAATGGTTTCACTGAGAAACCATAATTTCTTATCACTTTATACAAATGGTTTCACAGAAAACCATAATTTACCATTAATATATATGCATGGTTTTGCCGAGAAAACCTAATTTACCATTACAATATACATAAGGTTTCACAGGGAAACCCTGATCTACCATTTCTATATACAAATGGTTTCACTGAGAAACCATAACTTACCATTACCATATATGCATGGTTTTGCCGAAAAACAGGCCTAATTTACCATTACAATATACAAATGGTTTCACTGAGAAACCATAATTTTCCATCACTTTATACAAATGGTTTAAGAAGAAACCATAATTTACCATTACTATATATGCATGGTTTTGCCAAGAAACCCTAATTTACCATTACAATATACATAACATTTCACTGAGAAACCCTAATTTACCATAACTATATACAAATGGTTTCACTGAGAAACCATAATTTCACATTACTATATATGCCTTGTTTTCCTGAATACGGCTGCACTACTACACCCTGGAAAAGCTCCATATACAACTATGCCCTGTAATCATGTTCTGGAAATGGAATAGGCTCGAGGAGGAGATACTTTTACATTCATACTTGCTCCTGCTTAAGCCTATAGTGAACACAAATGTAGCAGCCTCTACACAAAAACTTAGTGAATTTAACCAACCCGGACATATGTACTGTGCATACCTGACACAATGTGTAACTCAATATGACAGGATACACCCTCTTCCATAGCTAGTTAGTTAGATAGAGTTTTATGGCCCAGTGTCCATCCTATTGGTTCAAGTCAAGCTGGCCACAGCCTTTTTTCCAGTTGTGGCTCACTGGTTTGTTTTCCCTACTCCACTGCTTAATGTGGAGCATCACACACAACGGCAGTAGGTTCCTTGTTTAGAGTCTTTGGTATGACTCAACCTGGGATAGAACCCAGGCCTTCCACGTGAGAGGCAGATGCTCTTACCGTTAGACCAAACACAAAGTCAAATGGGTTAACGATTAAATTGCTAGCTGTGGTAGTTGAGTTTTCTATATTAAATAACAAAGACCAGTGATGTTCAACACGAATGGACTGGTGATGTTCAACATGAATACATACCTGTAAAACAAAGGAGCCAGCCTCTCTATTCTCCAGAGTATCTGCTTCATATCTAGGTAATACAAATACTGGAGGCACCTCTCCAGCATCTAGGACATTGACCACCACAAAACCTGTCCCCACATTAAATGGGCTACTCTGGTCAGTAGCAGCGACTGTTAAATTGAAACTTATTGTATCAGTGATTGAAGGAAACTCTGAGGAGACTGAGATGACACCAGATACTGGGTCGATGGTGAAGTAATTCATCTCATTTCCTGGTAAAACAAAGAATGTTAAGAAGAATTAAATTACATTAGGTAGTGATGCTATGGTATGTGTTGTTAACAACAAACTGGACCACTTAACCCCTAAACATTAGCTGGACAAGTCCTTTGAGGTTTACAAACTGTGGATAATACAGCCCCCAAACCAAAATCCAAACAGTCAGTCCCTAGGTTCACAAATCATTGAGAAGGAAGATTGCTTCAGCTGGCTGAACAATTATTTTCTAATCTTTGTTCATGCTTGAAAGACTTGACAGACTTCTACTTTAATTTGGTGTTTAGTAATTGATGCTGATTTAAGATCCTAGTCCAAACATCTGATTTCATGGTACGTGGTAAACAGAGTTCTGAAGCAACTGTCTCCCTAATGCTAAGAACTGATTTCCCATTTCAACACAAAGAGGGCAATATTACAGCTGTGAGAGTTGACATCCATGGAGAACTGACAGAAGGTACAGTAATAATAATGTACTAAAATGTCAAATTGCTGAAACACAATCTGGTCAAAAAACAAATACAGGAAGAGATGAGGTTACAAGGTTTCACCCCAAATGCTTATTTTAACAGTGCCACAACATGTGTAACATTTTGTCACAGCACCATTGCACTAGTGCATCTTGGGAGCTAGGGGGCCATATAAAATGGTGTGTAACGGGGTTTTGGACATGGAATACCTTGAAGAGGAGATATTTTTCATGTTTTTTATATTTTTAAGCTCTTGGGATACAGCAAATGCATTGTGTTATACTCCATACAAAGACAGTATTCGCGGAACCCATTCATAAGCTCTGTGCATATGGAATATTATCTAATATATAGACCAAAAAGGGCTAATCCAGACAAGTTTTCCATGAAAAGACTGTAAACAAAAGTTAGTATGAAAAAACTTGGAGAAAAAAGTACAACACAAAAAGTTCTTTCAAGTATAGTGATATGTGATGAAGATTGATGGGTGAAGATACCAGTCTCCATAGCAACCTTAAAACAATTGGCCACACATCACAAGTTGAAAAGATGACAGGACACAAGGTGTGGAATGACTGGAATATTGATTAATAATCATTGGTGAATGATAAAATTGAACACCCTTCAGTCTACCTATATAGGTAGTTCTTAAAATTGATGTTCAAAAGACACAGGTTACAGCAAAGCATGTTTCACAACTGTCACCAAGCTAAGATAAAATTTATCTGTAACTAAGGTTAATCAGATCACAAATAACAATGTCAACCCAAGTTTATTTTCTCCTTTTGAATAAAGTAATGAGTTTGTACCTGCAACAATGCTGTATCGTGTTTCTCCTGCAGGTCCCAAATCTTGATCAACAGCCTGAACTTGTAGGACATCAGTGCCGATCGGTGCATCTTCTGGTAAATCTACCCTGGAGTAGACAGACTGTGTAAACTCTGGAACTACATCATTGACATCACTGACTACAATAGTTACAACAGCTGCAGGGGGGGGGGGGGAATGAGAGTAACAGAAACATTATGAATGCTAGAAGAATGGAATATATTAACATCTTTGCTATGCATGGTTTTGAAGTGAAACCACAATTTGGTATTGCTGTAAATGTCTGGTTTCACCACAAAACCATTGCACTACTGCATCCATGAATAACTCCTTAGAAACCTATGGAGTGAAATTGTGTTTTGGAAACGGAATAGGCATGAAAAGGAGGCTTCCTGGGCTATAGGTGATGCAAATATATATATATACATATATAGTGGAATCCACATCAAAACTTGGTATTTGTGGAACCAATACATACATACCATGTGTAATAAAATATACACCTCAGTGGGATGAATCCCCTTCAGTGTTAAGTATTATACACCTGACAACCAAATCTGATTGAAGTGTGTTTTGCTGGAAAAACATTTCTGCATGGGTATACCATATATAACCTTGATGGCAATGGAGCATTTCACCAACTTTCATTTCATTTTCATTTCATTTGTTTCATTTCACAACAATTTGTCATACATGTGAGAAAGATCAATTGCATCAAATAAGAAAAAAGTCGTGAAAAGGGAAGTGTGTTAAAAAACCCTTGAGGGTTTGTCTAGAACACACTCCCCAGAAAGCATTAAACCGAAATAAAAGTTCACTTATGTCCACCCCCTTCTTTACCCCCCCCAAAAAAAAACCTTACCCCCCCCCCCCCCCCCTCCTTATCTTAGGAAAAACTGCTTGGAATAATCAGCAAATTTTTGTGAATCTCCTGTTATCTTCTCTATTCTAAAGAGTTTCTTGACTTTTGAAAAGAAATTAACATACACAAAGGGAAGAAAATAACTCTATGGATTTAACAAGTAGCAAAAAAACAATTACAGCATGATCAAACAGCCATTCAAAGAATTGGATAACTGGGTAGCACTTATTCTAAGAGAGGTAAGTAAATGCAATTAAAATTGTTGTGACATACTAGACTGATTTCATCAAAACTAATTGCTTTCTTTGAAAGTGTATGTCTTTATATCACAGACAACTGAAATCAGAACTAGAATAGTTATACATCACTCAAAGTAAAACTTCAGCAGAGATTTGGTTAGTTTGTTCAATGTGGTTTATGGACACACTGCCATTCATGTGTCAGCTAAGAAAAAAAATGCAACAGTTACAAGCCAACTAAAAAAAGATTGGCTAAAATTTTACTAAAATTTCTGGACAAAAGCAAATATGAGAGATTGAGAGGGCCTCCAAATTTTACTTCAAATCAGAATTAGGTACTATATTGTGCTGCTGTTACTTGCAAACACTGTTTAAAACCCACTCCGGACAAAATACCTGTGTCTCGAGGTAGATCAGTCAAGTCAGGATCAAATGCCTCCACGACCAACAGATAAAAGTCCAGGGTTTCTCTGTCAAGAGGGGTGGGGCCTCTAGAGATAATTCCTGTATTCTCATCTATAACAAAAGCTCCTCCAACATTGCCTTGAGTGATTTGGTATGACACCCGTGAGTTAACACCGAGATCATTATCTGTTGTAGACACCTGGAAATAAAAAAAAGGTTACTTCAGTCTGATAATTTGATTCCACCAAGGTCATTAGCCAACTGGAAATAGAAAAAGTTATGTACTTCAGTCTGAGATTTGTTGACTTTGTTTGCAATTTGGTAAACTAGTTATTTAGATGACGTTTCACTACTCAGTGGCACAGGCACGTAGCCAGGATTGCGCCCCCCCCTCCCGGTTGCTACACCACTGCAGTGGCATGTTGTCCCTACCCACTGCTCAGGGCAGAGTCATTTATCTAACTGGGGGTTAAGGCCAAGCCACTTATGTATTTCCTTTGCCCACCTGCCCATACTGGCTGGTTAGATAACTGACTCTCCCCTTATGCTATGCACCAAGAACAATGGCAGTAGGCTCCATTTTTCTAATCCTATAGGTATGACCCAGACAGAATTCAAACTCCAGACTTCCCTGCTGCAAGTCAGATGCTCTAATCACCTAATCACTAATCACTAATCACTAATCACTTTTGCAGGATTGCCTTTTCTAGAAATGCTACTGTCACCCTAAACTGACACTTATGACACTTGCAAAATTCAGAATCAGTCAATGTGGATATACAAAAGGTCTCAAAAAGAAAAAAAAAAAAGAAAAAAAAAGCTCTCCATCCAGTACAGCTATAACTGAACCTCATACTAATAGCCATGTAAGACTTCAGAACATTACCCTGAACAATCTTCATAACAGTCTAAGCATGTATCTGTTTGGAAACTCTCTTCACAGTCCAGTGGCAAAGAATAAGTCTATCCTTAAATTTGAGTGCATGATAGCAAGCAGCTATCTTACAAGCTGTTACACTAAAAACTCTATTAAAACACCTCACAGTTCAACAGTTCATCAAAGAGTGATAACACTGTCGGTATGCCCTGATTGTGAAATCAGTTAGATGGAGTTTTACAGCTCATTTTCTAACCAATTGGTTAAGTCAGGCTGGCTAAGGCCTTTTTCCAGTTATGGCTCACTAGCTTGCTTTCCCAACTCCATTGCTTATGTTGAGCAGCAAGCACAACAGCAATAGTTTCCAAATAAAAGTCCTCTGTATGACCTGGCCATGAGTCAAACTCCAGACCTTAAGATTTCAAGTCGTGTTTGTGAAGGATGGACTACTAAAAAGGTTTTGCAAATGGAAGAACTGTGAGACATTTTCATGAAATGAAGCTATGACTCATGAGTGTTCTAGTGTCTAGCTTGTGATAAATGCTAAGTTAAATACATCCTATATGCACATTGTAGCTGTTCGGATTTTCCAAGTACACAGCAACGCATTAACAATAGGTCCAATCAGTTTCTTATTCACGTACGTTCTTCCCCGCACTACTTAGGACACTCTGCTGATTTAGACTGGTAAGAAGATTACTACTGTTTGCATGAATGAAACACTGTCCGCCCGCGGCCTACTTAGAGCTGGGTTCAGTGCCGAGTGCCGGCTCTGGAAGATTGAGTTTTAAACAAAAGGACCGTTTTTCAGAGGCAGCATTAAAATGCAACCAGACGGCTCGCGGAAAATCCCATAGCATAATTTGGATAAGGTCCCTTACAGGTTGTATCTGCTACCTTGCTAAAAGAGATACTTCACAGCAGTTAATATTGAGTGATAGATATCCTTGGTTCCTCACAAAACATGAGAGAACAAAATAACATGACCACAAAACAGGTTGTGAAAGTAATTATATCAATCCACATAGGTATGTGTGATCTTCAGGCCATCTTCAGGCCATTTGTGTGATCTTCAGGCCATTTTTCACACAAAACCACCTCGAACAGGGATCGTATTTTAGATGAAGAGCAATATATGGAGAAGGGCCAAATTACACTCAGCACATTTTTATGTAAGACTATCATAAGGAATACATGCAAAGAGCAATAAACAAATTGATTGATTGAATAACAAACCTGTATAATTGGTTGTCCTTCGGGTACATCTTCTGGAACGGTTTGTTCTGGGTAGGGGTTCTGAGTAAACAATGGCCCATTGTCATTTATATCTGTTACATTTATCAGTATTGTGGTGGTCCCAGTCCTTTGTATGTTCCCCAAGTGAGTGTCCACAGCTACCACTGTTAGGGTATATAGAGACTGGTCTTCTCGATCCAGGGGAGAGCTGAGCTCAAGCAGACCTGTGGTCAGGTCTAAAGTGAAAGGTCCTTCCACATTACGTCCAGACTGGAATCTGTACGTAACATCACCTATGTCAACTGTTGGTTAAGAAAAAAATGTATTTAAGGAATTAATCAAATCATTTCTGAATACAATATAACATTTGTGACATCTTTTTATAACTACTCATGTGAGAGGTAGTAATGAGAGAAAGGGTAGGAGTGGACATAAATTTTGTTTTGATGAACACACTCCAAACAAGTACTCATTTGGTCCTAAATATGGCATTTAAAGCAGGTCTATGCAACAATAAAGGAAGAGGAAAAAACGAAATCTGAACAGAAAATTTTGAAAGATAAAATTAGTAAATCCATGTATATTATAGGACAGTTACAGTTGTATAAATTCAAACATAGACCTTATACATATAGTGTCACAGGACAAAAAGTAAGCCCTCCTTTGGGGCAAAACAAACCAACATTAACAAATCCAGACAGCTGATTTGTCAACCAGTTGAATATCCGCATCCTCTGCTACACGTGCAGGGCGAGTTCTTATATGTGTGGCCACATGTTCAATTGTTTTGCCCACGAGAATGACATCAGTGTGTGATCAATGCATAAGGTCTATTGGTGTGAGCAAATGTAACCAAAGGTAAGTGGCATGTCAAAGTTTTCTCCAACCACAGACTTCCTATACATGGACAAAGCATATTGCACTTTACATTGTCCCTACCTCATGTGTGAGAAAAAGGGCACCAAGATGGTCATCTGCTATGGTTTTGTGTAAAAGTTTGGACTTGCTCAAGTCAATTCCCAGATTTTGCAAGAAAGTTGAAGTGTTTTGAAATATGGCAAGGTAAGGTCAAAATCACTTCTTGCAGTGCAGAAATATCACTTTCTTTCCCTTAAAGTTTAAGTTTTGTTTAAAATATTACACAGTTGTCATTAAATCAGATGATTTATAGCTTCTTGGTGGCCATCTTGGTGCACCTTTTTGTCCCAGTCAGTGGCGACAATCTACAGACAGGATGTACGCTTTACATGCTCTGTCCATGTATATAGGAAGTCTGTGTCTCCAACAAACCGTTCTACTCACTTGCATCAATGTCTTCAGCTGATACAGTAAGAATCTCAGTTAAAAGAGGAAAATCCTCAGGAACAAACTCTTCATATTCTGGGAAGTTAAAGATGGGGTCATTATCATTGACATCAGTGATAGTGACATTAACAGTGGTTGTTTCCAATGCCAGTCCATCTGAGACAACCACTACAAATTGGTAAGATGATTGTGCTTCTCGATCAAAGGATGTTGTGGTAAATATTTCACCAGTATTGGGGTCAATCCTGAAACCTTCTATGTCATTTAAAAATGAAAAGGTATGAGTTCCGACTAGATCCACATCAGTAATAGACACCTGTTTGGCAGAGAAAATTAAGTAAAAAAATTATTTGCAATAAAAATTTGTTGCATATTTAATTTTGGTAAATATGTGGCTGGAAGATAATTTCAGATAGAAATGCAATATTTGATTATGATGAAAGAGTCTGCCTCTGGACAGAAACTGAAACTGTTCATACAATCATCTAGTCTCAACTTATATGATCATTAATGACAATAAAGAAAAAGAAATATTCTAAGGGAAGTACTTGATGTTAGGACCACTACGAGTTAAAACTTTTGTATCACCAAAAAAGGTGATTTGAAGTAAATCATTTTCAAATTTTGTATTATTACAACACAAAAATATCTACTACCTGGCCAACAAGTGACTGGGAAGGCTGATTTTCTTCAATTTCAAAGTTGTATGGAGCATTTTCAAACATGGGAGGGTTGTCATTGATGTCGGTCACTCTAATGGTCACAGTGGCTGGGGTGGAGGCTGGACGGTTGGGATTACCATCTGAGAATGAACAATGGAAAAATGTGTTTTGTTTATAGACATTCCATGATTGTTTTCACAGCTCAAATTCTGAATGAATAATTCCATCCTGGAATTGAAAATTAACTATTATTTCTTACTATCTGTTACAATGACTGTTTCTTACTATCTGTTTTGATGACTATTTATTACTGTCTGTTAAAATGACTTTTTCTTACTATCTCTTACAAAGACTGTTCTTACTATCAGTAAGAAAACCTTTTTCTTACTATCTGTACAATGACTGTCTCTGACTAACTATAAAATTACTGTTTCTTACTATCTGATACAACAAATATTTCTTACAGTCTGTTACAATGACTGTTTCTTACTATCTGTTTCAATGACTACTTACTACTATCTGTTATAATGACTTTTTCTCACTATATCTTACAAAGGCTGTTTCTTACTATCAGTAACAAAACCTTTTTCTTACTATATTTAAAACTACTGTTTCTTACTATCTGATAAAATGACTATTTCTTACTATCTGATAAAATGACTATTTCTTACTATCTGTTACAATGACTATTTCTTACTATCTGATAAAATGACTATTTCTTACTATCTGTTACAATGACTGTCAACATTATTTCTTCACTGGTCTCTCTATCCAGTTCTCCAACCAACTGAATTTCTCCAGTTACTGGGTCAATAACAAACAACTGATTGTCTGGACTTAATGAGTAAGTCAGCATTGCATTCCGTCCAATGTCTGCATCTTCTGCTTGAACCTACAAAAAAAAAAGAAACAAAATTCATTTGACATAGTGACTGTAACTAAACAGACATGCGAATCTCCACCATAATTTTCTGCAACCTTTAAGATAATTTCCAGCAATTTATCTGTATCGATTTAGTTGGTACCAGGTTAGATGGAAATTTACAGCTCAGTTTATAACCAACTCGTTTAAGTCTAACAGGCCACAGTATATTCTCAAGTGGTGGCTCAGTGCATCAAAATTTTTCATAATGTGGTACTGTGGTTAGTACCTCTAGCTCTACAGTCCACTGCATGGCTATCAGGCATATCAATTGTCTTCTAAGTGTATAATTATAATAAAATTATTTACAAAATTACTATAATATAAACATTTATAGTAGCTGGATTAAGAGAAATGCTTTAGCATTGGGCTCTGACAAAATACGTTCAGAACTTAGGATTTATATCAGGTATTATGGCTTAGTACATTATAACAAGTTGGTTTAAGGCAGGCTGCTCACAACCTTTTTTTTCCAGTTGTGGCTCACTGGCTTGCCAGAATTCATAGGAGAAACTGAGAAATGTAAGAAAAATTTATACACAAAGCTGATGGCTGTCAATGATACAGCCTTTGTGTTCTTTGCACAGAACAAAAAAAAGTAACATTTTGTTAGAAATTAAACTTCTGCTATCACAACCCTGCAATATTATATGTACTTTGCAAATTATGTGTTTAATAATGTTTGAAAAAACAGAACATGAGAAGAGTCATTTAATGCCGCCACTTATCACTGGAGAAGGGAAGGCGGCTGGGGGAGGGGGGTGATGGTAGACAGAATACCCGATTGAGATAATATTTCTTGCTGTACACATTACAAACTCATCTGCTTAGAGATCCAAACTCTAATATTGGAATCATAAACTAGGTATCTGTTACCAAATCCAATTAAATTTGGTTTCTGTGTAAATGGCAGTTTTATTCTCAGTGACATATGAACCCTGCTTTGGGTATTAAAGAATTCTTGTTCATAATCTGAACAAAACATTTAACTCTGCATTCACTGGACATTTCAGTACCTTATCTGCTGTACTAATAGGTTGTGTAATCAACTGGAAAAAGTTCCTCACAGGCCAGAGGTTAATTAGTGCTATTCTAGAAGTGACAGTGGTTTCTTACAACAAATAAATGAACAGTTAAGGAGGATTTTATTACCCCCTACCTCCTCTTTGTGAGGTCTGGTCAGAGTGTCCTTATTTTTAAGCTAGTGAAGTCATAATGAAAGATTTGTCCTAATCACAATTAGTTCATGGAGCTTTATTTAGTTACCTTTCTAGGGACAAAATGTAAAAGACAACACTGAACTCACCGTGACAACCACAGTATTTCTATCAGCTCCCTCAGAAAGGTCAGTTTCATAGGTGGTTTGTGTCCAGACAGGGTCATTGTCATTAATGTCCCTTACATGGATGTCCACTGTGGTAAACCCTATGTTTGAAGGGGCAGCCTGGTCAGTGGCTACTACTGTCAGAGAATAAAAATCTCGAACCTCACGGTCCACTGGGGCTCTAAGGGTGATGTCTCCTGTAACTGGATCTATTTGGAAGTGACCTAAATGTACAAAAAGAATGATGTAAAAGGACTCTCATGATTACAATGGTGTTCTCCTGGACATCTTATGGAATCATCTATGACCAACTGAAAGGGGCTCATGGAGTTGATATAATTTAATGACAGCACTTAAGGGTACTACCTCATGAACATGTTTATAAGTAGCATGATTAGTCAAGTTTCATGTCCAAGAGTTCTGGAAAAAGTCTTTCTTAAGTTTGAATATGTAGTGTTGTGACTCACTCATAAAACAATTATTCATATGTAGGATTCAGGGATTTGTCTAAGATTGACCATTTGTCATTGGTATGTAAAGAAAACTTTAAACAGCTTTGGAAAAATTTTTTGAATTTCATGAACCAAACTCATTGAGCCGTTTTAAGCCCAGATGACACTGCCACCACTACCAAAGAATCTATGACTTAGACAACAAGCATAAATTGTAATCACTTCTTCGGTAGTCTCGGTTGGCTTAAAATGCACTGACTGCATCTGATTGCGACTGAACATGTTCAATCCGGTAGATTGATTATGTTCAATCAGAGTAGAGGCTTACAACCTTGACGAAATTTAAAGAAATCGTAAGTTGTGGAAGTGTTCATAACTCTCAACACCCCTGCTGACAAGGTGGATGGTCACTATTGTCACTGGAAGTCATGGGGGTGTGACTTAGGCTTAACATTTATTTTGAGTACCTTTATCACAACAAAGGATGAGATGGGTTGAACTGTTGCTAGAGGAGCCAAGCATACTTTTAAAATCTGCCATATTTTTCTAGCAGTAAGTATTGTACAAAGTAATAGGTTCTGTTACAATACCTTCAGCATTGCCACTGTTAATAGAGTAACGGACTTCTCCCCCTGGGCCAGAGTCTGCATCTGTTGCTATTACTCGAATAATAATAGTACCAGGATCTGCAATCTGCAAAGGCAAAGCAGGAAAATGAGCCTTTAGAAATACCATCCCCAACAGAAAATGGAAGAAAATTGAAGCAAACATAAATTTCCATGATGTTCATTAAAGCTTAAATTTGTGCAGACGTTGATAATTGTTCTTTTTGCTACTGGTAACACCTTGTTTGATGATGAAACAATGGAGATCGTGGGGAGAGTGGCCTGGTGAATAAAAGTGAGCTGCTACTGGAAAGCAGGGAAGGTTATATCTTATGCTGTGTTTGTGGTTTTTAATCTGCATTCTAAAACGATTGGCTGTTTTGCCTACATAAATGGCTTCAGGACATTTTGAATAGTAAAGGTTTTACCAGTAGCAACAACAGAAAGCTGTAAGAACAGCTTTTAAAACACAAACTCCAATCCCATAGCACTGGTGTTAAGAGGGAAACATTTCTTTTATTTCCTTACTCAATCAATAGGTGAAGCTTTAGTGCATACGTCAAGATTAACTGGCTTGGTTACTTCTGAGGAAGATTGCAGGGGGATCGAAATGTTATTTGTGTTGTGTGCTTCTGTATTTTCTACTACTTTGTTGGAATGTAAGTGTTATACTTTGTATTAACATATATATAAATATATAACACTGGAATGACCAGTATATTGTCAGAATCTTAAAACAATAAAATACATAAGGATATATTTTCCCTTTGCGTTTTGACATATGCTTACACGTTATTTCAATGGCCCCTTATACATTTGTGTTGAAAGATACGTGTACGTAAGTTGGTATACATTGAAGTAATTACATGTATTTACAGGTATGTGGGGTTTTACTACACTGTTACATATTCCCATTGAAAATGTGTGTCAAAACATTAAGGGGAAACTGTTTTTTCACCATATGGGTAAATTCACCCTATGGGTCCTTTTTGCAGACGATTTTTCGCCCTAATCCGCAATTAGAATTATCGTTTTATTTTCGCCTTAATGTCCTGACGGTATACAGATTTCCCCCTACCAGTCGATCCAGTATTATATATATATATATATATATTTCACTAATTCCGCACTTAGGGGGAAAGTTGTTGTTGAAAAGTCGACCTTAAGGGGAAAAATTTCTTGGGGCGAAATATAAGTTTCGCTGTAACGTTTCTACACACTTTTTCTAATTTCCTATAGAAAAAGTGTATAGAAACGTTACGGCGAAACTTATATTTCGCCCCAAAAGTTTTTTCCCCTTAAGATCGACTTTTCAACAACAACTTTCCCCCTAAGTGCCGCATTAGTGAAATATATATATATATATGAATCGAGTTAGTTTTCCTCTCACTCATAATCATTCTTACAAGCATTGCATGTGTACTAAATATGGATATAAGCATTCATGGCTGTATCAAGCCCCTGAAAATCAAATGCTCTGGACCAATTACATCTTCTTTGCATACTATCATAAAGGGAGTTGCCACTGGAACTGTGATCAATGAGAAGAATTTCATCTTTTTTGTACCCTTAACTTGTCCTCAACTTTCACAGGACATAAAGATATATTTTTATACATTTTTTGTTTTTTGAAACATAACAAAGAAGTCAATGGCCAACCAGTTTAAAAGTTTTGTCATAAACCAATCGGTTTAATTAGATGGGCAGGCCACAGCCTTTTCTTTAGTGGATGGTTGTCCCTACTCAATTGTTTGTGCTCAGCACAATGACAGTGGGTTCCATTATTTAAAGTCTTCTGTATGCCCTGGCCATGAGTGGAACTCTTGACCTTCCGCACGCAAGCCAGATGTTCTAACCACTTGACCATGCAGTTGGTCAGTTATTATGAAGACAAAATTTGCTGAAACAGCTAACCACCCAGCCCTCATACTGTTATTACAATGTACTACATTACCATGCATAGGGTGAGCATCTCGGTAGGGTATGAAAAGTAGTCTCTCTCTACAAACCCCCAAATTTAACCCTTCTACTAAATAATCTTGGGAATGGATGATTTAGCAACTGTTTGAATGACTTCCTATGTAAGCAGTCTTTTCAAGATTAAAGCATCGCAGAGAAATCTATTTCATTGGAAAATAGGTCACTGCAGTGTGTGGCCTTTCATTCACAAGCAGAAACTTGATGCTGATCAGCTGAATAAGCAAACAAATCAATTACACTGCATGAGTGGATGCCCAAATTGAGCCAATTAGACAACCTTAGTTCTCAATTTTTCCAATGAAATTGCGGCTAGAAGGCTCACAATTCCTGGGCAATACAATACACTATAGGTTGGGGGGGGGGGACTACTGGTATTTGATGGAATGACAGTGTATTCTTTTTTAAAAGTTACTGATAGGTAAGAGTGCTGTCATCCAGCTGTGAGTATCCAGCTACACTTACCTCTGTTACAGATGTATTATAACTTGTAAAATCGAAGACAGGTGAATTATCATTTGAGTCTGTGATGTCAATGACGACTTCCACTTGACTGGAACCAGTTCTGAAAAATAAAATAACTCCAGTTAATGAGTAGATGATATTTCCAACTGACATCATATAAATGTTGTAAATTTAACTTGACAGTTAACACAGTGTCCAGGAAAAGTGACACTTGGTGTGCAGTTTTCCCCAAGCATTGGTTGAATTTTTTGTCCAGGTGCTCTTAGGAGTAAAGGTCAATAGTGATCACTGTCTTGACAAGTTGTCGAAAGAAAGGGGATGTCTCTTTTTGGAAAGTGTGAGCCTCAGGATAAAATTAAAGATGGTGTTATTATATCTTTCTTTGAATGCTCTGAAAATTCTTGATTTCTGATTTTCATCACTCAATGTTTACACTGAGCTACTTTTGCAGTTTGCCCTGTTGAAAGATTTCAGAATGATAGCTTTTCTCTCCATGACCCCAGTTTTTGTCTGGGAACACATTTTTTTTTTGGGGGGGGGGGGGGGAGGGGGGATGCTAAAAACAGCTGTGAAAGTTATATCTGGGTGCTGGGTTCTATCAAAACAGCCCATGGAGATCACTGTTCTAGCAGTTTAGAAAAGCTTTCTTTTGCTACATCTCAGGGCAGTAGTTACATGATACACAGGCTGAGGTTCTGAACCAAGTAGACAAGTGATCTTAAAGCACGATTCCTAAGGAATGGTTGTCATTTTGAACTGACAATAGGCAGACTGACACATGACACAAGTGATCTTAAAGCACGATTCCTAAGGAATGGTTGTCATTTTGAACTGACAATAGGCAGACTGACACATGTTCATTTTTTCCATTTTAATGGATGTTTTAAGTGATTTTAACTCACAACATTATGAAACTTTCCTTCTTACTTTTGAAAAAATCATTCTTTTCTGCTTGATAACCTCTTGTTGCCTTGAAGCGGGAATGAAGCACACCACATAGTTTCTTTTGATAAGGTAACGTTTCACATCTGATTAATAGATTGGCAGTATACCAAAATATACAAAAAGTTATGTAACACTTGGGGCTAGTTAACAGGCCAGTCAAGTATGTGTTAATTGCTCTTCATAAAGTGTGAACACAATGGAAGCATAGATTTCCTGAGACACAGATCACGTAACAAACTCACATACCAGTTACAGCCCATGACTTTGATCTACTAGGGTGTCTATGTTACATTCTCAAGAAGAAATGTTGTGGAACGATTAAGTGTTAGAACTTCTTAGCAATAGTGGTATGATGTTGTTACCACCTTAAGAGACAGAATTTCTGATGAACACAAGAAAAACATGATTTTCTTTTCTTCCAACTTTACAACAATGACTTACGCTGGTGAGACTGGAGAAGTTGGATTCGTTGCCTCAACTATCAAAGTATATCTCATCTGTAATGACTCAAAGTCAATAGATGGTGACTGGGTTGTTATCTCACCCGTTGAGGGATTAATCACAAACAGACCCTGGCCAAAAAGGACAAAAAAAAGAAGAAAAACAACATGAAAATAAACTTCCATGGTGCAATGTTAGCACATGACATCTGGTTGAACTGAGAAGCATAGGGTCAAAAAACATGACTAAATCTGAAACTGCATTTAATGTGTGTGCCTTTTATAATATATTGAAGGGATAGGCTTGGCAGGTTTCTTGTTGCCCATGGGAAGAGGGTAAAGGTAAACTGTGCTTAGATTGGCATACTTCTTAGTTCTGAAGCACATATTGAGTTGGAAAAAGTAAAGAGGCCAATAAAAGTAAAAAATAAATCCTTGGGTTCTTTGAAGTACCTGCAATTTGCACTACTTGGCCTATCTTGTGTGATGCACTGTTTGCCTCTATTCTAAGTTTTTATTACAGAAAACGTTTCCACAACTTTCACTGCAAATTTCACTCCATGATAACTGGACCACTTATTAATAGTTGTTTGGAATAAATATGCCACACAACACAGCTAATAGCCTAGGCAACACAATTGCATGTTTAAATTGATAGCAGGATAGTGAAATATATGTATAGTGACATAAATGTGGTTCTTATTAAAACCACAGCAAATACCATCTCATTGTACCCAACACAATAAAAAAAAGCAATGTTAGAATTTCTTGGATTTATTAGTTACTTAGATGGAGTTTTACAGCACACTTTCCACCCTATTGGTTCCAGTCCAGCCCATCACAGCCTTTTTTCCAGTTGTGGCTCAGTGGTTTGTTTTCCCTACTCCATTGCTTATGCGGAGCATTATGCACAACCGCAGTAGGTTACTGTTTTTAGAGTCTTTGGCATGACTCGCCCTGGGAAGCAAACCCAGGCCTTCTGCCTAAGAGGCGGATGCTCTACCGTTATACCACACACTGTTAGAATTTCTTGGAGTCAATACAACTTCATGCAAATAACTGTAAGGTCATATAAATATGAAAACATATATTTGCTGTAGTAAAAGATGGTTGAAAAGGGACTAAATATCGACTCACATCTTCATTTCCTTGGACAATAGAGTAACTAATTTGAGCATTTTGATTGGAGTCTCTGTCAGTAGCTGTCACTGTTGTAACTGTTGTGCCTCGCATAGCGCCCTCTACTACACTTCCTGTAAATGTGCCTGATAAAAAAATTGAGAAAATTACAAGTGGGTGTACAAATTAACAAATTTTCACAAAATAATCGAACACAAATTTTAAAACTTCCTAAAAAATAAAGTTCTAGAAAGGAAAAGCAATATTTTTTGGAAAGGACTGCAGGCTTCTTTGCTTCTTGTGACAACCAACCCTTTTAATATAGTATGCAAGCATGAAAAGGATCATAAATGTATTTACACAATGTATAAACATTAGATTTATAAAATAATATGAAAAGCTGCATCTACAAACATGTGATCAAATAAACAGACATCCCCTAACAGTGCACTTAAATTAAAGGTAAATATTGCACTTAATTGTTTTACAAGGAAATTTCATCCTTTTAAAACCAATTTTTATTGCCAAAGAGTGATATATATATGCAAATAAGGCAGTATGGTAGCCTCCTTTTCAATAAATAAGTTTCCCTTCGACAGAAATTCAGTTGTTTGTTACTCAAAAATAATTTGTTCACCCAAACTGTCAACATTTCAAAAGATGCAACTTCCGTAACTCTTCTTGTGTATAATATTTTGAGGAAGTAAAGCCAATGCTGGGGTTTATGGCTGAGACCAAATGATTTGAAAATGACTAGAGCTATTTGCTTTTAATGCTATGTTGGTACACAATATTTCCCTTTTAAGGTGCAGTCATAGTTTGACAGTGAATATTGTTTTACCTTTTATTCCATCACTTCATTTTTTAACTGATTATTTTTCAGAATGAAAAGGTCTTTCAAAAGATAATTACTGTTAATTATGAGTTTGATACTATTTAATGGTAATTTTGAACTATTTTTCGGGTTAAAAAATTCTACACAGATGCATGGCCAGACAGCCTTATCTTTAAGGTGGGCAATCACAACGTCACACCATGATGACAGATCACACTTTGAGGGGCAGCATGCCTGTTTAACAAGAAATTTCCTAAATGGCTAATGATAACCCTAATCCCTAACTCAAACACAGAATACAATGGATACAATACAATGACAACAGCCATTCAACAAACACCTTGTTAAAAAGTGGGCATCTACCCTATTTTGAGCTGGAAATGAAATAGGACACTGTGTAACATTTACCTCGAGTAAATATAGGATCGTTATCATTAACATCGTTGATATTGACAGTCACAGTTGATGTTGCAGAAAAGGTCTGCCCAGTGTTTGGATTGGTTTCCATAGCAACAAGCTGAAAAAGCAGAGGTCATTAGTCAATATTACATAAACCATAAAACATTCTATTTTTATACTCATAAGAATCTATGATTATATGACCAAAAGACAATCCAAATGTAAATGATCCATATTAAAGGCATTCAACTCTCAAACTACAATTTTTGTCATAGTCTACAGAAATTATCAACCAGCACAGCTCTTTGATTGACAGCAAATTCAAAAAATACAAAAACTGTAGCTTACAGTGCACAACATGTACTGTCATGATGGAGTTCTGGTAACTCACTGGAGTCTTGTATACTCACCCTGAAGCAATAAACTGAGATTGTGTCTGGATGAGGATGAGTTTCAGACTGTTGTGGGAGGGGCTTAGGTAAGTAGGTTAGAAGAATTTAATTGTTTGGGTGAGAAAATTCAGCTTTAAAAATGACTTGAAACCCAAAGCTTCAGAAAACTACATAATCTGGCTTTTTACTTACTTGGAACACAAAGTTTTGGAAGGCTTCATAATCTAACGGTCCTGATACCAAAATCGGAACGGCACCCTCATTGATGACAATAGGTTGTGCAACAGAGAAAGGCAATCCCGGTGGTCCTTGAAGCTGTAGACTGATCATATCACTGGTAGCCTAAAACAAGGTAATGAAACAAGTTAAAAAGAAACTGCAAAAGGTACTTTAATGAGGAATCAGTTGATAATCAGAGGTACAGATGTCAATGAAAACAGCATTTCATTTACGATATGCACATTTCATTTCATGGTTTGTTAAAAGGAATAGTATCCTTTGCTAACTGCCAGGAATATTCACAAACAACAGTGTTGTTTTAATGGTTAGTAACAAGAAGACTGTCCTTCATTACTGTATGGCTTTAAATTACATTTTAAAGTACTTCCTCTGTTAGAATATTCAGATCAACAAATGTAATGTGTACGTCAATCATCAGGTGCCATTTGATAACTTTTCCAAATAGCAGGTGCAAGGGCTCATGGGATAGAGTTTCTTTGGGGGTTGTTTTGCACTTACCATCCTTGATTGTTAACAACAATTACCCTGTCACTGGTAGATAACAATATGTATTGAGGGATCTGAGTGCAACTTTGTTTTACCTCAAATAACAAAACATTTCACAGTCTCATTCCTAATAGGTATCTTTTACCCTGTCTCTTACCCTTTACCCCTTCCCCTTCTTAACCCTTCCCCTTCTCCTTACCCTTTACCCCTTCTTCTTACCCCTCCCCCTTTCCAATTCTTTCCCTTTCCCCCTTCACCCTTCTCTTGACCCCTTCTCCCCTTCTTCTTACCCTTTCCCCCTTACCCTTTTTCTTACCCCCTCTCCCCTCCAACTTCCTTTCTACCAATTTGAATCACTTAACCTATCACCATCAGATACTAATATATTCAGAGGATTCAGAGTACAGGTCTGCTCAACTCCAATATATCAACCACCTCCTGTCCCTTCCCTATTATACCCCTCTATCCTCCTAACCCCTTCCCCCTTCTCCTTACCTCTTCCAACTTCCTTACATACCAATTTGAATCACTTACCCTGTCACCATCAGATACCAATATATTTAGAGGAAGCTGAAAACCAGCCTGTTGTGCCTCAGATATTGAAACTTCATAATTATTTTGATTGAATGATGGCGGTTCATCCTGGACATCAAATACAGAGATGGTGAATGTGTTGAAATCAAATGATGTTGGAGATCCAACCTCTTCTGCCTATGATAACAATAAAAAAGACACTAAGATATTGATACACATCTATAAAGGTATGAAAGGAAACTGAAGTTTGTTTTGCTTAAAGGGGCAATCAGACTTTGACAGAGAATATAAACCTTTTGTCCCAGCATCTCATTTTCCCTTGTGAACTGGTTTTCAACCAAAATATATTGAACAGGTCTCTTAGGTTAGAAGGAGCATTAACTTTCTGTTTATTTCTCTTGAATGAATATTTCTGAATTTTTTTTGGCTAACAAATATGAAAGAGGTCTCTCAGGTTAGAAGGAAAATTAATTTTAGGTAAATTACTCTTGAATGAATATTTCTGAATATTTTTTGGCCAATGAAAATCAACAAAGATGTAAGACTTCATACACTGTAAACAATCACAACATGAGACTGTGTTCACAGATAATTTATTGTATTAAAGTTTTAAGTCTGCGTACAAAAGTGGTACAGAATTAGAGTTGTCAAAAATGTAAAAACAAACTCTGATGCTGTCTTCATCTGGTACCTTAATGTCTTAATCTTCTTAAAAAAATATTTTGACAACTGGGAATTCTTCTCAAAAAGTTCCTAAAAGTAGCTATGATGTTGAAAATCCTTGCAGAGAGCCTGATTTCAAAAGACCAAGATATGTTACAATAACCTTATATTTTTCTTCAAACCAGAATTAACTTGGAATTCCCTGATTCTAAAAGTTTTCAGGCAATAATTAAGCATTATATGAGTATGTGGTTGGCAGATGCAAGGTAAGCTTAAATTTGGAAATCACAATAGTTCCAGCACCAGAAAAATTTCTCTCAAGAATTCTGCCAGATACCCAAAAGTTAGAAAGTGATTATCGAGATGTGAGGAGAACCTTCGGAAATATTCATTGTCTTACCCTGATGGTGAATGTAAAGGATCCAGGTACCAGAGGGTCATCCCTATCCAGGGGCCTGTCAAGGTTCAAGTTCCCAGTGTTCTGGTCAAGGTTAAAATAACCTTGCTCATTACCTACAGACCAAAAAACAAAAGAATACATGTTACTTAACATTACTTAATGATGACTTTGTAAAGCTGTAGATTTATCATTAGCTGATTACTTTTGAAATAAATTCAGAGTGAAAAACCCATTTCAAACATTGAGCCGCACATGTCGTTAATTCTTTACTCAAACATTTCTCTCGGCATGTACATAAAATTTATACGATTTATTCACATTTCATTTATTGTATTATTGTGCATGTCTAAGTGGCACATCCCTGGCCTTCAAGATGTATGCATGACCTAACAAATAAAACAAAATTAAGACAAATAAAAAAAAAATTAAACAGGAAATTTCTCACCTATAACAAATCTATAGCTGATTGGATTAGGATTGCTGATGTCTTGGTCTACAGCTGTCACTCTCTGGACAACAGAACCCTGTTGTAGAAGAAATGAAAGAATAAAATGCTACGTCAATCCTGACAATTTTAAGTTTCACAAATAAGATTACAATGAAATTGTGGGAAACACACTTGATAAACAAACTGAGTTCAGCACATAGCACACTCAAGATTCACACCCACTCTTTTGTTGAACTAAGCTCACTTGATACAACTTTGATATGCTTAAGTCATCTCATGTGATTGCAGACCCATTCTATCATGGATGTTCTATGAACTTGTCAGGTAGCATTTCTATGTGCAACCAAACCACTTGAAATTTGAGCTTAAATAATATGCAGCAGAATTTCGGTATAATCACAGCTAAGCAAGCAACTAACCAAAGCACTCAGAGAAAAAGACTGGTTCATGTTGATTTGATCAAAAACGATGCACATCAAAAACAATGTACTACAATCCTTTGTGACAGCTATTTGGAAAACAGTTTATGCAACTAAACAATAAACCAATTCAGCAACATGTAAACAAGAATAGAATACTTTCAGTGTATTGATCAAGAATGTTCAACGGAACAAGGAGTCACAACCAACAGGCTATGAAAATGACAAAAAACAGCTCTAAATTGTGGGTAATACGGTTGCAATTGGGAGCAGGCAGAACAATGACACATGTTACATGTGTTTGTATTCTTGTTGAATGAGTAAGGGTCTACATGTTTTGGTTGCATCCAATAAGGTTTTTCATTCATCCCTGATTCAAAAGTAGGTGCTCAGTTTTAAAACCTGGCAGGAAACTTCCACACTGGTTGCTAAAAAGCAAAATCAAATTCATACTGGGAAGTGTTCCAGGTCAAAATGAGCTGGTAAGATCCCTAATGTATGGTGTAAACTTACCACTTGTTGGGTCTCTGGAATAGAGATGTCATACGGAGTATTTATAAACATTGGTCCAACATCCTGAATATCATCCACATCAATTGTTAATGTCCCAAATGCACTTAGAGATGGAGTGCCAAGATCCTGTCCAATTTAAATGTCATGAATGGTTGATTTTATTAATAGATGTAAAATAATATTCAAGTATTATATCAAACAAAAGTTAGTCAGTGTTATTTTACCATTTTACGTCTCAACTTAAACCTGGTTTTATCTGGCAGCCACTGCCTCTTTTCTAGATGTGGGTTACTAAAAATATATACCAAACAAAAACAGTACATAGTATCACATTGGGGATAGCAGCAACCTCATATCTCCCAATCATATGACCCTTAGAATGCTTAAAGGGAAATATTGCCTTTGTTTTTAAAAAAGAAATTTCATCCTTTTGAAAGCAATATTTATTGGCAAAGAGTGATAAATAATTACAAATAAGGCAGTATGGTAGCCTTTTTTTTCAAGAAGTAAGTTTCCCTCAGATAGAAATTCAACTGTTTGTTGCTCAAGAATAATTTGTTCACCCACACTTTCAACATTTCAAAAGATGCAACTGCCATAACTCTTCTTGCACATAATATTTTGATGATATAAAGCTATTGCTGGGGTTTACCATTGAGAACGAAAGATTTGAAAATGACTCTAATTACTTTTAATGCTTTGTTTGAGCATTTTAAATGCAGTATTTCCCTTTAAGGGATTAGTCACAGAAAATGATCATTTCTCAGACTCCATTTTGTAAAAAGGTTTATAAATCTGTGTACCCAAGCTTTTCTATTCTAAAAAATTTAGGAACTTTTATTAATAAATAATTTAGGAACTTTTATAAATAAATAATTTCAGTCCAGCAATTCCTATATTTTGATAAATTTCACATATCTCAGAACTTCATTCTACACATAATATTCAGAAATTTTGACATAAAACTGTCCTTTTAAACTACCAAATTAATGCTTTAATGAAGACTTAAAAATGAATAAAACTAAATATAATTGACCAAAGATATGCAGAGTAATGAAGGAACAAAATAGGGTATCTTAGCACATTTGAAAATGTGATATGTTATAAATCACAGATGGAATCTCTATAATTCTCTCTGAAGGGGTCAGTGTTCTTTACAAAGTCTCAAAACCAATATCGTCTCCTGAAAATATGTTTAAAATGTTTCTGTACTTACTGATACTCTGATATTGAGTATATATTGCTGTGTTGTTTCAAAGTCTAGTCCATGAGTAAGAAACACACTCCCTGTAGCTCCATTGATCTCAAAGAGATTACCAGTGTCCTAAAGTGATACAAGGAAGGAATGAAACCAACATTACATCTGGCAGAGTAGGATCGCAGCTGACTGAATATAGATGTACCTGAACCTGTAGTCAAGTGGTGGTCTAATCTTGCTGTCCATTACTGGAGTCCATTAGCTTTACTCTCTTTCAAATTGTTGGCTTACCTGTATCATGGATGGCTGCACACTAAAATACTTCTAGATTTCCTCAATTTCACTGAATATGAGAATTTAGAATTGTATGTACACATTAAAATGAAGATGATTTAAGGCTGATGGACCCTATTAATACCCCACAGCTGTGATTGCCCTCCTTTTCAAAGAAATGTTTCCATAGGGATGAATTTAAAGCCATACTTAAGGTGAATCACTCCAGCAGTGTCTTCATCATCAATAAGGACAGGGTCTGGAATCCCTTCCCAGGGGACCAAAATAGTCTTTATAGGGCTATTAAGAACAAACAATTTTGAAACCATGTGAAGCCTCTGACCCTGCATGAGCATCTTACACAGTATTATAATGTTTAGAAAGAGCCATACACAATATCAAATTAATTAAATATTGAGTAAAAAGTTTGTTTTTTCCAATTTTCATGACAAATCAAAAACAATATATGTGATGCTAATACCTGGCCATCTGGTGTCAGGGTTACACTTTCAATGCTATAGCTGAGCACTGATCCTATAACAAGATCCAGGTCAGTGGCATTCACTTGAAATATTTCACCCCTTGCAGCATCTTCAGGTAGACGTATTCTGGCTGGTAGGTTTGTGAGGATAGGAGCATTATCATTGACATCATTGATGAAGACAGTGATGACTTGTTCAACCTGAAAATTTGAAAACAGAATAGAAGGGGGCATGAACCTGTACCTTAAAGTATGATAGTGGGTCAATTGTGAGGTTAGGCAGCGGAGAATATAACCTCAGTGTTTAAGGAGTGATTCTGGTCTATGACTGAGGAAAGTCAACCCTATGTATATCAGAGGGGGAAATTCTGGTGTGGGACAGAAAAGGGTCAACACTATGTTTGCTTGAGAGATGGGGGTCAATTCTGGTGGGGAAGAGAGGAGGATCAACCCTAAAAACTTAGGAGGGATGGGTAAATTTTGGTGTGGGATATTGGAGGGTCAACCGTAAGTTTGTTCAGGCAATAAGGTTAATTCTGGCATGGGAACAGGAGGATCAATCCTAACAAAATTAGGGTTTGGTGTGGGACAGAGGAGGGTCACCCCTATCTATTATAGGAGGGATGGGGTCATTTCTGGTGTACAACAAGTAGGTCAACCCAATGTGTAACAATGGGGTAAATTCAGGTGTGTGGCACTGGAGGCCCTATCCTAGATATGTTACAAAGCATAATAGCTGAATACTTTGCAAATTTTAAGATATATTTTGCAGAAATCTGAAAAATTTATCTTCACAAACATAATACCCTGCATAACGATAGGTTACTCTGAACAATATTTCTGTTAAAACTATCCAAAGAGTTCATGGTTTCTTTATCGATAGCACTATAAATAAGTCTTGCACTTGTTATAACATTCAAAAAAGTGTGAGTGATATCATTTTCTAGTGTGATAGCATTTTCTAGTGATACAAAGTTCTAGTGCATGCAAGAGGTCTAGTGGTAGAGCATCTAGCATCTGCTCCTTCACACAGGAGACCTTGGGTTCTTCTCTCACTTTAGTCACAACAAAGACTTAAAAATTTGTCCTATTGCTGTTGTAAATAATGCTCTACATGACTAATAGAGTAGTGAAAAGAATACAGAGTCTCAGAACTGGCAAAGAGCCTGCTGAACCAGGACGTTATGAAACTGATGTGCAAAACCCTTTCAAACTAACTATCAAGAGATATAAATAAATTGATGAAGAAGAATTTAATAATCTATTATTAACAAACCTCAGCTCCTTGTGAGTCTCTGACTACAACTGTGATGTTAAATGAATTTCCAATTGTCTGTAAAGGAAGTTAGGTGAGAATATTTTTATAAAGTAGTTTAGAGAAACCTTCGAAACTTTGTTTATTTCAACTGGACCTTGTGGCTTATGCTTGAGAAGATTTTAAATTTATATATTCCATATGACCTTTAAGAAAACATCATTCTGTATAATTAAACTGTCTTAATAACTTCATGCCATATATCTACTTACCATACTTTTCTTATGAATAATGGGTATCTATTAAAATACTGAATGAGACTTCGATGTAGTACCAATAATAATAATTTTTTACAAACAATGGACTATTGAAAAGCATTGATGGTTTCCTTCAATTGTACAGGCTGACTATCACATTGTCTCGTGTAATGTTTAATACTGCTCATTATCAATCAAAACAAGTTCCAAAAGCAGCAAATTACCACTTTACTGTATTGAGAGTACCTTTTGGAATTATTTACATCAATTAAACTGATATAGAGTGTATTTTCATGCAGTATGTTGATAAGTTTAAATTTTACTCAAATGCTACTTCCAATATTTTGAGGTGCAGCAATGTACATAAAGTGTCCCTACCTCTTCCTTTATTAAGCACGTACTCACCTCCCTATCCAAATTTGTCAATAAGAAAATCTGTCCGGTTGTCAAATCATTCATAAAGAAATATGTTGTGGCCGAGTCACCTCTTAGACCATATTCAATCATGTCACCATTGGGATCACGTGCATCAAGAGTAAAAACTAATTCATCTGTATGAATGAACAGTGTTATCATACAATTAAATCAGATTCCCCTCGTTGAGTTAATTAGATAATTAGATGGAGTTTTGGGGCCCAGTTTCCAACCAATCGGTTCAAGTCGAGCCGGCAATAACCATTTTTCCACTTGTGGCTCACTGGCTTGTTTTCCCTTCTCCATTGCTTATGCGGAGCATCACACACAACAGCAGTAGAATACATAATTTACCATTGCTACATACATGATATGGTTTTGTAGTGACATCACTGCAATGCTACGTCCTAGAATAGCTACTTATAAACAAATGGTGTGTTAATGTTTTTGGGACATGGGAAAGGTTTGACAAGGAAACATTTTTACATGTGTACCCTCTTGGGTTATTAAGGGAATGGAAATATGGCTGCCTTCATACAAAAACTTGGAATTCCCTGAACCCACACATATGTACTGTGTACATACATTAAATAAAGCTCAGAACGGTGGAATCTATATACCTGGCTGTTTCAGTAGCAAAAAGCTTAAAATTATTGGGTGCAGAACAACAATTTGATTTCAGAAACTGGACCACTAGAAAAATTGCAAAAGACTACTGTTAGTTCAATGATATCACTTTTTTCACATAAATTTCTAGATATTCTGTTTGTACTTCAGAAGGGCTAAATTTTATTAAAGGTTTTAAAGAATTAGACTGAAATAAAAAAAATTACAGAAAAACAATGTACAGAAGATTGTGTAATCATTCTTTTAAAACTGCATAAAGGTAACCATGGAAATCATTTGTATCTGATCTTACAATTGTTATTGTTTGAACAATAATATTTGAATTTAAATTCCATGGAAGACTGTTAGGTGAATATACTCACTGGGTGCTGTGCCTTCACTAATGAATACAACTGGAGATGAAATAAACTGTGGGGGATCATTGACTGTGTCAATTCCTGTAAAAAGAAAATTGAAAATATATGTTAATCTTACAATTTCAAATTGAAACCTCAGCTATGCCCTGACTGGGCCTCATTACTGTTTCTGGTCAAACTTCCTTTCTAATATGGACTTTATCATTGATTCTTTACACTTATTATATCATCCAAATGTCCAATTGAGGTAAACTTATGGGTAAGGAAATTGAATTCTATTGTGTCTCTCCCTAAAATTTACTCAGTGGATGAAGGTTTGTGGTCTTTGCTAAAGAAATACGTATATTTTTTATAGAAATATAAAAAAATGTGTTTGTCATCAAGGTCCCCTCTGAGGCACAAACTGTTTGATGCAGCTTTATTATTTAGCCTGACATACTTTGTATGTGTACAAATTTCTTTTTTTTTTACTTTTTTTTCTCAGGGAGTGACACTTGCTGATATGCTCTTAAGGGTTTCTCAAATTTCTTTTTTTTTTTACTTTTTTTTTTTCTCAGGGAGTGACACTTGCTGATATGCTCTTAAGGGTTTCTCAAATTTCTTTTTTTTTACTTTTTTTTTTTCTCAGGGAGTGACACTTGCTGATATGCTCTTAAGGGTTTCTAAGTACAGTCCCTATCACACAATTTGTTATTTGTCTGCTTTTGTTACTAGCAGTTTACCCAAATAAATAAAATGAAATGAATGATATGATTGTGTATTACAGAAGGATAATAAATGACAATATATGACAACTCAGCTAAATTATGACTAGACAATTCCCCCTCCCATCAATGATAAGCAGGAAACGATGAAAAGACAAGATGGACAACTTACTCCCTTCACAGGTAGGACCAGTGAATCCATCCAAACAAGTACAAACATAGCTGTTAGGATCATTCCCTACATTACACAGACCTCCGTTCTTACAGGGTTCAGATGCACATGGAACTGTATGTGTTAAAAGAGAAATGTTGTATTAGAAACAAAAATATATTTTGTTCATACTGAATGTCTACAAACTATAAAATTGGAATTCAAAGTTTGGTGACGTAGGTTACTGGATGTAATTTCAAACTATTGAAGTTGTTGCAATGGGTGTTGTTGTACAAAAACTTTTCCTTCTTATATCACCTTATACACTACACTATGAAACTACCTGTAAGACTTCATCCCCAAAATTGTTCCCCATAGCTTGGGGAAAGAGGATTTGCAGTCCTGGTGGAAACTCTGCAACTGTGGTTTTGCCATCTGCTAGGCCTATAACCAGGCGGGTTCTATAGACGAATCTGATCAGCGCTTGTTTTTAGTGACTGTGGGCAGCCATTAGTGGGGTCCATCAGCCATAAATCATCTTTATATATTGTCTACATGAGTTTCAAACCCTAATATTCAGAGAAATTTAAGGAATCAAGATACAAATTGGTGTAAAACCATCCACGATACAGGTGAGCAATGAAATCGAAAGATTTAAAGGTAATGAACCCCAGTTATGGCCGACTGAAAACAGCCCATCACTTACTTTAGAGGATGATTGCATGCTTTAGTAAAAAGCAATACTACTTTGATCACATTGCTTTGACAGTTTCATGCTTGAGTGCATTCTTTATGAGTGAAGCAGGAAATGTCTGTGTCAATAAACTCTGGGATGACCATGTTTTGTGGACACACAAGACAATGTTCAGCCAAGAGATACTAGTTGTGTTCCATTATAATAGTATCTGATTTCCAAGTTAAGCTAAAAGGGAGAGAAGATCTTGCTACTTTAGCCTCCATCCGGAAACGGGTCACAGTGGACTCATCAAGACATAGAACTATGTCTCAACACCCATGTTAATCAGTTATTACCATACAGAAATGTAAGTCTATTTGTCAAAGGGTAGTCTTAACAACATGGCAACTTATCAATCAAGGAGGACATAGCTATATTGGACAATATTTTAAATTAATCATTGAGGTGGTCTCATTGGGGTATTACAGACTATAGGCTACACTATCTTATAGAGGGGATCCCCTATGTTAGATGTTTAGCCTAATATTAATCTACATGTTTGTTTTACCACCAGCATTGGGTTTCATCCTGTTTAAATCTATTGCAATGGACTATCCCACTGTACCAGCCTAGGGGGCCTAGGTTTATGGGTCAATATAGGTATTCACTATTCAACTTATAGTAACGATGAAATATTTCATGGAAGTAATCTTGACAATGGCCTGTACCATTACACATAGGGGGACTAGCAATGTTGGTCAATACCTATTTTACTTACAGCAACGGGGTAAGGTTTCATCCGAGTTATCCTGACAATGGGCTGTACCATCACACATAAGGGACATTGCTATGCAGGTCAATCCATCTTCACAAGCAAACTGGTTTGCACGACAGGGTCTGGGGCAGTCAGTCTCATCCGAGAAACCATCTTGACAGTTAATTACTTGATCACATCGCTGGAGTGGACTGATACACTCTCCACTATGACAAGGAAAATCTTGGTTATTGGTGCACTGGGTTGGGCTTGGCGTAGAAATCATGGCTAAAATGGTAGAAAAAAATAAATGACTGTCACAAATATAGATTGCAACTTATTTAGGCAAACCAATTTATTTTTACAAAGAGATGTATTATCTCATACCTCTCACTCCTTGTTATACTACCTCCCCCTTAATATACACCTTCCCTTATTCCCTAAGCATATAAAGAATGGTTCCATTTCTATTTTAAAAAACATTTAAACTCCATATCCCACATTGCAATACATGCTTTGATAATTACAGCTTAGTTAGCATGACCTGGGGCCCGTTCCACAAAGAGTTACGCACGATCTTAAGTATGATTTACTGTTGGCTTAAGTATGGTGAATCAAACTTAAGATTGTGCGTAACTCTTTGTGGAACGGGCCCCTGGAATAAACTGCCCCAGGGAATCATACATTAATGTACTTTTAAGTCCTACAAATGTAACTTAATTAATTAGAACTACTGACATTCTTACAAACTTTTTACATCAATGAACCTCTTGAATGTTTACTTCAATCTGCTGTTTCCTTGCTATTTAGATTTTTTTTTTCTTTCCATGTACTCTAGGAGTTTAACTAAGAGTAAAGCCTATAAAGATTTCAAAGAGCACTTTCTTTCACATTGTTATTAAGAATCTAATTTTGCATAGTAATTACCTCTAAGATCAGTAATACATTGTGACGAAACAAATATAAATAAATATGAAAAGAAATAAAAGTAGGAGCCACCAAAAAAAAAAAAATAAAACCGCATTCAAAGCAACAGCCAACATAATCAATTTTGTCAAAAAACAATCAAGTTATTTTCAAGTTTTAAAGAGATGCCAACATGCGCATCACCTCCTTTTGTAGTAAACTCAGTGGATGTTTCATGTATAGGGGTTTCACATGACGTCATAATACTCTCCGGCAGCCATGTTGGAGTACATGTACCTACGTAGTAAACCATATGGGACGCGCTTGCTCGTTGAATTTGTACACACCGTGCATATCACAGTGCACACTGTGCAGTGCGTTCGGCACAAAGCCACGTGTATTTGGCATGAATGTCCTCCAGCATGGCGGTTCCGTGACGCAATTGCAAAGCCTCTATTAAACAAATTCCACAAAACTCCTTGGCTAGTTTCATTTGCAAGGAATAACTGTGGATAAGTGAGGGCTACATAGGAGGGTAAACAGAAAGTAAGGATGGGGGCTGTAGATCTACATATTCAGGCAAGATAAATAATAGAAATAAACTCACTTATAAATTGACAGTTGAGGCCTCCATAAGGGCTTACACAAATACACTGATAAGTGTTGCCACTAGCAACACAGGTACCACCATTCTGACAGGGGTTGGTAATAACACAGGGAACTGAAATAGAAATAAAACGTTTATCCTTCTAAACTTCTTGTAAATGTAAGCCAGCTCATGATAAGTGTAAAACTGGAACAGAGGCCAAACCAACTTAAATGTAGTAAGATTTGTTGCATTCTTCCACACTAACATAGGTTGACAACAAAAGGACCTTAACCCTTTACCGTTGTGCTCCGATCGGGGCATATCTGCGCTCCTCAGGAGTGGGCGGAAAAGCGGACCGAGCACGCCCCGCATCGGCTTCCGTAGGCCATTGACCCCGTGACCTTAAACTGTTGTCTCTCTCCTTGTTGTGGTCGAATTTTCGGGTAGCTACTCACAGTTTCGAGCTCCGCCTGAAACAGTAAAGACGGGTGACAGCCGAGATCTCTGCATGGGTCCAAAAGGAATCAAACAACGGTAAAGGGTTAAAGTGTAAACATCCTTATGTTTGTTCGTTGTAAATGATGAGTCTTTGTCCTCTGTAAATCATGAATCAGTGTACTGTGTCTAGCAGCTCTATTCTACACCTTTAAAAATATGGAAAAAATGTCATGACCACACCCAATGCCCCAAAATTTAGAAATCTTTGATCTACAAACTTGGGATACAATATGCATGGCAGCAATATACCCTACTAGTCTGCCTCACTTCACCTCCCACCTGGTATTGAGTTCAAGAAAAACTGAAACTTGCCAAGCACCAATTTCCATCAGGGATATGTAACTTCCACAAACAGTAAAGCCATCATCCGTAAACCTAAAAAGAGACTTCCCTCAGGAACATGACTGACTCATTTTGCAGTAAGAAATGTAATGTCTGTCAATTCATTAGTTGATGAGATGAAAAACTTTACTTGGAATGAAACAATAGAGCATGTTAATACTACCAACTGAGAAACAAATTGATTGGAAATTGGACTTATAGGTACATAATTACATGATTTGCAATTTCAGATATACAATCCTAAAAAGATAAAAACTTTTAACCCTCAGCATGCTGAATTAAGTAGAAGTGTCTCCTCAATTTTGCTTAGACAACCCCCCATTTTTTCAATTATATATATCCCTCAAGAAAATTTACTGTCAATCGAGTGCCATCAACATTTACCACATGAGCTAAGGGAGCAAATAATGGACTTTACTTCCGTAAAGTTATAAAAGATTTAATATTCATCAAAGATATTATAAACGTAGATACCAAACTCCTATCCCTACACTGTTAGATGCGCTGACTCCTCACTGAGGCTCATTTGGAGGGGCGGAAGTATTCATTTGACATGGGCGCAGTTCTATTCAGTTATCTGCGTGCAGAATTACACATGCCTAGCAGAAAATTCCATTGTGACAAGATGTCAGCGTGCGTGCATTTTCAAAGTGAGCTCTGTACACGCACAATGCATTTCTCCGCGTGTAGTAGTCCAGAAAAAATGGACGCGTACTTAGGCGTGCTTAAAAAAAGAACACAGAAGTTGATTTTGTGTTGTAAGCGCATAAGAATGTAAACGCGTGCAAAGATGTGCGCTTGTGAAGATACCACAGAAACTGACCAATCAGTAAGTAAATGAACTTCAAACCAGTCATTGTGCGTTAATCTTCAAATGTTCTTAAATAGAAAGCCTCGAAGAAGCGTTATACTGTTTCATTCAAGTAAACTTAATTGAAGAAAGGTGTTTGCAAGAACTGCAATGTTCTAAAATCACACGTATTTATACTACTGGAAGATATCAATTAACTGTTAGCTTTCAAAATGACTGATCAGTGATGAGCACTTCCGCCCCTCTGATTTGGCACCTGTGAGGAGTCACTGCGTCATTTTAAGTTTGGTATCTATGCTTATAATATCTTTGATATTCATATTTTAAAGTGCCCTCACATTTTCACCACTTGCAGGATAAGGGTTAAAGTAGTATGACATGGATGACCTACTAAGCGACTTCACTCCAGTCACGATAATTTCACTTCATTATTTAAACATCTTTTACAGTAACAATCTAAGCTCATACAGAAAGCTAGATAAATTCAGAACACCTCAAAATATCCATGTTAGTTGTGTTAATACTCACGTTGCGTTTGACAGCGTTCTCCAGTAAATCCTTCAGGACATACGCATGTGAAAGTACCTTCACCAGTATTAGGCACACAGGTGGCATTATTTAAGCAAGGACTTAAACTGGCGCACAGATCTGTGAGAGAAAGACCATGCTATTTCTAAGAAAAGCAAATGCAATTTGCTAAACATGACCTTTTAAAGCGTTACCATCACTTTTGCAGAAAATGGCGACTCATTCCATGATGATATTGTCACAGGAGCAATTTTATATTAATATTTTTCCTGGCAAAATTTACAAACCAGCTGATTTATTCTACAATTTAACAGTTCAAGGACCTACTCCACCAATTTTGCATGGCACCCATTACCTCTGCAAACTATGCACAGCAGGCTGACATTTTTGAACAAAACCTCACAGATGGTGCTGCACATTATCTTGGGTTAATACTCATTCAAAATCACTTTCAAGGACCTTGACTGATATTCTGAGGACATTTTAAAAGCAGTCAGGGTTCCATATTTCCTTTTTTTTCCTTCAAAATAATGTATCTGCACATTGCAAAAGTTGGAACAATTAGACCACTCCCTAAAATTTCCTGACTTTTCCAGACCCATTTGAGAAAATGCAAATTTTTCCTGCCTTTTCCAGGCCCAGAAATTTAAATTTCAGTTATCCTTAATTTTTCAGCATTTCCTGGACCCGTACAAACCCATCTACGAAATCAAGACTGCCATTTCACCAGTTTTCCAACCAAACATTGCTAATTTGATCCTACTTTCATATTGGAGATTAGTCAAATTGGTATGAAAAGTGGTCAGTCATTTGAATATTTTTTCAATGACTGAGGTTTAGTAAAGCACACTTTGTGCAAGGTGAAGTTTGAAAGAAGACTGACCATGAAGAAAAAAATTCTTCTGGCAGTCCTGTTACAATTGACCTTTGACAGCTGACCTCTCTGTCAAATGTCATGATAAAATGGCAAGTTTGGACAGGAACTATAAGCCCCTCCATTTTTACAAAGACATAGGAGTATGCATATTGCTTCATTTTTCAACTAAAACTACTTTTCACAATAAGTTAATCGCTTTCACATATCTGCATATACTGAACTCCTCCAAACCTTTGCAGTATTAAGGCACAATAAAGCCCAGGCTACACTACTGGGATACTGGATCAGATTTTCCTCAGATTTTAATGAGTTTTACTTCAAATCTCTTCCATCTTTGGTTAAAAAGAAGCAAAAATTTGCCAACCTGTCTTAATATATGAAAATCTAAGTAATACTTATTATTCAGTGACATCACACCCGCAGACCGTCTTTTATCAGATACGCATAGCCTGATAAAACCTATTTGTCAATGTGACATCACCAAATAAATAGTTCACATTTCATTTCCGTAGTCTTCACATAACGACCATATATTGACACAAGGTGGCAAATTTGTGGTTCTTTCTGTCAATGTATGGAGGAGATTTCAACTAAAACTCACAAAATTCAGATAGTAATCCTATCCAATATCGCTGTAGTGTCACCGCGGCTTAATTCTTAAGTTACACTTAAAAGAAAAAAGCATTCCCCTTAAACTTTAAAACAACAGCTTAAATCTCAGTTTTTTCTAATTTCTGTTCAAGGTATTTTCATGATATTTTAGTACTTCATTATTGCATAATCGCGGTAAACCACTCAGTTAATGCTATAAATTTTCATATTTGAGAAGGAGAATTAGTCACATGACTCTCAAGGGCCAATTATGAAACGGGAAAGCCTACTATGCTACCTCAAGGTGTGGGGACTCCATTTCCTCTTTCAGCTGCAGAGAACATTTGTTTTTTTAACCAAAACATAAACATCTCTGCCTTGTTAATGCTCATTATTTTTGGGGTGGAATATTTCAAGTAGGATATTTTTACTACAAGCCTAAAGAGAATTACCTATGCATTGCTTCTACGACAAAGAATTATTTCAAGCAAATTACAGTTTTGGAGGCCTGTAAGTTCTAATCAAAATTTTTGATAAAAAAACCTGGCCCCTAAATCAAAAACTTACAGATTCTGAAGCTATTTCAAGCCTACAAGACCTATTTTCATGCTTTTGTGAAGGCTGATTTTAGTAAGCAACTTTTGTAATTTTTCCGACTTTTTCAGGGATTTCATTCACTGTTACAAAATATAGCCAATGAACACAAAAAAAAAGTAAAACCACAAGGTTTGATAATGTAACATATCATTCAAAAGATGCATATATTACGAACTCCCCCTCCGCCACCAAGCACCACAAACAATTTTGGGGAATAAAATGTTTTAACCTGTACGAAGAAGTATACTGCAGCAGTGTAACTTGGGAGCACTTTTTATACTAGCTAGCAAAAATTTCTATTGAACTACGAATATTTGTCTATATTTGTAAAAAAGACAAGCAGGAATTAATTTTCATCCCCTTTGTATTCTCTTACCAACTTCAGTGCAAGTAACACCGGTCCTTCCAACAGGACAGAGACACTGGTAGCCATTGGGCTGCGATGCATCAGGCAAACAGGTCCCTCCAAACTGACATGGATTCACATCGCAAGGAGCTTCAGAGGAAATGTGAAAAATTGACAGGAAATGAACTGAGGCCAAATTTTGGGGAAAATTGTAGAACAATTGAAATGCAATAAATACATTATTTTCTCTTTGTACATTTCTTTCTTGTTATAGATATAAAGATTGTAGTTGACGATAAAAGGATGCACTTTCCAAACACTTTGCCTGTCAAACACTACAGTTGTAAAACAATCCAGAGGAAAACATGTAATGAAATTTCTCAATGGTTGACTAAAGGGTTTAAGTTGGGAGTTGTATGGCCCAGTTTCCAACCTATTGGTTCAAGTCCAGCCAGCCACTGCCTTTTCTCCAGTTGTGGCTCACTGGCTTGTTTTTCCTACTCCGTTGCTTATGAAGAGCATCAAGCACAACTGCAGAAGGTTCCATTTTTAGAGTCTTTGGTAAGAGTAGAACTGGGAATCAAACCAACCTAGGCCTTCCGCATGAGAAGGGGATGCTCTACCATTAGACCCAATATGCGGTTGACTAGAGGGGAATAATATATGTCAGATTAGCTTCAAGAATCTTTAATATGGACAAATGCAGCCTGTATCTCCTTCAAGATGCTTTCAAGACCATACAAGCTACACCACCACATCACTTGAGCAGACAATGCAAAATCCCATTATTTATCTCGGCTGGGGCAGAATAAAGAGTTGTTTGGTTATTAAAACTTTTTGAAAGTAAGTCGGCTATGTTAAGAGGCAACACTTCACATCAACTGATTATACAGTGTAAGATTAACAAGAGTCACTACCTCTTGGTAAAGGCTGATCACACTAGGCTAAACAAGACCTCTATGCATTTGTGAATGGAATTAATTACCACCCACCACTGCACACATCCTTGTGGAACCACCTTATCTAAACAGTCAATAACCACAGGGTTCTTGAGGACTTTAACAGTCACTAAAAGTCAAGAGCCTGCTCTCCAAAATAAACAGTGGCTTTGCTTGTATACAGTGATATCAGGCCGGGAGATAGCCCAATTTGTGTGTTAAGAGAGAACCCTTTGTTTGCTTGGCTGTCAGAGAGGTTGTGTTTGCTGATAATAGGAAGTCGGGTTAGGCTTGCGGTAGCCGCACTTTTCTGGCAAAAAGTGCGGGAGTCGGGACAGGTCTTCACAGAGGATCATTTTTGCGTAATGCAGAATCATGGCTACTGGCTCCAATGCTTAATTAAAACCAAATCTATGATTAGGCCTTACCCAAAATGGCACAAGTAGGTCCGATATACCCTGTCCTACAGATACACTGGAATGACATCAGGTCACCACTGGCATGACATGTGCCACCATTGACACAGGGATTTGAACCACATGGATCTGAATAATAAAACAGAGAGAAGAAAATTCACCACAAGAGAAATTAGACCAGCGTCTTATTTCCTGGAATAGCACTGTGAAAAAGTTGTTTTTAAAATTATTATTTTGTAGTGTAAACAGGAAGTTTTTGAATTGTGCCAATTGTAAAATAATCTCAATTCATAGAAGCCAAAATGTAACCCAAACAAGATTTTTAAAATTTATGGCATCATTTACACTTAGATGAGGTTTTAAAGCTCAGTCTCTAACCAATTGGGTTTAAGTCAAGCCTTCCACAGCCTTTTTTCCAGGTGTTGCTCACTGGCTTGTTTTCCCTACTCCATTGCTTATGCTTAGTACCAAGTTCAATGACAGTATGTTTCACCTTAAAGTATTCTGCATGACCTGGTCAGGAGTCAAACTCCGGACCTCCTGGCAGTGAGTCTAATGCTCTAACCACTTAACCATGCAGTCAGTGTCAATAATAACACTTATTCTCTGAAAAAACTCTACAAGCTTTTACAGATAATAAATTCAATGAAATGATGCCAAATGTGAATGTTACTAAAGCAAAAACGTAACAATAAAAGGAAGAAACTATAAATTTGGAACAATAAACAAACACTAAAAAATGCAGACAAAACAATGCGGGAAGGAACAATGATGTTTACCTCTGCTTTCACAGTTAATTCCATAGGTATCTGGAGGGCATTCACAGGAGTAAAACAGTCCTTGACTTCTAGGGGTACATGTACCTCCCCCCTGACAAGGGTTTGATTGGCAAGGATCTGCAAATAAACACAGATTAACATATTATTCATACATGTTGCATCTAGGAATATCTAATATCCATAAAATTTTTCGAACAAAAGATGAGAGGTCACAAAATGAAAGCAGAGTTTGATGGAGTTGTATAGCACAGTTTCCAACCAATTGGTTCAGGTTAGGCCGACCACAGCCTGTTTTCCAATCGTGGCCCACTGGCTTATTTACCCTACTCCATTGCTGCATATATTGGCCACCAAGCACAATGACAGCAGCAGGGGTACTGCCAGAGACACAAAAGGGGGGGAGGGATTTATTACTGCTAAACCCCAACTCCAAATTGTTACTGTGCAAGGCATAACTTACAAATGGGCTCAAAGAGCAGAATCTTGCTTCAAGGCCCCTGTAAGGCACAATTTGAAAAGTTTTCAAGGCCATTAAAATGTGTAAGTTGAAAAATTGCTGCAGAAGTGTCCTCCCTGTTCTTAAGTAAGAAACAACCATATTGACAATTTCCTAATTTTTATGGAAATGAAAAGTGGTTGATTTAACCCAGCTTCTTCTGCAAAGGGGTTAGGGGAAGGGGCCCACAAATCCCTCCTTCTCCCCCCCCGACAGAAACACTTAGTAGGTTCTATATTTTAAGTCTTTAAAGCTAGCCGCCCACTTACACAAATTTGCACACCGCAATTCCACTCGATCGTCAGATCTCCAACAGTCGTGTAATGTGCGTGAGTTTACAAATGCATCTGGCAGTTGCAAGAACTGTTTCAAGTAGTGCCTACTACAGTGGAGAAGAACCAACATTTTGGTTCTTCCCGACTGTAGTCAATACATCTTAAAACTGGTCTTAACATTGCTAATCACTGTAGTAGCGATGATCCAGTTGAGTTGCAGTGTACTAAGTCCTAAAGTGTGTGACTAGCTTAAAATGACTTAACCAGGAGTAAAACACCAGACTTCTTAGCTGCAAGTCAGATGTTCCTACCATTTGAACTTGATCATGCAGGGATAATGTAGAAAAGAAAAGAAAGAATACCAGCAAAAAGAGCATGTAGCTTTATAATGAGGGTAAGGAAGTGGGTATAAAGCACAGACTCTCAACCAAAAAGTAAGATTCATGTGAATATTATAAAGTGGGTATTGAGAAGTGGTTTTAGACAAGAAGCTGCCCAAAATACAGAAGCAATCAATTCTGTACTCTCGTTTTAAAGTCTTCCAGAATTTCTGGCAAAGGACCATTTGGTGAAACCAAAACATTTACTCCCGAAGGACTTCTGCTTAAGAAACCAAAAAAGAAACACTTAAACGACTAAATTAGGTTTTCAGACCATTCACATTGTGATAAAAAATTTTTTCAAGCTATTTGAAAGAAAAAGGGGCAATTGAATTTTTGGGTAAACCTATGAAGGGATATTATTAAAAAAATATTGACAAAAATAAAAATTTTGAGAAGTATATGCCACAAGATGTGATGTTACCTGGGTTTTCACAGTTGATACCAAGAATACTTGGAGGACACAAACAGAAGTAAGTACCATCACCATTGTTTACACAAGTTCCTTGATTTTGACAGGGCTGGAATGAACAAGGATCTTTAATGGAAAAAGCAAACATAAAATAATTTGATAAGAAACATTGTATCTTTGAACACGTATAACAGTATAATGTAAATGAGAATACTTACAAGACTGAAAGTCTCAAGTGCTTCCTTTCAATGTTTATTTGCAGATACATACTAAGAATGCATTAAAAGAGTATATTTGGCAATGCATGGTTGCATGACAGCAATCATGACATGTATTCCCCATTACCTACTCTTACCCATACTGTCAATAGCAACTCGGTAAAAGTATCAGGCCACCTTACAGATTTGTTGAGAGACAGCCTTCTATTGGCCCAGCACAGCTTTCCATTATGTCATGAATGAGTGAATTTCGACAATACAAGTTTTCAGTAGCCAAGAAAATTCATGTCTGTCTGGAAGTTGAGCTTCACAGGGTTAAATGGATTAGCTCTGGTTGGTGGTTTCTAAATTATGGCAAATGGGCATTTGCTCTAATGTACAACTTCTGTCTATTCAATCATTCCCAATAAGAAAATGACTCAAAATGCAAGACTAACCTTTCTTTTTGCAGGACATACTAATTACAAGTGTAAAAAAATAAACAGGGTTAAATTTTAACTTCAGATTCATAAATTTGTCAGAGAGAATTTACCCCTTGTTCTGCAATCAGGAAGAAGAAATCCCGGGGGGCAGGTACACTGGAAGGCTGTTCCTTGGTTGATGGGAGTACAGGTACCACCATTTCGACATGGTACAGTAGCACAGATAGCTGTCAACGAAGAACAAACATTCAAACAATAACCTCAAAAATAAATACAATGGAAATTTATTGCGCATATTTATTATCATGAAATTTCCTAATTCAATTGTGAGTATAAATTATATAATTACATCCAAAAACCACAAAAAGTCTGTGTCTTTTTAGTGTGTGTGTGTGGGGGGGAAAATTTTCTGCATACTTCAAAGGAGAGGTAACTGTGGCAAGTTTTGACTCATTAAGCATAAGTTGCCTCTTTGCTACTGTGGCAATGTTTGATGACCCAATTCATCATGCTCCAGTGCCAGTACCATACTGGATAGTGTCCAGAAAGATAAGCCTATTATCTTCGCCTGTTGAGACAGCCCACGTTGCAAACACTTGGCTTGCACTGAACAAAAAGTCTCTGGCTATACATCAGATTTGACCATTGTTAGGATTTTGAGTATGGGTGGACAAGTAAGGTTCTTTGTTTGCATAGGGCTGGACAGTGGCGGCTACTATTGAAACAGATCTGATAATCCCAAGTCGGGTTGACCTTGCTCTAACAGCACGTTCTCAGCCATACTTGAGGTGTTGAGTCGGGATGTAATAGAGGGTTTTTTGGCATAATGCTGGCAGTCACTTTGAATTACTCACATGAAGCATCACATGTAATGCCAAAGAATCCACTGGGGCAATCACAAATAAATGCAGACCCATCAGGTCTGGTACGGCATGACCCTCCATTCTGACAGGGATTTGACAAACACGGATCTGAAATGATGTAAGAGATAAATTATGATAAAAGTCACTGCAACATCTGACCTTTGTTTCTAACAAATCTCTTTACAAATACTTTTGAAATGTGGTGTCTGTGTTCAGGCTTAGGACAATTACACTTCAATATAATGGATAACGATGCGGTAACTTCATATTTTAAGATAACCATATGATTATGATTATATACGGCTGAAATTGAAAGTATCTGATTATTTGAGATTACATTGCAATGTAATCATGGTTGCAGTCGTGATTACATTTTGTTCCTGAATAAGCAACGTAGTAGAGAAAACAACCCAGTGCCAAACAACTTGAAAAAAAGGCTTGTAGGCACTTCTATAAATTACACTGGAAGGTTTTAAGATGAGGCATTAAACCCTAACTAAATTTTGTTTCTTACATTCTCTTTGGCGTATCTGTAAGTATACCTTTAGGGAATAATGAAACTAGACAAAAAGAAATCTCTGGAGGAAATTTGGTACATTTTGTGTAAACAGCAAATTGTTTAGATCTCCTTTTTTTTTAATAAATTCAACTTGACTCTAATCATCAATGAAATGCAAATACTTTGCCATTGTAATCGATTATAACTGCAATTACTTTGCAATTTTCAAAAGAGTAATCAACTACAATTAATCTGAAAATGTAATCCATTGTAATTGATTGAGATTACTTATTACGAATCCCCAACCCTGCATGTGATCATAGAAGATTCAAGCATTCTAATCTCAAAGATAGTACTGTATTTAACATACAGAACCTCTTACATGAGCCAAGTACTTACAGGGAAATATTGCATTTGTTTTACAAGGAAATTTCATCCTTTTAAAACCAATATTTATTGGCAAAGAGTGATAAATAATTACAAATAAGGTAGTATGGCAGCCTTCTTTTCAAGAAATAAGTTTCTCTCAGAGAGAAATTCAGTTGCTTGTTGCTCAAGAATGATTTTTTCACCCAAACTTTCAACATTTCAAAAGATGCAACTTCCATAACTCTTCTTGGGCATAATGTCTTGAGGAGATGAAACTATTGCTGGGGTTTATTGTTAAGACAGAAAGATTTGAAAGTGACTAGAGTTATTCACTTTTAATGCTATGTTGGAGCATTTTAAACACAATATTTCCCTTTAAAATGGCAAAGCTTCAGATTTGGATGTACACAAGCCAGAATTAATTTGTAGAACAGGAACTGAGGAAAAATTTATAATGTACCTCGATTTTGACAGACATCTCCCAGAAAATCAGCTGGACATAAACAGGAGAAACTAACTCCATCATCTACCACCGAGCAAACGCCACCATTCATACATGGAGAAGATGAGCATGGATCTATTGAAGGAAAAAGATGAAATTGCATTTAAATAAGTGATATTAGACTCTTGATGTTGCATTGTGCAATATCATCATGTGCCAGAGAGTGATATTATGCAATAAACTTTTTCAGAACCCAATATCATTATGTAAGAAAGAAATAGCAAGCATAGATTAAGACTACTTACTCAGTACGTAACAAGACTACACAGAAAGATAACCACAGAAAGCAATTTAAATCGTCAACAATCATTTTTACAACATAGTATCACGTAATGTAAAAAAAGTGATATTAGAAGTCAGACATAACAGTACAAAATACAGCATAATAAATTGCACAAATCAATGCTACACTACATAATACAGCATACTGTAACAACGCAATATATTAAATCATGGATATATATATCTATATTAAACTTGCAATGAGCATGTATAGTTGTGAGCACATATTTGGTCCAGGAAATGACATTTAACTGCATCCAGGTAGGGTTAGGAGGTCGTGTGTGGCAAGTAGTTTGTCCTCGACTAAAACGCACACAAAAGGCTGTTATTAATCATCCTATGACTGCACACAAAAGGCTGATATTGATCATCCTATGACTGGTGGGTTGTCGGCGCCACAGAACCGAGCAAGCCCCTCCGTGGTTGTCCACCTGTGGGCTGGGGGTTGTAGAATATACCCACAGTATTTCCTGACTGTCGTGAGAGGCGACTAAAGGGCAACCAAATTTAAACTTTAAACATACTTTAAGATAAATCTACACTTTGAACTTTTTATCAAGTTGACTGGGCTATATAACACATTCGTGTTGGTGGGTCATTAAATCTCATCTACCTAACATGCTCACTAGGGTAAACCCTAGTGAGTATGCAAGGTCTTAATGAGTTATCACAATGTTCAGTACAAACCTCAATAAGGAAGAGACGAGCATTTTTGGTATGCAATAAATAACGACTCTTTATTTAAGGACTCACTTCTCATAGTTAACAGGTTCGCCTACTTCTTATGTTTCTAACTCCTTAATTACGTCATTAGTGGCATTACACAACAGAATACACTAACCACCCTGGTTGCACATAATACAAACAAACAGTTACTACACATAACACTCTCAGTTCATGAGGCATTGTATGAGCTTACTCTGCATGTTTTTAATTTGATATCAATCAAGCATTTGTGTCAACTGAAGAATTTGGTAAACTTTGGGTAAAATAGAGTAACTATGGGTGGCAAATAACTGCCTTTAATTAGAATTCAGATCACACACATCTCTATTCAAGTTAAAATGAAATTGTGGCTTACTTTCGTTTTCACAATTGGTACCGATGAAGTTACCCACACACGTACAGGTGTACTGGGTGCCTTGAGGGTCTCGGCTACAAATGCCATTGTTTTGACATGGGTTGGAACGACAAGGATCTTAAAATGGAAAAATAACGAAAAAGGTGTAAAATATGTAAAGAGGCTTTCATGGAATACCTGAAATATCAGAATAAAATGCAAACCAAAATAGTTAAATAAAAAATTTTGTGGTCAATAACAGAATGCAAGCAGGACAAGGGCATGGCAAAGATTTCATTATAGGGACATATGAAACAATGACTGATCGTCATCTTCGGGGAGGAATCTAAGAGGAGAAAGTGTCAACCTTCCCCTTTGGAAAATTTTGGCTAATGGCAGGGTGGGCTTGATGCAAAATTGTGCTACATTTGGTATCCAGGGGCACCACCATGGTCCCCAGTCTCTTCCATCTTATTCCTCCTTCTTTTCCTCTTTCTTTCTTTTCCTCTGCCTTCTCTTCCACTCTAATATCAGGCTTTTCCCCTTATTTTGGAAGTTGACACCCTGATCATCACTCACACTGCTATGCTGTTAAAGTGACCTTTCATTCATCCATACTACATATAGCCTGCAACAATATATGTCTTTTATATAAAATTTAGCAATTGCTTTCTAATTTAGAGTAAACATTTTAGAAAATAGGAGGATAAAAACAGTATTTTTTAAGAATGCAAGTATAAGAGTAAGTTTGAAAAAGAGAGACTAGCATCATCCACTTGGAAGTCTTGCTACCTTAAAATGAGGGTATATGGAGATAAATTGTAATTGCTTATGCTAAATCTAAGAATCTATTTTTCCTTTGGCCAATTACAAATGTTTTTCATAGGACAAGTTGTAATGAAACGATTTAAAGATAAAACAATCAAAGATAAACTCACCAACAAACTGACAAAGGTTACCAAAGTTAAATGGTTGACAAATACACTGGAACTGTGATCCATCCGTAGTTGAAACACATGTCCCACTATTCAAACAAGGACTAGAACTACATGGATCTGTTGAGAAATGGCATTGCTCATAAAAGTATAAAAAATTCATCAACACACATTATATTTCACAGATCTTGCAGGGCTCCAATTAACCAATGGCAATGACCGCAATGGCCATTGGACCCTTTCTGATGAGAGTGATGCCCCTCAATGAGTGCCCATTGAAATAATGCAACCGATGGCCATTTTGCTCATTTTGACAGTGCCCTTTTTAAAGCTTATTTTGAACCCTGTTCTTGTACTCAATTTTGTGGCCCAATGTACCACTTTCCTTCATATTCTCATTCATATTTCTTTTTACAAATGTGTAAGCTTCAATCCTGGACAAAAGTATCTGGGACAAATCCCCCACAACACATCTCAATGGATGTTTGGAGGGTGAATAAAAGTTGCACGCTTTAACACACTCTTCTTTTTCATAACATTGAATAAGGGGTGAAGGGGATAATATCCTGAAAATATGTTGCAGGTCAGGAAGTGTTTCCAAAAGTATTTTACAGGATTGCACCTTTATTCTGGTAAGGACAACAGATGAGTTCTTTTGCCCACAAACAGAGGTTAAAGAATCAGTTTGTTAGATAGAGTTTAACAGCCCAGTTTCCGACCAATTAGTTCAAGATAAGCCGGCCACTGCCTGGCTCACTGGCTTGTTTTCCCTACTCCATTGCTTATGCCGAGCATCATGCACAACAGCAGTAGGTTCCATTGTTAGAGTATTTGGTATAACTCGACCTGGGAATAGAACCCGGACCTTCTGTGTGAGGGGCGGATGCCCTTACTGTTTCACCAAACACACAGTCTGAGAATGAAAACACTTTCATAAAGGATTGTGCTGCACTGCAAATTAGATGAGGTATGCTTGAGTTTGGGGAACTCTGATGCTTGAACAAATAGTTTTCTAATATACTACTACCTAGTAATATGTAAATATGTAACAATTAATTTGGTTTTGATAGAGGGTAGTGGCAGGGTAGCTACTCAAATTCTCTGAGATCTATATATCTAGAAAGAAAGACGCCCTTGGTGATACATGGTGACTAAGAAGGCTAATCACAAGTCAAAGCTTGTAATAATATTTATTGGACATTATCATTCAATTAGTTGTTATAGTTAGTTAGATGGCGTTTTTGGTTTGTTTAAGATGGGCTGGCCACAGCCCTTTTCCCAGTTGCAGTTCATTGGCTTGTTTTTCCTACTCCATTCTTTATGCTGAGCTCTAAACACAATGGCAATATGATCCATTTTTAGTCTTCCTCATCACCTGGCCAGGATTCAAACTAAAGACCTCATGACTGCAAGTCAGATTCTATAGCCACTTGACCATGTAGTCAAGGGCAATGTGTAAATTCTGACATTATACATCCTGGATTAAGGTACAGCTTTTTGTGTGACCTTGAATTGCAGCAAGGATAGGCCTCAAGAAGTTAAGATGACAATGCGGCCAGGTAGGACTGAGGTATTCTAAACAAACTAACATAAATGAAATCAATTCAATGGTAAACATGTCAGCCACACCCCCACAAAGATTCAGGTCAGTTTTAAAAAGCTCCTCACACAAACACACACACAATTGTGTTTTTACACACAACTGAGGACTTCATTGTTATCTCCATTGTGTCTGCTTACTTAACCCTTACCTTCACAATAGACTGTCTATTGGAAATCTATTGAATTGACTACCAAGGACCCGGAAGTCTATTGTTTAGATCCTCAGTTTTACACAAAGACAAAGCCGTCCATGCACATACACAACCCACACATACCCCCAAAGAGACTATGCTACAGCACTACAAAGAGGTAAATAAGAAACATCTAGCTCTTATGCCTTACCTGGAATTTGACAGTTTACTCCCTGATAGCCCAGCTGACATGTGCAGGTATACTGTGACCCAGTCAGGGTAGATGTACACACTCCATTATTAAGACAGGGATTAGAAACACAAGGTTCTGTAAGTCCACAAAGATAAAAAAAAGATACAATTTGAAATAAAAGAGGAAAAGGCTTGCAAAACTTGTGTTTAAATTTCATGACAAAAAAAAAAAAATTAGTTGTCTTCTATCACTACTTAATCCCTTAAGCTTACCCATAAAACATGGGTACAGCTTTACTTCCCTAAGTTATTACTCAACCAGAACATTCAAGAACATTTGTAAGGTGAAGGAACTCTGAAGGAAAATTATAAACATTAATTCAAGGTTCCACAGAAAGTATTTCTGTGCCTTAAATGTTGCAGTTTAGATCTTTTGTAGATTCAAAGTTCCAAGATTGGTGATCTATAAAAGTACTGTAATGTATTCATGGGGCATTCATTGAGTGATCTCATAATAAAAAACTTCATTACATCAAAGACACTGAGGCAGTTACCTGGATACTGACATGAATCCCCCTTAGATCCTTCCTGGCAGATACATTGATAAGTGCCATCCTGTGCATTGCCAAGACATTGTGCATTGTTTCCACATGGATTACCTCTACAAGGGTCTGGAAAAAGAAAGGAAAGCTGTTAGACTTAGTACACACTCGAATGATACTTCTACTCCTTAAAGCTGCTCATTGAGTTGGTTCATGACATTCACCAATTTTTTACAGACCTGTTCAGTTTCCTTCACATACCAACAACAAATGGTCAAACTCAGACTATCTTCATATCCTAAATACAAATAATCTTTTTTATAAGTGAGTACTTTACAGTACAATGCAGTTTTCAAAAATTTGTGACCAGACACTTTTTCAAATTATGCACAAAACCGTTACAAGTCAGGACATCACAAAATTCAAAATTTTAACTTTTTTCTGTAACTTTTGCATATCAAACTTGACTCATTATACTAAATATAAGCATTGGCATTTAGTAGTACCCCTTATCACCCTCATTATCTATGTCAACTTAATGAATGAGCCCCTTCAACCTCTTTCCAACAAATGGTTTTGCTGCCAAACCATAATTCATCATTGTTATATACATAGGGTTTCACAGCAAAACCACTGCACTCCTGCATCCTGAAATAGCTCCTTATAAACCTATGGTGTGTAACTGTGTTTTGGACATGGAATAGGCTTGAAGAGGAGATATTTTACAAATATGAACCCTATTGGGCAAATGAGAGCACAAGGATGGCAGCCTCCATACAAAATCTTAGCATTTACAGACCCTAAACATACGTACTGTGTGTATATAATAAAATAAATAAAATAAAATAGCTCAGTACAGCGGGATTGACCCCCTTCAGAAGCAACTTGATAAGGAAATACCCTTGCACAGAAACACAGAGAACTGTTAAACACCGAGTCTGACTCAACTGCTACAGAGCTTGCAGTTGAAAATGTTTTAATCTCTCCTTTGGTTCTCGCTAATTTATGTTTACATATCAAGCATAGAAATGCCTACTTTCTCCTTATAGACGAATCCGAATAGCGGTTGTTTTAAGTGCAGACAGTGGGAAACCATTACTGGGGTCCATCAGCCTTGAATGGTCTTTATATATGGTCCATATGAGTTTCAAACCCTTGTATTCAGTGAAACTGAAGGGATCATGAAACAATTTAGTGTTAACCCATACAGATAAGCAAGGAAATCGAAAGATTAAAAGGTAACGGACCCCAGTTATGGCTGACTGAAATTAGACCATCACTTGCTGTCTGGATTTGTCTATACCTTACATAATATATTCATTTTTTCTTATCCACATACAAAAGTTTTAAATCAGTGCATTGAGTTGGTTCATCAAAGTCACCAAACTTACCTTCATTTTGTTCTGAGAAGGAGAAACTGACGATTTAATTCAGTTTACAAAAAATTTGTGACCAGACACTTTTTCAAATAATATAAACAAGTATTTCAAACAAGAGTAGACAGAAAAATTCCAAGATATTTTCTTGCAAAACTACTGGATCTAAAACTTGACTTGTAGGGCTAATTATTAAGTACTGTCATGTTGTAATGTCCCCTTTAGCTTGATAAAGCTCGATAAAGGGGAAATCAAAGTTTGACAATGAATATTAACTTTTTGTTTCAGCACTTTGATTTTTTCTTTTTTAACTGAATTTTACCAGAATCAACAGACATGGAAGAGGTCTTCCAAGTGAGAAGAAACAATGATTCTGTGTTAATTAAAGGGTACCTAAAGTAAAAAAATTCAAAAATACATGTTTAAGAGCATGAAAAATGATTTCTAACAGTCCAACTCCCATCTTCATATGACATTCCTGAGCTGAGATATAAAATGTTAAGTTTATTCACTTAAAACAAATTGGTCCATTGCGCAATAATTTTTGACTTTCTTGTTGTACAATCACGTAAAATGCTTTGTTTCCCTTTAAAATTAAAAATGTTGTTACGACCTTGAACACTTCCTGTTTGCTTGCATAGCATGTTGCACAAGGAGGGATCAATTAATTACATCACCTCATAAGAGTAAGAGTGCTATCACACCTTTGTACAAGGTGGAGTAACGTTCGGAAAAACAAAGAAATACAAAGATTGTAATTTGAGTAGTACAAGAATGAAATCACAAATTATTGCGCAATGTACCATTTTAATTTGAGTGAATTACCTTCACCATTTTATATCTCAGCTCAGGAATGTCCTATGAACATGGGAGTTGGACTCTTAGAATTTATTTTTCAAATTCTTTAATATATATTTTTGAATTTTTTCACTTGAGGTACACTTTAATGTTAAATTACAATTTTGTAACATTTTGGGGGTAAAAAAAATCCAGAAAGATGCAAGACTTGACAGCCTAACCCATATGGTGACCAATCACAACGTCAGAAGACGATGGCAGATAAGTTTTTGTTAGTTGAAGCTCAATGTGTGATTGTCAAGCAGAGCTTTAAGGGAAATATTGTGTTTAAAATGCTCCAAAAAAGAATACAAAGAAAATGGCTCAGACACTATCCCACAATTCAGTCCTAAATGTAAACCCGAGCAATAGCTACTTCTCTTCAAAAAACTATGCCCAAGAAGAGTCGGTTACGAGTCAGGACAGCACAAAATTTAAAATTTTAACTTTTCTGGTATTGGATGTGTAACTTGACTTATTATGCTAGCTATAGGCATTGCCATGTGATAAAGACCCTTTAACACTCTCATTAAGTTATCAATATTAACCCTAAGAGCCCCTTTAAAGGTTCAACCCATGGAGACTGAAATTACCAAACAACTTGTAAGAAAAACTTTGAAACATTTCTGATAAAAAATTAAAAGAAATGATAAAATGAAAACAAAGAGGTCAACCTTTTAGAAACTACATTGTTGAAAAATATGTACAAAAGAGGACAAATGACAGCTTTGATAAAATATTACGTTGGTGCCAAAAATAGTTATAACGTTCAACTAACCTTCACGCTCACAAAATTCTCCCTCAAAGAAAGGAGGACACGTACAAGAAAAGAAACTCGTTGTCTCAAATCGAATGCAGGTTCCAAAATTTTGACAAGGCGTGGAAAGACAGGGATCTGTGTGAAGAAAGAGGACATTTAACAAAATATGCTTGAACTTCAAGGTTCTACATCATAAAATGTTTGTTCTTTATAATCTGTTGTTTGCTATGCTGTCAAGTTGCATGTTAAAGGCTCTTTGGAAATCAACCCTATGATCACAATTAATCTTTCTTAATCTTTATGAAACAGCATTGAAGCCTGATAAATAACCAGACATGAAACAAAGTAGTGTACCTTTATTATTAGCACACTTTATTCTCTGACAAAATGTGGAATGAATATTACTCTTGGTGATGTACCTGCACAAGAAAATTAATCAAAATTTCAAATGTTTAAATTGTAATGAAACCCACTTAAAATAGTTTGAAACTGACAACCAGATATTTAGATTCAACAACACTTGTTACCATGTATGGACCAGTTTTCTAAACGCATATTTTGTTCTGATATTTAAACTCACCTGGTGGAATCTGGCAATTAATTCCTGAGAATCCATTAATACACTGACAGGTGTATACACCAGCTGACAAAGGGATGCATTCTCCATTGTTAAGACAAGGATTAGTGCCAAAGCAAGGATTAACTGTATAATGACAAAGATAATTCAAAGACAAGATATGTATAAAAATCTTCATGTAAATATAAAATGAACTGTTACAACTACATTGTAAAAACCTTGAAATAATGTATTTTCAGTAACAGGTCTTCTGGCCTTCTGAAGCACCTTCGCGGGGAGGAGAGGGGGGGGGGGCCTGATAAAACGAGCCAGTGTCATATTGTATCTTCAGTTCACATGTATAGGTGATGAAAAGGCATTAGGAAATACTGTATAACAGGGTTGTGGGTAGAAAGGTCTAGGTGCCAGATGGTAGTTGCATTAATAACTTTCTAAAGGCATAACACCACTATCAGTTGGCATGGAGTGCACATGCAAATTTTGGCTCGAACAAGTTGAGAGTTACAGGTTCAGAAATTTGGTGGTAAATTAGAGGCTGATATTGTTAAAAGAGGGAATTTGTGAGGGTCTGAGTGACCTCATTTTAGCTTGTGCATGAGTCGGCAAAAACCAGTGACGGTCATTACTGTCCCTCACAGACCCTAAGGCTAGCTACATCCTTGCTGTGTAATCTAAAGGGCTTTTATTGAAGCCAAAATAGACTGGGAAATAGGTACAAAATAATTGCCATACACTAAAGCATGAAGTAGAAAACAAAAGAATAACTAGGAAACAAATCAAATTTATTAAAAAAAAAACTTCAACTCTGATAGGACACTCAAAAAATTACTCTGTGGTTTCAACATAAAATACATACATCATTAACAAAACAAATTACTCATGACAGTACTAAACTGATCAGTTGAGACAGACATAGATGATCCTACACGGGAGGTTCAAAGCAGAGTGTTTAGCTGTTGGATGTCGTAGTTACAAGGGTATGTTGATAACCAAATCAACATATGTAATTGTACCAACAGCCAAAACTACTGAAAATTAACAATATGCATTGACTTATGTAGTAGTAAGTGTTCAAATAATTTCTTGAAAACCTCTTCACTACAGTCTTGTATCAATTAAATGTTTATTTTGATGGTTTTTCCCTTGTGTGAAGTCACAAATATTTGACCTAAGTAACACCATATGCTTGGCACACAGCCTTTATATGACTTGAACTAATTCACGTGTCAGACCATGGTTTACTTTGAACTTGACACAAGTGGTGTGCTTGACCTTATTACGCCTGAGAGAACAAGTAAATAAATTCCAATATTCTAAAGACAACATCAACCTATTTGTTCCTTTTTGTCACAGGTGTGACTCAGTAGCTAAAATACAAGGTGGTTTTTCAGGGCTTTTTGATCAAAACTTAAAACCACTGGTAAAAAAGGTTGCTTAAACTAAACTAAGACCAGAAGCTATGTATTATGGTATATGGGGTTGTTTATTTGTTAGTTAGATGAACTTTAATGGCCCAGTTTCTAACCAATTGGTTTAAGTCGAGCCGGCTAGCTACAACCTTTTTCCAGTTGTGGCTCACTGGTTGGCTTTTTCCTACTCCATTGCATATGCTGAGCACCAAGTGCAATGATAGTCTTTGGCGTGACCCAGACAGGACTCAAACTCCTGACCTCCTGATGGCAAGCTTAATGCTCTGGCAACTTGGCAATGCAGTCAGGGTTCTTTAAACTCTTAAATATGATGTACAGTACTGTATGTAGCAGTAGGAATGTAATACTGTACTTCGAACATTTTGTGAGCCAAGGTGCAACAGATTCCCAAGATATTTGTACAGTTTAATTTATTCTGCAAGGATTTATACAGAATGTCTACTGCATAAATAAATTATACTGTAAATGAAGATACCATTCAGCTTTTCAGATTGATTAACCTTTTGCTAAACTTACATTCTACAAATACTAATTTCACAATGGATGCACCCTACACCCACTCTATCATGGCTTCCTCTACAATTCCTTATTATTGCCCTGGATTTTGAAATTTCTTCAAATTGGAATTGTTTTGTGTAAGTCTCTGTTAAGGTTTAAGAATAGTTTAAGATGTATCTTCTATGAAACAGACTAGATATCCCTGCTGACTAGTCCTCCCTTCATCCTCCCTTCTACCTTTCTTTTTGTTTCCTGTACCACTCTCTCTCTCTCATGTGTATTTCATGTACGGAGCAGTTTAAAAGTTAACTGCTGTTTGCTCTAACTTGTATATATAAGGTGGCACAACCTCAATAAACTTAGCCAAAAGGCCCAGGTTCTATTCCCAGGTCGAGTCATACCAAAGACTCTAAAAATAGAACCTACTGCTGTTGTGCATGATGCTTAAAGGAGCTTATTGCATTTATAAATCCTCTTATTTCGACGCTAGAAACCCTTTGGTTCTTCTGCTACACTGTTACAATTCTAAACCCAATATACTTTGGAAGGAAAACTTCTTAATGTCGTCAAAATTTTAGCAAAAAGAAGTACAATTTTCCTGAAATAAATGCTCATTATCAAACGATAAGCCGCGCCCACATTCTTGTATTGAATATGCATACTATGTCAAAGGTCATGTTGAGCCGGTATGGTAGGTCCCGTGTGTTTGTTGAACGTGATGCAAAAATAGTACATGCAGTGTGTTATTGTACATTGTCTACTAGCTGACTTTTGCCCACGAAACTTCGTAAATCATTTTAGCCTTGTGCAGTGTTTAACTTCATCGACAATTTACACTCAAACCCTAGACGGTTATGCCCACGGAATGGAGTCGGCATCATCACAGGTTTGCAACGCTACTTTCCTTCGTTCTGCTGTTAGTTTTAGGGTAACGTTAGATGTTTTTCCACAGATTCGAATTTATTATTTCGAGGTAGGCAACAGCTGATTGCTACATGCAGGATACATCATTCTATAACGTTAGTTGTTCGGTTTACAGTAACGTTAATAGGGCTTACGCTACACTGGCTTACCACAAGAGGGCCCAGCTGTTACAGTACTGTTAGACGTAACGTTACAGTACATGTTGTAAGGGGCAAACCCGATCAGACTCGATGTTTCTCATTTGCCTACAGACACTTTAGATTTCCACAATCCATTATACTAAGCATTTTCTCGGACAGTTAGCTCATTTACTGAGCATTTTCAAAGGTTCGATGAAAAGTGTAGTTCACAGTGTGCAGAAGCAGTACACATGTTCATGTAGTATGGTGTATGCAGTGGACACTTCCCAAAACAAGTTGAAAGTGTGTCATTGTGTGACGTCATTAGTATGACCAATTTGATTGGATGACTGGAGAAAATCAAATAAGGAAGGAGAGGTTTGCATGCATAATTGTTTGGGTGAAAAAAAATTTCGATTCTAATTTTAACGTTAATTACTGGGTAATTAGAGCTTGTTGGTTAAAAGTTGTATCGTCAGAGATACTATGTAATCTTCAGCAAGGTACCGACGTGCTTAGATACCTGAAATGCGGAAAATACCAAACAAACGCAATGAGTTCCTTTAAGCAATGGAGTAGGGGAAAACAAGCCAGTGAGCCACAACTGGAAAAAAAGCTGTGGCCAGCTTGACTTGAACCAATAGGTTGGAAACTGGGCTGTAAAACTCCATCTAACTAACAAATCATAAAATTTTGCTTTTTTGGGGTCTCCTCCACATCTTCTTTGATAATTTATGTGATGTTATTATGTTTAATATCAATAAGTCATTGTAGAAATAAAGAACTTCAAACCCTGACAATGCTATGGATACTCTTTTGTTTCATCCACATTCACTTTTTGTACATTGTTAGTTCATTCCACATTTAACAAGTTAACTTACCTGTGTCACAAAACTGTCCAATGAATGCATCAGTACATAGACAACTGAAACCATCACCTTGTGTAACACAAGTAGCGCCATTTTGACATAAGTTATTCTCACATGGAGATGGATCTAAAATGGAAGAAAAAGTTACAGTTGCTTCAAAATTCTTTTATCAAAAAGTGAACTTCATGAAATAATAACATCTGACAGAAAGGAAACCACTGCAAGTTGGATACTCACACTGTTTGACATTGGTTTTTGTAACTTATGGAATTCATCCACGTCACATCACTTAAGTCTTAAAACTTTGAACTGACCATTCAGGATAGCACTGAATGGGGCTCATTTAGTTTATATCGATAACTTAACCAGAGTGTTAAAGGGTCACCACCCTGTGACAAGCCTAACAATTGGCATAAGAAGTCAAGTTTCACATCCACTACATACAGAATAAGTTGAAATTTTGAACTTTCTTGGTGAATTGACTTGTAATGGCTTGGTGCATAATTTTAAAAAAGTATCTGGTCACCAATTTTTAGAAACTAAGTTGACCCATCAAGTACTCACTCATGAAACAGTTATTTTTATATCAAATATAGGGATTGTCTAAGTATGACCATTGTCATTGGTATGTGAAAAAACTTAACAGGTTTGGAAAAATTTTCTGAATTTCATGAACCAACTCAATCAGCCAATTTAAATGATTTGCTAACAACAAACTCATGTCGACTTCTATTTTCATTCAAAGGGAACAAGTAAACAGGACGGAGAGAATAAAACCAACCTTGACAAGTAAACTGCTGGCATTGAATGATGTCATCACCACCATTTGAATTCACCAAAGTGAAGTCTGGATTTGAGAACTGGTTCCTATCCAAACGAACACAAATATACGGCACTTGGGAACAAGCGACAGATTGGAGATCTAAGGTTGCCTGGATATTGTTCAAAGATGTTGGAATACCAGCAGTTATGCCCTGACTGAGGGAAGCAAATGGTATGGTGGCTGTGGTAGAGGCTGTTGAAATGAGGAAAAACAGGAAACACACATACTGAATATCAAAATTACAGCCATGGAGGACATTTTAGTAGAAGGAATACCATCATGCTATGAAGACTCCATCCTGAACTGTACCCCATAGTCTCAGGGAAAGAGGATTAGCAGTCTTGGAGGAAACTCTGCATCTGTGGTTTTCCCTTCACACCTACCTGCTAGGCCAATAACAAAGCAGTCTCTATAGGACATTGTATGCAGTGTGCAGTTAAAGCCAATACTACTTTGAACACAATGCTGTCAAGTTGCATGCTTCAGTGCACTAAGGTTTAGTTAAAAGAGAGAAAACCTCATAATAAAAGCTTCATGTTTGCTTCATTATTGTGTTTTAAAATAGAAATCTTTTATAATACCTTCCCACATAAAAGCTAAGTTCAGCTATGCAAACCTTCATCTCAAAAAAGCATTTAATAATATTGTCAAACAACCATTAACAAGGTATACCAAACAAATGTATAGGTCTATTTCTGATCAAAGAAGTATTAATATGCTAGCTAGAAAGCTGCTGTTATTTGAAATAATAGGTCACTGTGAGGGACAAACTGCAGAGTCATCTTATTGGTATTTCTCCCATCAGGCCCTTTACTGGCAAATTAGACAAAGGTCACCATACCTTTAGCAATGAATTTCCCCAAAATGCTTACCACTGCTACTCAACCTTTCATACATAACAGACGCATATTTATGAAGTGAGACCTCTAACACTTGCCCAGCAAATTTGCTCAGAAAATTCTAGTTGGGTAAAATCTTGATGGCAGCTTTCTGATATACAATGCTATACCAATTCAAACCACTTTCCTTAAAGGCATTTCTATTGCATTTCCCCTCAAAGTACAACTTTTGTTTCCAAAATACAATGACACATCAATTCCCTATTTCAATCATCAAATGCTGTTTAGCCCCCATTAAAGGGGAAGTTATAGCAAATATTCAATTTTCATATGTTAAAGAAGAACCAAATCTACACAGTGTGGTGAAATTTCCATTCAAATCGGACATGTATTTCTTGAGAAATAACTAAATGAATTACTAGATTTGTGTTTCAAAGTGAGCTTGAGGGCAGCAGAGGTTATATCACTTCCTCACATTGACAAGGAATGCTTTGTTTCCCTTTGTTTTTCAGACTGTTGTGTTGACCTTGGAAGTTAATAGGAATACAATTACAACCTCCCTGTGGGGAATGCAAAATTTGTGAAGTTCTCATGCCACTTAAGCAATCACATTTGAAATATGGGATTGTTGAGGAGAAAATCGGCTGTACAGTTTAAAGAAAAACAAAAGACTGTCCATTTATGTGGGGATATGATGTCATATATATGCATGCTTCAAGTTCACTGTTTGTTGAAAATGTGACAACTTTACTTGCTCATATCTTGAGAGCCACAAATCAGATTTTAATGCAAATTTCACCAAAATGCTTAAGTACCGCTCCAACACATCGAAACTTGATATGGCCTTAAACCCTTCTTTTAAGTGTTGGTTTTGTATGTATACAATGACATATCCATTCACAATTTCACTTACCAAAAGTTGTTCCGCCTCCATTAATGTTGGTATTAGTGAATATTTCAATCATCCAGAGGTCTGTACCTCTAACACCAGCACCTCCAGAATTGGTATTCACTCCAAGATTGAAGTTGAACAGGTTATTCTGTCCACTCCGAATTTCACTTGGTGTTATATAAACTGGGTTGAGTGATGTCACTTCAACTCCTACACAAAAGTATAAAGGCTTATATTGAAGCATCTGCTGGTAATTTGAATGCATCCCCAATGCACGGCTTCACTGAGAACCATGATTTACCATTACTATATACATACTGTTTTGCCAAGGAACCATTGCAATACTGCATGACAGGATAGCTCCCCATAAACATATGGTGCATGTTTCATCTTGTTCTGGACATGGGATAGGCTTGAAGAGGAGATATTTTTTATAGGTACACCCTCTAAGGCAAGCATAAATAATGGAGCCTCACACAAAAAACTTAGTTTTCCAGAAGCCTGTACAAATGCATTATGTATATGGAATTTAATATATTGCTCAGTATGGCAGGATGGCCCCCCCTTCAGTAGCAAAATGATGAAGAATCAAAATATCAAACACCAAAAAAAACTTAAGTTATTTATTTCATGATTCATGCCTTTACATCCAACCATGGATACATTTTTATCTTCTTGGAATAATAATCATGTAAGAGAAATGCATGCTTGGGATAACTAAGATGATGCATCACATGATTTTTTTTGATAAGTCACCAAGCCCTCATCTTGAAAGAAAGTATTCTCCAACACCTACAAGAACTCCTGTTTGGTAAGAGCATACGCCTCTCACGCGGAAGGCCCAGGTTGTACTGCCAGGTCCAATCATTCCAAAGACTTTAAAAATGGAACGTTCTGCCGTTGTGCATGATGCTCTGTATAAGCAACAGAGTGGGGAAAACAAGCCAGTGAGCCACAACTGGAAAAAAGGCCATGGCTTGCTTGACTTGAACCAATAGATTGGAAACTGGGCTGTAAAACTCTATCTAACTAACTAACTAACCAACATATATAGTTTGTCCATGACTTTCACGCTTTCATCACGTCCAATAATAAATCAATATGAATTATACTATACAATCACATAATTCCATAAAGGAAGAAAGGAACAGTACAACCTGTAAGTGTAGCAAACTAAACATGGGATAATAATGAGAAGTTCGAATCCTCCAAAAACTCTTGAACCCCTTTTTGGGACTTTTCCCCCAATTCTTCTACCAAGCATTGTCCTGACACATGATAGACCTCAGATGCAGACCCCTGGGCCTACACCTATTGGTTCACCAAAACTAACCTGGTTTGGGAATCTATGAGTCCTACTTACCACCTTTTATAACTACAGTTGGCTAGCCCCATCATCTGCAGAAAAACCCATTTCAATGAATGGACCCTACTTGTAGATGGTGCTCAAACTTCCATAAACAGAGGCTGAAAAGCTTCCCTTCTTTAGATGTGTGAATGGAGACAAAACAGTACCAGTAAATGGATCAAAATAAACAAAAATACTACTAGAGCCAAGAAAAACATGTCTAGAGTCATTCAACTGGCAATGAAGCAAGGGCACGATGTTTTGTTAGTTTGATAGAGCTTTTTCCAGTTGTAGCTCACTGGCTTGTTTTCCCTACTCTATTGCTTAGGGCATGTTGGAGTATTCTGTTTAGGAATTGACAGACTGCTTATCTAAAAGAAGGTATTATTCATTGCCAAGGGTTTTTCTGTGATAGATGGCCATGGGCTGCCCAATTGTAGTTATAAGAGAGGTAAGTTGGGGCAGTCAGCAGAACAGATTGAGCTTTATTATTGTGTACCCTCCAAGAAAACAGGCAACGCCCCTTGCAGCTACCTGCTTTCATTATTATTAAGTCCTTACCTCTACAAGTCACCTCTACACAATGGGAAACAGCTCCCTCATCTGCGACAGTCAAAGTAAAGTCAACACTGGCAGAAGGGTTTTTCTCCAGCCTTGCACATAAATAATCGAAATCGTTACATGTGTAACCTAGAGTATTTATTTCTGCAATGATGGACTGCATTGACCTAGTAGTCCCAGCAGCTATATCTACTCCTGCCTGGGTAGGTGTGAGACTGATGGGGAATTCATCTGATGATCCAGTAGCATCTGGTTGAGTGGAGAAATACCACAAAAGGTTCCACAGATTGTCCCCGGTGACACTTCCCCCAGAGGAACTTGATGTGAAAACAAAGTCAAACATCAAGGAGTTAGAAGAACCTTCCACTATAACTGGAGGAATGCTGAACTGAAGGAAAGAGTCCACAATCTCTACACCTTTAAAACAAACAGAAAAAGAAGCAACATTAAACTAAAAGGCTACCTTTTCTCAGTGGCACAGCCAAAAGTTTTGTCAAGCCCCCCCCCCCAAGAATTTCAAGGCTATGTGTTATATGTCTAAATATTACTGACGGATCTTGGGTTTGGTCCCCTCAAAATGAAATGTGACACCACCACAATGTATTTCTAGCTATGCCACTGGCCTTTCTCAGGACTATCCTAAACCTTTGACTTGCTCTTAAAACATTGATAACATGGGAATACTTTAAAAAATAACATCATTTTTTTTACTGCTAGATTTCGCTTGTTCTACTTTGTGAGATGACCTTGCATGTCTTGCAGCATGCAGTGTTGACATTAATCTACAATACTATTAACACACATCAGTTCAATCTTTCTATTTGTAACTTCTTCTCTGAAGTCTGAAAATTGTTTCTGAAACAAGTCACATACCTTGACAATCTATTTCTGTGCAGCCAATCAGAGATCCTGATAGAAGGAAGTCCGGGTTTGGATTGCTACCTTTACTTAATTCTGCACATATGTACTGCGCCTGAGTGCATGTGAAGTCACGAAGGTCAGTGCTAGCAAAGATGCTACTAATAGTGCCTGTGCTACCAGCTGTTACAGGGGTACTGCTTTGTGACAGTGTCAAAGGTGAGGATGTCAACAATCTCCTCTCTCCACCGCCATCAGATCTGTCATTCAGAAAAAATTGTACATTCCAAAGACCAGTACCACTAACACTGTCACCATTGGAATCTGTTGTGATATCAACATTCAAGTTAAGGGGGTTGGAAAAGACTCCCTCACGGAGAGTCCCACTCACAATGACTGGAGTAACTGACAATACATCCACACCTGGAAAGAAACAAAATCAAAACAAAGAAAATCAATTTTTATGACAGATTCCTGATATTATGGTGTTTTAGCAAAATTGTTACACAAGTGCATTTCACACCAAAGGTTCTAATTTCAAAAAATACCATGTAGATGAGATAAGAGGGTTCGATAATTTACAGCACATGCACCACAGACTTCCTATACATGGACAGAGCATACTGCTCAGTAGATTGTTGCTGTGGTTTTGTGTGAGGGCAAGCTTGGACTTGCTCAAGTCAACTGCCAGATTTTGCAAGAAAGTTGAAGTATTTTTAAAATATGGCAATGTAAGGTCAAAATCACTTCATGTATTGCAGGAATATGATATTCTTCCCCATTCCAGTTTAATTTTTGTTTAAAATATAACAGAGTGGTCAAATCAGACAATTTATAGCTTCACAGCAGCCATCTTGGTGAGCCTTTTTTGTCCCAGTCTGTGGCAACAATCTACGGATAGGACATATATGTTACATGCTCTGTCCATGTATATAAGTTCGTAACATGCACTCATATCTTCACTATTTTTGGTTAGGTTACAAACCTGGTACCTACAAATTCAAAACAATTTAGTTTATTTTAGACAATATCTAATCATCCTTGTTTCAACCCCTTTCCTCTGCATGGTTTCACTGCAGAACTAAATTCACCACTGCTACGGATACGTATGGTTTTGCCGGGAAACCATTGCGCTGCTGTGAGTTGGAACAGCTCCTCATAAAACTATGGTGTGTAATCGTGTTGTGGAGGCAGAATACGTTTTAAGAGGAGATATTTTTACATATGTGTGTTTCACAAAAATTGTGCATCTTGTACTTAATACTGTGTGTACGTAATATAATGGATGGCTCAGTATAGAGGGATGAGCCCCCTTCCCTACCAAAAGGGCAGTAAATACATCTGGTTTCAGGGTTGGATTGCAAACAGTTTTAAATGCTTTCTTCATGCAAATTTTGTATGTTTTTATTTTATATTTTAATCTGAAGCTTAGTAGGAAAGAGATACCAATTTTCTTGCATTTCGTCTGGGCACACATAGAAGTAGTCTGTATTATGCAATTATATTTCACAAAAATGAGACAAATAAAGGTTAATACAGTATACTTTAGATACTATTACGGGCAAAATCAATTAAAACTCCTCAGGATTCAGACCTGGGCAGCACTAAAAAAAAAACAGGGTTGTAAGCATATGGGCCAAGCTGGTGTGGAGCCACCAGAGCAACTTGCATTACAAAATATCAATAGGTAAAAGAACTCACAAGGGTTGAATTTAGCTACTTCGTTAGATGATGTTTAAGGTAACACCAACATGATTGTTTTATATAATGTCAACTAGGTAAAAAGACAAAGGTTAAATTAGGGCTGTGAATGTGTAGCCATTAATTGCTTAACAATCGCATGTGGAATAAATGTTTAGTACAAAGCTACAAGCCATTAGTCGCAAAACCTGTTTTTGACAGTTTTTTATACATTTGTATACTCTGATGATCCCTGGGTTTTGTTAAATGGAACATTCTGGGCATATTTGAACCTTGTAGGCTTCAAAGTTTCAGAATAATTTGATTTAACCATGCAAGGTAACAATTATTACTATTTCTACATTACATTCAGTATCAACCACTACATACCGAAATTTTTTTTGTAATAAGGTAATCACGATTAATCACTAAATGATCGCATATTTTTGAGGTTAAACGTTTAGTTATTTTGTTAAATGCTCACAGTCCTAGGTTAAATACAGTTTCACATACCGTACAAGTGCAAATACAGTTTTAAATAGAGTTCAAACACAGTGCAAGTCATGTATAAGCTCATGATAGAAGAGTAAATCTCACCTATATCTTGCTGTTCACAAAACATTCCGGATCGTCCCAGAGTACATAGACATGTGAAACTGAATTGATTATCTACGCAGGTACCTCCAAAAAGACATGTAATACCATTACATGCATTTACAGCTGGGTTGAAAAAAAAGGAAAATTTATTTTTGTAACAGTTGAAAAAAGGATTTGAGCAGTAAAGTTAATACATCACTAATTAAAACATACACCAAAACAATTTGTTCTACTCAAGACAGTTAGAGTAAGATTCTCGATGAAATATGTTGGAAGCACTGGAATAAAGTTATATCGACTGTGCATGCACACTGTACCTATAAAAAGCTTATTCAACCATGCATGCATTTCACATATTGGTTACTTATATTGGTACCAGTCAATTAATGTAAAATGACCCAAATTTAAAGAAAAGTCTCTGAAAATTTCATAGAAATATACATATTGTTGCCACTAAAAACAACCCACATTTTGATTTGGTCAATTGGTGCATTGCAAGGCATTATTTACCCTTACCAAACCATTACATATCATCAGCAAAAGCCTAACTAAAAGGTCCCTTCTCTCATGCCCGAGGTATACAGTAGTTACAAGTTAGTGAGTTAGATGGAGTTCTACAGCTCAGTTTCTCCTAACCTACCAGTTTCAGTCGGGCCAGCCACAGCCTTTTTTCAAGATGTGGCCCACTGGCTTGTTCCCCAAATTTATTGCTCATAATTAGCACCAAACATAAAGGCAGTAGCTTCCATTTTTAAAGCCTTTGGTATGACCAGGTCAGCTGGAGCTGCACTGCAGACCTTCCAGCTCCAAGTTGGATGCTCTAACCACTTGACCATGCAGTCGGTGCAAGTTGGTGAGTTAGTTAGTCACTTAGAGTTTTACGGCCCAGTTTCCAACCTATTGGCTCAAGCTGAGTCGGCCACGGCCTTTTTCTAGTTGTAGCTCACTGGCTTGTTTTCCCTACTCATCGTATAATGCAAGTTGGTGAGGGAGGATAATGACTCACTACACTGACAAAGCCACAGCCCATCACTCAGAGTCCTCTAGCTAGTAAAAGCCCTGTAAAAATGATGGTCTTCTTTACAAAATGCTGCAATAAATCTTAAACATCTTTCCTTTTCACAGATATGACTTTTTTTTACTTAAAGAGGCGACCAGGGTTGGTTTTAAGAAGTTTTTCTTTAATTCTACACAACAATCATACATTGAGTTAAAACAAACAAAACAGATCTGTCATCATGGACTGATGTTGTGATTAGTCTGGATGAAGCTAGTCTTTCATTTCTGTGGAATTTTGTTACCTGAACAAAATTCCAAAATTCCCATTCAGGAATTATTAACATGTAATTAACCTTTTTTCTCACTTGAAAGATGTTTTCAATGTCTGTTGATTCTGGTCAATAATCAATTAAAAAGAAAAAAGCAAGGTAAGTGATGGAACAAAAGGTTAATATTCTCTGACAAACTCTGATTGCCCCTTTAAAATGAAACTGAAATAATTTTGAGTAATATTTGTTATATTTAAACACAATTTAAAGAGACTGATACTTACGGTCAGCACAGAACTCCCCAGTCCAGCCTGGTGGACAGAGACACATAGGGTTGCCATTAGGAGGAATGTTACAGGTGCCTCCATTCTGGCATACAATGTCATCACATGTCTGAAGCACTGTAAAATAATTAAAAATTTTCATTTACCAGAAAGAAAAATAGGAAGAACCATTTCCTTCATTTTGCCAAGAAAATACATCCGACAGCACATTAGTTTCAGATTGTAATCTTTTTGTTTCTGTGATGGTGTGGCAAGGAATATTAAGCAACAATATTTGCTGTACCGTACATAAAGTGTAGGGTACCAGGCCTTGATTTTCAGAAAAATTCATGGCTGTCCTTCGGGCAACCACTTCAGTATTTTTAGTTGTCCTAAAGAAGATTTGGTTGTCCAAAACATTACAGTACAAAACATTAATTGTGTTTCTGTATTATTGGTCTTGAAGAATAAAAGAGAGATGATTTTTGCAGGACAAAAACACTTGTATGATGGAAAAAGTTGAAAGAGTTGATCAGTCACCAGTATATACTTCTTCCATCAGATAAAACCAAGCTGCTTGAATATAGTTCATTGTGAGAGAAAAATGGTTGTCCATCGGACAACCAACTTTCAACTGTAGGTTGTCCGTATGGAATTTTAGTTGTCCCGGACAATCGGACAACCGTGAAAATCGAGCCCTGGGTACAATGCTAGATCTATTGGAAAAGATATTCAGACATCCCAATAGATTACAAGGACAAACAGGAAATTTGATTATAGAGAAAACAAAAAGGAATCTGATACAAAGTACCCACATTACATAACTTTCTGTGGCTTCATTTGAAAGTAAAAATGTAACTATACTTTTAACAAAAGTAACCAATCTTAAAAGTGGGATATCTTGAAATAGGAAAATGGTATTGCAACAGGATTTGGAGGACCTCGTTTGGAACAATTTTGTCCTGATAAGCCAAAAGCCACTGGAATATGCCTTTAAAACAACTTTTGCATGAACTGGGAACTGTGTTTAAATAAACGAGAATCAGCATTTTGAGACATCAAGAGATACACCTGCAAATTAACACAATGTATGGGATTAAATTAATTAATTAGGAAATATTGTCATAATTCCTTTAGGTTCTTATATAAAGTGATAACTCACCTGAACAGCTGTAACCCATGCAAGTAACAAATACACTGTCTGAAGGGATACCCTCTAGGATAAAGGGAGGCTGGGATACAGGATTCATAATTAGCCTGGCACAAATGTACGGGACTTGATCACATGTAGCATCAGTAAGGTCTAAATTTGTCTGTACATTGTTTAAAGTAAAAGAATCCCCACCCTGAACAAGGGGTGTATTTGCTGATGACAAAGAAAGGGTAGCAAGTTGTCTGGCAAAAGCTGGACCGCTTCCATCGATGAGAGTGTTTGTGAAAATCTCAACCTGTAAAAGAAGGGGCAGGGGAGAGTACGTAACTTTTGTTCAATCATACAACTACTTTCATCAATGTAAATGATATGATATCACTCCTCCGTGCTATAGCTTTACTTTGAGTTAAGATGTCAATCATATAGTTATATGAGATTTTATGGCTCAGTTTCTAACCAGCTGCTTTAAGTTGGGCTGACCACATCCTTTTACACACTTGTGGCTCACTAGATTGTTTTCCCTACTACATTGCTTATGCTGAGCACCAAGCAGAAGGGCAGCAGGTTCCATTTTTAAAAGTGTTTGGTATGACCCATCCAGAATTTGTGCTTCAAACCTCTCAGTTGTAAGTCTGATGCTCCAACCACTTGACAATGCAGTTAAGGTGTCAGGCATATGATAGAGATACCATACAATGATAAAACTGTGTTTGTTTACCACTCTGGGATGTCATAATTTGGCCACAGTTACAATTCCATAGATGACATCAGTAAGTAAGTTTGACAAATTAATGTAGCTCTTCTGAGCTAATTTTGACAGATCTTGCCCTCTGTTCTGTAAATAATAGCTAATTTTGTTTTTACTTCAACTATTTTAAGCAATGATTATAAGAGAATGTTTATAGGCAAAAAAAAAGTGGAATTAGAAGCCCTCTTATCATTTTAAGTTGATAAGCTTTAGCTGTTACACAGTACTTGACTTTAAAGCTTTTCATTGCTATAAATCAAATTCCTATACTTTCCTCTACTTGCCATATATATGCAAACAATTGGGTTAAAATGGTCAAGTTTTAACGCACAAAAATGACAGGAAACCTAACCTAACCGTAGTTGATAGCATAGCCAGACATAGTGGGTAACACATTTCAATATCACCCATAGACTTGAGGTTTTGATGGGAGCAGCACTACTCTAGAAAATATTTTTGTATGTACCATAATTTTGTTTATAGGACTATTTATTCCTGTCAAAATAATAAAATAAAAAATATAAGGAACCCCTACTATCATTAAAATAAATGAATATTGCAAATGCTTCAAATATCATTCATAGTTACTGTGTAACAAAGTTAACATACACACCTGCCACAAATTGGTGCCAGAAATACTTGCACTGTTGCTCAAGGATTGGGCAGTGAGGTTTATGTCTATGGCATTGGAGGCACTGTTTACCAAAAGCGTACTTGGAACATTAGACGAATACGAAGTTTGTATGATCTGGACAGCTGCGGAAATCAAATATATAGAACAATTATGAGTTGTTAAAAGAAAACAATGAAATATTGCGAAGGCTATTACAATAGGTAAGACTATGTTGGCAAGAGATTTGATAAAACCGTCCCTCAACTTAATTACAAGAATTCAGAATAAATAACAAACGGACTTTGTAAATTGCTTGTAAATTTTGTTAGTTGTTTTGACATTCAGGGAGGTACTGTACTGTAGGTGTCCAACTCTGTCACTGACCATTTTAAAAGATTTTAAAACACATCTTCAAAAGAATAAGTGCATACTCTGGATTTAACACACATAGTGGACGGCAAGGAATGTATTATTATCATGAGGTATGTGATGTCACCCCACCTCCCTATTCCTTTTTCTTTTTACAATTAATATCTTCCATTTATTTCAGGATAGCCTAAATCCATTTCATTTATGACTGTTTTCATCCAAGAGTATTTTCAGAGACCCTCAGTTCAACTTGTTAACTTCAAATGTGATAGGCTATTGCTCACCAGTATTGCATGTCATGGCTTTGGGGAAAAACAAACACACAAATTTTGACAATCACACAACTTTTGATATACTCTTTAAGGAAGCTGTGGTGTATTTCCAAGACAAATGGTCAATCTTTTGGAATAATAAAGAAGATGTCAACAATGCTGTTTGGGGTTAGAGTTAGAGGGAGGTACGGTTCAGTTTCTAACCAACAGGCAAATTCGGTAATTTCTTTTGGTGGCTATGCACATAAGCACATTCTCCAAATTCACAGGATGAACAAACTGACCCTGCCCAACATGTATTTCAAACTTTTGAGTTTTTCAAAAAATTTCATGAAATAATTCTTACTTTACCCATCCATAACATACAGTAAGGAGAGATCTCAAGTGCTGTTTTGTGCAGTGAATTGTGTCATCTTTTTGGTGTAAATTTTCATTTTAATCTACCTTAAAGTAGGACTGAGGCCCCTTATTTTTGCCCAGTTGGCTAGACCCTTAGACTGTGTTGTATACGTGTACTGACGAAAACAAGAGAATGCTGTACTTTATGTGCTGAGCTCAGTTTGTGTATCTCATGCTGTGCCACACAATTCTTTGCAGCAACAACTTACCAAACTTGCTTACTGATTTAAGTCTGGCCAGCCACAGCCTTTCATCCAGTTGTGGCTCACTGTTTTTTTTTCCCCCACTCCTTTGTTTATGCTGAGCACCTACCACAAATGGCAGCAAGTTTCACTATTCAGTCTCTAGAGTATGACCCGACCAGGAGTCAAACTTAGTCATCCCAACTGTGAAGTGGGGGCTCTAACCAGTTGACCATGCAGTCAGGGGAGGAGTTCTGTTAAAATAATATTGTAGATGCATACATACCCCCACAATTGACTTCTTGACAGGTGACAAGAACAGTTTCATCTGGAACACCAGTAAGTGTGAAGTCTGGGTTAGCATTCTCATTCTTCCTCACTTCTACACAAAAATATCTCAACTGGGAGCAGTCTAAATTTCTGAAATCCAAATTCAGAGTCAGATCTTGAAGTAACGTTCGGCTTCCTGCGGTAACACCAGCCTCTAAATTGCTTGTTGTTAACAACACTCGTTCTTCTGCAAAACGGATGCTGCCATCAGAGCGACTGCTGGCAAATGCTCGCACATTCCATAAAGATGAACCCTGGACACTGCCAGCATCAGCAACAGAATCAAGAGCAAGGTCAAATCTAAATTGTTGTAGCTGGCCATCCCTTATATCTGTATTATCCAGGTTCAGAATGGAAGTTTCTGATATTTCAACACCTACAATACATTGAATGGAAAGAGATTGTGTTTGAGAGGTTGGTTGTCTGTCAGCTTTTGGAGAAATTTGTTGACAAATTCTACACATATGAAAGGATACATATTGTTCACACAGGTAAGTCTTGCTGTACAGTACTTGTTTCATTAAGCCATTACAGCATCTCTGAAGATATTTAGTACCAATACAAATAATTGTTACTGATACATGAATTGACCCACAAAAATTAAAACATAAGAATCTACATTACTGAGATAGACTATAACCAGACTGCTCAGGTTAAATTAAGATTTTTGAGGCTCTGTAGTATAGCTTCAAGTAAGTAAGATCATTTTCCAATGGCAATTACAAACTTGAAGGTTTGAGGGATAGATGCTTGGCACAGGTCATTTTGGTTAAAACCGTTTTACTGTGGCCAAAAATGATTGAAGCACACCAAAATGCTGTCCCACAATCCTTTGTGACTGATATATTTTGAAAACTGTGTATATCATGGAAACAACCGATACCTAACTCACTAAGTTGGAGGGGCATATAATTATGCATCTAAGTGAGTACTGGCTTTTCTGGCTTTCACAGCATTTTGCAAGGAAGGCCAGGGTGCATGGTCTTGGAATGCAAGTTATTTAAACAGTTTTGTCTTCATTAAGAAACAAAATTATTAAAGTAATTTGAAGAGAAATTGTTGCCATCCTCAAATGATAGGATAAATCTTGTCTCGGATGGTTTTGAATGATGTAAATTTCACAATTTTGCACGATGGCTGGAGACAGAATTTCAACGAGTTGAGTGTGAGGAGTGGAATTTTGATCATCGTGCCACTAATCCTTGTTGGTCAAAGCATTGAGATAAGCTCTGGGGGAGAAAAGAAAGTTTACCCTCCGAAACAAAAATTGTCTCAAAGAGACTATAGAATGTTGTTTCTCCTTCTCTGGTTAAAAACATGGTAAAAGTACTGGTTAGCATAGGACTCTAAATTAATAAGAATCTTTTATCACCCAATCATCAAGAGATGGCAAGAAATGTAAAGATCCAATCTCCTTTACACTAACCAATATTACCTAAAATAAAAGTGACAGCACTCTAACTCCCCCCTCCCGCCTCCTTTATATCCATAAAGGTTTCCTCACCTCTACATGTAATTGGGGTACATCCTGTCAGTGACGTTTCATCAGGATCTCCATTAAGCACAAAAGTAGCTGATTCTGACTTGTTGATAGATGCACAGAGGTACTGTGTATCCGAACAGACAAAACCAGAGATGGGAAAAAGAGCTAGTATTCTGGTCAAAACAGAAACATCTGGAGGGAACCAACTTGTTGATCTCTGGGCACGGCTGAGTGTTGGGAAAACACTCACAAAATCAACGTTTCCAGCACTATCACTACTAAGAGAGGCAGTGACATGCCACAGATTATTACCAAATAGCTCAAAATTAGAAAGGTTCGATGGGGTTAAGTTGAGGTCAAAAATAATAATTGCAGTAGAACTTCCTTCTGTTATACTGCCACCAGAACTAATCTCTGGCTCTGTCTGAGCTATGACCACAATACCTGCAAAAAAGGCGAAGGAACAATGTTTACACAAATGTCCTGAATGCAATAGTGACAAAGAAACACTGGCAAAAGAAGGAGAAGGTTGGCACTAGCACTGTAATGTACAGTAGTTGATTATTCAGATGGTGTCTATACACACCAACATTTAGTGCTATACAATGTCAGCCAGATGAGGAAGCAATTTAATGGTGGAGTGAGGTGTAAAAAATGTAACTGAAATGAGGTAAAATTCTTACATGTCTACAAAACAATAAACATCAAAGTAAACAAAGCATATCAGGGAGGTAGTAACAAAAAAATAAAGGCCAGGTCACACTACAGCAGGGTTGTCCAACCTACGGCCCCCGGGCCACGGTCCGGCCCGAGAAAAGGTTGCGTCCGGCCCGTCAGAAATAATCTATATTGCAAAATTATTTAATAAGCAGATTAATTGATGACAGCTTTAGGCTTCGCCCTCCGCTATGACATGCTTACTTTTGAATGAAATAATTCATTTCAAATGTCTGCTACATGTAGCTACATTGGAGTGTTGTCCAAATGGGCGGGCTGAGAATGATTCAGGAGAAATATGAAAAAAAAAAAAACTTTGTCTGAATATTCTGCCCAACACCATCAATTTTTGCTAAAATTTATTTATTTGTTGAATCAAAAACGAAAATGAATCAGTTTTCCCTACGCGCAATGATTGCATTTTGTTGCCTTGGGCGTCGGAAAAAATCGAAAAAAAAAACGAGTATAGAATGCGGCCCCTCGTCCATCATAACCGTTACATGTGGCCCACCCCTGCGAAAGGTTGGACAACCCTGCACTACAGTGATATCAGATTGGATATCTGTGAGTTTTAATTAATGCAGTATCTCCTCTACCTTTGGTCTAAAAGAAACAAAAACTTGCCAACCTGTGTAGATATATGAATTGTACCTCAGGACTATGACGTTTTAAGTTATAAATAACAATTATTCTGTGATGTCACATCCGCAGACTGCTTCTATCGGATACGCGTAATCTGGTAGAAGCTATTTGTCAATGTGATGTCACAAAATAAATACAGTAGTTTACATTTCATTTCCGTGGTCCTCTCATACGGATCATATATTTAGAAAATATGGCAAAATTTTCTTTCTTTCCGACAGATGGAGGAGATTTTACCTAAAAAAAAATCGGATAGTAATCCAATCCAATATCGCTGAAGTGTGACCTGGGCTTAATACCTGAAACTGGCTTCACACTAGCTGACAATGATATGTTTTGAGGCCAATTGAAGAAACACACCCTAACACTAACGTTGTACATTTAAAGGCCCAGTTCTCTCACCCCAACAGTACCAATTCTCCTAACCTTCTTACTGAAGCCCTTCCCACAATTGTCTGAAATTCATCCTTATCTAGATACAATCTCAGTTTATTACTTCAAGGTGAGTATAGAAAAACTCTACTTATAAAATCAAAACACTCTCAGTACCGTTCATGCTCTGTAATACTGTATAAGCTTTGGTACTCTGCATGGTTTGAATTAGCTGTCAATCAAAGAGCTGAGCCGATTGAGAATTTCAGTTCCCCACATAACAAAATTGTAGTTTTGGTATGAGAGGTTTGGCCCTTCAAGTGGTGCACCCACATATATACATACTCAAATGCGTGCCTTTTTCGCACAATCCTGTATATACAGTAGTCTACATAATGCAAAGTTGTCTTGTGAAAAAAAATTTTCTTTTGTACATTTGTTGCACCCATTAAATAGGCAATTCTCACATATTTTTTCAATGTTTTTGTTTATCCTTTGACAAAAAGTAGGATTTTTTAATTGCACCAGTTTCTCACAATGGAACCAGATATGACAAAACAACAGTGTAGGATGTCCCTTTTGGGAGAAGGGCAAATCCTAAGTTTACTGTACGTACCTCACAGAACAGGAATAAAACCAGTTCGAGATGCAGTACCTGTACTAAAATTCTGTGGAGGCAGTAAGGTGAATTAAATATCCTAGAGGTTCTCTCATTAGCCCATAGAGGGCGATTGGAATTAGTTACTTAGGTGAGGTTTTAAGGCTCAGTTTTTAACTAATAGGTTTGTATGTCAGGCCAGCCGCAGACATTTTTCCAGTTGTAGATCACTTGCTTGTTTTCCCTACTCTTAAAGTATTTCTTATGCTGAGGACCAAGCAAAAAGGCAATAGATTCCATTTTTAAAGTCTTCGATATGACAGGCCTTGAATTTTGAGGTGTGCGAGTGCAATCGTACATCACCACTCACGTCAAATCACTGTGAGGAGTGTTTTTTTTTGCACACCTAGATAAAGAATGTGGACTAATTTAAATTTATTTATGTTTAATAAAACGATACACCTACCACACCCCTTAATATCCTGAGGAGTGTGATTTGTAGCACACCTGGAAAATATAAAACTCAAGGTCTGATGTGATCCAGTCAGGAGTCAGACTATACTTTCTGACGGCAAGTCAGATGCTCTGAACACTTGACCACGCAGTAGGTCATGCAACTGGGGCTGTCAAGTGTGTATAAGCTACTGAATGTTTTACTTTTCAACATTTTTTTACTTTTTGGGGTAAGTAAAGTAAGCTTTCTATACATAACCTTTTTTGTTAAGCCGAGAGTTTTTAATTAACATATCTTTAAACATTACTTTATTTTGCTTCAGAGTATTTGTCAGTCTGTAAAATTTTGTTAATTATGTGTGAAAAAAAAGAAATGAACCAACATGAAAAAAGGAAGACCTACCATAGGTCTCTACAGGATTACCTACATCAGATGAAAACAAAACACCTTATTTTACTGATGTTAAAACTTCTAGTGAAACTGCTTGGTAACCAGGGGACTGTGTAATATAATACTGTAGTATGCAGGATTCTCAGACTGTGTACCACCAAATCCTCACAGTTTGTTTTTACTGTAAGGTGTCAAATTCATGTCTCGAGACATGGATATCATATGTGACTTCATGAATACTGCGTGTTTGGTCTAACGGTAAGAGCATCTGCCTCTCACACGGAAGGCCCAGGTTCTATTCCCAGGGCGAGTCATACCAAAGACTCTAAAATGGAACCTACTGCCATTGTGCATGATGCTTCACATAAGTAATGGAGTAGGGAAAACAAGCCAGTGACCCACAACTGGAAAAAAGTCTGCGGCCAGCTCAGCTTGAACCAATAGGTTGGAAACTGGGCTGTAAAACTCTATCTAACAAACTATCTGACATCATGAATGATAGGTAATGTTGAATTAAAGAGATGAGGTTAGGTCCAAGTTAGAAATGTCTTGTTATTTTACAAGATATACTATGAGGATTGAGTGCTTTTTATACAGACAACTTCATGCCTGTTCCTAAGGCAACTCCAACAAAAGGGATAAATTGGAACTTGGGTTGGGCGGTGTACTGGTACTGACGTCAATACCAGTACTAGAGGTACAAATACCAAAGATGTTTAGTGTGTTACTAATACCTGTTCTTGAAAAAATATTGGTACTTCAAAAAATTACCAGTACTCATTATATTCGCCGACAAACTTAACTGTAAGGATGTGTAGATGATTAAAATATTAACACAAACATTTTAGATCAGAGGTTCCTGCACGGCAATTAACCCAATCAAACACTCAGATGCATTAATATGCAGGATAACATGGAGGCCATGCATGGCCTAGGTTACTTCCCGCCCAATTTCCCTACCTGAGAGCTTAGAACCGGTACTGCCTTACACCGGTTCTGTGTTTTTTACAGTACCGGTACCAATATTTTCACGGTACCGCCCAACCCTAATTGGAACTATGCTGTAATGTATAAGTAGTTGCAGACAGTGAAGTGCCAAACACTGTCCCAACATTTCAAATGACTGGTTATTGCTAATGATCACAATGATCCTGGCTTCAGACCAAATTTGATGATTTATGCAAACGAGCAACAGGGGAATACTGTAAGACTAAACATTGCTATCGGATTTTCATTTATGATGGCATCATGGCTCGATGTTCAAAGAGGCACCCCCAAATAGAGTAAAATACAGGAACATGACAAGTAGGTTGTAATCTGCATCCAAACCATCAAATTAATTTACATCCTTAAGCAGTTGGCAATATTAAGGCATGGGACAAATTTCTGATCTGCTATTTGACATCTAGCAGACGACTTTCCAGGCTTGAACATATAGTAGTTCCCAAGACCTATTGAGCCATAGAGAAGGACACACAAAACACAAAAGAGATAAGTGTCGGCAACTATGAGAGCTCAAAGACAAAGGTTCTTGATGGATGTCCATTTAATAACACAGGTCTCCCTTGTCTTTCAAAGCAGAATAACATATATCAATTATTTGATACACATACCTGACTCGCAGAATCTCCCAGTTCGACCCTCAGGACATAAACACTGGTAATCTGTGTCATCTGGAAGGTCAACACAGGGCGACCTCTGACACTGGTTTCTCCAGCAGTTATCAACATCTGCAAAAAAGAAGTCATGGAAAAATTAGAAATATTACCAGTCTGAATTTCTCCTAAAAGTTAGCTTGCTAAGTTTTCTAAATCATCAGCAAAAGAATTAATTAAAAAATTCTGTGTCAACCCCTTTGCTACACATGGTTTTGCCACAAAACAATTTTTACAATTGCTACCTATATAAACATACTGTACAGTATCACCCATTGAGCTATCATGTCCTGGAATAGCTCCATACAAACCTATGCTCCACACTGTAATCATGTTTTGGGCAAGAGAAATATACTTGCCACGCCATGTTAAGTTGCACTGTTTCAGTGGAATCTGTGTGCAGTAAGGATCCAAGATGGAACTGGCATATTGGCCTGACACAAGATTAGCATGTTTTCTTGTAAGGAGGAGAACAATTTCATATCTCCCAAGTCCCAAGTGACCCACATTTCACAAGTTTGACATGCATTTAAACTGAACACAGACCCAAACCTGCTGACTCACTGTACCCTTGCTTTGAAAATCCAGCATTCTAAATGTCCACGATCCACACTCCCAAAATAAGTCCCTACCTTCTGAAGAGTGTGTACAGTACCAGGGCTCATTTTTTGTGGTTGTCCCATTGTCAGCAACAACTAAAATTCCATACGGACAACCGAAAGTTTAGAGATGGTTGTCCAATGGGCAGCACTTTTTTTCTTGGAACAAGTATCTGATAGAAGAAGAAGAAGACTGCTGACTTATCAACTCCTTCAACTTTTCCCATCATAAAATACTCCAAACTTGAGTTTTTTGTCTCCAAATATCACATCTTTACTTCAAACCAATTATATGTGAGCACACTGTTTTGTGCAAAAAATGTCATGGACAACCAAATTTCCTTGACAACAACTAAAAATAATGAAATGGTTGCACTGTTTCAGTGGAATCTGAGTGCAGTAAGGATCCAAGATGGAACTGGCATATTGGCCTGACACAAGATTAGCACTTTTTCTTGAAAATGTGACAACTTTACATGCTCATATCTCCCAAGTCCCAAGTGACCCACATTTCACAAGTTTGACATGCATTTAAACTGAACACAGACCCAAACCTGCTGACTCACTGTACCCTTGCTTTGAAAATCCAGCATTCTAAATGTCCACGATCCACACTCCCAAAATAAGCCCCTACCTTCTGAAGAGTATATAGAGTACCAGGGCTCAATTTTTGTGGTTGTCCCATTGTCAGCAACAACTTAATTTCCATACAGACAAACAAAAGTTGGTTGTCCAATGAGCAGCACTGTTTTTTCTTAGAACAATTATCTGATTGAAGAAGTAGACCACTGACTTATCAACTCCTTCAACTTTTCCCATCCTACAATACTCCAAACTTGAGTTTTTTGTCTCCAAACATCAAATTTTTACTTCAAACTAATTACAGTATATGTGAACATACTGTTTTGTGCAAAAAATGTCATGGACAATCAAATTTCCTTGACAACTAAAAATAATGAAATGGTTGCTCAAAGGACAACCATACCTGTTCCTGAAAACCAAGGCCAGATACCTTGGTGAGCATTACCAGGGCACAAATTTAGTGAATTACATCCAACAGTAGTGCATCATTACAGAGCAGGACAATACAGTACTAGGGTAGAGGAACCAGTATTCAACCATTTAAGGAATTTCTTGAAATTTTTCCTCCCATGTGCAGTGGAATCATGTGGCTCAAAATGTTTTTGTTAGATATTATGATGGCTAACATGTTACCATAAAAAAATATTGGATAAAGTATTTTCTTTCAGAAATAGCTCATTTTAAAAGTTTGGATTTGCCTACCAAGTATTCAACCCCCTGTCACTAGTATTCAATCTTGGGGTCCAGTATTCAACCCCCCGATCATTATACCCCAAAAAATTATTTAATAAAGTACAATTTAGATAAAATGTTAACAGGATGGAAATATAAATTACCTTCATTACTTTTGTTCAGTATTTGATTCTTGAACAACTTTTTGATGCAGTTTAAAGGGAAGTTTCACCTTGCTGTTATGTCCGTTTGCTTATTAGGTCAGAAGGGGCAAAAAACACACATTTCAGTGCAAAATTATTGATTCTACAATATTTTCTAAAAGACCCAGAACATTTTTACAGAACTATGCTAAATAACTAAACATTAGTGACTTCTTTAAAAAATGACCAGAAAATCCTACTGGATTTCATTCACAACATCTTTGGTTCCATAAATGTACCAGGGGGTTAAATACTGGGTAGCAGATAAAGATTGCGGCACCAGTATTCAACCCTCTTCAAATTTCCCCCCAAATTTTCTGTAATTTCACGACGGTCCTAAAATTTGTTTATAAATTGCTACAATGATGAAATATTAGCCTTGACATTTCATTTTTTCTTAAACCAGTCTCTTTTTAAATGGATAACAGAAAATAACATTCCTTTGATTTTAACCATCTTGCCTTACATGACCTTTTAAGAATAGCTATTTTCAAAAAAATTCACCCAATTCTTGGTACAAATATCACCAAAAGGTATTTATCTGCAAATCAATTTCACAGAAGTGGATGGCAATTAAGCAGAGAAGTTGTTTTCACCTTTGGTATAATTTTTATGTGGGTTGGAGCCTTAGTTCACTGAAAAATGGAGAATTATATCTTAGGGGGTTGAATACTGGACATGGGTCGAATACTGGTGCCTCTACCCTAGGCCTAATTTTAATTGGGTTCTTTATTGTACTCTTGTTTGTAGTGCATTCAGCTGCACTGTATGCACAGGTACAGTACACTTGTTGTTACATTTAGGCCCACTGTTGCAATATGAATTAACGTACTGAGCTAACCTTAGAGGCAACTGTGTTGAAAATATAATCCAATACTGTAATGTGTCTGTTAACAATCAAAAAAAGGTAGCAAAAAGCAACAAAACCCTAGCATAGGTCCCTACGCCTAGGCTACTTGTATTTCTCCAAAATTTCATTTCAACAAACAAACGAAATGTTAGGCTAGGCTAAATCATAACTGCTCTCTCATATGCAAAAACTGTATAGCCTATTTATCTTTTAATTACTAGGCCTGCATAAATTTCTTTCATCTTGCGGTAGGCCAGGCCTATGCCTAGCTTAATTTTACACATTCTGTGATAAAAATTTGGCTCTAGGCCACACAGGAAAGTACATTCACCGTACGCCAAAGAATCATGCCAAGGTGGAAGCATTTGGAATTACACGCCACACCAATTGTTGCAATTGTATGCCAACTGTTGTAAATTTCCCTGTAGCAGCCGGGTACGCTGTAAGCCAAATTTGTTGGGGTATATTTCTGTACACCAAAGATCTTTCTGTGAAAGGCCCTTCTTTCCAGTTTGGGCTCTAGGGCCTATGCTAATTGGGTTTCTGTACCCACAGTTATTGGGTTTGGGTTACGTAAGCATACTGTAGTTTACGTATGCATAGGCTTATTAATACTGGATTAGGGTTACATGCATGTGAATGCATATAGGCCTATCTGCCACCCCCAGGTACGGAAACCCAATTAGGCTAGGCCTAGTACCAAATTTTTTTATGGAAAATTCCCATTAGGGCCAAGGCCTAGGCTAAGTCAGCCTAGCCTAGCCCTTGAACAGGGCTGTGTGTTAACGTTACATGGCCTAAGCTCATTTCACTCCACATCACAGCCCTTGCCCCGATAACACACGGAATCCCGTCATTAGGCTTTCACAACAAAATACGTTCTAAACTGGTAAATATTACACACATCAAACTTATATTACCAAAAAATGATGTGCAAGTGACTTTCAATTGAAAAGTTACCAATAAATTGGCTTTCATGGGCAGTCTGAGGTCAAAATGCAGCAAAATGACACTTCGATTCAGGTTAGATACTCCTTCGTTTGAATGAACCCTCATACAATAAGTGTTTCTACATGAACTTGAAAATAGTCAAAAATCATTCCTAGAACTTTGTAACCATTTCACCAAATCGATAACTTCAACAATCATTTCACCTAATGAATGCAAATTTCATATAAAAAAGTGTTGTTTGTTTGTATTTAAAGCTTCTAAATGTTTTTGAAATGGTTGAAACGTTGTAAAAATTTCCCAAGTGTAAAAACTTTTTGAATAAGTGGAAACCCCTGGTATGACCTTTGACCCCAAGGTGAATATCACTAAGACGACGGATCCTACTATTCCGCGCGCTGACACCCGCTGGTACACCCTGTCTTGAGTTCCACGCGTTGCTGTGCAATTTGTACGGCAGCACGTGGAACTCAGTCGTACGACAGCGCATGCCGTTTCACGGAACTAGTGGAAAATTAAGGGATCCATTCTAACATGTGTAATGAATAGCCACATTTTGCAAACAAAAGTTAAAATATTGGCACAATGGTCCTTTGTATTTTACTTCCTAATCAGTAATGATAACATGATTAATGATAGCATTTAATGAAATTAATATCAGCTTTAACTAAATTAACATCGAGCGTGTCAGCCCACGTCCGGGTACACAAGGCATAGCCAGGCGTGTCAGCGCGTGGTTTAGTAAGATCGAGGACCGATTCCGAAGTCGTTTGAAAGCTTGCAAACATGGCGCATTGAGTTAGTGTTACGTTCAATTTTTTGAGACAAAATACACCATTATAACATCGAATCTGGGTGAACAGCTTATGCAGAAAGGTGGATGCGGTGCCAGAGGTCATCTGTGTAAAGTTTGGTGAGAAAACATAGTAATTTGTGAACATGAGAGATGACGACCCTGGCCAAGGTCGCCTAGTGATGGGGTTCCATGTGTTATCGGGGCAAATGCTGTGATGTGGAGTGAAATGAGCTTAGGCCATGTAACGTAACCCACAGCCCTGTTCAAGGGCTAGCCTACCTAGCCCTTGAACAGGACCCAGCATTACGTTCCTATGCTATACACTTCATTTCTGGGCCCTTGCCCGGTATACACAAAAACACAGCTCACTTGCCTACTCACGCGTGAGTAGGCATCCCTCACGTCCCCAAAAAGATACCTTTTCTCACCAAACTTTCCACAGATGATCTTTGTCATCACATTCACCTTCCACACAAGTCTATTAACGAAATAAGACCTTTAAGAGGGGAATTTTGGCTGGATAATTCTGCGAGTAACGTTAAGCCTGTGCAGATTATTTTTTCAGTCGAAGAAGTCCGTGTTTGTCATGTGATCACATTTAAAACGGAGAAACCTACGCATTGACTGTACAATTTCGTAATGTACAGAGAGCTTACTATATGAAGTACAAGTATTGACTAGCCGCGCTTACTAATTGGTCTTCGACAGCTTGTCTAGCGGAAGTCCTTCCCATCATGCAACACAGTAGCATTGTAGCAGACGATCAAGATGTCGATGTTACTGCGAAGGATGGCACCATATTTTTCCTGCCTTTTGCTATGAATTTGCTGGTATTAAACATTCCAGAAGGTATAAGTGGTATTTAAGAATGCTCAAAATCATTATATTAACTCAAATCTGTTCTATGAACCATTCCATCGTAATAAGAGCTCGGTTTGTTGTTTTGGCTTAAAACGATGTTACCTTTGTACATGTAGGCCAGTGACCGTAGTAAGGAGTGACTACAAAGGAGCGGATTATACGTCAAGTTCAGTGACTAAGCCTACCCTACTAGGCCTAAGTTAGGCCTAAGCCTAACTTAGTCTTCAGAAAATGTGCGATGCCGCCGTTTTGGCTGAATGGCATTTGCTGAGGCAAAAGTAAATGAGGCGTGTTTATGTTAGGTCTCACGGTCATGCCTAATGTTAGGACAGGCTAGAGGCTAACGTTTGGCATAGGGTAGGCTAGGCGTCAGGTCATAATGAATGATTAACGTAAGGCCTAACGTCAAGCTCAACGTTAGGCTATGATTATGTGTGCAACTGAGCAGCTATTTATTCAATTAGCCGATGCATATCCTGCAAATTTAGCACAAGCTGTACCCTTTTGTTTTGGTTGTATGACATGTGCCTCAATTTGTATGCTACTGTAGCCGCTTCTGAACTGCTCAGCTCTCGGGAAACTTGAGTCGAAGGATCTCTCTCTGTACTCTTGCAGTCTTGACGGAAACCTAAATACCCCGCGAAAATTTAAAGGTACAGGCAGTACATACAATTACTGCACAAACCATGTGGATGGCGCTATATTTATTTACCAACAAAGATATTACAAGCAATGACACCAAACTTAAAGGGCAAGAGCGGTCATTCCAAACTCAATAAAGTAGTGTAGAAGACTGTCCTGTTTCATAATTGGCCGTTGGGAGTCATGGGACAACATTTTTTCTCTTCCTGATTTCGAACCAATTGGTTGGAGACTGGGCTGTAACATTCTATCTAACAAACTAACTCAAAGGAAAGGAAAATACTGAGAAACTCCATCCCTAGTAAGTTTCCATCACAATTAATTGCCTTGATATAGCCACCAAACGAAAAAAAAGAAAAGAAACTATGTTATTGATATGTTTTGATATTTTAATCTGAGGACTGAAGCCCCTTCTAATTTCGAGGAAAGTCAATTCAGCCATGATACAGACGTACACCCTCTTGATGCAATGTATGTCATCATTTTGTTGACTGATGACATGGTGCACCCGATGATTCATTGAATTAAAATTAATACTCACCTACATTGTAACTGATACTAAATCCAGTCCTGTTAATATTAAAATCAGATTCCCACAAAAGCGTCACTTGGTTACTGTCAAACAATATTGGTGGAACATTCTTGGTACCATCTTGCACGGTTCCATTTAGACTACGAAGACGTGGACTGTCAAATCCAGGAAATAATGGACCCTCTGCTATAAAAAGTTCGTCCTTAAAACGCTCAGTTACAAAGAAATCAATATTTAGCGTGATAGACAATGCATTGGGAACTTTCACTTGGTACAAGCAGTATTCACGAATTCCATAAAAGTCCGGCCATCCTGGGGAGGTTATAGTCCCGTTACGGTCCAGGTAGAAATTTTCGTTGCATTGAACTGTTGACCGCCGTGAAACTGTGGGCGCAAACATGTAGAAAATTGACCAAGTGATTTTATTGTACAGTAATACGAAGATCATGTTGCATAGTTAAAACATGATTGCATGCAGTGGAGAAGGGGAGCTGGGGCTAGAGGTCGTTTCCTCCGTCGGCTTGGAAAAATTTGGGAAAGCGTTTTAAAACAAAAACCGATGTAGCCATAGCAGGGCCTTTCAATACAATCTCTTGCTACAGGCCTGATTACAAGATTAGTCAAGAACCAGTTCAGAGAAATATTCATCATTCTGTTCCGTTATAGTCAATAGTTTGGGACAAGGAAAATATTCACAAGGACATATTTCTTCATTGAGTGGCAATGAAACCAGAGGCTGGGGGCTCATCCCCCCTCCCGTTACAAAATGTGGGACTAAAGGCTTGTTTAGCCCCTGTTTAGCTCTCCCCCCGCCTTAAAAGTTCAATATTTGTAAACCGCGGCTTAGTTCGACTGAGAAGTGGCGAAAAGGCCGGGGAAATTTTAAGGTGAGAGCTTTTGAGAAATTGCAAGCGTGGTACTCAACGTGGGCTGTAAACATACTGTACAGCTTAGAACACTCGACGGAGAAGTGCAGTGGGTTTGCAAAGTCAACATTTTTCTTGTGCGCTCCGCGCCAACTAAGGGTAGCGCTCCGCCTAAATAGTCTTGGTGGCACTCACCCCCAATATTTTTTCCGTTCCGTGAGCGACTGTTTAATTATACGTCCCATAGGCTATTTATTAATTCTAATGGATAGTTCTCAGTGACGTCACAACTAGCGCTAGAAACAGCCTTGTTTCAGGGAAAGTCACGTCAGAACGTACTTTCCAGGGTTAGTTGCTCTCAAACATCGCTGAAACACTACACGAGAAAAGTTTCTATGAAGTCACGTGAGAAATTTCTATTTTAAAAATGCTAGTCCCCTCACCCCAAATTACAATATTTGTAGCAGTCCACAGAAATTCTCCATTGGCACAGCTCTTTGACTGACAATTAGTCAAAACAATGCAGAGTACCGAAGCTCGTATTACATTGCACATACGGTACTGAGAGTGTTTTTATTACTCAGCAGTGTCTTGTAGAGAATTAGGCCTTTCAACTAGTAATAATCAGACTGAAATTTAAAGAAAAAACAGTAGAAACTTAGAATATTTTTGTGGAAAGTCAATTGCTTTCCGCTTATTAGTCAAAAAGTGATATCAACGTATCCTCATAAGTTGGGAACGTAAACAGAAAAACGGAAGTTTGTAAAGTGCAACTCACGTGTTTCAGGGACATCACAGTTTTGTCCCATCCAGTTTTCGGTGCAGAGACAAATGTAGAATGGGGCAAGGCGGGCTTCTAAACATGTTCCTCCTTCCCGACAAGGATTTGGTACACATGCTAGAAAAAATGCAAATAAGTTGAAAAAATGAAAAAGACCTGTACGATGACCATGATCACAGACGCTGCCAGATGTTCTTGGTTAAGATCAAAGTGTACAATGTTGGCTTTTAATTTAACCAGAGCATAATATTTCCCTTTTCTATGTTTTAAATTCTTTGTACACGGAAATTCACTTTCTACTTTAAATTTTTGGTATATGTTTACAGGTAGTCAACTTACCGTTAAATTGACTAGCTACCAACTCAAAGAAGACAATAGTGGCAAGAAATATAGTTGTTCGGGCCATGATTTACAAAGTGGTCCCAAAATCCTGTAATGAGAAAATCGTAATGATTAATATGAAATAATCTTCCACGAAAATTCTTTTGCAAGTTTGCATGAAAACGAATTAGGTACGACACGTGTCTTTCAAATCATAGGTGTATAGCACAGTCTATGTTGGGGGAAAGGATGACGGGTGGGCAGGGTGGAGAGGGGAGACGAATAGTACAGAATGAAGGAATACCAAAAAGTGATTTAACCCCACACAAATACACACATGCATACACTTTCTTCTAATATTCACCACAACTACTTAGGCCCTGTATGTGAAATCTGTTAAATGTATAAAACGTTTTCAACAATATCAAGCTACTGTACACAATCTCCGACAAATCAAATGAAACAAAATCGCTGATACAGTGACAACAATGCGCTCAGAATCTTTCAAACTCCATTTGGAACAACCCCTCTTTCTTTCAATGTTGTGTCCTACCTGGTAGTTACAAAATTGTTGCTAACATTGAAAGGGGGGCGCTGAAGGTGACTTGTTTCATTTACTTTTGTCGGGTAGTTTTTGCATCCCTTTATCAATAAATGTAGTTACTTTAAAAACGATGTAAAATGAAACATCAAGTTCCATGGTTTTTGAACGTCTCTTAGATATACAGATCATATTGAACTCATACGGCAGGATCTATAGAGGTCTAAGAGCACGGGGAATAATCCTCCCACTGGACCAATCCCAATGGGCCGCTGTCTGACCCCCACCCACCAAATCTAAGAACTAGAATTTTATGCGAATGCATTCCTTAAAGATATGCGAAATAGTTTGCAAGTTTGATGTTGTGCGCCACGGGCTACAGTTCTGCCTGATACTTGTAATATTATCCACTCCCAACTCATTCATGAAATTCAGTCTGTAAATGATGCATTTTAGGAAATCAGGAATTGAACGTTTTTCTAAACATTTGTCTTCATTTTGCAAACACGTATAGATAATAGACACCCGTTTCTAGTACCTAAACATTTCGCTTTTAAACACCTTTAATTTGCTAAACATTTAGTGTTTAATAACAAACATTTCTTGTTTGGAATTTTAACGTGTTTATAGATCGGGGTAAAACAGTTGTTTAATTGCAAAATACGCTTCTACAGTGTTACAGTGTCAATTAAACCAGCCCTTTCCTTTGTAGGATCTTGAACACCGGTCACTTATACACTGTAAAAAATGGCTTAAATTCGCTGTAAATTTACAGAATAAAAAATAAAGAGTAACATAAAGAATACAGAAAAGTTCTGGTTATAAGTCTCCAGAACTTTTCTGTTATCCTTTTTTTATTTCTTAATTTTGCTGTTCTGTAAATCTACCGTAATTTTTTACAGTGATATGGCACAATAAGTGAAGGTCGGTCTACCAATAAAGTGTAACTACAAAGTCCCCTGGCAACGTAGACCAATGGTCATTCTGTACGTTACGGTATACTGTAACTAGGAAAGTTGAAGGTTTTCAAGCCATTTTCGATGAAATCACTGCTAAGAACTTCAACAATTATGCTTTGAATGACTGGGCTGGTCAATGACATTCAAGCAGTAGATGAATGCAAGTAGTCTTTATTCGAGGACATCTTGAGAATTTTGGACAAAGTATCCTTTAAGCGTGGATTACTGTTTAATGGGAAGGTTGAATCTTTTCAAAAAATGTGGGCTATGTGCAAAACACTCTAGTACACAATACTATACATCTTTGTTCCAAACTGCAAAGTTACCAGCGATAAAGGCCCGTGGGGCCAAGGGTTGTTAAGCTGCATCTTCTTAAAGTTTTCGCTTTTAAGAATCGGTGTTTTCGTAATACTACGTAACAAATCAGTACAGTCAGTGGGGTACACAGGATTTCTCTGGAGGGGAATGGGGGGTGGATAATGCAGTATGCTGGGTGATCGCCGGCTTAGGGGAGTAGGTCTAAGGGGCGGGGGATCCCCCTACCCCGTTGAAAATTTTCAAAAAGTTGGGTTTCATTACATGCACTGAATCTGGTACAACATAGGCCTGTTCTGCCTTTAGAAGTAAAATCTGGAATGTTACAAAATTTGCGTATTTAGGAACCAAAAATACATTTGGCATCAGTGACGGGCCATGGAGAGACAATCCCTCCTTTTTGAAACTTCTTGAGAAATTAGGTGTCCTAACATGCAATCTGGTGCCACATATGCAAAATTTAGAAGAAAAATTTGTGTTATTAAATTATGTAGACATATTTGTAGGATGAAAATATTGACGTTCCTGAGGGGGCATGACCCAGTGACCCCTGCGTACGCTAGTGAGTATAATAGACTTGACCCAAATGTACGGGAGTAAGAGAAGCAATGTTAGGAGAAAAATAGTCATGATTCATGGAAAGTACGCTTTGTACAACTACATAACTTGGACCAAATGAAGTGAATGATGTGGTTGTCCTTGTCATCAACGTCACTGGCTAAATATTTGACTTTTGTGTTAGTTGTAGTCAGATTACGTTTTACGGTTCAGTTTCTAACCAATTGGTGTACAATTCATCCCCCCTCTCCAACTAAGGTCAGTTATGAGCCAGATCAACCGAAATAAATAAACGAACGAACGAACGAACACACACACAAACAATCAAACACACACACAAATAAATAAATAAATAAATCAATCAATCAATCAATCAATCAATCAATAAATGAATAAATAAATAAATGAATAATTTACCTCTCCCGAGGCTTTATTTTTACAAAGCGATATGCTTAAACTGTAACCTCAGAGCCTCCGGGGCTTCGCCCTCTGAACCTACGTCTGGGCTTTGTTATTGGGCCCCGACCCGGAGGAGCCCTCACTTCGCGTTCTATTTGGCCCGAAAATATTTCCCCTTTCATTTTCCTTTGCCTTATAGTCCCCCTAACTTTCAAAATCTCGCGCCATAACTTGGAGACGACGGACCACTTTGTGCAAACCTTCTTCTCAAGCTATCTCGAGCGTTTAATCATAATTCAACTGTTACTGGGAGACCTTGGATACGCAAACCTCACTATGTACAAAAGAAGTTTCGCCTAGCTGTATCTCCAGCCAAATGAAATTAAGCTCCTCGATCTGATCGCACGCTTTATATATTCTGTTATAGCCTAAGATGTATGCAAAAGCACACCCACTTCAATGCAAAACTTCAACTTTTAAACGTGTAGTAACGCATGGACGCCTCTTACTTTGTACATTTAGCCTGTTTACAATACACTGTCTCACGTAAATTGTAATAATATTGTGTGGGATGACCATGCTTTAAACCTTAATAAAAAAAAGTCGTCCAAAAATAAAAGAAAACAGGAAAAAAAAAAAAAAAACGTTGAAGTTTACGAGTTCAGATTTATTGTTAGCAATCAAAGGTTGCCCAGTGACGGAAATTACTAAATGGTATCCAATGGTATACAAACAGATAAATGCACACGCACATTTAATACACTCACTTATAGTAAATGTGTAGAGAATTTTAAAATAACATTATTTTAAAAATATAGTATGCGGTTGGTATGTGGTGACCAATTGTAAGAGTTATGGAAACTGCCCGATAGGAAAAAAAAAATATTGTTTGATCCCCTCCCCCCCCCCAAAGAAATAACAAATTATAATTTTTTAATGAAGCAATTCCAGCCCGCAGTGGAAGCGGGCTGGAAAGTAAGACCATGACCAAGGCCCTAAACAACGACGGGGTAGGGCAATTGAGCCCTAGATAAATTCAGTCTACTATTTTCAGTCCTTTAGACTGTAAGAGTCGTATAGAAAAACTTCAATAACAGAGTTCACCTCCATATGGTACCCAAAACACAGAATAACAATTTATTATTGTACGCGGTAGGCTATACATTGTATACAATGTAAAGTAAGTTATTGCCGGATGCGGTCGACAGGGGCGCGCATTGATCAGCCCCATTTCCGCTGGAACTGAATTTGGTCCGGTAGAGGTTTGAAATATTCGGGATACCATTTGAGTTGATAAATATCATGTGTTTTATTACACAGAAAATGTCTCGGCGTGCCCGAATTCTTTAAAAAAAAAAATCTGAAAATTTCGAAAGCATTAAAGTCGCGGTAAAAGTATCATGGAAGATAAAAAATAATTACAAAAGGATCACCCGTCGTGCTCCCCTACAGACGAAGAATGCTTCTGTAAGGCCTTGACTATAACCCCATACATTCTAAAAACTGTCTGTAAAAGAGATAATAAATAGATTACAGAAAAGGTGTTCGCAACTAAGTTTCGAAGGTTGCCAGAACTTAGTTTAATCCCTTTGTATTTCCTTATTTTGCTCGGTAATTTAACAGATATTTTACAACGAAGGGTACGACAGCTTCCGTGCCCACGCCAGGAAAATTGTCCAGAAGTAGTTTCTTACCGATGAACTTTCTCGACAACCGTTGAACCGACTCCAATTAACCTAACCTAACCCACATTGGGTCCTAGGCCCTGAAATTTAAATCTTTTACCATGATGCAATTAATTCTGGCCCTTGATACCTCAACTTTTCATACCTAGTTAATGTCTAACTGTAGTGAATAGACTTAATGATGGTTCGGTACTCCCGGTTCAAGAACTAAGTTTCTCTATAAACAGGCCCAAGATTTTGCCATGGGACCCCTGAGCCATCTTATGGCACCGAAATTTGAAGGAAAACTGTTTGTTGTTTTTAGCTTACAATAGTAAGCTTATGCAGCTGCAACCCATTTGGAAACCTGTGACGTCATGAAACCATAAAATACATTAAGAAAATGCGGATTTTCTCTTTACACACTTTGTATATAGGGCCAGAGTTCTGCTTATTTGCAATATGAACACACTTTGCTACCCCAGAAACAACTGTATAAAGTTCAAGAAAAGTCGATCAGTTAAATATGTGACAAAAAGGAAAAATAACAACCCAGAGAGCTACCAAAAACAACTTAAAACGCAGTTACAGTAGCCTGGTCACAATGCGGACTGTCTTTTATCATAACCAGAACTAGTTTCAACTCTGTTTCAGTGTTTCTACTTCAGTGTCTCCAAATTTTGCTTAGTGTGAAGTTTGAAAAAAATCCAACAGTTTCAAAAAATATTTTGGAAATATTACGTGATACAAAGGAACATATCCTTGTAAAATAAGGTACAGTTGATACTTTAAAAACCGTTGAATCAGTCAATTTCAAAAAAGTCATTACATTCTTCGAAACTTAAATGCTCAAATTGAGAAAATACTTTTCCAAAATGTGGAAATACTAACGCGATCATGCTTTGCTCACGTGAGCGTTCCACAGGCACTAGACTAGCATACCATCGTATATACGGCTGTGTACTACGTACTGTACAGATTATATGCCGTTGGGCGAAAACCAAACATTTACTCCCGGAGGAGTTCTGCTCCCTGAAGGAGCTAAACGCCGAAACCTTAACATTTTCGGGACATTTTCGCCCCTTGGCTCTTCGCCAGAGAGTCGAGGGGACTTCTAGAAAAAGATTATCTGCCGTAAGGTTATGTAGACTGTAGTATGTACAGTCTAGTCTAGACTGCCTCTTACGTATTTTCGTTAGGGTCTTTAATTTTGTTTGTTCAAAGTTTTCTGTGTAGCTTGGCACTTTTAGCTGTATGAACTTCTAGGCTTAAATGTCCAGCACAGACCAGGATCCAGCGGTCGCTATTTCGCTTTGCAAGACGTTAAGGATATATCCATTCGTTGATAAATTATAAGGACATTGCAACAGGAATTATAGGTAATAAGTGTAACAAGTATGACCAGTATAATTATGGCCATACCTGTAACAGCTAGTTGACTGATATCTGATGTACCCTATCCGAACACTCCTTCCTAGAGTATGGGCTAAATGCCAACGCACGTTAGGCCCAAGATTAAAAGGGACGTGTTGGGTCTCGGCGTTCGCTTTTTTGGGGGGGCCAAGTAGTCCCCAAACCAACTCGGCCCCACGCCAAGTCGGCCCCAATATGAAAAATGGTGTGATTTTCTACACCTAAATTATGCAAAAGTGACTTGCGTAATATTATCTCAGTCTCACACAGGTTCTAAGTTAAAAGGTGTAACGTTAGGTCTAATATACGTTGGTACAGTTTCTCAACAGTGGCGGAGCTGCCATGGTCAGGGGGGGCGGTCGCCCCCCCCCCCTGACGGACCAAAATCGTCTGTCGGCGCCCTTTTTGGGTTTTCAACATACTTTACTCTTGCACCATTTTTGGCAAAAGACAAAATTTAATAGCGTTGTTTTAAGGCCCAGATAACAAAATGCACACACAGCCACCGATAAATGTACTAACTGCACTTCATTCTGATGAAAAGGGTAATCTTCTATAACATAGGGTTATGTTTAGCCGCAAACGTATCTTCATGCTTTATACGCACTAATGAATGTTGTCGCTGTGCTAAGTTCATTGCTTTCACACCAAGCATGATTATAAGCTTACAAAATACACAGACTGACATTAAATCAACTCTCCCGGCCGGTAAAAGATGTTGCAAAGGGTGCAGCAATAATTGTAGCGCAAATAGCCCTCTTGTTGTCGGGGGGAGGGGGCCCATTATTACATTAAAATCTTAAATCGAGACCTGACAACAACACACAAAATATAATGACTGCCTTCATACTAGAATGTGGAAGAGAAGGAAAGAAACATGCGCGTCCGCAGGTAGGGGCAAGGGGGGGGGGACTTTCCCTCCCTTGGAAAATAAATAAAAAACCTGAAAAAACGAAGAAAATATAAAGAAAAAGACGAAGAAAAATTAACATCAATATTTCTTAACAGTTCACTCAGTGTTTTCCCTATTTATATGCGGTAAATAGACTTTAGAAATGTCATTTCCATCGATCTGAGCTGCATTTTGGGCCAAAATTTTCTTGCGCTCCGCGCCAACTCATGATGGCGGGGAGCTTTCCCCTACAAGAATTTAGTCCCCTTCCCCCCGAATTTTCTTCAGCGGAAGCCCATGGATAGAAGTTTTAACATGTTTTAATAGAAAAACTTGCTGAGGAGAAATGTCAAAGTAGTCTTCTACCAGGTGAAAATCAAAATAATGGAAAATCTGAAAAGCCGTGGCTTCGATCGTGCGGGGGATCAGGATATTTACTCCTTCGAAGCGCCCCTGAAGACAATTTTCGCCCCCTCTGACCGAAATCCCTAGCTCCACCACTGTTTCTCAAGTGTCAAAATCGTGGTAATGTTGTAGATAGGCCAAGATCCGGCTGTGGGTATAAGGGACTGCATTGTTCTTATAATTACCCCCTTTCCCCAATCAAATTTATAGGTTAAAAAAATTAAAATAAACGACCTTTTAAAGTAGTATGGATTTTCGTTGTGCTATTATACGCTAATTATTATTAAAAATGAATGGGGAGACTTGGCTTGGGACGAGTTGGCTTGGGGTCGAGTTGGCTTGGGACCGAGTTGGCTTGGGGACGACTTGGCTCGGGAACGACTTGGCTTGGGCTGAGTTGGTTGGGGACGACTTGGCCTGCCTCGCGGCGTTCAGGGCATATGATCCTTTGGTCGGGCCTATCAGACTACCGGGAGGTTTGTTTTCGACTGACCATAACGGTGTGCTAGGCGAAAGTTGATCTCTTTTAAGCCTAGTAGGGCCTATATCAGTGGCCACACCAGCTGGGGGCTTTTATCCTCACAGAGTCATAGTCAGACCCCCTCCACTCATATGTGCATGAACGAAATAATGAAAACTTAATATTAGGCCTACATTTTCTGAGACTTTCTTCCTGATACTTTTTCACCATAGGCCTACCCCTACTAAGACCTCAAACTCCCCGGGGATGTGCTCCTTGGACTCCCTCTAGCTCTACACGTGGCTTAGTCCAATGTAAGCCAATGGAAAATAAACGCACCTTGCCGTTTGTTTTTCACGCCGACATGTGCCATATGCTGCAACCTCACAGCTTCAGAGACGGACCGTATTGCCCCATAGACCCCAAGCCCATCAACAGTTTTCCGAACAGGGGTCCTTGGCGGTTCATGGATCAATCTTCTAAAGTAAAATATACATATGATTAGGCTTTATTTTGCAGCCACAGATGTACTAAAATCTGAAGAGCATTTGGGCCCCACTGAACCCCACCAAAACTTTAAGGCAGTCCCATGCATTGACCCTACCCTAAAGAGCTTGTTCTTTAAAACCTCACAGAGCAGACTCGGTCTGTTCAGTCCTTCACAAACCATATCTATTGTTAGGATAACACTGATCAAGGAATATGATCCATAGTCTGCTACGCAGTCAAGTGCTTTGGGTGACACTAATTATTGCCCCAAACATTTTCCTGTGCCCTCAGTGTTCCCTCTCCCTCACTTTTGAAATCATGGCTCTTGTTGAAATCACTGACAAGCTGTCATAACTTTCTTTTCTCAGACCTAACGCAAATATTGCAGCTGTTTTTGATCACTTGAGCAATATGCCCTTAAACTCCATCTTACTCTACTAGCTTGATCATTTGATGTCTCTTGAAAGGCCAAAAAATTTAAAGCAGGCTTTGATCACTGCAACTTCCAAAAATGTAGTGTAGCTTTCGAAATATTTGTTTACCACAGAACACGGTACGGGTATCATTGTGAAGTCGCGTACACTGGTAAAGCGCATGCAGTCCCCATTCATTTCGATAGCAAGTTCCAGAAAGTGTGTTGCGGGGGAGGGATAAATTAGGATGGCAGTCACGCTCGCGTATTTAAGAGACTATTGTAAGCCTAGAAGCCTTTGGCTTTTGATTACTGAATCTACTGCAACCTATCATCGAATACCCAATTGCATCAAACTTCCACAGATTGGAGCTTCAATATTAATTCTTTGTGCCCTTCGTGTTACCAGGGGCCTAGTGCCGTTAGATACCTACTTGGGTCCCTTCAAAATATGAACCTGTAGGCCTACATTGGGTACATGTAGGTATGCATTCAGTACATGAATGTATGCAATCAGTACATGATCGTACGCAATTAGTACATGATCGTTAGCTGGTTAGCAGATAGTTCTTTAACGTGTATTTTTACTACATCACGTTTTTAGATGTTCAACGTATGTCGGTGCGCCTTTAGGCAGACTTCTGTTCGTGCACTCAGTATGGCGCATTCGAAAGAGACAATGATAACACGATGATCATACGTTTTCACATGTAAAGCGTGTGGTTTTACATGTACACCGTACCGTTTAACGTGAACTTATGGTTTTATTATATGATGGTGTAAATTAACATCATGATCCTGTTTAGTTAGTACATCATCTTATTTTTTGTTACATGAACGTGTAATTTTAGTACATGGACGTGTATTTTCAGAACATCATTATTTGTTGAGCCTTTTGGCGTCCATCGCCATGAACCCAAATTTGGCAAATTAACTTTATATTAGTCCCAAATCACAATTTTTGGACACATTTTACCTGATGGAAATTGGGTTGTTACCTTGTTTGGGCAAATAGCACCAAATCAGATTTAAAGCAAGGAAGTAGGGGCATCCACCAGCAACGGTATATATTTTTGCAATTAGTGATAGAATTTTACTCTATATAATAGAAAGCCAAATGTCCTTTACATGTACCTCTCAGGTGGATTTGACCCTTTCGAGAGTTTGTGTCGCAGGCCCTTATCGCGGAGCGTATCCCACTGTTGGGTAAATCCTGGTAGAACTAACTTCAAAATTTCCTTGTTAGACCACAACCCACGTTATGAAAATTATGACTAAAGAAACGGGTTTGTTTTGCAAGTCTTTTATGCTCGTTTAATCCAAGAACAGAAGAAATGTGTGTTGAGCCTTCGTTTATAGAATCGCGTGAACAGTACATTGATGCAAAACAAATATTAGATATTGCCTTCGAGTAAGCGTTGGCTCTTATTTTCCTTTAACCTACGCGTTAAATTTTTGCAACTAAATCCTCTCTTATGGAAATTGTCCTATGTTTATGGGCCCCTTATTCTAGTGTGCAGGGCCAAACAGTGCAATAACAATTGTTGAAGATACCATTCTGCTTACTATCCAACTATTTCTAATGTTAAAACATGTTTTGGAAAATCCGACAAAAGCGGGTAACACAATAAAGTACGGTTTAGCCCCGGGCCACTTTAAAGAAAGGCGTCTGACCTTTATGTGTATGTACAAACTTTCGCAATTCAAAAATTATTAAAGGTGAGAAATTTGAAGCTAGTAAAATATCGCATTGTCTGTTTGAGGAATTTTCAGAAAGATTGATGGGAAAATTATGTTTTTTCTTTTTTGTAATGCATGCACAGAAAGGAGGACGGCAGAAATGAGTATTGTTTGGGGCTAATAGAATACAGTATAAATAATATAAAAATGTTGGGTATGCGACCCTCTTCTTCTCCAAATGCGATTATTGTTGACTGTTTTTATTCTGGAAATCTTATATTTCAAAACATTATAGTGAAAGTATAATATTGCTCGTTGATAAAATAATCTTAAAGGTAAAAATCAATGAAAATACAGGGTCACGAGAGTTTATTTCTACAGTTTACAGTTTAAGTCCTTCCAAAGTGTCGTGAACTCATGAAAGTCCTGTCTTCAAAAATATAGTATATAAACTATTAATTATTCAATTACAAAGCAGTCAAGTGGAGTATTTTCTGTGAGCTGGGGGCAAACTCAAGGCAACCGGGCCGAAGGCACCGTTGCACCCACTGTGAAGCTTTGCTTGCAATGGACTTTTGAAAAAGGGGTCTTTCCCCTCCTGGGCCTGAAATAAGATTACACTAAGTAGAGCATAACCATATTGAGATCTTTGAGATGCCATCGACCAGTCTAATCAAAGCTTTTAATATCCGTTAGTTATGGGGTCAAAATGTCCTCTTTGGAATAAATATCCACGTTGTGAGCAAAATGTTTGAGCACCGTAATAGCTGTACATCAATCCAAACCAGTCAAACTGAGTCGTTACTTTACGCGCTGTATCATTTTACTTAACATACGCAGACCCCGAAGGCACGGGGAGGGAAAATTTCATGGTAAAATCAGGACTTTACCCTTCCAATATGCTCAATTTCAAGAATAGACGGTAAATTTCAAATGACTCAAGAGAGACAGAAAGCATTTTGCAACTCCTTCAGGCTTATCTTTGGGAGTAAACCTTCTTGCTCTAATCAGACAACAGGTTTGGATTACCGCATCACTAACAAAGCAATGAAAGTTCTATATAGTCCAGATAAAGAAGATAATTACTTTGATTTGTGTGTATTTGTTATTCTGTATATCTTAGTTAAAAGAATAGTGCAGAGTAAGATTTATTTTGATATGTTAAAGAGCACTATTAATGTTCATGACTATTATAATGTTGGCACTTAAAACTCACATTTTGATTCGTTAGGTATCATATTCATTTCTTGAGATATGTATATCATACATGATATCATGTTTCAATGTTGTTTAAAGAGATGAGTTGGATTGTCTCAAGACATTGGCTTTTATCTTACTTGATATATTGTGACGATTGGGTGAATGTTGGATATATTGTGTTAACTAATGTAAAGTATTTCACATTTATATCTATTTAATGTACACTAGGCTGACCACAAAACAGAAATAACAATTTGCCCAGACGTACAGTACCTGTTACCCTTATTCAAACCTTAACATAAAGACCGCCATGTTTAGTGATAAACGGTGCTTCTCAACCGGGATCAACTTTCATCCCCAGGGATGAATCCGAAATGTTCGACGTAAAAATTGGTAAAGGGGGATATGGGGGTGAACTGAAAGTGGTACTTAGCGAAAGGGGGGGGGGGGGTGATTTGCTTGAATTGAGTTTTCAGACTCAGAGTTAAAAATTTGTAGCCTCATCTTTCCGGGAGTCATAGGACAGAATATTGTGCGAATAGTTGAATATGGTTGATGTTTCGAGATATATTCTAAATATCAGCGCTCCGGTGTGGTTGTAGGAGTGGGCAGGGGCGTCGATCCCGGGTAGGGGGAAATTGGGCAATTGCAACCCCAATGAAAATACTGGGGGGGGGGGTAAACATATCGTTTTGCCCTCCATTAATTCAGGCAGATGAAGAAATAACATGCAGAATAAAGAAAGTATAACATCGCGGTATACAAATGGCTTCAGAGTCTCAGAAAACGGGAAAACGTCAGCTTGAGTGAACGTGCATTTGTCAATGTGAGTGTGTATGTATGTTTGTTTGTGTGTGTATACGTGAGGGCTAACAGTTGTACGTATGGGTGGATTGCTTACAGACGGTTCCGGTCCTGGGCATGATCCAAAGTGCGACCGGCTGTCGGAAAAGTTTCGTCCACCAATTGACAAACCAGAATTACTACACCCATGGGAAAGGGCGGTTGATGGCAATGCTCGTCTACTGAGGTGGGTGCATTCCAACAATTGCGGAATTGATAGTAGGAAAAGATTTAACTAAGCGAGATAGGGTAAATCATCCATATGGGCTTAACGTATTTACCCCGATAAACGTCCAAGGGGTTGCATGTTTCAAAGGAGGGGAGGGCATTCATTAGGGGTCATAGTTTGGCGTTTTGTAGTGCTGGAGGTGAACGGCGGAAAAGTTTCTTTCCCAAGTGGGAAAGTGAATAATAAAGGGCTTCCTGAAACACTCTTGAAGATCATCCGCTTCTCATGCGACGGAGGCCCAGACCCAGACTCAATTTCTAGGTCGAGTCATACCTAACACTTCTGGGGCCCATTCCATAAAGAGTTAAGTTTGATCTTAAATCTTAAGTTTGATTCCCCATACTTAAGTCAACAGTAAATCAAACTTAAGATCGTGCGTAACTCTTTGTGGAACGGGCCCCAGAACTTATTCTGCCTTTGTGTGATGCTCCGAATGAACAATGGAGAAAGGTAACATGCAAGTGTCCCTAAAAAGACCCTTGAGCGCAGCTAAATTCAACCGGCAGGCTGTGAGTTAAGGAAACTAACGACTCCAGCTTCATGCAATGATTGGGATAGGAAATGAAAGGGGAGGGCGAATCATGTTAAGGGTCAGGTACATTGGATTTTAAAAAGTCCTTCCGTACACTTCTGTATTTCAATGAAGCACAACTTAAAAGGACTAATTTCCTCAGGTTCAAACCTTGATTTTTTTTAGTAGTTCATACTTTCAAACTTTGATTTTTTTTTTATTAGTTCACAGAAATTCTCAATTAGCTCAATTCTTTGATTAACAACAAGTTCAAAAAATGCAGAGTACCGAAACTCATATAACACAGCTCGTTCGGGACGGAGGGTGTTTTGGTTAAACGTTGGGTCTCGCATATGCTCAGGCCTGCAGTAATAAACTGATATTCTGTCTAGATGAGGATAGGAGGTACGTAGGAAAAATATTGGCCTATGCAAGCAAATTATTCAAATTATAATTTATAAATGAAATGAAATGAAATGCGGGGTAAAAGTTACGTATGGTACTTACCTATGAATAAGTCAATAAATACACATTATCTAGTGGCTCAGCGACGATAAAAATCCCAAATTTGTCTAAATCCGTTATATACGACACAACTTTACAACACACGTTTCAATCGTATTATGCCAAAGTTTCCTTTTTGTCGGATTGAATGTGAGAAGTTACGTGCACAGCATGGAACGAATACATTACTGCAAATATATTACTTAAATAATGCATCCCATGATACATCCAATGTGTTTAGATCCGTCAGTAAAGTTAATTCCCTGTTTTAGACCTCAGAAATTACCGAGTAAAGGAGCTTTACTGAGCTAGTCTGCTATGGAATGTTAGTTACTGATTGTACAATAAAAGGCTGACTTACTAACCACCGATGTATTATTCTTACCCTTTCAAGTAATTCTGTTTGTTATTCAGTGTCACTGTGGGACAAAAGCTTTTCCAGTCACTAGTGTGTTTTCCTCACTGCCCTACCTTTACAAAAACGACTCATGCGTGCCGATTTTCTGAGGAGTGGCGTTGCTACCACCTCGGCATTCTTGAACAGTGACGCTTGTTCACTGACAACATGGTACGGTGAAGCTCAGGATTATACCGATGGTAATGTCAACGGCTCTTCTATATCGGTGCCCATTCAACCTATGCTCTGTGGAAAATATCATCGATGCGCCCCTATATGAACCAAAATGAGAAATGTCAACATATTAAGGCGCCTATATCCTAAGACAGTTAGCGTAGCCTACTATTGTAGTGAAATGACTTTCGTTTTGGTCATTAATTTACAATTTCATTGCTGTTTCAAAATTTTTGAGTCTTTTATTCTACATAGGCCTATGTCTTGCAAACGACTGGGATACAACTCAATATCATAGTTTAACCACCCTTTTAAGTTTCATTACGCTCTTCGCCAAAGAGTTGGGAGAACTTAAAGGTTGAAGTTCAGGTCTTAAATTTTGTTTTCACCATATACTGAACCTGGCTACAGGCCAAATAAGTCCGACAAGACCAAATTTTTGGTGTACACTTCAGGGGGAAGGGATGAAACTGTAAACACCTCAAAGGGAAGGGGTTATTAACTTCAGCATGTTAAGGTGAACACCATTATTGTGGTACCTGTACCCGTACCGGTACTTGAGCCCGTTCTCGAGTACCAGATTCTGTACTCGTGCCCGTACCATGACCTGGTAAACCCTTACTTGTACTCATGATTTATTTTACTTCGGACTCGTACTCATGACCTTATGCAAGTACCCGTACCCGAGCTCATGACCTGGTCCCCGTACTTGTGCTCATGGTGCAGTTCTCACACAACAACACTGTTGCACTACATTCAACACTGCATTCAACTTAGGTATCCTTTCTCGGCCTATGCCCCCCCTACTCTGATTCCTGCTCAATCCCCCCCCCCCCCCATATCATCACCCTCATCGCTTTTGCTCCTAATCTTTAAAATATTGTTTGGTTGAAGAAGTGGTCGGCTTAAAAGCAGTTATTGGGTGAGTGTGGTTTCCAAAGAAATGTTATGCTGCAGCTGATATGTTAACAAGGGAATGCTTGATTGACTGTGCCATTGCATTGTGTCGATTGTATTCTTCTCGAGGTTGAGGATTAGGCTAAGGATTAGAACAATCGTTAGCTGTTTAGATAACTCTTCGTAAACAACATGGATCGGCCCAGCAAGTCGATGCAGACACGTCTTTACCCAAGCTAATTGACGTGAAAGAAGTGAGTAAAAATACAGCTGATGTGTAAGATGCAAATCAAAACAATCAGAGCATTACTTTTTCTATAGTTCTCCCGACTCTCCGGCAAAAAGAGCCAGTTTCGGCCAAAACAAACTTGAGTACTCCCGAAGGAGGTCTTCTTCTCAAGGAAGCTACCTGCTCGATGAGCAACACTTATCGAGAGGCCTATTTCACTGTTTCACGGTCTCCATGTCACTTAACCAAGTGCATCATGATGTAGACAATTTCAAAAAGTAAAAAAGGTGGTTCTGACAGATTACCTTGGTGCGTATTTAAATTTTATTTTCACAATGAATTAGCTCTCGTATTTATGTACATTTATCAAGAAGTTGACGATACTGCATTGTCTTGTAATATTTCAAGAAATACTGTGACCAGGGATCTACTTAATTATCAACAGACTGTAAATGGTATTGTTTCAACATGCAATCGAAAAAAGTTAATACTTAATCCTAAGAAACCAAAGGAAATGTGTTTTACTAATAAGAATATCATGCATAAAGGTTTACTTTTGTCTAAGTCATAATGTATCAAAATTGAAGGATCAGAGGTGGAACGCACTACTAAAACCAAATATTTAGGGGTATGTATTGATGAAAGACTGACTTTTTCTGATCATATTTACAGTATTTTTGGTAAAGTTTACTATATTATGTCTGGCCCATGTATATACTGTGTTTTCTTTTCTAAGGAGGCTAAGGAACGTGTATTTAAATCTGCCATACTCCCACATTTAATTTACGCAGTGCCAGTTTGATATCATTTGATTTTGCGAAAGGGCAAGGACAGAATTTTAAGATTTTTAAAGTATTCCGCAAAATTCTACACCTAGGTTTTAATAACCTCAAACTTACTGTGAATGTCTCTGCCAATTAATGAGGTATAAGAATGGCCACAAAAATAATAATGATCATAATCACCCATTGCATAATTATTTAAAAAGCCTAAATGTATACCATTATTACAGGAAAAACAGAGAAATCCATTCATTTTACCGAAGTACAGAATAACTTTATTCAAGAATTCCTTCGTCTAAAGAGCAGTTCTTTTCAATCAATCTAAAACTTTAGACGATTTGTTGTAGACTTTTAGACCTTTAATGTTTTAAATTGAACTAACCTTCTGTAAATATATTGTCTTACTATTGGACTTGTAACCTTATTTTGTTACTTCTTTTTATAAATATTTTATACATTTATACTGGAATTAATAAATTGAAATTGAATTAAAATTGATGAACCTTATATCCCAATTCTTTATTTATTATTTTATTTTTCATTTCATTTGTTTCCCTCTTTGTAAGTAACAATTCAGTTTTCCAAAACAGGCGTTCGAGAAGGGTACGTAACGAAAACTGCATATAAAGGCCAGGTCACGCTACAGCGATATCGGATCAGGTTTTGCTCCGATTTTTGTGAGTTTTAATGAATATCTTCTCCATCTTTGGTCGGAAAGAATAAAAATTTCCAACCTGTGTAGATAAATGAATTGTATCGCAGGACTGCGGAATTCTAAGATATACCAATTATTCCGTGACGTCACATCAGTAGACAGCTTTTACACGTAGTCCGATAAAAAGCTATTTGTCAATGTAACGTCACGAAGTAAGTAGTTTATATTTCATTTCTGTGGGCCTCTTATACCGATCATGTTTTGACACAGGATGGCCATTTTTGGTTCTTTCCGACAATAGATGGAGGAGATTTTAACTGAAACTCACACAAATCGGATAGTAATCCCATCCGACATTGCTGCAGTGTGACCTGGACTTAACAATTAAAAACAAAGCAAAACAAAAACCGCTCATGGATCGGCAACCATGGGGAAAGTTAACTGGGGATGTAAGTTCGGGGAGCTCTTCAGCTCCCAGTCTAGGTTAGTTCCAACACTATGTTAACAAAACACTATTTTGTCAGTTTTCTGGATAATGTGAGGTCTCTATTGTTTTAATAAATTATCTATATACTTGCCGGGATGGAAAAAACTCATAACTGTTTTGTCAGCCTACAATCTTTATTATGAAAACGAATGTGGTTTTCAGCCAGTTATTTTTCGTTTGACAAACGTTTAAAATAGTTTTATCCGATACTCTGTGTTGATTTCACTTTTCGCTTTTCATTCATTTCCTGATCAGATAATTACTTTACGTCCTGAGCCCATAGCCTACCACAATTTTACTTTTTATTGAAGTTTCGAAAATGAGGAATTCATTCCGAGCAATCTCAAAATCTGCAATATGAAACTTAAAATTTTATTTTAAGAAAGGATGTGAAGAACTCAAGCAATTGCTTGCATTTTGAAGAACAATGCCGGCAAGAATGGGTCAAACTTGGCCCATGTAAAGGGAAAGTGAGTTAAGGCTGTAAATCTTTATGTTTGTATTAACTTTGTGAGAGTTTAATTAGTTTCAATGAAATACGGTACTATTTAAGTGTTGTATCTTGTCAGTAATTTAAAAGTGAAATTGTATAGCGAGGTTAATTTTAAAACGACTTGCTTTACCGCCGGCTGATTGATGTACTTGAAAGATGGCAAGTTGAAGTACCGTAAACTTACCACCACAGCACCCCGACGGTATCTCATAAATTTAATTATAATGATTACAATAATAAATCGTACACAACTTTTTATTGTTTTGGACATCACTCTATTTGACTGCCAGTGGCTGAAATACCCTAATTCTTTCAAACATTTGCCGGAAAAATAAGAAATCATCGTAGCGGCCTCAGTATAATCTTCATAAAAATGCCCAAAAGATGACAAAAATTCGCGATACATCCCGACAGCTTATGGGCAAACACTCATTCTCCATGCAGCCGCTTTTCATAGTCTTAAGTCGCGTTCACACTGCAACGAATTCGGACAGGATTTCGGATCCGATTTTTTTTTCCTTTGGGGGGGGGGGTTGGTGGTTGCATTTGAAATCTTCTCCATTTCTGGTCGGAAAGAGCCAAACATTAATCAACCAGTGTAATTGTTTAATTTGCATCTGATGTTTATGAAAATAAAATGACAATTGATTTCTTCGGTAACGTCACACCGTACATTGTTATCGGGTAGCGTAGTCTGATAAAATCTGTCTATCGAAATGACGTCACAAACAAAATTCAACTTGAAAGGGCAACAATATCAGTAGTCATGAAATGCGTGTAGTGATTTTGACCATCCTTGCATGATTTCGAAAATATTTCAAGTTCCTTTTAAATTCCGTTGATTACAAGCAAGAACAAATCGAAACAAATGAAGATGGTTAGAGAAGCGGAAAAGCGCAAATATTAGCACCGCTTGAATTCAATAATCGATCGAATAAATATTAAGCCCTGCACAAAACAAGGAAACGGCTTGCCATGCCTTTTCTCATCGTAAAAAATGTTCTTCCACAAACTCAACTATACATTGTTTGAAAAAAGTATGTGATAAGTAGGCAACAAACGGATGTAAGATATTTCTGAGGCAGATCTGAGAATTTGCACAGTTAAATCAGCTTAACAGCATCAATGGATTTTAGCGGCTGACCAGCGGGCGAGAATTTTGAGAGTGTGATCAGGGAGCTGTTATTTGGATAACAGCTCCCCAGGCTGGTGTGATCGTGGACTCAGTGGCATTGTAAACTTGCGTATAGCTTAGTTAAGTTTAAGAATATCTTATGAGGAATCAAAATAAGTGTTTAAGGAGAGCATATATTCTTTTGAGAACAAGACTTTCTGTCAATCTCTGCGATTATTGATATTGGAAACATTTAAGTTGGTGAAATCAGGGAAACGGTCGAAAATCCCACTTCATGATATTGTCAAAATAACTGCGTGGCAGATGAGAAATGTTAGAATGTTCGTAAATGAAGTGTTCGCATGGAGGAGTATCGCTCTGAAATATTCCGGCCTATCTGGGTCCAGTCAAGTGCCTACTCTGACATGGGCGGAAATGTAACTGCAGCATTAAGCCTAGTGATAGGCCTAATATAGTTAATGTAGGTGTTGTGATTAGCGCCAGCCTGAACGAGAGAGCGAAGTTCATAATGAGGGGGCTAAAACAAATTATAAACCACAGACCGTTGAAAATGAACACGACTTTCATTCAGGCTTATAACAGGGTAGGCCTAACGCGAATTTTGGAACATGCACTTGCTTAGTCATCTGGAAAGTAGATATCACCGTCAGGCTAAAGAGTTTTTCCGTGACGCAACAAGTAGTAAACCACACCACTGTCGAGCGAAAATCAACAGTGTTTCAGTTCAGCTATCACACTCAGGTCGTCAGCTACTTCTCAGCTAGCTACATATAGCGTGAGACACTAGTTTTTGCAGGTCAAAGAGGGCGGGACTAATGACGACAGTGAAAACACTCTATCCATCATAAATTACGAGACTGACTGTTTTTCAAAGAAAAACCTAACACAATTTCTCATATTTACTATTTTTCAAAAAAAAAAAAAAAAAAAAATGGAAACACAACTAGGCATTAACAAATAAACAATTCAAACGTCATGTCTGAGGGCAAGTCTATACGAACATATCGGGTTTGCCCTCAAACATGGCTGGAATACGCCACACGCGAGAGCTATCTATTAGATGATATCATGACTATTATGATACAGGTCAATGTTCAATGCAATAAGGACCAAAGGATGCCACTTCACTGCATTGATACAAAGTGATGGAGTTTCATGGTTACTCTTTAGCAAAAAGTATTTATAAGCGCAATAAATCGATCCAACTCAGTCTAGTAATACCATTGAAAGAGAACCGATTGACCTCCTCAGCTGAATGTGAGTTGTAGAATATGCCCAAGGTATTTTCCAACGGTGGTAAGAGGCGACTTAAAGGCCCATTTCTCTCACCCCAAACAGTCGGTACCAATTCTCCTGGCATTCTTACTGAAGCCCCTCCCACAATTGTCTCAAATTCACCCTCATCCAGCTACAATCTCAGTTTATTGCTTCAAGGTGAGTATAGAAAAACTCAATTTATATAACCAAAACACTCTCTGTCAATACTGTTCATGCTGTGTAATATAAGCTTTGGTACTCTGCATTGTTTGAATTAGTTTTCGATCAAAGAGCTGAGCCAATTGAGAATTTAGGTACCCCCCAAACCAAAATTGTAGTTTTGGGTGAGAGGTTTGGCCCTTTAAGGCAAGGATTTGCATTGCTTTTGAACTGTATTTGTAACTGCATTTCAACGAACTTACTGACTGACTGACTGACTGACTGACTGACTGACTGACTGACTGACTGACCGACTGACTGACTGACTGACCTGCTGACTGACCTGCTGACTGACTGACTGACTGACCTGCTGACTGACTGAATGACTGCAGACTGACTGACTGACTGACCGACTGACTGAATTACTTATTGAATTAGACTAATAACGAATATTAACAACCACTGAACTAAACCCATTCGCTGGGATTAATCCAGAGGGAAGCATATTCTCTAATCGTAGACTTGCACTTATTGTAACAGTTTGTAACACTATGTCATTCGAGAAAGAATATAAACCATGATGTGTGTTGTTTACGTGAAATGTAACTGTGTGTATGTTTACATTGTGTACAAAGTTCCTCTAGACGCTCAGTTCCACACAGTATTTTCCAGCGTTCATTAAATACATATATTTTATATTGGCACAATCATTACTGTACAACAACCCAGTGAGGTTTAAAGGGGCATACCTCTCGGTGTCATCAAGCAGCTAATTTCAACCGCTTGGGTGTCTATACAATTTTCGGGGGCGTACTTCATCTAAAAATACTCTTTAGAGATCACTTTCGTATTTTCTTATTATTTAACATATCCTTGCCTTAATACTCATCAGTCATACATGCACTGTAAAACGATGTATGCGTGCGCACCACAGATATTTAATCAGTTTTAATGTGATTCTCAATCATGACCTGTCAATAGAACGAACTCTTTTTTCTTTCTTTGGAAGGGGAAGTTCAAGCAAAAATTTAAATTTTCATAGGTGAAAGAGGAAACACGCAAATCTACACAGTGTGGTGAAACTTACATTCAAATAGGGTCCCATATTTCTCGAGATATCAGTAAATAGAGTCATTAGATTTGTTTTCCCCAAAATGAACTCAAGAGTAGCAAAGGTTAAATCACTTTCTCACATTGACAAGGAATGCTTTGTTTCCCTTTGTTTTTTCAGACTGTTGTGTTGACCATGAAGTTAGTAGGGACAGGACCCCCTGTCGGGAAAGCAAAGTTTGTAAAGCACTCATGCTACTTTTGCAACCACATTCTGCCAATGTTGGATCGTTGAGGAGAAAGGTATTTGTAAAGTTTAAAGAAATTACAAAAGACTGTCCGTGAATGTTAGGATATGATGTCATGTGTGCTTGCTTAAATTTACTTTTTGTTGAAAACGTGACAACTGTACCTGCTCATATATTGAGGCCCACACATCGGATTTCAATGCAAATTTCACAAAAATGCTTAGAAAAACGTTCCCCTCGAACATATCATAACTTGATGTGACCTTAAACCCTTCTTTTAATGTCTTGGTGTAGAAGAGTTTTCGCAAATTGTGTTCTAACCAGTTGATGTGTTACATCTTAATTATCGTCACTATTTGCAAGAGAACGTTATATATAGGTTACATATTATATATGCCTACGATTATTAAATACTGGCTCTCTAATGTACACAATCAACTTATGCATTTAACAGTATCAAAGTCCGTGTTACCTCTCTGCTTGTAATACAAATTGGTTAAATATACAAGGGTACGTGCGGTGCCAGTATTGGTTACATGTAATGTTGCAATATATACGTTGAAAAAAACGAGCATAGTCTACATAATATTCATAAAGTAGCAGACCAAAAGGTAAGGCAAAGCGATTTTGTTTCTTCTTTTTATGGATAAATGTTCAATGTGAAATCATTACATATATGTTGGTATTACAATCTAGCTGTTGAGCATTATTTTCCATTGTCTTCAATTTCTGTTTGCATGCAGTGAGCCACAACTGAAAAAAGGCCGTGGCGGGCCCAACTTAAACCAATTGGTGAGAAACTGAACCGGCCAGCTCCTTCTAACTAACTGCAGTATTGTATGTGTTCAACCATCAATACGTTCCCTGCGTTAGGACCATATGTAACGATGTTCGGTCTGCTGAAGGGTAAGAAAACAGATCAAAAGGAAACCGGCAGCTCTGTTGACAGTGGATTTGCAGAAGAATCGTCGTCACATTCCGGTAGCTCTTATAGTATTCCGGTGAGTTACCTAAAAGTGAGGTATTCAATGTGCACAATGTAGCCTACATTAGTTACCGTACGGGCAATCTACCGTGACATCGGAAGTGACCTCCAATGTTTATCTCTTTTTGGGGGAGGGGGTTACAGAAGACCATGTTTTCACCCGTCCTCAGAGATTAACTCAGAGAGCCAGAGTAATTGTCCATATACATGGCGGACTTGTGCTATAATTATAATTTGCGCAATCGTGCCTATTAGTAGTAGTCTTGGGACTAATATCTCGTCAAATGATTCATTTTCCATAAGATGTACATTCCCTTGAACTTTTTTGGTTTTCGCTCTTGTAATGAGGCTCTCCTCAGTAATTCGGTGTATTTACTAAAGTAGACATACCTAAAGCAGCAATGTTGCTACTGTTCTTATATTTATAATGCCTTCAACGTTCAATTCAAATAACATTGATGAGTGGCTTGAACAGGCACATAGTACGATCTAGAGCGTGCAGCTCATCAACTGGGTTCCTTTTTAGAAATAGAATCCCTGGAAGGAGACCAAGGCGTACGAGGCTGGAGAAAGATACAACATAGGGGCAGGAATTTGGGAAAAATTGGGCAGGAAGTAAGAAAAAAATTTGGCCACTTGAAATTTAAAGAAAATTGCTTGTTTTTTCAGAGAATTGCTAATCGTGATCAAAATCGTAAAACCCTCAATTTTCATGAAAAATCAACAAAATTCCATAAATTCGTCGCATATTCGGGCAGAGTAAAAAGTTTTTTGCGTGACCTTCACATCACTGACAATCTTCCAAACACGCAATGTTCAAAATGGTTGAGTATAAAAATTCTTTCAAACATTGCCAGAACTTGAAAAAAGAAAAGTATCACAGTCAAGGTGCAGGATAACGTATTTATCAAAATATTTATATAAATCCAAGAGATGAAAGGTGACACGTTTAGGAAACCTGTTGTTTACAAAAAAAAAAACAACCATTCTTCAGCTCCTTTTTAAATCTTGTGAAACACAATGCCCGAAATGGCTGATTATTTGAATCGCCACTGATGCCAACTGTTGCCATAATTTGCGTGTGACCTCCAAAATATGAAATCGTAATATAAGTTTGTAAAAGATGTCACTAATTGGCGATCTGTGTGACCATGTTTCCGTGAGTTTTTTTTTATTATTGTACAGTTAAATTAGATAAAACCATATAAATTTGTCAAATCTAACACAAATTGATAGGATTCCATTTTGAACGTTTTCATGTCCTTGATTTTCGCAAACCACCTGATGTCACAATTGGTTAACCACTCAAACTGCATGGCAAAATCATCAGTGTTTTCATGCAATAGTCACATGTGGGTGGTGTTACAACCGATAATGTAAAAAAAATACAGATAATGTAAACAATCTTTGAACCGAAAATGTAAAAAAAAAAAAAAATACCGATAATGTAAAAACTGTTCAAACGAGGGTTCTGTATGTGTGTATGTTTGAGAGAGTAGGTAGGTAGGTAGGTAGGTAGGTAGGTAGGTAGGTAGGTAGGTAGGTAGGTAGGTAGGTAGGTAGGTAGGTAGGTAGGTAGGTAGGTAGGTAGGTAACATGGGCGTCCGCAGAAATTTTTACAGGGGGGCAAGGCCATTCATGGATGATCGAATTGTGTACACTATCTAAGCGGAGCGCCACCATAGGTTGGCGCGGAGCGTACAAGAAAATTTTAGGGCCTTACAAACCCTCCAGATGGCTGGAAACGACACTTGGCGAGTGTTATAAGCTGCATGTACCCAGCTCTGAAACAGGAATTTCATGTCTGTAATTTTTAGATTTTTAAGAATTTTCAATGTAAAAAATTGTTGAAGGGAAATCTGCCTATTTTCACGGCCTCGCACGAAAATGCATGATAAAACTTACGCTGTGAAACAGCCTATATAGGCCTTTATCCGTTACCTCTTTTGCTATTACTGGTCAAATGTCCACATATTTCACGAGTAGAAAATGACGCTGTGAGTGAAAATATTTTGATGATTTATTTTTAATTTTTTTTTATAATTTCAATTTTTAATTAATTTTTTCACAAGTTTGATTTTCCGGGGGGGGGGGGGCAAGTGCCCCCTTTCCCCCTCCCCTTCCGGACGCCCATGGTAGGTAAGCTGACAGGCGACAGGCGGGCAGAGCGGGGAAGCAAACAGGTTCGTGGATGGGTGCGTGTGTACATGCGTATGTGCCCATGTACCCTGTGTGAATTTATTAGTGTATACGCTCCAAACACAGTTGGGCAAACATAGCACATGCTACATTTTTGGGGAAGAAAATTGCTGAAGGTTGGGCGAAACATCCCGATTTTGCCTTATTATTATATAAATTTGTCAAATAAATTTAACGAAGTTTGCTAAAAATGTTTCATGAGCTACGTTTCCCCAACATTGGGTACTTTTCGCCTATCTGTTCTTAGAGTGTATAATTGACCTTGTTGTGTCTGAGTGTAGCCTTCATCACGGGAGTAGCCAGGACTTTTTATGGGGAGAGGTGGCCAACTGTATGACCTGATCGCCGTCCGGAGGATTTTTTGAATAATAAAGTACCCTAAGATATAGACTAATCTGGTACTAATATCATTTGCATCATTAGCATCATTTGATGACATCCTTTCTGTACCATTACAAAATATTTTTTAGAATTCGATTTTGGGCATGGCCCATGGCCTCCCTCTAGCTACGCCAATGGCCTTTACCTGGTTTATGACTGGGTTTGTAAATACCCACTTGTCGTTCTAGCTGTGGCGGTGCTACGGGGAGAGGAAAAAGGGGGGGGGGGAATTTCCCCACCAGAGTTTGTCCTTTTGCCTCCAACCAATAAGGTCAGTTAGGAGTTGGGTAAACCAAAAAAGTAAACAACGTACATCTCATGAGACTTAATTTTTCATCCAGATATATACTCTAAAACCTCATTGCTTCCGGAAGCTTTGTCCCCTGGACCCTCACCTTTAGGCGGTTTGGGCTCAGCTTCGCGTTGCGCCTGTAAATGTTTGCCTCAACATTATTCTTTTCATAATCATCATTGTGTTAATGACAATTGGGGCAAAGCAAGGGGTGTGATAGGTGACTTTGGTGACCTTTTGTTTGAATCCAGCAGGCTAAGTGAGTATGATAAATAACAGCGTATTGTCCGGCCACTTATATACTGAGCAATCTGTCCAACTAGACCGGGAGAGGGGGGCTTTTACGGCCTCAGAATAACGCAAACTGAAATGCTCCCGTTCGCCTTTACCGATCGATGCTCTCTTATTTTGACTCCGAAAAGAATGCAAATTCAATGACAAGTTTTACTTCGAAAGGTAGCGTAAATGGAATAAGACTGGATATAAAGACACAGAAGTTTCAGTTTTATCCTCATCAAGCACTACAAATCCTGCGTAAGCCACTGGTACGTCCCCATTGCCCGCTTTCTCCAAGTTCAGCCCCCCTTTTTGAAATGTCTGGATCCGCGCCTGTTCGAGATGATCTATTTTCTCTTCTAAAAATTTGGCTTCGAACACCGACAGTGACATTTGTCACTTTCATTAAGTTAGATGAACGATTTGTGTTCCGATTTATATCCATAGAAGCATTTCAGTTTGTCGGCAAAAGATTCTTCCGGGAGAAAAATGTAATTCTGCCCGAAAGACTATCTACTATAAGCAGAGCGCCACCATTAGTTGGCGTGGAGCGGACAGGAAATTTTGAAAAGCTGGACCCCAGACAGTTGAAAATGACAATTCGTAGGCCTATACACTGTTAGAAATTTCTCTGTAAAATTTACATAATTTTTATGGCAAATTTTTTTCCAACCAAATAATGTTTTTTTTACAGCCAGACTGTAATCATGAAAAAACATTAAGTGTTTGTTTTTTCTTTACAATTTTTGCATGTAAATTAGTTTACAATTGTCTACTGTAAAATCGAATTACAGAATTGTTCTGTTTTTTTTTTACCTTAATTTTATGTGAATTTACAGCCTATTGTTTTCATTCTCGGCGTTTTAATATTTATTATAATATCGCTTTTTTCCTTTCATATGTTATTACGTAACATACACTTCACCATTACGTAGATCAGGTATTTGCTTATCAACGTAATGTGTCGATACGAAGTTATTTTCAATCAAAACACAATGAGGATACTTTGTTATCACATTGTTGTCCAGTAGACTGCTATCTCTAGGAACTTTGTAATTGGAAAGTCACATTTTTGGTACAATATAATAATTGTTTTTAAAATAAATATGACAAAGAATGCAAATACATTGGTTGCAAACATTTCCAGACAAGGTAAACAATAAATTTATCACTTCCTGATTAAAAAAAGCCAAAAAAGATATTATTCAAAGCAACAGCAATCCCTTTGTTAGGAAAATGCCTACAAAATAAGCTCCACCCATTTATGCAAAATGAGATTTACGTCATAAAGTGGTAAATTTACAGACTCTTTCAAGTAAATTTGTGAAACGTTTTTAATTCGATCAAGTGCATGAGCGCCTGTGGCGATGAGTTGACATCAGTATACCAATTGTCAGTATAATAAATGTAAGTTAATTTTCAAATAGGGCCATAAATTTGCCAAAAATGTTTTCTTTTTTAACTGAAACTTCGCAGAACGATGCATGTTATATATTGAAAATTTTCTGGCTATTTCTTATTTGTTTGTTTGTTTGGGCTTATTTTTGTTTCTTTTTCAGCGTAAAAACAAAATGAATGTTTGTTAAATGACAGTATATTTATGTGAAATCAGAAAAATACAAAATACTGTTAAAAGTTCTGTACATTTACAGAAAAAGTTTTACAAAGCAGTAAAATTTGGTTAAAAAAGCAGACAGAAATGGTTTTTCAAATAAACAGAAAATACATGTTAAACAATCTTTTTTTATTGTAGAAATACAAAGTGTCTGTAAAGATACAGAAAATCTCTATTAAAAGTAAAATACAAAAAGTTTAAGTTAAAAAAGTCTGTAAATTTACAGAAATTTTTAACAGTGTACGTGGATCTAAGCGGTCCCTTTTTTGAGTTTTCGTTTACAGAAAATGTTCATTTGAAAGTAGAATTCTGCTAGGATTACTACACTCTGAAAAATTGGGCAAAAATTGTATGCAACTTTTGACCAACACTGGGTACACATGTGTCCTACCAAATGTTGGTCAAACCAACATGTAGTAGTCTGAAAATTATCCAACTGGCTAATTGGGCAAAATATTACCATGCAATTATTGGTTAATTTATCGATTTCACCTAACTCGGGTGATTGGATGAAGAACCACCACTGATTTATTTCAGAAAAGTTACCTCCCATTAGTTTACAAAGTTATCGGCACTGGTAATGCTAGTCTCTTTTTCTACTTTTCTAAAGCCCTCCAGACTATCTGGCAAAGAGCCGTTTAGCGAAACCAAACTATTAACTGTTTCCCGAAGAAGCTATATTACGTCCACTGAAGGTTTGATTTGATCAACGTCACGGCTCTCAGGTCATGTGTCAAGTATGGCTCCATTCTACACTGGATGAAAAGAACAGATACTGCACATGAATTTAGCCAAAAGGCGGAGAAGCTACTTTTTCTAAAGTCCTCCCGACCTTCTGACAAAGAGCTATTCTGCAAAACCAGACTTTAAACAGCAACGATATTTAGTCGCCGTGCAATCTCAGACTTGGCAATGAGAAATACAGACTTTCAGTAATTCCCGAACTTTTCACATTTCCTTACAAAGAGAATCCAGAATTTTCTCCCACACAAGCTCAATATCTTGAAAATTTTGCTTAAAAAGAGCAAATCAAAATTTTCGCGGGCCGCAAAATTACTTCCCATAGAGATGGTGTTCACACTTTTAACAAATTCGGAAAATTTGGCTGCTTGCCCTTTCCCCCTCCCGTCGAAAATGTCTAGCTATACTCCACTGAATAGAGGAAATATCATTAACAGTAGGAATTTCGGGCAGTCACAAAGACAAGTTCATCAATTCAATATATATTGAATTTAGACAAGAGTCGCAAGGAAGATAATTACATTAGCATGTTCAGTTCGGTTTCATAGTTTCACCCGAAGAGATACAAGCCCACCCATTTCATGCTATGATACATCTTATCTGGAAATGCTCTGATCAAAATAGCAACTGCTTTGATCCTCCTTCTAAGCCTGGAAAATACCATCTCCGGCTGTCTGACGATTCCTATTTTACAAACTTTTCCATGCACTCCGTGCGGACAAATGGTGGCGTTCCGCTTAAATAGTCTTTCTGGCTTATTTAGTTTGAGGTTGACGTTTTTCAACAAACGAAAACTCAAAATAACGACTGTTTAGATCATCCTTGCAATCCTGGGAAATGCCATTTTCGACTGTCTGACGGGTATGATTTGGTGGCCCTCGCCTTAGAAAGCTTTTTGGGCAGAACTGCATTCTTCGGGCATAAAAGTCTTCTGCCCCACAAAGTGAAATGATTTCGTACTCCTCTGCTTTCAGGCAACACTGTTTCTGGCTGTTTAACTGATGGAGGGGTTGCCAACTTTTCAAATCATCTGTGTATCATGCTAGTGCTTCACTTGGATGGTTCTTCCTCCAGAATAACAAAATAATGACTGCTTAGGTTCTGCTTACAAGCCCGGGGAATGACATTCCCGGCTGTCTGAGGGGTAGTGATTTTTCAAATTTTTAAAGCTCCGCGCCAGCTGATCGTGGCACTCCGCTTAGACAGTTAGATAGTCTGTTGGACACAATTGCATTTTTCGGACAGAGAATCTTCTTTCCCTCTTTTTCGTAGTCAACTGAAGTGCTTCCGTCCGTACGCCTATAGCTGTGTTTACCCTTTTATGGCGATATAACTTTCAATACATGAGACTTATAACATATGTTGAATGTCAGTGACGTGCATTACTTTTACATTAAGTGGAAATTGCAAGTGCTAACTTCAAAAATGCGAAATTTCTATTTAGTTTTATGTAGTCATTCCACGTGAAAAACAAAAATAGTTGCACCACTTTTCATATTCTCATTCGGGAAGTACTGTTTCCGACCATCTGAAGGGTGTGTAAAGTCAAAAATTTCCTTGTACGCGGTCCGCTTAGAAAGTCCTGCTAGCTTTCAACCCCTGGTTATCCTTTCCGACACAACTGACCTGCTGACCTGAATCCTGGATCCGATACTGGATATTATGCCATTTCGGAGTTGTATTGTGAAAAACTGTAATTGAAGTAAAACTCACAAATAATATTGTTGCGCTGCCCGAATTTTTGGAAGTTTTGTTGGTTTTTGTATGAAAATTTTACCGCGAGTACGACGTTTCTTTCCCTTTCTTAAGCATTTTTTTTTTAAGATTTCCGAAACGCTCATGAATTTTCTGAAAAATAATGCCTTTTTTAAACTCAAACGGCTGTCCGGTTTTTTGCAAAATCCCTTCCCGATTTTTCCCAAGTACATGAACGAATTTTAGCTTAGTAAACATCTCTTCTCATTAACTCCTTTAATTGCTAAATGTTTAGTGTTAAATAGCTATGCACTCTTGGAAGTTAAACGTGTTACAGATGGGAACAAAATTAGGCTTAAATTGCTAAAATCGTTTTGGAATTATTGGAATTTTGGAATTATACAAATTGATTAGAAAACCTTAAACATTCCCAAAGGTAATTCTTTCATTAATTTTGAATTTTGATTTGTTCAGGACCTTGATGAGAGGGATGCCATTGAGAACAGAATTGATACATTTTTTAACAATGGATGGTTCCGACCGGTCTCAATGAAAGCGCTCGCCGAGGCTGGATTTATGTTCACTGGAAACGGCGATGCAGTTAAGTGCGTTAGTTGCGGAGGTCAAATATCAGAATGGAACGCAGGTGATGTACCTCTTAAGAGACATAAACAAAACTTCCCAAAGTGCAGTTTTGTTAAATATAAGTGCAAGCAAAAGAAGAAACAGAGAGACGATCTTTCTTTTGACGGTGCTCGACGTCCGGGAAATGAAGATTTAACCGATGAAGGTGATGATAACGATGGTGACAACGTAATATTCATCAGTGAGTTTGATCGACTCATGACCTTCCGTGATTGGTCGCTCTTAAGTCCTGTAGACCGATATGATTTAGCTGCAACAGGATTTTACCGGGTTTCGTCATCTTCAGAGGCAGTGCAATGTTATGCTTGCGGGATTAAAGTAGAAGATTGGATTCTTGGGGATCAACCAAAGAAAAAACATAAGAAATTGAATGCAAAATGTCCTCACTTGCAAGGAAAGAATATTTATGTAAATGAACATCTCCACTCATCTGAGAAACAACAGGCTGTTAATATAAATATTCAAGATGAAAGAATAAAAACACGGTCTTCTTAGTAACTTCAGTCAGGGAGGTGTATCTAATCACACCCCCCTGCTTCAATATATGCTTCTTTAGACTTTAGAAGTGTATGAAGTGTAAACTTGGAGGTTCAAAGATTGTACATAGACGAGTCGGTAAGTTACGTAGCCTCTCAGGCTACGTGTACGGAATCGTATTTCCATTAATGATGTTTTACCAAGATTACGCAGCTTCTAAATGTTCCGGTGCAAACAGAATATAGTTCCAAGATATTTTAGAAATCTGAAGAAATATAGCAAGGAAACATGAAAATCTTTGTGAAGTTTCCACTGCCATATATAAAGTCTACATAATTAATCACATTTAGACGTTTAACTTGGCTTTTGGGGAAAAAAGAATCATGATTTGGGCCACATGCGCTGGCGAACTGGAATTAGAAAATGTCGTTCTAAGACACAGTGATGTTCTTGTATTTTTATCGGTCTATCTTTATATCTCATACTTTGTAACCCATCACTGGCATGTATTATTGACTACATACGTCAAACCAAGACACGCCACGTTCATGACTTGCGTAGACCAACCAGAGGTCTTGATGAAGGTATTCCCTTGTACTTCCAAAATTAGAAATAAATAAATGAAATCCTTGTGAGGTTTGCAGTCACGGTGAATCGTACAGCCTTCTACAGATTTCTAGGATTTTAGGGCGTGATGATCAGTGGTATATATAGTTTGGCATTGTGTTTGTGATCCGCCAAGGTATTTGTTTGGGTTTGGGGTTTCTTTAATTTCTTAATGCATCCTTTTACGTATTAAAAAGTTCGCTCGATCAGTGGCGATTCACACCCCAAAAAACACGAAAGCATGTTGTCTTTCAACTTTGTGTGCTACAGTGTACACATTGTGGAACTTATTGAGTAATGTAGCTAGGCCTAGGTTTGTTTCGTAATCTGTTATAGCTTTGTTCGGTTTGTCTGTTTTCACCGTTTCATTTCATGAGCATGTAAAAAGCATCATAGAACTTTCATTGATACAGCTGCATGAGAGACTCGATGTCAACGAAGGTCAGAAGGTTCAGTTTTGTGAATTGTGAGCTTTCGGCCCAGGGGTGTAGCCCATTTCAGCGGGCAAAAAAGGGAGGCAACGTTTGACCTGCCGTGCAAGTCCTCAGTTCTAGGTCGCTAACTGAGGCTGAGTGTGTCACAGGTGTCATGCTTTATGCGGTCGAAATCTTGTTAATCAGCAATTGCCATGAACTTGCATGTCACCCTCAGTTAGCCAGTTCCATTATGCGAAGCACACTAACATTTTTCAACCTGATTAAAAATAGAAATGAGACGGCAGCAGGGAAACGATTAGCGTAGGTACGGTACTTTAGTCATGTAATGTCTTCAAGGGGTTGTGGGCATTTGGACGCGTCCCCCAATTATATTTCACCCCTAAATAAATAAACTTTGAAGAGTATTTAATGAATACTTATTTGTAAGGAGTGGGGTCAGGGCAGGTAATATTTGCAAACATGCTCGAAAATATCGCTTCCTGTCATCTTGGACGGATGTGTTTTCGGCCAAAGATTTTCCGGTAGGTCTTGTGCGAACTTAAAAATGGAGCTTTGCTTAAATAGTATATTTCCTATTAAAAGCGTATATTATTTTCCACAAATCATTAACCTTATCGACGCCTCTTGTTGTGACTCTCTGATTACGTGAACTTCATCACATGTGAAAGACACAAGTCAAATGTTTTGATATTTGGATTAACGTTTACAATCAGCTTCTCAGTGTCTCAATCTCCTGCCATTGTAGAAATTGGAATCAACTTTATTGTCTATCATTTGAAAAGATTCCTTTGACTAGTTAGTCCTTACTGCATCGTCAGTTTTCGAAGCCATCCTTTGCCTAATGTCTATTTTCGTTGCGTTATAATGATGATGGGGCAATACTACAACCATCAAGAAGGAAAGTAGTTCAAACAGGCTCAGAAATGAGATTTTCATTGATTTGAAAAGCACTTAAATGCCCCAAATTTCCTGCTAGCTTTCTACTGATGACGTCGCTCCGCTTGGATAGTGTATGTCATACATATAAAATGATCCTAAATCGTCATATCGTGATAAAGCAGTAAACTCATTACCGTGACTTCTCTTCCTTGGAAATGAAAACCCTAGCTGTTAGTTAGTATTTATCATGTTTCTTCATTTGTCATTTGGTATTGTAGAAGGCTTACACTATCTATCTGTAGCCAGGGTAAGGTATCAAAATAATCAATTATGTTACATCAAGAATACTCGAATATCTTGAACAGTTTGTTTCTTTTTTGAGATTTACAAAAGACACTCTTCATAGCTGTGCACAACATTACATGAAGAGCTGATTGGAACTTTTGAAAGCATTACGAAAAATGTTACCTTTAGTGGAGTCATACTCCATCGTCGCTGCGCATGGATAATTGATGACGTGATTTCCTACTCGTATCTGCCTGTTTTTTCTTGCACTGTAAACACAAATTAGTCAAGTGGTGTCTGAATTGACTAACCACATTATTCATTCCTATTTGACTAATTTGTGATGATCTCTGACTAATTTCGTAGTAATGGATTAAAGGACTTCAGTCAAAACGTGGGCAAAGAGGACTAATATTTGTTAAAAACTAATTCAACTGGGTGAAAATTAGTCAACTATTAGTCAATATTGTTGATTAATGTGATTAGGTCTTCAGGCACTATTTTACGTAACTTTGTGTTTGAAATATGGGGAGGGGGCAATTCGAAGTCTACTCATCAAAGCCTTCAGTAGGTCAAGTTTCAGGGAAAATGGCATATGAGAAAAAAACTACCGTACCGACAGAGAAAAAGTCAATGGGAACATTATTTAAAGAGAAATTGTATTTCCTCTACTCCGTGATTGCCACCTATGTTTCTCTGTGAAAATGAACACAAATTGATTTCTATTTTAAAATACTCACAATGCTTACTTAATAAATGATATTAAACATGTCATGTCATTATATTGCTCTTTTTCAAAGGAAGCGTCGTATGATCCACAACACATTTTAAAAATCGTCTTCTTTTAGATAAACGAACGGTTTGGGGTCGAACGTAAGAGCCTCCGCCTCTCACGCGGAAGGCCGGGGTTCCATTTTCAGGTTGAGTCATACCAAAGACCCTAACATGGAACCTACTACCGATGTGTGTGATGCTCCGCATAAGCGGTGGAGTAGGGATAACAAGCCAGTGAGCCACAACTGGGAAAAAGGCCGTGAAATATTGTCCTTTATATGGATCATATATATCACCTCATCAAGTCTTCCATGACCAAAAGTATCATGTAAAAAATTTGGAACACCATAACTTCCAACAACAGTATTTTCCTTGCCGTAGCTAAAGGTTAGTAACCTCAAAAGTTTCTCTATAATTTGTAGTGAACGGAAAAGTGATAACCAACTATTAAAATATCACTAACAACGTTGTGTAAAATATTCCATTCACAAAATTTTACAATTACTTCACATGTTCCCAAAATTGCAAGTAATTGATTTATATATTGACATAGAAACATAAACATAAATTGCGAGATTTCAATTAAAATGTTTTGCATGACAACATAAAATCACTGCTTTCTTAAATATATTTTTATACAGTGATTACACAGAATAATCCCCAAATGTTTCCTTTTTATACTCATTGTGATACTTCAGAATAAAATCGTCTTGTAAAATCCAGTGATTTTTGTAAGCACTACAGTCAAGAAGATCGAAGCGAACGGTAATGTGACCATGCCATGTGACCGGCACAAACCGAACGTAACGTGCGACGATTGTTCGGTCCAAGAATCGACGAGACACAGTATTGCGGTCAAAGGTTCCTTCAATAACCTGTTTAGAAAATAAGTAAGAAGGTAAAAATGCAGAAATCCCTATAAATCTGATCATGACAAAAGCAAGTCTTCGATTCTCTTATATGACAACATCAGAAAATGTGGAAAAATTCTGATATCAAAAGATCTCGTGATTTAAAAAAACCTTCCACACTCTTTACATTGCCGGGTGCCTTTGTAAATTTTATTTGGAGCAAAGGTTAAAGGTTAAAAACAAATACAAAACAATTTAATATATAAATCCTGCACCACCGTGATTGTAATCGACATTTTATCATTGTTCTAAGTTTTACTGAATAAGAACAGTCGATGCCAGCATATAACAAGGAATTTTCTGATTGGCTGTTAGTGTTGTTGTTGTTGTATTAATTTATTGTTTGGTAGTGCTTGCGATTAATTTGTTAGAAGAGATTCACTTTTAACCCTTTACCGTTGTGCTCCGATCGGGGCATATTTGCGCGCCTCGGGAGTGGGCGGAAAAGCGGACGTAGCCCGCCCCGCATCGGCTTCCGTAGGCCATTGACCCCGTGACCGTAGACCATTGTCTCTCTCGCTGTTGTGGCCGAATTTTCGGGTAGCTACTCGCAGTTTCGAGCTCCGCGTGAAACAGTAAAGATGCGCGACAGCCGAGCTCTCCGCATGGGTCCTTTTGGACCCAAACAACGGTAAAGGGTTAAACAGTGGTCCAATAAGAATGATACATTTTTACCTGTGTACTGTAGAAAACAACTCCATCGTTAGGAAAGAGAACACGAAATGATGTAACCCACTGATCGCAACATCCACCACGCCCCTGGAGAAGTACCCCAGTCACTTTACAGCGTCCATATCCAAAGTCGACTTGAATCCATTGATTTCTGTAAACGAAATTTATAAATCGGTTGATAAATGACCATTGCGGCTTCGGACAGCTGCATAGAACTTTGACTGTGAGATTGCGAATAAAATCTTAGAACCTTATTCCGTAATGTTAGGTATAATACTTTAAATATACGATTGTGTAGCGTTAATGATGACTCACTTCACTACCGCAGGAACTTTATTATTTCATATTATTTACCAGTATTATCATTAGAAAAGAAAACAAATTTTTCGTTTGTCGGAATTCCGAGACAGTATCTCAGAATTCTGACTTTGTAACTCCGAATTCTGAGAGACGGTATCTCAGAATTCTGACTAATGTTTTGTGTGTACACTATTTGCACCGATTCTAGTTCATATACCCAGCTTTATGAAAAGCTTAAAGTGTACATGGGTCAAGCGCTACTGTAACAATAGTAATAATCCCTGGAAAACTTTTTTTGATATTTCTTTGGCGAATGTAGGAAAAAAGTTTTTCTTTCATTGCAATTGCAAAACCAGCGATGCCCCAATTATTAAAAATACTTTTATTAAAGAGGTTGTTAATGCGTGGTGTATACTGACCTTTTGTCCTCCGACAGAATATTTTGAAAATCAAGTTATCTGGAACAATTCTTTTATTCGTATAGATAATAAACCTGTTATGTTTTATAATTTATTTCGCAAAAATGTCATATATGTAAGAGATTTTTTCGATGATAGAGGTATGCCATTGACATATGGTGATTTTATGACTCGTTTTGGTATCAATAGATTCCCCTTTTCACTATACTTTGGTTTGATTAACAGCATTCCAAGAGGGTGGAGACCTAGAGAAGGGGCAGAAGGTAGGGCTAATAATGGCAGCTGTTGGTATGAAAGGGTTATGAACGCTTCCTCTACTTCACAGTTCATTTATAATAATCTTATTGAGCAAATTACATGTCGCCCAACTGCAATGTTTAAATGGGAAAAAGATTTCACTGACCTCACAAATCAAGACTGGCAAAATTTTTCTGAAATGGCCCGGGTTAATACAACTGAAACGAAACTACATTACTTACAGTTCAGATTTTTACATAGAATTATAGTTACTAATAAATTACTTTTTACTATGCGGAAAGAAGAAAGTGACCTTTGCTCTTTTTGTTACTCAGAAACAGAAAGTTTAGAACATTTATTTTGGGATTGTCGTTTGGTTTCAGGTTTTATTTTGGATGTAGAAGAAGTCATCCTTAAGAAAAAGTTTTTCTTTTCCAAACAAGATATATTTTTTGGTTTTAACCAGGGTAAAAAACACCCATATAACTTTTTAATTTTACATATGAAAAACTATATTTATCAATGCAAGTGTAAAAAGGCGCAACTTTCAATTCAAGAATTTCTTTACAAGTTTAAGTTTGCTATTAAGGTAGTAAGGTTCAATTCAAAAAGAAGAACAAGCAGATCAAGAACACAGATCAGTTACTATGATTTATGTGATGTGTTTTCAGACTTAATTGATACGTAAACTGCTTATGTCAAAGTATGCATAGTTTTTGTGTTTCTTCTTAATGTAAATTCATGCCTGTCTTACTTGTTTATATGAGTTCTCTTCTTTATAATTTACCGTCTATATGTATAGCATATGAATAAAAAGGAGGAAAAAAAAAAAAAAAAAAAGATTCTAGTTCATTGGACAGTTGGATCACTCGGCCGGATCGCCGGAACTCGGCAGAACTCCTTCGGGAGTATTGTTTGGTTTTCGCCCCCGGCTCTTTGTCAGAGAGTCGGAGGGAGCTAAGACGATGTAACTACTTATTACCTTATTACCACTACGTTATATAGCTTTAAAAGCATGCATTCTTGTTGATCAGTTGTATTTTCTCCGATCCATCAACAGCATAGTGTGTTTTTGTTATTTTCTAGTAATCTGTATAAGTTTACCTTGTATTAATTCCATCCTGATTATTCCATTAGAATATACCTTCCTTAAAGTACTTTTTAACCACTTTTTTTCAATAAGTTTGTAAATTGCATGTGAAGTTTTTCCAATTAACTCAAAGAAAGGTTCTTATCAAGGGGAGATCGTCAGGGTTACCCTTTGTCTCCCGCTCTTTACATTCTTTTTATAGAGCCCTTTGCTCGTTACATTCAGATGTGTCGCGTCGCGATATCCTCGGATAAACCCTTCCAGTAGTAAAATTTGTCCATTATGCTGATGATGCCGCGTGCGTGGCTACTTGTGACAGAGACATTAAATATTTATTCAATACCTTTACTCATTTTCAAAATGCTACCGTCAATATGAACAAAACGTGTGGGTTGGGGTTGGGTGGTTTCGCTGGAAGGAGTTGCCGGCAAATATTAAGTGGAGTGATGAATTCATTTCATTAAGATAACTGGGGTGTCCTTTGATAGCAAAAAGCGGTCCTGAACAATTAAACTAGCCGTCTTAAAAAGGCGAAAACATGTCCTCATCTTTGGCAAAATAAGAATTTATCTCTTCCTTGGAATAACCAACGTTTTAATTTATCCTTTGTTTTATTATTTGGCACCGGTTTTCCCAGTGCCGGAGAACATTAGTCAGGATCTTGATAAAGTGGTTTTTGGTTGTATCTGAAAAGGGAAAACTGAGTTGGTTGCGAGGAAGGTAGTTTGTATATGAAAGTTCTACGGGGGGCTTGGACTAGATAAATTCATGGAAAAGATGAAAGCCTTACTTATCAAGCCATTGATACCTTTATTGCGGGACGACGTTCCGCTTGTTCATTCCTTTTTTATTAGGTTTTTTCATTGCTGCTAATAACTTGCGCCCTTTTGCCCTCATTTGTATTCTAAACCCAACTGTAACACCGGCAGTTTATCACTAGTTAGCGACAATGTTAGGTATTTGTACACCAAGCAAGGACAAAGATAAAGTAAATGAACTTTCTTCCAAAGAGAAACCGGTTAGTGGTGGTGAAAAATCCTGTACTAGAGTGTGTGTGTGTGTGTGTAGGGGGGGGGGGGTTGAAAAGCAGTTTCAAACCCTATTATGGATTAGAGACAGATTGATCTTTCGTAAAAAGCTAAGGAATGAAAAGTGTAGTTTTAGCGGGGTATGTAAAGCTCGGAACTGTGGGAGGTTAAAAACCACACGTCACATCTTTATGGGAGTGTCCTAAAACTTATGATACTCTTTTATGGGTTCACTCCCTAGCAGGCAAAATGCTTGGTGGACATTTTCATTTTAACCTTAACCCAGTGGCGGATCCAGGAATTTTCAGTGGGAGGGGGGTCTGCATGTGGTTGGGACATCAAATGTACATTGAGCGAAGCGCCACCATATATATGCCTGTTGTTTAATCTCTGATGCCTATTAGAATTCAGAAAATGGGAAATGGGGGGGGGGTGGTAGGCAGGCATCCAAATTTTACCCGATTTTTAAGTATGATTAGCACTCTACTAGGGGCGTAATTTGCAGTGGGTGGAGCTCGCTGAAATTTTCTCCCTTTCCAAACATTTAAAAATATGAAGCTTGTATTGCAGAAAAGCTTGGATGCTGGGTTTCCTGCAAGGAAATTTTAACAGTTGGGGGATTACTGAAGAATTTACATTTTCTATCGGCAAATCTGAGGTGGGGCGGCGACCAAAGATCGCTGTTGCTACATAATGTTATCCAACGCCTACGTAATGAGGCTCTCCGACGAAATTTTTTGAGCTTATATTGGAGAAAGTATGGAATTTAATGAAAGAAAATTTATGAAAATAGCACTGTACATAGTTAACGGTGTCACTTGGTCATCTGGTGTCAAAAGTGTAGCAAATTTCCGATTTTGTCACTTCCAGAGTTCGGAAAAGTACCAAAGTGAAGGTACGAGTGAGTACTTCTGCTATGGAATTGCAATTTGCGGCTCGCGAAGCGCGCGGAAAATTTTGATGACGAATATGGAGCTTTTAAGGAAAATTGATGGGAATTTTGTAATTTCATGAGTTGTCAAAATCACACCGTAGACTGGTCTAACAAGTGGCTAATATCCGAATTCATTTTTAGAACCCCCTGCCCCTCCTGGATGTTTAAGAAAAGGGGTCAGAGATGCAATATGGTGCAAAATGTTTCAAAATTTTGAGCCACTATAAAACTCACACGTTTCAAAACAGTCTTTAAAGTGTGGGTAAACATTACTTCAACGGGCTATACGGTCTATGTGAATTTAAATCCGGGTGTACTTTGTTACCGTTACACGGTTTAGGGCTATGTCACGTGTAAATTGTACGAAGGGTCATGTAGTATGGTTCACCCTCCATGACCTTTAATAGGGACGTCATCTTATTTGTTAAAGCAACTCTCCCTTCCTTTTGTTCTAGATTCCCAGGGCCCTTTCTGTTTCCCATCACTTGTTACCGGTGAACGTTACAGACTACCTCGCCCTAATTCCACTTGTATGCTGTATCCCATATTTTCAAGGTGTGACCAGTTTCTCCCTCTACAGCCTTCTCATTGGTCATTTTTTAGATCAGCACATTTCTTCATTATTTAATTTGGTGCGTCACAACTTTTAACCAATCTGGGGAATGCATGTGTTCCGATCTCCCCGAGACATCAAACCTTCGAGCTTGGTCACACTCATACACTGGTGCAGCAGACCTCAGACGACGAGCACCTGAGGCAATCTGTATATAATTCTTTTTTTTTTTTGCCGGCTGTTAATCGAACGGAATAGAACCGTCAATCATCTTGAATCAGAACTAAATCTTCTTCTCATCTATTTATTCATACCTCAACCCTTATTGCCTACGCACTCTGCAACATCCCCGTACAACCCTTTTTTATTAACGATTGGCCTATTATCTGACAGTAGTCGTAGCCCCACGTATTGACATAGACACACATGCGATGTCACAAAAGCGTTACCAACGGCCATTGGCGGAAAACGCCAGATTAGCATTCCTCATTGCGCAATGTCTAAACAAAACGGGAATTTACCAAATGATAGGGAAGATGGATGCATTATAATTTACATTTTTCTTTTATTTTGAAGAATATGACACAAAAATACGGTAATCAAATAACGTAACAACTATATCACTTGTATTTTTAAAATTAGGCCTAGGTTACTATTAGCCTGGCGATCTATACAATTTTTACCATCCCGGTGGGGGGGGGGGGGTATGGGTCTGCCACTGCCTTAACCCTTAACCGTTGGACTCCAATCGGGGCATATTTGCGTGCCTGTGTCATGCAACGTTCTCCCCCTGTTCCAGTTAGGATTTAAGGTGAGATTTTCCTCCTTTGTCATATTATTGCCTATGCCTAACGTTGACCTAACCTGAGTAGGTTTTTTTTTCTAAAAGTCCCCACGACTCTGTGGCGAAGAGCCAAGGGACGAAAACCAAACGATTACTCCCGGAGGAGTTCTGCTCCTTTAAGGAGCTTAACGTCCCAAATGGACAAGTACGCCCTCCAAAGGGCAAACACTGAGTGGTCCCGCTCTAGACTTGCTGAATAGAACAGAAGCCACAACCTGGATGCAGTTTAACGTCATGTCCAGGACGGAGTATAGTCCTAGGTTGTTTGTGTATAGGCCATCCGTCGAAGATACTAAACGAATGCTATCCACTGTTTCCATACGTGTACTTTACTTTCATTTGGGCATGTACGCAACTACGCATGGCTATAGTTGTTATTTATGAATAATCCTACACAAACCTACTTTCATTGGTCCATGCTTCTGACTGATTGGCTCATTACAGCGGAAAGAACTCGAATTTCATTTGGAAAAACGAATTCAACAATTGCAATTCGGACAAAGATTACTCACAAAAGAAGCTATAAGACTGCCCTTCTAAGTATGTTAGAACCTGTTTAACAGTTTCCAACTTCAGCTCTCTGGCTCTCGTGCTATCACGGTGTTGGAGGTTTAAGTATTTCTTTATACCAATCTCGTAGTTCCGCTTTAAGAGTTCCAAAATCTGAAAATCTCAACAATTTAATGATCTCTACGGCTTCTATATAACATCTCGGTATGCCTATAACACCAGAAATAATTGGGCTCTATTAGTCCTGATTTAGTTTTACTGTAAGTTCAACGATTTCAGAATGGCGACCGATCATCGTTAAAAATACAAACGAAGATTGTGCATTTCCCAGGAACATGTAAGGCTTTTAGAGTGTGAGTTATCAAAAAAAAAAAAAAAAAAAAACGAAAAAGATGATATCAAATCCCTCGTAACAATCCCCTGCCTTTCTCGATAACATTTAACACCTATCAGCATGTTTTTTGAACTGCAAAAACAAAAAGAAAACATATGTAAATGACGGTTTTATATGACCACAGAATAAAGGTTGAAAGTGTAAACGCTTTTACACTTAGCAGTTATCGTAAAATTACTTATTATGAACATTCAACACAAAATTTCGACTCTCCCTTAATAGTTATTATCCAATCCAATTCAGAACTTTATCTTCGTTTCGTTCGTTTCGTTGATTTGTTGTCAAGAGTTCTACTCCCCCAAAACAACAAAAGCAAGTTACCTAAAGTAGTTGTGTAGCAAACACAATTAAGCAAAAAGAAAAAGAAAAAAGGACAGAAAATTCAATAAACTAAAGGGAAAGGTAATAATTAAGAATACAAGACCAGAACTAACCCTTACAAAAACCCCTCTTAACAACCCGGCCCCCTCCCACGGTCCCCCTCCCACCCATGAAAGCCCTAGGCTTTCCACAAACAAAATGCGCATAGTGACAAAAACATGTATGATGCATGCACTTGAACAGTATGAATAGTCAACCATGAAGTTTGAACCTTATAAAAAATGATGATGAAGACAACTGAAGAATTAGTACAAAGCTATGTAGTTCTGGGTGAAACCTCTTCGAAAAGAATTTATACTTGGCCTGTTAATTAATGAATTAGGTAATGAGTTCCACAGTTTTATAGCTTTGTAGCTTAGGGTCAACTGTGAGGATGAGGTACGGGAAACAATAGTATGCAGGAGAAAAGATTGACGAGTAAAATAGTTGTGGACTGAAGAATTTTTGGTGAAGAATTCTGAAAAATGATTTCGGTAAAAGGCTGTGCATGAAACGATAGGTGAAAGAAGTAATGTTGAGGTTGATCATATCGAACAGTTTCAATAGATTAAGAGACTTATACAACTCGCTGGTGTGGTCACGGGGTCCGGACAAAGAAATATAACGAAAAACTCTCTTTTGCAAAAGAACCAGTTTGTGAAGGCAGGAGGTTTTTGTACACGACCAAACTGTAGAACAATATGTTAGATGAGGATACACAAGAGTAAGGTAAATTGTACGGAGAATACCCCTTGGCAACAAATGTCTTAATCTACCAATTACTCCGATTCCTCTGGCAATTTTTGAAGAAATATGATTGATGTTCTCTTGCCAGGTGAGCTTGCAATCAATAATGACACCGAGAAATTTTACACTTTTGGATGGATCAAGATTTTGCCCATTTATGGAGATATTGAATACATGATGATGAATATTATCAAATACCATACAATTTGTCTTACTGATTCCAAAAGACAGCTTATTTGCCATGAACCACTCAGAGAATAGGCTAAGTTCATTAACAACTTTGATTTCTTTCAAGTTGACGAGGGCCATTCCCAGTAAAGAAAATGTTTGTATCATCAGCAAATAGTACAATTTCTGCTTTTTAGAAATCATATAATTCATATAAATAATAAAGAGCAAGGGCCCAAGAATTGAGACCTGCGGTACACCACATCTTACAGTTTGAAATTTTGACTTTACATTGTTAAATGATGTAAATTGTAACCTTTTAGAGAGATAGCTTTTACACCAGTTTAGGCAAATACCTCTTATACCATAGCGTTCAAGTTTCTGTAAGAGAATACCGTGGTCAATTGTGTCAAACGCCTTTGAAAGATCAAGAAACACCCCAATACATGTATTATTATTGTCAATAGCACTGCGTAATTTTTCAACAGCTTCAATAAGAGCAAATTCAGTTGAGTGACCTGGACGAGACCCGTATTGGCTGTTGGTGAGAACATTGTTTTTTGTAAGAAAAGTTTGTACTCTGTTGAACATCAGTCTTTCTAAAAAAAATTGAGAAATAGATAAAACTGAAACTGGACGGTAATTGACAAATTGATTTTGATCACCTTTTTTGTAAATAGGGACAACTTTAGCAATTTTTAGTTTTTCTGGAAAGATTCCCACATTGAAAGACAAGTTAAAAATATATGCCAATGTTTCGGAAATGTACGGTATTTCTTTACCCACCCGATGACCTTAGTTATAGCATAGTCGACTCTTATAGTTTAGTCTTTAATTGTAACCGCCTCTACTGAGGGGAACAATTTTGTAATACACCTTCAGAAAATGTTTTTCCTCACTTGAAGTTTGATAGTCCGGACATTTCCATTTCTTCAAGGAAATATGCCTACTTCGATCATCCCGGATAAGGGCTGATATCGATGGCAACTACAATAGCACATCATACTAAAAAGGTTATTAGGTTAATCAAAGGCGGTAGTCACTCACAAAGCTGATTGGGCAATAAAGCAACTTTGCCACAAATGTCATACATCAACTTTTGTACTCGCTTCTAAAGTCTCCATTGTTGAATTTGAAACTAAGGCAACAATGGCCGACACTTTTTATACTTGGTTTATAGATTGTTATGGTTAAGGGGATAATTCTATCCTTTCTGAGGGGTCAAAAGTCACTTGAGTCAACAGATATAAAACTGCGAAAACCCCGTTTAAAGCCATGTGAACGCCAAAAGAAAACAGGGGTCTTGTCAGGTCACCAGCGATCAGTCTTGAAAGTGGAGTCACCAGATGGAAACTATGCGCAGTTTCCCAAGATTTTCTTGGATCATCATATGGGTACCCCTAGTGGTCAAAGAGTGAGTTTCCTAAATAATTTGCAGAACCATTTGAGGGTCACTAAAGCTTGAAAGATAAATTTTCCAAACTACCAAGATCTTTACATGGAGTCACCAGAGTCAAGATTGAAGCAAATTCTCTATGGAATGGCCTTCTTACCTAGTGCTACTAGAAGTCCAAAAGTAACATTTCCCAAGAATAATCAAGGTCGTTTTCTGGAGTCTTCAGGGGTATCATATAACATCAAAAAAATTCCTTTTAATGCATTGAGCTTGTATATCAGAAGTGTAGAACTTGAGGCGTTAAACTCCCAACTAATTACAAACAAAACATTGAGCTAACAGTTCTCATGAAAATGAAAATGTCGCATTGTGCGTTTCACACTGATCAATTCAACTTGAATACCAGAAAATTTTGCTGGACGCTTTTATTGTCTGGCTAATTCACGTTGTGATCTTAATGATACAAACACCATTACAAGTACACGCGGGCGAGAGGGCGCACACACGGCATGACCACAGTATAATTGTTTTGCATCGCTTCCGCAGGCATCGAAAGGTGGTCAATGAAAGGAGCCTGCAAATAGCATTTTCCTGAAAATTAAACTCTTTCACAAGGCAAGGTACGCTGAACAAGCATTAAATCCAATAACGTTGCGGGAAAAGTTATGCCAGAACACTAGATCGTAAAAATATATCTCGGTGAAAAAGAGTTTTTAGTTTTAACTTCACACAACGTAAATCTTTAAATATTAATCTGGTGATATGTAACTCTTGGTTGCTAATTTCAGGTAATGCAATTTTTAAAGTAAATCCTTAAAAGTTCCAGGGTTTTCAACAATTCAAAAATTAATTAACACATGGCGAAAATAATACTTTGATCGCCGGATAACTTAACAAAAAGGTCAATAAGAAAATAACAAATATATCATATCTTAGGAAAATAAAAACAAGAAAGTCTCATGCACTTTGCTGAGGACATTAGCCTAGCCATTGGGTGGGGAAAGCGGTACCCCACCGTTATCATACTTGGGTGATTTTTCACGATGTTTTTCTTTTATATGTGGCAAATAGGCCTGTGATGTGTCATTTTCTGGCCAGGGACGTCGATTTGATTTTGAAAGTGGGGAACGTCTTTCCTTACACTTCTTCCTATCATAGTGAAGATTCTAAGAGGAGGGGCACAAATTCAAAGTCCTGCTAAATGTTTCAATAGTTGGGGTATTCCAAAAATTGGGTTTACACTCCATTGTCCAAAGGAAAACCTGCATGCAGATTCAGCCAGGGGAGTAACTATTTTCCGACATGAGGGCCAAGCAACCTTACTAGCTGGGGGCAGCTACTCTAAAGCCCGCTACGGATACAACGGGTTGCAAAAATTATGGAGAACTCAAAATATAAAGCGCACGCAACTTGCCAAAAGTATGGTGTACAGTGAAAATGATTTTGTCTTATTCATGGATCTGTTTTACCTAAGAGCAAACCAAGGAACCAAGAACCAAGAAAATTTGATTGTGCGACCGCATGGTCTGCGTGTATATTTGCCCGTTGCCACCATGGTAAGGCTGAAGAAAGGATCTTCCAAAATGTAGGAAGGAAAGGTTAGAACTTTTCAGCGTTTTTTTTTTTGTGTTTCTCTAGAATCACAACTACAATATTTGTGGAGCCTTTAATGTTGAATTAATCCAATGTGCTTGGAATGGCCGGCGTCAAACTAAACGGAACTGAATTGTTGCGCTCAAAGTGCGCGAAAATGTTTAAAGCTATAAAGAAAGAATTGATATAAAACTTATTGGCTTGGAACTGAAAGAGAGCCATGTGAAATGGTTTCATGTCACAAAACGTGTGGGGGTAAATGAGGGGACACGTCCCCGTCTCCCTCCTAAATCGACGCCACGTACTCAGGAATTTAGTCGTTCAAAATTCTGAGAGCAAAATTGTACTAGGCTAGATGCCTGGTTGCGGGGGTAACAGATGTTGTGCAAATGAAATACAATTGTCATATGGTTTGTCATTCAGGTAGGAAATCGTTTTTTTTAAATGATATATTTATGAAAGCCTGCCAAGTTTTAGAAGTGCTACGTTTGAATTAACCAGTCTCAAACAGAATCAAGTATTTGCTTGCATCTCTAAAAGGAAAGAAATGTTTTATGAATACTTTGTGAGTAAATCCTATAATTCACCAATCCTTTATTGTTTAGCTGTGAAACAGCACTTTTAAAGTAATAAAATCCATTGACGAGACGAAAAATCTGACACTAGTGTTTTACTGTACAATATAATTTATGTCGTTTTATGATACTTTTTCTGCAGAGGTGTAAATATATAACTGTTACCAGTTGTAAATCAGTACCTATCTACACCGATAATTGTTTGTAATTGCCAAAATAACAGGTAGTAATTTTGATGGATTCATGGTGACCACATGGTGACTACTGTTGTGTGTGTGTGTGTACAGAAGAGACAGAAGGGGAGCCTAACAGCTGAAGAGGAATCCGGTCTGGGATCGAAAAGCTTTCTTTTCTCAAGTAATTCCTCTTAAAGGGGAAGTTTAAGCAAAAATTTAGTCTTCATATGCAAACGAGGAACCAAATCTAAACATAGTAGTGAAAACTCCATTCAAATTGGACATGTATTTCTCGAGATATCAGTAAATGAAAGCATTAGAGTTGTGTTCCAACGTGAATTTGAGGGCAGCAAATATTATATCACTTCCTCACTTTGACAAAGAATGCTTGCTTTCCCTTTGTTTTCCAGACTGTTGTGCTGACCTTGCAGTTAATAGGAGTAGGGTTTCCCTTTAGGGAATGCAAAGTTTGTAAAGTTCTGATGCTGGTTATAAAATCATTTTTTGATAATATGTGGTTGATGAGGAGAAAATTGGGTGAAAAGTTTAAAAGAAAACAAAAAATATCCATTAATGTGAGGATATCATGTCAGATGTGCTTGCTTTAAGTTCACTTTTTGTTGAAAATATGACAACTTTACCTGCTTATATCTTGACAACCACACGTAGGATGGATTTCAATGCAAATTTCACCAAAATGCTCAGAATAAAAACCCTTTTAACATTTCAAAACTTGATCGGACCTTAAACCCTTCTTTTAAGCGTTGGAAGTGGTCTCCACAAATCTATCAAAATTATCGATTATGACGCTGGCCAGAATCAGGCATTTGACTATGTCAATTACTTTCAATTGTTCAACAGTATTACTGCAACAGGTAGTCATTTCTATAATTCAAGATCCCACGTGCATGAATAATCCGGACACTTTTGCAATGGATGTAAAATGGATACCTATGGATGCAAGGAAGAACGTTTTAAGTTATAAGTGCACGCAAGCGAAAGAAGCCTTGACTGGGAAAAAGAGAGAAAAAAAAGATTTGCTAACTTAAACGATAAAAAATAACATGAAACTTTTAATTCTTCTAGGGGTTTGAAATTCCTGATTTCATTACTTCGCCCATCCTCAGAACGATTAAATTTAAAAAAAAATTAAAGACATTTTTTACCTAAAATTTTCTTTTCGTATTAACTATTCAGTTTCTATTTTGTTGATCTTTTGTAAACTCTTCTATACTCAAAATGTTCTATTCAAAAATAAATAAATAACAAACCTGATAGTTGTACACAATGATGCTACATCGAAATTTCATGGGAAGTGTCATATCCTTCAATCTGACCGTCCGGGGTTTAAATTTCACTAACTTCATGCATGGCTTCAGAGATTACAGAAGTTGTCCAAATAAAGTACAGTTGTTATTATAGTTTATTTTTCCGGTAGGAGGTGTTTCCAAAAAAATATATGAGATATTTGATATTTACGATAGCCCGTGAAGTAGAAAAGGTGTCAGCTTCTTAGTAACCATATTTGAATAGGATAAAGAGCTTTCGCGTACCTATAAAGAACATATATCATTCTCATAAATACTTCGTAAGCAAATCCTATAAGGCTATAATGCATCAGTCATCTATTAATGTTTTACTATGAACTGCACTTTTGTAGTATGGAAATCCATTGACAAGACGAAAACATTTGACACCGGTGTTTCACTTTACAATGCACCTTGAGTGCCATTTTATGGTACTTGTCCTGCAGAGGTGTAAATATATAATTGTTGAAACAGTTGTACACAAGTACCTACACCGATTATTTTTTGTAACTGCCAAATATAACAGCTAGGTTGCTCTTTTTGTAAAACAAAATATCACGTGCCTGATCCGACAATTTTTGCCATGTTTATGGATACAAGGACGAAAAATTTAAATCACAACTCAACGACTGAAAGAAGCTTCAAAAGGGCCCAAGGGGATAAAAGGCAAAAATTGCAACTTAACATGATATGCCTACATAACATTTAATTCTTTTCGGGGTTTTGAAGTTCCCTCTTTATTACCTCGCCTATCATCAGAAACATTACTTTGAGGAAAAGCATTGAACGAGTTTTAACCTCAAATTTTCGTTTTGCATCAACGATGAAAATTTCATTTTGATTGTCTTTTGCCAACTCTTTTCTTAAAAAACACTTTTTACAGATTTGATAGTTGTACAAAGTGGTTGCACTTTGACATATTATGCTTGAGAGAGAAAAAAGTAACGTTCCGTTACAGGAACATTGAAAATTAAAAATTGACCCCCGTTTTAACTGTGTAAGTCAAATGTCAAGTTGTGGAAGCTTTAACTCCTTATGTGTAATTTTGGAAATGTAGTCACCCCAACATGAAGGGGTGTAGTAGAGTACCCTGTTTTATGATTGGCTCTTAAGAGTCATGTGACAATATTTTTATACTATAATTAAATTTACCATAAAGAGTTACTGCTTGATCCCCTTTAACATGCAATATCGACGCGAAATATTAGGCGACTGCTCTTTGCTTTTTAAATATATTTACATCATGCACACTTTTTATAGGTTTCGTAAGGTGAACATCACTTTATTACCAATAATTTTCAATGTAATAATCTAATTTGCACCAATGCATCTAGACGTCAAATATTTAACCATTTTTGTGGGAACAGAATGACGATATATGACTGTTTCCGTTTTCAGTAGTTTTACTACTTTACTGTAACATTTAAAGGCAAACAACGTATGCCATATATATGTCTACAACTTTATTATCGTTTCAACGTTTTTTGCAATCTTTCTTTCATGAATTGAATGATTACAAACCTTTGAAAAATTTAAAAAAGAATGTTGTGAATCTTGTTAAGATTCAAAGGCTGGGTGTGAATGTCTTTGACATAATTCCTATAGTGACGAAAATTTCAAAAGGCAAAACTCTTATGCACTGTGACTGTCACCAATATATGAACTGGGACACTTGGATCCGTCAAACTTCTGTGAAGTACTAGAATACATAACATTAAAGATGTACAACAAGACGTTTCTCTCCTTTTCCTCTTTTTTTTTTACCAAAATAACGCAACTTAAGTCTTCTAACAAAATATTCTGGCCAGATTCAAAAATAAACAATACGTATAACAACATAAACATTTAACCAAAAGTGATACGAAAAGCTAAAATCCACTGTTCATCCTTCAGGACATCGCTCTATCGCAACCCGCACATAGTCACATTGTATCCAGACAGGTCATTGCACTGTTCAGCAAGTTGGTTTGAGCCACATGACCAATACTCCTTATTTCCAGCGTAGTAAATACAAAATATACAAATCCTACTTTGACTTTGTCAGCCATCCAAAATTCAAACGTCCAGTCAAAAGCATAATATGAGACACGCCCAATAGAATCCTGATGGTATAACAATAGAACCGGGCGTCCAGCGATGAAGAGCTACTGACGTGTCGTCTGACCAAGTGCCGGTCGGTTAGTCAAAGATACGGACCACATCCACCTGGTTTGTACGGTAAAGGTCTGGAACCCCAATTAAGAGCCTGGAATTGAAAATAACACCCAACCAGCAATAATTTCCAACCCGAATTATTTAACGATTTTCCGACCCTTCCAATATTATCAAAACAACCATCCGCTCTTCCAACGAATGAGATCCACACACCCATAAGGTCCCCGTACTCATAAGGTTTGCTGGATCAAAATAATTTCCCAACATCATTTTTAAAGATCAAGGAGCATGCAGGTAATACAAATACACTTTTCCAAGAACCCGCTTCATAGCCTTGATCAATGACTTACTATTTCCAGCAGGCTGTCCAACGCCCAATTAAGCCCAATGTTGGTTATATCTGCTAAACTTTCAAACCTACTGACTCAGAAGCAATAACCACTTCCATATATTCTTTAACAGACCAATTACAAGAAAATAAAACTCCAGCATTACATAACAAAACAAGAAAAACCTTACCATCAAACGATGGCTCCAAAGCACCCTCGATGCAGACTGGCCTTCCTGGGTGGATCGCTTGGAACTCCTCCAAAAGTATTGTACTATTTCTGGTGACACCCTTTCTCACTTTTAACGAAACAGTTATAAACTTTTTCTTTACGAGGCAACCTTCTCTGCAATACCACTTTACCAACGAAACCAAGTCAGGCACTACGAGATATTATTTTGAAAATACTTAGCTCCAACACCTCGTCAGTCTTATGAACAAGTAAAGTTAACACTGCAATCCAAGTTTCTCTTTCAACATGCATCACACCCTAAGCTTCATGTTCCCTAACCATAAGAAATAATTCTTATACAAATTCATGCAAATTGAGCAGCCCCAATACAATAGAAATATCCCAAGCACCACGATCAATCGTACTACACAGGCATTCCTCACAGGATTTCTTATCATAGCCTCGTAAGATCAGCTAGAAAAGCCTGATACGAAAAAACACAGAATACGGAAACTCTTAAATATACCTTTGCTCACACTACGGTAGCCTTAAATTTCCCTTTCACATCGTGACAGTGACAGTACATGAATTGGTGCACTTTAGCCTGAACGAAATGTAGACAATGATAAGAGAAACAAGTCAGGGGAAAAGATTAAATCAAAACTACAGTTGTATATGTTTCCCGAAAGGATACTCACCAGAAATTCCTTTTCGATCCTTAAAAGCTTAACAGAGAGAGAAGTTTTGTTGTGTTTAGGGTTTTGATAATGACACGTGAAAAGTAATTAATGCTTAATAAACGCACCTAAAAAAAGCACTGTTAATTTTAAAAAAAGGGTTTGGAGACAAGTCGGTTCTGTTCGAAGGAACAAAAAAAAAAAAAAAAAAAAAAAAAAAAAAAAACTTCTTGTCTTAGCTAGCTACGTAGTGCTCCCGAAACTGCTTTACTATAGAAGCTAACGTACGTATGTACCGTCAATAGGAATAAAGGAAAGGGATTTGCCTTTTACGTGTGAATTGAAAATACCTAACCGGTCCGACGAACATTTTTTTTAAGGTGAGAAAGGCATCATTTTTACGTAAAAGGGGTATAAACTACTAGACATCTGATAACCCCAGGAAGTGTTGGTGAGATAAACATCTTTGGCTTTTTTTAATTTTTTTATGTCTGAAGCAATAATGCGAAAAACAAGGAAGCTGTCGGTCACTCGTATTTTATGTAAAGTCTTCCCGATTTTCTAGAAGAGAACCAGAGATTGATCGTTGAGGTTTCCTGTTGACAATCTATGAACAGCTAAGGCATTGTACAGGAGTGACACTTCGAGCGACTGTCTGGTGATGATGTTTTACAGCCAACGCAATAGAATCGCTTCATTTTTTTATTCTATATACAGTTTCAATATTATCAAACTACAGACCTAAAAGATCAAATTTTAAATAACTTTTCACACGAAGCAAAACATTAAAACCGTGACCATTTTCATTCGGTATCTAGTTTTGGTATAAAGGACAGTGATGAATCAAATATGCGTCATGTTTGTCCGAGTAGTGATGCAGGGGTGCCTCAAAGTTCTCCAGATGTCACCACAGAGTAACCTCATAGGTTCACCATGGGTCCGTAATATTCTATAGCAAACGAGTGTTATGTCTCGGGAATGTTGGAGGAATCGCGTGACGGAGGAGGGGGGGGGGGGATATGCAGTAATCCACAAGAGTATATCTAATGTTTCTAACGATTATTGGCGGACCTTGCCCCTTGCCTCTCAGAGGGTACGTCATATATACCTGGTGAGTGCACTATAGATTGTACATTAAACGTCTCAAAGTAGGCATTGCTAAAAGATGAAACAAAAGCAAACAAAAAAGTTGTATTTCATTTTAGTGAGGAAAGGATACCCCTCACCCGCTTAGAAAACAACCAAATGACGTTAATTCACGATGATAATCGGAAAAGATTAGATTCAAACAAGGCAAAACTGATATTTATTTTGAAAATGTCACAATGCTTATGTAGAGAAATGCAAAACATTTTAATCTTCCTGAAATGTATGAATGACATAATATTTCGTCGTATAAAAAGTACCTAATAGAACCTTGAACCATTTTTGAAATCCAGTTTTCCAAATCAAAACAAACGTTCCCTTATCTGCTTATCGGTATCTGTCATCACGTTGTATGTAAGCAACTTCACCCTCAAATGCCCGGCGGGCATATTTGCAGGGGTCGGACGAAAAGTGGACGTAGCATGTCCCGGATCGGTCTCCCTAGGTTGTTGAACCCATGACCTTAATCTATTGTTTCTCTCGTTATTGTGGCCGAATTTTCGGGTAGCTACTCGCAGTTTCGAGCTCCGCGTGAAACAGTAAAGACGAGTGAGGGCCGCGCTCTCCGTCTGCAGCAGAAGTGCAACACTGGGCAGCAGAGGGCCAAAGGTCAATTTTCTGCTATGAATTGGCATAATTTATTGCTCAGGCTCCCTGGTGATTGTGCTCATATTGCCACACCAGCTCATGATATTTTTAACCAGAGTTTTCAACAATCTGTCCATACTCTTGTTTTTTTGCTAACAATACGACTAACGTGTGCATTTATTGTGCAGTCGCTTTAGTGTGAAAAATGATTCCATGCTTTTGTAATATAAGCAAAATATCTTTAATACTGGAAAAAAAGTCAAAACATAATTACAACTTCACTGATAATTTGGTCCAAAGTACTCCATAAAGTTGACAAAATTTTATGAATTACTAATTGATTTAAACAATGCCTGATGAGCGACAACACTTCAGTTATATTACCCGTCATAGGCTATACGTGTTACAAAGTAACATAAAATGACTGCCTGTTTTTAAATATTTTTTCTCAGAGCAACTATGATTAGACAATGACCGGTAACTTCCTATCGAGTTTCTTAATTTCTCTTTCATACTCATTGTGACATTTCAAAATATGCTAAGGTAAAACCACTTTGTAAAATCCAGTGATGTTTTTAAGCACCACAGCCAAGAAGATCGAAGAGAACGGTAATGTGACCATGCCACGTGACTGGCACAAACCGAACGTAACGTGCGACGATTGTTCGGTCCAAGAATCGACGAGATACAGTATCACGGTCAAAGGTTCCTTCAACAACCTGTTTAGGAGATAAGACAGAAAATTAAGATACAGAATTCCTATTTATCTGAACATGACCAAATGCGGGCCCGTTGCTGCACACTGTGGTTCGAAGGGAGCATTTTCCCCTCAGATTTTGTCTTTTACCCCATTTCCTCCCCTCCCCTATTTAGGTCAGTTAAAAGTTAGGTTAGCCTGAAAAGAGAAATTATACACTCTCCTGAAATTCAGATTTTCATCCAGAGATAAGCTAAAACCAGAGCTTCCGCAGACTTAGCCCCTTGGACCCCTCCCCCCTTCAGGAGCGTGCGCTTTGGGCTCGGTTTTGAGCTACGACAGAAAAAATGTCCCCAACATTTCCCTTTGCCCTTAATTTGACCATTGAGGCAGTCCTTGATCGTTGTATATAACAGCAGCAAGAAATGCAGAAACATTCTCATATCAATACACCTCGTGCTTTTAGCCTACCTTTGTAGAAGGAACCTTGCGATCTCTCCATTCATTACTGGCTAATATTTTAACATTCCAAGGAAAAAAGATTAAAAACTGACTGTCCATGTGACGTCTAAAAAGAGTAAAACTTTAATTTTCGCAGTCCTGTGATGCAAATCATATATTTACACAGGTTGGGAAGGTTTTGGCTCTTTCCGAAGAGAAAAAGATGGGGCGTAAATAAAAACTCACAAAAATCGGAACCAGATCCGAATTCGGTGTAGTGTGACCTAAAAAATTCGCTCAGTCCAATATTAAACCTTATGCATGTGATGTCACAGAGCAAAAAGTACGCACTCCTTTGGGGGCAAAGCAAACCATCACCAGAAAATGCATACAGCTTATTTGTTAACCATAGTGATATACACTTAGTCGCATGGGCGGCCGAAGGTATGGGCAAGGGGGGGGGGAGTGTCCCCCCTCCTGGAAAATCAAAAATTTGAAAAAACGTATAAAAATCAAAGCAAAAACCCGAACAAAACGTGTTTTCCAAGTTTCTATGCGAAAAATAGGCTTTAGAAATGCTATTTCCGGCGATCTAGGAGGCATTTTGGGCTGAAATTTTCTCATGCTTTGTGTCAATTCCTGGTGACTTGGAGGTTGACGCTCCCTAGAAATTTTGCCCCCCTGACTTTTTTTCTGCGGACGCCCATGCTTAGTCGGCTACACGTGCGGGAAAAATTCTACTGAATTAGGCCACGTGTTACATTGTTTTGTCCCTAAGGATGACGTCACTTTGTCGTTAATGCATAAGATCTATGAGAATGGTACCCTACATTACTCACCTCTGTACTGTAGAAAACATTTCCATCGTCAGAAAAGAGAACACGGAATGATGTTACCCACTGATCGCAACATCCACCACGCCCCTGGAGAAGTACCCCAGTTACTTTATAGCGTCTATATCCAAAGTCAACTTGAATCCATTGATTTCTGTGAAAGAAATTGGCAAACACGAAATCGGTTAATACATCACCAGTACCAAATCTTCAGAAACCAAGATATGTTCTCCTAGTATACGTTTGATATATAGCTTGTGGGGTCAATTAGTTAACAACAACAGCTGTGTGGCAAATTTGGATCAGAGAGAGCGCCCCCAAATCTACGACCCTCATTCCTAAATGGTTAGGTATAATACTTCAAGTATATAAGATTGTGTAGTGTAAATGTATATAGGGTGGCTTATGTCATTAACCCCGGATTTTTTTTTATTTTTCATGTTACTTTTTCAGTTTTATTTTATTACTTTCTAAATCCTCGACAATTTCGACTTATCCTCTAATTTGGGGTCTTGCCATCATAATATAGCATCTCGTACAGTTTTTTGTTTCTTCATTTTTGCACTATTTTCACTTAAAACCGGCGTAGTCCATTGGCTTACCATGTAATTCATTTCTCCGTATTTGAAACAGTCGCTTGTTGACCTTTGCAACAGTACTTCAAGGGTATATACTGTCTTAAATGCATTCATGATAATTTCATTCCAAATATTCCTCTCCAGTTCCGGTTTTGACGAAAAATGGACACCACACCAGGATTACAGCCACAGACTAAGGACTACAGCTCTACCAGGCGTTACAGAATCCAGCCCTTGAACATTGGACATTTGTTATACTTTGACCATGTTTTCCGAATCCAGCAGTGAAAATACACCCTTTTGCGGTTAACCTTGAGACACTGGGCATCCACCTTCAAAAGACTCTTAACGATGATTTTTTCCCAAGTATTATGTTACTAGGATCGAATTTAGTGTCTAAATTAGGTACGGTACCGAATGAAGTTCGAACCCCCCCCCCCCCCCCCAAAAAAAAAAAAAAGTCGGCTCAGATTTAGTATAGTTATGTACGAAAATGAAATTAGAATTGAAAATGCGGGAATAAATTTACAAATCTTACCACCACCATCAACAACCGCTCCGAGGGGCCAAACTTCAAATGCAGGAGGAACCGGGGCCCTACTTGCTCTATTTATGCATATGTACACTATTTAGACCCAACCAAAGCCGACAAACACCAAAGGCCTATAGAAACCGAACCACAGTATGTTCGATCGTCTTTAGAAACCTGAAATGGGAAATACAGGTGCATTTTTCCAAAGGTGCCCCGGAAGCAGTTGTGGCAAAGGCTAACCTCATTATTCCCACCTTTAAACAAACTCCACAACCGGATGCAGTTGCAAAAGATACCAAAGTTTTCTTAGTAATCTTCAAAACTCCGCTCAATTAATTACAAACCCACTCAACATCATTGCTCCCAATGTAAAGAGATATTTAAAATCTTTGATGGTTTATTCTTAACTTACGCATCATTTCTTGCTGCAGCCCAGCCAGAAGTTCCTCCGCCTGGCTCTTTGTTGTTAGAAATCTCAAAGAGCTCTGCTCTATCAGGACCGTGATTGTGGCTAGGATGATTCGGATTAAGTATGAACTTGACGCAGTCACAATGACACCCGGGACACTGTTCCGGGTATTGATGAACAGGCGCTCACAACAGCGATCGTTATCAGAAGAGCAATACAAAGTGTATGATTTGGCTGTGAGTACAAGAACAGTATCTATGTGTCATATCTTACGGTAATATCAAATACTGAATGAAAATGGAAATAGAAAATATATTTCGATAGTTGGGTGGTGTTTTACGGTCCAGCTGTTAATCAAATGGTTTAAGTCAAGCTGGCCACGGATTTTTCCAGTTGTGGCTCACTGGCTTGTTTTCCTCACTCCATATAGGCTGATCAAGAATCACTATGTCAGTAGGCTCCATTTTTTAAGCCTTCGGTATGACCCAGCCAGGAAGCAACCTCCAGACCTCCCGACTGCAAGTCAGATGCTCTACCCACGGACCACGGCGTCAGTCCTTTTCGAAAGTACACAAACTCTACATGAACATTTGTAAGAGCAGTGGATTACTTTCAATAGAATGAAGGCTACAACATGTTAGTTTGCACGAATGCATGTTTGCTTAGAACAGCACATATCCCACTAAATATCGCGTATTCTGCTTGAACAAGAGGGCCGACGGCAACGCGTCCCCTATAACCACAGATGACGTTTTTAACATGCGTTGAACGGGTTTATGTCTGCTGCCTTAACTTCTTTGTTAGGCACCATTGAGAACAAACATTTCATTATAAAATGTGTCAAAACCATGATGGGTCGATCAACTTAATTAATTAGGTTAAATTTTACGCGCCCATTGGTTAAGCCAATCCAGCCACGACCCTTTTCCAGTTGTAGCTCACAGGATTATTTTTCCTACTCCATTGCTTATGCCGAGCAGCACGCACAATGGCATTAGTTTCCATTTTTACGAGCGAATGCGAAGTATAGCAGTCGCTTTATGGACTTCTTACAGTGTTTTCAATCTGTACCTTGTTGGTTTGTTACTTTGTAAGTGTCTGTAAATTAACAGGCGTTAACCATGAAAGCAGATAACCTACTTAAAGATGTCTCTGGTTTCATTACACGTTGAGGCATATTACTTGAGGGATATTTCAATCACATTGTTCTTGGAACGACTGTATGAGGTTCTCAGAAGCCCTTTCTATAGTTTTTGTCAACTGCCGTTCTTTATGACGTGGTCGTTACCCTTCTTTTCTTACAGTTTGAACTGAAACATCCGAGCAACCTGTTGACTTAAAAGTTTAGGCGTTGTTTTAAGAAAAACATTGAACGGGGAATATCTCTTCATAATGAAGTACAACATATAACTGTAACAAGAGCGACAAACTAAAAGTTATATTTTCTTTTGTTCAGAACTGAAGACCGTCACAGAGGGTTAGGAACAGAGAACGGATAAGAAAACGTAGTCTCCCGGATGCGAAAATTGCGCAATATTAACTGCGTAGTTTTCTTCTGACCTAGACGTTTCAACTGAAACATGAATCGCCCTTACGAATAGGCGTTTGCCTTGCCGGCGACCACATGATCAGCCGAACGACATATGATACAGTTGATGATATCAATTGCTACCGTGGCTTGAAAAAGCCATTTCGAGATTTTGATGTGTTTCAGTTGAAAGTCAAATGTGCCATGCGCAGGACCTATATACCTGTATGCTTAGCCGCATCTAAATAAACTTATTTAACATCAACCCAAGTTTTTTGTTCTGCATTTTGTAAATATTGTCACATTAGATTTTTTTCATTGGTGGCTGTACTTGACGGCATGGTATAATAAGATTTAGCAATCTTGTAAGACAAATTTAAAACGGTTCCTTTGAGCAACCGTACTGTAAGGGAAAAGACCACAAGCTGCGCTCTTATCCAACCAAAGAAAGAGGAGGCCGGTGAGAAATTCTATACTGTTTTTTGTTGTTGACAATTACAGTAGGAATGGGAAGAGAGATCTCTGATGAGGAGTAGCAAAACAAAAGACTGCGTAGTTATCTCTCTCTACCCTTAAACCTTATTTGCCAAGAGGATAGCTAAGTTACATCTCCTCTGATCTGGAAGCATATGCTTGCTTTGTTGGTGATCAAGCGATGCATTCACAGCTGATCCGGTTGAACTGCCGAAACCGTAATAAGCACTACCATCGAACAATACTGGGAACATTAAGGAAGTTAAAAAATACTGAAATTGTCATTCGTGAGGAAACTTTGATATTTTGAACTTCCAATAATATGCGTGAAATTCTGACAGTTTTGGCTACGGCTGGAAATTACTGATGAAATAATTCTTCTGCAATCTAAACACGTCTATTTTCTAGATCTAGTAGATAATATCATCCACTACTTGCTTTATTCAGTCAATTTTAACATCATTATAAACGTATCACTTGCATATACTTTTCTAAAACTGGAGCTTGTGTATAAACACTTCTTTTTCCCTCACCTCCCATCACTAATGTTTCACCTGTATAAATTTTCAACACTGATATATTTTTCTGAAATGCGCAAACCTCCTCATTATTAAAATTTCACTTGTTTGGTTTAACGGTAGAACATCCCCCTAACACGCGGAAGGCCTGGGTTCGATTCCCAGGTCGAGTCACACCAACGAATCTAAAAATGGAACCTATACTGCCGTCTGGAAGTTGCTAAGTTTAGCAGCTTTTTGTTAATATCACTAGAACCGGTAAAGACCACCTCCATTCGCGAGTATGAATGCCTTGCATTCTGGTTGTTAATATCACTAGAACCGGTAAAGACCGCCCCGATTCGCGAGTATGAATGCCTTGCATTCTGGTTTGGCATATGACTCGGCACTCCAGCCTGAGGCCTTCTGGCTGCAAGTCGGATGTTCCCACCATGCAATTAAATTGACTAACCATAGTTTCTCAACGAAAGCCATACATATAGATATATTCAAGTATAGTCTGACTTCCTCTTTCTATGCACAATATGTTATCAATCTTCCAATCTTTCCCATGAAACGTTTATTCGGTCGGGAAATGATCTTATAGTTTTATATATAAGGTAACAATCGGAAAGAAAGGATGGATTGTCTTTAGAAAATTATTTCTGAAAAGAATTTTGTGTGTAGTTACGAAAGCATATTCTCCTGCTTGGAGGAATTCTACATTATATTCAAGAGTTATATGATTTACAAACAAAGCTGAAACATCTCCCATCTATTCCAAAACGAAGTTATTGCAATGGAAGGCACTTTTTCATTCGAAACTTTAAGTGTACATGACACAGCCACAATAACTTTTGTGTATTGCTAGATTCGATACAGTATTTAATAAATATCATCTAACCGCAATTAAAACCTGTACAATTCGGCATAAATGATATTTGGAGAAAAACGTTCAAAATCCAATTTCGAAAAATGCCTCAACACCTCACCACTGAGCTTTATAACTGGAGAACGCATGTCATTGCGGAATACGGCTACGCATTGAAATTGAAGCCGACATGGGATCACGTGATGTAAGTTAATTAACTTCAAGTCGTTTAACTTAACGAATGTTATTAAGCAGATTCTTTTACTGTGGTGAGTAAGGTCAAATCATGCTTTTTCACGAATCAGCTGCTTCAAAGTCCTGACTCTTCTTGAATTCTTGAAAGACAGCTTTTTGTGTAATATTGATACCGTTTTGTAAAAGAACAAGTCAAATCTATTTTTTCTTCGCCGTCGTTGTAGCGGGAAAAAGCTCAAATGGTATAGCCATTGCGATCAACGTAGCTTAAGTCAAGAGAGCTAGCTTATCCGATGTCAACTGCAAGTTTTCACTTTTATTTAAAAACCATGGCTCTCATGGGGACTCTGTTATTAGGAGGCAAGAGTCGTTTGTTGTGGCACTCGCTTCTGAGTATTAACGTTAGCCCAAACGTTAGGCCTATAACGTTAGGCCTAGGCTATCTGATTACAAACTAAACTTGACTGATTTATACTGTTCAGAAAAAGGAAATATGCTGCTCGGCTATCTTACTCTTCACCAACCACAGAACAGGATGGACGATGAAATATCTTCTTTGAATGGTGCGTCTTGATGTTGTTGTATCTTGTCGTCTTGTTTCCTTTTCTTCGTTGAGTTCTTACGTAGGCTAGGTAGCTAAGTCACCGTCGTACCATGTTATTGACGAAAGTCTAACTTATGTTGATTCGAGTTCAGTTGATCAAGAGATCTATCAATTTGCTTAGTTGACTTTGGAGTATGGGAGTATTTTAAACGTTACTGTTGTCCGGTAACGTTTTAAATACACTGTAACATTACCTGCCTTTGTAATAGCTAAAAACTGGATTAAATCCTTTTGGACAATTTCTGGTAACAAAGGAGTAAGCAAGCCTTTCTTAGGTGTTTTTCAAAGTCTTGTATCATTTCCTCCGCAGAAGTGCTCGCTCATACCTTGAGAAAAAATTTCCGAGCTCTGGACTTTATAAGTGAAAACATGCGAATTTATGTGACACCAGATCATAAAGTGACACCAGCAACTACAGTGCTATTTTCATGAATTTTATTTCATAAAATTCAACATTTTCTTCAGTATCAGCTTTTGACTCAAAAAATTTCGTTGGAGAGCCTCATTTCGTAGGGGTTGGATAACATTATGTAGCAACAACGATCTTTGGTAGCCGTTTAATCTCAGATTTGAAAATATGAAATGTTAATTCTTCAGTAATCCCCCAACTTTTTTTATTTTCTTACAGGAAACCCAGAGCCAACATTTTCTGTAAAACAAGCTCCATATTTTCAAACATTTGAAAAATGTCTCAAATTACGGCTATAGTACAGTGGTGTTCACCCTCAAAAAACTGTAAAATCTGGATGCTTGTCCACCCCCTTCTGAAACTGTCTCGCTTCGTCGCTGTACACACCTTACCAGGACAGAAGAAACAAATTAGGCGAGATGCCCCCACGTTGACAACCAAAATCGACGCCGCTGCCCTCAATATCTTCATTTGGGCCTATCAGAGGTCAAAAGAAGAAAATATCCCAAGAATTATAAAGATCGTTATCTTGGTGTCACCAGATCTCAAAAGGCAGCATTGCAGTGGCGGATCAAGGAAATTGTGTGGGGGGGGTCTGCATGTGAATGGGACACCAAATGTACACTGAACAAAGCGCCACCAGATATGGCTGTTGTTTAGTCCCTGATTAGAATTCAGGAAATGAGAAATGGGAGTGGTAGGCAGGCATCCATTTTTTCCCCTATTTTTAAGTGTGATTACCACTCTACTATAGGGGCGTAATTTGCACAGCGCGTGGAGCGCGCTGAAATTTTCGCTCTTTCCAAATAATGGAGCTTGTATTGCAGAAAAGTTTGTTTGCTAGGTTTCCTGCAAGGAAATTTTAACAGTTGGGGGATTACTGAAGAATTTGCATTTTCTATCGGCAAATCTGAGGTTGGGCAGCGACCAAAGATCGTTGTTGCTACATAATGTTATTTAACGCCTACTTTTTGAGCTTATATTGGAGAAAGTATAGAATTTTATGAAAGAAAATTTATGAAAATAGCACTGTATACAGTTAACGGTGTCACTTGGTGATCTGGTGTCACAAGTGTAGCAAATTTCCGATTTTGCCACTTCCAGAGTTCGGACAAGTTTACCAAAGTGAAGGTATGAGGGAGCACTTCTGCTTAGGAATTGCGGCTCGCAAAGCGCGCGGAAAATTGTGCTTTTCTTGAATCAAATAATGACAAATATGGAGCTTTTATAAGAGAAAATTGATTTGTAATTTTGTAATTTTATGAGTTGTTAAAACCAGACAGTAGACTGGTCCCACAATTGACAAATTTCTGAATTCTTCATTTTCAGAGTCCCCTGCCCTGCATTGGTGTCTAAGAAAAGGGGGCCGAGATGCAACATGGTGCTAAATGTTTCAAAATTTTGAGCCACTATGGAACTCCCAATTTTCCAGAACATGGTCTTGAAAGTGTGGGTAATCATTACTTCAACGGACCATACGGTCAATGTGAATTTAAATCCGGGTGTACTCCATTACCGTTACAGGGTTTTAGGCTATGTCATGTGTAAATTGTACGTAGTGTCATGTAGTATGGTTCACCCTCCAACGCCATCTTGCTGTTTTAGAGAAACTCTCCCTTCCTTTTGTCCTAGCCTTCCGAGGGCCATTCCTGTTTCCCGTCACTTGTTACCGGTGAACGTGGCAAACTATCTCGCCCTAGTTCCACTTTTATGCTGTATCCCATATTTTCAAGGTGTGGCCAATGTCTCCCCCCTACAGCCTCCTCATCGGTCATTTTTAAGATCAGCACATTCCTTAATATTTATTTAATTTGGTGCGTCACAACTTTTAACCAATCAGGGGACTGCATATGTTCCGATCTCCCCGAGACATGAAAGCTCCAAGATTGCAAGTTTTGGTCTTACTCACACACTGGTACATGCAGCAGACCTCAGAAGACGAGCACCTGGGGCAATATGTATATAGTTAAATTTTAATAATTCTTTTTTTTTTTTGCCGGCTGTTAATCGGACGGAATAAAACCACCAGTCATCTTGAATCAGAACTAAATCTTCTTCTCATCTGTTTATTCATATCTCAACTCGTATAGCCTGGACACTCTGCAACATCCCCGTACAAGCCTTCTTATCAACGATTGACCCATTATCCGATGGTAGCGTAGCCCCACGTATTGACATAGACACACATGCGATGTTACAAACAGCGTTTCCAATACCCGTTGGCGGAAAACGCTACATTTAGCATTCGTCATTGCACAATGTCCAAACAAAACGGGAATTTGCCAAACGATAGGGAAGAAAGATACTCCATCATAATTTACATTTTTCATTTCATTGAAGAATATGACACAAAAATACGGTAATCAGATAATTTAACAGCTATCACTGTATTTTTAAAAAGTAATTAGGCCCGGGCTACAATTAGCCTGGTTATCTATACAATTTTACCATGCCGGTGGGGGGGGGGGTATGCATACCCCCATCCTCCTCTGGATCCGCCACTGCAGCATTTTGCAAGAATTCCAAAGATCTTTGTATTTTGGGGAACAAAGCAATCTTACACGATGTAAGATCATCAAGAAAAAAAACGATATTCATATGAACCCAACCAGAGCTTGTTAACATGTTTTTGTGTACTGTGACAGTTCCAGGATTTGCCAGGAGGGGGCCTAAGTCAGTTTTGGTAGAATGAATAAATATGGAGGAGGTTTAACGCCAGCAGAACTATCGAAGGGCAAAGAAAATTTTTAACTTAAAAAGACCCCCAGATGGCCGGAAACGACACTTCCTGAATGAGAATAATATGAAAAATTGAGCAAAAACTTTTTGTTTTCTACGTGAAATGACTACAAAAAAACTAAATAAAAAAATCACATTTTGAGACCATCACTGATAATAACCACTTACTTTAAGAGTGAAAATGTCACTGACGTTCATTTTCTATTTATAATTATGCCCCTCAGACAGAGGGAAATGGCATTCTACAGGCTTGTAAGCAGAATCTAAGCAGTGACTGTTGCTAATTTGTAACCCTGTTCAAAAGATTAACCGGAAGGGCCACCATCGGTTGGTCAGAGTTTATGGAATTTTCTGAAAAAATCTCAACCCCTCAGACAGCCGTTAATGGCATTCCGCAGCAGCACTTGTAAGCAGATTTTAAGCAGTCGTTATATTGAGCTTTCTTTTTACAATTAAATTTTCAAATCAACAAAAAAGGATGAAAAGTGCAAAATGATCATAAATGTGTTTGACAAACTGCAGGGGTGACTTAGTATGAAGACGAGAAAAAGTCGACGGATGTAAGGGAAACAATATAAGCAAATATGACACATCATATAGGCTTAAGGCGACTTTAGATGAAATAGGGCCATATTTTTGTTTTGTGAAGTTAAAGGAACTTCAACATTTTTGGGAAGGGGTTACCTTCCGCTAAATCCGCCCTTGATATGTGGAAAAAGGAGTTAATGAAAACGATTTTAAAGCATGGAAACTTTTATGAACAATCAGTGGTGAAACAACGAGGTGGGGTTGCATGTCTCATGAAATTTCAAAGCCCCAGGGACCCACCTCTCTTGATGATGACTAGAGACATGTTGAGAAACTTGCGACATCACTCACTAAATTTATAATCTTGCTGTAACTGTTGTAGTCCTGTTGATGCGTTATCTCATTACTTTGAGTGTAGACTTATAAGAAGGACAACAAAAGATTCGAACTTCGTGAGCGCATGATCTTTCGAGTAGCCTTATTGTTCTTGGTCGGCATGCCCGTCTTGCTAAATATTTTACGAAATTAATGTGAGAGGTGGCATATTTATGCAGGATATAAGGCCCCTCCCACCGTTGTTAAATGTCAAATTGTTACATGCACTGTTCAAATGCATGAACGATGAAAATCGTACCCAGAAATACAGGAGAAATGTGCACGAAACTTAAAACCAAACTAGAAAAATGATCACCCAGTTTCTTACCTCTTGACAGCAGCAAAATCACAGTGAAAAGGAAGGGGGGGGGGGGCATCCTACGGTCTTCATGTTAGAGGACAGTATAAGTATAGTTGATGTCTCAGTACTCGATGTCGCAAGTGAAATGAAAGCAGGAGGAGTTAAACTTGATAGAAACATTCAGACCGCTCGTGTAACGTGATCAAATTGGTTATGGGTTATCTACCGTAGCGAATAAGTACCATATAACATCACAAAGTTACTTGTTACTTTTAATGCATTGGGCTTATACCAACTCTAGCAACTCCCTGGTATATTAGAAGGTTAGAACTTGAGGCGTTAAAATCCAATCAATTCCAAACCAAACATTGAGCTTACAGCTTTCATGAAAATGTCGCATTGTGCGTTTCACACTAGCAAATTTTACTGAAATGCAGCAAAATATTGCTGAACGCTTTATTGTCTGGCTTACTCACGTAGTGATCTTAATGATACAAACAGAGTAAAAAATACACACGCTCAGGCGCGAGAGCGAACACATGGCATTACCAACGCATAACTGTTTTGCGTGGCTTCCCTAAGAGATCAAGAGATGTTCAACAAAAAGAAGCCACAAAATGCATGTTCATGAAACGTAGGCTCTTTCACAAGGCATGGAATATTGGGTAACGATTAAGTCCAATCAGGTTGTTGGAAAAGTTATACCAGAACACTAGATCGTAATTACATATCTCGGTGAAAAAGAAAAGTTTTTTATTTTTAACTTCACATAACGTAAAACTTTAAAATTGATTTGCACTCTAAAAATGGTACAAAATCGCTGTACTCTCTTAAATCGTAAGATTCAAAATTTTGGAGTTTAAATCTAAAAGAGTTGTTGAATTAGTGACTAATAGGACGTTCGATTGGTCACTTATTCCATTCTTTTAGATTTATTTTAACTCTATTCAACTAATTTTAATTTTAAATTTATTGATTTAAGAGAATAAATTTACAGAAGAAAAAAAAAGAAAAAAAAAGGGAAGAGGAACATTAAGATTACAGAGAAGTTTTGGTAATAAGTTTTAAGAACTTTTCCGTAATCCTTATTGATCTCTTCATTTTGTTGTTCTGTAAATGTACTGTATTTTTTTAACAGTGTGGTGATTTGTAACTGTTGATTGCTGATTTCAGGTAACGCACTTTTGAAAAGTAAATCCTTAAAAGTTCCATGTTTTCAACAATTCAAAAATTAATTGATTGGCACCGAAGGCAAAAATATTTTTTCGTGATCGCGGGATAACTTAACAAAAAGGCCAAGAAGAAAATAGCAAAATATTATTTAATATCATTGGAAAATAAAACCAAGAAAGCCTCATGCACTTTGCTGTGGACATTAACGTAGCCATGGCTTGGGGAAGCGGTCCCCTATCCTTGATCATATTTTGAGTATTTTTTCACGACGCTTCTGTTGTTTTTTCTTATATATGTGGTGGATAGGCCTGTGAAGTGTCATTTTCTGGCTGCTGGCGTCGAATTGATTTTGAATGGGAGGGGACGTCTGCCCTGAAACTTTTCTCATATCCTGGTGAAGGTTCTAAGAAGAGGGGGCAAAATGCAAAATGCTGCTAAATGTTTCAATATTTAGGGTGCTATGAAAATTGGGGATATATTTTATTTGTCACCACGATAAGGCTGAAAAGAGATCTTCCAAAATAAAGGAAAAGAGGTTAGGACTTTTCAACGAAGCCCATTTGCCTGTCTCTAGAATCACAACTACAATATTTGAGGAATCTTTAAAGCTGAATTCATCCAATGTGTTTAAAATGGCGGACGTCAGAGCTAGATGGAACTGAAGATTGATGCGCTGCGAGCGCGCGGAAATTTTTGAAGTTAGAAAAAGAATTGGTGCAGCACTTAAAGGCTTGGAACTGATAAAGAGCCACCTGAAATGCTTTCATGTAACAAAAAGTGTCGGGAAAATGTGTAAGCGTCCCTCCTCTCAAAAAATTGGAGCGGACATGTCCTCCCGTCTCCCCTCCCCCCCCCCCAAATCGACCCCCATGTTTCGAAAAATTTAGCCGTTCAGTTGGAGCAAATTTTACCCTGTTAGATGCCTGGTACCGGGGATTGCAGAAGCTGTGCTAATAAACTACATTTTTCTTATGGTTTATGATGTTGGTAGGAAATCGTTTTTCGAAACATATGGATATTTATCTGAAGTTTAAGAAGTGTTATATTTGAGGTAACCAGCCTCGAACAAAATTACAGTAAGTAGTTGCTTGTATCTATAAATGCTTTATGAATACTATATGAGCATATCCTATAATTCACCTATCATGTATTAATGTTTAACTGCGAACCAACACTTTTAAGGTTATAAAATTCATTGACTAAAAGAAACATCTGCGACCAGTGTTTCATTCTACAATTTACCTAATATCATTTTATGATACCTTTTCTGCAGAGGTGAAAACATTTATAACTGTTAACAGTTGTAAATCAGTACCTATCTACACCCGCTATTTTTTGTAATTACCAAATGTAAGAAGTAATAATATTTGTAATACAAGATCACACGTGCATGAATGATTCGGACATTTATGCATTTGATGTAAAATGGTCGCCTACGGATTCAAGGAAGAGAGTTTTAAATTTTCAGTGTACGAGTGAAAGAAGCCTTGAATGGGGATAAGAGAGAGAGAGAGAAAAGAAGGTTTGCTAGCAGAAACAATAAGATATTAAGTTTAATTGTTCTTAATTGTTCTCGGGGTTTGAAGTTTCTAATTTCATTACTTCGCCCATTCTCAGAACAATTAATCTGAAGAAAAGTATCGACAGTTTTAACCTAAAATTTTCTTTTTGTATCAACTATTCAGTTTCAGTTAATACATTAAGTGGAAAATAAGAAAATTGTATGGATGGCAAAGATTAATCTGGTACCAAAAAAAATATCTTGTTTAGAAAACACAAATTGTTTGTGGAAAAACTTCTGCTCGACATCGAGAATAAAGAGAGAAGTAAATGCTCCCAAAACAGATGCTTGATAGATTCGATTTCCCTCTGACAAAACGTGATTAACTGTGTTTCCCATTAAATGAAGAAGTCTATTGGTAGGTAGGACCCTTTGTAAAAATCTAAACTGAAAAACACAATATTGGTTTCACCGGTGGTAGCCTAGGGACATTTAAAAATATTGTCTCAGGTATTTCCGGAAATATCCGGAAGCTCATCTACCCATTTATTTATTGATGTGGGAGGTCTCACCACATTTACCACGGCGATAAATCAATTGGGATACTGAAAGAGAATGTGTAACTTTATCAAGAAGTAACTGATTCGAATTTTGTGTATTAGCACACCCACCCAACCGAATACTGTCTCGCCAATTAGTCGGAATACTGTAAAACAATTCCCAATAAAAGGTAAAGAAAATATCTCAAACTGAAAAAGTATCTCTGAATGTTTCCCAAGGTAAAGGCCTTCCATTTTGATAAAAAATATCCCTTAAATACAACAAACCCTCCTTTAAAAGTTGATCGTGAAATACAGTTTTATTATTAACTTTAAATTTCGAATAAGTCAAAATTATTTGATTGCTGAAATCACCATGGGGTTCTACAAAAGAAGCATCACACCAAGCATGAACAAACGTTCCTAATAAAGCTTGGGGTAGAATGACATTTTATAGTCCTAGTGATCACTTTGGGTCTTGAATTCTTTGGAATAATAGTTATATAACAGTTAACAACAGGATGGTGTTTTTCGAAAAGCTCTTCAACTCTGGAGTTATATATGTTATGGATATTTTCTTTGATAATAATGGGCCTTTGACGTTTGAAATGTTCTGTGACAAATATGGTATTACAAAGCAGTGGCGTAGCTACTGGGGGGGGGGGCAGGGGGGCAAGTTGCCCTCCCGCCCCCGGAAAATATTTTGGGGAAATTTGATGAATTTTCTTATTCGAACAAAATTTTCTCAAAATTTTTGTTAGAATAAGAAATTGTGAGACATTTCTCACACATAATTCGTATTTTCATGCAACAAATTAACCCACATTCGTCAGTGTCGCATCAACCGGCCCTACTCGCGTTCCACAGGAACGTCCTCGCCGCGTACTAGATCGAATGTTGTCGTGCATACGAGCGGGTGTTATGATCAGTGCATTTCAGTGTACAGGAAGCTGTTACTAATAGTAGGGTGGCTTAGCAGATTTAACGTTACCGGCTGGACAAAAGTACCAAATTTGTCATGGAGTTTCTTTTCGACCTATCTGTTGATTTTATCCGTGGAACCCACGTGATGGGCTCCGATTTTCCAAGATGGCGACCAAAATCCAAGATGGCCGCCAGAAAACAGGAAATGTCATATATCTGCCCGAAAAAAACGGAGATGAACAATTTAGGGGTCAATTTAGGTATTTTCGGGGTTGCTAAAACTAATGCTGGGCATGGCATGTTGCTCGGGTCACTCACTTTCAAGATGGCGGAAAGAATCCAAGATGGCCGACAGAAAACAGGAAATGTCATACATCTGCCTTTAAAAATCGGAGCAGGAGAAATGAGGGGTCAATTCATGTGTTTCAGGGGTCACTGAATTAGATGCTGGTCATGGCATGTTGCTCGGGTAACTCGATTCCAATATGGGGGCCAGAATCCAAGATGGCCACCAGAATAAAGGAAATGCCATATATCTGCCCTTACAAAACGAAGATGAACAAATGAGGGGTCAGCTCAGGTGTTTCAGAGGTCACTGAATTAGATGTGGGACATGATATGTTGCTCGGGTAACCCACTTCACAGATGTCGGCCAATGTAACTGAAATACAGCTGTTGTTATTGTTAAAGGTCAGAAGAAGTTTAAATTTATCTTCAAAGATTGATTTCTTCTGAGTAGTATTGAAAATCTAACCGTCACACTGACTTTTACTCGATGCAGTGTGAAATAAGACGGACCTACTCTTTGGCAAACTTTTTGTGATGTCGAGGGGGAAGCTAACGACCTGTCCTATGTAAAGGCAACGCTAAATTCACATTTTCAACTTTGTCAAATAAGAATGGCGAATCTGATTAAAATGAAAAGTCACAGATTTTTGAAGAATATACATATGCAATCATTCACTTACTTTTAAGACAACATTTACTTACACTTTTCACCTACGTAGAATAAAAAATCAACAGTAATTAGGCCTACTTTGTAAACTCAATAGCGAAATTCATTTCGTTTCTCTCCTTGTTTTGTCATAAACTACGACAACTAGTCTTTCGATTCTTTTAAATGATTCAGAATGTGAGTCAAGATGCTCAAACGGGTGTGCGACTGGATGAACAAAGGCATCAGTAACTTCCTCATAGGCATTCCATGCTGGCCAAAATGATTTCTTCCCTTCCCCTCTAAATGCTGATGTCGTGTCACATCCTGACAAGGAGTGGAAAACGGGCAAGGAACGTGATTTGTGTTCTCCAAGACGGGCACAAATTGCGTTGATGTTGTAATGAGTGTAGTTTTTTCCAGTTCCAAATGCTACCCACAGACCACCATCAGCCTTTATCTGGGAGAGGTCATGGAACACACCGACAATAATAACGACGACGTCTGTGTCCACAGTTCGCACCTGGATGGATTTTGCTCCATTCTCCAAAGCATGCTTTACATGGACCACAATCCTAGTGTCTGCCTCTACCTGATTGCAGCTGGACATTTCGATTTGAGTTCCAACACATGTAACATACTCTCCAGCTGTGATGTATATCGAACACTCAGGAGAGATATGGCAATCAGCAACCTTTGACGACAGTAATTCAAAGAGTTTCTTCTTGTTGACTGGATCACGGAGAAAGTCATTCCAGTTTCCCGGCAGCTTGGTGTCACCTGACACTTTCCTACGTACACCTTTGCCTCGTTTCTCCCCGGTCCCCTCCTTCAGACTATCTGGACGATAATCGTCTCAAACAACATCCACTCGCTTTGCGTCACGCAGCCGACGTTCCAGATGGGGTATAAACACGTCATCAGCATATTCCTGGAATGTCGAGACATTTGTTACAGGCAATGAATGTACTGTCACCGCACCATCCAGAACTTTGCAGTCATATGATACAGGTGCCTCTGTCTGGTTTGGTTCTTCTATACATTGTAACAGTTGACTTTTGGTACCGGACAGATTAAGCTTTCCAAACTCTGACAGGGATGGAGGATACGAATGAACTTCGTGTGCAAAGAATTCCTTAATGTCACCATCTCTGTTTTGTAGGGAGATGTACAACTGGCCAAAGAGTGCCACATTATTCTCAAGTACCTTCACTTTCTTGCAATCCTTCGATGTAACTTTGAGCTTTGTTGAGAATAGTGGCAGTGAATTCTTTGCTATCGTATCATGTATGGAGTGACTCCGATCTACGAGCACAGTCTTCACATACTCTTGATACTCCTTTATGCCTTTGCCTTCCAGTGTACGGATTGTATTCACTACCGCCTCATTCGCGCAGTTACCACTGTCAAGAGTTACCAACTCTGCGAAGTCATCCAAGAAGGGATTTCCCATCTGGCGCATTGTATTAGAAAGGTTATCGATCTATCGCTGGAAGGTTCTCTGTGCAGCAAGTCCCTGCTCATGGTGTTCAAAGTTAGCGGGGTTTTCGGGATCATCGTAATAAAAATATACATTCTCGTACTGTCTAAGAAGTCTGGCAAGCTCGGGTCCAGCTGTCATCCAGCGCCTGAAGGCGACTGGCTTCTCAGTGGGTACTACTGCACCACCGGATGCCTTCACCACTTTATCCTCCTGCTCATGAGCTTGGTCTATTGGGATCGCAGAGTACTTGCGTGACGACTTTGCGATTGTCCAGTGATTCCGAGTTTCAAACTCATTTTTGATTGCTTGTGGCAGAGTCTTCATATCTCTGATATGTATAGGCAGCCACCGAGAATAGTTCACATGGTTTAAAGCAAAAAACAATGGTACGAGTGCCTCTAATACAGTAACATACAGTGAGAAGTTTCTCTCCCTATGGACTCTAACAAATATGAGAATCAGAATCTCATAGTTTGCGATCATGTGCCAGAACTTGAACGTAGGAGATTTCTTACACATTTGTTCCATCCAGTCACTAAAACTCTCATCAACATTAGATCTCTGGTTGAATGCTTCATTCAGTAGTCTGTGAAGAACAAGAACAGTGACCTGGGGGACATGCCGGGTCCGGGCAATGTGTGACACTTTCAAGAATGAATCAGCTGTTCCTGATAAAGCAACTTTAGATTCAGTGAGATCTGTAGTCCAACCTGACCCATCTAATAAGTCACCAACAGTGTTCCATAGCGCCTTCTCAATGTGCAGTCCGCCCATCATAACTACATAGACTTTCTCGCCATAGAGATCTGGCCATTTCCATTGTACGTACTTGGCGAGCGCAAACAGAGGCTGGTCAAAAGTTATCACTGGGATTTGTCCTGGGTTGAGATACTCTGTTGCCTGCGGATGTACATCCATGCCATGTTTAATCATTGCTGGTGAGTCTAATTTTTCATAGAAGAGAGGCAGCAGTGCACATATTGCCGTTAGCTCTGATGTTGGCTGATGTCGAGTGATGTGATAAGCAGACCTTGTAAGAGAAGTTGTCTTGCACAGTTCCACATCACTGATATGTTGAAGACTATGTTCGATCCAATCATATTCTTCGCGTTTTGCATCTGCCAGGTCAAGCGTAAGAGGTTCACTATTACTCTTTGGTACCTAAACATCAGTAGACTTTAACGAAACTGCAGGAACAGAAGCATAATGGTCTGGGAGCAAGTGAGCATATATTTCCTTGATGGGGGTAATGTGACAGGTTCTCTGATGACACCAGGTTCCCATGTGCTTGGAAACTGGAATGCACTAATGCCAGTGCCATGAAAAGATGTCGTGGCTGTTGTTGCGCTTGGATTTTGATCGAGGTTGTCAAGGGCGTCCACGGTGAAGAGTCCTTTTCGCAGAATAGCAGGAGCTACTACACCATCATCTTCAAACCTCTCACACACTTCTGTAGCGAGCCACTCTTCAGTCTGCATCACTCTGTCGTATGAAACACTGATACCCATCTGGTGTAACTGTTGGATTATCTACTTACTTCTGGTCAGTGCGTGTATATTTAGGCCAATGTAAATTGGTAGTGGGGGTTGTCTGTCCAGAGTGTGCCGGACTTTCGCAGTCGAATTAGGTTTACGTTTCATAACGTTGTGGACGATGGTTTGTCCAACAGTTAGGCACACTTGTAAATCGTCACTCTCTATCAGATTTGGACCATTAAGAATCATGGAGACGAGACAACGTAGACTTGATGGTAATGATTTCTCCTGACAGCCATGTGGAAACTGGCCGGTGAACTGGAATCCTTCATGGTTAAAGATATCCTTTCTAATGATTGTTGCTGCATGTGCTAGTATCTGGGCATCCTCAGTAAAGTCACGTTTTTCAGGGCATCTTTAATCATGTTTTTCATTCCATCCTTGAATATTATAACGATGTTCCGGCCATCATGTTGTCCTTGTGCATCAGGGAACCGTTCAAGCAACTGCTCCTTAAGTCTGGTTTTGTTGATAGTCTTTATTATGTTCAGCTCCTCAAGCCGTTTAACAAACATGGTGTGTTACTCTGATAATTTGAAGACAAGAGTTCCAGAATTGTCTGACATTTCAATATAGCCAGAAAGTTCAACAAATGTTCTTGCTTCATTCATAATATCATCACTGTTTATTGTTGCCTTCTGTAATTGTCTCATATGACTTCGGTATCGATTTCGGAGGTGTGTCAGACATGTTAAATGATATGTCGCATCCATGGCAATGAGATCTGATCCAACTATCCTAGCAAGTAGCTGGGTATCTTGCAGTTCACTAATCATAGTCTTATGTGCAGTGTCCATGTCGTATGATGAAACGTGGTGGAGGGAATTATCCTTGTCTGCGCCTTTCTCGCAAAGGAAACATTGTTTTATCATGACGATTGAGCGTCGCTTACTAGGTCTACCTTGTTCACTATCATTTTCGCGTGGATTGGATTCCTTTCGCTTTCTCGCTCTTGCCAGTTTGTAGTTGCTGAACTGTACATAAAAGGATTTATGCCATGATGCAGAATTTTTCACTTACTTGTCAACAGTTTGATCATTTCCAAACTTCAGTTCAGTTGGGAGCTGATCAATCTCTCGGAACTGTTCAACATTCGTCAAAAATGACTGATACGCAGATGTTTAAACGCAGCCTACTGACGGGTTTAGAAGGGGACATCTTAACTCTTCAGCTTTTTTTTTCTTGGCAGATGATACAAAGAATGAAGTCTAGCTCCATGTTGCTTTATCTGAAAAAACGAGGGTAGGACACAGTTTTTTTTCGAAACAAGGCTCACACGTGGGGAGAATTCACTATGTTTTATGTGTTATATGGGTCTTTTTGTCGGAAAAAGGGGGCATAAAAGTTGTTTTGTGACTAGTGAACTCTAAGTGTCGCTACGTTACAAACTGTAGTTTGTGTTTAATCTCTCAATTTTAACGGTAAAACTACGACATAACTCCAACTTTTGTGCATAAATATCTTTTTATTACATCTTCAGACTTCCCTTTTTAAACAGTAACAAACATTCATGAACACTTATGCATGTCACATTCCTGGCACGATATGATGATTCGCCAATCGCATAACCTCAGTAAAAACCTTTCTGTAAAGCATGAGAAATAATACATGTTTGTAATAAGTCTAACGGCAATAAAATTAGCTACATTTTATATAGGCCTAAGGCCTAAGATTCTGGGAAAATCAACAGTTTAAGTATCATAGACACAATTTCAAGGGGCGGTATTAACAGTGTCTATCCGGTTACCGGCCGTAGCGGCAATGCCGGGGTATTATTGTCTCACCCGAAGCCAGCATTTCCCCATGTCAGGGCGGGTAGAGAGCTGAAATCTGGGAATTCGGCGGGTGCAAGGATCGTCTCCCGGGATCGTGTTTTAGATAGGCATACCGGTGTACGCACTTCGTGTAACCTGGTGTTTGTTGCTGTGTAATAGTGATAGATCGCATACAGTATATTGACCGTTAGGTGGTGCCTATTCGTACGTCGACTAGCCGCCAAGCGAAAAGATACGGCGATTGCTCATTCGCACGTCTACTCTCAGCCATACTTTTCATACGAGTATTTAAAATTCTTGTTGTAGGGTAGCATGCTGAAACATACGTACATCGTAAGTAGTGTTAATGTCATACGTTTTGTATGCACTTACCAATTCAAAGTACCGACCGACTCAAGCTACTTTCACAGAGGCCGCGAAGAGCCAATTCTGAAGTGCGGGGACTACACATCGAAGCGGCCCAATATGTCCAATAAAATAAATGCAGTTTAAGGCGGTCCAAAATGCCCACAGCAAAAAAGTGCTGGGCTTGACCCCCCCTAGTCCCCCACCCCCGCCTTTGCGGTCCCTTAAATACAAGTTTGGGAGACACATGCCTATTTGCTGTTTTCACTGTTGTATAATCCTTCTATAAAAATAGCTCCATTTTCTTTTACTTTTTGTGGAGTTCGTTTTCTCATACGTATGAAACTCAGAATTCACCTCAATGATATTGCACTGCTTGCAGAGCGCATAGATCACTACTCCCAGTGCGCTTGTACGTATGCCACTGCATCCGTTACCGATCGTGCATATTGTGCCCCTTAGTCTTATGCGTACGTGCGTACGTATGCGCGTTCAGTGGAAGGTGAAAAAAGACGATCACTGATGTTTGTAAGCACGGCTATTACTGCTAGCGGACGTGCGTTACCAAAAGGACCATTATTTTCGCGAAATTAGTACCTACAGTAGACAACAACTGCACAGACATGAAGCTACTCACAGGGTTGTTTACAGTAATTATTCTAAATAGAACGTATTATCCTGAATTATTTAATTCATAAAATTACATCAGGACTATATTCAGCTTAGTGACATATATACAAACCTTTATATCGAAAAAGCTCCACATAGGTGCAATAAATGATCGTCAAGAAACGTTGGCTTTGCTATCACTTAGCGTGTGATGTTCTCAGAATTGACGTTGTGTTTATGTAAGGTCCACAATTGTGCAAATCGGGTCGGCATTCACAGCGGGTTGGTTTACCCTCTTAACAGAGCTGACTCACGATGATCAGTCGTACTCGTAACTGCCATTAGTATTACGGGTTTGCAACTGTGTTCGTCTACGATCGATCACACCTTAAAGTCCCCAACTCATAGGAAAAGCTTGCTGAGACAATGCTAACATGTACAATTAGAATACCAGCCACAACAAGGCCTAAAGTATGGGCCCCTTAACCAGCTTTACATGAAAGGGGGGGGGGGAGGGGCAGGCAAGTGTTCTGATTGGGGGGAAAATTGTTTCGATTGGGGCGGGGACATACAATTTTCTTAAAATATCAGGTTTACTAGTTTCAGTTTTCATCTTGGTGAAGCAGAAATATTTTTGGGGTGTTATATTTTCCCGAAATGGCCTCGTCCCCCTGGTGAGGCATTGCCCCGAAATTCCCCCTCCCCCGTGGCTACGGGCCAACTATAGTCAGGGAGCTAGCCCAGTTTCATTAACACGTTTGAGGACGGAAGAATTAATTGTCCAAATCGGTAAAGGAAATGAATATCTATGAAATTTACTTCTTTGCATGCGGCCATCTTGGATTCTGGCCGCCATCTTGGAAGTGGGTTGTCCGAGCAACATGCCATGGCCAGTAACTGTTTCAGTGACCCCGAAAACACCTACATTGACCCCTCAATTGTTCATGTCTGGTTTTTGCAGGCTGATATATGACATTTCCTGTTTTCTAGCGGCCATCTTGGATTTTGGCCGCCATCTTGGAAAATCGAAGCCCATCACGTGGGTTCCACGGATAAAATCGATAGATAGGTCGAAAAGGAACTGCATGCAAAATTTGGTACTTTTGTCCAGTCGGTAACGTTTTTGCTAAAATTTGTCGCTAAGCCACCTGACTATAAGGAATTTAACAACAGCTGATACATTGCAACTAACACTGAAAGGCTGCAAACCCGAACTTATCCCCTTGTACACACTACACCGTCTCTGCGTTGTACATTTTGGGAATTCAGTGAAAGGATGTGAAAACTGACCAGTCACTAACGTAGACCCCCAGGATTATATTGTCCTTCAAGCTAGTAGCGGGAGGGGTTTAAACTATACCGATTTTACTCAGTTTACATAACGATGGATGGGGCTGAAACAATCCATGGCCAACGATAGACTTAACGTTAGTATAGAAATTAGAATGAACGGGATCCATAGGTTAACTTTTTTTTTTGTTACTTATTGTAATCCTTGGAGGCTTACAGGCTAGTTCGGTAAAAAAGCTTTCTGCTCACTTGGCGTGCAACAAAACTGGTCCATCAGTACCTTGCAGCCTTCTACACTTAACAGTCTGCTGTTCTAACAATATATCCTGTGTGATCGAGCCAGGACTCCTTTCAGTGACCTACGAAGGGGGGGGGGGGCATTTGGCCATGCTCCCCCCTCACCGATGCCATTTTTCTTTGTTCTTAAAAATACGGAGTCAAACTTTAGTAACACAGATTGTACTTCAAAAGATAGCATATGTGGCACCAGATTGCATGTAAGGACACCCAATTTTTCAAAAAATTTTAAAGGGGAAGGATTGCCTCTGCAAGGCCCCTCAGTGATGCCAATTTTTTTAATTCCTACAAATAGGCACGTTCTGCCTAATTCCATTTTTTTTTCACTTAAAAAGTTGGACTCTGTATCCCACTGGTGGAATTGATTAAAATAAAGACTACATGTTAAGATTCTGTTTACAAGCATGAATACGATATTTTTGGCCATCTAAGGGGTCTGATTTTTCGACATTTTCTTTACGGGCAAAATTACATTTTGGGGGTCAAATTAGCTCTTAACATTCTGACCACTTTGCAGATTGCAAACATATTTTGAAGTGAGCATTTGCAAACAACAAAAGAAGATAGTGACTCTTTAGATTCATCATATAAGTCAGGAAAATGTTATTTCCGGCCATCTGAGGGGTCTGATTTTTCCGAAATTTTCTCTACGCTCCGCGCCATCCAATGGTGGCGCTCCGCTTAGATAATCTTTATGATAAAATAACGTTTTGTGACCAAGAAAAACCACAATCCTGTACCGATATATGCTCTTTTATTTTGACTCCTAAAAGTGTGCAAATTCAATGACAAGTTTTACTTCGTAAGGTAGCATAAATGGCATAAGAATGCATGTAAAGACACAAAAGTTTCAGTTTTATCCTCAAGAACCACCACAATTCAACTTTTAACACTGTTCCTGTCAAAGTCGAAAATCTTGCACCATTTTGCATCTAGGCTCCTTGAAAACGTCAAAAAATTTCCGGACATCCCTCCCCTTAGACCATATACTGCATGCCCCCCCCCCCTTTCAGAGAAATCCTGCGTACGCAACTGCGTTACTACATACAAATAAACCAGATATTGTTAACCAAAATAATAAACTTTGTTATTTCCGATTGCTCTATGTTACACTTTAAGATTAAGTGCAGTTAATATTACAAAACGACATGGTGGTGTTGTTATACTTGTAAATTTGCATATTTTATCTGAAGTACATATACATTGACCGGAAAAAGTTTTGGGGATCGTATAAAGTGAAAAGAATAAATGAAATCAACCTCAGCGAAAAATTAAATTAATTAATTGATTTCATTTATTCTTTTCACTTTATACGATGCTCAGGGAAAAGCAATCGTTTCCTATTTATTTCTAATTATTTACATATTTACTTTACAGTACACTTTCAATCACCCGGTCTCCGGGCTTATTGGTGCAAACAGAGTCGAAAAAGGACGAGGCGTCCACTGCTCTGTATAGCGCCCCCTCAGTGAGAGATTGTCATCTTCCTGTGATGAGAGCAGCCAAGACCGGCTTCATAGCCTAATTGGTTAGGGCACCTGCACGTAAAGCAGGAGGTCTGGGTTCGAGTCCCAGTGAGGGTGGTTGATTTTTCGCTGAGGTTGATTTCATTTATTCTTTTCACTATATACATATATATTATTTCTTACGGTTTTCTGTAGAACATTAACGGGGAGGCGTCGCTTGCTGACCTAGATTCCAGTGTCACCGATTTTATGGATGTAGAGGACCTGGAGGCGTCAGAGCGGGGAATCCCACCTTCTGCCACAGATACCAATGTTGACCAGGAAAACAGTGCTGAACCAGTAACTATTCCAGACACGCAAGATCCTTCAATAATGGAATCCGTCAATGAAGTTAATACTCAGGAGGATATTTTTGAAAGTGATGCTGTTGCCGAAATGGTAGCATCAGCCCCCCTTAACTGGGCTGAGGCAGATGAAAAGGATGACAAAATGGCAAAGGTAAACGATCATAACTTGAAGGAAGAAGGTCCAGTGTCTGAGAAAGCCCGATCTCAACCTTCCGTTCTTAAGGATAAAGTCACAAAAGTCAATAACCAAATCAGTTCTTCACAACCCGTGTCACGCCAGGAACGTAGCAAGCGGAAAAGTTTATCGCCGCCAGCCCCAATCAAACGTGTAGGGCGATCAAGAGGCAGGTCCAGAGCTCGTTTCCTCGTGGAGGACCCGAAGGACACAGTTAAAATGACGCAGGTTTACATTGAAGAAGAGCTGTGGCATTCATGCTATGTGAAAGATTGTAAAGAGGTTTTCTCAAAATACTCCTCCTTGAGAGAACATGTACAAGTTGTTCATCCGGAATTTAAGCATCGGGGTTACTCCTGCTTATTGAAAAGTTGCAAGAACGTGTTTACTACCCCGCAAGATTGGATCTGGCATGTTGCTTGTGAACACCCTGATTTTGTTGCCAAACATGACGTGGAATTTTTTGATCGGTATTTTTTGAAAAGGTTTTTGGAGTAATGGAATTTCATTCTGTTTTTATCATCATCATCATCGTCATGTTTGCTTTGTCTATCGCGACCTATAATGTTAACGGGTTACGAGATCCCAAGAAGTGTTCTCAAGTGGTTCAATGGGGCAAGATATATAATGTAGATATTTTGCTTCTGCAAGAAACTTTCTTGTCTTCCAGTGATGACTTGAAAATCTTTAAAGAGAAATGGGGCGGCCCTGTTTTTTACTCCCCAAGTCGCTCAAATAGGTCGGGTGGGGTTGTCATTGCTATTAAAGATACCCTTAATTGTGCAATATCGGATATTAGGAAGGATACTTCTGGTCGTTGCATCTCCGTCCTATGTACCACAGCTGATACTTCCTTTCGTGTGTGCAATATCTATGCTCCAAATAGTTCTTCAGAAAGGAAGGTTTTTTTTCAGTGAGTTATATATGTATACAAGAGGCGGTTATCCAGTTATATTAGGCGGTGATTTTAACTGTGTAGTTGACCCCCTTGACCGCTCCAGTACAACAGCCAATCCAAATTCTTTCTCTGGTTGTGATGAAATCGAGGATCTTGTCTCGCAGTATAATTTGATTGACTGTTACAGGGCCCATTATCCCAGTACCCCCGGCCATACCTGGGTTCGTGGTACCAGAAGCTCGAGGTTAGATAGACTGTATCTGTCGGCGAATTTTGCCATTTTCAAGGTCGACACCGTTCCCCTCCCCATTTCTGATCATAACCCTGTTTATGTAAATTTCAGACTGACAGGTATTCCCAAGAGAGGGAAAGGCTATTGGAAGTATAATTCGTCACTTAACCAAGACGAGGTTTTTGTTCATGATTTAAGATACCAGTATAGACTATGGTCAACTCTGAAACCTGCCTTCAGTACTACAACGGATTGGTGGGAAAATATTAAATCAAGAATAAAGGAGCTTGCCATACGGCACGGAATCCGTATTGCTCGAGAAAAAAGACTCCAACTTGAGAAATTACAGAAAGTGATTTCGGACTCTAACTCTGAGGAGATCGAAAGCATTTTAAATGCTGAAGTTCAAGGTGCTTTCATTCGTTCTAGGGCCAACTATCTAGAGGAAGGGGAAAAACTTAGTGCCTTCTTTTTTAGGCAAGAAAAGTACCGTGCTGAGCAAAAAGTGATCAAGACCATTCGGGACAAGAATGGTAATGTTGTGCATAAAAATAATGAAATTATGTCCGTTTTTCACAATTTTTACAGCCATCTTTTCTCTGAGACGTGTAGTTATAATGATTCTTTGCAAGATCAATTTGTTAATTGTTTAAGAAGGTCACTTTCTGAGGATGATAAAACTAGTTTGGATCATCCCATTAATTTAGAAGAGGTTAAAAAGGCAATTTGTTTGGCTGCTAAAAATAAGGCCCCTGGAAGTGATGGTCTTTCGTATGAGTTCTATGCAAATTTTGCAGATATGTTAAGCCTTGATTTAACTATTGTTTTTAACGACATATTTGATATTGGCAGGTTGTCTAAGAGTCAGAGCACTGGCATTGTTACCCTTCTGCCTAAAAAGGGGATAAAATGGATCCTACCAATTGGCGACCTATCAGTTTATTGAATGCTGACTATAAACTTCTTGCAAAGATACTGCAGCTCAGACTAAGCAAAGTTATGCCAATGATTGTTAACGAGCAACAGGCTTGTTCTGTGCCGGGAAGATCCATACATAGCAATCTTTTGTTAATCAGAGACATCATTGATTATTCTGCTATAAAGAACAGTCCCTGTGCTCTTGTATCCATAGATCAGGAAAAAGCTTTCGATCGAGTAAATTGGAAGTTCTTAGCAAAGGTTCTGCAGAAACTTAATTTTGGCGATAACTTCCGCAAGTGGGTTTCTATTTTGTATAAAGACATTTTCAGCCATCTTCTTATTAATGGGAGCCTCTCTGATCCTGTTTGCATCGAGCGAGGGGTGAGACAAGGATGTCCATTGTCTCCTTCTCTTTATGTTTTGTTTATTGAACCCATTGCTTGCTATATTAATCAATGTGACAATATTTGTGGTTTTATCATCCCTGGTGGAAATGTCCACACTGTTAAAAATTTCTGTAAATTTACAGACTTTTTTTAACTTAAACTTTTTGTATTTTACTTTTAATAGAGATTTTCTGTATCTTTACAGACACTTTGTATTTCTGCAATAAAAAAAGGTTGTTTAACATGTATTTTCTGTTTATTTGAAAAACCATTTCTGTCTGCTTTTTTAACCAAATTTTACTGCTTTGTAAAACTTTTTCTGTAAATGTACAGAAATTTTAACAGTATTTTGCATTTTTCTGATTTCACATAAATATACTGTCATTTAACAAACATTCATTTTGTTTTTAAGCTGAAAAAGAAACAAAAATAAGCCCAAACAAACAAACAAATAAGAAATAGCCAGAAAATTTTTCAATATATAACATGCATCGTTCTGCGAAGTTTCAGTTAAAAAAGAAAACATTTTTGGCAAATTTATGGCCCTATTTGAAAATTAACTTACATTTATTATACTGACAATTGGTATACTGATGTCAACTCATCGCCACATGCGCTCATGTACTTGATCGAATTAAAAACGTTTCACAAATTTACTTGAAAGAGTCTGTAAATTTACCACTTTATGACGTAAATCTCATTTTGCATAAATGGGTGGAGCTTATTTTGTAGACATTTTCCTAACAAAAGGATTGCTGTTGCTTTGAATAATATCTTTTTTGGCGTTTTTTAATCAGGAAGTGATAAACTTATTGTTTACCTTGTCTGGAAATGTTTGCAACCAATGTATTTGCATTCTTTGTCATATTTATTTTAAAAACAATTATTATATTGTACAAAAAATGTGACTTTCCAATTACAAAGTTCCTAGAGATAGCAGTCTACTGGACAACAACGTGATAACAAAGTATCCTCATCGTGTTTTGATTGAAAATAACTTCGTAACGACACATTACGTTGATAAGCAAATACCTGATCTACGTAATGGTGAAGTGTATGTTACGTAATAACATATGAAAGGGAAAAAAAGCGATATTATAATAAATATTAAAACGCCGAGAATGAAAACAGTAGGCTGTAAATTCACATAAAATTAAGGTAAAAAAAAAAAAACAGAACAATTCTGTAATTCGATTTTACAGTAGACATTTGTAAACTAATTTACATGCAAAAACTGTGAAGAAAAAACAAACACTTAATGTTTTTTCATGATTACAGTCTGGCTGTAAAAAAAACATTATTTGGTTGGAAAAAAATTTGCCATAAAAATTATGTAAATTTTACAGAGAATTTTTTAACAGTGCATGTAAAATTTTTACAATATGCTGATGATGCAACTTGTGTGGCTACCAGTATTTCTGACATTGAAATGTATTTTAAGGTATTTAATTTGTTTCAGTCAGCCACCGGGGCATCAATTAATATGAGAAAGACCAAAGGTTTAAAGCTTGGAAGATTTGCTTCCCACCCCTTACTGAATAACATTGAATGGGGCACTACGATTAGGATCACCGGGGTTGTGTTTGGATCCGACAAAGCAGTTCGTGCTAACTGGGAGGAGAAAGTTAAGTCTGTTGAAAGGCGTCTCAAATTGTGGAGAAACAGACATCTAACCTTACTTGGTAAGGTGCTAGTTATAAACACAGTAATTTACCCGTTGTTCTATTTCGTTGCTCCCGTTTTTCATGTCCCCGAAAGTGTCGTAAAGGCCGTAAACAAGATTGTTTTTGCTTTTGTGTGGGGGGAGAAAAAGCCTGATCTTGTATCTAGGATGGTCATTACATTAGGAACAAGGGATGGCGGTCTCGGTTTGGATAACTTTAGACTAAAGGTAGATGCCTTGCTGGTGAAACCTCTTCTTAAAATACTTGTTGATGATACCCCAGTTCACCTCACTCTGACACTTTTCTTCGTAGCGAAACAACTCAGAAGATACTATCCTCATGTGTGGTCTAACATGCGGCCAAATTCTCATGTGTGTACCTTAATACATTAATCAAAGCTTGTGATATAATTAAAAAGCTGTACAGTTTGGAAAATGATTTTGCGAATAATGTATTTAGAGTCAAAGACATTTATAAGAGGATGCACCCTTCTGACGTTCGAATTATAGCCGTAATGGACCATCCATCCCTGGAATGAGATCTGGCAATTGTCTTTTCACAATGTACTTGATAATAAGCTTAAAGATTTTCAGTGGCGTTTAGCCAATGGTATTCTATAGACGGGGCAACGGATTAATAAGTGGGGCATGGGTAAGGGTGTTTGCCCCTTTGAAGTTTGCACCGAAATTGAAACGGTTTCCCACTTACTTTGGGATTGCCCAAAGATACAACCTATTTTAGAATGGGTTAAGAGAGTCTATGATGATGTGACCAACGGGCTTCCTCATCCACGCCTCGTGGAAAACTTCTTTTAATATGGCTTCCCCCGCAACAGTATTGAAAAATCGGTGTTTAGCAAAGTTTGTTATGTGTTTTGTATTACAAAGTTAATTCTATGGAAATCTAGGTGTCTTCAGGTGTTTGAATCTAAGTATCAATCTGTTCCAACAATCCTTTCTATAATTATAACAGAGATCAAGACAAGGGTCGCAGCTGATCCCAAACGTTTCACTAAAACTAAGTTCGATAAGGTTTGGGTGGGTAATAACTCTTTTGTTATCATGAGAGACAAAAAGCTGAAATTTCGTCTGTAACATTTTTGTTTGTGATATGTGATTATTTGTATTAAGTTATTCTTGCTTGATCCCCTGTGGGATTTGATTGGTACTATGAAATGTGTGTAAAATTGTATAAACATGTTATATTTTAGCTCTGTAAAAATTAATTAACTAAGCTGTAAATACTTGTAAATATTAAAGTTACTTTCCAAAGATGGGAATAAAGTTCTTCTTAAAAAAAAAAAAAAAAAAAAAAAAAAAAACATTAACTTTTTTACGATATTATTTCTTTCCTTTCAAGAATTATATTAATTATGTAGATCTATATAGCATGCAAAAAATTGTGATATTATGTGAAAGAAACGATGAAAAAAAAGATAAATTTCAATTTGTACAAGCACTAATTTCTGATGTAGATTTGGGATACTTTAAATTGTAAATGCAGTCACCCCAACTTGAAAAAGTGTAGTACCGAGACTGTTCTTTTTCATGATTGGCTCTTGATAATGTGACAATGTTTTGCACCCAAAAGTAAATTTACTAGGAGTTAGTGCTTGGTTCCCTTAAACATACAATATTAAAGTTCAAAACTATTGTAAAGGATACTTTCTAGAGAAATAACAGAAAAAAAGTCAGATTAAGCTGTTGATTAAAAAAAGTTAAGATGACCACTACTCTTTACACTAAAACAATAAACTATGCCTATGTTTTCTTGATTTTGTAAGGTATAAACATCACTTTATTACCAGTTGTTATCAATGTAATAATCTTATTTGCATCACTGCCTCTAGACGTTAAATGTTTAGTTTTTTGTGGAAATAGAATAACCGTATTGTTTCTTACGTTTTGAGTAGTTTTGCAACTTTGCCGAAATATGTAAAGAGTGACAAACATCTGGTGCCAAGTCTGCAACTTTATTGCCGTCTCAATATTTTTTTAATAATCTTTTTTTCAAAAATTGAATGATTAATAATCTCTGTAAAATGTGAAAAAGAATGTTGTAAATTTTATTTAGACTCAAAAGCTCCAAATGTTGATGATATAATCCCTAGTGACAAATAATTTAAACTCTTGTGCACTGTGACAATAAATGCGTTTGTGGCTTTTAGTCTGAAGGCGATATAGACCTAAACAAATGAAGCAAACCAGGGAAAATAATTAAATCAAAATCACAGCTGTGTATCTTTGCCAAAACAATACATGTCAAAAAGACATTTGTATCCCTTAAGAAGTGAAAAAATAAAAAAAAAATTGTTGGGTTGATGTTTGGTAATGACGAGTTACGAGTAATTCATGCTAGGTATACCTACATGTTCCTTAATACACCCACCCCAGTAATGCCCAGTAAATTTTAAAGAGATCTGAGTCTTACGACAAAGTCCTACGGGTCCCTATCAGCGACTTGATGTGTACTATAGGTTTCGCAGGCAACTCGGTCGTTTGGAAGCAACAGAACAATGCCCCCCCCCCCCTCCCCCGTCTAGGCTAGCTACGTAAAGTTGCCGAGTGTTCCGTACTAGACACTAACGTGCGCATATTAAATGTGAATACAATTAGTAGACATCTGGCGCATGAAATATTGGTGAGATAAACGTCGTTGGCTTTGTTTTGTACATCTCAAGAAATAACTCGTAAAAAAAGGAGCTGGCCCACCATTCGTATTGGTAGCCTGCGATAGTCAACATCGATTTTGCAATTCACGGCCCATCTCAAGTTTTTACAAGGTCGATGAGAGTGACTTCATTATTTCCTCTTTCGGGAAACAAAGAAGAGATATAGGGCGTGGATGACGATGAGACTGGTCCCTGCAGTTTTCTGGTAGACGATCTATGGACAACTAAGACATTGGGAAGGAATGACACATTGGGTGACCGTCTTGTGTTGATGTTTTGTAGCCGAAGCCCATTTCCACTGCAGCAATATGATCACTACCTTTAACATTATATAAAAATTAGTCACGCGTCATTTCTTTTACCTGCAAACAAACTGTTTCAATGTTATCGAACCAGGGGTGGCGCCAGGATTTGCCCGACAGGGGGGGGGGGGGCCAAAATTTCAAGGCCCCGACAAAGGTGATTGTATGTCCCGATGTGACGTGACTTGGCAGAATTTGAGGCGCGCCGAAATTTTTGGCTTTCTTTTCAACAAATACTTTAAAATCTGGAGTCTTTTGAAAGAAATTTGACTTTTGTTAGTATCATAAAAAAAATTTATTGAATCTGTCTTTCATATGACAAAAAACCCGTTTCATAGGCGACACCTGAAATTCTTTTGAGGTTACGCGTTAAATCGACACGAGACAACAAGTTTGCCCCGAAAGTGTTTCCCATTTTGAACGAATATTTAAAAATTCAGGCCTCATTGTATTGGAGAAATTTTGGAATTTAATGAACAAAATTTGGTTGTTGGGTAAGGTTATATTGAATACTACGGAACATCCATCGGAATTGGCAAATTTTGCCACTTTTAACAATATGAAGCTTATGTTTGAGAAAAAATGTAAAGCTTGTGACATTTTGGGCGTTTTCTAGAAGAATTTTACCTTCTCATTAGAAAAAATCAAGAAGGGGTGATCTGTAGTTTTGTTAGGATTACTGGATATCATCATGCAGATTCAGGCCCTCAGACCATATTGGAACATTCTCCCGAGGAAAAAGTTTGGCTTCGCATGTATTCAAACTTTCATATTTTATTTCATTGTCATAGGCGTACTGGAGCGTTTCAGTTTGAGAGGGAGCAGAATTGTTTTTTGTCAGAAAAATGTATTCCTCCCGAAAGACCATCTGAGTCGAGCGCACAGAAGTTTTTGAAAAATTGAGAGCCCCCAAACAGCAGGAAATGGCATTTTCCGTGTTCGAAACTAGATTTTAAGAAGTCAGCTTTCAAGCCTTCTTTCACAATAAAATTTTCACTTCACAATAATAAAGAATAGTTTAAAAGCATGCTTTGTTCTGTTAAGTAATCTGTTCGACCAAAATACTGTCTATGCGGGGTGGCACCATCAGTTGGCGCGGAGCGTACGGAAAATTGTTAACCGCTAACCCCTCAGGTAACTGGAATGGCATTTCCCTGTAACTAGAAATGAAGCAGTCGTTATTTTGAGCTTTCCTTTGAAATGAAAGCTTCACTTCAATAAAAAAAAAACCAAATTGCTAAATGATCAGAAAAGTAACAGATAAAAGGTACTGCTCAAGTAAATGTAATGGTTTTGTCTCTTTTTAGGGGTAGAGGACTATGCAACGGAACTACAATAATTGCAAGGTTCATTAAGTAAATGAAATTTTTTACGTGACTGCCCGAATTTCAGACTATAATAATAATAATAATAATAATAATAATAATAATAATAATAATAATAATAATAATAATAATAATAATAATAATAATAATAATAATAATAATAATAATAATAATAATAATAATAATAATAATAATAATAATAATAATAATAATAATAATAATAATAATAATAATAATAATAATAATAATAATAATAATAATAATAATAATAATAATAATAATAATAATAATAATAATAATAATAATAATAATAATAATAATAATAATAATAATAATAATAATAATAATAATAATAATAATAATAATAATAATAATAATAATAATAATAATAATAATAATAATAATAATAATAATAATAATAATAATAATAATAATAATAATAATAATAATAATAATATTACATAAATACATTGATAAAGCTATTAAGTCTTTATCTGCTGACTTGAAGGCTCTAAAAAAGGATTTGAAAGACGAACTTAAATCTCACGTTCAAAGGATCAACAAGCTAGAAAAGCAAAATGGCGAACTTAAAAAGAAAGGGGAAGCATTGGAGGAAAAAGTGTTAAAGCTTGAGAAGGAAAACCAGGAACAATTTGAGTTACTCAACAAACAAGAACGTTTCTCGAGACGAAATAATGTTCGTTTGGTAGGCTACAAATCAACCGAGAAAGAAGACTGTCTGGAAATTGCTAGGTCGATTTTTGCAGACATCGGAGTACAAGACTGCAAGATTGAACGTGCCCACCGGGATGGGAAAGTAGTTCAGGGAAAAGATAGGCACATATTGATCAAAGTTTCATTCTACCAAGACAAGCTTTTTCTGTTACGGAACGCAAGGGAAAAATTGCGAAGTAAGCCCTTCTTTCTAACCGATGACTTAACCCTGCATGACCTCCGAGAGAAGAAACGATGGACCCCCCAAGTTACATCTCTGTACCAGGCAGGCACAAAGCTCCGTTTTTCGGGGGGAGTATGGCGAATGGCGGACGGCCGACCCTATAAGTTCAAGGAATAGTTTCTATGGTTTTCCTGTCTTGACCTTTATCTGGTAATCAGTGATTTAACGATAAGGCTAACTACCTTTTTCTCCCTGGAGGGATTCTGTTCATGTCTGGTTATGGAGTCAGTCCTGTTTTCACTCGTAAGATCTCGAAAACACTGTTTCGGAAAGTTCCTCTCCACTGCATATGGACACTTCGCATCACTTAAACGATGGAATCCCCCCCCCCCCCAAGTTACATCTCTATACCAGTCAGGCACAAAGCTCCGTTCTCCTGGGGGAGTATGGCGAATGGCGGACGGCCGACCCTAAAGTTTAAGGAATAATTTCTATGGTTTTCCTGCCTGGATCTTTATTTGGTAATCAGAGATTAGACGATAAGGCTAGCTACCATTTTTCTCTCTCGAGGGATTCTATTAATGTCTGGTTGCGAAGTATGTTCTGTATTTATTTGGAAGATCTCGGAAATACTGTTTCGGAAAGCCCCCCTTTACTCACTTTACTGAAGATGACTGATTTTGCAGATTCAAGGGATTTCTAGACGAGACGGTATCGTATCTTTATACACTCTTAATGCTTGAGTCACCTTTTATTGTGAGGTAGGATACCCCCCAGACTTCACATTTACCACTTTCTATTCATGTTATTTGCCCTGAGGAAGTTCTTGCTGGTGTTGGCAGTCTATGACCCTCTTTAATTTGGGTGGTTACGACTGGAGACTGTTCCAGTATGGGGGACTTTTGTCTCCTAAATTTACTTTGAATCCTTCAGTTGATTTGACTTTCTTTTATCTTTTTTTGTGTCTTTTTTTCTCCATCATAAGTTATTGCATTGCTGTATACCTTCACTACCACATTTATGTTATTACACCATTCCTCAAATATTCAATTCCTAAACTATTGTTCTGCTGCCTCAGATATGATATTTGCGTGGGATCACTTTTCATAAAATCTCTGCAATACTCTTTAATATAGATGTCCACTCTAAGAATTAGTTCTTATAATGTAAGAGGGTTGAGGCAGCAGAAAAAAAGACGTCAGGTTTTTGCTTTCCTTCATAAGCAAAAAAGGGATATTTTTTGTATACAAGAAACGCATAGCATTCATGATGATGAAAAGTTTTGGCGTAATGAGTGGGGCGGGAAGATTTTTTTCAATCATGGCACCACAGTTAGCCGAGGTGTCTGTATCTTATTCAACCCCCTTCTATCTTTTTCTGTCCTCAATTCTTGGATGTGTAATAATGGGAGATTAATTATACTAGATCTTTTCATAAGCCATAAAAACTTCACTTTAGTTTGTTTATATGGTCCGAATCAAGATGACCCGTCCTTCTTTACGATTTTAAACTCCAAATTGACTCTTTTCTCCTCTGACACGGTATTGATTGCTGGCGATTTCAACTTTGTTTTTAACCTAGACTTGGATAAGTGGGGAGGGAATCCCCGAACTAATTTTTCTGCCAGGGATATCTGTTATGAAATAATGAGCTCTTATGATCTTGTTGATATATGGAGGGAAAGACACCCCCGTGATAAAGTTTATACTTGGACTTCGAACGTTTCAAACGATATTCATTGTAGGTTGGATTTTTTCCTTATTTCTCGTGCGCTTATGCACAATGTCAGTAAAACCACTATTTCTACCAGCCTCAATTCGGACCATTCTATTGTAAATTTAGATATTAACATATGTAATGAAAAAAGAGGGCCTGGTTTTTGGAAGTTCAACAATTCCCTTCTTAAAGATACTCAGTATTTAAAGCTTATTTCAGATCTCATTAACAGCCTTACACGTACGGATATTAATCACGATGCTTCTTTCACTTGGGAATACTTGAAATATTCAATTCGTAAGTCGACAATTTCTTATAGTAAGGCTAAAGCTAAGGAAACTCGCAACATTGAAAAGGACCTATTAAAGGAAATTGCTCATTTGGAACAAATGTTATGTCACTCTAATTCCGATGTTATTCTTGATAGGCTAAGAGATGCTCGTAATAGATTACAGTCAATTTATGATGTTAAAATTCAGGGTATTATTATTCGATCGAGGGCTCGATGGGTTGAGGAAGGGGAGCGAAACACTAAGTATTTTTTGAATCTTGAGAAAAGAAATAAAAGTTGTAATGTTATTCGTAAACTTATAGCAAGGGATGGGAGGCATATTGAGTCTGGTGCTGATATTCTTAGGGAACTCAAAGAATTTTACACGTCTCTTTACAATAGCGAAGATTGCTTTCCCTCTTCCTTTTGTAACAACATTCTTAATCCTAAGAAGCTTAGTGATGAAAACGCCGCTGCCTGTGACGGCAGGTTAACTTTGGATGAGTGTAAACGTGCTTTGTTCTCTCTTAGTAACAGTAAGAGTCCTGGCAGCGACGGGCTTTCCACAGAATTTTACAAACATTTCTGGCCCTTAATAGGCGATATAGTAACCAACTCTCTCAACGCTGCCTATGATAAAGTTAGCTTATCCGAAGAGCAAGGTAGGGGAGTCATTGTTTTAATACCAAAGCCAAATAAAGATCACACATTTATTAAAAACTATCGACCTATTTCATTGTTAAACGTGGATTACAAAATTTGTTCAAAGGCGTTGGCTACTAGAATTAAAAATGTTATTCCAAATATTATTAATGATAATCAAACAGGTTTTATAAAGGACAGGTTCATAGGTGAAAACATAAGATATATCTTAGATTCTATCAATTATTGTAATGACAGAGGTATACCAGGCTTCCTCCTCTTAGTTGATTTTGAAAAAGCATTTGATAGACTGGAATGGGGGTTTATTCACAAGTGTTTACAATTTTTCAACTTTAATAAGGATTTACACCAATGGATTTCTACTCTGTACTCTAATGTTTCTTCATGTGTTTGCAACAATGGTTTCTCTACGGGCTTTTTAAAGTTTCCAGAGGAGTAAGACAGGGTTGCCCAATCAGTCCCTACCTTTTCATAATTTGTGCCGAACTCCTTGCCCTCCGTATTAACTCTTCACCCTTACTGAGAGGGCTTACAATTTTTAATCACGAGACCAAAATTATTCAGTACGCCGATGACACCTGTATTTTTCTTGATGGTTCTTATTCTTCTCTGAAGTCAGTCGTGGATATTTTTCAGGCTCTCCAGGTGTCATCTGGCCTCAAAGTCAATTTCGAAAAATCTAATATTTTCCCATTAGGTCCGTTGAGGTATAATAAACCCCGTTTTCTTAGCGATTTTAATTTTAAATGGACGACAGGCCCTGTCACTGCTCTGGGGATCACTTTTGATCATTGCAAGGATAATCTGTTTCGCCTTAATTACCCTCCAAAACTTTCTAGACTCAAAGGTACTCTTAACTTATGGGCGCAACGGGACCTTACCCCTATTGGGAGAGTAACTCTTGTAAAATCATTTGGTTTGTCGCAGTTAGTATATCTCTTTCAAGTTCTCCCAAATCCTCCCCATAATTTTATTAAGGAATTAGAAACTTATATATTTAAATTTATTTGGTCAGGTAAGAGGGACAAGGTCAAAAGGAGTACGCTAGTTGCCTCCGTTTCGGAAGGGGGGCTTAATGCTATTCACATTTCAACCTTTCTTAGTAGCTTAAAGTGTTCTTGGGTTAAGCGATATTGTAACGAATCTAAGGGTTCATGGAAAACTTTTTTTGATTTGCATTTACATGGTAAAGGAAAATCCTTTCTATTCCAATGTAATTTTGATACAAAAGAAATTAGAACGGCTAATTCATTTATTAATGAAGTGTGCACTGCCTGGGCACTATATTCTTTTAGGAAACGGTCTGAAAACTACGGGTACCAAATCATTTGGAACAACAGTCACATTAAGGTAAATAACAAGACAATATTCTACAATCACTTATATGATCAGAATGTGATCTATGTAAAAGATTTCTTTGATGATAACAATCAAATACTTTCTTATAACTGTTTTGTTAGAAAATTTAATATTGTTGTGCTCCCTTTTACTAAGTATTATGGAATTATTCATGCTATCCCGGTTCACTGGAAGCAAGGGTTTGCAAACGAAACAATTGACTTAGATTATGGTCATGGCTATGAGACTACTTTAAATTCCCCCAATATGTCTCGGGTTATTTACAAGCAGATTATCTCTACAGTATGTACTGCTCCTACGTCCTGTTCTAAGTGGAACCAGAGCTTCACAGATATTTCCAATCACTGGAACACTATTTTTAGGATCCCCTTTACCTCTGTTCGGGAAACCAAAATCCAATATTTTCAGTATAGATTTTTACATAGAATCATAGGTACTAATACCCTTCTGCACCGCATGAATCTTACTGAAAGCCCCTCTTGTACATTTTGCGGGAACCAGGATGAAAGTATAGAGCATTTATTTTGGGAATGTGAGGTTACATCGGAATTTATTCTGGATGTTGAACAGAAGGTTTTAGGCAGACAATTTTGTTTCACAAAACGGGATATTTTCTTTGGGTACTCACTTTTACTTAAGCATCCCTATAACTTTTTGATATTTTACATGAAGTACTATATTTTCGAGAAAAAGATCAATAGGGGTTCTCCTGTCCTTAATGAATTTATGCACAAATTGAAGTTTCATTTTAGAGTGGAAAAGTATATTTCAAGCAAAAGTTTTCGAAAAGGTTTAACTATAAACGAGTTTAGAGATGCATTTAGTGAATGTCCCTTTCTCTTTAGCTAAGCATATTTGTTGGGAGCAAACTGACATGCTTGTGATTTTTTTTCATGTATTGGGATGATTAATAGAGGGAGTATTATAATTATCATCATGAATTTATGCACAAATTGAAATAGAGGGAGTAAGATAATTATCATCATGCATTTATGTGAAAAGGTACGAGTGCATGAATCAAGGCATGGTTTTTGTCAAAAACTACGTTATGTGTATATATGAATGCTTATATATGTAGTTGTGTATAAGTATGTGTGTATATGTATATGTATATATATATGAATATGACAAGTATTAATTAAGTGCGCATTTTCAAAAGAAATATTAACATGGTACCGTATATGTAAAAAATTGTGTAATTATGGTGTACAATATTTATACATAAATTAGTATATGTTATGTAAATAAAATGTATATAATTCAATGCTTTCAAAACAAACGAACATGAGAGAACAATAAAGATGGAGCAAATAATAATAATAATAATAATAATAATAATAATAATAATAATAATAATAATAATAATAATAATAATAATAATAATAATAATAATAATAATAATAATAATAATAATAATAATAATATTTATTAATAATAATAATAATATTTATTAATAATAATAATAATAATAATAATAATAATAATAATAATAATAATAATAATAATAATAATAATAATAATAATAATAATAATAATAATAATAATAATAATAATAATAATAATAATAATAATAATAATAATAATAATAATAATAATAATAATAATAATAATAATAATAATAATAATAATAATAATAATAATAATAATAATAATAATAATAATAATAATAATAATAATAATAATAATAATAATAATAATTTTTTTTTTTCCTTCTCCTTTATTTCATCTCATTTATCAAATGGTATATTTAAACATATTGCAAATGAATTATATTAATTGGTACACAAATTGCAAAAGAGTACAATGGAGAATAAATACCAAGAGGCAATGTAAACACATAATCGAGGAAAATTCTTTAAAGAAAGGATAAAGTTAGCTTTGATACTTGAGAAGAGCAATGGTGTTCGGATTTAGAACGACTTTGAGCTTCAAAAAAAAAAAGATAATAAAAATAATAACATACCACTAATCATTTAAATGTCTTGCATTCCTCAAAGAAATGAACACTCTGCAAAATAGAGTATATATATTCATAGATTCAAAATGGAAGATATTGATTAGCGTCATTACAAAAATACGGGAAAAGTACCATCGTAGAACCCAGAGAAACAAAGGGAGGAAAACGGTGTATCCATGAATCAATTAAAAAGGATTGGACATAAAGCAAAAGCTCTTTCAAGATCACTAAAATTTACTTTCGATTTTACTTGAAATCTTTTTCGTTGCTCAACTTTAACAACAAATTTAAATTTATAGAAGAAATCATTAATAACCGGTTTTTCGTTTCTTAGTTTACAATCAAAAATAAATTTCTTCATGTGCATAGTTAAAAAATTATAAGGATGCGAAGGACGGACATAACAAAAATAATAATCTCGCTTTGAAAAGAAAAATTGCCCACTCAAAAACATATTTTCTACATCCAAAATGAAACTAGACGTAAATCTACAGTCCCAAAATAAATGGTCTATACTTTCCACTTCAGTCTCACAAAAAGTACAAAGGGGATTTTCTGATTTACCCATTAAAGAAAGGAGTCTATTAGTAGGCAGGATTCTATGGAGGAATCTAAATTGAAAATATCGGATGGTTGGGTCCGAAGTGGAGCTCCAAGGAGTACGGAAGAAACGTGACCAATTGTCAGTATTAATGTTGTTAAAAGTAGCTTGCCATTTAACACACGCAGTAGGTATTTCTATAACTTTCTTAAGTAAAATACTATAAATAAATTGCGAACTGCTCTTTGTACCCAACATCTTGTCAAATAATTCTTCGTTAGCATTCCTTTCGTTACGAATATGAATAGACTCACGCCAGTTGAGGGGAATACTATGCACTAGACCCCAATACAGAGTAAAAGGTAATGTATCAACGTTATATTTACTGATAAAAGCTTCAAAACTTAACGGTCTACCAGTGTCGTCAAAGAAATCACTTAAATACTGAACATTCTTTCCCAAAAGCCTAGGATAAAATACAATTTTACCATTCACACGGATATTTGAATTATTCCAGATATGCTGGATACCGAAATCCCCTCGGGGTTTGTAAAGGAGGCACGACACCAAGCCTCTATGACTTGCCTAATAAAATTGTTTTTAATACTTTTAACGTCACGTGGACTACAGTTACAATTAAAAAAGTATTTCTTACCATACACACTTAAACTGGAGTCAAAGAAAAATTTCCATGGTCCATTCAACTCATCTACATAACGGCGAACCCAAGTACATTTAAGACTATCAATAAAAGTACTAATATGAGTAACCTTTAAGCCACCATCACTCATTGGATTAATAATTGAGGTACGCTTAATCTTATCCGGATTCCCTGCCCAAATGAAATTATAAATAGTGTTTTCTACTTCTTTAATGAACGAACTCGGAGGATTTGGAAGGACTAGGAAAAGATACACTAATTGTGAGAGTCCAAAGCTTTTAACAATAATATTTCGGCCAATCGGAGTTAAGTCACGACTAGCCCATAATAATAATAATAATAATAATAATAATAATAATAATAATAATAATAATAATAATAATAATAATAATAATAATAATAATAATAATAATAATAATAATAACAATAACAATAACAATAACAATAACAATAACAATAACAATAATAATAATAATAATAATAATAATAATAATAATAATAATAATAATAATAATAATAATAATAATAATAATAATAATAATAATAATAATAATAATAATAATAATAATAATAAAAATAATAATAATAATAATAATAATAATAACAATAACAATAATAATAATAATAATAATAATAATAATAATAATAATAATAATAATAATAATAATAATAATAATAATAATAATAATAATAATAATAATAATAATAATAATAATAATAATAATAATAATAATAATAAACAGTTCTTATTGGCGCAAATAACACTAAAGTCTCTATGCGCTGAAAAGGCGAAAGACAAGAGACTACAATAGTGAGAAACGGTGAGACTTCAACAGTGTCTTAAATTGAGATAAAGACTGTGCTTATTTAACATGGCTTGGCAGACTGTTCCAGAGAAAGGCAGATGATGACTGGAAAGAACGATGTCCATATGATTTTGTACAGACATATGGTGTAGAAAGTAATGATTTCAAACTAGAGCGAAGACTTCGAGCTGGAGCATATACCTGAATAAGCTCATGCAAGTAGCTAGGAGCAAGTCAATGAATACATTTATATGTCATCATGAGAATTTTGAAATTGATACGTTCCTTAATTGGAAGCCAATGCAGATTACGAAAAATTGGCGTTATATGGACTAAAGGTGTAGTACGTGTCACCAATCTAGCTGCAGAGTTCTGAATGCGTTGTAATTTGTTCAAATGACAATCTGGTAAACCATACAGTAAACTGTTACAATTATCCAAACGGGATGAGACAAAAGCATGGACAAGCATTTCAGTTGTCTTCTGATCTAAACAGTTACGGATTTTTCCAATTTTATGTAGTGCTAAAGAAGCAGACCGGCAAATGTTGTTAACATGTTGAATCATATCGAGATGTTTGTCAAATATGACTCCTAGATTCCTAGCCTTTGGGACTGGTTCAACATCAGCGCTTCCTATGGGAAAAGTTGAGATTGGAAAAGAAGGTCTGAAACGTGAAGATATATGTATTATTTCAGTTTTATCTTCATTCAACTTCATGTAATTAGCAACAGACCACGATCTGATGTCACTGATGCAAGCTTCCAGTTTTGAGAGAATAGAATTTTAATTGCCATCAGATTTAAACGAAGCATAGATTTGCGTACCATCAGCATAAATCATACTGCTCACTCCATATGTTTGAATAATGTCCTCTAAGGGAGCAGTGTACATTGTAAATGACAAAGGTCCCATAACAGATCCTTGCGGAACTCCTTCCCTTGGACTGTGAACAGCAGATTCTTTGTCGTTGATGACTACAACCTGAGATCTGTTTGTGAAATATGCTTTAAACCAACGCAATGCTGTACCGGAAACACCATACCTTTTACCAAGGCATTTAAAAAACAAATCGTGATTTATAGTATCAAAAGCAGCAGAGTAGTCTAATAATACCAAAATTGCCTCCTCACCCTTGTCTACTGCAAGAAGCAAATCATTGTAGACAAGAAGAAGTGCGGTTTCAGTACTGTGTTGAGCTCTATATGCACTATGTGCTCTACCAACCAAGTTATTTTGACTTAGATAGTTTTGAATCTGTTGTGAACAAACACGCTCAATTGTCTTGGCCAAGAACTCTAGGTTAGCGACTGGACGGTAACTCTTTACATCATTTTGATCCATATTTGGCTTCTTAATTAGTGGATGTATGAGTGCACGCTTCAGAAAGTCCGGAAAATGCCCGTTCAGTAAAGACAAATTAACTATCTTAGTAATAACAGGTAACAGTACATCAATGCATTTTTTAAGTAAGCTGGTAGTTATTGGGTCCAGCCTACATGATAAGGAATTCCTTTCAAACTGACATAAATGATGAAAAACAGGATGAGGAAGATCTATCAGAACATGGTGTAAATTCTGACCATGGAGTGTTCAAAATATTATGGTGAATTGTTTTAAATTTATTTTGTTGGTAAAAAATTCAGAAAATTGATTTGCAAGTACAACATCATTGGAACAATTTGGCAGAACAGTGGAAGATAGAGGAGATGTTAATTTCTCAATCTCCTTGAAGAGTTGTCGTGAACTGCAGTTGGTTAGCTTACTCTCAGGGTTTTAAGTTCCAACGTATTTGAAAATACGTCACGTTACAAACCTTCTCAAACATACTGTTTATCAGAAAGTGTAACTGAAAACGGGCTGTTCGATTTTCATTACCATTGCTAGAATTCGGCTGTCGTGGCAGGCCAGATGGCAGAACATCGGGCACTGCATGCACATGATCAACCTTTCTTCTGTTTTTGTCAAGAAAATTCGGGATTGTGAGTTTCCTTAAAGAATATGGTCTTTTAGTGAGCAAAATCAAGAAGAATTTCCGGGTGACTGAAGTTTATCAGGCCCGCATCTTTGATCAGTTTACCGTGTTCATGAAGATGAAGGCTCCCCGACGAAACTGGGTTTTGTCAACAACAGGGGAAAGGCCGGCAGCCTTCCCCGACGGAGGCGTGGCCGTGCGAATTGAAGATGGGATGAGGGATGGCAGAGCTAGTAAGAAGTTATTAAAACAGATTCAGATAGGCATTAAAATACAGTTCACGATCATCCATCCAGTAACTGTAGTCCTCTACGTTCATTTTAGCCCCCCCGCCCCCGTGGGAAATTGCCGTCCTCCCCCAACGGGGGAGGAGATAGGAAAAGGTACATGGAATGAGGTATAACGGAGCAAAGAAGAAGTTATTGAAAATCGATTCAGATATGAATTAAAATAACATTTCAAAACAAAGAATATGTTCAACCATCCAGTCACTTCAGTCCTGGTAGATTTTTTTCCTTTACTATTATTATTATTATTTTTTTTAGGCCTCCCCGACGAAACCGCCGATCTTCTCCGGGGGGGGTGGGGGGCATGGCCACCCACCCCCGCTGGCGCCACCCCTGTATCGAACTACAGAACAAGAAGTGCAACTTTAAATAAATAAATAAATTTAAATAACTTTAAAACAACAAAACAGTTTAAAATCTTGACCTTTTGCTTTTAAACGGGGGAGGGAGGCAGTAATGCACAAAAGTACAAATAATGCTTCTAACGAACTCTGGCGGACCTTGCCCAAGTGCTTCTCAGATGGTACGTCATATACAACTGGTGAGTGCATTATCCATTATACGTCTAAAAGTAGACATTGCTTAAAGATGAAACAAGAACCAACAAAACCGTTGTACTTCATTTTAATAAGGAAAGAATACCCCGCACCCGCTTAGAAAACAACCAACTGACGTTAGTTCAGGATGATAATCGGAAAAGATTAAATTCAAGCAAGGAAAAACTGATTTCTGTTTTGAAAATGTCACAATGCTTATGTAGAGAATTGGAAAACATTTTAGTCTTCCTGAAATGTATGAACGGCATAATATTTCGTCGTATAAGAAGTACCTTACAGAACCCAGAACCATTTTTGAAATCAAGTTTTGCAAATCAACACAAACGTTCTTTTAAAGATCTCTACCATCACGTTATATGTAAGCAACATTAAAGGCTAATTTTCTGCTACGGATTAACATAATTTATTGTTCAGGCTCCCTAGTGATTGTGCTCATATTGCCACACCAGCTTTTGATATTTTTATCCAGAGTTTTCAAGAATCTGTCCATACTCTTGGTTGATGATGAGGCAGTTGTGTCGAAAAACATAGGTTCTCCCTGAAATAAACCTTTGCGATTGATGAGGTGGGTGGGGGAGGGCAGTGGCCTGTGTCAGCTATTAGCTGAGAACTCTACCGAAGAGGAGAGACTTTGCTCATATACGATGAAGCAAGGAATTAAGACACTGTTCTTTCAAGCGAGGCATACATATCATCTTATTACTTCTCAGCATGGCATAAAAACCTTTTTGCTATCAATACGACTAACCTGTGCATTTTTAGTGCAGTCGCTTTAGTATGGAAAATGTTTCCATGCTTTTGTAATATAAGCAAAATATCTTTAATACTGGAAAAAAGTCAAAACATAATTACAACTTCACTGATAACTAGGTCTAAAGTATTCCATAAAATTGACAAAATTTTATGAATTACTAATTGATTTAAACAATGTCTGATCAGCGACTAGACTTCAGTTATATTTTCCGTCATAGGCTATACGTGTTACAAAATAACATAAAATGACTTCCTGTTTTTAAATATTTTTTCTAAGAGCAACTATATGGTTAGACAATGACCGGTAACTTCCTATCGAATTTCTTAATTTCTCTTTCATACTCATTGTGACATTTCATTATATGCTAAGGTTTAACCACTTTGTAAAATCCAGTGATGTTTTTAAGCACTACAGCCCAGAAGATCGAAGCGAACGGTAATGTGACCATGCCACGTGACCGGTACAAACCGAACGTAACGTGCGACGATTGTTCGGTCCAAGAATCGACGAGACACAGTATCGCGGTCAAAGGTTCCTTCAATAACCTGTTTAGGAGATAAGAAAGAAAACTAAGATACAGAATTCCTATTCATCTGACCATGACCAAATGCAGGCCCGTTGCTGCACTACGGTTCGAAGGGAGCATTTTCCCCTCAGATTTTGTCCTTTACCCCATTTCCTCCCCCTCCCCTAGTTAGGTCAGTTAAAAGTTAGGTTATCCTGAAAAGAGAAATTAAAAACTCTTCTGAAATTCAGTTTTTCATCCAGAGATAAGTTAAAACCTTAGAGCTTCCGCAGACTAAAGCCCCTTGGACCCCCTCCCCCCTGCAGGAGAGTGCCCTTTGGTCTCGGTTTCGAGATGCGGCAGAAAAAATTGCCCCCAACATTTCCCTTTGACCTTAATTTGACCATTGAGGCAGTCCTCGATCGTTGAAAATAGAAAAGAAAATACAATAAAATATACATCTTTACGGAACAGCTGAGATTTGTACCACATATGATCATCATTTTACCATTGCACTGAGCCCTTCGAATTAGAACACCAGGTGTTAACTGGTTGACACGGAGTTTTCTGATTTGCTGTTCATCGTATTGGTTGTTTTCTTTGTTATGATTTGGGAATTGTTTGAGCAGCCAGTTAAGAAATTCATTCGAAAGCCGCGGTCAAAGTACAATGGATTCGGATGGGATTCCGATCCGTTTTTTTTTGTAAGTTTTCATGAAAATCTTCTGAATCTGTGTTCGAAAAGAGACAAAAATTTGTCAACTAGTGTAAATACACGATTTTCACCGTAGGTCTATGAAAATGAAATGTCTGTTTCGTCGGTGACGTCACACCGACAAAGTGCCCCCCCCCCTGGAAAATCAAAAATTTGAAAAAACGTATAAGAATCAAAGCAAAAACCCGAACAAAACGTGTTTTCCAACTTTCTATGCGAAAAATAGGCTTTAGAAATGCCATTTTCGGCGATCTGGGAGGCATTTTGGTCTGAAATTTTCGCATGCTTTGTGTCAATTCCTGGTGACATGGAGGTTTTGCCGCTCCCTAGAAATTTTGCCCCCTGACTTTTTTTCTGCGGACGCCCATGCTTAGTCGGCTACACGTGTGGGGAAAATTCTACTGCATTAGGCCACGTGTTCCATTGTTTTGTCCCTAAGGATGACGTCACTTTGTCGTTAATGCACAAGATCTATGAGAATGGTACCCTACATTACTCACCTCTGTACTGTAGAAAACATTTCCATCGTCAGAAAAGAGAACACGGAACGATGTTACCCACTGATCGCAACATCCACCACGCCCCTGGAGAAGAACCCCAGTAACTTTATAGCGTCTATATCCAAAGTCAACTTGAATCCATTGATTTCTGTGAAAGAATTGACAAACACGAAATCGGTTAATACATCACCAGTACCAAATCTTCAGAAACCAAGATATGTTCTACTAGTATCCGTTTGATATACAGCTTGTGGATTCAATTAGTTAACAACAATAGCTATGTGGCAAACTTGGATCAGAGAGAGCGCCCCCAAATCTACGAAACTCATTCCTAAATGGTTAGGTATAATACTATAAGTATATACGATTGTGTAGTATTAATGTATATAGGGTGGCTTATGTCATAAACCCCGGATTTTTTTTATTTTTTTGTTACTTTTTCAGTTTTATTTTATTACTTTCTAAATCCTCGACAATTTCGACTTATCCTCTAATTTGGGGTCTTGCCATCATAATATAGCATCTCGTACATTTTTTTTTTCATTTTTGCACTATTTGCATGTAAAACCGGCGTAGTCCATTGGCTTACCATGTAATTCAATTCTCCGTATTTGAATCAGTCGCTTGTTGACCTTTGCAACAGTACTTCAAGGGTATATACTGTCTTAAATGCATTCATGATGATTTCATTCCAAATATTCCTCGCCAGTTCCGGTTTTGACGAAAAATGGACACCACACCAGGATTATGCTACAGTCACATTACCGCCGATGTCCGAAAAGGCACCCGGCCGGGCGCCCTCAGGACCTTAATCGGCCAGACATCGGCAGGCGTCCTGCAGATGATCGGCCGACGAATTTAGAATTTAGATATCGGGGAGCGTCCGATGAGTTTTAGCGCGGAGTTAAAATTTTCAGATGAGTTGCCGACGTCGGTGGGACATCGGCGCCGGTGGATACATCGCAGAGGCAGGGAAAAAGTATGTATATCGGCGGGCACCCGACCGGACATCGCCCGATGTTTAGGGCGACCGTCAGATGCCCGGTCGGCATCATGCGGGCGCCCGGGCCGGGCAATGCCTGGGACCGGCAGATGAGTTTAATCGGCCGGCTGCCGGCCGATGTCCCGTCGGACATCTGCCGATGCCCTGCCGGTGTTCGGCAGGTGACCTGCCGACGTCCTAAAGGACACCGGCCGGAGCCCGGCAAAATGATGGAAAAAACATCGCCCGGTCACCTGGCGGCGCCCGAAGCAATGTGACCACATGAAAGATGTCGGTGAGATTTGGTAAAAATCCCCCGGCGCCCGGCCGATGTCCGAAATCGGCCGAGTAATACTCATCGGCCAGCGCCCGCCGGTAATGTGACTGAGGCATTACAGCCACAGATTAAGGCCTACAGCTCTACCAGGCGTTACGGAATTCAGCCCTTGAACGGTGGACATTTATACTTTAACCATGTTTTCCGAATCCAGCAGTGAAAATACACCCTTTTGCGGTTAACCTTGAGACAGTGGGCATCCACCTTCAAAAGACTCTTAACGATGATTTTCCCAAGTATTATGTTACTAGAATCGAATTCAGTGTCTAAATTAGGTACGGTACCAAATGAAGTTCGAACCCCCCCACCCCCACCCCCCCCCCCCCCAAAAAAAAAAAAAAAACGGCTCAGATTTAGTATAGTTATGAACGAAAATGAAATTAGGGAAATGCGGGAATAAATTTAAAAATCTTACCATCACCATCAACAACCGCTCCGAGGGGCCAAAACTCCAAATGCAGCAGGAGCCGGGGGCCTACTTGCTTTATGTATGAATATGGACACTATTTAGACCCAACCAAACCCGACAAACACTAAAGGCCTGAAGAAACCGAACCACAATAAGTCCGCTCTCTTTAGAAATCTAAAATGGACAAATACAGGTGCATTTTTTCCAAAGGTGCCCCGGAAGCAGTTGTGGCAAAGGCTAACCTCATTATTCCAGCCTTTAAACAAACTCCACAACCAGATGCAGTTACAAAAGATACCAAAGTTTTCTTAGTTATCTTCAAAAGCTCCGCTCAATGAATTACAAACCCACTCAACTTCATTGCTCCCAATATAAAGAGATATTTGAAATCTTTGGTGATTTATTTTAACTTACGCATCATTTCTTGCTGCAGCCCAGCCAGAAGTTCCTCCGCCTGGCTCGTTGTAGTTAGAAATTTCAAAGAGCTCTGCTCTATCAGGACCGTGATTGTGGCTAGGATGATTCGGATTAACATATGAACTTGACGCTGTCACAATGACACCAGGGACACTGTTCCGGGTATTGATGAACAGGCGATCGCAACAGCGATCGTTATCAGATGAGCAATACAAAGTGTATGATTTCGCTGTAAGTACAAGAACAGTACCTATGTGTCATATATTACGGTAATATCAAATACCGAATGAAAATGGAAATAGAAAATACATTTCGAAAGTTGGGTGGAGTTTTACGGTCCAGCTGTTAATCAAATGGTTTAAGTCAAGTCGGCCACGGATTTTTCCAGTTGTGGCTCACTGGCTTGTTTTCCGCACTCCATATACGCTGATCAAGAATCACTATGTTAGAAGCTCCATTTTTAAAGCCTTCGGTATGACCCGGCCAGGAAGCAACCTCCAGACCTCCCGACTACAAGTCAGATGCTCTAACCACTGACCATGGCGTCAGTCTTTTTCGAAAGTACATTTCGAAAGCACACAAACTCTACATGAACATTTGTAAGAGCAGTGGATTACTTTAAATAGAATGAAGGCTACAACATGTTTGCACGAACTTTGCATGTGTTTGCTTAGAAGAGCACATATCCCACTAAATATTGCATATTCTGCTTGAATGAGAGGACCGACGGCAACCCGTCCCCTATAACCACATATGGCGTTTTAACATGGGTTGAACAGGTAAATGCCTCCTTTACATAGTAGCAACATCTTTGTTAGGCACCACTGAGAGACAAAGATTTCATGTAAAATGTGCCAAAACCATCATGGGTCGATCAACTTGGTTAGTTAGGTGAGGTTTTGCGTCTCAGTTTCTTTAACCAATTGATCAAGCCGGGCCGGCCACGACCTTTTCCACTTTTTCCAGTTGTAGCTCACAGGGTTATTTTCCCTACTCCATTGCTTATGCTGAGCAGCCCGCACAATGACAGTAGTTTCCATTTTTGAACTCTTTGGAATGACGCGGCCTTGAGTAGAACCCCAGACCTTATGGCTGCAAGTCGGATGATCCAACAACGCAGTCAAATTAACCATAGGTTACCAACGAAAGCCGTGGTACAACCGATAATGTAAAAAATAACCAATAATGTGAAAACGATCGATAATGTAAAAATTAACCAATAACGTAAAAACAACCGATAATGTAAAAAATATACCTATAATGCAAAAAAATCTTCGAACCGCTAATGTAAAAAAAAATACCGACATTGTAAAAACTGTTCAAACGATGGTTTCTTGTGGTCCTACCTATATGTGTACGTCTGAGAGAGCAGTGTAGGTACTAGGCAGGTAAGCTGGCAGGCGGCAGGAGGTCAGGACGGGGAAGCAAATAGGTTCGTGGGTGGGTGCGTGTGTACATGCGTATGTGCGTAAGTACTCTGTGTGAATTTATTTGTGTATACACTCTAAACACAGTTGGGCAAACATAGCACTTGCTACATTGCTTGGGATGAGAAGATTTCTGAAATTTGGGCGAACCATCACGATTTTGCCGTATTGTTACATAAACTTTTTCCAATATATTTAACGAAGTTTGCTAAAAGTGTTTCATGAGCTATGTTTCCCCAACATTGGGTACATTTTAGAGAGTATAATTGACTTGTGTCTGAGTGTAGCCTTCATCACAGGAGTAACCAGGACCTTTAATGGGAGAGTGGTGGCCAACTACAGAGCCTGATCACCGTTCGGGGTATTTTTTGAATGAAAAAGTACCCTAAGATATAGGCTAATCTGGTGCTAATATCCTTTGTATCATTAGCATCAATTGATATCATTCTTTCTGTACTATTATAAAATATGTTTTTAGAATTCGATTGTGGGTATATGGCCCATGGCCTCCCTGTATCTACACCAATGGCCTATACCTGGTTTATGACTGGGTTTATGAATACTCCATTGTCGCTCTATCAGTGACGGCGCTACGGGGAGGGGGAAAGGGGAAATTTTCCCCACCAGAGTTTGTCCTCTTGCCCCCAACCAATAAAGTCAGTAAGGAGTTGGGTTAACCAAAAAAATTAAACAACATACACCTCATGAGATTTAATTTTTCATCCATATATACTCTAAAACCTCATAGCTTCCACGAGTTTTGTCCGCTGAACTCTCACCTTTTGGCGGTTTGGGCTCAGCTTCACGTTGCTCCTGTAAATGTTTGCCTCAGCATTATTCTTTTCATAATCAACAAAGTGTTAATGACAATTGGGGCAAAGCAAGGGGTGTGATAGGTGACTTTGGTGACCTTTTGTTTGAAACCAGCAGGCTAAGTGAGTATAATAAACGACAGCGTATTACCCGGCCACTTATATACTGAACAATCTGTCCGAGTAGACTAGTAAGCTGTTTCCTCATCAGACATTGATTTCTTGACGTTTCTCCAGGCATGCATTTTCTTGAGCGACAAGAGAGAATTCATAAACCCAGTCATAAACCACGTATAGGATACTGGCGTAGCTAGAGGGATGCCAGGCCATGCCCACAATCGAATTCTAAGAAAATATTTTGTAATGATAAAGAAAGAATGACATCAAAGGATGCTAATAATGCAAAAGATATTAGCATCAGATTAGCCTACATCTTAGGGTTCTTAATTATTGAAAAAAAATTCCCCCGGACGGCGATCGGCTCCTGTAACTGGCCACCCCCCCCCCCCTTAAAAAAAGTCCTGGCTACTCACGTAATGAAGGCTACACTCAGACACAACAAATTGGCCTGTCGGTCCTTCTTAAATAAGACCTGACTCTTCTTGAATTCTTGAAAGACAGATTTTGTGTAATATTGATATCGTATTGTTCAAGAACAAGTCAAATATATTATCCCTACGTTGTCGTTGTAGCGGGAAAAGCTCAAATCGAAGGCCGGTATAGCCATTGTGATCAACGTAGCCTAAGTCAAGAGAGCTAGCCTAGGCGGTGCACGATGGATCAACTGCCAGTTTTCACTTTTAAGCTATGGCTCGCATGGGAACTCTGTCATTAGGAGGCAAGAGTCGTTTGTCCTAGAGCTCGCTGCTGAGTATTACCGTTAGTCCCAACTTAACGTTAGAGACCTATCTGATTACAAACTTTATTGATTTATACTGTTCAGAAAGAGAAAATATGCTGCTATAGGCTATCTTACTCTTCACCAACCAGAGAAAAGGATGGACAATGAAATATCTTCTTTGAATGGTACGTCTTTAAAGGGCCAAACATCTCACCCAAAACTACAATTTTGGTACCCGGGTACCAAAATTCTCAATTAGCTCAGCTCTTTGATTGACAGCTAATTCAAACAATGCAGAGTGCCAAAGCTTATATTACACAGCATGAGCGGTACTGAGAGTGTTTTGATTATATAAATTGAGTTTTTCTATACTCATCCTGAAGCAATAAACTGAGATTGTGTCTGGATGAGGATGGATTTCCAGTCCCTATGTCTTTTTTCTCGTAGAGTGAGAAAGGCCATATCGACGTTTTAGGACATTTTTGTTTTCAGTCACATTCAGGACCGAGTTTTCATATTACTGATTTGGATTACGACAACGTAGGGAGAATATATTTGATTTCTTTCAAAATACCATATCAATATTTCACAAAAGGCTGTCATTCATGATTTCAAGAAGAGCCAGGCCTTAACTAAGAAGGACTGTGGGCAGTTTCGAAGCAGTTGATCCATGAAATAGCATGATTTGACCTCACTCACCAAAGTAAAAAAAATCTTACTTATAACAATCGTGACGTGAAACGACTTGAAGTAAATTAACCATCACGTGACGCCCATGTCGGCTTCAATTTCAATGCGTATTCCGCATTGACGTGCGTCCTCCAGTTGTATACACTCTAAAAGTAAAAGAGTGAACTTAGTCACTCTTTGATAGAGTGAAAAGTGTAAATTTACTCCATTAAAGTGATAATTCACTCCTTTGGGAGTGAAACTCACTCCAAAAGAGTGAAAATCACTACAGGAAGAGGGAAAATTTACTCTTCCACGAGTGCCTGCAACGATCACTGTTTTTTTAAGAGTGATCACTGAAGGCACTCCATCAAGAGTGAAACTTCGCTCGTCTTAAGGGAATTTCGCTCTTTTTCTTGGAGTGAATTATTTCTCTAATGGAGTGAATTCACACTTTTCACTCTATCAAAGAGTGACTAAGTTCACTCTTTTGATTTTAGAGTGTAGCTCAGTGAATTATAGGCGAATCTGGACAGTCTGATTTTAGTCGGACGACATAACTGATTTTTAACACTCGTGTCAAATTTCTAAGCAATAATCGTTTTTAAACACGTTTTATTGTCAAAGTTTACTATTTAATCGCTACACATGCTTAGAAGTTAAACGTGTTTACAAAGTGGGGTCAAAGTAAATGTTTAATTGCTAAACATCTTTTATACAGTGTACGTGCAGATCTTGAATTGAATAGGCTACAATTATCCCTGGTACAAATAGACAAAAGAAATGACCGATCGGACAAACCACACCATCACCATTGGCTAATGCAGTGTAGAAAATTTGAAGGAGAAATATCCTCAACAATTTGAGCTCTAAATACAAAATTTACTCTTTAAGGTCCTACCTCTTGAGATCAATAAGATGACAAGGAATGGAAACCACCCTAAGGTCTTCATGTTGGAGGATGGATCGGCTGATACACTTCAATGTTATGTAGCTGTCAGTGTCACAAGAAAAATGAGAGTATAAGGAGAACAAGAGATCACAAACAACTGGCAGAAAGGTTCAGACCAATTTTAGGAACTCTAATCGCAAGCTTAACATGATCAAATCGTTTAATGGCTAACCCGTATAAAGGGAGTGCATACCGGTAATAATTGATGGAATTACACACTTATGAGCTATCAATTGTGTGGTAATGAAAACGATATTAAGGCGAGGTATTTAATATCAGGAAATTATATTAAGCTACATTACGTTGTGTAACTTGAACACACCATAATCTGTAACCAGAGAATTGCCGTCTAATAGAAATTCATATAATTCCGCCAAATGTAGGGGTCAGGGCCTACATTTAAAAAACATAATCTGATACAAAACAAAACTATTAGGAATTGTTAGATGTTGCTGGTATATGAAGATCAATGGTATGCACAAAACCAGTGGCGTAACCAGACCTGACTGTCCGGGAGTGTGTGTGTGTGTGTGGGGGGGGGGGGGGGCAAAAGCATAGAGGTTTCCCGATTTTGCACTAGTTGAGCTATGTAAGTTTGTGGGTGTCTTATGACCTTACGGGAAGTGTTGGACCATGTAAATCACCATACCCCATTAACCAAAAGGTACATTTTTATGCTAATTTTTTTTTGCTTTTTCTAGGAACAAGAACAATTTTTCTGATCTGATTTTTTTCTTTAGTGTGAACACTACTGTATAAGGTACGTACCGAAAATTTGGGTCTTTTTAAACATTTGTAAATATGGAGCTTGTATTGTATATAATAGATTAGATTCAGGGTTTCCTTTAAGGAGATTTGCATTTTGGGGGGACTATCGAAGAATGTGCGTTTCCTATTCGCATAAATCTGAGATAGCATGTCGACTGAATATTGTGTTATCTCAGAAGAGCGGATTAAGGCTTCTCGACGACATTAACGAAACTCTCGAAACTTTGATGCCTTTTCTGGACAAAAATGAAAGCCTATATTGAAGGAAATTTTAGGCAAACGGCACGGTAACGGCTAGCACAAAATATTTCACTGATTGTTTCATGAGCGATCACTTACAGCTTTAAGAGTTGCAATTTAAAGCGCTCGAAGCTCGCGGAAAATTAAGCCTCCTTTGAAAATAATTATTTTGGATATGGAATTTTTGTTAAGAAGAATTCGGAATTTTATGAAGAAATACTTGGGAAAATCGCACTGTATTTGACGGTGTCTCAAATGGTAAATTTTCGAATCTTTCACTTTTTCGAGCTAGGTTGCAATCGCCCTGCCTCCTTTAGCTACACCACTGCTCTACAACATTGAACATTGATAAAATTTTGACACTTCAATAACTAAAGAATCCATCTACAAAGACTACACAAATGACAGGGTTGAAAGTTATCTGATGGCAGGTGTGTATGAGAGCATTTGAGTACGGTAGGCCAATGGTTCCATTGCACAGTTGGCGCGGAGCGTACAGAAAATTTTGAAAAATCGCGAACCCTCAGACAGCCGGAATCGGCCTGTCTAGGGCATGTAAGTGGTAGCTAAGTTTTCCGATTTTTTTGCAAATGTGAACTACACTATATTCGTGATGTATTGCGGAGGGCGAAGCGCGCAGAAATTTCTACCTTTTTGGAACAATAATTTGTTGATATGGAGCTTTTATTGCAGAAGGCTTTGGATTCTGGGTTTCCTGTGAGGAAGTTTAAAGAATGGGGGGGGTTACTGAAGAATCTGCACTTCCTTCAAATATTGGTGGCAAATCTGAGAATGACTGCTTTTCTAAACTCCTCCCGACTGTCTGGCAAAGGGCAAGAGAGGAAAGTCTTTCCTCCAATAAAGTGGGCCTCAGATATTATTTTGTTAACTTTAGGGGACTAAATGAATATGTATAAATTTTTCCAAATGAATTTTCATATATTGAACAAAACAGTGTTCCATGAATGCAGATCAATCTTGCTTTTGATATTATAGTTGGTCCACTTTCTTGCTTTTTTTCATTTTTCTCTTTTTTCCTTACCCTTTTCTTTCCTTTCCCTTCTTTTTCGTTTTCCGTTTTCCTTCTACCTTTCTTACCTTTCCTTCCCCTCCTTTTCTCTTTTTCCTTCTCTTTTCCTCTTTTTCCTTTCTTTCCCTCCCTTCCTTCCCTTCCCGTTTTTTCTTCCCTTCCCTTTTTTTGCGTCGGGGTGGGGGGAGGGGGGAGGGGGAGTTTCCCCCATGCCCCCCACTGCACAAAACGACTTAAAGGCATTCTGGTACTTTCACTATTTGCTGGTCGAAGTTAGTTGGTAAAATGTTTCAGTTGTTGTCAAATACGAACAACGGCAGTCCTCTTGACTGCAAACGGAGCTGCTGTTTTCACTGATATGACTGTTGCGACTGATTTATGTGATTTTTTTTTAAATATTTGAACCAACTCTTGTAAAAAAGACCTGTTACATCTTCCTTTAAATTTTCCTTCGTTTCGATATGCGGTTTCCAGATATAAGAAACTAAAGATCTCTTCATGTTAGTACACCTGTACAAAATTCGCAGCTATCCAATTTATAAGTTGCACGTCAAATTCGATACAGTATCCGTCTATCTACAAACACACTGTGAAGTGTTGCTTACTCTAAAGTCCTACAGTCTGAAAAGTGTTTAGGAATTAAACGTTTTCCTAAACACTTCTTGCCCCCACTTTGTAAATACGTTTAGGTGCTAAACTCACCTGTCTAATTCCTAAACATTTCGCTTTTAAACATGTCTAATTGTTAAACGTTACTGTTTAACTAAACATGAACACAATTTAAGGCGTTTTTGCAAAGTGGACGCAAATTAAGTGTTTAATTGCTTAACACTTTTTGTATAGTGTAAGTCCAGGGAGGTCTGATAACACCTTGGTAAGTCCTAATAATGTAATTTGAGCCACACTGAGCTAGTGGCATTGACGATGGTAGATTTCAGTGCAAATATAGAGCAATGTATCAATAAGCCTTGTCATCATTGCATAATAATAGCCTACTGCAAGTTTGACTTGGTGGTATTGAATGAAATTTTTCAAAAGATTTGTTATATGTACTGACTCTCTTTTTTTGTATATCAATGGAGGGATGCGATTTAACACACACACACACACACACCTATATATATATATATATATATATATATATATATATATATATATATATATATATATATATATATATATATATATATATATATATATATATATATATATATATATATATATATATATATATATATATATATATATATATATATAAATAAATGTATATATATATATACATATAATATAAGTAAGTCCACGTATGCTCCATGCAATATAAAAGAATAAGTAGAAAACACCACAAATATGACAATATTAGAGCACATACAAGATAAGAGAAACGTATATTTCAAAGACACCTGTCTTCGTCATCAGCGTCAATGCGGAGTGAAGAAAAATTTAGAAACAACAAGAAACAAAACAAAAACAAACAAAAATACAAATCCTATCGAGAATGTTAAACAGAACCGGCTTCCCTTTAAACCACAGAAGGGAAGTCGCTCAAAACACCAAGATCTTTGTTTAGGCCGCGGGTATGTGTTGACAGTTTTAGCATCCATTTGCTTTCGGATTTAAGCCTTTGAGTGACAGATGGGTAATTAGAATTGAGTAGGATACATCTTAAATTAGACAAAGAGTGGTTTGAGTTACCAGTGAAATGTTTGGATATAGGATAATTTAATGATTTGTCTAGAATAGTTTTTTTGTGGTTGTTAAACCTCAGTCTAAATTTGGTGCCAGTCTGACCCACATAGTTGCCTTTCTCACACACGTTGCAGCACAGTAAATAAACTACATTAGCCGTGTCACAGGTTAAGGGAGGGGGACGGATGTTACAAGTAGTGCCCGGAGGGATAAAAGTTTCGTCAGTGATAATGAAAGGGCACACCTGACACCTAGGCTTGCCACACTTTTTGTTGCCTGTGTTTCCAGCTGCACGAAGCCTGGATGATGTGAGGAGGGATTTGAGGTTGGGGGGTTGTCGTCTCGCAGTTAAAGGGGGGTCTTCAAAAAGTTCAGAGATTGAACTATCTGCCCGAAGAATAGCAAAATCTGAACGAATACATTTATGTAAATTTTCTGTTTTAGACGAATAATAAAAAACAAGTGGAATATGTGCATTTTCAACTTTAGTTTTGTAAGACAGTAGTTTGTCGCGGTTGTGACCGGAAGCCTTGCTGATTCCCGCTTTTATAACGGGTAGGGGGTACTCATTATTGAGAAAAAATTCCACGAGGTTATTGACATGTTTTTCGTATTCGGGCTGGGTAGAACAAATACGTTTGATTCTAATGCATTGAGAAAACACAATAGACTTTTTCAAACTTAAGTGATGCGAGCTCTTGAAATTGAGGTAGCCATGGGTATCTGTTGGTTTACAATAAAGTGTCGTAGCCATGGAACCATTGTTAAGTTTAACTAGTACGTCAAGGAAAGGAATTTCCTTGGCAGAAAAATCAAATGTGAACTTAATAGAAGGATGAAAAGCATTGCAAAATGATACAAAAGAATGTAAGTTGGGTAGGCCATGTGGCCAAATAAAAAAGATGTCGTCAATATATCTATGAAAGTGCAACGGCTGTAAAGAGTAATCTGCCAGCATTCTGGTTTCAAGGTCAGCCATAAAAATTACGGCATAACTAGGTGCCATTCTAGTACCCATGGCAGTGCCGCACGTTTGGAGATAATGCTGGCCGATAAATTCAAAATGATTGTGAGTAAGAATAAATTTAATAATGTCGGTGAAATCCTTAACGAATGGTTGAGAATAACCGTTAAAAGACAAAATCTTTTTACAAGCTAGAATACCATCTTCATGTTGTATATTGGTGTATAACGCACTTACATCCATAGTGACAAGAAGGGAATCGGGGGGGAGGGGTTTAATTTCGTTGAGAATATATATATATATATATATATATACTAAGAAAAGTATCCACGTGTGCTCCAAAAATTATAAAAACGATGAAAAATAGTGAGTTACACAAAGATGACATCATAAGAGCACAAATTTCCAATACAGAGAAAACAGTGTATATTTCAGGCACGCCTGTGCCTTTCTTCAGCACCAACAGTGAAGTGAAAATAATATAATGGAGACCTAGTACACTGTACTCAATGGTATACTTATTGCAAAAGCTCATAGTCACGCTTCACCACGAGTGGCAAACGGAAAATCACTTAAAACACCCAAATCCAAGTTTAAACCATTGATATGAGTTTTAAGCTTCATAATCCACTTACTCTCGGACCTTAGTCTATTGTTGAGAGTGGGGTAATTAGAGCCTAACAGGACAAACTTGAGATTGGAGAGGTTGTGATTACATTGATTGAAATGCTTGGCTACTGGATAACTGATGGCCTTATCTTTAACTGTCTTTTTGTGGTTGTTGAATCTGAACCTGAACTTTGAACCTGTTTGACCAATGTAATTACCATACACACACTTATTACAAAAAATCAAATACACGACGTTGGGGGTGTCACAGTTGAAAGGACCGGGGCGGATGCGGGCATTGGTACCGGGAGGGGTGAAACAGGGGTCAGTGATCAAAAAACTACATACTAGACAATACTTGCAATAAGTATACCATTGAGCACAGTGTACTAGGTCTCCATTATATTATTTTCACTTCACTGTTGGTGCTGAAGAAAGGCACAGGCGTGCCTGAAATATACACTGTTTTCTCTGTATTGGAAATTTGTGCTCTTATGATGTCATCTTTGTGTAACTCACTATTTTTCATCGTTTATATATATATATATATATATATATATATATATATATATATATATATATATATATATATATATATATATATATATATATATATATATATATATATATATATATATATATATATATATATATATATATATATTTCAAACAAAGAAAGGAAATGCCCCTGTATAACAGTTAACCCCACTGAAAGAGATGTAATTTTATTGGAGAAATGGTGCCGGAAGGAATGGCTTGGGGTCTTTGCCCCACTCGAGAATGTTTGATTTTTAATATGAACTCAATTGGATTTACACTATACCATTTTCTGCATGGGGTGGGATGAGATGTTTTGTTAATTAATTGATAAATTTGTCTATGCAATTTAAAGTTTCCTTATCAAACCTGTTAGTTCGCAAACTAGCAAACTTCTTATAGGCGGCGGAAGATGTTTTTAATTGGGGGGTCACAAGTTTTCGGCAGCCGACAAAATGGTGACGCCGTAAGGCGTCCCTTTTTACGAGGAGCACCAAATCCCATCGGCGTGGGGCCCATGGGGACCACTTAAGGGCCCCTTGTGGGGTTCAGGGGCAAAGCCCTGGTAGGGGTTCATGGGAGGGGCTTGATACTTTTGTAGGGAGTGGCTGGAGTTTACTATCTAAGCGTAGCGCCACCATCAGTTGGCGCGGAGCGTACAAAGAAAATTTTGGATTTTAAAACCTCCCAGATGGCTGGAAATGGCATTTGCCAGGTACATTTGTCGCTAATTCTGGTGAGAAAAATTTGTGATTTTTCTAAGATTAAAACACTTTTGAGATACTGATTAGCTCAGTTCATTACTCCACTGGACTATGTTTCCTAGGACCGCAAATCCCATCCTGCTGAATGTTGCAACCAGCTGTTCCAGTGCACGTCTGAGTAAGGTATTTCCAGAGGCGTAGGGGAGCATTTCAGTTTTGGGGTAGAAGATTTTTGCCTGAAAAATATAATTCTGCCGGTAAGACAGTCAAAGCGGAGCGCCACCACTGGTTGGCGCGGAGCGTCCAGAAAATTTGAAAATTCGTACCCCTCAGACAGTCAAAAATGACATTTTCCAGGCAGTCGTTTTTTAAGTTTCAATTGCAGATAAACGTACGTTCGTTCCAAACTAAAATTCAGCCAGAAAGACTAAGCGGAGAGCCACCATTGGTTGGCCCGAAGGGTACAGGAAATTTTGAAATATCCGACCCCTCAGACAGAGACAGTTGAAAATGGCTTTTCTCGGGCTTATATGGGAATCTGAGCAGTCGCTATTTTGAGTTCCCTTTTGTAAAAAATGATTACTTGAAACTTAAATTCTGCTATGAAGCAATCTAATTGCAGGACCACCATAAGTTGCGGCGAAACGTACAGGAAATTTTGAAAAATCTGATCACTTCAGACAGTCAAAAATATCATTTCCTACGCTTATAGGATGTCTTAGAAGTCGCTAATTCGAAGTTCTGTTTGCACAAAATTGTTCATTTGAAACTGAAATGCTGCTAGGAAGACTATCTGCGCCGAGTTTCTCCACTGGTTGGCGCGAAGCGAACAGAAAATTTTTAAAAATGGGACCCATGAGACAGCCGAAAATGGCATTTTCCAAGCTTATAGGGGGATCTTAGCAGTCGCTATTTGATCAGAAAATTACCAGATAAAATGTATCGCTACCAATCGATGAAATTGTCCCGCATATTTTCGGGGGAAACTACAAACCGGAATTGAAAACATGCTAATAAATTTTACTCTACTGCGACTCTTGGCTATGTTCAATATATATTGAAAAAATTGTGTGTACCCGAACTTCCGACTATATATGATTTTAGTTTTGAAAAAAATTAGGCCTATGGGGATCTTAGCAGTAACTATTTTGATCCCAAGAATCAGATAAAATGTACCACTACCATTGGATGAAATGAAGTAGATGATTTTTCTTCTATTAGTAAACTCCATCTAACTAACTGACTGACTGACTGACTGACTGACTGACTGACTGACTGACTGACTGACTGACTGACTGACTGACTGACTGACTGACTGACTGACTGACTGACTGACTGACTGACTGACTGACTGACTGACTGACTGACTGACTGACTGACTGACTGACTGACTGACTGACTGACTGACTGACTGACTGACTGACTGACTGACTGACTGACTGACTGACTGACTGACTGACTGACTGACTGATTGACTGACTGACTGACTGACTAACTAACTAACTCTATTAGTAACACTTATTGACAGAATTGTCACGTTACAAGGTGTGTTGAAAATGCAATGAATTTTCAAGTAGACTTACGGGAAGAAATTATCACCCTGCATCATTAAAGTATCGAAAAACAAATTACCCGATTCTCATAACCATTGCCCATATCTGGCTCTAGAGAAGGATTGATGGCAAACTTTTGGGCAGCTGAATACCCTCCTGTCTATCCGTTGAATTAATTTGTCAATTGAAAACATCCCAGCGTTTTTTTAACCTTTGCCCGAATATTTGACCATTTCGGGCAAATATTTGCAAGACTACAGTGTGAAGTTGGGATGATGAAAACCTTTTTTCACATTCTACCCAAATTTGTCGCAGATCTTTTCTATTTCCAATGGAAATTGTACTTTAAATATAGCGTCTTCTGTTTTTCGGAAAAGATTTGAAGCTATTAAAATAATCGGCCATTTCGGGTATTGTGTTACACAAGATTTAAAAACAGTCTCAAGAACATTTTTTTCTTACATGCCACAGGCTTCCCAAATGTGTCGCGATTTTTTTTATCTCTTAACCTTTTGCAACTATGTTACCCTTTCTATGATACTTTTCCATTTTCGGGTAAATGCTTGAAAGAATTTAGATATTCGACAATTTCGGGCATTGTGTTGTGATTATCTGTGAAGTAACGGTCATAGCTTTTTGAGCTAATAGACCCAAATAGGCTACCCACCACACCAAGTATGATTTTGAAACGATTTTGTGCATCCCTAGGAATTGAAAAAAAAATCCCTACATGAGGTAGAAACATGCCAGATGCTAGGAGCACACTTTAATCCACACCAAGGTAGCCAATTTTACCCACTCCAAATCTGTTAGAAAATTATCCATCCTGAAACCCGACGAGTAAAAAGTCAAGAGATTCCGAAGACATGAAGCTTGTCACAGTCTACCTGAGTTTATTGTGAATTTCAGAGTAGGGCACAATTGCAGCATATCCTGCAACTGTTTGAATGGCGAAAATAAACTCTCCTACAGGTTATCGTTTTTGTGGGGGTCCAGGGGGAAGCTGTGCAACCTTTGCACTCTGAAAAGTAATATTTGAGCCAAAAAATAGCCGAAATGTAATAAAAGCAACTTAAATTTGTTTAATTACTTTTGAAAAATATATTTTAGACATTCAGTTATTGGGGGGGGGGGGCATGCCCCCCAAAATCTCATAAAAAAATTATGGGGGGGGGGACCAGGCCCCCCCTGGCCCCGCTTCCGCCGCCTATGCTTCTAGTGTGCTTTTTGCACTGTAGTCTCAGTTCTATTTTGGTTTTCGAAAGAAGTGAACAGAGCAAAGCCACAATGATGGTGATGAACTTCTGTAGCCACTTAAAGGCAGGTGAGGAAGTAGAAGTATTTTGTAAAAGGTAGGAGATTATATCCTTCAACAGTTCTTCAATAAGTCTCTGTGTGGTCCATTGTAATTTTTGTGGGATCATGGAAAATCCCGAAATATGTAAAGGATCATCCAGCTGGGAACAATGAATGAGAGCCAGGGACTTCCTGTATGCATGGACGGAGCATGTGAAGTAATAATGGGTACATCCTAGCCTATATCCGTCGACTGTCGCCACCAACTGGGACAAAAAAGGCTCACCAAGATGGCGGCCATAGAGCTATAGTTTGTATGATTTGACGAAGACCCTGCAATATTTAAAACAAAATTGATTTGAATGAGAAACAATATCATATCCCTGCAATGTGAGCAGTGATTTTGACCTTTCCTTGTATTATTTCGAAAATATTACAAGTTTCTTGCACAATCTGTTGATTTGAAACTCTTTAACAAGCCCTAACTTCCACACAAAAAACATAGCAGATAGCCATCTTGCTACGCTTGTACTCACACGTGCGGTACCGGCAATCTAACGCGCAGTACGATCTGTCCATGTATAGGAAGTGCTTAGAGCTTTGAGATGGAATCAGACTCACTCTGTAAGAACAGTAAGCTTTTGATTTTTTAGAACTATACCCCATCCGATAATTTAGGACGAGAAAATGTTTGCTTAACAATATCATGTATCCAAAGACTCCATGAAAAATTCAGGCTAAATTTTACCAAAGACTTCCTGCACGCTTTACATGATGTTTGACAGTTTGGTCTCTGTGTTAAAACCTTCAACCAAATGGGAAACGTGGATATGATATATGAATGTAGTCCACAATAAGTTTAGACAATGCAGGGCACATACACTTTTTGTGTTCTTGAAAATTTTTTGATACATTCCAAGTTTCTGTCATAATTTTTACCCTAAAGCCTACTGGAGGGAAGGAAAAATCGGGGGAGGGTACTTTTTGGAGGAGTTGGTCGTTACTAAGAGTTGTATTTCTATGAGGTGAAACTTGGCCCCCATATGAACCTTTGGCTACAAGCGAGCCTACAGTTTGGCCAGTTTGGACACATTCATCCATCGAAATCAGTTGTTTCCGTTGTCCATAAGGACGGCTCAGAGCAGCTGGGGAAGGCCACTATTAGTGGGGTCAATCATTTCTCAATTACTCTTAAATTTATGGTCTACAATTCTTAGCTCTTATATTCCGTGAAATTAAAGGAATTAAGAGATATGTTAACATACAAACATTTATGATACATGTAAGCAAAGAATTTGAAAGAGCAATATGATGTACCCCAGTTATGGCCGACTAAAATCAGGCCGTCACTTGACTGTTCGGATTCCGTCTATTTAACGAAACCAATTTACATGAAATCTAAGAAATTTGGTGACCTTTAAAAAATGCATTCGTATAAATGACCCAGCTCTTAGAAGAAAACTCCTACAAAATCCGTTAAAATAATGGATCCCATAAATACACCCATAGAATTTAATGGGATCCCAAAAGAGGCATAGAATTCCACACAAAACGTCCCAATTTCCAGACCTTTGCTTGGAATTTCCATGGTATCCTATACGGCTTTTAGGTCCCATTGATTTTTTGATTTTCTATTCTTTTGATAGGATCCCATTAAATTCTGTTAAATCCAATTCAAATTTCAGACCTAGAACCTGGGATCTAGTTGAGTTTTTCAGAGATCTCATGGGAATTTTCTCCGGCAGTAAGATTTGTAATTAAATACGAGATTTTCACGTTTGTCCCTCCACATTACTTCTTTAATCAATAGGCAGAAAACAGGGACTGAAAGGAGCAAATTTTCTTCCGGGGACGCTCCTTGTCCCGCAGTCCGTTCATTGAGCAGTGGCGTAGCTACGGGGGGGGGGGGGGGGGGGGGGGGGGCTCCCCCACTGAATTGTCCAGAATTATATTCATGCTGGCCGATGATAGTAATCAATAAGGGCTTCCAGGCTACTATGACATAGACACACTTCCAATAGATCCACGCAGTTGCAGGGCATTCTACAACTGTGGCCCATTCTGAATTTCGGAATAAATTCAGGTAGACTGTGACAAGCTTCATATCTTCGGAGTCTCTTGAAGTTTTACTCGTCGGATTTCTGGATGGATAATTTTCTAGCAGATCTGGAGTGGTTGAATTTGGTTACCTTGATGTGGATTAAAGTTTGCTCCTAACATTTGGCCTGTTTCTATCTCCTGTAGAGATTTTTTTTTTAATTCCTGGGGATGTACAAATTTGTTCCAAAATCAGACTTGGTGTGGCGGGTAGAATATTTGGAGCGATGCGCACTGTTTAACACGAAATTTCCTAACTGGCTAGCCTAACGATAACCCTAATCCCTAACCTAATCCCTAACCCTAACAAAGAATAGAATCGATACAATAAAATGGCAATAACCCATCGAGAAACACTTTGTTAAACAGTTCGCATCTACCCGAATATTTTAGTCAAATATGGTTGGAAGGAATTTGCACTTTGCACGGCTATTGCTGCTAGTCATTGACCAGAGCAACAACCAAACCCACGGTTGGGTCAATGCAGTCTCAAGGGTCGTAACCTCACCACTATTACCTTACAAGACCTCCCTTAGCACTTGGGTGGAGTGGACATACCCAGTTGGGTACGATTTTCGCAAAAACTAAAACCGGGGAGGAATTTGGGGAAAATTCGGGCAGGAATTGAGAAAAAATTCGGACAGGCCTTAAATTTTGAAAAAAATGGGACGGTTTTTCAGAAAATTCCTAATGTGGCCTTTTATCCTAAATAAAGGATATGCCACAAAATGAAAAGGAAAGAAACTTCATAAAGACGCTGCAATAAAATAAAATTTTCATGAAAAACCAAGCCAAGACTAAAAAAAATCGCGTCACCTTCGAGCATCGCAGTAAGCTATTATTGGTTACTTTTACTTCACAGGTAACCACAACTGAATGCCCGAAATTGTCGAATATCCAACTTTTTTAAAACATTTGCCAGAAAATGGAAATTAGTATTATCGTAAGGGTAACATAGTTACGAAAAATCCAACAGATAAAAAAATCGCGACACATTTGGGAAGCCCGTGGCTTAAAAGAAACAATTGATTCTTAAGCCTATATTTAAATCCTGTGTAACACAATACCCGAAATGGCCCATTATTTTAAAAGCTTTAAACCTTTGCCAAAAAACGGAAAAGGCTACATTGAAAGTGAAATTTTCATGGAAAATAACAAAGATCTGCGATACATTTGGGTAGAATACAAAAAAGGTTTTCATCGTCCCCACTTCATACTGTAGTTTTGCAAAGATCGGCTTTTCGGTTTTCAATTACCAAATTTATTCAACTGACAGACAGGAGGGTGTTCAGGTGTCCAAATACGAGAAATGGTTGTGAAAATCGGGTAATTCGTTTTTCGATACTGTAATGATCATTCAATGTGACAACGTCTTCCCATAATTCTGCTTGAAAATTCGTTTAAACATACCTTGTAATGTTAAATTTTTCAAAAGCAAAATCAAATATAGTCGGAAGTTCGGGCAGTCACAAATTTTTTTTTCAATATAAATCGAATTTAGCCAAGGGTAGCAATAGAGTAAAATTCATTAGCATGTTTTCAATTCCGTTTTGCATTTTTTCGTTGGACCATTTCATCGATTGGTAGTGATACATTTTATCTGGTAATTTTCTAATCAAATAGCGACTGCTTAGATCCCCCTATAAGTCCGGAAAATGTCATTTTCGACTGTCTGAGGGATCCGATTTTTCACAATTTTCTGTTCGCTCCGGGCCAACCAGTGGTGGCGCTCCGCGTAGATAGTCTTGATAGCAGAGTTTTAGTTTCAGGTGAACATTTTTTTGCAAACGTAACCTCGAAATAGCGACTGATTAGTTCCCCTATATAAGCGTAGGAAATTGCATTTTTGACTGTCTGAAGGGTCGGAGTTTTAAAAATTTCCTGTACCATTCGTCCCAACTTATGGTGGTGCTCCACTTAGTCACTTAGTCTGGCTGAATTTTAGTTTGGAATAAACGTTTATCTGCAATTGAAACTTAAAATAGCCACCGCTTGGGATCCCCTTTATTAGCTCGGGAAATACCATTTTCGACTGTCTGACAGGTACGAATTTTCAAATTTTCTGGACTCTCCGCGCCAACTAATCCGCTTTGACTGTCTTACTAGCAGAATAACATTTTCGGGCAAATATCTTCCGCCTCAAAACTGAAATGCTCCCCTACGCCTATGGAAATACCTTACTCTGGAGTGCCTGGAACAGCTGCTTGCAGGATTCAGCAGGATTCCGGATTTGCAATCCTAGGAAACACAGTTCAGTGAAGTAATGAACTGAGCTAATCAGTATCTCAAAAGTGTGTTTGAGTCCGAGAAAAACAGCAATTTTTTCTCACTAGAATTAAGACAATTAAATCTGGCAAATGCCGTTTCCAGCCATCTGGGAGGTGTAAAAATCCAAGATTTTCTTTGTACGCTCCTCGCCAACGGATGGTGGCGCTACGCTTAGATAGTAGACTCCAGCCCCTACAAAAGTTTCCAGCTCTCCAATAGCCCCCACGATAAAATCCTAACTACGCCACTGCCATTGAGCTATTACAGATGGAGTTAGAGCACTCTCATTTCCTTTAAACTATCAGCTTTACCGACTATGAGCTAAGATACTGAAATTGTAAGCCACAAAAAAGATCTATAATTGTTCTTATCTTGTCGATTGTGAGATCTCAAACAGTTCTCGTCAAGATTACGGTCGTTCCAAGCACAGTAAATCCCCACAAAAATTAGAACAATCACAACATGAATAGTGTGATAGTCTAAATCTAGTAAATTGTCTTTGACTTGATGCTTGAATCTCATCTGTAGCCTAATAAAGGATGGCGTTAAAAGCACCCAGTCCAATCATTTAGTCCGTGACGTCAGGTCTTATCCAATCATACTGAATTATGCGTTACGATTACAATCTAAAATGTGTTTAGGAATTAAACACTCATTATTCCCTCACTTTGAAAACACGTTTAAAATTTTAAACATGATCAACAATTTAAACACAAAATGTTTAGCACAGAAACCGTGTTTAAAAAGCAAATGTTTGGGAAATAGACTCGCGTGTTTAGTATCTAGACGTGTTTACAGAGTGTGGCAATGAAGTGTTTATATAAACGTTTAATTCCTAAACACCTCTTTAGAGTGCTATTTTGCTTACTAAGTTGCTGGCAGTTGTACTCTAAGAGACCCATCTATTCTGAAAACACATCTTCACTTATTCTATTTATTCTTCCGTAAACATTTTATTTTGCTTTCACTAGACACTAAACATACTTAGAAACAAAGTACGAATATATTTCCTCAAACGTTTATATTTATGCACCATTTCAAAAGATGATGAGTTGAAATAAAAGCGAATGTAATAAAAATGACCCACACTCTGATGAAATAACGTGATCAATGCAAAACAGAATTGCGTTTGCGCAAATGCCTTTGTCATGTGTGAGTATAACTATTATCGTATTGAACAAGAAAGGTTGTAGGCATCCCAAACTGTTGGGAGTGTTTTCCAACTTTGCGATGTTGACGATGAAAACGATTTCAATCTTTACGTCTTTCAAAAATGTGTCAGGTTTGTTACCAGAAGGAGTCGAGGAATCGGGTGACTTTCTCTCAAGAATTTGCTCAGACCCTCTTGAACAGTGGCGTAGCCACGATGGGGGGGGGGGGGGGGGGGGGGTTAAATACCCCCATGACCCAACCTTGCAATGCAAAATACACCTTTTCTCTCTATCCTTAGACTTTTCCCTCATGTCGTGCCCCCTCCCCCCCCGAATGACACAGTCCTGGCTACCCGCCTACTCTTGAACATACAAATCTAATTCTAAGATTGTAAATGTTTGCAATGGTTTCAAATATCATACGAATAATCCTAGTCAAATGAATCCTCTTGAAAAATACCAAAATATGTACCATCAATATGCTTGTCCCATTTATTCACACGCTACAAAGTATGTCCCCTGTTTGAAAAGTGACAGTGGAGGGGAACGGGAGGGGGACTTTGGGGGATCATCCCCAAAAGTGGGGACTACAGGTATGTCCAGCTCCAGCGCCCCCCCCCCCCACCCCCAATATTTGCAAAGGTGGAGCTTGAAGAAATTGGTTTATGCAACTAAGAAGACGCGGGAAGTACAGTTTCCGGCATCTGAAGGTTTGTGAATTAAAATTTTCTTGTATGTTCCCCGCCAACTGAAAGCGGCGCTCCGCTTAGATAGTCATGCTGACACTCAACCTCCAGTATTATTTCCTTTCTGTCGCACTTATAAAGTGGCCCTCGCTGTGGATAACTTGGTAACGTATTTTATTTCGGAATACAAAGTTCTAGTAGGGGTTTGTTCATGATAGTTCTAACAAGGTCCCAAGATGACAAATCCAGGCTCTGTTTTCAGCAAACAGTGTTACACTGAGCACTGAGCTCAAACAAAACCACGTTGGAATCACTGACATAGTTTAGAAGATTGTACAGTAATGATCCATTGTTATACTAAGCACACAAAAAATCGTTCCAAGCATTTAGTGAGTTCAGGTACCTTGCATTTTTTCATAGTTTGAGAATTCTATTTGGACGTGCAGGTACAGGCTGAATATATAGAGTGCTTACACGTGACGTCACAAGCGCCGGGCAAATATCAACAGTGTTTTAGTGAAACAGTCTCACGGGATCGCCAGCTGCTTACTTCACTTTTTTAGTCTGGTTGCTGCCCGTAAAAGGGGTGGGGCTTGTGACGTCAGGGAAAGCACTCTACAGAAGGTTTATCACATAAATATTGGAAATCACCCTAAAATGCACATTATTCTCAGTCTGTTTGGCTACCTTTCTCGTTTCATGTACACGATGGGTGAGATAAATCAGTCACACACTCAAATTCACTTTCGGTTAAATTAATGGGGAAGAATCCACGATGAGGTATCTCCACCAGCAAATAACAACCTGAAAATATTAATTACGATCATATTTCTGTAAATAGTGCGCATCTGATAGATGCGCACTGTTTAACGAGGTGTTTCTTGACTGGGTGTTGTCATTGTATCGTATCTATTGAATTTTTTTGTTAGGGTTAGGGATTAGGGCTATTGTTAGCCAGTTAGGAAATTTCTTGTTAAACTGTGCTCGCCCCCATTTCTGCATCAATAATGTTAGTTTTTTCTTGTGAATGTGAAGACTTAAAAATAAAAATTTTACGTTGCATAGAAACATCTCATCTATAGCAAATCTGCAAATTCTTCTGAGGAAACTTAGTTAATACGAAGATGACACTGTCTACAATCGGCATGTGTATAAGTATATGACTACATGGTGCAGACTGAACAGGTTAGTTCGTCGCCCCCGGGGTACTCTGAACAAGGCAGTCCCTCATTATCGCCACAGGTTGCCTCAACTGGATAAATATAGGCCCCTTTATGACTCCCAACAGCTTGGGAATTCGATCTTAGATCGGAATCCACGCATATCCAATCAGACCGGTACTGGTCCTTGCTCGATGCCATCAAATAGCCGGAATATTCTGTTCTCCATCCCGGAGGACAGCTGAATTTTGCAGGGTACATCATTGTAACACTACGATCTCTCACCTTACATACAGCACATGGAACATCACAATAGCATCTTTCGTTATAGGGGGGAAAATTGACAAAAAAATATTTAGCACCAGTAATTTCAGTTCTGTGGGTTTGAAAACCCCTCACAGTACGTCTGTACTCGGGGTTATTTGGCAGGCATAGATATGGGCCTCCACCGCCTTGTTGTGAGTTCCACGATCCACTGGCATAGCCTGTATGAGGATAATATCAGCACTATTGAATTAACAACAAGTAGGAGTATTAAACAGTATTAAAAGTATTAAAGAGTATATTAAGCATATGAAAGTATCAAAGAGTTACTTTTGTTAAAGACTTCTAAAATAAATTAATTTAATACGGAAGCTTAAGCATGCCGTCAAGACAAGAACATTTTTGCCCATAGGTTGATAATTTTCAGAACAATGTTTACAAGAAGAAATAATATTACGTCATAAACAGAAAAATGATCTCTTGCTCAGTTTTGTCATTTGAACAATTCAACGTTTTTCTGCTAAACTGGTGAATGTTGAATCGTCACTTCTTTTTCAGGTGAGTTGTCAAACAATTTTCGCCAAAATTTTCAAATGAAAACTTGGATCACATCCTTTCTGCGATGCAAGGGAATATCAAAATATAAAAGAATGTCTACCATCTATCTACCAGTGAACTTGGTTAAAATCAGGGTGTGCTTTAATATTTCCTTAGGCAAATATTATTTTCATTAAATCAACAAGGTGGTATTCTAAAGAATAATAGATGCACAACATTAACATAATTTTCGTTTCTATGAAGGGAGTGCCCCCTCCACTTTGAAAATTTTTGAAAAATTACATGCAATCTCTTGTCACATAGACCTACGCTACCGTTCCTTTTGAAGTAAAATTTAGAGTGTTACAAAATTTGCGTACTTGTAGAAACTAAAAATAAAATTGGTATCAGTAAGGGGATCATAGAGGCAATCCCTTCCGTTTGAACGTTTTGAGAAATTGGGTGTCCTTACATGCAATATGGTGCCACAAATGCAACCTTTAAAAGTAAAATTTGTGTTGTTAAATTACGTGTTTTTAGGATATAAAAAATAGCATCCGTGGGGGGCATGAACCAATGCCCCCTGGTTACGCCAGTTAGTTTATCTAAAACGGACAGTATCTCTAGTTTCTTTTAAATACTTCACCTGAATAAACGCGTTGTGCTGGTGAACGACAATCGTTTCGACCCCATCTTGTGTAAATAGTACCAACGGTAGCAAAGCCTGGTGGTCCTACTGGTCCAGGTATTCCAGGATTACCTCTTGGCCCTGTAAGGAAAGAATTGCGACAACATTCATATGAGAGTATAGAGGTCGTACACATTACGTTTACGCGTTTTAATAGACGTTGTGGATTGACGACATAGAAATCATTTAGCCTTTAATTAACTATAGCTAACGAATTCTCTGATTGACGACACACTGACGTCATCCTTGGGGGGAAAAACGGAACACTTCGCCGCACACATGAGAATACGCCCTACACGTGCAGTAGACTATGACCACTTTCACACTTGAGAGCTGATCTCGATGGGGGATCAGATCCGGAAAAGATCCTCCCCTCGAGATTAGAGGCTGTGCTTTCACACTTGATCTCTGCGGTGAATCAAGCTCCAATCAAGCGATCAGCAAACAGGAAGTGACGCAATGAACCCTCCTTATCCTCGTAATTGTCTGAAAATGTAAACAATGTCGAGTACATACACTGTATGTATACACCAATTGCACGAGAGAATCAAACACATTTTACATACTTATTACTGCACTGTACTAACTTAAGTTTCTGAATAGGCTGGAATTCATCGTCAAAACATAGCTGCAATAACGAGACTTGCTGTATGGAGCTAGATAACGAAGATCTCATTTCATTGTTACTTCTGCTCTAACTTACTTTCGTTTCCCGCGAAATACAAGACACAGATTGTGAATTTCGAAACCTTTACGGAGATTCTAGTAAAAGAGAAGGGTTAGCTTTTTTTCTAAAACACAGTGGGGAAAACTCTCGAGTTAAAAGCATTCTTTGAAATTGGAGAAAGACGCTCAAAGTTGAAGCCAATCACGTTCGTGTATGTTAAAACGGGAAGTTACGTCATAGGTCATGTTGATCTCTGTCACCTTGATCCTCCGAGCTTTCACACACGGTTTTTTGATCCCCCGCGCGAGATCTGATCTGCCCCGGTGGGTGAATCAAAATCGCCGGATATGATCCGGAGTGCGATAGCTTTCCTTCTACAAAGTTGATCTCGAGGGTTGGATCAGATCCGGATCTGATCCCCTGCTTGAGATCAAGTGTGAAAGCACTCTGTGTGCGTATTCGACTGATTGTAAAATCAGCTGTCCATTTGTTGGTGTTGGTTTGTTTTGTCCCCAAAGGAGGGAGTACTTTTTGCTCTGAGACATGTGCAAAAGGTTCATAGAAATTTTACGCTTCACAATAGCTAAATTGGACTTCTCAGATAAAGGTCTATTTGGCATACTGGATGCCACTAATCATGCCCACCATAAGCCCGTGTGTTACCGATAGGCGCAAACGACAGCATCTAAGCAACAACCGCTGCACAATGGACGCTTGGATGGCGAAATGAACAGGCAACGCAATGACGTTGGTGCATGACCGTAACAACTTTTCGAGTTGCTTGGATTTGCCAAAGACATTATAAACATAGATACCAAACTTAAAATGGCAAGGGGCAGTCACATCGCAACTGCTCGAAAAGAGCTTCCTTCTCTTACATTTTATGCATGACGTTTCGTGACGTCATAAGGATTTGAATACTAATTAGCTAAAAGTCATGACTTTTAAAGTCAATTATCTCAGAAACTAGGAACCCAAAAATCTTTAAAACCGCGAAAATCAATGAATAAGATGTAAAAAATACTTTCGGTGCCTGGTTCTGAGTGAACTTACGGGTAAAAGGAAGGATTTTAGTCCATTTTATGAAACGTCTAAAATGGGTTTCAAATGCTCTGCAAAATCGTTCAGCATTTATTTGGTGTTGTTTTAAACTACTCAGTTTTTACTTCAATAGAGAGAAAATTTTGTTTTCTATCTAGTGGTACCATTTTTGCACTATAAAACATTCTCAATGAGTCAGGTACTCGGTAAATTCCACCACGAATCGATTGTGGCGCCCAGAGTATACACACAGTATACTGGGCATGCTTTCGCGAAATGAACGTTAATGCAGGTCGTCCTATGTAAAACGTTACAACAACAGCCTAATTCATCATCCTCACCAATATTGTTCCCATTTCGGAGAAAATGGTGTGATACTTGCTCCTTCGACATTTTTGCAACATTTTGTTTGTTGTTATGTCATTTACAAATTAAACTAATCAGTAGTGTTGCACTAGAAGGCTATATATTGTTTGAATGTGATATGCCTGTATACACATACAATGTCATAGTCATGATGGCAAGCTCTGTTGACACAGAGCAAAACTGCATCTTGTTTGCACCAAAACAGTGAAAATCACCTCACTTTAGAAAGAGTTGGGCTAACTAAAAAGCTGGTTTAAAAATCTTTATACTAGGAAACTCTATCAACTTCAATCCAATGTTCATTCTTTGAAAAAAAAAAAAAATTCTATGCATCATGTAGTACACTCAGTCAGCATAATACATTGAGCAAGAAAATGAATGAGAGACCTTCTAAATGGGCCTGCTTAGACAGGAAGGGCCTTGCAGGAAAGATCATCCTACAATGTTTAACAAGTGCTATTGATTTTCCTCATTTACTCTGGGTAGGGAGTATATCAGCTGAGGTTTGGGAAATGGGATAATCTTACTTTGAATTCCTTGTGAATTTCTTTTCACATGAAATACTGGTCCTAAAAATAACATGATGGTAGCTGGACTGCTAGGATAATAATTCATCACTCTACTGTCCTCTTGTGAGGTGACGGAATGTTCCAGGCTCATTTCTACTGGCAGTAGGCCAGTTTGATATGCCTATAGTACTGTATCTCAAACAGTCAATGTAACAATACAGTTTTTTTTTTTTTTTTTTGCAGTAAACTACCTAAATGTTGCCCAATATGGTTCTCCTTTATGTGACCTCCTTAAAGATCAGAAATTAAGCACCACATTGAGGTGAGCTTTTGGGACAATTCAAGTTAGCCAGGATAAGATTGAGTTTGAGGGATGGTAATTCTTGTTAGTGAATAAAAATTATATAAGCTAGGTATATGCCATACAGCCAGTACTCCACAGCACTAATTTCTGTTTCCACTGAAACCGCACTCCTTCATTAAAGTTAACCAGAACGTTTTAAAATGCAAGTCACAGTTTAGATGGCAGTACGTAATTGCACATGGTGTAAGGTTTTTAAATGATATAAGCTTATAAAGGGCTAGAAATTGTATAAATTGCAAAGCTGCAGCTTTGCAATTTATAGGCTACTTATGGGACTTTATAGAAATAGACAACTTGAACTTAATTACACAGTATACCACTATATACTGTAGGTCGATCTATTATGGAAAATGATGGAAAGGACTGAGTTTTTCTGTTTGTGGCACAGTAACTATCAGGTAAGAAAGAATATTAACCCGTGGATATGTCCAGACTGAAGTTGAACCCTCTAAATTTGGAGTTTGTTTACTTAATCCAGGTTGACTTTATCATGATTCATACGAGTCCCAGGTTTACCGACTTCACAACAAAGTTACATGTAACTTATTGTAAGCCCCCCACTTGCCAACATTGCAATGTTACTGAATATGCCATGAAAACTGAAGCTTCAAATTTCATAGACTAGAAGTCTACAAACAACACTGGAAGCTTTTAAGAATGTAAATGCAATGGGTACCTGTCCTGCAAATCCCACAGTATAATAGTCTTCATTATTTTGTTATGACCGACGTTATCCGAGCCATACTGGGATAGTACTAACAGTAACGTTGTAGGATATACAACGTTAACTGTGTACATTTACCAATACCATATGTACTATAGTACATACTACATACATATTGTACGCTGAATACCCCTTCGGGTTTAGCAGTTGTTTACAAAACAATTTAGAAATTAAACTACGTAATTTTGGTATCAACAGAAAGCCTATACTATATTCTTCAAACGTCGATATAAAAGAATCGTTTTACATCCCTCAATGAGTCAGGTACTCGCAAAGTTTGAGGTCCTAATTTGAGACATAAGAATCGACTGCCTCTTTTTGGGAGCGTATTTTTGCAGTATATGTTTGAAAAAACCTAAAAAATCTGTGATTTCTCAGAGAAGGAAAGATCAAAATGTCCACTTACCGTGTCGTTGTATCAATTTATACGCCTACTTATACATTATTCAACATATAGGGGGAGACCCCTTGTCAGTCACAGTTCCGCGAAATCTCATTTGCGCAGATCTAAAAAAGGCGGGAATGCTAGAGAAGTGGTCACTTGGCTTCATTAACTGTACAGCTGCGTGTTGACTGGGGGCCCCTCACGGAGGCCGATTCGGAGGGGGGTAAGTGCTGATCACTGATCAGTTGTTTTGAAAGCTAACAGTTAATTGATATCTTCAGTTAGTATAATAAATACGTGTGATTTTAAAACATTGCAACTCCTGCAAACACAGTTCTTTAATAAATTACACTTCCATGAAACAGTTAAAGGCTTCTTCGTCGGCTTTCTAAGAAAATTTGAACATTACCGCACAACGACTGGTTTGAAGTTCGTTGGCTTACTGATTGGTCAGTTTCTATGGTATCTTTACGAGCGCACATCTGTATACGCGTTTTCAGTCTTACGCGCTTACAATGAAAAACCAACCAATGTGTTCCTTTTCCCAGCACGCAGAAGTGCGCGTCCATTTTACTTTGAACCGTACACAGAGAAAAGTAGTTTGCGCGTACATAACTCGTTTTGAAAATGCACGCATGCTGACATTTCGTCACAATGGAATTTTCTGTCATGTATCCATAGTTTTGACGTCGTTTTGCTAAGAACAAGTTCCATTTTCAAAATGGATTTTCTAACTTTATCTGGACAGTTCCTTTTGCAGAACTTTTCCTCTTTTTTTTCTATATTTTAGCCCAATACTAGATTCTCATATGTTATTCCATGGGAAAGGCGTGACTTCTTGTCACACGTGCGACTAGTAGGAGTCGACGACTGTCTCAAAAAATGACATTCCCAGTGACAACGACGGACTCCTTGTCGCACGTGTACGCACGTATGACAAGTAGTTAAGATGAACGGACTAACTACTTGTCGCACGAGCGACAAATAGTGATGAGTTAAAGCCGCAAGTGACACTTTTTCTGGGTATTGTCAACATGAATCCCAAAGAAAACGGACATATTTGATAAAATTGTGAGGAAACATGGATTTTGGAAATCCATTTTGAAATTGGAACCTGTTTAAGCTTCGCAGATGGTTTCCGGTGCATTTTGGGTGACAAAACGTCGAAAATACCGGCATCTCCACAAAATCACATATGTCAGTGCAAGAATCGAAATTTATCCCGCTCTTACCAGGCTGTTGTGATCTTGTGAGAAGGCTCGTGATGCATTGCGATCATCGCAGAAGCACGGCGAACATTCTGCAAGTGGTTCGCAAACCATTATAACCCCCAGTGGGTCTGAGGCTTAATACAAGCTTTTAAACATAATTTATCAATTCATGGACGAACAAGAAAACAGATGTCCGTAATACAATTTGTAATAAATAATCCAATTAAACAATGATTAATTCTCATCCATATAGCTTACAATGGGGATCAGTGTAACGATTGTTGCTTTCCCTGTTACGACCAGTGTGATGAAATAACATGTGAAGGAGAGAGAGGAAAGCGAGGACCACGAGGCCCAAAGGGTGATAGAGGGGATCGTGGCCCACCCGGACCATGTTGCCGGAACCCACAGAATGGACCTAAGGGTAATAAAGGAGCGAAGGGATCTAAAGGACTGAGAGGTTTTCCTGGTATACCCGGACCAAGGGGTAAGTTAAATTATAACTGACCTTTGAGGACATTTTGGTTAAGTTCAGCAGTTGCAATACGCAGTTCTCACAAATAATTATTTGTGAGTAGATATATGTATCATTTATTATTCATTTCGTCCCACAAATAAAAGACAATAGCAAAATTCATTTTCAATTTCAAAAACATTTACTTCGGTCAATTCTAGGTTTTGATAGATAGCATATGTATATATGTGTAGCATCATTTTGTCCAAGTTATATACGTGGATACCACTTTAACAAAGACTATTGATAACACTGTAAGGGAGGTAATTTCAAACATGATCAGCGACATAACATACGCAGTAACGGGAGGTATTGTTGTTGTTGTTGTAATGAAGACGAAGGGTGAAAAGATGGGAGGATCGGGTCCGATAAGAAATGAATTCGTAATGCATTCGAAGGTAATTACAGAAAACAGGGTAATCTTGGTCACGGCCCTAATACCAGTTTGTGTAGCATTTTCTACTCTCTTTTGAGTACGCCCTCTATTGCCTTCAGAAATGCTCAGCCCTGCGTTATTACTCAAGCAAATCCTCCTGCAAAATAGCCAAGCTTAAAGCATGCTATTTTTGAACTCTATGAAGAAAAAGTGTAATAACATCTTGACAAAGATTAAATATCACTTCGGGTAACATAAGGACGGCAATGATTTTACGCCTTTAAAATAGCCGGAATTCCGATTTTTGTAAGTTTTTATGAGACAAAATCTTTTCCATCCCTGGTAGGAAAACACCCAAAATTTGCCATCCTGTGTAAATATATGATTTGTATCGCAGGATCGCAAATATTATATTTATACTGAATATTTCGTGACGTCGACAGACAGTGGTTTCTTTAATTAAGATTCTTTAAGCAGTAAATGAATGAAAAGTCCTTCTCAATTATCCCTTTTAAAAATATATTTCAACAAGTTTTAAACAGTATCTGGATACATTTTGGGACAGAATCGTGTTCTATTTTGATGCAAAATAGTCAGTGGCGTCGCTAGGATTTTCTTCGGGGGGGGGGGGGCAACCACCCAATTTTTTCAATGTTTTTTTTTTTTTTTTGAAAAGTGTAGAGGAGAGTTTTTAAGAATCTCCGTTTCTCATTAGATTGAAGGAAACCTGCAGATCATTTACGTCATAATATTGTCATTCTTTAGCTTTCGGATTGAGGCTCCAAGGCGATATTTACAAAAGTTTGAGAAACTTGAAAATTTGGAATTTTATGCAAAGAAAATTTAGGAAAATGGTACTGTGTGTTTGATCAGAGTCAGTAATGACATTGTGTGGCATATGGCAAATCCCAAAGTAGATACCAAGCTCCTATACCTACACTGTTAGACGCGCTGACTCCTCACGGAGGCTCGATCGGAGGGGCGGAAGTGTTCATTTGAAATGCGCACAGTTCTTTTCGGCGATATGCGTACATAACTATGGATACATGACAGAAAATTCCATTGTGACGAAATGTCAGCATGCGTGCATTTTCAAAACGAGTTATGTACGCGCAAACTACTTTTCTCTGTGTACGGTTCAAAGTAAAATGGACGCGCACTTCTGCGTGCTGGGAAAAGGAACACATTGGTTGGTTTTTCATTGTAAGCGCGTAAGACTGAAAACGCGTATACAGATGTGCGCTCGTAAAGATACCATAGAAACTGACCAATCAGTAAGCCAACGAACTTCAAACCAATCGTTGTGCGGTAATGTTCAAATTTTCTTAGAAAGCCGACGAAGAAGCCTTTAACTGTTTCATGGAAGTGTAATTTATTGAAGAACTGTGTTTGCAGGAGTTGCAATGTTTTAAAATCACACGTATTTATTATACTAACTGAAGATATCAATTAACTGTTAGCTTTCAAAACAACTGATCAGTGATCAGCACTCCCCCCCCCCCCCCTCCGAATCGGCCTCCGTGAGGGGCCCCCAGTCAACACGCAGCTGTACAGTTAATGAAGCCAAGTGACCACTTCTCTAGCATTCCCGCCTTTTTTAGATCTGCGCAAATGAGATTTCGCGGAACTGTGACTGACAAGGGGTCTCCCCCTATATGTTGAATAATGTATAAGTAGGCGTATAAATTGATACAACGACACGGTAAGTGGACATTTTGATCTTTCCTTCTCTGAGAAATCACAGATTTTTTAGGTTTTTTCAAACATATACTGCAAAAATACGCTCCCAAAAAGAGGCAGTCGATTCTTATGTCTCAAATTAGGACCTCAAACTTTGCGAGTACCTGACTCATTGAGGGATGTAAAACGATTCTTTTATATCGACGTTTGAAGAATATAGTATAGGCTTTCTGTTGATACCAAAATTACGTAGTTTAATTTCTAAATTGTTTTGTAAACAACTGCTAAACCCGAAGGGGTATTCAGCGTACAATATGTATGTAGTATGTACTATAGTACATATGGTATTGGTAAATGTACACAGTTAACGTTGTATATCCTACAACGTTACTGTTAGTACTATCCCAGTATGGCTCGGATAACGTCGGTCATAACAAAATAATGAAGACTATTATACTGTGGGATTTGCAGGACAGGTACCCATTGCATTTACATTCTTAAAAGCTTCCAGTGTTGTTTGTAGACTTCTAGTCTATGAAATTTGAAGCTTCAGTTTTCATGGCATATTCAGTAACATTGCAATGTTGGCAAGTGGGGGGCTTACAATAAGTTACATGTAACTTTGTTGTGAAGTCGGTAAACCTGGGACTCGTATGAATCATGATAAAGTCAACCTGGATTAAGTAAACAAACTCCAAATTTAGAGGGTTCAACTTCAGTCTGGACATATCCACGGGTTAATATTCTTTCTTACCTGATAGTTACTGTGCCACAAACAGAAAAACTCAGTCCTTTCCATCATTTTCCATAATAGATCGACCTACAGTATATAGTGGTATACTGTGTAATTAAGTTCAAGTTGTCTATTTCTATAAAGTCCCATAAGTAGCCTATAAATTGCAAAGCTGCAGCTTTGCAATTTATACAATTTCTAGCCCTTTATAAGCTTATATCATTCAAAAACCTTACACCATGTGCAATTACGTACTGCCATCTAAACTGTGACTTGCATTTTAAAACGTTCTGGTTAACTTTAATGAAGGAGTGCGGTTTCAGTGGAAACAGAAATTAGTGCTGTGGAGTACTGGCTGTATGGCATATACCTAGCTTATATAATTTTTATTCACTAACAAGAATTACCATCCCTCAAACTCAATCTTATCCTGGCTAACTTGAATTGTCCCAAAAGCTCACCTCAATGTGGTGCTTAATTTCTGATCTTTAAGGAGGTCACATAAAGGAGAACCATATTGGGCAACATTTAGGTAGTTTACTGCAAAAAAAAAAAAAAACTGTATTGTTACATTGACTGTTTGAGATACAGTACTATAGGCATATCAAACTGGCCTACTGCCAGTAGAAATGAGCCTGGAACATTCCGTCACCTCACAAGAGGACAGGATAGTGATGAATTATTATCCTAGCAGTCCAGCTACCATCATGTTATTTTTAGGACCAGTATTTCATGTGAAAAGAAATTCACAAGGAATTCAAAGTAAGATTATCCCATTTCCCAAACCTCAGCTGATATACTCCCTACCCAGAGTAAATGAGGAAAATCAATAGCACTTGTTAAACATTGTAGGATGATCTTTCCTGCAAGGCCCTTCCTGTCTAAGCAGGCCCATTTAGAAGGTCTCTCATTCATTTTCTTGCTCAATGTATTATGCTGACTGAGTGTACTACATGATGCATAGAATTTTTTTTTTTTTTTTTTCAAAGAATGAACATTGGATTGAAGTTGATAGAGTTTCCTAGTATAAAGATTTTTAAACCAGCTTTTTAGTTAGCCCAACTCTTTCTAAAGTGAGGTGATTTTCACTGTTTTGGTGCAAACAAGATGCAGTTTTGCTCTGTGTCAACAGAGCTTGCCATCATGACTATGACATTGTATGTGTATACAGGCATATCACATTCAAACAATATATAGCCTTCTAGTGCAACACTACTGATTAGTTTAATTTGTAAATGACATAACAACAAACAAAATGTTGCAAAAATGTCGAAGGAGCAAGTATCACACCATTTTCTCCGAAATGGGAACAATATTGGTGAGGATGATGAATTAGGCTGTTGTTGTAACGTTTTACATAGGACGACCTGCATTAACGTTCATTTCGCGAAAGCATGCCCAGTATACTGTGTGTATACTCTAGGCGCCACAATCGATTCGTGGTGGAATTTACCGAGTACCTGACTCATTGAGAATGTTTTATAGTGCAAAAATGGTACCACTAGATAGAAAACAAAATTTTCTCTCTATTGAAGTAAAAACTGAGTAGTTTAAAACAACACCAAATAAATGCTGAACGATTTTGCAGAGCATTTGAAACCCATTTTAGACGTTTCATAAAATGGACTAAAATCCTTCCTTTTACCCGTAAGTTCACTCAGAACCAGGCACCGAAAGTATTTTTTACATCTTATTCATTGATTTTCGCGGTTTTAAAGATTTTTGGGTTCCTAGTTTCTGAGATAATTGACTTTAAAAGTCATGACTTTTAGCTAATTAGTATTCAAATCCTTATGACGTCACGAAACGTCATGCATAAAATGTAAGAGAAGGAAGCTCTTTTCGAGCAGTTGCGATGTGACTGCCCCCTGCCATTTTAAGTTTGGTATCTATGTTTATAATGTCTTTGGCAAATCCAAGCAACTCGAAAAGTTGTTACGGTCATGCACCAACGTCATTGCGTTGCCTGTTCATTTCGCCATCCAAGCGTCCATTGTGCAGCGGTTGTTGCTTAGATGCTGTCGTTTGCGCCTATCGGTAACACACGGGCTTATGGTGGGCATGATTAGTGGCATCCAGTATGCCAAATAGACCTTTATCTGAGAAGTCCAATTTAGCTATTGTGAAGCGTAAAATTTCTATGAACCTTTTGCACATGTCTCAGAGCAAAAAGTACTCCCTCCTTTGGGGACAAAACAAACCAACACCAACAAATGGACAGCTGATTTTACAATCAGTCGAATACGCACACAGAGTTCTTTCACACTTGATCTCAAGCAGGGGATCAGATCCGGATCTGATCCAACCCTCGAGATCAACTTTGTAGAAGGAAAGCTATCGCACTCCGGATCATATCCGGCGATTTTGATTCACCCACCGGGGCAGATCAGATCTCGCGCGGGGGATCAAAAAACCGTGTGTGAAAGCTCGGAGGATCAAGGTGACAGAGATCAACATGACCTATGACGTAACTTCCCGTTTTAACATACACGAACGTGATTGGCTTCAACTTTGAGCGTCTTTCTCCAATTTCAAAGAATGCTTTTAACTCGAGAGTTTTCCCCACTGTGTTTTAGAAAAAAAGCTAACCCTTCTCTTTTACTAGAATCTCCGTAAAGGTTTCGAAATTCACAATCTGTGTCTTGTATTTCGCGGGAAACGAAAGTAAGTTAGAGCAGAAGTAACAATGAAATGAGATCTTCGTTATCTAGCTCCATACAGCAAGTCTCGTTATTGCAGCTATGTTTTGACGATGAATTCCAGCCTATTCAGAAACTTAAGTTAGTACAGTGCAGTAATAAGTATGTAAAATGTGTTTGATTCTCTCGTGCAATTGGTGTATACATACAGTGTATGTACTCGACATTGTTTACATTTTCAGACAATTACGAGGATAAGGAGGGTTCATTGCGTCACTTCCTGTTTGCTGATCGCTTGATTGGAGCTTGATTCACCGCAGAGATCAAGTGTGAAAGCACAGCCTCTAATCTCGAGGGGAGGATCTTTTCTGGATCTGATCCCCCATCGAGATCAGCTCTCAAGTGTGAAAGTGGTCATAGTCTACTGCACGTGTAGGGCGTATTCTCATGTGTGCGGCGAAGTGTTCCGTTTTTCCCCCCAAGGATGACGTCAGTGTGTCGTCAATCAGAGAATTCGTTAGCTATAGTTAATTAAAGGCTAAATGATTTCTATGTCGTCAATCCACAACGTCTATTAAAACGCGTAAACGTAATGTGTACGACCTCTATACCCTCATATGAATGTTGTCGCAATTCTTTCCTTACAGGGCCAAGAGGTAATCCTGGAATACCTGGACCAGTAGGACCACCAGGCTTTGCTACCGTTGGTACTATTTACACAAGATGGGGTCGAAACGATTGTCGTTCACCAGCACAACGCGTTTATTCAGGTGAAGTATTTAAAAGAAACTAGAGATACTGTCCGTTTTAGATAAACTAACTGGCGTAACCAGGGGGCATTGGTTCATGCCCCCCACGGATGCTATTTTTTATATCCTAAAAACACGTAATTTAACAACACAAATTTTACTTTTAAAGGTTGCATTTGTGGCACCATATTGCATGTAAGGACACCCAATTTCTCAAAACTTTCAAACGGAAGGGATTGCCTCTATGATCCCCTTACTGATACCAATTTTATTTTTAGTTTCTACAAGTACGCAAATTTTGTAACACTCTAAATTTTACTTCAAAAGGAACGGTAGCGTAGGTCTATGTGACAAGAGATTGCATGTAATTTTTCAAAAATTTTCAAAGTGGAGGGGGCACTCCCTTCATAGAAACGAAAATTATGTTAATGTTGTGCATCTATTATTCTTTAGAATACCACCTTGTTGATTTAATGAAAATAATATTTGCCTAAGGAAATATTAAAGCACACCCTGATTTTAACCAAGTTCACTGGTAGATAGATGGTAGACATTCTTTTATATTTTGATATTCCCTTGCATCGCAGAAAGGATGTGATCCAAGTTTTCATTTGAAAATTTTGGCGAAAATTGTTTGACAACTCACCTGAAAAAGAAGTGACGATTCAACATTCACCAGTTTAGCAGAAAAACGTTGAATTGTTCAAATGACAAAACTGAGCAAGAGATCATTTTTCTGTTTATGACGTAATATTATTTCTTCTTGTAAACATTGTTCTGAAAATTATCAACCTATGGGCAAAAATGTTCTTGTCTTGACGGCATGCTTAAGCTTCCGTATTAAATTAATTTATTTTAGAAGTCTTTAACAAAAGTAACTCTTTAATACTTTCATATGCTTAATATACTCTTTAATACTTTTAATACTGTTTAATACTCCTACTTGTTGTTAATTCAATAGTGCTGATATTATCCTCATACAGGATATGCCAGTGGATCGTGGAACTCACAACAAGGCGGTGGAGGCCCATATCTATGCCTGCCAAATAACCCCGAGTACAGACGTACTGTGAGGGGTTTTCAAACCCACAGAACTGAAATTACTGGTGCTAAATATTTTTTTGTCAATTTTCCCCCCTATAACGAAAGATGCTATTGTGATGTTCCATGTGCTGTATGTAAGGTGAGAGATCGTAGTGTTACAATGATGTACCCTGCAAAATTCAGCTGTCCTCCGGGATGGAGAACAGAATATTCCGGCTATTTGATGGCATCGAGCAAGGACCAGTACCGGTCTGATTGGATATGCGTGGATTCCGATCTAAGATCGAATTCCCAAGCTGTTGGGAGTCATAAAGGGGCCTATATTTATCCAGTTGAGGCAACCTGTGGCGATAATGAGGGACTGCCTTGTTCAGAGTACCCCGGAGGCGACGAACTAACCTGTTCAGTCTGCACCATGTAGTCATATACTTATACACATGCCGATTGTAGACAGTGTCATCTTCGTATTAACTAAGTTTCCTCAGAAGAATTTGCAGATTTGCTATAGATGAGATGTTTCTATGCAACGTAAAATTTTTATTTTTAAGTCTTCACATTCACAAGAAAAAACTAACATTATTGATGCAGAAATGGGGGCGAGCACAGTTTAACAAGAAATTTCCTAACTGGCTAACAATAGCCCTAATCCCTAACCCTAACAAAAAAATTCAATAGATACGATACAATGACAACACCCAGTCAAGAAACACCTCGTTAAACAGTGCGCATCTATCAGATGCGCACTATTTACAGAAATATGATCGTAATTAATATTTTCAGGTTGTTATTTGCTGGTGGAGATACCTCATCGTGGATTCTTCCCCATTAATTTAACCGAAAGTGAATTTGAGTGTGTGACTGATTTATCTCACCCATCGTGTACATGAAACGAGAAAGGTAGCCAAACAGACTGAGAATAATGTGCATTTTAGGGTGATTTCCAATATTTATGTGATAAACCTTCTGTAGAGTGCTTTCCCTGACGTCACAAGCCCCGCCCCTTTTACGGGCAGCAACCAGACTAAAAAAGTGAAGTAAGCAGCTGGCGATCCCGTGAGACTGTTTCACTAAAACACTGTTGATATTTGCCCGGCGCTTGTGACGTCACGTGTAAGCACTCTATATATTCAGCCTGTACCTGCACGTCCAAATAGAATTCTCAAACTATGAAAAAATGCAAGGTACCTGAACTGAATAATGAGAGTTTAGAATTGCATATATACAATAAAATTAAGACGATTTGAGGCTAATGGACCCCCTTATGGTCGCCTTCACTAGCTGTTCGGATTAGTCTATACAGGTGACTGCGTTTCGCGTCTATTTTGCCTTCCAGGCGTCCATTGTGCAACAATTATAAGTATTTCAGTTCAATTCAAATCAGTTCAGTGTAACTTTATTTCAACTCAAAATCAAATTTATTTCAGTGTAACTTCATTTCAGTTCAAACCAAATTCAGTGACAATAACATCATGTAACTAAAATACAATCTGTAACATAAAGATTGGTACATTGTGATAAATGGGAAGACATTAGATGAGATGATGAGATTAGATTAAGTTGTGACAACTGAAGCTCCTGTGAGCTTGTGGTGGTCGACGCCCCAATTAACAACAGAAAAAAACAAAGAACAAAACATAAGGAAAATTAGAAGGGAAAGTAACAAACACTAAGAATGACAATCACTGCAGAAAATACTCTGAAAAAAGAGAGGAAAAAAGTCAAAAGTATTTCGCCGAGAAATAAGCTTCTATTTTTTTCCAACTAAATACAGTTTTAGAAGTAGTAATCTCTGGGGGTAAAGTATTCCATAGTTTTGCGCCTTTAAACCTAAGACTGAGTTGAGAAGACTTAAGCCTACCTAGGGGAGTGGAGAGCTGATTCACCGGAGCACGACTGTGGTAGGGATAACGAGTACAGCAAAAGCTAAATAGAGGGGTGCGGTAGGATGTACTGTAGATATTGTCGAGCACGCGTATCGGAAACACACCCAATACGCATGTGGACAGGTGGAGTAACGTCCATTATGCCAAATCGAAACGTGCTGACGTCGTGTGCACGACCTCCAGAGAAATCCTAAGCTGTAGAATTTCTATGACGACCTCCACCGAAACGTACTATGGTAACCACATACCTATAAGAAATCAGTGTTTTCATTATGCGCCCATACTTATCTCATGACTAGATCTCATGAATACAACGGTGCGCATGTCAAACCTACACTTCTGCCCCTCAATTTACGCCTCCACGGGGAGTCAGTGAAGATATAGTAGTCTTGAATCTACGTTTAAAGTATCTTTGGATCACACTGGCGTGTGACAGACATGTCTGTCGATGATCACCATGGACTTCGTAATTGCCGGCTGCACATTTAGTGGTAAGTCTAGTGGGGTAAACTCTTGTATCAGGTCTAAGGGGGGAGGGGGGGGGGGGTTCCCAAAGGAAATATTGCTTACGATCTGATATTGAGGCTGGAAAAATTGGTCTGAAAAATTCAAACCGTAGTTTGAATCTAAAACAAGTCTTGCATGATTTAATTTACGCGTCAATCTCGTGTAGTTTTGCCATAATTCTCTAACATTTCCAAGGAAAATAAAAAGGCATCCTTGTCATGATACTTTTTTCATAACAATTCAAAATGATTATATACATTAGCTTCATATACGGGTTGCTTATAATAGAAACAATTCCTCAGACACTTTCAATGGTCTTGCCCACGAATATTCGTTCAAAATTTCTCCCCGAAAAATAGGCACGGGAAATTTCTTCACAAATCAAAAAAGATTACTTTAATTCACAATATACAGGAAGTTTACGATAATTGGGATTTTTCGTCACCCCTTTTTATAGTCTTCTCCGGCATTTTGCTCGCAAAAGTCGATTATTCCAATTTTATGAACAATTTGCTAGGAAAAAAAACATATCATGTTAGTAAAAGTATAGGAGGTACATTATCTGACATAAAAACAGTCGGTGAATCTTTCATGTTTCTTCGGGAAAGGCTCGAAATCATCGTTCGTGATTTCATGCGAGAGATTATTGTTTTACAGTTTTTTGACTGCCGTAAATATTTTAAAGGGAAATTTTGGGTTTGATTTGCAAGAAAATTTCATCCTTTTAAAACCGTATTTATTGGCCAAGAGTTATACATAATTAAAAATAAAGCAGTATGGTAGCCTTTTTTTCACGAAATAAGTTTCCCTCAGATAGAAATACAGTTGCTTGTTGCTCAAGAATAATTTGTTTACCCAAACTTTCAACATTACAAAAGATGCAACTTCCATAACTCCTCTTGTGCATAATGATTTTAGGAGATGAAGCTATTGTTGGGGTTTATTGTTGAGACCAAATGATTTGATAATGACTAGAGCTATTTCCTTTTAACCCTTTACCGCCGTGCTCCGATCGGGGCATATTTGCGCGCCTCGGGAGTGGGCGGAAAAGCGGACGTAGCCCGCCCCGCATCGGCTTCCGTAGGCCATTGACCCCGTGACCTTAAACTATTGTCTCTCTCGCTGTTGTGGCCGAAATTTCGGGTAGCTACTCGCAGTTTCGAGCTCCGTGTGAAACAGTAAAGATGGGTGACAGCCGAGCTCTCTGCATGGGTCCGAAAGGACCCAAACAACGGTAAAGGGTTAAAATAAGCCTTTGGAGTGTGTTTACTGCAAAGCTGATGCCACTGTCTCTGCGTGTGTGCACGTAACCCTTTAGCCGAGTGGTGCAGATATTTTAGATTAACCCTTTCCCGCTGTGCTCCGATCGGGGCATATTTGTGCGCCTCGGAGTGGGCGGAAAAGCGGACGTAGCCCGCCCCGCATCGGCTTCCGTAGGCCATTGACCCCGTGACCTTAAACTATTGTCTCTCTCGCTGTTGTGGCCGAATTTTCGGGTAGCTACTCGCAGTTTCGAGCTCCGCGTGAAACAGTAAAGATGGGTGACAGCCGAGCTCTCCGCATGGGTCCAAAAGGACCCAAACAACGGTAAAGGGTTAATGGAATGTTGGAGCATTTTAATCGCAATATTTCCCTTTAAGTTGATGCCTATGACCAAGCTAGACCGGTTTCTGTTGTCTTGCGCTTTTGCTGTGAATTAAACAAGTTCCTGATTTTTACTACATAGACGAGTTCGAAAGTTTACATCTTCGCGTGCATGCGTTACCATTATGCTGAGGTCAGCTGGTAATAAAACATGTAAGCGTTGGCCGCGCTGTTTTACTTGTATTAACATTCTGTCATCAGTTTGAATCGTACACAAGTGATACCCTTTGACTTTTGACCTATTGCGCAAAACTGCTTCTTGAAGAAACTTCGAACTGGTCTGTTGTTTAAGGGAATGACACCGCGCATTTCTCTCAAAGTTGGAAACACTTAGGCTAACAAAATTGAGAGAAATTGACTATAGAAATTAATTGCAGAAAATCTTTCATTCAAGGTACCTTTGTTTAGGGGTTTTGGAACATTCGGTGTAAGACGAGTGATTCAATATACATCGAAAAAACAAATTACAGCAGGTCTACAGAAAGTAGACTTAAAAACCTCCTGCTGACGGCTGCCTTTGACTGTTTTCATTGTGTCTAACTGCTTTCCCTCTGATTATACGTTACTTTCATGCATAACGTAGTTATACATAATTTCCAGTTTTAGCAAAGTAATCTAAGGGCAGGGGCCCATTCCACAAAGAATTACGCACAATCTTCAGTTTGATTCCCCATACTTAAGTCAACAGTAAATCAAAATTAAGATCATGCGTAACTCTTTGTGGAACGGGCCACAGGTTGGTTAAGGATGTTGTTTTTAGTGCTAGCGTTCAAGTGTAAAAAGTCGTGGCAGAAGATATTTTTGTACTTTTAGATATACGATTTTAAGTCAAGCAGCTTTGAAAATGACCCGGTCATCTAATAAAACGCGGATTTGATTTAAACCTTGCCGGGGTATTGATCAGCTACTTCATTGAAGACGGTACCCGAGGCCATCTGCCTGCATGGACAAGTGTAAAGCACCACCCTCAGTATCCCTTGCATCTAGAGCAGTGATGCTCAACCGGTCTCCATGAACACCCAAAGGTGAATTCAAAACGCTGGGCGATGAAATTTTGAAAGTTGGAGATTGCGGGAATTATACAAGAAAGAGAATTTGTGAATGGGGGAATTTTGAGAACGAAGGAGGGGGTTGCAACAGTAAAGTTGCAGTTTTAACTCCATACCTTCACCTCACTACCGGAGTTATCAGTCTGAATACAGTGAATACATCTGTACAAAGTTGATGTTAAGATTCTTGATAAACAACATCACAATGTGGACACTGAACTCGACGATCTACATCTGAAATTAACGAATATAACAAGCTAAATGCTCAATAATTCGAAAAACATGGATTATCGACCAAAAAACAAGTTTATCGCCGAAAAACATGGATTTTCAGTTGAAAATCCATGTTTTTCGACCGGAAAACCATGTTTTCGCCATAACTTCTCGGATTATCGGTGATAAACTTGGATTTTAGGTAGAAAAACAATGTTTTTCGATCAAAAGACCATGTTTATCGGCGATAAACCATGTTTATCGGCGATAAACCATGTTTGTCGGTCGATAATCCATGTTTATCGGCGATAAACCATGTTTATCGACCGAAAAACTTAGATTATCAGTTGAAAATTACTGTTTTTCTCTGAAAAACCATGATGATTGCCGATAATCCAAGATTATCGGCAATTATCACAGATTTTCAGTCGAAAACCATGTTTTCTGATCGAAAAACCATGTTTATCGGCGAGAAACCATGATTTTCGGTGATAAACATGGATAATCGACCACAAATTGGCTTATGGCGTAATAATGGAGTGCCTCAATTAAACGCACTTGACACATGGCTGGAACGTGTACAGCGGTGAACCGCTGGAACTAGCACAGGATGCATGTGCAACAAATGCGCAATGTCTGTTCGAAAACCCATGTTTTTCGACCGAAAATCAAAGTTTATCAACCGATAAACATGGTTTTTCGCCGACAAACCTAGATTATCATTGATAAACCATGAAAATCCAATCGATTGAAAATCCAAGTTTATCGCCGATAAACATGGCTTTTCTTCGATAGACATGAATTATCTACCGATAAACAAAGTTTTTCGACTGAAAATCTGAAATTATCACCGATTATCGGCAGAAAAACATAGATTTTCAACTGAAAATCTAAGTTTTTCGGTCAATAAAAATGGTTTTTCGGTTGATAAACATGTGTTTTTCGGTCTATAAACATGGTACTTCGGTCAATAATCATGTTTTTCGAACTATTTAGCATTTAGCTTGCCATAAACGAATCTACAGTCTTGGACGAAACTGTTGGGGAACCTTTGCCATAATATTTGTCGCAGTTAGTAGGCTTAAATGATTCGATACCCCCACTTCCCTGCCAATGTTGCGCCGAAAGAGTGTGCAGTGAACAGCATAACTCGAGTCAATATTGGGGTAGCCCCAGCGTGTTTTGCCAAAGCTTTTTTCCAGATGTTCAGATCCTTGTTCAAGGACACCAAGCACAAAGTCCTCTCTATACAAGGGATTTTCATCTCCATTGCTCTTTATGTGTAAATCCGTGTCCTGCGTTTTTAATTACAAGTTTGAAAAAAAAAAACTAACTAGAATGTTACACTTTTCAATCCGATGTTGAAAGTTTAAATTGATAGGGGTGAATGGCAGATAATTTTTTTTTTTTATTCCAAGTGAGAAAGTGAATCATAAAGATGGAAAAGCATTTATCTACCAAGACATGTAACTCGAGCCTCACATATCTCGGAACGTTATTATACTGAGTTCTAGATATATCATGGAAAATAATCCATCTAAACTATTACTTCTTTCTTGTTACTTCTTCTATATACCCAAAATGAAACAATTAAAATCGGCGATCAGAGTCTGTTTTTAAAATTTTCACAACTTTAATTCTGCACCACGTTTGTACATTGACTTAAAACTATCATTAGCTGATCTGTGATTATACTTTCTAACGTCTTGATTGGTTACAGTGTAGTGGGGTTGTCTTGCTTTGCATCTGTGTAGAATTTAGTTACCCAACAAATATTCACTTAACATTAATTTAAACAAAGGTAAAGTTTCTTTTAATTTAAAAAACCTCTTTAATCAGGCCCGTAGCCGGGGGGGGGGGGGGGGGGTCGGAGCGTTCGAACGACCCACCCTAACTTGAGGGAGGTCCATTTTTCCAGCCCTGTGTTTGAAGGGTCAGCTATGAAATATTTTTCATCTTGACATATTGAGGACGAATTTCCGTTCACCTCTTTAAAAGTGGTGTACTGTGTGGAATTCCTGGGGAAAAGGGACTTCTGTTGTGTTCAAAAGTCCACTAAAATGCTGGCCAGATTGCAGGAGATCTGTAGATTTCAAGCTTTTCCTGACCCCTAGCAACTGCATGCTTACGGCACGCGCCAGCCGCCTCCGTATTTCGAAAAAGATCCACATCTTGGAAAAAAGACAAACTCCTCCACATAGGCTGGCTACGGGCCTGTTAATTCTTCTATATTTCAGATATTTTGGTAAACAATCGATTCAGAAGGAAAGACTAGGTGTTGGAACAAAAGGTTAATATTCTCTTTCAAAGTGCGATTGCCTCTTTAATGATGAACTCGAATAAATACCAACACACCTGTATTCAGTTTCCTTTTGATGCCTATTGTTTTAACTAGAAGTAAAATTGATTAACCCCAATGATAGCTCTATGATTATAGGCAACCTGTAACTTCGTAGATGAAAGTAGGAGTAGAGAGGAATAGAGATTAGAGATGACCACGGGAGTGGTGGTAACGATGGTAATGACAATGAGGATAATGGCGATGACGTAACAACATATGTGGTGATGTCGATATTGTAAGCGCTATGAAAGTATGGAAGGAAGACGGTTCCGTACACGTTCGGTTGGAATCTTTAAGGTGTCCTTTTTTGCCTAGACTGCATTCTGGCTTAAATTTAAACGAATGTAATCTGAGGAATAAAGATTCTCAAATTAGAATAACAAAGATTTCCAAACTTTTATGATTACTTACCTTGATCAATTCACCAGTGCCTGATTCACGTTCTTCAAATTTGATACTCGAAACTCTTTCTGCTGATATTCCCTCACCTTCATTTTTGAACTTTTTAAGACCTAAAGAGTGAATTATGGGTTGAATTGTTGCAGTTTCCTCGCTTGGTGTAACTGTATCTTCTCTGGGGACAGCACCATACACCAAATAGAAATAGCAAAAAATCAGGAATGGGAGTTTAGCCATTCTGTTGACCAATGATCGAGACTGCGATATGACACGCGGAAAGTTTTCCAAACACCCTTCTGTCATCAAAACATATTAATTGCCCTTCTTAAATAGATTTCGTTATAGGAAATCATTTTTCACCTCATGTGAGAGTTTTAACCGTCGTTATCTGTGAGAGCCAATGACCTTCGAATTTTAGCTGACGAAAGCAAAATTAGGAATCTGATGTTAAATTAGACACATTGTCCATTTGATCGAAAGGTAAAATATTTCTCCAATGTTTACTAAAGGAAGGAAATTATAACCGAAATTTATGACTTTCGATGTCTAGCTCATTCCTATCGTCATGTATCGCCATGTTTTTACCGGACAAATGGCGTACCAGACAACTATCTGAGTTTAAAAGGTATCTTCAGCTCAACAAGTGAGATATTCATTTTAAGTTTTGTTAAGTTTAAAAACAATTATCCTTCAAGAAAAGAAAAATAGATAAATTCGAGCACCCGGTAAAATCGGCCAGTGGGGTCTATCAGTCTTAAATTGTCTTAATTTTATTTTCTAAATGCAATTCTACCCCCTCCCACATTCATAGATATATTGATGAAATCAAAAGTTATTTTAGTTTACAACCATTCATGATATAGGTATGCCTACACAAACTAAAGGACAGCATTTATGGATGGTAGCAGCGCACTGTTTAACAAGCAATTCCTAACTGGCTTAAGATAGCGTTAACCCCTAACCATAACCCTAACCTGGCAAAAATGCAATCAATACAATGCAACGCAATTACAGCAGCCATTCAAGATACTCCTAGTTGAACAGTGTGCATCAGCTGATTTAGACGACTGAATCAGATCAGGGAGCTGTTATTTGGACAGCTCCCTGATCAGATCACCACTTGACTGTACCGTGGATTCGTCTACACTATATAATACTCACCGCCAATTTAATTTCCTCGTGCTTACGAAATTATACTCACTGTACCACAAGTCTAATGAGCACTGGCTTTTTGTATTACAATTTGGAATAAAGCTAGATTTACAAAACCGACACCTTGATAACTTTACCGAGATTACGGTACTTGGGTTTTAAATTTCTGATTGCATTTCCTGTAACAGATTAATATCTCAGTTACCCCGCGGAGCGAACTCTGTTGTTTTTAAGCTTCTCAGCTTCCAAAACCAAAGGGATATGACTTAACAAGAAATGTATACCGTACAGCCTGTTACGCAGGTAATATCTCAGGTTGTCAAGTGTTGAAGAATGACATGTTTCTCTATTAACACTTTTTTGCCCAACTTAGTGCAAATTTTTTAATAAAGTGGGGGAGGGTAGGGGGGATTCAGTGTTTGATTGATAAAAGTGACTGTATAGTAATCAGTACACTCTAAAAAAGATCGGGTGAAACTTCACCACATTCCGTGTCAGTATACCACCCACACAATCCTGGTTAATTTAACCAGGAATTTTTATTCAAATTAAGTAAGAAACTGGTTAAAAACTAGAAGAGTAACCAATTATTTGGTTAATTTAACTGGTGTAATGGTTAATGTGACCTGATTTTCTGGTAAAAAAATAACCAGTATTGTGTAGGTGATATATCAACATGGACCTGGTGAAATTCCACCTGACATTTTTAGAGTGTAGAACACAGTTATCAGTGCAGTAGTGGCTTCTCGAAAAAGCAACATAGACACCCCAGCATGATCAAAATCAATTAATCAGATGTGAAACGTAACTATATCAACTCCCCTCGTATTAAGTTTCATTTTCTCCCTGGAGCGATAAGAGGTAATGAAGCAGAGAAGGAGGATGTAAAAAACTTTAAGAAAGTAAAAAGGATGGTTTCGTCATGAGAATTATTTAATTTAGTTGCATGAATAAATTTAGCTGTCTTGTAAGACGTTACAATATTCTAAAAGTGATCTGTTTGGTTTCTCTTAGTCCATACTGTCGATAGGGACAAAATCCCGACGTATCGAAAATACGACCTGACAAGGAAAGGATGTTTTCCAATTAAATGTCACTTTATAGTTAACAAAGACTTTTTTATTTAAAATTGCTTATTTTAACTCAATGTAGGGGAAATTATTGAATTTAATTAAGAAGTAAATGCAGGTGGTGCACTGGCCTTAAATAGTATGTGAGCCACTTTATCTCAAATCAACATCTTTGATACAGGATACAGGGTGCCTATATCCGAGTAAAATCATTCATGAGTTAATTTTTATCTTGTAAAAGCATAGTAATGGATTTTTTATTTCCTTTTCAGGTGGTGGCCTGCTAAACATAAGCTGCTCATCACCTTATTACAAATAATTTGGTCCTTCCAAAAATAAACATTACCGGTAACATTAGGCCAGTGAACCCTTTTGTCGTATTTTTGGAAAACGTAAGTTTTGAGCTGTTAAGGTTGAGAAAAGGTCGACACGTCATATGTTAAACCAGTCGCCTTGCAAACAAGAAATATTCCAGCAACTGAGATCACTTCTCCCTGGGCGTTCTTGTAGTCAAATTAATAGTTTAACTCTAACATGCCCGACTGCGGTCGCTAAGCTTTAAACCTTACCAGAGCAGCCAACATGTTTTCCGATCGTTTGACACCAGTAACGAGAAAATGCTGGTCGACCTTGCTTTCCCATTAGCAACCTTCTCCCCCCACCCCCCAAAAACCCTGCTATCCCACTGGAAACCTTGCAACATTGCTCTCCCTCTAGTAAACCGTTGGAAAATGGTTTTAAAAACTTATTATCAACTAAATTAACTTTTTATGCTAGAAGAACGTAGTGCGTATTCGTAGTGCACAGACTGCTCCCTATTTTGCCCCCCAAAATCTGATATTTTGTGAATTTTATCGATAATGTCCTCCATTTGTTTTTAGAATAAGCCTAACCAAAGGTTTACAATGTAAATGTTTGAACTGCAGAAATCAAATTTGTAGTACGTATTTCGACCTCACACTGCCAAACAGCTTTTCTTGGACAACAGAATCCGACAAAAGTTGTCTGTTGATGTGACGTTATGATATAATTAGTAAAAGATTGACTTCCATAATGCCGCGACGCAAATCGTACATTTACACATGGCTACAGATATGGAAGATTTTAACAATTACTCACAAATTGGGATCGTAATTCCATCCGATATCGCTTAAGCCGCTGTTGTATGAGAGCGGCTTAAGACCAAAAATTACACTCCTTTTATTCGGAGGTAATGATTGGTTGTTGTCCCTTCCCAACATGTTTAAGCATGTTCGTAAATGGTCACTAGAATTACAAGAGTCTAGTTACTACTATTTCACTGTTACTTCGACTAATATGACTGAGTAGGCACTATTTTACGGATGATCGAAGTTTATTACTACTAGGATTATGTATCTAAAATATAGTTACTAGTTCAAAGTCACTGGGATTAGATGTCTCATATACCAGTGTAGATATGATCACTATAGGATAATATGATTTACGTCTTCTTGAACAATATCAGTATATTAGATTGTAAATAATGAAGTTTATTTTCATTTCGTCCCCTCTGTTCCATAAGACTTTTAGGTTAAATTGATCATTTCTCTGTGACCACTTCGAGGAAATTCCCGTGCAAATCGCAACCTAGTGTAACATTAATACCTAGTGCCAATGCGACTTTCTTTCGGATGTATAACTCAAGATGATTTTAACGATTAGAAGAGGAATAGAGGTTAACATATTTGCCAGACATTTTACACTTTAGAGTAAGTTTATACAGAGCACAGTCCACCTATTGTAACTTCGGTCAATTACAACCACTATATACATTAAATGTACAATTTCTTCAAGTATTCACCATGACTACATCGCTTTCTTTTTATTTGAAGGACTTAGTTTTAAACCCTATATTAAAGCATGTCACCAACCAATTCATTGCAATAGCTATGAAGTACTTTCAGTCAGGACAAAAACAGCGCCACCTATTGACAAATAATATTAAGGTACAAAAGTCAATGGTTCGTTATCCTTAGAGACGTACGACACAGGCGTACGACGCTGATGTGCGGGGGGGGGGGGGGCACTCGCCCTCACAAATCGGGAAAAAGTAGTTGGTCTATTCGGGCAAAACATGATAAACGGTGACTTTATTTGGGCAAAAAATTGATCTTGCCCCCTCATTGAAAATTACCCCCGTTCTCTTATGAGGGCATAACTCAAACTCGGAAGTACTCATACTCAGAACCAACTTATAGAGCATCCTTTGGTTCTTCCTCATAGAGTTGAATCGACTGACTTTATAAATATTAGAATGGCTTATCGTATCGATCTAGGCCCTTTAAACGTTTAAGTCTACCAACACTGTCTGGAAATCCTGTGCAATTACATAAAAATATAAGTTCCATTAAGTTAAAGAATAGAATCAGTTCTTCAAAACTGATCGTGATCGTTTTTTATGTATCCTGTTTGTATTTTCAAATAATTTTTGTTTTGTCATCAAGAATTGTTTTCAGGAATTTTAGCCTGTGAACGGTCTCATAATTCAGTGAAGGAACGTTCCTGTGGTCATCGGTGTTGCAGTACTTGAGACCGGTCTCCAGACTGGCTTTCCTCGGTCTCAGTCTCGACACCCTGTGGTCTCGGTCTCGGATCCTTTAGGTCTCGGAAATTGTACCGGTCTCGCTTCGAGACCGGCCAAAAATTTGTCGTTTCTACTTTTTTATAAATAAAAGGAATACAATTTTAAAATTGAAAATGAAGTGTTACATTATAAGATGCATAGATAACTTTGGCTTATTCAAGTATTTGAAATGAAGTGCGTGTTCTCCATTGTCGTTTTAAGATGGATATCAATAAATTTCATCTAACCTAACCCAACTTTATAAACTTCATAGCTTATTTTTCTAAAACATTTATTGTTTTGAAATATAGGCTAATCATTGAGAAAAAAATGGATTCATCTCATGAGTCCACACACTCCATCTATAAGGGTTAAATTTTTTTCTGTGAGTTGATGAGTGGGTCATCAACTTGGTCACTGATGGTATAATGTACGTAACACATTACAGCATCGGATTATCACACAAGTCACTGATGGTATAATGTACGTAACACATTACAGCATCGGATTATCACACAAGTCACTGATGGTATAATGTACGTAACACATTACAGCATCGGATTATCACACAGGTTAAGTTACTCAGTGTAATAAGTTGTGGCAGTCCAGTACTGCCCTGCATTACATGTTTACTATGTGTTCTGAATTTCCAAAAGAGGGCGCTCCACCACTACCTAAAATTTCACTTTGGCCATGAGGTGAACCCGTAGTCCTTAAAAATTTTGTTTGGGTTAATTTTTCAACGTGTTAAAATAAAGCTGTGAGTGGTTTTTGGTTTCCCGAAAGGGAAATCCTTTGTACTCATGCAGACTACACTTTTGCAAAACATGTGTAGGATCGTGCATTTTAGTGTAAGCTGAAGCTATGGTTTGTAAGCTCAACGATTGAGAATTATTTTTTTGTTTTGTTTTGTTTTCAGTAGAATAGTACCAAGCCAAAGACTGTCTTCATTTTGGATGATTGAGGTTGTTGTTGCTAGGGTTGATCATTTTTAAGAGGGACATCTGTGTTAATGGTATTGCTGGACACTTAATTTTACCAAATATATATTGCAATGTTTGCATGTTTGTTTCTTTTTGAAAAAAATACTGTGACTTTCATCGGGTGTGTTTGTAATTTGTGATTGTATAATTGTATAAACATCAAATTTCGTCTAGAAAATATGTCCACATGAGGCTGTCGGAAATATTTGTACCTTCTGTAAAATGTAGCAACCTTGAAGAAGCTGTGTTTTACTAAGTGGTTGTACATTACTTGATAGCAGGGCATAGTCATATATTTTCATGTTTTCACAAAGTGACTGACATTTATACATCACTACTTTGTCATCATTTTTGCTTAGAATTATAATTTTACTACTTGTAATGCATGGTAAAAGGTACTTCGATGCTCTCGCAAAGAATTGTGAGGTTTTTTTAGTTCAAGATACAGCTTTACCCCCTATTATTTAAGTGAAAGGCTTTGTACCATCTGAAAGGTCACACGTCCGGCTGGATTTTCGACCGCAGTTAACATGTGTTAACATGCACAATACATGCATTCGGGTCAGTTACTGGTTGTGACCTTATATCAACAGAGAGCAAAGTAAAATATTACCGTGTTTCTTGCATGGAGGGCTAATATTTATTTTGATTTTTACATCAATAATTCCACAAAATATTGTTTTAAATCATTTTTAAAGATTTGTCTCCCATTTGAAAACTTCAAAAATACCTTTGGTACAAATTGTTAGGAACTTTTTAGCCAAGATACACTCTTTACTCCCTATGATTTAAGTAGAAGACACCTGCACCTCCTAAAAGGTAACTTATCCGGTCGACCTTTCTATTCTTTATCGCAGTGACAACACACGCGTGATTTAATTGGTTGAATCATTTCGTCGCGTCACTTCAACCGGATCGTAGTAGTGTACAGGCTATTACTGAGTCTCGCATGCTATTTTCACAGCATGAAATTAGACCCAAAGAAAAACTTTGCAATGAGGCTCTGACGGTTGCTTTGGACTGCTCACATCTAAAGAAATATTTCTCCCTTCTTTCGGGAAACTTTTCATACTTAGGTTTTGATTTACATGTGTTTGGTAGTATGTTGAGTTGGAGATTATTCTTTAAGAAAATGTTTGAAATTGGCTGAGAGACTTTGGAATATCAGCGGATCTATCTCATATGCTGGGTGGTGACAAGGGGGAGGGGGCGAATCACAACTTTTTTATTCATACGCCTGTAGCTCAAAAAGTCAAATGTCATGCTATCGGAATGCTTATGTGCCACCAGTAAACAACTCGTCAGCTTCGCTTTGATGGTACACTTACTGGAATTAGAGGCAGAACAACAAAGCATGTTTAGTGTGTAAGTCAAAGGCAACATTTAATGGTGGTGCGCCACCATATATTCTAAGTCTTCGTTCAGTGCTATCATAGCTGGCTATTATGAATTTTACTCAATCTGGCTACTAATGACCCTTAATTTGGCCAAATTGAAAAAGGGACGAACAACGAGTTTCATATCAAAATTTTACAAGTTGTCCCACACCGATCACTCCTCTCTTAAGTCATACTTTCAACACTCATGTTCTTCAGGTGCAACGAAGGCATTCTGTGAGGGTGCCAGTAGCAGTGGCGGAGGGAGGGAATTCAGCCAGAGTGTGCAAGAATGACCTGTAGGGGCGCTTCAAAGTTTGTAGGGCAAGACTATTTGGTTAGAGGGGGCGAAAAACAGGCTGTAGGGGCGATTTCACGTAGGTAGATACATATGCCTCAATACCGTAAAAAGAGTAAAAAGGGCGCTGACAGGCAATTTGAGTCCACCAAGGGGGGCGACCGTCGCCTCTGACTATATGGTAGCTCGGCCACTGGCCAGTAGTCCATGTTCTTGTTTGGTCCAACGGTTAACTTGACTTTAGCTCTATAGAGTTATGCGACTCATTTTCAATGGGCCAATGGGACAAAATCAGTTACATCAATCGGCACAGAATTCGAGGGTGGAGTTGCCTCGGTAGTTGAGCCTACTGCCTTGCAAGCTGGAAATCCGGTGTCTTAAAATTAGCATAGCTGTTCACGGTGATGTTGAAGGGGTTTAAAAATTGGTGATTTACAAAATTGGGTATTTGAATGTTTCAGGAAGTTGTCCGACTCAGGAAGTTGACCGATTCATTAAGATGTACGCATGCTCAGTTCAGCTATTAAACAGTAACGCAAGGCAAGTAACCTCCAGCCCACCAAGCCTTTGGGAAAGTGGCTAAAGACAGGGCATACGCTCACGTCCGTCGGACGAGGACGTTAAATGACGGTCCGGGAGCAGGGTTGGGAGCAGGATAAGTAATTAGTACACCCCTGTCTATAGCTCGTGAACCTCTGAGCACTAGTTGAAAAGAGAAGGCAAGCTCGCCAGTGTTCATCACTCCCACTCTGGCATATGGTTCTTGATGAGTCAAAATGGCTTCCTAACCGTCGAAACGTTAAATTAAATTCACAGCACTAAACACCTGTATCACTGACTGACTCCACTTAAATGAGAAAAAGCCTGGATTAGGTTTAAGTTATTCATTCTATGTTTAGCATATGATATTATAAAACCTTTGCAATCAATGAAGATGCACTCTTCGTGTTGTATGTCGTTTTTAGAACATAATGTAATGAAGAAGGTGAAAACTATTCACAACTTTGCACAGTTTAGTTTCATATGTAACATGAACATTCGATCTTGGTCTCGGCTTGGAACCTTGTCTGTCTCGGTCTTGGTTTCGGTCTCGATTTTGCTGATTTCGACTACAACACTGCCGGCTCGACATCCCGTAGACTTCACCCACAAAGCTTACTTTTTCAACAATAAATTTGTTTGCAGACTGATAGACTGATTAAACATGACATGCACATTAAGTTAAATGTTTATTCATCACCACTATTCATTGGCTGGAAAGAACATAACTATCCAACACTTTATGTAAGGGTGCCCCCACCTCACGCTTATATTTGTCAGATTTCTCGCAAGAAAGAATGCCTTTCCTATTGGGTGATGTTGCGCGGATAACCATTCAAACACAGGAACACTTTTTAAGAAGTTTTTGACATTAAAGGTTCCCTTCATTCTTTGTTTTTTGAAAACTCTATATTACGGATTTAAGTTTCCGGTCAAGTTCCCAATTAGAAGTAGCGCAGTCAGACTTTTTTCATTGGGAGGGGGAGTTGAGGAGGAGGCAAAGTGTTTTAGTGGCGGGGCAAGCTATAACAACACTATCCAAGCGGAGCGCCACCATACGATTGGCCCGTACCGTACATGTAATGTTGGCTGTAAACATTTCCCAGATTTCCTGAAATGGCACTTTCCAGTCTCTCTGGCTTTCTGAGTTTTAGGTATCTATTCGATCGTTTAAAAAACTCTAGGTATGGAAATTTACACTCCCATTATGGCAATATTATGGATGCGTGGTTAGAAAATTTCAAAGGTGTATTATTTATTCATGATATGAACATATTAACATTACTTATGCTGCATGCCAAAGAAGGACCTCCAAGACTCTTAGTAGGTTTCACCATAAACATCACTGTATCATATGTCCCTGAGACCGTTAATTGCGCAATTTGATGGTCAAAATTTCACTGCGTACACATGTGCTCCTTTTTTGAGCCTTTTAAAGGGTAGCCGAGTAGCGTGCGTTTGGATAACTGTGAGGGAGGGTTACTTCTAAAATATCATAACAGTTTTTTTTTTAAATTGATACATGTATTGGTTCATTAGCTGTGATATACTTTTTTGTTTTCCTGTAAAAGTTTCGTTCAAGATAGATTAGTAATATCAAAAGAAAAATATTACGAAATAATCTAGCAGATGTTTCAATATTTGCAAACTAATTGTCCCATAACCTAGCCGCCGATGCGTCGTAAACCCTTTTAACGTTTAAAGTGCTTAAGCCCAGGTCACACTACAGCGATATCGGATCGGGTTACTATCCGATTTTTGTTAAAATCTCCTCCATCCATTGGCGGAAAGAACCAAAAATTTGCCATCTGGTGTAAAAATATATCATAGGTATGAGAGGACCGCGGAAATGAAATATAAACTATTTATTTCGTGACGTAACATTGACAGTTAGCAAGTTATTGGACTACGCGTATCCGATAAAAGCTGTCTGCGGATGTGACGACACGGAATAATTGGTATAACTTAGAATTCATATATCTACACAGGTTGGAAAATTATTGTTTCTTTTCGACAAAAGATGGAGGAGATATTAATTAAAACTCACAAAAATCGGAGCGAAATCCGATCAGATATCGCTGAAGTGTGACCTGGCCTTTACTGCTTGCTCACAGGTACGTTGGGGTGTCAATTCTGAAGCCGCGGTCATACTACAAAGAAATCGGATCGAATTCAGATCCGATTTTCTGATTTTTGTAATAATCCCCTCCGTCTCTGGTCGGAAAGAGCCCAAAATTTGTAAATCAGTGTAACTACATGATTTATACCTAATTTTAGTAATTTCTATTAAAATAAATACCAACTGTTTTTGTGACGTCACATCGACATACATTTTTTTATCGGACAGCGTAGTCCCATACAATCTGTGTATCGATGTGACGTCACGAGTTAATTATAATTCTCATCAATTTAATTTGCATAGTCCTGCGGTACAAATCATATATTTTCAAAGGCTGCGAAGTTTTTAGCTCTTTCCGACAAGAGATGGAGAAGATCTTAACAAAATCTCACAAAAATCGGATCGAAATCCAATCTGAATTCGTTGAAGTGTAACCGCGGCCTAACAGTAGCTGAAAGTATGGGACGCGATTTGTTGGCTGTTGATTGGTCCACAGCTTACATGCTTGGCACGAATCATGAAGCACATGAAGCACATGTTCGGTAGGGTTGCCAGTAAAGAGGGGAACAAAGGGGGGGGGGGCAAAGGGGAACAAATTCATGCTAGATATCTGAAGTATAGCATAGTGACTTCCTGACCATCTGACGTGGAAGACCTTGGGGATCTGAAAATACTTAACTTGATAATAATTACAAAATTGAGGCTCTCTATATCACTTGTAGAGACTCGCGTTACATACATTTACATGAATTTCAAGACAAATCCCTTTATATGGCACTGTGAAGCTATCGAGTACAGACTGCGCATGTCAGTTCTTGACCGCTAGGGTAGTTTGTACAGGGCAATCCTGTATGATCATCAGAACCGCAAGATGCTTCAACGGGGAAAAGTAAGGCGCCCTCACTTTTAGAGCGAGACGCCCAAGACGTAATCTCTGCTTGGCGGTCAACACATATCCAATCAGAACGATAATGGTCCCTGTGTGATGACATCAAAAACCCATAATATTCACAGGTCCACCCAGATGGACAACTATTTCTTGCAGGGAGCATCATCATAATACTTTTTTCCATTACAACGCACACTGCACATGGCACATCGCCGTTATTTTTTCCATAATATGGCGGGAAATCAACGATTTTATATTCGGCCCTACTAATTTCAGCCCTTTCGTCATGAGGCCCTCTCTGAGAGTGGTCAAATATAGGATTTGTTGGAAGACAGAGATATCCGGCTCCACCACCAGTCTGATTGTAACGAGATCCGCTCGCGAATCCTGCAAAGATATAATATATCACAGTTTAAACAGATATAGGCGTTACATAATTCTCTGACTGGGATGAGGGATAAAAGTTAGAAATGGCATACCCTAAAAATTGCGCGATATCTGTCCCTTGGAGCTAACCTGGAACTCTGGCATGAAGCTGTAGCGCAATGTAAAAACCTTACAAAGTAAATATTATACCAGAGTGTGAATGAAAATATTTTCACAGAATAGCAGGCGCCGGTCCAAAGGAGGATTTTACGGCCTCAGCTCTCCCTTTTCGCCACATCAACAATAAAATTCACTCGAAATCAACAGTGCATCTCTCCCACACCCCTCCTTCCTCTTAGGTCAGCCCCCCCTTTTTGGAATGTCTGGATCCGCCCCTAAGCAGTTGGTTGTGTTGAAAAAGGAGGAGTCCAACCCCTCCTTCACCGTGATGATTTCTTCCTAAGAAGTGAAATTATTTTAAAGTTGCCTGTACTAAGTGTTTGCAAACAATAATATTTCTTTTTTACATCACAAAAACCTCTTTAAGAGGTGGGCCGTGACGGGCTAGACTTGAACCAATTAGTTTGTGGTATGTCCTCTTGGAGGGGTGACAGAACCTAGCTACATGATCAGCGATCTTCACAATATTTGTGCAGACGATCACGTGGACGATCAGTTCCCATTCCTCGCTGATCATCTATGTTTTATGTACATTAACGCGTTTTAAAAACATAGCAGCACGCCTAATACCAGAGTTGTGAATTGCTACGATATTCAGGGTGTCTACAAAACTAAGACCTAAGACCTAAGATCTAAGACCTAAGACCCTACAAAACTAAGACCCTACCAACTACAAAACTAAGACCCCACAACTACAAAACTAAGACCCCACCAACTACAAAACTAAGACCCCACCAACTACAAAACTAAGACCCCACCAACTACAAAACTAAGACCCCACCAACTACAAAACTAAGACCCACCAACTACAAAACTAAGACCCCACCAACTACAAAACTAAGACCCCACCAACTACAAAACTTAGACCCTACCAACATCAAAACTAAGACCCCACCAACTACAAAACTAAGACCCCACCAACTACAAAACTAAGACCCCACCAACACGAATTTCAAACTAAGACCCCACCAAGTCAAGTACAAAAGCACTGTGAAGAGGGCTCTGTTTATACCCTGTCGTTAAACTCCTCATGTCAGTGTGTCTTTTCCATTCACCCTGGCTTCAGTTGTTCCTTTTTCACCCACTGGGAAAATATTCCCATCTTTGATTGCTTTAATTATTCTCTTTTGATCTTACACTTTCTGTCTCTGCTTCTGTGTCTGGTGGTGGCATTATCTGATACTACGTATGCAGTCCCTTATTTCAAGTTCTGAATTTTAACGCGTTTTTAACGGATATTCTGTCATGTCAGGTAGCATCTTTGTGCTGTGGGGTGCGGTTAAAGACGGCAGATACTTTGAAGTACTGCTCTGTAAGGTTTCTAAAACCTTCAAGCCAAACTTAATTTCTTTAATTTGATTCACTGCACCCATACGCCTATGACTGTTCACACCAGGCTCTGACATCGACATACACAGAAAGTAGAGCAGCTATGCTGCAGAATCTCAGTATTTTCTTGCATGATCAATGGTTATCATGAAGTAATGGAATGATGTGTTTATACTACAGAAAAGTGCAAACACCCTTTTTGATGATCAGGTACAGTATCATGCACAGTAAGATGCATAAAAATGAAATATGAAACAAACTTCCACCACTGAAAAGTTTTTGAAGCTCCTCCCATTTTGATCGAGGAAACCCACTTGGTAAACTGAGCTCACTACAGAGATGACAAAAGCTATAAAAGCCAAGGATCATGCATGTGTCCTTGGCTCACCCTGAGGCCAACCAGCTAATTACCAAACTACATCTCCTTTGCTTGTCCTTGGTTGCCCAGTTCACAACTGTGTGTCTGGTCAGGAGTTTTCATTCATGTTATTTGAAACCCAAATCAAAACATTTCTGTCTGCCTAATAACCTTCTCTTCAGCAGTGGTCAGCAATGACTGTTGTAAAATCAGTGCTATATTATGAGAAACCAGTGTAAAAGTATTGTGTGCTTGTTTATACCAAAGAGGTGCAGCTCACGCAACCGTTACTGTATGCACACTGTGTAATGCTGCGTATTCATAACTCGTCACTATATAAAGCGCTGAGAAGGGATGGTAACTCTCTGTTTATATTTAGAAGAGTGTCTGGAATACAACAAAACAAGCTCCATATTCACAAATATTTGTTTGGAAGAACACAAATTTTCGGCACCCTCCGCTCGACGCAAATTACTTTCTTAATAAAATTGTGTTCACATTTTATGAAAAATCGGAAAATTTTGGTGCTTGCCCTGCTGGAAAAAAGTCTAGTTACGTTGGGCGTGTGACAGTGAAGAAGGGGTTTTGAATAGTTTTTATACGTGGGATTGGTAATATCGCAGCACACTTGTCAGGAGATGCGAAATTTGCTTACCCAAGCTCAATTACGGAATTGATAAGCAGGAAGTACTGGTCCTTATCCAGAATACTTTTTGTAGCAATAGGCTGGGGACAACTGGCCGACCCCGGTCATAGTGGTTGGCAAAGACGTACAAGGCGGGGAAGCCGAGCACTGATGGGGCAGGCTAGCCTCAGAAATTTAGCAAAGGATCTAAAAGTCGGACATGGGTATGGAAAAAGTCGGCTCGCACATTTCAATCTCAAAAATCTGGCATGCACTCCAAAAATGTGTTTAATCACTCCCCTTTTCCCCACTTTGTAAACACCTTTTAACTCTAAACATGTTTAGCAATTAAACACTAAACGTTTAGCAATTAAATGTGTTTAAAACGGACTCGGAAATGTCTTGGAATTAAACTTGACGGGTGTGTGTAGCATCTAAACGTGTAAATAAAGCGGAAAAAACCGTGTGGAGAACAGCTAATTTCTGAACACATTTTTAAGTGTGTGTTTTCACAATACAGTAAACTCGTAACTTCGCCCGCATTCTCTAAAAAATTTGCCTGACAAAAGAGCCGTCATAGTCACGCTGATTTTTTTTTTTTTATGGAAACTAAAGAATACAATAATTTGTGACATAATTGAACAGCTCAAATAAAAGTCATCATTCTCTTTTCCACGTTGTCCCCAGCATTTTTCGGAAGTGGCTGAATAGCCTAGCTCCGAATTCTTTTCATAATTTACCCGGAAATAACAAAGAAACACAGTCAAGAAAAGAGTTTCACGAAAAATCGAAAAGGTTACAAAAATTCGCAACATATTGGGGAAGCTTATAAAAAAGTAATTCCACAGACTCTATTCTTGCGCACGATTTTCCGGAGTTTGGAAACCGAATAAACAAATCCTTTAATATATTTGGCAGTGAAACAAGAAGCATCATAATGCAAGCATGGCAATTTTTATGAAGAATAAAAAAGATTTTAAAAATTATGGACACAAGTGGTCAGATTATTTCTTCAGCCAGGCTTATAGATTCCTGCTCAACAACTCACCTGAAATGGCAGAATCTCGGGCGAATGTTTTCCATTGCCAGAGTCCATTCACAGACGGGAACGTGCCCAAAATTTTCCCTAAAGATCAATCACAGGCAATCGTGAGACGTGTAATATAATTGAATGACAATACGTATAGTCACAAGAAGGCTGAGAGTGACAGGGTGTTTGGGCAGAATGTGGTCAGTTGGGTGGGCTGTTGCAGTTTCAATCTGAAGATTGGATCAAAAGTGCCAAAATAGCTTACAGTGCTGTGGACCCGCAACGGACCCTTTCATCGGTTTAAACTGAGCCCCTTCTGAGTCTCCTTGGCAAAAAAATTTGACCTTGAATTTGGATTGCAGCGTCGCATACACAAACATATATTTCAATTCCGTCATAGTTTTCTCATGAGATGATACATGACCATTTCACCCAGTGGCGTAGGAAGCAATATGAAAGTGGGGCCGGGGGGGTCAGGGCGGAACAATTTTAGGCCACCCACCTCACCCAACCCCATTGACTAAAAGGTACATTTATATGGTAATTTTTTTCGCTTTTTTTACGAGCAAGAACATGTTTTTTAAATAAAAAAAAATCTAATTTTTTCTTAAGTGTGAACACTACAGTGTTAGGAACGTAATTTGCGGTGCGCAGAGCGTGCTGAAAATTTGGTTCTTTTACACATTTGTAAATATGGAGCTTGTAATCAGGGTTTCCTGTAAGGAAATTTGAATATTTGGGGGACTATGGAAGAAAATTTTAGGGAAACGGCACTGCAGGGCCTGCACGGAACAGTTTACCACTGACTACTTTATGAGCGACTACTTTCTGCATTCAGGCTTGCAAGTTAGGGCGCGAAGCGCGCAGAAAATTGCGCCTTTTTAAAACTAATGATTACAAATATGGAGCTTTTATAAGGAAGAATTTGGAATTTTATGAAGGAAAAGTTGGGAAAACCGCACTGTATTTGACTGATGTCTCAAATGGCAATTTCCGAATTTTTCACTTTCTCGGCCCATGCCTCCTGCAGCTACGTCACTGCTCTGCAACGTTGAACATTGATAACATTTTGACACTTCAATAACTAAAGAATCCATCTACACAGACTACTCAACTGACAGGGTTGAAAGGTATCTGATGATAGGGGTATACTGAGAGCATTTGAGTAGGCCAATGGTTCCCTGCCTGGAATATGAAGTCTTGCTCAATACACTCTCTTCAATTGGCGCGGAGCTCCACCCCTCAGACAGCCGGAAATGGCATGTCTCGGGCTTGCAAGTCGTAGCTAAGCTACTGTAACACCACTGTACCAGGGACGTATTGCGGGGCACGAAGCGCGCCGAAAGTTTTGCCTCTATTAAACAAATATATGTAAATATGGAGCTTGTATTGCAGGAAGCTTTGGATTCTGGGTTTCCTGTAAGGAAATTTAAAGCGTCGGGGATTACTGAAGAATCTGCACTTCCTTCATCTTCATATATTGGTGGCAAATCTGAGAATGATTGCTTTTTCTAAAGTCCTCCCGACTCTCTGCATAGCCGTTCAGCGAAACCAAACTATATACAGCTTCCCGAAGGAGCTAGATTGCACTATGACTGAATCGTTTTTGCTACATAATGTTATCTAAGGCCTACAAACTGACACTGTCCGATGACATTTCAAGTTTCCCAAACTTTGCTGTCCTTTTTAGACAATATATTTCAAAATCGAGAGCTTTCATTGCAGAAAGTTTGGAATTCTATGAAAGACAGTTTACAAAATAGCAATATAGCTGCTGGTGTTTCTTGATTATGTGGTGTCACATATGGTAATTATCCTATTTTGCCATTTCCAGAGCCCGGAAAAGTATACCAAACTGATTTATGAGCGAGAACTAATGCCTTTTATATTGCATTCTGCAGCGCGTTTCGCGCGCCGGAAATTTGGCTTTTTTGAGATCTGGAAAAATTAAAAAGGGTTTTTTCTGACCCGGGAAGTGGGGGCGGTAATGGTAGTAATAAAATTTTAATCTGCCGTACAGTAGGACTGACACCCCTTTTTTCATTTGAGTTCGCTAGACACTAATATAGTGTTGTATGCACATACTGACGAAATAAGGCAACGATGTATGCTACCGGTATGTGCTGAGCTCAGTTTGCTGGTCCCATGCTGTTCCCGTAATTCCATGCGGCAATGAATTAATCACCAAACTCGCCAATTGTGGAACACTTGGTCCACGGGTATTATCTTAAATTTGTGACATCAAGAACTGAAATCTATGACATAACAGAACAATGTAGGTTTTCACGTTTTTTTTTTCTTTAAAATGGGGAATAACTTTTCACTGACAGAGGGACTGATCCGGACATTTTCAGCATAAGGATTGAGCATAAAAAGAAACAAAATGTAGCACCATTTAGCATCTAAGTCCTTAGAGACAGCTAGCAATTTCAAACAGGGTAGAGCAAACATCCCTCTTTATACCCACTCGAAGGGAGGTGAAGAATTGTGACAATACATCAACCAAATCTTTACATTATATTGAGAAAATTGTCATCACTCTTTTTGTCAGTAAGAAACAGACTAAAATTCAAGTAAGTATATATATGAGCAATGCGTCACCAACAAGCAATGCAATGAGCAATTCTAGGTGGCCTAAAATGTGGTCAGCGCCATGCATTAAAATTCACTTCGTGTAAACCATGACCTTGATAAAATTACAAAAAAAATGAGTGTAGTAGAAAAAGTGCAAACATGATCAATGTATTGAAAATCTGCAAGGAACCGTTACGTAGACCACCCTTACGTGTAGTATATCATAGAACAACCCGCAATGGGCTTTTCTGTGCAAGAAGGCGTCCATGCAGGGCATGTTCAACAAACAAACTTGCATTTAATTACCGGACCAATACAATATTGAGTTCACGAATGAGGGATTCAGACAGCTAGACGTAAATATTCACTCATTTTGTCTCCTAGTTTACTTTTAGCATGGTACTGCCAGTGGTGGAGCTGCCATATGGCCGGGGGGGGGGATCGCCCCCCCCCCCCGACGGACCAAAATCGTCTGTCGGAGCCCTTTTTAGGTTTTTAGAACACTTTACTCTTGCACCATTATTTTTTTTAGTATGAATTCCGTATCTAGAGAGCCAAGCAGACCATTTGTGTTGGCTATTTCTTGCAATGTACTTAATTAATGGCTATTTCAGAGTGGTCACATGATGTAAATTACGTCAATTAATGTTCCTTCTTGTACGTATCTTGAAAAAAAAATGTACAAAAATGTACACCTAATGGTGATTTACTTCCATAACCTTTTCCCCTGTAAGATTGCTTGCTATTTGGCTCTGACAGGTTTAATCTTCATCTCCACAAAGTAGCTCATTATTACATTAGAATCTTTAATCGAGACCTGACAATACTACAAAATATAATGACCGACTTCATACTAGAATGTGAAAGAAAGCGATAGAAACATGGGCGTCCGCAGGTGGGGGGGGGGGGAACTTGCCTTTCCCTGGAAAAAAAAAACCTGAAAAAACAAAAAAGACATAAAGAAAAAGATGAAGAAAAAAAACATCAACATTTTTTAACAGTTCACTCAGTGTTTTCCCTATCAATATTCGGTAAAGAAGCTTTAGAAATGCCATTTCCAGCGATCTAAGAGGAACTGTGGGCCAAAATTTCCCTGCGCACCGAGCCAACTCAGTCATGGTGGCGCGGAGCTTTTCCCCCTAAAAGAATTTTGCCAAAAAAATTTGTCCCCCTCCCTCGAATTTTCTTCTGCGGAAGCCATGGATAGAAAATTTAAACATGTTTTAATAGAAAAATTTCGGGAGGAGAAATGGCAAACTAGTCTTCTACCAGGTGCGGAAAATCAAATGGAAAGTCTGAAAAGCCGTGGCTTCGATCGTGCTGAGGCTCAGTGTATTTACTCCTTTGAAGCGCCCTGCAGACCATTTTCGCCCCCTCTGACTGAAATCCCTAGCTCCGCAACTGGGTACTTCAGCCTACTTCATCGATCATGCCATCATGTAAGTAGACCCATAGTCTAGGGGCCAGGGCAAGAGAAAGGGAGTGGACTCATCCCATCGTTTTCAAGTGCATTTACCCGCGAAAATTTTGGGTGAAATCATATCGTTCCCTTCCAGTCCGACAAAATAGCCTAGTATGCGGCAGATTAAAAAAAGGAAATTCTCAAACGCTAAGTTTGCGTAGAAGAACTCATGAAATTTGGAGAGTTTTGAGTCGAAGCAGGTAGAACCCATATGACCACTAGATGTCACTTTGTAACTACGACTAGAAATACTAAATGAGCAAAAATAGCACGCGGACTTCGCAAAAACAGTACTACGAGAAATATAAGTAAGCCAATTGCAAACAACCCCTTGGCATTGTTAACAGAAATATCTCTTCTAGGCACCAACAAACTGGGTCAACCCTTTTGAAAATTTCTGGAAACGATCCGTTTCCAACGAATAATCGCTGCCCATGTAGTCGTTCCCGCACACCTAATGCATCACATTAACATAAACACGGATTACCTTCATTCCCCAGAAAATTCACATTTTTTTACACAAAATCTGAGTTGCAATAAATAAGCTTAGTCTTGATGTGTGGTGATGCAGTAACTTCAACTTGTCCAAGGGAGGAGGGTGGGGAGGATAAACCATCCCCACCTCTAAAGTATTCACAGATATCCACCATTTTGGGAAATCAACTTGGAAGCAAAGTAACCATGACCTTTTGATTGTATACTGCAAGTAAAAATGTGCTTACGAATGCTTCAAATTTAGCACCATTTTGCATTTCAACCCTTTAAACCAGAATGTACAAATGCATTGAAGTTTCGATGATCAATACATATTCTATTCCAAAAAATACCATGATGGCTCACATCTTCTCTTTCAAATGATAAAGTAACATGAAGGGAAGAAATAATTTTGTGTGACCCCAAATGACCTTTGACGTTCACCAAAAAAGAAAGAGACTATCCCCGCACCGTATATCCATGTACCAAATATGAAATATATCCAAGTTTCTTACCTTGAGATAATGTTTTAAAAAGGATATCTGAATTTTTATCCAAGACTTGTTACAGTACCTACCTTGAGATATCGTGTCAACAAATTCTTTACGACTTTGACCCCTGGTGGCCTGTTATGAACTTTGACATCCACTAAAAATTACGATAGGGACCATTTTCCCACCATACCGTAACACATCCACATACAAGGTATGAAATCTTTCCAAACTTCATACCTTGGGATTACTGTTATCAAAGTTTTCAGACTCTGACCCCTGGTGATCCCAGATGGACCTCCAACAAAAACAAAAGTGGCCATCTTCTCACCATAATACATCAACACACCAAGTATGAAATCTATTCAAGTCCCCTGCCTTGAAATATTGTGTTGACAATTATTTCAGATCTGTTATGTTTCTTGTGATGTTTATCTCAGATAACCTTTGACCTCCACCATAAACATTGGAGTAATTCTTCCTCATAATATGGGGCATCTATGAACCAAGTTTGAAAACTATCAGATGTTTCTATCTGGAGAAAACGTGTTAAAAGAATAGTCCACAGCCCAATTTATTTTTGATATGTTAGAGACGAACATATCCTAAGCATCCTGGTCAAATTTTTATTCATTTTCCATGTTCATGCAGTTCTCAAGATATTAGCTGTTGAATGAGTCAACATTTCTACACAAGGGACATGATGTCATGGATTCACATCGTTGGTCAATGTTTTTTTAGTTATAATTTACCACTTATTTTATGCAACTAAACTGTGATATATTGACACAGTACCATAGGTGCATCCTGAGCAATGGAATTTTAAAACTTTATATGCCGAAGGGGCAAGATAGCATTCCTAATCAGCTCAAGGTCAAAACAAATATGATGAAAAATAAAGAAAAACAAAACACTGGACAACAAGGTGAATCCATGACGTCACACCTGCTTGCTTCAAGTTCACTTTTTATAGCAAATGTGCCAACTTCACCCATAAATTAAGAGGAACATATCCTAAGCATCCTTAGGATATGTTCCTCTTAGCATTGCTACAGTAATGTGCACTCATTCAAATATATTTAGCAGAGATGTATAATATCCTGGAACTGTACATTTTATGCTGAAAAATTGAAATGGTTATCAAATATTAAAACAAAAAACTCAATAACGATACTGTTACACTAAAAATAATTATTGTAAAGCGTGGAAACTACAAAGCACGAGCAATTAAACAGCTAGATGCATGGAGATCAGTCTTATAACAAAAATGTTTCTAACCAGTCCCAACAAAACCAGTTTTCCTACCTACTACTTTCCTACCTAGTTTTCCTAACATCAACCTCCCATCTCTTATTATCTCATTGAAACCTGTTGGTGAAGAGCACAACTTTTGAAGGTTGAGATCCATTCTCTAAAATCCTGTTTAGAAAATTAACAGTGAATAAACTCTGTCACAAGACAATGGATGAGCAAACATCTTGGTCAGCCCAGACAAGATCATCTTCATAGTTATTTTCAGCTTGATTTGGCAGAGGCTTGAAGCCAAAGACAAAATAGCAAACTGAATACACAATTGCATTATGGGGAAAAAAGGAGTATATATGGGTTGAAATGACACTTTTCTTTTGTACAACTTTTTGACTTCTTTAACTAAGTTATTAGCCTATCCGGTTAGCAAGTTAAAATTCTGACTGCTTGAATAATTATACAATATGGTATAAACTACAAGATATGATACAAATGTAAAACCTACCAAACATGGCCATGTTGAAAAAGGATTTCAGCTACAGCTACAGTATCAACTAGCTAGTGTGATAATATCCCAACACATGTTATGTATTGAGATACTTACTAATGGCAAAATTCTCAATATAAATTTGATGATCTGTGTCACATTAATATGTGATAGACTTCAGGGACATTTTTGCCTTTAAATCTAAGTGACAGTTGAAAAAGCTAGTCTCAAAATGTGCCATTTTTATTTAGCCATTGCATCTACAAAACAAAAAAATTGTACCATGTTTCATTTTTTTCTTTCGACAAGTGCCGTTTCCGACCATCTGGAGACTGCAGTGTGTAAATCAAGACAATTTTCCTGTACACTCCATGCCAACTAATTATGGCACTCCACTAAGATAGTTCTGCTGTAACTCAACCCCCATGTTTTCCATTATGCCACAAACTGACCAGGGCCCCCTTCTGGAAAATCTTGAATCTGCCACTGGCTAGAAAGTAGGTTTCCTGTCCTTCATTTCTTTTCTTTTGTTACAAGGAAATTTGGGAAAAGATGTCTTTTAAGTCTGAATATCGCAGAACTGCTCGACCTCCTGTTTCAGTAGAGGCCGAAAATAACCAAACCTACAAGTGTGGTGACTCAAAAGTATAGGGGCATGAGTGCTGACCACTGTTCAATCATTTTCAAAGTCAAATTAATCAATCATTTTTAGTAATGTAAAAACTTGTTATTTTGAATCATTTTAAATCTAAGAAGTATCATTCATCAATAATTTAACATACATGGAGCAGCATTTGCTTCAAGTGGAGCTGTAAGTGTAAGCCTGCTCCCATATGCCTATGGATGCCCACAGATCACCGCCCTTGACTGCAAAAGGTATCCGATTACATTCAGTCATACATAATTGTTGGAGAGAATGTCAATCAAAGCATGGTGGGGTCTTAGTTTTGTAGTTGGTGGGGTCTTGGTTTGTAGTTGGTAGGGTCTTAGTTTTGTAGTTGGTAGGGTCTTAGTTTTGTAGGTGGTGGGGTCTTAGTTTTGTAGTTGGTAGGGTCTTAGTTTTGTAGTTGGTAGGGTCTTAGTTTTGTAGTTGGTAGGGTCTTAGTTTTGTAGTTGGTGGGGTCTTAGTTTTGTAGTTGGTAGGGTCTTAGTTTTGTAGTTGGTAGGGTCTTAGTTTTGTAGTTGGTAGGGTCTTAGTTTTGTAGTTGGTGGGGTCTTAGTTTTGTAGTTGCTGGGGTCTTAGTTTTGTAGGGTCTTAGGTCTTAGATCTTAGGTCTTAGTTTTGTAGACACCCACGATATTCATTTTTACAGTTCGATGTATTAGATAAGTACCATGGTAGGGCACGCATGAGGTCTTCATTTTTGACGAGTGCCACGATTCCTGGTACGTACTTTTGCTCTGTGAATTATTGAAAATAAGACACCTATAGACTCGTTCAAGTATACAAACAAAGGGCGTCACGCGTCAACAGAGTTGATGCGGTACTCTTATACTTTTTCATCACGATTCAATGTCGATTCTAAATGGTCTACATTCTACGTGCAATCGCGAGATCGCTAATCGCGTAAAACCTACTAACATGCACGCATGTCTTCCTGCCCGTGTTCTATGCCAGCTAGTGCCTACCAGAAACGTAAACGTGAACGAGAATATCCAGTTACTAGTTCCAAGTACCCACTTTACCATAGATTTTAATAACCGCCTGCTACCTTAGAATACATTCACTAGGAAAATAAATATAAAAGTTTAGTCTTTGAAATTACTAGTATTATTTTGGAGTAATGCTTCACAAGGCAAAATTACTCATTTACGAACCAAGTAAAACAAGGAAACTTTAAGGAAAGAACGGTGTGCGTGTCGGGTGCACCGTTTCAACATTTGCCACTGAAGACAAGATCAACAGTTTCATATTCACCTTTTACGTTTGTAGTGTACACTAGTAACTATGGCAATGAGCGAATGAGCCAAGGGACTGTGACGTCATGACCAACGTTAAAGATGGGGTGACAGTTGATGTTCGTCATAAAGTAGCTTACCTGAATAAATGATTTCCGATGTTGATGGACAGTCGTTTCTCCCCCATCTCGTATAAATCGTTCCTCTACCGGAAGTACCGCTTCCAGGTTCTCCTTTACGTCCTGGTTGACCTAGATATGGCGACAACATGATCAGTGTATTAAAAGCCTTCGTAATCTTCTCACCCCAGACAGATCCAATTTTCCCTAACCAAAGGCTTACTTACGCCTCTCTCACAACTGCTTAATAAATCATTCTCATCCAGACACAATCTCAGTTTATTGCTTCAAGGTGAATGTGCAAGACCATTGTGTAATCAGATCACCCTCAGAACAGTACACTTTGTTGTGTAATATGAGCTAAAGTATTCTGCATTTTTTCGAATTCGCTGTCGATCAAAGAGCTGTGCCTGTTGGGAATTTCTGTAGGCCACTACAAACATTGTAAATTGGGATGACGATTGACTGAATATAACCTGAGCAGTTCAGAAGTGTTTGCAATGTCTACCGTTCCTGCACCGAGTCCTCACGTTTTGCATTCTTGGGTCAAGACGTGTATATCACATGATATAGAAATAACATTATAATTAAATAATATTATTTGAAATATTGTTATTGTCGTGTATACATTCAAACTATTGTTACTAGTCACCGAGGAAGGCCCCAGGAGGGACGGAAATATATAACTTTGTACTCCCCCCCCCCCCCCCCCTCTGTTTTGTCCATTTTAATATCATTTGGAACTTTATTCATCCAATGAAGTCTTTAGAATACATGACATAGAAATATTTTCTTCCCGGAAACCATTTCACCATAACGTTGTCCTAGCCACTAGCCTGGTTTAACGTCATTGGACTTAATCATTATCATTGTGAACAAATAGCAGTGTTTAACAAAAGAATCGAGTGAATGGACGACAAACAGCCCTCCGAATCAACCATTTGAATTTTCCAAAAGACTTGCATACAAACTTGAACCAGAAAGCCTAAAGGCTAAGTCACTCCTTTTTGACCGCTGGTGACCTTATATAATCATCTTTTGGAGCAAATTAGATTTTTTGTTCCTAGCGATCCCAGATGTAGATCTTGGGAAGTTCCAGGAAATTTGGTTTCTGACCTGTGTGACCCCATATGAAAATCTATGAAGTTCTTGGGGAAGTTTCCTTTTTGACATATGATGTCCCAAAATGACGTTCTTGGGAATTCTTGGGAAATTTTGCGCTTTGATCTCGCTTTGACCCAAAGATGACGATCTTTGAAAATTCTTATTGAAATTTTGCTTTTTGAACTCTGATGATCCCAAATGGATGATATTTAACCTCTAGTGACATGACCTCTGATCTCTATCAAAAGCAATGGGGTTCTTCTTCTTGTGGTGCTTACAAGCAATTTAAGAAGTTTGTGCAAATTTATTTCTGCAGTGACTTCATATGACCAGTGAAATCCACCGCAAACAATAGGGTTCTTTCTTCCAGCATTTCAAATCTACAAATTAAATATGAAAAGTGCTATCTTAAAATATCTTATTTATTAGGTTTGCAGCCAGACATGGTGCTGGAAGGTACGAAACTTTCGGGAATGGAGAGGGGAGGGCGGGAAGGATGTTTTTCAAGTAAGCGAGATTTGTAAAAAGTTACAGGGAAAATTTGAACCCTCTATTGGGACAAAAAATTGACAACTGAACCCCATGATTACAACTGAAGGTTTTTTCAGTTTTACTCTGGTGACCTCGGATGGCATTTGACTTTCAGCAAACACAATAGGGTTCTTCCTCTCAACATGACAATCTATATACCAAGTTCGAAAAGTGTCTGTCATTCCTATCTTAAGATATAGTGTTTTTAAGGAGTATCGCAAGCACACACACACGACATGACCGTCCCATGGATTCCTTGCATGCGTTCGGCAAGGAATGAAAAAGAATCAAACCTACAGACACTACTACTGAATGTACAAAATATTCAAAACTCTTCAAGTTTCAAATACGTTCTCATGGAATACCGACATATGAAACTCATTCTATGTGGTTTATGTATCATGGCCGCAATTAGCAACTTATTTGCCGTGCATTGGTGACGGTGTAACAAAGGATGGCGTCACGTGCAAAGGATGGCGTCTTTACAGGCTTGAAGGCCAGGTCACACTACAGCGATAACGGATCGGATTTAGCTCCGATTTTAGTGAGTTTTAATAATAAATATCTCCCCCATCTTTGGTCAAAAAGAAACAAAAATTTTCCAACCTGTCTATATATGAATTGTATCGCAAGACTACGAAATTTTAAGTTATACCAATTATTCCGTGACATCACATTCGCACAGAGCTTTTATTGGATACGCGTAGTCCGATAGAGCTATTTGTCAATGTGACGTTACGAAATAATTAGTTTACAATTCATTTCCGTGGTCCTCTTATACGCATCATATTTAATGGCAAATTTTTGGTTCTTTGCGTCAATGGATTGAGGAGATTTTAACTAAAACTCACAAAAATCGGACAGTAATCCGATACGATATCACTGTATATAGTGTGACCTGGGCCTTCATATACATACTGAAATCTTCATGTTTAGCTTTACCTTACCTAGTACCTACAGATACGTGACCTACCTCTTTGACCTTGTGGACCTCGCCTTCCCATCATTCCGCTTTCTCCTTTAAGTCCGTTCGGTCCGATGTCCCCCTGATTTCCTTTCAATCCATCAACTCCACGTGGGCCTTTTGGGCCAGCAGGTCCAGGTTCCCCAATGTCACCTTTTGGGCCACGTTCACCTTGCATGCCCCTTTCTCCCGGATAACCCATTTCTCCTGGTGGGCCTGGAATTAAAACTGTCCGCCTCTGGTCGCACGGATCAGTGTAACATATGCTACCTTTCTGAATTTCTACTGTGACGAAAAAATGAACCTTTATACAACAAAATGAATTGACTGACTTGCAGGGGTGTGGTCCGCTTACTAGAGTCGAAGAAAGATAACTACTCCTGTAAACGTATGGGTTTCCCACTGCTGGGGCATAAAATAGTAATATCTTTCCGAATTTCAATGAATGATGACGTATCTTCATGATCGAACAGAGCAGAGGAACAGAGGAATAGACCTATTTCCAAATAGCAAGTACAACGGATTGTGGGATAGAGTTTTGGTGTTTGTCATTTTTGTCAATGGCATTTTACTGTGGTGAAAATTGACGCACACCCAAAACTATATCCCACAATTCATTGTATTTGCTATTTGGAAATAGGTCTATGGGATGGTTAGATGTTAAGGAATCTAATCCAACAATTTACTAGATAAACGCTATTGTTAGCGTATGAGGGGGTGAAGAGCATTCTCTGCACGAAATATATAATTCTGCACGAGACGCTAAGTTGGTTAAAGGCCGTAGTTAGGAGCCAGATTAATGCTCTTGGTTTGTTGAGTTATGCCGTTATTCACTCGACCGCGTTTCACTTTTCATACTGGTAGTTAGTGAGGTGGAATTTTACGGTTCAGTTTCTAAGCGATTGGGTTATGTCAGGTCGGTACTGACCCCTTTTCCAGTTGTGGCATTTCATTGTTATGCTGAGCACCAATGGCAATATTTTTTAAAGTTTTCTGTGTAACCCGGACAAGAGTCAAACTTCAGACCCCCGGCTGCAAGTCGGGTGCTCAAACCACTTGACAATGCAGTCGGTAAGTACGGTAGTTCATACTGTCATATGCTGTGCCAAATCAGGACCTATAATTAATAGAATCCTTTTTGTTGGACCCTAAAGGAATAGGGTCCAAGTCCAAGTGCATGCAGTTTTGTATGAGGTTGCAAAAGTTTTCATTTTTTTTATATTTTCAAACCAACTTTGAATGTTTCACATGTTTTACTTAAGCTCGATACCCAAAGAGTTATAACGTACAAAGTGATTAGGTACACTTAATTCGGTTATTTATAAGGGTTTTGTTTAATTACTAGAGATGCTTTTAAGAAATTATTGCTAAAGGTAGCCCTATCGGCCCTATAAGATAGTTTTGTTTTAGAAATCAACAAATTTGTCTTACCCTTATCGGTACTAGCCGAATCATTACAGCTACAGGAAGAAGGGCCGTCATTTGTGTCCGCTGGGGTTGTTGTCATAAAAAGATCGCGATGTTCGGTAACACCTATATCGCCACGGCTGCCTTCTCTACCGATATCTCCACGGCCCCCATTGCTTCTTCGCGCTCTTCTGCTACGAGTTCGATCATTGGATGATAGCGTCGTCAATATCAAATCTGTAATTTTTCTGGAGAGACTTGCTACTTGGACCTTCTCATTCTGTGAACATATCAAGCAAACGTTTGTTCATTTTTATTCGTTTTTTTTGTTTGTTTGTTTGTATTTGTTTGTTTGTTCTTTTTTGTTTAATTAGGGCCTAACTAGATAATTTCATCATTTGTGCTAAATTGTGCGTTCATTATTGGTAGGCTACACACTGGGTACAAGTCTTATTGAGTAAGTTGGTGTGTGTATTACACACCATTATTCTAGGTGAGACAGCGTCTGTTGCCCAGCTGAGTGTTATCTCAACTGAATGTTATCTCGGTTTTTTTTCTTTTCTGTTCTGTGACTGCCATTACCACATACAAAAAATTAAATAGTTACACATGTTTTAAATGTTGAGCTCAGTTTTGACCCCCTCCCACCCCAATTTATGGGGTGAAATGGGGTTGAAATATAGTGTTCAATATAGGGTTATTAAGCCATGATTTAAATGCAACGTCTTCACCCGTGTCAGTGATTGACCTAGAAGTTCTAGGATCTAGGACCATATCCGGTTGTTAAAACTTTACAGCGGCGACGGGTCAAAATTGGTAAGTCAAAACCTGCCCTTAGGCAAGAATCAGCCCATACACACTCTTACAACAAAAATGTGAACTAAGTCACTCTCTAATAGAATGAAGAGAGTAAATTCACTGCGTTAGAGTGTTAATATACTAAAAGAATAATAAAATTCACTCAAAATAAGTGTAAATTCAGTCTTTAGAGAGCGTCTGTGGTGATCACTCCTTTTTAAGAGAGGTTCTTGAAGGCACTCCATTCGAGTGGAACTTTGCCCCTCTGGGGTGAATTTCACTGTTCTTTGAGTGAATTTTCACTCTTTTGGAGTGGAATTTATTACTTTCCCTCTTCTCACTGTATTTCATTTTAGATCGCAGCACGGAATTATCAAACATTTTTCAAAACTTACCTCGGTCAACAATGTGTGCATGTTTGCTTTGAAACCATCTTGAAGAATTGGATCATCATTCGCTGCTTCTTCGTCTTGCAACACGTCGTAAATCACACTGTAAATCGCAGTTTGGATTTTTGAGGCCTTTTCGGGTGTGACGTCCTTCGGTAAAACATTTTCACCTGGAACTAGAGCAGAAACGCTTACAGCGTTTAGCGGAGACAGACAAAATTTTAACGCAATGAAAATGGAGACAACAATCATCAGAGTAAAATTCGATTCTTTGGCCATTTTGTTGAAGTTAGATTCAAATTACGACTTAAAATTTAAGTAAAGAGAACAGTCTGTGTGATAACGGAAATCACTATACCTTTAAATACAAAAATATATGAGTGGGTGGGTTTTACATCGTGGGTTCGACTCTTCAGGATAGGAAGTAAGATTTTGATAAAAAAGAAGAATGTGTGAAACTGCGAAGGAAACTGAAAAGGAACTTAAATCTGCGATTATTTGATAATTAGGAAATGACGATGGTAAAAACAGAGCTATGACCTCTAATTTTAAAACGTGTTTGCTAAGTGAGCAAAACAATAAAAAATATATTTATAATAGAAAACAAAAAAAATAAAAGGAAATGGTAAAAGTTTCTCATTATTGTATTGATAAAACACAACAACAAGGCCCAGTGGCAATGAAACCACTCGTTAACCTTATCTCACAGTAACACCGGGACAATATAGTCGGTTAAACACACACAAAGTTAATTAATTAGATGGAGTTTTTCGGCGCAGCTTCCACCCTATTGGTTCAAGTCAAGCCGGCCACAGCCCTTTTTCCAGTTGTGGCTTGTTTTCCCTACTCCATTCCTTAAGCGGAGCAACACGCAAAACGGCAGTACGTTCCATTTTTAGAGTCTTTGGTATGACTCGACATGGGGATCGAACCCGGGCCTTCCGCATGAGAAGCGGACGCTCTACCGTTACACGAAACACGCGGTCGATAACAAGCTTAAAGAAGACCTGGAACTAAAGTGTGGTTAATATAGGAGAAACGGATCTTAAAGGTAGTGTGACATGAAAATGACAAAATTCAGTATTGGATGTAAAAAGCATTAAAAACCATGAGAATAGCCACAATTTCCATCAAAATCCATAAAAAAATGACCATTTTACACCACAATTTCTGATTTTCACTTAATCATTCATAAATATGAGCTCAATATGCAATTCTTGTGATGTAATGGGAGGGGCATACCATATATGGCTAATGTGATCCTTTGTTTTAACAAACTTCATTTCAAGGACAATTGTAACATTTGTTTCCCCTAAGGGTTTTATTTGAAAGTTTAATTTTGTGTCCTTGCAAATCATCAGTATCAACTAACAAACCACAAACTATGTGATGAGTAATGAAGAGATAATTTATATAGGGTAAACAAAAGAAATGTTAACATTGTGCAACTCTCCACATCATTATTTTTGCATAAGCAACAAGTTTCCTCAGGAACATTCGAACTTTGAAGAAACTTTGAAGGTATATCTGGAGAACCGTTAAAGATATTGAAATAATTCCAACAGAGTTTTCGTTAGAACAGTTCATTCCATAACTGCCAAGTAAATTCAGGTCAATTTGCTGATGTGTCACACTACCTTTAAGTAGTTCAGGAATTGGCGAATTATTGTGTTTGAAAGTAAGACCTTAGTTTCGCCTTCTAGTTCCCTCTTACTCCATGGTCTAATTCTTACCCTCCTAAAACAGAATGGTATGTAATTACTCAAGTGTGAACACTTCATACATTATGAAGAATCGACAGAAAATTTGCAAAATTTTCTACTATAGCTAGTGAACTTTTATCGTAATCACTGTCCAGTTATTATTATTAGAAAGCGGGAGTTTAGTAGGCCTATACGTACATATGCTGTCCTTACAACACATTTAGTGAATTTACTTTTCCAAGGGTCACATTATGATTGACAAATAATTTTAGATGGAAGCAGCAAATTAAGAGTTGTACGAAAAGGAAATCACAAAAAATTATGCAAATAATTTAAGTAAATAATTAAATTAATTTCAGAAATTAATATTTGAGAAGTTAATACAGCTATGAAAGAGAGTTGAATGAATGAGATTTGTAATACAACACCTGAAACACGATATTCGTGTTATTCTAGACTACAGTCTAGAATAACAAGAATAGACGTACTATATGACTGTCTGTGATGAAGTACACAGTCCCAACCATAACCTAACTGAGCAGATTAAAGGCCCAATTCTCTCACCCCAAACAATACCAATTCTCCTAACCTTCTTACTTAGGCCCCTCTCACAATAGTCTGAAATTCATCCACACCCAGACACAACCTCAGTTTATTGCTTCAGAGTGAGTATTAAAAAGCCCAATGTGTACAATCAAAACACCCCCAGTACAGTTCGTGCTGTTTAGTAAAAGCTCTGGTACTCTGCATTGTTTGAATTAGCTGTCAATCAAAGAGCTGAGCCAATTGAGAATTTTGGTATGCCCCTACAAGAATTGTTGTTTGTTGGTGAATTCACTTCCGTGAATGGTGTATTGATCTTGTTTACTTCAAAACAGTGGTTTTGCGGTCGAAAACTTCGGAAGAGTTCAACCAAGTTCTTCTTACAGTTCCTTGATATTAGATGACTAGTCTCCCCCTTCTTTAGAGGGTTAACAGTTTCCTTACTTGAGCTATCTCTAGCCAGATTTCTTTATCGAAATAGAACAACATGCGTGTAGCGTATTCCAGTAGCCGGCGCTGAGTGGACTGGAAATTGTTTGAATTAATTTCAGTCTAAGTGTAGCCAAATGGTCCTTTTAACTGCTCAATAAGGCAGTAATACCTTGTAGAAAAGCCGTGCTTCAATCAGTTACAAACAGTGGCGTAGCTACTGGGGGGGGGGGGCAGGGGGCAAGTTGCCCCCCTGGAAAATAATTTGGGGAAATGTGATGAAATTGGGGAAATTTGATGAATTTTCTTACTCTACCAAAACTTTCTCAAAATTTTTGTTAAAATAACAAATTTTGAGACATTTCTCATACATAGTTCATATTTTCATTCAACAAATTAACCCACATTTGAGATTTAGTCATTGCCCCATGAACCGACCATACTTGCGTTCCACAGAAACGTCCTGGCCGCGTAGCAGATTGGATGTTCTCTTGTATACGCGCGGTTTTTATGATCAGTGCATTTCAGTGCACATGAAGCTGTTATTCAGGAATTTAGCAACAGCTGAAACAGTACTAATAACACTGAAAGACTGTAAACCCGACCTTATCCCCTTGCAAACAGTCTCTGCGTTGTACACTTTGGGAATTCAGGAAAAAGGTTGTGAGAAGTGACAAGTCACGAACGTAGACCCCCCCCCCCCCCGAGTTTTATTATATTGTCCCGCAAGCTAGCAGTAGCAATACCGATTTTACTCTGTGTACGTAACGATGGATGGGCTGAAACAATCCATGGCCAACGATTAACTTAAAGTTATTTTAGAAATTAGAATGAACGGGATCCATTGGCATAATAAGATTTTGTTACTAAGCCTTATCCTTGGAGGTTTACAGGCTAGTTCGGGAATTAGCTTTCTGCTCACTTGGGGTGTAACAATAAACGGGTCCAGGAGTACCTTGTAGCCTTCTTCACTTAACAGACTGCTGTTCTAACAGGATATCCTGTGTGATCGAGCCACTTTTAGGCATCCTTTTAGTGGCGTACGAAGGGGGACCACTGGGTCATGCCCTCCTCACAGATGCCACTTTTTCTTTGTTCTTAAAAATAAGTAGTTATATAGAACAGAGATTTTACTTCAAAAGATAGCATGTGCGGCACCAGGCTGCATATAAGGACACCCAATTTTTCAAAATTTTTCAAAGGAGAAGGATTGTCTCTGCAAGTACGTCCCTCAGTGATGCCAATATTTTAATTCCTACAAATAGGCAAATTCTGTCAAGTTTCAATTTTTATTTTAAAAGGTAGACTCTGTTTCCCACTGGTGGCATCGATAAAAATAAAGACTACATGTTTAGATTCTCTTTACAAGCATGAATACGCTATTTTTGACCATCTGAGGGGTCTGATTTGTTCGAATTTTTTTTACGCTCCGCGCCAACCAATGGTGGCGTTTCGCTCAGTCTTTTGGGAAAAATTACATTTTTGGGTCAGATTACCCCTTCACTCTCTGATCACTTTTCAGTTTGCGAACATATTTTGGAGGAAGGATTTAATTTGCAAACGGCAAAAGAAGGTAGTGACTGGGTAGATTCTTCGTATAAGTCTGGAAAATGCTATTTCCGGCCATCTGAGGGGACTGATTTTTCGAAATTTTCTCTACGCTCCGCGCCAACCAACGGTGGCGCTCCGCTCAGATAATCTTTATGACAAAATAACGTTTTGTGGCCAAGAGATACCACATATCCTATACCGATCAATGCTCTTTTATTTTGACTCCTAAAAGTGTGCAAATTGAATGACAAGTTTTACTTCGTAAGGTAGCATAAATGGCATAAGAATTGCATGTAAAGACACAAAAGTTTCAGTTTTATCCTCATGAACCACCATGATTCAACTTTTTACACTGTTCCTGTCAAAGTCGCAAATCTTGCACCATTTTGCATCTAGGCTCCTTGAAAAAGTCAAAAAATTTCTGGACACCCCTCCTCTTAGACCATACTGCATGCTCCCCCCCCCGGCGAAATCCTGGGTACGCCACTGCGTTAGTACATACAAATAAACCAGTATTGTTGACCAAAATAATATACTAAGAGCTGTCATTTCCAATTGCTTTATGTTATACTTAAAGATTAAAAATGCAGGTAATACAGGAATACAGGGACCACGGAGACGGGGGGGGGGGGGGCTAGGGGGCTTTAGCCACCGCACTTACACAATGACATTGTAATGTTGTTATTCTTGTAAATTTGCATTTTTATATGAAATACATACACATGGAAAAATTTTGGGGAAATTTCATACCTTTGCCCCCCCCCCCCTGAAAAAAAACCTAGCTACGCCACTGGTTACAAATGTAAAGGAACCAATGTTCGGTTTGTGGGAACAGGAAACGAAACATCAATAGTTTCCTCCATTGAATTATTCAAAATCACTGAGCCTCGTCAGTTTAAAATAATTTCATATATCTGTAGTCCATTTTCAGGAAAATTCTAGCGAGAAACGAATACGTTTCCATGATAATATTGTATCTATATGTGAAGTTTCAAGAAATTGTTTACATACTCCAAAAAGTCGAACACTCAATTTCTGGTAGCTCTAATTTACATTCTGGTAGCTCTTATTTACATTCACATTAGCAAAGCCTAAGTCTATTCTTGTATACTTTTCAATCGACGGCGGTCGATAGGGGGGAGGTGGGGGTGAAGGAACTATTATTGTCATTGTGCATGATGCTCAGCATGATCAATGGAGTAGAGAACACAAACCAGTGAGCCACAATTGGAAAAAAGACCGTGGCCGGCCCGACTAAACCCACCGACGGGACGTTCGACTGACGGACCAAATAACTACTCAGCCCCAAAATGTGGGGGGGGGGGGGGGTAAAGGCATGTCCAGTCTCCTCCTTAGTATTTGAAAAGTGAGGCTTCAAGAGGTGGCGGTCATGGGTAGAACTTTAAAGTAGACGCTGATGAGAAATTGCAAACAGGAGATCCATATTTTAAGGGTACGCGCTCCCAGCTTAGGATACTGGGAAAGTGCCGTTTCCGGCCACCTGCATGGAGCTTTGTAATTCCTGATGGCGTTTCGTTTAGGTAGTCTTCCTGGCACTAAGTCGTACCGCAAATATTTTTGTCCATTCCACTGCCCCTGATCTTCAGAACTTCCCCCGGGGCACCGTTGGGCAAGGTGTACCTCTATATTTGCCCAGTGCTTTTAAGTGTTGTTGACGTCGGGCGCGTTGGGGCCTTTGAGCGCCTTGTTGCCTAGGGCGTGTTGTTCCCTTTTGTGCGTGTTGTTGCTTTCGTGCATGATATTGCCTTTGGGGCGGTATTGCCTTCAAGCGTGGTGTGGGATGTTCTTGGTTTTTGTTGTCTTGGGGGCTGATGTCGGGCAGTGGTTGGTGTTGAAGGCGGTTGTTGGTAGGTTGGCGGGTTGTTAAGGTGTTGAGGTGAGGTTGGTGCGTCTTTTCCGTTTGTGACAAACCTTTTAAATCCATGTTTATGTGTGGTTGATGGTCACGTTTGTGCTCGGTTTGAGTAGTTATCTATTTGTTACAACGTTTCTGTTTCTATGTATGTTTTAAAAAGAACACAATTCATGTTAAATAATGAACCAACAGTTCTAAATTTCAGTGGTTCTACAATTACAAATATTAAATGAGTGGTTAATAAAGCCTACTTAAGTGTGGCTAGTGGAAGTGTAGGGCCAAGCCTAGTATGTCTCTTCAGAAGCATGAAGGGTCTACGAAATACCTCACTGAATTCTAGCACTCACGATGTATTTCGTGAAAAACTCAGTGTTATGGGAAATATTGCTGGCATAAAGCTTGACCAACACTTGACCTTAGGTGACACATATTAGACACCGAGTCCTTCTTCCCTTGGTTCACCTCGTGAAATTTTATCAAAAAGGTTTATCTGTACAGGAAAATGCTCTCAAATACATGATACCTGTACATGATTGAAAATCAGTCGTGAAGATAATACAAAGAGTTTTCTGATGGGCAACTGTCCTCCCAAAATGACCGTCTCTCAGGGTGTAAAACATGTAATTCTATTTATATTGAAACAAAGAGGAACAAGAGAAAGAATATACAAATTTCACGCGAAGACCCCGTCTCACTGGATTTGCTAAAATTTTACAAAAAATTTCGAAAATACACCTTTTCTGAGAATTTGTGAACCATGTAAACATGTTACGGTACATTTTACATTATTCCACCATTGTTAGTTCTTATATCTATTCAAGGGTTAAAGGAATAAGCAGATGGGGAAGTGTTGGTCGATGGCACTCCCTCCACCACACATATAGTCCTGCAAGACACATTTTTCTTCCCGTTTCATATTCAATTTGTCGGATAAATTTAAATTAGTTCACAATTTCGAAAGACTTACATAGGCTACTTGTGGTTTTAACAACTAAGGCACTCCGAAAATCGCATAATCGAATTTGAAAACTTCAGCTAGCACATACGCTCCTTAAGTTTGGATTCTGGTACCATGCAACTTGAAAGGAACACTGTTTTCTGCCGGAACCTCACTGGGACTGAGCCAAGTACATCGAGAACCTCAATGCAGTACATCTACAAAAACGTACTTGCGGGAAGACTTCTTAAATGATATTTAGAGGGTTTTGTTCGTGATTAATCGTTAGTTTCATGAACTCAGTCCTCCATTTTGCAAATGTATTTACACTGTTAAAATGCTGCGAATGTCTTTTCCATAATTATGGTTAGACTTTCGGAACCCTCTAAATTGCATTCAGGGCCTAGCCTTGGTCAGCACCGAGGCCAAAATTTTCCTCACGGTCGCCACTTTACGAAGTCGGACTTTGGAAATATTGGGTCTTCTAACATGCCTTTAACCCACACTTCTCCATTAGCACTGAATCTCCATTCCCGGGTTCGGTCGCCACTGCTTAACGAATAAAGTAAGATCATTCTCTATGAGAACATTGATTGTGCTGTCTGTATCAGCCCTTCGAGGCGGATTTTATGTGAAGTAATATTTACGTAGTTCTCTGTATTGGGAACACGTATTGAAGCCATAGTTTACTTTACTGGGGGCACGTATGGCTGGCAATTCAAATGCAACAAGCACGGATCAGCTCTACAATTTAAGGGAGCAAATTCTGGCATAAATTTGTAAGTCAAATTAATTATATGAAGTCTGTCAGTTTTTCATCTGTTGAGTCATTGTCAAGAAATCCCCCTCCCGCGTGGCTGCGGGCCCAGTTCATTAAACTACATCAGTTCGGTAGATAACCGCTCTCGGGAGAAAATGAGTATTACCCCGATTGGGGGAAAATTTGCCTGTCTCAAAGGTATGAATATTTATGAGTATTTAGTGTCTACCTCTTCACAGTCGTCGAATTGTTTAATAAATGTGTGCAAATTCAATTGTGAGGTAATAGTTTAGACGTAAAAAACGAAATTACCATGTACCTTCAACTGCGTATTTACAAACATGTGTGTTAGTACGACCCCCCTCGCACACCTTGAAGTGAAGAATGGTGTACAAAACTTGCGGCTGAGTGGAGTCTTTAAATTAAGCTTAGGACAAAGAACGTAGCAAAATTGCTCGATTTCTCAAAACCGGCGTTGTGAACAATCAAACATGACGAAGCTTTTTTATTCCCCTATCAACAGAGTTTTTTAAAATGCCGGAATTTCTCTTTTCTTAAAATCGATAAAAATTGCAAGGCTGTTTTGAACGTTTTCTCCGTTGAATTTGCGCGGTAGGATCGCAATACATCGTGGGAGATATTTGAAAATGGCGCCACCCATGGCAAAATAATCCCCTGATCGGGTGAAAATTGATTTCCCCCGAACTCCCGAACTGTACATATTGCTATATGTATCAGTATACGCTAAGACAGCTGATATTTTAGTGTATAACGTTAGGAAAATATGGCATAAGAACGTCGGAGCCTTGAATATTGCCTGTTACAAGAATTACCTACTACTCTTACAGTTTTACGAAGGTTAAACACGGAAACCGAGGAGAAAATGATTTGTGAGCCGGAAATGTCTACTTTCCCAATCGATTTCAATATCCCCTGAATCCAGCGACGGTTAAAGGCCCAGTTCTCTCAATCCAATCAGTACCAATTCTCCTAACCTTCTAACTTAAGCCCCTCCTACAATTGTCTGAAATTCATGCTCATCCAGATACAATCTGTTCACCGTTTCAAGATGAGTAAAGACAAACTCAGTTTATAAAAACAAAGCACTCTCAGTACCATTCATGCTGTGAAATATAAGCTTTGGTACTCTGCATTGTTTGAACTAGCTGCCAATCAAAGAGCTGAGCCAATTGAGAACTTTGGTACCTCCGTACCAAAATTGTAGTTTGGGGTGAGAGGTTTGGCCCTTTAACCTGTTCAAACAATACGGTTGTGAAAGGTTGTGAACAGGAGAATCGGCACCTATGCCTCCATAACCAGTGAGTTGCAACAGACCCTCACTGCATAAACCGCATTTGAACAAAGTGTCGACAGGAGAATTCGAATCGAACTTAGCAGTAGGAGGATTTTTTGTGTGTGGTATGTAAAGGGAACACGAAAAGGTTCCAAACTGATAAATGTCCCAGAGTATTTGCGAAAACTGATACAGCCCCAACTTCTTAAGATTATTGGGTACATCCAAAGCATTTTAAAATTGAAGCTTGCGTTAATGTACCGGTACAATAAACAGCAATAAGCAACTTGCTCTTGGATGCCTCATTCTACTGTTGGTGTGTTTTAATACATTAAGGTCTTTATTTTTGAATAAGTCTCATGAACTCATGGAAATAAGAGAGTTCCCTAATTCGTTGCCTCATGGAATTGTGGGTCATCGTATGGAATATACAAACCGAGCTCAGCACCTAACGTACAGCGTTACGTACCTTATGTCGTCAGTACGTGCATACAACACTATGTAAGTGTCCAGCCAACTCGAACGAAAATAGGGGTCACAGTCTTAATTTACGGCAGATAAAAAGGCAAATTGTAACACCAGAAGACAATTAAGACACAATCCACTACACAAAAACGCACTTGAGATCACGTCTTATTTTATGAACGATTTCACGAAGTTTTCATTTCAACTCAAATTATTGAATACGGGAGCGAAAATGGTTTGTGTATCCCGACGATTTTGAGGTTGTGCGCATGTGCAGAGCCACCAAAATGAATGATCGAACTGACCTATTGCTGCGCGGCATACACAATAGGTTTATCAATAGTACACAAACTGCAGCATGTATACAGTGAAGAACTTCCAGCAAATCATGATCCCCTGTATCCAGTCGGTTGTTGAGAAGATTTCCTTCATATTATCCTTAGAGATTTTTTTTTTTTAAGGTCGATGAATTACCCAGCATTTATTTACATCAAAGAGGTTTACTTTTCATTTATGGTGTACAACATTTCTTTATTGCACAAAGATACAGTCAACCAACCAGCTCAAATAGTTCGAAGAACTTTTACCTGTTGTAAACTTGCGGTCACCTCTTGAAATTACATATTAAATGAAGTGGACTTGATCATAACACTTTATCAATTTGTTTGAAAACACTGTCCTCAGTAAACTTTTAAACGGATATGTGACGTTTTATATAGTTTAATCACGAAGCTTACAAAGTGATAATCCACTGACATAGCCAGGATTTTTGATAGCGTGTGGCCAATAAGCTAGACTAAGTTTGGCTAGCAAAATTTGAGTTTATACGAAAATTTGGTACATTACACCGATAATCCTAGAAACTTTGGTTTAAACTTTTTGAATATGAGACTTCCATTTAAATTTTTATCAATTATAACACCGACGAACTTAGCAGTATTAATAGAAGAAATATTGTGGTCTTCTATTTAAAGCTCAATATTACGAATTGCTCTCTGATATCGGGGTGGAATCAATACTTAAGCGTTGTTGACTATTTCAGCAGAACTTTGCAAGTTAGAACGACGGAAGAAAATCTAGTGTCATCAAGACATTAAATAAAAGACACACCACTAGAAGTTTTCCCAATATCATTTATATAAAGTAAGAACAGGAGCGGTCCTTATACAGATCCTTTTGGAACACCACAATGTGTGATTTGTCCTAAACTTGAGTTACATGATTAGAAGCATACAAATTGCTGCCGGTTCTGTAAATAACTTTTAAACCATTCCAAAGAACCCCCATGCAATAATAATAGAGCTTTGTTAGTAAAATATTGTGATTGACAGTGTCGAAGGCTTTCGACAAGTCAAGAAAGATATCTAGACCATACCGTTTATATCTGAAAAACATCTGCAACTTTATCAATCCATCCATAAAATCAGAAGGAATTTTAAACGTGGTTGTGTGCAGTAGATTGTGCATAAATTGTCTTTCACGTTGGTGTAAATACTTGTACTTTACTCTGCAGTAAACCCAGTCAACATGCCCAGCTGGGCCCCAACTGGGTTTCAGCTGGGCTACTTGCTGGGCCCCAGCTGGGGCCCATCCGTATTTGTCAGGTTGTCCCACGTGAGGCCCAACTGGGCTAGCCTTTCCCAGTTGAAGCCCAGCTGAAGCCCAGCTGTGCCCCGCGTCAATAATTAAAGCCTAGCTGGGCTTCAGCTGGGCTTCAGCTGGGCTTCAGCTGGGAAAGGCTAGTTCAGTTGGGCCCCACGTGGGAACACCTGACAAACACGGATGGGCCCCAGCCGGGGCCCAGCAGGTAGCCCAGCTGAAACCCAGTTGGGGCCCAGCTGGGCATGTTGACTGGGAAGTTGCAGAGGGACCTTTACATTCGTTCAACTTGATTAAAAATTTAAATACAGAGTTGTATGCACGCACTGACGAAAACAAGGGAACGCTGTAGCATGTGCATCAGAGTTACCAAAACGAAATACCGAACTGGCTCATGGCAGGACCTGTTCGCGATGCGCAACGTTCAACAAGAAATTTCCTAATTGGCTAACGATGACCCTAATCCCTAACTTAATTCCTTACCCGAACAAAGAATACAATCGATACAATACAATGACAACAGCCAATCAAAAAACACCTTTTAATTAGTGCGCATCTACCCGATTTCTTCCATTTGTTACATTTTCGGGAAATACGACATGCACGTGCACACCTTTTTGTGTTGTGAAGGAGATGGGCGTAAGGAAGCAGATATGGTATTCGGCAAAACTTCTTTCCCATTGAGAAAATTTTTTATATAACTATGTGTCCTAGATGCGAAATGGCGCCATCCTCAGAAACAAAAGTTTGAACTGCATTACTTCCCTTACGTTCGTAAGGGAAGTAATACAGTTCAAGTAATTCATTCCATGATGAATGCGCGCAAAGTTTGCTTTACTTATCACTTCTTTAACATAACATACCTTGAAAGTCTGCATCGAGACAGTCTTAGTTCCCCATCAAAGCCAATCGGCAAAATTAAGCAAAATATAAAGCGAGTCTTTTAACTTTTGATTCGCAAATAGCTTTAAACTTTTGTTGCAGTGTTTTTCCCAGAGTTGTTATCAGAAGATGGTTAAAGAGCACTGAAGTAAAGTGAAGACTGAGGATAGAGCGAAACATTTAACACTTTGGGAACCATTTGTGATAGAATATGATCAAAATAAACTTATTACTAGGTCCTAAACACACCTCACCCTACCCTCACAAGAATAAACTTAAAAAAAAATTGACGAAGTCGATGGGGCATGTGACCCAATATCCCCATTCTGGTGTCATTGAGATATAGAGTGTAAGGCTAGGAAATTTCCAGGCTCCAAAAAAATTTGCATTGGAACTGTTGTGGAACCCACGGTGCCGTTGAACAATTTGAATGCGATCTATACCGTATTAAAAATTAAACAGAAGATTGAAGTGTTACACGCAAATGTTTGATCATTCAGAAAGATTTTTTGTTGAAAACAATTGAAATGCATCCTTATTTTGTTCAAACGGCACCTCACCGTTACCTCTTGCAGACAAAAAAGGAGATGTACCTCTCATTTTCGGATAAGTGTTTCGTCAGAAAACTGCCGTCTAATTTCATGATGCATGGATAAGAGATATGTGCCGTCGCTGGAGATTTCTCCGCCACACGGAATATTTGAATATTGTGTCTTACAATTTGTCACTCTAAATAGCTTTTTTGTCAGGATTTACCGTTACTATCGGTATCCCTTTGTGACCTTTGTGTTTGCTTGCAAGCACAAACAGCCCCCACAATCGGACTGCGCCTATCTTGTATCGCTTGTATTTACTCTGATCATGCATTAGCAGAGGATCCTATCCTATTATTGGAAGTTGAGGATGAGCGCCCTGAAACACAGGTAAAGTTTTTTAATTCGAAAGGACAACTCTGAGAAACCAACGTAGCAGGATGTTCCTATACTGTAATTCCACTCCTAACCTTTAAAAGTTCAAGTAGGAATAGCGTCAACCTGACATCCGTCCCGGCGATAAAAATCAAAACATTTTAGTATACGCTACATATCATATTACCTGTTTTTATTAATCGATAGTAAAAACTTCCTTCTTCATTTCCGTAATGCTAGAAATACTAACAATATGGGTATCTCAAATGTCACGTGACTAAACGTCATGAGGGTGGTACTACTGTAATGACAGCAGCGTCGTTGACTGGAATCAATTTTACTGCCCTGGTAACTTGTAATTCCTTTACCTGTGTCGGGTTGTAGTGTTTCCAATATTTTTACACTTACTCTGTATCTAAATGTACCGCGACTGAGAAGACACTGTGGGTTTTACTATTTGCTAAATATTTCGATGAAGAAACAGTTCCTTAGCTAGCAATGACCGCTTTCAGTATAGTAATACACTGTGTTGCATTCATCGTGGTTGCCAAATCTTCTCTAGGACAAAGAAGTCTATTAAGAGAGGATGACAAGCCCGCCCTCTTTAAAGAGACCAGTCTCTTGACAGGGAGTGACGTCTTAGTACTAATAGAACAGTTGACGGTAAGTTGGCAATGAAAGAATGCTCCTTTAAGAGCTGTCGAGGTACGAAGTTAAATTAAAATTAGATGTTTTAAGTAGTGTGCCCATCTAAGAATTTGCAATGACGATACTTTATAGATATTGGTCAGAATACAAAGTTGCTGGGGCATCCATTTGAAGGGGGATGACGAATCCGGACAGCAAGTGATGGTCTGATTTCAGTCGGCCATAACTGGGGTCTATCACCTTTAATCTTTCGATTTCATTGCTTACCTGTATCATGGATGTTTATATTGTATCTTGATTTTTCAATTTCACTGAGTATGAGAGTTTGAAATTCATGAAGACAATAAATGACACAATTTAAAGCGGATGGACCCCACTAATGGCCGCCTATGCAGTCACTAAACATAGTCGCTAATCGGATTCGTCTATACGGGTACTTAGTCAAATCACTTGGACCTTTCTTTGAAGCAATAGCAAGATACAGGTTGACGACAGAGAGCGCCACATTTGGTTAACTTCACCAACTTGTATGATCGTTTCTTCACTGTTCCAGTCAGCATCTCATTCAAGACTTACACTTCGAAGCAGTGGTGGCACCGAAATTCAAAACGGGGTGCGGGCAAACCCTAAGAGTTAAAGAAGTACGAAGGGGTGGGGTACGAGGAATCTCGGTGGTCTAAGCATATCTTTGGGGCAAGGGGGCAGAGTGCCCCCCCCACAGAAATTTTGGGAACGCGATGGGCGATGTTGAAAAAATGAAGGAGGGCCCCCCCAAAAAATAAATAAAAAAAAGATAAACGGCAAGAGGAGGGAGGGAATCGGGGGCATTTTTTACAGTTTTTCGAGGGGGGGGGGGGGGCTCTAAGTCGTTACGATAAAGTATGCAGTCCCCTCGATGGTTTACCTTTTTTTTTTGCTCTCAAGGGACAATTTCCCTAATAAGGACCTCAAATTTTTGGTGCGCTACGCGCGCTGTAGGTTACCTCCAGTTTTTTCAATACTTCCATTTCACATATCTAGGGATTGTAAGTCCTGCCAATTTACCAAGTAAAGGGGAGGCAGAGTACAGAGGTTTTGTAGAGGTCGTAAATTTCATCCCATACACAAAGCCTAGTTGCTGTTCTCTTGTGTGTGTCTGCGATAGGTCAGTTGGTGAGCGACTCACGGAGCATAGTTTGGCTATTTTATTGGGTATTCCAGGTGGTTTCGACACAATTTATGTTTTCCCCGATACGGTCCACAACAACTACAGTTTATATTTTTTCTTTTTGTTCTTAATGATTACATAGGCTATGTTATTTTTGTAAGACTACCAAAAATTTTCGCGCGCTTTGCAATTTCACGATTCAAACCCAAAAGAACACTATCAGTGCGCAACTCGGCTTTTAAAATATTAAGTGATATGGTGCAAAATGTGCTCCAGGCTGCAATGAAGTGGGATAGTTTGGCTCCTTCGTATCCCCTTCTCACCGACATTGGGGCTGTCGGCTGTTCTGGTCACTGGCATGGCCCGCCCCTCTGTCGGGAATAATCTGTCGCTTTCCCATAGTCGGTTTAGTTATTTTGGCTTTCAAATGAGTTATTTCTGAGATAAAACCCAAAATGTTCTGTACGCTTTGCACACTCTTCCTCAGTTCCGTTACCTAGAGCTAATAAAGTTTAAACCCTTCCCATCTTTTCAAATAAATTAACAAGTAGAATAAATGGATTAATGTACATGTCGGAAATTTCATCTCATTTCGTTAAACTTAGTTAATAATCTCTTGTGTCAGTCGTGCGGTACCGACTCGAAGAAGGAAGTACAATATAAGTTTTGCCCGATAGGGATAGGGCCCAAATGCCGGGACAATTGACCTATGTAAGCTTTAAATAAGTACAAATTCTTTTTATAGGGCGCACTTACTAGCACCCAGACCTTAAGCCAATTCCCTGGGGCCCCATTGACTCGTACAGTAACCCTGTTACAGTCACACGCTTACTCTCGAGGGAATAAGGAAAACATTGATACAAGATTGAAAATGTCAAAAAATTCCAGCTTAGGTGTTCACCAGATCGCTCAATTTTGATGAAAATTGCAAAATCTCCTTGGGAAGGAGGGCGAGAACCATGCCCGCTCCCCGTTCCTTCGCTCGGCTCCTCACTTGGGCGCTTCGCTCCCTCAAGAAAATGCCGCACCCCAGTGGCGGCGATGAAAAATAAAAAAGTGGGGGCTAAAGGTAAGTTCAGACCCTTAATATTTGTCAAGTGCTCCAATTTAGAAGCGGGGAGAATTTCGAAGTCTGGCTGAACATATTCTTGCTTAGAACACTCGGGAAGTGCCGTTTCCGGCCATTTGAGGGGTTTCTAAAATCAAACATTTTCTTGTACGCTCCGCGCCAACAGATGGTGGCGCTCCGCTTAGATAGTCCTGACGGTCAAGATTAGGGACGATGAGTCGACTTTGTCCCCCCACAAGAAAATCCTGGCTACGCCCCTGAGTAACTCCTAATTGGTAGAGGTAACTAGGGGCAAAGGAAACCTCTAAGGGACGAAATGCTCCATCAGGCCCCGGTAAACCCGCCACTGCTTCTATACGTTTTCTTCAGATTACTTGAACGGTAAGTTACAAAACGTTAAATCTATATAGTCATGCTAATTAGATAAAAACTTGCAGAGGGATTAAATTCAGAATCACAAGGTTCCCTGTTTTTAGACCCCTGGTTAATTGTGTTAATGTTTTGAAGAAGCAAATGTAACAAACAACGTTATTAAAACTTCTGCCACAAAAAATCTGAGGATGCGATGTCATATGTCCTTGCTTCACGTTCACATTTGTTGAAAATCTGACAACTTTACTGGCTCATATCTTAAAAATCACACATCGAATTTCAATGCAAATTTCACCAAAATGTTTAAAAATACGTAAGTACCCCTCTAACATTTAAACATTTGACGTTACCTTAAACCCTTCTTTTAACCGCTGTAGGATGCGTTATCCAACTTCGAGGAACATGATCGGGAAGCAAGAACAATGATTGAGGAACTGACGGTGAAGTCGAGAGAAAAACGACAGGGTAAGATATTTAAGTAAAGTGGGGTACCGGTTAAAGGTATAAAATATGGTTTGTTCCAACTGAGTATTTTTTTCAGAGTAAACTACAAAAATTGTAGCTTGGGGGTGAGAATAAGATGTCTAAAAAATATGAAACCTATGCTGTCGTGGAGTCGGAAAAAATTCACAACTGGAAAAAAACCTTCACTGACCACCGCTGGATTAAACAGCCAGGCTAGATATTAATTCATACAACTTAACTGACCCAACCAAACCAAAATTTTAAACCGAATTCCCACCCACACTCCCCAACTGATACGACAGTTTCAACTATTTTTGACTTGAAAAAAAAACACCTATACATCGTCCGTTATGTCTTTGGAACTTAAATGAAACATTACATTCTAGTAACGACATGTATAGACGCACCCATACCATGCACTAAATATGATCCTGTCCTATTGCTGTGACTATTTTGGAGATAGATGGAGTTTTACCTCTCAATTATTGCGCAATGGACCAATTTGTTTTTAAAATAACAATAAACAGTTCTTATATAGCGCAAATTACACTAAAGTCTCTATGCGCTGAAAAGAAGAAAGAAAAGAGACTACAATAGTGAGGAAAGGTGAGACTTCAATAATGTCTTAAATTGAGATAAAGACTGTGCTTCTTAAACATGGCTTGGCAGACTGTGTTTTAAGTGAATAAATTTCAGCATTTTATATCTCAGTCAAGGAACGCCCTATGAAGATGGAAGTTGGGCTGCTAGCATTTATTTTGCATATATATATATATATATATATATATATATATATAACGCTGGATCCTACCTTAGGTCGACATCGACCTTAAGTCGACATATACATATTTCACATATCTGAATGTATCTGCACATACAGACACTAAAAAATTCAAATAAAATACCACCATAAACTTCAACAGCGCCAACAATAATATGTATGGTATAATTATTATGTATGACGTACGCACAAGTTAAAATAAAATAAACAAAGTATTAAAGGTATTTTGCAATATTCACGTGTTAACTTAATGTACATTTTTAGACAACGCAAGATATAACACCCCTTTTTTCACGTGCAAATCTACATACTATACATTGTGTTTATTACGTCTATATACAGACACAATAAAGAGGGCGCCATGGAGGTATTATACATGCACTTATTTCATTAAGAATGTATGCAGAAGGGGTTGAAATCGTGAACCAAACATTAGGTCGACACGAACATGTTGACCTATCGTAATTGTCGACCTAATGTACATTTTTAGACGAAGGAATGTCGACCAAAGGTAGGATCCAGGTAAATATATATATATATATATATATGTATATATATCCGTATATTATGCTTATATTGGTAAGCATTTTAAGGTGTGTAAAAATTTCGAATTAATAGGTATCGAAAAGCTACGTAACAATAATAAGAAAACTAGGGAGGAGGTTGAATTGAAATGGATTTACCGGTTGAATACTCTTGCCCCTATAGGTCTTAACGTAAAAGATGTAAGCCTCAATAGAGCATTGCCTAATAGCTAGTACTTTTTCCATTACTGTTATTTCTTAGCACATGAGCAAGGGGAGTGTATCTCCCCGAAACGTAGTGCGTTTTTAACATCTGAGCTTTGCCGTTTTAAAACTTTTAAGTTTTGAACTCTTTACCGTTTTTAATATCTTGTTGCCTCAGAAGATTTGACACGATCTATGTCTTCAGTATTTTATTAAAATTTCAGATCGTTTTAACAGTATGCCGTGTGTCTTGTGCATGTTTCTTGTTATCGTTTATATATATATATATATATATATAAATATATATATATATATATATATATATATATATATATATATATATATATATATATATATATATACATACATATATATACATATAGAAACACACACACACACATATATATATATATATATATAAACATTTATCACAGAGCGTGCAAAATAAATGCTAGCAGCCCAACTTTCATCTTCATCTGACGTTCCTTGTTCGAAATGCTGCGGAGCACTGTGGAAGTGTGTAAGTCGAAAAGAGGAAGTAAAAAGTGCTAAAAAGTGCCTGATTCAAATTGGGTCATTCTGTGGACTTCAGATTAAGGTGACACACCTTAAGTGGACACGTTTTTATGTGAAGCCAACATTATATCTCAAATACAACATGGGACTTAAAAGCAGCCTCACTGGAGTACTGTAGACATGCCATAGTGGTACTAAACACCATGCAGTATCACTCTTACATGCCTGAATGGTGCATAATACATCCACCATAGTACCATAATCATATGTCCACCAAAGTACCCATTTTAAAGCATGTCCACCTTAGCCCGCATTTAGCAGTATATATATATATATATATATATATATATATATATATATATATATATATATATATATATATATATATATATATATATATATATATATATATATATATATATATATATGTATATATATATATATATATTTATATGTTTTTGTCTATTTTTTTCTTTATTCCGACCATGTTCGTTTTTAACGTGTACTTTTTTTTATCAAGGATCCTCTTTTTCTTTTTTAGTTTTGTATTTCATCCTGCGCACTCATGCTTTCTGACAATCACTTTCGTCAGGTTCTGTTTTTACACTGATCGCTTCGGGCTTGATGTTTGTCGTGTCCAATTGTTACTGTTAGTTGTTCAGTTTGGCTTTTGCCACCTGAAAATACCCGAAATATACCCGAAACTTCGCGGAGTTTTCCGCAAACTTTTAAGCACTTTTTACTGCCTCTTTTCGACCTACACATTTCCACAGTGCTCCGCAGCATTTCGACCTTATATATAAATATATATATATATATATTATATGTAATATATATAATATATGTATATATATATATATATATATATTAAATATAATATATATAGAGAGAGAGGGCGATTGAGGGATACTTAACAGCCGGGAAATATATCTCAATAGGCGAGATGTGTGTAGGCACATAGGCGGGATCCATGACAAGTAAGCATTTTCTAGAACTTCGTCTGCGTGACACCATTGCATGCCCGTAGCCAGGATTGTGTCAATTGGGGTGGGGGTGGGAGGGGGGTTGGGCACGATATGAGGGGAAAAACTAAGAATAGAGAGAAAAATCCGCCCTTTTGGGTGTTTTTTGCATTGCAAGGTTGGGTCATGGGGGGACGGTTAACCCCCCAAACCCTGGCCGTAGCTTTGCCACTGCAAAATTGGATTCTTGCTTCTTGCTTGGTTGGATGTAAACGCCTGATCCCCTCACCACCAAAAGGACCAATTTTCCTTACCTAGTCAAAGAAGCCCCTCTCCCGCTACTGTCTAAAATTCATCCTCATCCAGACACAATCTCAGTTTATTGCTTCAGGGTGAGTATACAAGACAAGAACCCAATTTGTAGACTAAGACTGTTCATATTGTGTTTTTGTACTTTAGTCGGACAAACCATTTTCAGACTCGGATTCGACGTCTGCTACCAAAATACCACATGTGAAGAGAGACTCACCGTATTAGTACCAGGTCCATCTGGAAAGAACGGGGAACGTGGAGATACCGGCGAAAATGGTCAAAGAGGGCAAAACGGCGACAAAGGCTCAGCCGGACCACATGGACCCCCTGGTGAAAGGGGGGCTGTTGGCAAGAAAGGAGAAGAAGGAAATCCTGGGTTACGTGGTATGAAAGGAGAAAATGGATCTGGAGGGATGAGAGGTCATACTGGACGCAAAGGGACTAAAGGTAATACATACTTCTATATTATGAAGGTAAAATGTGACCCGTTTTACATTTTTTGTTAATTTAGACGAAATTTCACTTAACTTACCTAGCATCCTTGTTTTATAATTGACCTAACTTGTGCCAATTGCCCGAGCCGCTTTGACCATTGGGTTTAATTCATGCGTATAACAATACGATCCTTGATTTGGGAAATGACAATGAATATCCCTTCCCGCTATTAGGAATAAGGTCACTTGTTAGTCTCCATGTTTTTCCTATGGTAGCACAACTCATGCGAAATAGTGGGTTAGAAGATACAATTTATGTAAAATCATCGTACGAAAAATGAATTTCAGAATTCCTTGTATTTCAAAAGCCTCTAGCAGCAACGTTGCTAATTGTGTCTTCTTAGACTAAGCATGGTCAGATTTTTGAGAGTTTATGTCACACTACGGGTTATTTGAGAGACAACGGAAGAGGCGTTCACTTAAACGCCTCTTTGTGGGCTAATTGTATGATAAAAGGCAACAAAATAAGCGGTGAAGGTTACAAACTTTAATCGGTATCTTACTTCTGTTCCCAAAAGGACAAAAGGGAGATCCCGGCAGAGAAGAAGAAACCCAAAGCAAAGCAGTCTACACTAGATGGGGGAGAAGAAATTGCCCAGAAACAGCCCAGCTCTTATATGAAGGTAAGTTATGTGTCTTCTAATTGAAGTCCCATCGGCTTCATTTCTCATATTGTCATATCCGTATTGTCGGTGTCAAGATCCCAATACTCATTTAGTGATTAAGACTTCTGACACATTTTATTATTTACTAAGTAGTACTTGTCGAAGTCTTAATTTCCCACCCATCCACAGTTAACTTAACTTACTTTGAAGCAAAAGCTAAATACCACAATTTTCCTATTATTTCTATTTAGAGTATCTTTAATTATAATTTATAACTTCAATACTGTGTATTCAATGTAAAACAAGCAGTTACTCCTAGAAAATTTCACTTTTTGAGGATAAAAATTGTTGTCACATGACTCTCAACAGCCAATCATATAACAGGATAATCTACTACACAATTTAAAGTTGGGGTAACTGCTCTTGCCCTGTAAGTCGCCGCTATGATGTGTTTGAACTTTTACTCTACGGAGTTATAAGTACCAGGACAAACAAATCCTTTTGAAAGAGTAGTGCCATCTATTGCGCAAAAGATTTATGACAGCAAATTTTCATATTTTCATTTCTTTCTTCCGTTTCTTTCAAATTACGTGATTTTCAGGCTATGCAACTGGGGCTGCCTATAATCACAAAGGAGGAGGCACAGGCTACCTCTGTCTTCCACGTGACCCACAGTTTAATCAGTATCGTTATGGGGTCGACACTTGGCGAGCTTATCTCTTTGGATCGGAATATGAAGAGAACAATTTTCCGCCTCTTGCCGGTAAGGATGACGGAGATGTACCGTGTGCTGTTTGCATTGTCACTGATCGCAGTACTGTACTTATGCAACCAGCTCGTACGGAATGTCCAGAAGGATGGACTCGGGAATACTTTGGTTATCTAATGGCATCGTCCCACATCTATTATCGGTCAGAGTGGACGTGTGTCGATGGTAACGCAACTGTCCTCTCATCGCAATCGCTAGCCAACTCTGACGGAGCTTTGTTCTATCCGACGGAGGTTTGCTGTGGAAATGCTCAAACTGGACTTCCATGTAACATTTACCCAAACGGTTATGAACTTACGTGTTCTGTATGTTCACGTTAGCGTTGAAAGCATTCCTGTCCTCCGGGCATTTATTAAGTTGTCCGCATTTGTGTCAGCCGTGATATATGTTCCGCTTCAAGGTATTTCCCCCTTTTCAGATGGCTTCGATGTGATTCATACATGTGTATGCAGTGACATTTTCTCATCCAGATGCCCCTTCTCGAAATAACGATAAAAAAGGACAAAACTTTTCGAGAATATTTTCTACGTACGAAAAGAAATTGAACTTAACATTCTATCTGCTTCTTACACCGAACACTCTTTTCGCTAGAGTAGCTGTAGTATACTTTTTCATATACCCTATCTAATCTGATAAGAACAGCTGAACAATTAACTCGATTTTAAATTGCTTTTGAATTTGCCTCTTTAAACTTTACAAAGCTCTCTAGATTTATTAGACAGTTAAAACCACCGTGGGTCCCTGTTTTTATCAGCAAAAGTCTGTTCAGAATTGAGACCTTTAAGTATGTTTTATCGGTTTTTTCGTGATTAATTATGTATTTCCATTTATTTACTTACTGGTCAAACCAGACGTTTGATGTGTGATATAGCCTGTATTTAAACCATGAGATGGTGGGTTTTCAAACAACAAAAGAATAGGAAACTAATTGACTCACACCCTGTGAGTCTTGATGGACATAAATGCTTGGCAACATGTAGGTGAAGAGTGGAAGTACGGAACTCTCTCTCCCCGGGGCGATGACTGTTTGCCAACCCCAGGGTACAATCTCTCCCCCGAATTAGGCACCAAAGCCTGCCCGATTCGGCAAGGTTTTGGCTTTAGTCAATGGGGGTGCATTCCCTTTCCTCCTGTTCCCCACAAACATATCTTCAAATCTTGAATGTAGGCTACATACTTGATTGATATTTTTTTTAAATAATGAACATGTGCTTAAAAAATGATGTTTCTGGAGTTTCCATTATTTTGTTGTTTTTATCGTAATGGGACAGTGGCCGCAACAGATATATCCCGTGGGAGTCAGCGTTATAGGACGGTAGCCCCCAGATCGTACATCTGGGTTGTGGATTGGGAGCGGCAACAATGTTCCAACCAAAGAGTATTTACTCTTAGGTCCCAACTACCGGTCGAATAGTCATACTCCAGTATAACCTACTTCATTCTCCAGCACTCCCTCTTGAACAGTGTGCATCCCCTCTCCTTGTAGTTTGTGAAAACACCAATCTAGTCCCGTTTCTCACATATTCGCCTTTTTTAGGATCCATCATAACGTTGTAAGGCATAGTGAGGAATCGGCTGTACCTTGTTTTTATTGTAGCTAAAAGGACATACCTTCTTTTACAAGACAGCTAACAGATATCACGACAAATAAATTCGTATAAATTTGGTCCTTAGAGGCAGTAATTCGTCTCCCTAGACAGTTCCAATCCTGAAAACCTACTTACTTTTACCCTATTCCACAACTGCCAAAAATACTCATCCTCATCCAGACACAGTGTATTGTTTCAAGACATACCCTTGTGAATCTCATCCAGACATAGTGTATTGTTTCAAGACATACCCTTGTGAATATGAAAGACCAATGCGTAATCAGAAATCTCGCAGTACATGCTTTGAATTTGATGTCACTCAAGGAGCTATGCCAATGGAAGATTTCTGTCGACTGCTCAGATTGAAGTTTAAGGTGACAAATAACTTCCTTAAAATACGATTCAAGAGTCCCATTTACAGGTTTAAGAAAGACAACACGACATGTTTGCCCCAGTCGTCCTTTACACAATTATTTCAAATTGCAGTATGTTTTCTTTCATTTTAGAATAAACTTTATTTTCTGCATTGATCTCAAAATAGATAATGTGTAGATACGACTGGTGATAATTTTTCTTTCGTACTATCGGCATGCACCGATATGGAGAAGCGTGGTCGTCTTTCAGCACCAGTAATAAATGATCTCGATCTGTTAGGTTAGTGCCATGTATTGCAATATATACAGCTGGATTCAAATATTGACCACCTCAATTTTGAGTCGTTTTTTCTTCACCCTTTCATCTCTGTGAAAGCTGATTAAAATCTAGCAACTATCTATATTAGCATATGGCAGCTATCTTGAATAGCAAAGTTATTTCAGACAAACTCATGGATAGGGCCGGGCCACTGGTAATGAAAAAATAAGCATTGAATCATCATCTTCAGAGAATCGTATTAGCCGCTTGAAGTACTAATGAGTATCACAAAATGTACCTTGATTCATGGTCTTGGCAAACACCTTTGAATAGGTTAAGTTAGATGGAGTTTTACGGCCCAATTTCCAGCCAATTGGTTCAAATTGAGCCGGCCACGTCCTTTTCCAGCCAAGTGTGTAGGAGAGACTGAAGGCAATATGCTGGTCGTAAGATTACATCGAAGGGGTGTTTCAATTAAAGGGAAATTGAAACATGACATGAGTTTTAACTTGTGAAAGAGGAACCAAAACTTCACAGTGTTTTGAAACTTAGATTCAAATCGGACACGTGTCTCTCGATTTTATCACCCACTTGATTTGTCTTTCAAAGCTTGTTTCAGGTCAGTTTCAGTTTATGCTCTTTTCATCTTCCAAAGAGGTACTAAGGGCTAATGATAATCATTGCATTAACACGTATTTACGTATAATTTCAAATAACAATGAACAACAAAAGATAAAAGATGTTGAAAAAATAAATAAAAAAATACATATAAAAATAATAGAAAAATAGTAATAGTAAATAATATTTCAAATTAATGTAGGTCCTTACCTAAGACTTAAATGCTATCTTTAGCTTTCCACAGAATAAACTCAACTTCGCTAGTGTTTTCTTACATTTAATTTCAAATTATTGCTCCATCTTTAAAGTGTTTGGATTCTTTCTATAATCAGATTAAATATACAATTCTCTAATGTTATCAAATGCACAACACTCAAATAAATAATGGAATACGTCCCCATTAGGTTCTCTAGTGCATATTGTACAAATTCTATCCGGCATTTCAATTTTTTTTCAAATCTACCGGTTACTATTGAAGTCGTAATGTTGCTACAGCGAAGTTTACAAAAAATCAATCCCCTTGTGTTAAGTGTGTTAAGTATTTTCAAATATTTTTCAAATTCTAACTTTTTCTTAAAGATTCTATAGATAAATCATTGACTGTTTGTATTTACCTCTCACAACCACTCTTGCTCATAGATATCACCAACCCTCTTTTTCATTACACGTTTAATATACGAAACTGGAAACATTGTACTTATCGAGTAAAAACTTGGAGGATTCGTAAGTGCGGTGTTCCAAATATATTATCAGCCTGTCTTATTTTAAACTGTATGCACCTTTAGGATCCATGGCGATGAGTAAATTTTTTTATCATGTAAAGTTCTCAGAAGTTTATACATCATCCACTAAAGTTTATGTCCAGCACCTTTGACTAGCTTCCCCCAACAAAGACCGTTCTAACGTCAACTACGTTAATTAACTTATGCCTTCCTAGCTCCCTATAGACCATACAATTGGGTGTGTACTTATTCACATTAACAATGTTTTTAAGAAACTTAAGTGGAAATTACGCCATTATTTTTAAATTTTCAAACCCCCATACTCCGCACTCGCACAGTAAAACAGGTAAAACTAGTTGATCAAACAACTGATGAGATTACATGACTTGGCAAGGAGACTATACAATGCCCTCTGAGCCTGGCTTACTTGCAGCGCTTTGCTCTTAGTTATTTTACTATTAAAATTGAATTGGATACCTAAGACTAGTAACAATACCACTTCAAGAATTTATCCCCAAAATAAAAAAGGGTTTTTCCCTTAATTTACCCCTGGAAAATACAACTACTTTTGCCTTAATTATATTAACGATAGGGCCCAAATATCACAATACATTTTAACACCATTCAATGCTAAATGTATGTCTTTTGCACTCTCAGCTAGGACTACAGTATCATCAGCGTAGAGCAGAGTAAATAACCTGAGAAAAACCTCAACGTCATCATCACTTAAATGTTCTTTAAAAGACTGGCTTAATCCATTTAGACCATTATAGTAACGATCAATAAACATTTCAAAGTCATTCAAAAGATAGCCAATCGCACTGGCGATGAATTCCCCCCTGCCTAACTTCCAAATTACAATAAATAAAAAGGTCGGATTTTTGCCCCATATTTTCTACTTATGATTAATAATCTCTGCACATGAAATGAATTACATTTAGAACCCTCCCATTAATGCTGTTAGCAATTACCTTAGACCACAGAAAAGTCCTATTTATCAAATCGAATACTTTCTTATAATCGACGAAGGCACAAAATAGACGTCTCCGTTTACTCAAATAAATATCTATGACTGAAAATAATACAAAAATATGATCTAATGTAGAATGGTTTACTCTAAAACCCGTCTGCTCATCACCCAAAGACCCAGAATTATCTAAATAATTCTTAATACTTTCATTTAAAATAGCAGCGAAATAGTTTCCCTAAACAACTTAAAAATTGATTCCACGATAACTATCGACGTCGTTAGGTGACCCTTTTCCTTTATAAAATGGTTAAATTAAACCGATTGTACACTCCGGTGGCACCACAGTAGATGTCAATACAACTTTTAAAAGTTTTGTTATCAGTTTCACAATTAGATTGTACTTGAAAAATTTATTAAGAAGTTTATTAACTCCAGGGGACTTCCCACTCTTAAGTTCATGTATTTGCAGAGTCACCTCTTCAAATGTTACATCACCATTCAGGTATTCATTTACAGATGGCACAACATTTAAACCCTGAGATACATTTGAATGCTCAAAATCCCCCATTCCATTGAAAGATGCATGAAATGAATTCTAAAACCAACAGAGGTTGTATCATTTCCTCACAGCTTCTTTCCCTTCGTTTTTTCAGACTGTTGAGTTGAATAGGACCGCCTTGTGGGGAATGCAAATTTTATTAAGTTCTCATACCACTTATGCAATTGCATTCTAATAATATGAATTTCTCAGGAGAAAATTGGTTGCAAAGGTTAAAGAAAAACATAAGACTGTGCATTAATGAGAGGAGATGACGTCATATGTACTGGCTTTAAGTTCGCATTGTTGAAAATGTGACAAATCTTCCTGCATATATTGAGAACAACACATCGGATTTAAATGTTTTCACTCGGTGAAGTGCTTCGAATAAGTACCCGTCTAACATACCAAAACGTCATGTGACCTTAAACCCTTCTTTTAAAGTTTACTTCAGGTACTGGGTGTTATTAAGCAGGGAGCTGTTAGAAAGGAGAATCAACTTTATGTAGACTCTTTGGGGCACTGTTTGTTACGGACAATTTTCTTCTCAAAATTCATATCGCAATGCCTTTATCAACTAGTATCAACGATATATTGTCGAAATACCAATGAAAAAACACACCAACCATATCTTCCTTAAATTTTGGCTCCAGAAGGAATTCAAATCTATGAAATTTTTCCACTTTGTTTGTTTCTGGTCACAATCAATGTCAATTCTCTTAATTTCGTTTGAGAATTTTATCACAAAGAAAATTTCGGATATGTTTAAAATTTTTCCGAAATGTGTCAAAGTTGGAAAAGACCATGTAGGCTTTAACAATGCTCATCAAACGACGTTAGAATCTTGCTATAGGAATACGAGGGGATTACTTTATTTAAACTATCAGCACCAGTCGTTCGGGTTAAGGTTTTGATTAGAGATGAAAACCTGTTCATCACAAACCTTATATCTTAGTAGGTTTTTACAAAGGAAATTGTAGTAGAATGGATTGGGTGTGAATGGGTCGAATCATCTTCAGTAAGGCAGTACCTATAACAATAGGAAAACTGAGAGACCTGCCAATCAACTTTGATGCGTAAATAGAACTATGTTCTCAAGTTCCAGCTCGACAGATACAACTGTGGTGTCTCCTTCCCAACAGCTCCCAGGTATGAAGTGACCTTTAACTTCATACCTGAAGTGAATTTTGTGAAATATGTTGGGACCAGTGCCATGTGTGTTTAGTTGAGTGCACCTATCTGGATGGTACCAAAAGTATCATTACGTACATACCCAGCGTAAAGATTCAAAATCTGCCCACTACCCATTTCTCTTTGATTTTTTTCTTCACTGCCCCTTGCGTATCAGTCGACTTAAAGGGAAATATGCTCCAACATAGCATTTACAGTTAAATAACTCTAGTCATTTTCAAATCATTCGGTCTGAACAATAAACCCCAGCAATAGCTTCATCTCCTCAAAATATTATGCACAAGAAAAATTACGGAAGTTGCATCTTTTGAAATGTTGGAAGTTTAGGAAAAAATTATTCTTGAGCAACAAACAACTCAATATTTATCCTTTGGGGAAACTTAGTGCTTGAAAAGAAGGCTATCATACTGCCCTCTTTATAATTATTTATCGCGTTTTGCCAAAAAGCATTGGTTTTAAAAGGATGAAATTTCCTTGTAAAACAAACGCAAAATTTCCCTTTAAGGGTCATCGGGCATGACATATACTAGAATATTAACCAATGGGAGCAAAATGACCCCATTTATGTCGTCGCTACTCTCCACATTGAGGTATTCTCCACAAAGTTGTAAAGTTAACCCTTTACCGTTTTTGGGGTCCTTTTGGACCCATACCGAGAGCGCGGCTGTCACCCATCTTTACTGTTTCACGCGGAGCTCGAAACTGCGAGTAGCTACCCGAGAAGTTGGCCACAACAACGAGAGGGACAATAGTTTAAGGTCACGGGGTCAATAACCTACGGAAGCTGATGAGGGGCGTGCTACGTCCGCTTTTCTGCCCACTCCCGAGGCGCGCAAATATGCCCCGATTGGAGCACAACGGTAAAGGGTAACCACCAACGTTTTATCAGCGACCACATTCAGTAACGTGCAGTGTCGATAATGAGTCCGTGTACATAAATTTAAATCTTTTGGTGTCGCTGCGTTTTATCGAAATATTCTTTTACATGTCTGATCAACCTAGTGTTTCCCTCTATACTATAGATCTTATTTTAGAGATGGGGTGGGAGGATGAGGACTCTCACCTTCGATTATACTTGCAGCGCTTACTGCAAGGCAGAATTCTTAACCGTCACGGTTTAAACAGACATTTTAGCATCTACTGGAATTTTCCTTCACAATTTGTTAGGTGAGTTCTACTTTTAATTCGGTAATGGTAGAAATTTTAAACTTAAACTGTTCTTTGAAATTTATCCAAGAAAGTTACAAGTCAAAGAGAGCCAAAAAGAACATAGGTCCGTCTTTCCAAGAAAAAGAAGGGAATAGCTGTAATAGATAAAGTAAAAGGGCAAGTTGTTTGTTAATATGTCCTCAGTGTTTCAAAATAGCGAATGACATTATTAATTTGCCTTGCGTTTATGGTATTTAGAAAGAATATAAAGCTATTTGGGAAGTCTTCGGAGGTATTGATATCACTCAAATAGCTACTATCTTACGGTACTGTTTCCTACAACTATAAACACTTCAGGATTTCACAAGCAATTGGGAACGTAATTTTATATTCCAAATATGACCTTTTAGTACTTTCCGCTTAAAATGAAAAACACTCTACAGTTACATATTATACAAAAACACTGCAACCATAAACCCACATTTACGTAAGCTTTCATCCGTCTTGTCTTAAAAATAAAAAAAAAAATAATATCTGAAATTTGATGACCTGTGTTTCTGCATAACGCTACTGATATTAGGATGGCTGTTGTGATAACAGTTACCGTAGTCAGTATATGACGATTTAAAAATATCGCTAGTTCCTTTTTTTTCTTCTCACATCAAACATGGACGTCCTCTTTACATTCACTATTCTTTCTACCCTGTGGAAGATATCTGATTCTAGTTTAAGTGAAAAACTCATCGAAAATCAAGAGAAAAACAGACATCCCGATGAAGAGATTTCTTCACTGACCGGAAATGACGTAACAGCGTTAATGCAGGAGTTAACGGTGAGTCGAATTTAAACAGTGTGGCAGATATGTATAGCATAAGTTTTATCCACGGGATTGTGGATTCCTTCACTATAAAGACGTGGAAGAGGGGTGTTGTTTGTTGAGGATCATTGTCGCATTGTACAAGCTTAACGATTGATCGACCTGTTGGGCGAAAGGGTCAAAACCGCAAATACACAAGGCGGATAAACAGTGAAAAATACATAAGGTTATATTTCCCCTTTTGGTTTTGAGCAATGATGTCCATAAGACTTTTGTTTAACTGGTATATGTACGTAGGTTTGTGTGCAATGAAGTTATTGCTAAAACATTATGTGGGGACTCGGACTTTCGTATAGACTTACCCATTCCTATACAAACCAGTGTGTGGTACGTAAAGACGAAACGGTTTTTATGCAATGAAATGCATGGCATTGGCAGAAGTGGCAGCCTATCTCTTAATTTCGTCCTCTGTATCCTTCAACAATTATCACCCTTCTGTTATTTTTTTCTAGAGAAAATTTCACTCCAAACGACAAATTTAAAAAACGCTATCGATTTCATAGTAGGAAAGTGTAATTATACGTTTCGACGAATTTTACTTATGAATTTTACCAAGGTTATTTCAAACACTGTATTTATTTGGTTCTATGACTGATGTATGGTTTGTTGTCCTTGAACAGAAAATGTTACAAGAAATTCAAGATCGTGATAAAGAGACTCGTGAAATGGTGGAAGAGTTGGTAGGGAAGAACACCTCGAGGGAAAAAAGAAGTGGAGGACCACCATGCCGTAGAGATGTATGTAAACCGAGACCAACTATTGCCTCTACCACAACAAGCTATCATACCGAAAGACAGAACGGATCTTCTGCTGCAACAAGTAATGAAAGCAATGTTATTTCCGGAAACCTAACTACGTATGCGTCAACAACATCGATACCAACTACAAGAATACCGACTACGGCAGAGTTATCGATGGAGACCACATGGGATACACCTACGAAGAGTGTCACACCTACGTTCAATGATCATGTTAGTACCGATGCGATGGAAACTACATCTACGGATTTTAGTACTGCTCAGGGTACAACTGCATCTGACGAACCAAGTACTAACGCAGTAGATACAACTCAGATCGCTATTCTAGCTCCTACTCCCCCACCAGGTAGGAAACGCAGTGATTTGATGAATTGCTAATATGGCGTACGTATGGGTAGACATTCAAGTGCCGATGCCTTAGTTCAGTAACGTCTATCCTTACTCGAACGTGGGTGAGGGGGTATGAGCTTTACTGTGTCAAAAATTGAAAGTCAATGGGTGTATATCCAAAACGTAGGCCGCTTGTCCCCTGTTCAACAAGATTGGCGTCCATGACCCTGTGTGTACCACATAGACAGACTTTGCACATGTTGTTGCAATTGGAAGGAAGATTTTTAAAACAGTTATGAGATTTGGAATCGTAGCCGCCAATGTATATAAGGGATTTAATTGTTATCCAAAGCTCATAACAAAACCCATTTTGCCCACAACTATTTCACGTGGAACCCATATAAAGTTATGCCAGTATGGTACAGTTGGATTCATCCACCGGAACCAACGAAAACATGCTCAAGACTCACCTGCAAGCCTTTTTTGGAAAACAATAGCATCACCAAGTGTATTGAAAACATGAACGAAATCTTACTTACATTTATGTCTTAAACAAATATCTTTCATAATATCCCAAACTAGAGTATTCGTACTCAACCCTTAACCGTTGTGCTCCAATCGGGACATATTTGCGCGCCTCGGGAGTGGGCGGAAAAGAGGACGTAGCACGCCCCGCATCAGCTTCCGTAGGCTATTGACCCCGTGACCTTAAACTATTGTCTCTTTCGTTGTTGTGACCGAATTTTCGGGTAGCTACTCGCAGTTTCGAGCTCCGCGTGAAACAGTAAAGATGGGTGACAGCCGCGCTCTCCGTATGGGTCCAAAAGGACCCAAACAACGGTAAAGGGTTAAGGTAGACTAGGCCGAATGAAGTAGATATTCTGAATGAATCGAATTACTCAGAAACAAAAGTATGATGACATGAATTGAACAAAACCACTTGTTAATATTAAAAAGGAGGTACTAATTTAATTAAGGTTGGCTGCCTTTTCCATTTTAAATCCCCCAAAACAAACCTCAAGGGGAAAAAAGAACATTAAACAACCGCCCTCACACAGCACATATATTCTTAATTCTTATCACCTAATTATCTGGCTTCCTGCTGAATGTGGGAAAGATTGATAAAATAAGTCATGCACGTTTTAATATTACGAGCAACAGATTATTTGTTTTTTCATAGAAGGACAAATCTCAACTTTTGGTTATATCACGTATCGAAAGATAGGGAGAGTTCATTCAAAGGAAAAGAAAAGGTCAAAGTTGTAAAATTTGAAAACTTGTAAGAGTATAAACGCAGTCTACAGAAGAGATATTGTAGAGGCCTACTCCAGAAAAGCCAAATGTCTAGTATACATAATAAGAACATAATATTCTCAGACTGTACAACGCATTAGCATGCGAATAACGTTATGATTTGCATACTGTTTAAACAGAAAGAGAAATCGAGATTCCATTTGTTACAAACAACGGTGAATGCTTCAACGAACAATGCCCACAAAAACCCTTCGTTTATGTACCAGGAAGAACTGGAAAGCACGGTGCTCCAGGTGAAAGAGGCCATCGTGGTGTTAGAGGTCCCAAGGGAGAACAAGGAGACCAAGGTGTACCAGGTGAAGCTGGGCAAAGTGGACCCAATGGTCCAAAAGGGAATACAGGAGATCCGGGTGTACCTGGAATGAAAGGCGGTCGTGGTGTTGATGGACCAAGAGGGATCCATGGATTGAAAGGTGGTCAAGGTAGTGTTTTGAGCAGCGTTATGTAGAGAAGAGCATTGGCTTCTTGTCAACCGGCCAGCGTTTAGATTAGAAGACTAGAAACAGTTCAGAATAACTTACATTTTTAAAAAGGAAGTGCGGGGATCTGGATTTTTTTAAAGTGAAATATCAGTCAAAGCCCTGAAAATGTATACCAATGTTCATAAAGGTTTTTATCGTTTTGCATTCTAAAATGTGTGCATGAGGGCATTGTGAAGGGAAGAAACTTGTCACTTAAATCGATTTCGGATTTTGAAATTTTCTTAAAAATGAATAACTTGTCAAGAATAACAGATGATGCTTTGTCTTATCATTTTTTCAGGGGAAAAGGGTGAACAGGGAGAGGGAACCATGGCGACAAGCAGAGCAATCTACACAAGATGGGGAGCCAGAGATTGCTCAACGACAGCCGAACTTCTTTATGAAGGCAAGTGAAGATGCTATGAGGTTACATTTAATTTCACGTCCTAGTATCTGACTCTAAACAGTCTTTGAAAATGAAAATAGTAACTATTCAATTATTGAAAACGCAATGGAAGAAATCCTGCAGATGCACTACATTACACAAACATGCCTTTAAAAAGTTTCGTAAGGCCTTCAATTCCAATCAGCAATCAGAAGTCATTACACTTAATTTACTTCAACTGGTCAAATAACCACCACTTGGTACCACGACAAGCTGTGCCGTGTTGAAGCGTTGTCAGTTGCAGCTCGAATGTCATGTGTAAGTCTTAAACAATAGATCAGCTGTTCAGTGTTGGGACGTTGAAAAATAGCGTTACAGTGTGGTTTTTTTTGTAAGATAGCATGAAGATTTTGCTGGTAATAAATAGCCTGAATAGACAAACTGCAAACACCCGTGTTGTAGGTAGGACAAATCGGGTGATCCCCTACAAATCTTTTCAAAGAATGTACATATCATGTAAAGATTATACCGTTGGAGTATGCAGATGTTAGAATTATGTCATGATTGGTAAGCGATATTCTGAGATGATAATCTAGTGTTTAGTCATCAATTCGTTTCAGCCACTTGCAACAACCTGTTGTGTAACTGTCGAAGAACACATTTGTTAAATTTAATGGTGTTCACAGTTTCCTTTAAAAATAATTTCATTCTTGGGAAGGCGTCCTACGAAATCGATTGTTGCAACAGTTTGTCATGTTGTAGTATGTACATTTCAGTTTGTTAACTTGTGGGTTCTGAAATCTTGCTAGCTTCGGAATATCAATGACACACGATGAAACTGCCCTTAAGAAAATATATCACAATAGTTAGGGCTTTTTGGAAGACTTCTGTGGAACTCTTAAACTCTTATACATGACAAGCTTCAATCACTTTCTCCGCCAGGCTACGCTGCCGGGGCTGCTTATAATCAGAAAGGAGGAGGCACAAGCTATCTCTGTCTCCCACGTAACCCACAGTTTAATCAGTATCGTAATGGGGTCGACACTTGGCGAGCTTATCTCTTTGGATCGGAATATGAAGAGAACAATTTTCCGCCTCTTGCCGGTAAGGATGACGGAGATGTACCGTGTGCTGTTTGCATTGCCACTGATCGCAGTACTGTACTTATGCAACCAGCTCGTACGGAATGTCCAGAAGGATGGACTCGAGAATACTTCGGTTATCTAATGGCATCGGCCCACATCTATTATCGATCAGAGTGGACGTGTGTCGATGGTAACGCAACTGTCCTATCGTCGCAATCGTTGGCCAACTCTGACGGAGCTTTGTTTTATCCGACGGAGGTATGCTGTGGAAATGCTCAAACTGGACTTCCATGTAACATTTACCCAAACGGTTATGAACTTACGTGCTCTGTGTGCTCTCGTTAAGTATGGTATCTGCATGTGCAGTCTTTGAAACGGCAAAGAATAATATGCAATTTCAATTTAAACTTATTTTGGTGTAGAACACTGCCCTTTTTCATAATTAAAGTGCCACAAGCATCACATTATACGAGTATTTTGCTTACCTTTGTGAGCAGACGGAAACTGAGTATCAGTTTGAAGAAACAAAACGCTAAAACGGTTAAACACACAAACAGACACGCTTGTACGTAATATGCATACCGTCAGTAGGACCATCTACAAAAGAAAATCCTCTCCAGTGCCCTGGCTCAGAATGTCAGACACAGTGGAGTAGCTACGGGGGAGGCTGGGGGTCCCCCACTGAATCGCCCAGGCCCCAAGCAGCCACCCACTGGCGACCCTGGGCAAAAAAATATATTCTTGCTGGTCAATGATAATAATCAATCCGGGTTACCCGGCTGCTATGACATAGATACACTTGCGATATATCCACGCAGTCTGTAGGGTATTTTGCAATTGTGGCCCACCCTGAATTTCGGAATAAATTCAGGTAGACTGTGACAAGCTTCATATCTTCGAAATCTATTAACTTTTTACTCGTCGGGTTTCTGGATGGATAATTTTCTAGCAGATATGGAGTGGCTGAAATTGGCTACCTTGGTGTTGATTAAAGTGTGCCCCTAGCATTTGGCCTGCTTCTATCTCCTGTAGGTTTTTTCAATTCCTGGGGATGCACAAATTTGTTCCAAAATCAAACTTGGTGTGGTGGGTAGAATATTTGAGTCAAATATTGTTGGACAGTCGCAATAAAATTTTCATGAAAAACCAAGTCGAGATTAAAAAAAAAACCGCTTGGAGAGCCTGTGGCTTGAAGGAGCCAATTCATTCTTAGACCTGTTTTATAAATCTTGTGTAGCACAATACCGGAAATGGTCGATTATTTTAAAAGCTTCAAATCTTTTCCGAAAAAACAGAAAACGCTAAATTTAAAGTAAAATTTTCATGGAAAATAGCAAAGATCTGCAACGCATTTGGGTAGAATATAGAAAAAAAGTTTTTCATCGTCCCCACTTCATATGAACTGTAGTCTTGCAAAAATTGCCCGAAATGATCAAATATTCGGGAAAAGGTTAAAACAATGCTGGGACGTTCTCAATTGCCAAATTAATTCAACTGACAGACAGGAGGGTGTTCAGGTACCCAAAAGTTTACCTTCTGTCCTGCTCTAGAGCCAAATACGTGCGATGGTTATGAAAATCGGGTAATTTGTTTTTAGATACTTTAATGATTCAATGTTTTTAGATACTTTAATGATTCAATGTGAGAATGTCTTCCCCTAAGTCTGCTTGAAAATTCGTTTAAACACTTCTTTTAATGTTACCTCTTTTCAAAAATTATATCAGTCGGAAGTTCGGGCAGTCACACAATTTTAAAAATATATGTTGAATTTAGCCGAGAGTCTCAATACGGTGAAATATTGTTTTCAATTCCGTTTGGTAGTTTTCCCCCGAAAATATGCGGGACCATTTCATCCATTGGTAGTGATACATTTTATCTGATAATTTTCTAATCAAAAAGGGACTACTTAGATTCCCCTATAAGCTTGGAAAATGTCATTTTCAGCAGTCTCGGGGGTCCTTTTTTTCAAAATTTTCTGTTCGCTCCGCGCCAACCAGTAGTGACGCTCCACGTAGATAGTTTTCCCAGTAGAATTTTAGTTTCAAGTGAACATTCTTTGCAAACGTAACCTCGTAAAAGCGACTGCTTAGATCCCCAATAATTATAGGAAGTGACATTTTTGACTGTCTGAAGGGTCAGAGTTTTCAAAATTTCCTGTACGTTTCGCCTCAACTTATGGTGGTGCTCCACTTAGACGGCTTCATAGCAGAATTTAAGATCCCAACCAGTGTTGGCGATCCTCTTTGACTGTCTTACGGGCAGCATTATATTTTCGGGCAAAAATCTTCTTCCCCCAAACTGAAATGTTCCCCTACGCCTATGGAAAAGCCTTACTCAGGCGTGCACTGGAACAGCTGCTTGCAACATACGGCAGGATTCCGGATTTTCAATCCGAGGATACATAGTCCAGTGGAGTAATGAACTGAGCTAATCAGTATCTCAAAAGTGTGTTTGAATCTGAGAAAAATAACAATTTTTTCTCACCAGATTTAAAGGCAATTATACCTGGCAAATGACATTTCCAGCCATCTGGGAGTAGCAAAAATTCAAAATTTTCTTTGTACTGGTCATACAAGAAATTAAATTGCCTTTTCATCCGCTATTCCCAACACTACTTTTGTATTAAATTCGACAACTTTTGTAATAAATTTAGCACTGTTATAAAAAAAAATCAGATTCGCCCAACCTCTTTTATAATGAAAAACTTTTTCAACCACTTTTGTAATCGCCGGTCAACCACTTTTGTCAATGTATTAGGTTACGGCAGACGACGGCGCTCTTTTTGAAGAATTTGATTTTTTACATTACAAGCATGAAATCTGGTAATAGCATGAACTAAGGGCAAACACTTGGTTAGGACTAAGGATTTCGTAAATTTCTCCAGTTAGAGTAATGGCGCCATTTTAGAAAGGCTATTTGCTTCACCTGTATCTTGGTTCATTTCTGTGTATTAACTGTTGCTTTAGCCGTACAAACGAGTTCCACGTGAGTAAAAACTTTTCTGTAGGGACTATTTTCCTTAACTTTATATTATATACTATTTTGTCCGCTACAGCAGCACTTTTGCTTTGTTTGACATTTTCGTTGACATCAAATGGAACCAAAATGTTCCAAAACTTTAATTTTGTAATTTGGTCCAACACACTACCAGACATAAAGAAAAACTGAGACGTCACCCTTTGAAAGGATTATTTTTCTTTCTATCATAATACATGTAATTTCAACATTGGCTGCCATTTTGCTATTTTTGCCATCTTTGTAGGTAGACCTGGATCAAAGAAAAATATGTCTAGAAATAAACGTTGAATATTTAAAAAAAAAATATTCAAAATCACCGTATTTAAAAAGTGGTTGAGTATCAACTGCAAAAGTGGTTAAACAGATTCCTGTCACAAAAGAGGTTGCATAAATATGAATTTATTACAAATGTGGTGACCGATTAGATCACAAAAATGGTAGTTATTACAAACGTGGTTGTTACAGTGACAATGCGGTCGTGGATTTTGTTCAATCTGGAATGTACAGGTAATTATTCGCGTGTACGTTTGCGGATGCCAGCGGGTTAAACATGTTAGCATGCTGTCAACCACTTGTTCGTATAACGCCATTACTCAAGCACATGTTTTCAAGCCAGGGTACTTGAAAATTTGAAAGACAAATGATCAGTAATATTAGTCCATAAAATGTCTGTTTCTATCAAATTAGGTTTGTTTTTATTGATCAGCTGCATTGCAGCACGATATCAAAAGCATATTTTTATATCCTCGGAGAGTCAGTACTGCATATCTCACACGATGAAAGATACAATCCCCATTTACAAAGAAGGTACTATCTCAAAGACATTAAAGCAATCTTTCGACGTGAGCTCCTGAATCTCGACAGCTAAATCACTATAGTGTGGAACTTGAGAAATATATTGACATGATAGACCGTTCCATCAGGGAGCTCCCTTACAGCCCCATGGTTCCATTGAGCTCGTGACGAGTTGTGCGGTGAGAAGTGTTCCTTTGCAACTCGTGAGCGGTGGTGAACTGGTGAAGTGGTGCGGTGAACCGGGAATTTCTGGAGCAGCTCGAGTTTACAATGGCGGACGTAGCGAAGGACGATGAACAATCATGATACTGTACCTTCTTATTTGACCCCTCAACCTACCAAATGAAACCCAGTTGATGTAAGTTGTAAATACGATCAAAGATTTCATAATTCGGTGACTGATACTGTTTAATATTACTCACAGAGACTGCTTTGCCGATGATCGATCTGCCTGTTCGTCGAACAGTCTCATTTACGCATACGTCGAACGTACAGGGTACGTTTAATTGTTATGGTACAATAGTGTATAGCCATCCGTTTTTACTAATGCAACGCTTCTCACAACTCGTGAAGTCGTGTATGCAGTGAGCAGGGAGTTGCAAGTTCACGAGCTCAATGGAACGCCCTATAAGAAACTGTTCTCGACTGACGTCTGTGCGATATTCCAAACCTCTGTACTAGAGAAGGGCTGAAGGGACAGGGTGTACTCCTCCCCCTTTAAAAGTAAAGGATTATTTAAGGATCCTTAGACGTAACGTGGGAAAATTCTGGAAAATGGCAAATGAAACTATAGAGAAGAAACTGTAGAGATTTTGTGACATTTTGTCGCAGACAAAACAAATCCTAGTAACACTCCCATTTGTGATTTCATAAGACTTGGCCCTCAAGGGGCCCATTTAATTTTGCACTCAGGATTAAGGAGCCAAAATCGGCTATCCCACATGACTCATATGATCTATATGGAATAGTTTTGGGGTCCTTGCAAGCGACTTGTATGTGAGGAAATTATGTGTCAGCCCTAAAATATCCTCATGCATGTGGGCGAAATTAAATGGACCCAATTTGAATCTACCCTTACGGGACGAATGTAGGTTAGCTACCTGGGATAATGTCAGGTATGCACTTCTTACGTCCAGGAGGTAAGGTTTGCACTTTCACGTCAAGACATCTAACTGGGAGATTTGCCCCACCCCCTCCAAGCCTCATAATGCCTTTGGAAAAATAATAAAAAAAAAATAATGGGTGAGGGTTCTCTCTACAAAGTAAAATTAAAAAGTTTCTGTTGTGGGTGTAATTTGACTCTCCTTTGAGAAGCATTTTTGACTAGTCATTTAGAGAAATACCCGCACCGAGCAAAATTTCACTCAGCCGGAATTTCACTCGGCCGATTTATCCTAGATGTAAGAGTGCATGGTCATTACACAAAAGCATGTGCTCTTTACGTAAAAGTGGCATGAAGTCTAACAGTTCAAAAATATTTAAAAGACGCAAAATAAATGTTATTGGTCCAGATTTCGTTGTCATAACTTGTTACATCTGAGATATGTATTAAATGTCGACGTTTATTCACTTCAACCTAAATGGTCCATTGAGCGACAACTTGTGACATTCTTGTTGTATAGCTCACCCTTACGTACTTGGTTATTTTTTTAAATAAGTATGTTTACATGTAAATTATGTTCATATGACTTTGAATGCTTCCTACTTTGTTGCATACCATGTTTCATATCGAGGGCTTATAAAGTTATGTCACCTCAAAGCAGTGAGAACACGATTGCATTTTGGCCCAAAGGGCAGTGGTTTTCGGAAAACTAACTAAGAAATACAAAAACTGTAATTTTAAAAATACAACGACTTCACAAATTGTTAGGCATTCTACCATATTTAAGTATTTTTAGACGGGTACATGAGGTTATGCGAAGCCTTCGAAAGATAGGGTCAAAGTATGGATGGAAAGATATTTTAACTAAGGCGGTCCATTTTTTCTAACTTCGTTTTGCTTGCCTGTCTCCTTCTAAAAGAAACATTTTTCTTCGAAGTGTTAGGGAGAAGCAACTTTACCTTTTGTGGTTACGGATAGTGGCTTTCATATGACGTCATAATACTAAATGACACCCACGTTAGAGTGCATGGTTTTCCAGGGAAGATTGACTACGTAGCAGTTCACACTACTCGACACGCTTTTTCAATGGTTATGTACACACCCAAGTATACCACAGTGCACACTGTGCAGTGCGTTCAGCACAAAACCATGTGTACTTGGCATAGGGGTCCTCGTGGTGGAATCGTGACGTAATTGCACAGCCTATAAACTCTTAGATTGAATGGAAAATTTACTCAAAAAAAAAAAAGATTATGCCGAAAGACCACTCCTTGTTAGAGTGAATTTCACTAGGATTGAAGTGAAAATTCCCTCCAAAAAGGGCTATAACTCATTCCAAAATGTGAATTGTAACTCTCCTTGGAGTGATTTTCACTCAGTCTTGGGTGAAGTCGACTCTAACTTGAAGGGTCTATCGGCACACGCTCTTTCGTGTGAATTTCACTCTTTTAGTTTAAGATTATCAGGAGCGGATCTAAGGGGGGAGGGTTTTTACGGCCGTAGCTTTCCCCTTTTCGCCAACATCAACAATAAAACGGACCGGAAATTATCCGTGCAACTCCCTCGCACCCGTACTTTCTCTTAAGTCATCCCCCCCCCCCCTTTGGGATGTCTGAATCTGGCGCCTGACTGCCTGAGTATCGTGGTATTTGCGTTTCAGAACCTTTTGTGCCAACATAGTCCGAACAAGAGAAAGAAATATTGCTGCACACACAGGAAGCTTTGCAATTTTTCATGTCGAAAGCATCTGTTGTTCCAGTTAACACAGTTTACGTACGTTAAGCGTGTGGTCTACCAAAGCGCCCCATTCAATTTTAGGAAACAAACTTTGATTGTATTACAAAAATGACAATATTCAATTTAGACCATATTGCTTTTCAAATCAGTTTAAAGGGGATTTTATTCTCTTTCATTCTCCTTTCTAAGTAAAACGATGATGTCATGCAGAATTTTAAAAAACAAGATATTGAACCTGGATACATGAATATTAACCTGAAGTCTCGTAGGGAACTGTGGAAATTTTTTTCTCTCTCTTTTTTTTAAGTAAAGAAATGACAGTTCAAAAGTTGCTCCGCTGTTTCCCAGACTTATATTTCTGACAACGTCATACTGTATACTTTTCTGTACCTTCAAAGAAAATCATCTCGAAGTGATGGCAACTGAACGCCCAAAATAGTGAAAATTGAGCTCAAAGCGGAAACAGCTAGGAGTTTTTCAAATTGCATGTTTATTTCAGGAGCCTGAGATAACCTCTTTCGGGGGGAAATGGTTTTTCACATCTTCGGGGTAAAATATGGCTATGGGTGGCGCCATACTCAAAGTTCTCCCTTGATGCATTACGATCTTACTGCGCAAATTCAATGAACGTTCAATACACCTTGAAAAATACATCGACCTTAGGAAAGGAAGTTTTCGAATAGTTAGAAATTTTGTTGCTATGAGATAAAAAAAAAGCCGGATCTTGTTTGGTAATTTATTAATCAAATTTTGAGATATCGAGCAATTTCGACTCGTTCTGTGTCCTGAACTTAAATTATAAACTCGACACAGCCGCAAGATTTAGGCAATCTTTTCCTACAGAAAGCTGTGTAGGTTGCTCGTGCTTGCAATTGTGCTCATTAATACGTTGCTGAAAGTTTCTTGTGATTTCGGTCTGTGGTGGTGGCCAATTACCTTGTATGTGAATGCATCCATATTTATAAAACAAAACGACGACTGTGAAGAAGTACACACTAATTCCTCATGAATATTCATGTTGCAAAGTTCCCCCCATCGGGTGAATTCACATTTGCACCCGAAAACGGTTATCTCCAGAACTGATGAATATGAATTTAAAAGACAATGGTGTGGACAAGTGCGTTGAAATTTACAAGCCGCGTAAAATAGTCCCTTGCAATCCTCTGCTTTCTCATTTAAGTAAGTAGGAAGACTGTTTGGTTCATCGAGCAGAACAATTAATCTTTGTTCATTCTCTGCAGAATTTCAGCTGCATTAGGTAATTGATACTAACCCAGGCTCCGGGTGCAAAGGTCTGATTCGCCGGGTATTTGGTTAACAGAGTTCTAGTAGAGCAATTGTCTTCCAAATGCTTACCGATTTAATGTCAAGCCAAATTGTTGGTTTTGTTGACGATAATACAAAGGCTTGATATCCTTATAGATAAATTTTCATACAGGGAAGGACTTACTGGTTAACACTGGAAAGACTCAGTGCAAACATAACATGCTGTGCATAAACATATTAAGGATTGATTTGAATTAAAATATTCAATAACATTGTAGAATATCATACCACTGAACACTAAGAAAAATGGACGTTATGGCATTTAACTTTTTTGTTACTCCATTCCCTCCAAAAATGGTTATTCCTCAAATTTACTGACTTTTTTACTTGGTGGGTTGTACGGTACTCAATCTGAAGCCAGCCGTCTTAAATGTGCTAAAAATTCATTTTAAACAGGTATTAGTGCTTTTAAAGTTTGCTTATGAAAAAAGAAGCTATTTGATGAAAAGATGCATGCCATCACGGAATGTCGAACGGTCACGTCTACCATTTTAAATGCTACAAACAACACAATTTAGCTCACGACCATCCGGATATATACCTTCAGGTAGTCCGGTATCAGATGGGTATCCACACGTACGAGATTCAACAGGATAAAATAGGGCGCCATCCGAATTTTGTGTCGAAGCGGATGATACCAACTCTGCCCCCTGATCAACGCAAGTCCATTCCGATCGTACATAAGTGAAGCTGGATGACATGAGGTAACCCTGATATTCCATTGTCCAGCCAGATCGACAAGTCGTTCTCGCCGGTTCCATCAAATGTACACTTCGATCAGTCACTAAGCAGACAGCACAAGGAACATCTCCGTCATCTTTTCCAGCAAACGGTGGGAAATCGACAATTTCGTATTCCGCACCTTGGATTCGTCCACGCCAATTGTCTTCCCCAGACACTGTCGTTTTGTATTGAGGATTCCTCGGGAGACAAAGATAGTTTGCGCCTCCCCCTTTAACGTTATATGGAGCACCAGCTGCATAACCTAAACGTTTGCATTAAAAGAGAAATTTCCGTAAGAAATGATGATGACAGCAACTGCCTATTTTATCAACACATACACTCTTAAAAATATTCAGGAATTAAACGTTTTCTAACCCCCCCCCCCCCCCCTTGCAAGTACGTGTAGATGCTATAGATGCTTAACATACGTGTCTTAATCCTAATCGTTTCGGTTTTTAGCGCGTTGTAATGCCGGCTTATTTCTTAATGGCTATACATATTTAAGCATTCAATTGAACGTGTTTCAAAGTGAGGCAAAGTAAGTGTTTTACTGCTAAGCACTTTTTAGAGTGTACTTTAGCGGATACGAAGTCGACACAGTCTTTATGAAAGACAGGGGTGGAACAAGTAAAAGATACATCATAAAAGCAAAAGAGTGAACTAAACCACTCTCTAGAGGAGTGAAAAGAGTAAATTCACTCCATTATAGTGTCAAAGACTTGACCCTCAACGGTGCTATGCCTCAGGTGTTTGTTTTCATTTTATTAACTGTGACACGGAATCATTTCCAAGTTTCACAAAACCAACCTTGGGTTTCTGATGGGCATTGCACCCATTTTCAGGGTTCTTAATTTATTTAGACCACACACCCAACTTAGTCATTTGCATTTCCACAGACCTTTAAAATTTTGATTGTTCACAGAATAGGAAATTCTACACAAATTTTTGTAAGATTTGGCGGTCCGGCAAAAATCATACACTGTAAGGAATCAATAACGTTGGTTTTTTGAAACCAGAGCCTGTTTGAAATCATCAAAAACTGACCAGGGGGCCGTTCCACAAAGAGTTACGCACAATCTTAAGTTTGATTCACCATACTTAAGCCAACAGTAAATCATACTTAAGATCGTGCGTAACTCTTTGTGGAACGGGCCCCAGTACTTTCTAATTTGAACTTGCTCATGAATAAACATGAGCTCAAAAGATCTGTGCAAATCTTATGACGCCAGGAGAGGAACATATACCGTTTACGTCTAGAATGTTATCATTTGATTTTGCGATCTCAATTTCAAGAACAGTTGAATCAATTAATATGTCCTGAGGGTTTTATTTTGGAAGTTTACATGATATCCTTGAAAATCATTAGGATCAATTACCAAACCCATGAATCTGATGAGTAAAAGATAATTTATATAGCGTAAACAAAAGAAATGTCACCACTCTGCAACTTTTTAGACCATTTTTTGTTTTGCATATAAGCAACACGTCTCAGAAACAACTTCAAAGAGGTATATCTTGAGAGCAGTAAAAATATTTACATAATTCTCAGAGATTTGTATTTAAGAAAGCTTACTCATTAACTGACAAGAAAATACGTGACTTTTGCTGACATTTCATACTACCTTTCAATGGCATTGTCTTTGTCAAAGAGTGTACTACCCTATGAATCATCTGCAGTATTAAGACGCCTGCAGTCACTTTAAAGTACAACCTATGATAATGATGCTGATGATGTTCTAGGAATGATAACGATTTCTCAGAAAGTCCAGTTAAGGTCGTCATACAATTTTTTCTTCTTTTCGGTTTAGTTTGTGACTTAATCAGCGTTTCTGAAACATCGGCTGGACCACACTATTTTCTGCAGGACAACCAGAGGTCTACTGAAAGGTTGTCCTTTGGACAACTCTTACAGTTTCATTAAAGTCATAAATACTGTCTGTTCCTTTCCACTTTGGATAAAACCTTTTAATGGGCTAGTCCTCTCACCCCAATTTTTTAAGTCAACAGACTTCAGTTGGCTCAGCTGTTTGATTCACAGCTAGTTAAAAAAGATGCACTGAAAAAAAAAGATGAAGCTCATATTACAAAGCTTGTACTGAGATGAGAGTGTTTTGATTACACATTGAGGTCTTGTACATTCAACACGAGACAATAAAGTAAGATTGTGTCTAATGAGGATGAAGTTTAGCCAGTTGTGGGAAGGGCTGAAGTAAGTTAGGTGAATTGGAACTGTTTGGGCTGAGAGGATTAGGCCTTTAAGACTTAAGAGTATGAGAAGTGTCACACAATCATGGGACCGTGCGTTATTGTCATTAAGTTCGTCACTTGAGGAGTTTCCTACACAAACTAACCTTCGTAAACCAGTTGTGAAGTTGAAGGGCATACACTTCTTCCCCCATATGGTGTATACTGTGCTTGATGACGGGTTTGTAGCAGAATCCCCCTTAGCACCCTTTGGTCCTGAAGAAATAAAACAAGGAAGGCATCGTTGCAAGCTGGGTGAATTGAATTCATGTGAACTACACGCAAATGCTTCCTCGAAGTCTATAGGTGTGAACCACTGGCGTGTTAGAGTGCGTGGGATTGGTGAATATGTCGCTCAACGTTTTATTTTTATTTTATTTTATTTTTTTTAATTTTATTTTTTTTTAGCAGTGGCGACTGTCCGAAGATTATTTATTTGTTTTAAAATTGACCTCCTGGTGGTCATGCTACTACTGTGCAGTTACATTTATATTCCACGTAGAACGTTCTAAATATGTTCTGTATTTGTCTCTGTTGAAATATATTTGGAGGTCTGAACTGTATGGGAACATCTACGAACTGCATGGTGAATGACATCTACCTTTATTTCACAGCTGTGGCGTGGTAATATACACTTTACCCGTTTAATTACTTACAATGAGCAGTGGCGGCGCTACGGGGGCAAGGTGGGGATTTGCCCCTCAGATTTCCCCCTAAGCTGCGCCCAGGAAGGAGTTGGATCAACCGGGAAATGCGGTACATACCATACCTCTCTTGAGACTTAATCTTTTACTCAGAGACAGGCGAACACCTAAACTATTTACTTTGCCCCTCCCCCTATTTTATTATAGTCAGAAAGTATCTAAATAATTGTAAATATATTGCTACTAATGGTTTCTTATCTCTCGATTCTCTGCTTTGGATATTAAACAAGTTCGCCCTCTTACCTGCACTACCTCTTTGGCCACGTGCTCCTCTCGCACCAGGAGGCCCTGTATCTCCCTTAGGGCCAGGAATTCCTGGTTCACCTGCTTCTCCTTTTGTTCCAACATCTCCATCCTGGCCAGGTCTTCCAAGAGCACCAGGGAAGCCTTTGTCTCCTTTGGGTCCTACCTCACCAGGTATACCTTTGACCCCTTTCCTTCCGTTACGCCCAGGATTCCCAGGGTAAAAGATATTCTGTTTCTGTTCGCAACTATTCCAAACGCATATTGGTGAACTGTTTCCTTGAGAAGCTTAAAAAGACAAAATATGATTACCCTGCTCACTATTCAACATAATTATTCCTGTAAAGAGGGGCAGGTCGAAATGGGCTAATAGTTGTTAATGCATAATGTCCGTGTTAGGGTAGTAGTATACCATGCTGAATACATATTGATGTCTAAGTTGCAACCTATTCTATCTGGAGTTATCGGCAACATGAAGCAACACTATAAAAAATCTGCATGTTTAGGGAACAAAAACAAAAGGTGCCGTCAATTTGATATAAAAAAATGACAGCACTTCTTCCATATACCTTTTGGATTTCTTCATTTGTTGTTCTTCAAAATATCTACAACATGTCTGTGTCGTCTATTAAGGGGAAATATTACGTTTGTTTTACAAGGAAATTCATCCTTTTAATAGCAATATTCATTGGCAAAGAGTGATAAATAATTGCAAATACGACAGTATGGTAGCCTTCTTTTCAAGAAGTAAGTTTCCGTCAGATAGAAATTCAGTTGTTTGTTGCTCAAGAATAATTTGTTCACCCAAACTTTCAACAGTTCAAAAGATGCAACTTCCATAACTCTCCCTGTGCATAATAGTGTGAGGAGATAAAGCTATTGCTGGGGTTTATTGTTGAGACCGAATGATTTGAAAATGACTAGAAGTACTTACTTTTAATGCTATGTTGGAGCAATTTAAACGCAATGTTTCTCTTTAAAGTGAACAAAATTAGTAAACTTTGATGACGTCATTTTAATTTTAGTGTTCTCTAAGTTTCAAAGGTAATATGATGAAACGCAATTCCTTCCTGCTTTCTGTTACATCCTCCTTCTCTGTCTGATTATCTCCAACTCTAATCGCTTTAGGGAGGAAATGAAGCTAATTTCAAGCACACTTGATATAGTCACATTTCGCATCTGATTAATTGATTGACAGTGATAAATATATTAAAATACACAGAAAGTTATGTAACATTTGGGATTAGCTAAAAGGCCAATCAAGCATGTTTTAATTGTTTTTCACACAGTGTGAACACAATGAAAACACGATTACTTTCAGGGCACAGACGATGTAACAAACTCAGATACATTTTACACCCCATACCGGATTTGATCTGCTGGGGTGTCGATGTTGTTTCTCAATAGTTTTCTTAATGGTTGTATTTAGTCTTCATCTTTATCTAAACATAATCGAATCTTAGACACGGATGAATGCCCATCCTAATTGACCCCCTCCCGAAAGGGTCCATTCAAATAGAAATGTTTGCCTGGGACTAAATTTCAACAGCCTTTTCCTGTGTTTACCTAAAACAAAAGGTATTGGATGTTTACATAGAAGTACAGTGTACTTAGATGTACATAGAGGTCATCATTGTCAGAGCCATCCCATATTCCACTAAATACATTGTTTTATTATTATACTAACCCCCACTTTCTTGAGCATTTCGTTTTTTTCGGGTCACCTTCTCCTTGGCATCAGTCGTCAGATTTCGCAACAGTTCCCGAGTCTCCTTATCTTTTCTCACCAAAAGAGAATGCATATCCTAAGACGAGATAAAAAAAAAAAATCAGTTAATGTGATGTCCGTCATTTCAACTGGAAATTTATCATATCTATCGAAAATCGAAAATGATCAAACTGACAACAACATGAGCTGATTTTATAATTAATTACATCTGTAGTGCCAGAGGGATAAAATCAAATTACGCAATGTTTAATGAAAAAATAACCTTTATCGTTATATTCCATTTAGCTCTTTCATTTTATACCGACCTGTTCGAAAAAAAAATCACCTTAGGTTTCATTTCGGAGAAATTTCACTAATTAAAGATTTTACTATGATAGAAAGACGATTGTTTTATGCAAGACAGAGCGAGCTGTTACTTATAGACGAATCCGATTAGCGCTTGTTTTTAGGGACTGTAGGACGCCATTAGTGGGGTCCATCAGCCTAAAATCGTCTTTATTTATTATTTACATGAATTTCAAACCCTCATATTTAGTGAAATTGGAGAATTCAAGATACAAATTCGTGTACAACCATCCATAATAGAGGATAGCAAGGAAATCGAAAGATTTAAAGGTGGCGGACCCCAGTTATGGCTGACTGAAATCAGACCATCACTTGCTGTCCGGATTCGTGTATACTCCGAAGGCTTCGTTTCCTTCATTGCCACCCATGGTGTGCTCCTGGACTCTATCCGCAGGAGCGCCCCCTATTTCTATACCACAATATTTACAACCCGGGGCAACCACCGGCAGTTGGGGAAGAGGTTGAGGAACAGTGGAGTTTGGCTCAAGGACTGGTGACTGCTGAATATGGTAATATGAGTGGAACACTTTGAAACCATGTTGATAAAACGTATTATATTATATTGTGGTCATGGGCGTCCGGAAGGGGGGGCAAGGGGGGGGCACTTGCCCCCCCCCCCTGGAAAATCAAACTTGTGAAAAAATTAATTAAAAATTAAAAAAAAAAATTAAAAATAGATCATCAAAATATCTTCACTCACAGCGTCAGTTTCTACTGAAATATGCGGACATTTGACCAAGAATAGCAAAAGAGAAGATGGTATGCTGAATAGTGAAATCGTAATTTGGGGACCATCATTCGTGATATCTATTGGAAATTTGTAATTGTAAAAACTATGCCAAAATTGTACTACTTGTCAAGTATGTCGTGTGCATATGGCATCCGACTATTGATGAATGCGTTGGTCTTGGTTTGGTCCCATGCTGATCTCAAGTGGCGACGCGCGGATGTAACTGGGATATACAAGGTGAATATGGGGGGTGGGGGTGATTCATAATTGGGTAACAGAAGTAGGCCTATATAGGCTGTTTGACAGTTGTAAGTTTTATCGTGCTCAGGCGTGCGAGGCCGTGACCGAGAGGCAGATTTACCTTCAACAACTTTTTTAGATTGAAATTCTAAAAATCTAAAAATTACAGACATGAAATTCCTGTTTCAGGGCTGGGTACATGCAGCTTATAACACTCGCCAAGTGTCGTTTCCGGCCATCTGGAGGGTTTGTAAGACCCAAAATTTTCTTGTACGATCCGCGCCAACCGATGGTGGCGCTCCGCTTAGATAGTGTACACAATTCAATCATCCATGAATGACCTTGCCCCCCCTTGTAAAAATTTCTGCGGACGCCCATGATTGTGGTAGTTCCTATTTCGTTGGGAATTAATATAATGACGATGAAAATTTATAAAGACATTCATAGTTTCTTCAATTAAACAATTGTACATGATTGTATAGTATGATTTTAAGTAGACAACATGCATTTAGTTTAATTCCTACTAAGCTTAATTTTCTGCTCCACGCTTTCTCCTCTATATGTTAAAAACAAAAGTTGCTATTATCTGAAAGGAAACACGAAAATTTGAAGATACAAGATAAAAATGATAGGCCCATAACGTTTCAACTTGAATGCTGATAAATATTAATAAAATATCTGACTAACCTTGAGTTTTTTTACCAAAACAGCAATTTCCTTCTCTGAATCGGAAATCTCTGCCCGTTGGGATGTTTCGCAAAAAGCAGCCATGACGGCACAGGCTATAACAAGAGATTTGAGCCACATTTTGGGAAACAAAGAGCACATAAATCTGCTGTTTAGAAGAAACCTTTAACATCTATTCGATCACTTCACCGTGATCAAGGGCTTTCTCCACAAACAAGTATACTGAAGAAGAATTATTGGCGATCAGAATGTGCAGGGATCACAGCTTTGATTAAAACGACTTGTGCAAGTCTTATATCCGTGTCGATAGTAAATTTACAGCGTTTAACGTGTGTAACATGATTACTAGGGAAGGAAGCAATAGTGTCTATGATACAACGTGTGGTAAAAGGTTAAAGTCATTAAACTTTAAATCGAAGATATATTGTCGAAGATTGGCAACACTTTTACAAAAACAGTATTCTTATTTCATGTTTCCTCGTAACAATAAATAGTCTAGGGATTAAATATCCTTAAAAATATTCTTATTTCATGTTTCCTCGGAAAAATAGTGTGTCTAGGGATTAAATTTCTGGGGTCTTCGAAAGATTGAACATTTTGCTGATAGTCATGTATGGTTTTATATGATTTTTAGTAGTCTTTAAAAGTGAGAAGACGACGATCGATACGGAACAAAAAGGGGCGCTACAAGTCAGCAATATGTACTTCTTTAAGTTTCTTTCCATAGTCCCCCTTCATTCTAAAAAATGAACCCTAGTCAATTGGGGCACCAACCGCAATCTTGTCAGATATCGCACAAGATTTGTTTTAAAATTGACTAGAAATGGTTCGAAAAAATATTATATTCTTTTCACTGTGAGGAGAACTTATTCAATTTTTTGACAAGAATTCGGCTCGTACCCATATTGATTAGATTCTATTTATATTTGACTACAGTTTTAAGAGTGTTATTAGTCCTCTAGGCTACCATAACGTCATGTGGTGATAACGAGGGTAATATTAAGATCATTAAAAATTATGACGCTGGCACTTAAATTGAGATCAGACTGTACTTATGCTCTCCGAAACAGTGGCGGAGCTGCCATATGGTCAGGGGCGGTCGCCCTCCCCCCTCCCCCCCCCCCCGACGGACCAAAATCGTCTATCGGCGCCCTTCTTAGGTTTTTAACATACTTTACTCTTGCACCATTATTGGCAAAAGACATAATTTAATAGCGTTATTTTAAGGCCTAAATAACAAAATGCTCAAACGGCCAACAGTAACTGTACTATATGCACTTTATTCTGACGAAAAGGGTCATCTTCTGTAATGTAGGGACAGGTTTTGCCGAAACGTATTTACATGCTTTATACGCACTAATCAATGTTGTCGACAGACGTGCTAAATTAATTGCTTCCACACCAAACGTGATTATTAGCTTAAAAAATACACAGACTGACATAAAATTCACCCTGCTGACCAATAAAAGGTGTTGCAAAGGGCGCAACAATAATTGTAGGACAAATAGCCCTCTTGTTGTTTGGGATTGTCAACATAGACAGTAGAAGGAGTTTATAAAGATAGCTTCCACAATAGCTTCCACAACATTTTTCAAAATCATTTGAAGGGAACATTCAGGTTAAAATAAAATAAAACTGTTATCATATATGGTTAAAGAGTTTTAATAGGCAGTTTCCATTTTGCTTTCAAGTGACCATTCTCATGCTAAATGGATATTTCTGACACTGCACGATAATCCCATGAAAATGCTTATTTCTGTACTTTCGTGGTCTCAAAAGCCAGAAAATTGCATCTAATTAGCCTGCATTTAGGTTACTTTAATTTATTATAAATTCCGATTCTAGAGAGAAAGGCAAACCTTTCATCTTGGCTATTTCTTGCAATGTACTTAATTAATTAATGGCTATTTCAGATTGGTCACATGATGTAAATTACGTCAATTGATGTTTCTTCGGATACTTATTTTGATTTCCAGATACCAAAAATGTACACCTCACGGTGATTAATTTCCATAATTTTTCCCCATGTAAGATTGCTTGCTATTAATTGGCTCTAGCAGATTTAATCTTTATCTTCACAAAGTAGCTCATTATTACAATAAAATCTTAAATCGAGGCCTGACATAACAAAAAATATAATGACCGCCGTCATACTAGAACGTGAAAGAGAGGGATAGAAACATGGGCGTCTGCAGGTAGGGGCAAGGGAGGAACTTGCCCTCCCCTGGAAAATAAAAAATCTGAAAAACGAAGAAAACATAAAAAAGACGAAGAAAAATTAACATCAACACTTCTTGACAGTTCACTCAGTGTTTTCCCTATTTATATGCGGTAAACAGGCTTAAGAAATGCCATTTCCAGAGATCTGAGAGGCATTTTAGGCCAAAATTTTCTGGAGCTCGGCGCCAACTCAAGGTGGCGCGGAGCTTTTTCCCCCTAAACAATTTTGTCCCCCTTTAATTCCTTTTGCGAAGGCCCATGGATAGAAAACTTAAACATGTTTTATTAGAAAAACGTGCTGAGGAGAAATGGCAAAGTAGTCTTCTACCAGGTGGCGGAAAATCAAACTGTTAAATGGAAAGTCTGAAAAGCCGTGGCTCAGGGTATTTGCTTTTTCGAAGCGCCCTACCAGACCATTTTCGCCCCCTCTGACCGAAATCCCTAGCTCCGCCACTGCTCCGAAATCTTACTTCGTCATAATGGGACTGAGTTAGATGGGTATTTTTAGGAGAATGGAGTAGAGAATGAAGGAATCAAACGCAGAATTTTTCCACTAACACAATGATTTTACAGAAAACTATTTACTTTTCATCCATTACTGTATATTTGAGACATAAAGTAGTAGCTCCATTTGATCAATTTCATTTATTTAAGGTGACCCATAGGGGTATTATGGAATACCTCCATGGGTTCTCAAAAACTGCGTGTTTGGTCTAACGGTAGAGCATCCGCCTCTCCGCCTCTCACGCGGAAGGCCTGGGTTCGATTCCCAGGTCGAGTCATACCAAAGACTCTAAAAAAGGAACCTACTGCTGTTGTGCATGATGCTCCGCATAAACAATGGAGTAAGTCTAGGGAAAACAAGCCAGTGTGCAACTACTGGAAAAAAGGCCGTGGACGGCTCAACTTGAACCAATAAGCTGGGAACTGGGCCGTAAAACTACATCTAATTAACCAACTAACTCCATGGGTACTCAAGGCTTGGTCAAAATGTTAGTACAGGTTCAGTTCTTCAGATTATAAACTCAGTGCGCTTGTGAATCAGACTGTACCTACTCGGTGTTCTAACATAGTATCGACAGAAATTTGGGAAGACAGGTACAGAGTGTGTGCGCGTAGTCCTAACCCCGTACGAATGTTGTATATTGTCAACTAATACTATGGTCTTGGGCAAGACTAACCCATGGGTGCATTTCCGTGTTCAAGCTGGAGTGATCGTTATGGGCTTCCTTGTCCTGGGCCGGGTGTTACCATCACCCTAGTCGCTAGTGTAAATAGTTGTCGTTTTGTGTTCATAGTCAGTGTAAACAGTGTTTCGCCTATGCTTCAGCCAGCCCCGGTATTTGTTTGAAACTTTGTTCCGCTCATGTGTGTTTACAAATTGTTCCAGCTTTGTCAATGTTTCGAAATGCTTATATGTTAATAAACTGTCATTAACTACCGGTACGTGAATGAAAGGTTTAACTACGGGAAATCGTGGCGTGTGCATAAACGCGAGCTTACCACGGGATAACGCACGGTCATATGACCGTTATTAACAAATAGAAGTTGTAAAAAGACAAAGTGCGAATTAACTATTCTTATTTTAGGTTGAACGTATTAGAAAAAGGTGTATGGTGTAAGTGAAATGGTCGAAAAGTTCCCACCCCTTTTAAAAAATATGTAAGTTGCCTGTTTGCAACTTGCTGTACCTTAAGTAAAACTTTGAACTGATCACATGATCAGGAATTTCATAATTTGCTCTTATTTTTGTTTTAGTATAAGGTGTAGCCCAGCAAGGCAGGATACTGCTGGCATCAGGGAGCTTATTACGAAATAACAATTTTACATGAGCAATGAGAATTCAAAAGATCAGCTTGCAACAGAGAGTTAGCGGGGAAAATGATAATTAAAGGGTACTAGAAATGATAAATAAAGAGTAGTAGGCAAGAAACAAGAACTTATATTCTAATATAAGTGAATAATAATTATTTCGGGTAATTCGTTGCTGCCAGGAATTGTTGGTCACAAGGGAGGGGGGAGGGGGATATTCATCAGAGCTCAGCACATAGTGTTTTGCATTTTCATATGTTTGAAAGCCCTACTCTAAAACAACCGAATGAAAGTAAGGGTCTCAGGTTTTTTTTTACCTATTTTCTTTTACTTTGCAAGAGGGCCGATACCGGTATGCAAAATGGTGCCATATTTAAAATATTTAAAAGCATGTTGTACACGTATCACGGCAGGTAGGGGGACGTATGCCAGCTGCTCTCGCAGATTACGTCATACTGATTTTTCCGGACTAGGTGATTTTCTCCAGACTCCTTACAGAGGTTAGGGCATAACCCTATACTGTTCTTTAACACATTGTCAATATTACCAGATTACTGTTCAGCTCAGCCGGTCCCCATTGCGTATAAGTGGAGGCGGAATGAAAGGTGGCGTTTGGGGACTGAACCCTAAATAAAAATTGTGGGAACTCAAGACATGCTCAGTCCCCAATATTCTGCAAAGTGCGGATTCAAAAAATGACGACCACGGGGGAAAATTCGCAGTGTTCGTTGATGAGAAGTTGGATACGTGGGATTCATATTTAAAGGCTGGGCACATGCAGCTAAGAACACCTTAAAAGTGCCGTTTCCGGCCACCTACAGGAGGTTTGCAAAACCAAAAATTTTCTTGTTCGTTCTGTGCGAACCAGTGATGGCGCTCAGCTTAGATAGTCTTGCCATCACTTATCCCCTTCAATATCTTTCGGTTCCATCGCTGCTTCGTGTATAATACTATTTCAAGAGAAAATTCTTCCTCTTGAACTTGGAAGTCATGACTTGGTTGATAGCGTCATGAATTGGCCGATTTGTTTTCGATAGAAGACCGCAAATAACCAGTTCGATCTTGAGAATTCTGGCACAACCCAAACCATGACAACGGGTGCATCTTACTTACGAAAATATGAAGAAATAGTGCTCGTTTGTAAATATTAACACATTCAACATTAATTTTGGGAGTTCACATGAAGTACCCGTTTGATATGGTTTCCTTTGTTCCAAATACCAATTATTTGACAGATTGGTCTGGAAACTTTTAATTCTATTCCCGCATTTTAAATTTCATTTTGTTGCATAACTCCACTACACTTGAACCAATTTGTTTGGTTTCAGATTCATTTGGTAACTAATTTAGCCATTAAATTCGATTTTAGTCACATTCATGGAAATCTAAATCAATCGTTAAGAATCTTTTGAAGGTAGGTGTCCACTATGTTAAGGTTAACCGCAGAAGTACGTCACTGCACTCCTAAATTAGGATATCAAGGTAAAAGTATAAATGTCCACCGTTCAAGGGCAGAATTCTCTAATGGCACGGTTAATTCTATAGATCTGTAGATAAGCTGTAGCATTCTTCCTTCACCCGTTCACCAATATTCTTGAAAGCGTCCTCAAGTCATTACCCCTGAAGGAGGGGTTGCAAACTGAGAGATGGCGTCAACACGAAAGTCCACCCAATCTAAGCAGAAATGTCTTTTCAAAATGTCTCTAAACATTTTGAAGATTTTTTCTCTCTTTCCCTTCTTTGTTTTTTTTTCTTCGATGCGAAGATGGGGGCGCTACGTAATCACTGTCTTGCAACAAAACTATAGACGAATCCGATTAGCGCTTGTTTTTAGTGACTGTAGGCAGCCATTAGTGGGGTCCATCAGCCTTAAATCGTCTTCATTTATTGTCTACGTGAATTTCAAATCCTCATATTCAGTTAAGTTAAGAAAATCAAGATACACTTTAGTGTACAACCATCCATGGAACAGGTAAGGAAGGAAATTTAAAGATTAAAGTTGATGGACCTCAGTAATGGCCGACTAAAATCAGATCATCACGATCTGTCCGGATTCGTCTATATGCAAGTGAAGTAGCTTGAATGTGATATTAAACTAGCGAGAACGATAATTAATACACTGGATCGCTGTTCAAATGCAAATCGTTGGTTTGAGCAAGCAAAATTTATCAACTCGCCTTGTTCATCAAACTAATTGTTTGGTCTGCCACAGCAGTCGCTGTACAGTGGCAAACTTTTTATCATTCTCTTAATTAAAAAGAATTGGGAAATAAAATTTAATTTTCTGTTGCGCTTAGACACATTCACAGTCAAATAAATAACAAATGAAATACACGTCAAAACACATCACACAAAACAGTGTATTGCCCTTTATTTTGATTTACCTTCTACAGGTGAAAAAAAAAAACAAACAAAAAATAAGGTCAGTAAAACGACTTGAAAATGATGAATTCAATTTAATGATAAAACAAATTCCGAAAGTTATTCCTTTTTGCTAGCGCATCATAGAATTGTTCACTGTTAGAGTCGAGACCGGTATGACCCAAGCAAGACGGAGTGGGGGGGGGGGGGGTGCTCACTGTTTTACAAGATATTTCCTAATTGGCTAACGATAGCCCTGATTCCAAGACCGTATCGAAGCTGATAAGTAAGGTATAACAATGACAAGGTGAGGAAGGTATGGTTAGGGGGAATCTCAGTTTTTCTCCATGAAACACTTAGAAGAAGGGTTCAAGGTCATATCAAGTGCTGATATGTTTGAGGGGTACTTATTCTAGCATGGTGGTGAAATTTGCATTGAAATCTGATGTGTGGTTTGCAAGATATGATCATTGTTGTCACATAGGCTATGCAACAAGAAGTGAACTTGAAGCAAGCACATGGGACATCATATCCCCACATTAATGGACAGTCTTTTGTTTTTCTTTAAACTTTACAGCTTATTTACTCCTCCACAACCCCATTTAATCAGAATGTGATTGCATTAGTGTTATGAGCACTTTACACACCTTGCATTCCCCTAAGGAGGTCCTATTCCTATTAACTTCAAGGTCAACACAACAGTGTGAAAAAGCAAACGAAAACAAAACATTCCTTTTCAATATGAGGAAGTGATCATATAACCTCTGCTTCCCTCAAACTCACTTTTAGACGCAAATCTAGTAACTTTATTTACTGATAATTCAAGAAATCTATGCCCGATTTGAATGGAAATTTCACCACATTGTGTAGATTTGGTTCTTCTTTAACAGGTGAATTTTTTTCTTGAATTTGCCCTTTAAGGTTAGATCTTCCTAATTTTACTCAAACTCTAAATTCATTGTAACACTGAAAAAATATACTGCTTTATCATCTGTTTGGGTTAGCGATCCTTTAACAGAATCTGAGAAGATGTGTAGCTTGTGTAGATTGCTATTGAGTGGTACAGGTGGAAATTATAATTGACCTTCACTACAAAAACAAAAAAGGTGATCTTAGTCACTCTGTAACACCGTGAAAAGTGTGAATTCATTCCATGGGAGAGTAAATGCACTCCAAAAATGGCAAAAACCACCCCAAGAAGGGTGAAATTCACTCCCTAAAAGAGTGAAAATTTACTCTTAAAAGAATGCCTGCAAGGATCACTCTTTTTGAAATGTGGTTCTTACAGGCACTCCATCAAGAGTGAAACTTCACTCTTTTGGAGTAAAGCTCACTATAATTCGATTATTGAATTTCTACCCTTTGGAGTGAGAATCATAACTCCCATTCTTCTAAAGAGTGAAAGTTCACTCTGTGTATTTTAGACTAGTAAAAGTAGCTCTCTAATAGAGTGAAAATGGGAATTCCCTCCGTTAGAGTGCTAATTCGTTCAAAGAATAGTGAAAACCACTTTAAGAAGAGGAGTTAAATTCACTCCATGAAGAGTGAAAAATTACTCTTTAACGAGTGCCTGCAGGGATTACCTTTTCTAGAGTGACGTCTCCGTGTGCACTTCATCAAGAATGGAACTTCGGTCTCTTGGAGTGAATTTTACTCTTTTCAGAGTTAATTTCCGCTCTTTTGGAGAAAACTTTCTACCTTTCTCTTCTAACCTGTGAAATTTAATTTTTTTTATTTTTAGTGTGCTAGTTCATTTTTTTTTCTGTAGAGTGTAATTTATTTTCCTCCTTGTTCTCCTAATTATTTCAACCGAAATGTAACGTGTTTCTGTTTCAACGACTTTCACACGAATGTACAACTGTGGGTGCGAACATTGTACTCAAAACAGGGCATTCAATAATAAAAAAAAACAAACGGAATCTGACATTGCAGACTGCATACACTCTAAAATCAAAAGAGTGACCTTAGTCACTCTTTGATCGAGTGAAAAGTGTAAATTCACTCCATTAGAGTGATAATTCACTCCAAGAGGAGTAATAATCACTCCAAAAAGAGTGAAGTTCACTCCAAAAAGAGTGAAATTCACTAGAGGAAGAGGGAAAATTCACTCTTCCACGAGTGCCTGCAATGATCGCTCTTTTTTTAAGAGCGATCACTGTGGGCACTCCATCAAGAGTGAAACTTTGCTCGTTTTAAGGAAATTTCACTCTTTTTGGATTTTAGAGTATAACTTTCTAGCTTGTTCAAAAATTAGGGGTATTTTTTAGCAAAAATAACCAATCTTTAAAGTGATATATCTTTAGTGAGAAAAAAAGGTATTACAACACCGATTACAGGACATTTTTGTCTTTCTTACCAGATCTAAGCCTAAACCCACTGGTATACCTCTAAAGATACAAAAACCTTTCAGACTAATGTACGGTAAAAGTTTTTATCCAGCCGCTGGTTTAATGACGTCATGGGGGTAATTCTTGAAGAGAAAATACGGCACTGAAGTGCCGTATTAGGGTGTTCACGCTTACGTCACTGGTTTATTGGCGTAGAGCATGAGCAATCACACATGCGTGTAAGTTATTGGTTGCGCGTTAACGCTTGCACAACTGCAAGCAGGGTGAAGACCAGTTGCAATCTAGTTCATTGTGAAGACAGCGTAAGGGCGTCTTACCGACTCTTTTACTCCCAGACGTGACTCCATTTGTTTGTAAACATTAAATGTTATAGCAGTCGTTTGTACTTCGGGGGAATGGGGGAATATTGTGTGCAATTAAACAAAGAATTTTGTTTCACATATATCGGACAGGATTCACTTTCCACTAATGTGAACAAACGGAACATGTTAGTTCAGGGCCAGTTGTGTAACTTGTGCACGGTAAACCAGTTACCGAGTTCCAGCACTTTGCCTCTACTGGGTAGAACAGAGCGCCGGCGATATTTGCAAGAGACGCCTGCGTTGTGAGTTCTGCGTTTTCGTCGACGCAAACCCACTCTCTGCGATAGAAACTGTGATGAGAAGACATCAGATATCCTTCATATTCTTGATGCCACCCAGATGGACAGTCATGACGCGCAGGCTGAGTAATCACCGATTCTCGTCCGGTCAAGATACACACCGCACATGGTACGTCACCATCATCCATTCCATAGTAGGGTGGGAAGTTAACGATCTCATACTCTGCGCCATGTACTCTAGCACGGTAACTAGAGTCGGCACTGGATGAACGATACATGTACTGAGGATTCTTTGGCAGACAAAGATAACTTGCTCCCCCTCCTTTTTCATAATAGGATGCACCAGCTGCGTAGCCTTTCAAAGGAAAAAATGATCGTTAAATCTTAAGTGAGTCGATTGCATGGTTACTCATGCTCATCCTGATATGCAAGGCCAATATATATATATATATATATATATATATATATATATATATATATATATATATATATATATATATATATATATATATATATATATATATATATATATATATATATATATATATATATATATATATATAGATATATATATATATATATATATATATATATATATATATATATATATATATATATATATATATATATATATATATATATATATATATATATATAAAGTTATGCAGCAGATTAAAAGGGCCCGTTCCAATTTTACCAGCCCCACCCATCCCCCAGCTAGTACTGAAGAGGAATACAAGAAGGTTTACTTTACTGTTGACTACCATCCGGGCTTACCTGATATTAGCGGCATTTTACATAAAAATATGTCTCTTCTCCATTGTTCTTCACTAATGAAGCGTGTTATTCCTCACCCCCCTGTTGTTAGCTTCCGTCAACCCCCCAATCTCAAAAAATTATTAGTCCGGGCTAAACTTAAAACTCCTCCCAGTCGGGGGACCCCCTGCGCACCTTGTAATAAGAACAAGACCAAACCCTGTCAGTTGTGCGGTCTGCTTATTTGTAATAATTTTATTGTCAGTACTTCTTCTGGTAGAAAGTTCAAGTGCAGAAATTTTAATACTTCTTGTGATGCTAAATTGGTTATTTATTGTATCTTTTGTCCGACTTGTAATTATCAGTATGTGGGTCAAACTAATAACTTTAGAATCCGTATGAATGCTCATAAGTCAGATCTTTCAAAATGTGTTAAGGGTGGTTCTGATTTTAAACATTGCACAGAGCTTTACAAGCATCTCAAGGCACATTCACCTACCAAGTTCTATTTTCAGATTTTAGATGTAGTGCATTCTTCTCGCAATTCGGATAGGGATAATCTTTTGGATAAAAAGGAGAGGGAGTGGATTTGGAATTTGGATTGTGTCTACCCAAAGGGTCTCAACATAAATGACGGTTTTAACTGTCAAGCCAAAAAACGACGTGCTCGTAGACTGTAGCCGCCTTTTTATCCCCTTTTATGTCTCCTGCTTCTACTTAGCTTTTATCTCCTTTGTTAGGGTCCTAGTTTTTACATTTTATCTTTTGTGTTGGGTTGGGTCTGTTTTTAAATTTCTAGTAAGTGCTTTTTTCCCTTTCTTCCGTTTTATAGTGTCTGTTTTTCGTTTTGCCTTTTAGTTGTCTAAACACGTTTCTGAGGAAGGGGCCGGTGGTCCTGAAAGCTAAATATATGTTCTTGTTTTACCAGTTTTTACTATTTGTTTTATGTTTTTACTGGTGTGGTGCTTTTCCATTTGGTTTATATATATATATATATATATATATATATATATATATATATATATATATATATATATATATATATATATATATATATATATATATATATATATATATAGTCTTTTACTATTAAAACATGCATGGTACTTTTTATCCGAACAGTTTCGGAGCTACGGTAGGGGGCAAGAAGGGGCATTCTCCACAAATTCATTTAAAAGTGTTAGCGGCATAAATCTCACCAGTCTCCTTTTAATTCCATCAAAATACTTTTCTTTTTTTGCAATTTGTGCAAACAAAATATTTTACATAAATAATGAATTAAATACTTATTTTGTATTATTTGAAGATTTCGCAAAAATTATTTGTCCCTTTAAAATCGGAACATTCATAAAGTAGGTGCAATTATTTAAACTGGGGTGATTGCATTTTCTTCTTTAAACATCTTGGCTAAAGTATCTGCTTTTTACACTCGAGGCCTTCATTTCACTCAACCCCATCTTACCTTCATAAACTAAGTCTGCGTCCCCAGGACAGTCCTTACGTCCCCAGCGAACGTAAGCTGAGTGAGATGAGCTGCTTCTTTCAGAGGGTTCCCCTTTCAAACCTGGGTTTTGAAATGAAAAAAAAAAAAAAAAAACTGGAAATAGGCTACCGCCAAATGAAATGTAACGTGAGATGTAGGAGAAAATTTCAACGTACGTATAAACGGGAATGTGTTCGTCCAGGCGGTTGCAATTTCCCGAAAAGTAATATAGAAGTGTATCTTTTTTGACATACCGTTCATTGTGACATATCGTTTATTGTCGGTGTTGACGTGGCGAATTGGGGGTGTGATGTTAACATGTCGGCCAGTTGTAAAACGACGATATCCCGCATTTCAATCTAGCTTCGAGAATCAATCTTCATACTGAAAACTTTCTTAGCTAGATTTCAAGTCCTCGATATTATTTAGCATGAATTTTATTTGTATTTTAATACAGGGCTCGGAATCACATCGGGTCAGTGGCGGTTCTACGGGGGGGGGGGCAAGAGGGGGCATTTAGCCCCTCATATTTTGTACTCTCCCCCAAGTTAGGTCAGTAAGGAGTTACATTAACCGAGCAAATAAAAATATACCTCTCCAGAGACTTAATTTTTCATCCAGAGTTGCGCTTTTGTGGCTTGCACGTGAGTTTCAAATCGAAAACAAAAAATTCCTTTGGCATCAGTGCATGGTATCTATAAGGCCGGAAGGGGGGGGGGGCGCAATTAGCTGTTCCCCCATCCAGTCACCCCTCTCCTTCTTAACACAAAGGAAAACACTTAAAAGCTTCAACTTACCTGGGCAAGTATTCGAAACACTATACTGTCTTATATACGGTGACTTAGTGTACTGCCTGCAAGCTGAAGGTCCCCGATCAAATCCCGGTGGGAACACTTGGAAATTTTCCGGGGTTAGCTTGTTCAGCACAGCTGTCCTCAGTGATACTAAGGGTGTTTAAAATTGGTGAATTACAAAATTGGGTTTTTGGTTGTCCGTTTCAGGAAGTTGCTCACTTGCTCATTTCAGCTGCCGAGCAGTGGTGAACAGCAAGTTACCTCCACCCCACACCGCCTTTTGAAAAGTGGCAAAAGACTGGGGATACGCTCATATCCGTCATATGGCGATCCCGGGAGCAGGATTGGGAGCGATTTATTCACGCCTGCCTCTTTAACCTCTGAGCAATAGTCGAAAAGACGAAGTCGAAGCCCGCCGGCTCACCCTGGCATAGGGTCCTCATGTGCCAAAATGGCTTCCTGAACCTCAAAACGCTAGATTAAAAATTAAAATTCATCACCTGTCTACAGTTATCCCTTGGAGTAAGCAACGTTAGATTGCAATTGTGTATGAACCAACCTGGACTTCCTCTTGCACCTCTAGCCCCTGTGGGTCCAGTGGTTCCTCTGTCTCCTCTATCTCCTTTTACTCCATCAATCCCTGGATCTCCGATGGGGCCGGGTGGACCAATGTCACCCTTAAGACCAGTTATCAAGCTCGTATCGCCAGGATCCCCCATGGGTCCCCTTTCTCCAGGAAATCCCTTTTCACCTGGATGACCTTTGTGCCCGGGCATGCCTGACACACTCGCTATTCTGCCTTGGTCACAACATGCACCCAGCGAATCTGTAACAAAGACATCTTTTTAATGATTATGTTACTTCAACATTTTCATGTGACTGTTTATCTTGACATTTACATTCTCACAAAATAAAAAGATTGAAATAAATTGTGAGAAGAGTAAAGTTTATAAGGTTCACCGAAATTCATTCCAAGAAGAAGAATAAAATTCACTCCAAAAACATAGAAGTTTCACTCGTAATAGATAGCCTGCAGGGACCATTCTTAAAAAAAGAGTAATACCTGGAGGCACTCGTTAAAGGGTGAATTTTCACTCTTCTTGGAGTAAATATCACTTTTCATGGAGTGAATGTTACTCCTCTTGGAGTGAGGTGACACCCAAATGGAGTGAATTCACCCTTTTCACCCCATTACAGAGTGACTCCGTTCACTCATCTATTCTTAGGGTATAAAGAACTAGTCAAGACGGTGTTTTTTATTGAAAGGAATCTATCAAGCCATTTGAGACATTGCTGTGCGTATTACTTCCTGTTTACGGACTTTTCTTTTCCAGGAGTGCTTCACGTCAGTTTACATTACATTCGGTCAAAAGGTCCAAGACATTATTTAGAAAACTATATGTCACATGATAGCACTGCTAATAATAGGTTAAGGTTGTGAATTAAAACCCGACAAATCACTTTTCATTAGCTACTAAGTAAAGGCTAATTTTGATGTTAGTTTATAAGGACATGGTAGTGCGTTTCGAGAGAAAACAAAACACTTCTCTCTTATTTTCACAAACCGGAATTTTGCCCTAAAATTTACACAAGTTTGATAGCAGGTTGTAAGACTACCATATTTGCCAAACTTTCACTTGTCACCTGAACACATTCTTCACACATCTCCCTTCTCTGAGTAGAAAATGTCCCTACGTAGGCCTACACTATTATAAAAACCAAAGAGCGAATTAAGTCACTCCAGCAGAGAGAAAAGTGTGAATTGGGAATTAGGGTGTTAGTTTACTCCAAGCAGAGAAATTCACTCCAAGAAAATTGAAAATTCACCCTCTAACAAATGCCTAAAGGGATCAGATTTTTTAAAAGGTCCCCCATCAACAGTGAAACACTGCTCTTTTGGAGTAAATTTTACTCTTCTTGGAGTGAAGTTTAAAACCTGTACTCATAACGATTAAAATTTTACTCCTTAATTATTATAGTCTAGAGGCCACTCGCCCAGCTTCAATTTCATTTGTCTATCTTGGGGTCTGAATATATATCTTTAATTTCAGAGTCCCCTTTCTGACGTTAAATTTACATGAACTTTTACCAGAATTTTCTGTAAAGTCAGTATCCATGCTTCTTCGTTGGCGATGACGCGTGGCAGAAAAGTTTGAAACCATTTCCCACGTGACGTCACTGCGTTTAATTAAATCAGCGTAGGCATCCTGGGGGTGGTAAATTAGCAAATAAAAAAACAAACATTTAAGTGCTTCCTTTATTGGCCTTAAGATGTAGAAAAAATAGCTTGAATTAATCTCCATGAACCCACTAAAAGACTCCTCGGATTCGTCGATAGACTCTTGAACAACGCCACTTATATTCCGTACGCAAATTTGTTTAAAAGTCTATGGCCAGCTTTGTTTTTGATTCTAAGCATTCTGGTAATTTTATATTCATTGTCCTGTTCTCGAGACGATAGCGATTGAATGTGGCAAACTTTCTATACAGAATGAACTTGAAGCAAACAGGCATGATGTCATTCATTTCACACTGTTAGACAATGTTTTGTTTTTTATTTATAATTTATCACCTATTCAGCTAAACTCTGAAAATTACTTTGATAACATCGGTGCATCCAGAGCAATGGAACTTTAAATACTAAATAAGCCTTAGGGGAAAGATTGCATCCCGCACAATGCAAGGTCAAAGTATTAGGATGGAATATAAAGAAAAACAAAACACTTGCCAACAATGTGAGTCCATGACATCACATGCTTGCTTCAAGTTTTATTTTTGCAGAAAATGTAGTGTAAACTTCAAGTGCTAATATCTCGAGAATCGAAAATCGAATTGTATACAAATTTGCCCCTCATGTTTATAGACTGTGTTTCTCTTTAGCATTTTAAACAGAATTTTGGCTCTGGACTACCGTACTCCTTTAAGGCTTCAGAGCTGAATCCATCAACTAGGCTAAGGGGGGAGGGACCTCCCCAAACATTTTCAAAATAAGCCGTATATGTTAACGAAAACGTTCCTCCAAACACAACTGAAGGATTGAAGGATTTTAAACAAATTAGAAAATATTTGGTTTTCCCGAAATGTTTACTACACAGGGTCGTAAACTAGGTTGGATACTATACACATATGACTGAAAAGCTTGGACTAGCCTAAAACCGGAACAAAAACGCTAGCAGACCTGGGCACTTAATGTATCTGGAGATGTTAAGTCAATAAAATTCACCTTATATATTAGACAAAAGATAAGATTCACGACTTATTAATTTTATTCGAGGATTATCGATCTTACGTTTGCAGAGACCCCCAAAATGATGAAACTTTCCCTAATCGGAGATAACATTCGTCTTCATGAGTAGGATAGAGAACCCTCACTTTGGACCCACCGAATAAAGGGGTACATAATTTCTTACAATTGCGAATTTTGTGGGGAAAACCCACACTTATATTCCAGCTCGCACGGTTTAACGAAACTACCTTTGGTGATAGATCCAGGAATCATATATTTGAGATACCTGGAAAATGGAGACCGGGTGATCTGTAGTGTCATTTATAGCAGTATATTCATTATTCTTAACTAATTGAATAAATTTCTGTATTATTTAGAGGTCACGCTCTCAGCGGTGTTGTATTGGAGCCCAAAGGCTTCCGTTGACTGAGTCTCGAGGACGGCTATTTTCAACTTTCAGGGACTTTAACTCGAACTTGAGTTCCTGTACTTTCTCAATTGGGAAAAATCAACCTCTCTGGCCGGGCCCTTCACATTCTGAAACCACGAGTTTGAGTCCGGACTCATGTCCGCTCTGCTTTAAAATAATAGAGAGGGGTCATATCTTCCTTTCTGACAGACCTGTTGACGACCTTATGTTCCATACTTTTAGCTAACTCTTAATAGCTGTTCAGGAATCAAACGCGTTTTTCTAACAACTTTTTTGTGCCCACTTCGCAACCACGTTTAGATCCTATCACCAGTGTTTAGTTCCTAAACATTTAATTGCTAAACGTTTGGGTTTCATAGCCAAACAGTTCTTAATTATTTAATTGCTAAACGTTTGGGTGTCATAGTTTAACATGTTTAAAAATTACACGTGTTTACATAGTGGGAACAAGACAATTGTGCCATCGCTAAACACGCTTTTCAGGTTATAGAGCACAGTTCATTCACATGTCACCGTATGAAATTAAGAAACTCATGAATCGTCTGGCAGGAATAGACGTCAAACTTGAGAAGAGAAAGTTACTTAATTAACGTTGTAATCTCCATCGTCACTTTCATCAATCAAAAAACAATGAAAAGAATAGAACTCACCATCAATTTCTTTAGCCGTGCAATGACTTCGTCTGCCTCTGTGGGTGACAGTTTCATGGCATGAGATTGATCTCTGTGGAAGGTTGAACATTCAGCAATCAACATTGATGAAAATGAGAGGACAGCTAGTCCCAGGAACAAGGAGAGATTGTAATTACTCATCCTTACAAGAAGTACGGCCTGTACAATTGAGCAAACCTTCAAACAGGATACCTATGACGTCTGTGTAGCAATCGCAACATCTATAACAGCAATAGAATTTCGATCTGTCCTTCACACCCAATCGTGTTTCGCTGAAGACCTCAGAAATACCTTTGTGTTGGAAAGTCAGGAACTTCAGAAGTGAGCCCTCTATTAAATGTTAAAAGTTGTTTTTTCGTGTTTAAAGTCGTACTTAAAGGAAATGCGTCGGCAGGTTTCCACTTTCTTTTGCTCATAAAACGAAGTACACTGCGCGGCCAAAACCTAGTGTAATGTTACGTACAGTGCCCCTTTTCACTTGGTAGATACTTGAAGTCATACGTCTAAGTTTCTGATCGCATCCTCAGGGCCCGCAGAACCGGGGGGGGGGGGGTGGGGGTTTTTCCCCCACTTTTTCAGCCGTAGGTATTTTGGACCACCTTACATTGCTATTATAATTTGTATTGTTAAACATAGGCTGTTGGGTCGCTTTGGTGGTTAGCCCCCCCCCCCCCCCCCCATGTCAAAATTCGCTTCGCAGACCTCGGCCTGATTCGTATTAGTCTTGCGTTAACATGGTGGTTTTGCTCTTCGAGTGACTAATTGTATCCACGTGCCGTTCTATAAACTCTTTCACACAGAGCGCCCTCTCTCTTACAACTACCATACTGTTATAAAAACAAGTGAATACCGTGGTAACTGAGATCCAAGTTGGCGAGCGCCCTTATTTATAAAATAAATTAAAATTTCTGAAAATATTACGTCTTGACCATGACTAGTCCTGCATTTGCTGTACACCGCACGGCTTTATATGCTGCCGACACTCGATAAAACTGTTGGGTAAAATGTTCACCAAACGCTGGTCACGTATATGACAATACTGAAATTGGGTAAACTGTAATTTTTCCAATAGTTGGTCAGTCAAATGATGGATTACGGCCCAAAATTGAAGAAATTGGTACTTAACCTCATAATTTACCCGTAAATGCAACAATTTTGGACAAGTTGTACCTAATTTCAGAATTGTCACATACATGACCAGTGCTGGTGATTGTTTTAGAGTGCCGAGGAACCAAACGGGATCACATTGTCCAGTGGAGGACAAGTTGCCAATTATGTGTAACAATAACAAGCAGTGACGCTGCATTCCTCGTCCAGTTCGATACCCCCATTTAATTATTTCGAAGTGACGGGTGACCGTAACAGCACCAATTTAGTACTCTATCTTAAGAACAACTATCTTTCAAAAGGGAAAAAGAATTTCGGACATTAACGCGAAAGTGTTAACTCTCCATGCCTCCCCTCCCCCGGCTACATACAATCTCATTCCACCAACGGAACTGAACTGCAATCTAGACCTGTAAGACAACGCGTAATGCTCTCACCTCAAAGTTTATTTCTCCTGACCCCCGTTGTTAAGCGTCCCCCCTTTCACGACCGTATCTAAACTTCATGCATCCTCATCCAGACACAATCTAAGTCCATTACTTCAAGGCGATTATTCAGGTTAGTAAGTCAGTTAGATAGGCTTTAACGACACACCAATACGAATGTGTTATATAGTGTCACCAAGAAGGGTTACATTGTACGAGCAAAATCATTCAAAGAAGGAAAAACATGGGTCACTTTCCCAAATATGTAGCAAAGGCGGGAGCCATGGCAGTAATTTCTATAAAGTTTACTTTCTGTGAGAAAGCCAAGAATAAGAGAAGAAACTGTTTGTTCAAACAAGGTTTTTAGGTCGGGCACGATGTAGTATTTCTGGCGATTATGGGAGTATTCATGACAGTCAACGAGAATGTGACTGACGGTGCCAGCACAGTCACAAGGTATACACTATCGTCTTTCATCTCCATGAAGTAAATAGGGGTGGGTAAGGTAAGTGTGCCCGATGGGGGTCCTAGCTAGTCAGGACTAAATCATCCCTTCGTTTAGGCGAGTATTCAGGATCCCAGTGTGTAATTGAAACACTTTTAGTAGAGTTAATGCTGTGTAATATGAGCTACAGTACTCTTGCAATTTTTAAGTTGCTGTCAAACAAAGAGATATTCTAATCGAGAGTTTCTTTGAACTATGTACAACAAAAATGGTAGTCTGGGATGGGAGTTGACTTCCTTTAAGCAGGTGGAGGAAATTGGTATAAACGGCGGGTGTGAGGTAGACTTGACAAAGTCTCTCGTGAGTGTTCCGCGGGGAGCTGAAAACTTTCTCTACAAAATCCCCTACTTCAGCATATTTAGTAGGCTATATCGTATCCCTTCTTTCCTTGAGAAGAGATACAATTAACAGACCGTTAGAGGGCCTATTAGAAAAAGACAAATACGGTTTGTTGTACTGTGCTGAAGCACTGGATTTTGTAGAGGTAGTGGTTGTCAGCTCCCGGGGAACACTCACGAGAGACTTGGCCACGTCTAAGTGTGAGGCAGTTTTAACTTTAGTAGCTATGGTATTTTCTACCCAGCAATTACTGCGTTGTGTTCCTCCCCATTCTTTTTAATTACCATACCACCCGGTTGAGGGTATGGGCAATCCACCCTATTAACATGTTGGTGGAAAATTTACAAGAGTAATGTTAGACCAGTGAGTGGGAAGTCTTAGGCCTAAAATTTATCCCAAGATTGACAAAAGTTATGACATTTGATTTTGCGCCATGAACCCCCCCCCCCCCCCAAGAACCAAGCTTGCAAAAAATGGCAATGGACTGATCACTGAAAACTCTACCACATTTAACACAATGATACTGCACCATTTCACATTCTACCGCAAAACCTATTCCCCAATATATCCCTCACAAATGTCAGACTACAAAATATCCTCCCATGAAAAAGTCCCGACTACATGCCTGAGTGACAATGACACATTTTCTGCCCTCATACATCCAGCTTGGCGATCCATCATACTACCTTATGTCTATGGGCATCCAACCTTCAAAATTATTTATGCAAACAGCACCACGGTGATTATGCTATTTTGCATCACAATACATAGGCCTACTAATTTGAATAATTTGACAACCCCCCCCCCGAAAAAGTCCTGACTACGTGCATGTCGGACAATGACACCTTTTCTGCCCTCATACATCCAGCTCGGCGATCAATCATACTATCTTATGTCTATGAGCATCCAACCTTCAGGTTCATTCGAATATGCAAAGGACACCGGGGTGGTTTTGCTATTTTGCATCACAATACAAACTCATTTAAATAATTTGACAATGACCTGACACACCACCCTCTGACCTCCTTGCACGATTAAGAGCACTTTCAAGAGAAAAAATTCACCGACTTCAAAATATGTGGTAAAAATACTGGTAGATGCGCACTGTTTAGCAAAGTGTTTCTTGATTGGCTATTGCCATCGTATTGTATCGATTGTACTTTTGTTCGGGCTAGGGATTAGTTTAGGGATTAGGGTTATAGTTAGCCAGTTAGAAAATTTCTTGCTAAACATGCAGTGCGCATCGCCCCTAAAATACTGCATCTCAAATGGTATAAAGCATTAAGAAGACACTAGTTTATAAAAAGTAATGCAAGTTTTTCTTGAGATTTAGTTCTTTACGGGAAACCTGTTATGTCATTGTGGCACATCTATTTGACATTGGATTCAATTTATTTATAATTTGATGTGACTGCAGGGAATATTGTTTGCTATACCCTACGTGTAGGTAAATGCTAGATCTACAGGTAAAGATATCCTATCATTCACAAAGTATCAAATTTAAAGGACAGTAGGGCATTCAATTATAACGAAAACAAAGGGAATCTGAGACAATGTGTTCAAATCACAAAAGTCCATGTGGCTTTGTCGTAAAGTGGAAGTATTTTCCAACAAAAATAACCGATTTTTAAAGTGAGATTTCTTGAGTAAGGAAAAGAGTATTACGACAGGGTCTGGTGGGCATGGCGTGGAATATAATTGTCTCTCTTACGATACACAAGAAAAAAGCTACCTGATATATGCCTTTAATAGGAACCAAACCGTGTGGTATAGCTTTACAAACATTTGCATAGAGCCAAACAAACATGAATCCTTGCAAAAAATTGACAATTAACTACGACAAAGGCAAATCACAGGATATAAAACATAATTTCAAATTTATTTTATAGCTATATTTTCTGTTGGTTTTTACAGATAAATCTGAAGGCAAAATAGAAAGCTTCTTGACATCTTTGCATCATAAAACACGAAATATTGATAACATAGACGGAAAATGTACGGTATAGCATCCCGCCACCCTGATATCGACTCATATATGTTAAATCAAATTGACTATTGGTAATACATGTGGTTTGCTGTTACAAATGGGACAACAAAAATTATTTTTGGACAAAACTTGGATCAATACATTCCTAAGTGCATTCAAACTACTTAAGAGCAGTTCAACGCATGCACTTATATGCACTTTTTCTTCAGCGCTAGTCTATACTAAGTACTGCCTGCGACAGCTGGGTATGCAAGAGTCCATACCTCTCTCTCTTCAACATGATTGCAGGTAATGGAGCAAAAGCAAGGTTTTAAGCTCGACCCAGAGACCAGTAATACAAGACTAATAAGAGGGAAGAAGAGCAGCCCACTGAAGTAACATGACTGCGCACTTTGCACTAATGCTAGCAATTTGAGCTGCAATACCTCAAGGACCCAACCTAGTAATTACTCGACTAACTGCAGATTAATACCAGTAGGGAGCTGTTATTTAGAAGGAGATTGCATTTCAGTTAAGCCATTTCCGGAAAATCTCCGGGAATGACCAGGTACAATAACATGTTCACACTTTCAGATAAAATATATTGGTGTACTGATGTATTTTGATCCTGAAACTGTGCAATACTAGATGCAACATTTTTATGCTCTCCGGTGACTGGCAATCCTATGGCAGTAGCGGAAAATTTCAGATGACATTAGAGCAGATGACAAATTGATTTTGTATGGACTACTCAATCGATTGTAAGTATAGTAGATGATTGTAAGTATAGTAGATGATAATCCAAGAGAGAGAGAGAGAGAGAAAAATAAGCAAGATTGGCAAATTCAAACTCAAATTTTAAGAGAGCTCCTTCCAAATATTATCCTTGATACTAGTAATGTAAGAAGCATTGGCTAAAGGACCCAGCCAAGTAGATACTCAGCTAAGTGTATACTAATAGTAGCAATGCCAGAAGCATTGGGTAAAGGACCCAGCCAAATAATTACTCAGCTAAGTGTATACTAATACCAGCAATACCAGAGACATTGGGTAAAGGACCCAGCCAAATAATTACTCAGCTAAGTGTATACTAACACCAGCAATGCCAGAAGCATTGGGAAAAGAACCCAGCCAAATAATTACTCAGCTAAGTGTATACTAATACCAGCAATGCAAGAAACATTGGGTAAAGGAACAAACCGATCAATCCCTCAAAAAATGTAACTGCATATTTCTACTAACAATGCAAATCAATGAAAGAAACATCGGGTATAAAGGGACCCGACGAAGTAACTAGTTACTCAGCTAACTGTATATTAAAAGAACATTGGGTAAATTGCAATAACCAGAGAATTAAGTGCAAGTTGCAATGTTTCCATACTGTACGAAGTATATTTACAACAGAACATTCAAAGTGCACCGTCTTGTGGTAGGGAGAAGCAACATTACAGATGCGTCAACATAAAGGCCATTCGTCCAATTTTCTCCTTTCTCTCTTCTCCCCTTCAACCCCCTACCCTGACCTTTGTCCTAAGTTTGAATTAGTATAGAAAGATCATCAGTCCGATATTCTCCTTGCCCTCTTGTCCCCTTCAATCCCCTTCTCCCCTGACCTTTGTTCCAAGTTGAAAATGTATAGATAAAAGAAAATCATCAGTCCAATTTTCTCCTTGTTCTCTTGTCCCCTTCAATTTCCCTCCCCCTGACCTTTGTTCTAAGTTGAAGATGTAGATAAAAAAGTCATCAGTCTAATTTTCTCCTTGTTCTCTTGCCCCCCCCTTTAATCCCCCTCTCCCCTGACCTTTGTTCTAAGCTGAAAATGTAGATAAAAGAAAATCATCAGTCCAATTTTCTCCTTGTTCTCTTGTCCCCTTCAATTCCCTACCCTGACCTTTGTTTTAAGTTTGAATTACTGTGGAAAGGTCAACAATCCGATTTTCTCCTTACCCTCTTGTCCCCCTCAATCCCCTTCTCCCCTGATCTTTGTTCTAAGTTGAAAATGTACATGAATAAATAAAGAGATCATTAGTCCAATTTCTTCTTCCCCCTTCTCCTTCTTCAATCCCCCTCTCTACTGACCTTTGTTTCAAGTTGAAATTGGTTGTAAAGAACTATGTTGGCTACTTTACTGAGAGTTAATGTTACACTAAATGATCACTAATAGTCATTAATCACATCACCACACACTAATTTGCACAGCCTCAAACGTTCAAAAAACGAATGGACTTTTTCAGATGCTTTTATGTCAGGTTCTAGTTATACAGTTGGATGAGGTTTTACAGCTCCGTTTCGAACCAATTGGTTTAAGTCGGGTCAGCCACAGCCCTTCTCCGTTTCAAGCATTATAACCTGAGAAAAGCCCACTCCTTGCATGCTTTACTTAAGTGTACATTAAGCCAAAAAAATTCAAAAATATATATTACAGAACATAAAAAATGAATTCTAACAGTCCATCTCCCATCATCATAGGGCATTCAAGAGCTGAGATATAAAATGTTGGAAGTTTATTCACTCATTTAAGAATGGTATATTGCACAATAATTTGTGATGTCATTGCTGTACTACTCAAATTGCAATCTTTTTATTTTTCTTTCTTTTTCTGAAAGTTACTGCACCTTGTGCCAGGGAGTTGTCCCTAACAACTCCCTGCTTGTACCAAGGTGGGTAACAGCTCTCTTACTCTCATGGGGGAAATGTAATTAATGAAGCCCCTTCTCTCTGCAACATGCTTTGGAACAAATAGGAAGTGTTCAAGGTCATGAAAACATGTTTAATTTTAAAGGGAAACAAAGCAGGTAATGTAAGTTGTACAACAAGAAAGTCACAAATTATTGTGCAATGGACCAATTTGTCTTAAGTGAATAAACTTCAACATTACATATCTCAGCTCAGGAATGTCCTACGAAGATGGGAGTTGGACTGTTATAATTCATTTTTCATGCTCTTCAATATATATTTTTAAATTTTTTGACACGAGGTACCCTTTAAGACAATCTGTTTGTTCATAAAATGTAAATTCTAATGGAGCAAATATCCATCACATATGGTGATTAGCACTGAATTTTTGTTTGAACTAATTCTTTCTCGTTATCAAACAGACAAATCCTGAAGTAGTGGACAGTTAATTGAAGTGTGGTTTGAGAATATAACAACATCAAGATTCAAATATGATGGCACTGTAAGATATCAAGTTAAAAATGATATTTTTCCATAACATGGATAAGATGAAGTTTGTAAAGCGTTGTCAAACTTGCGAATCAGATTTACACTACAATAGCATTTGAATAATTGAATGAAGTGTGTTTTGGGATGACTGTAACATCTAGATGCACTTGACTCACTTCATTTGATGGAATATAAAAACCATGTTCCATAATGATGAGTGTAATTTTCCTTCAAAACATCAAAAAGGCAACTTTTCATGATTTGGTTGAAATTACAGTGTACCTCAAGTTCCAAAACTTCCAAAATATATACTGCAAGGCATGAAAACTGAATTCAAATTGTCTAAATCCTTTCTTCACTTAACAATGGTAGATTGTGCAACAATATTCGATTTCATTGTTATACCACTCAAATTATCATCTTTGTATTTTCTTTGTTTTTTGAAGAATACTGCACCTTGTGCAGAGATATAATCACTTTCTTACTCCTTGTAGGTGACTTAACTTTACATATCCTCTGTGTGCAACATAGTCTTCATGAAAACAGAAAGTATTGAAAGTCATAAAAACTTTTTTTTATTTCCAAAGAATGCAAGCATGTTAATGTGAGTTGTACCAAAAGAATGTCACAAATTGTTGCACAATGGACCATTTGGATTTAAATGAACAAATTTCAATATTTAATATCTCACCAATGGGATAAGGCTATTACAATGGAATTTGGATCCATACAATTTATTTTGCAACCTTTAAAATATATATTTTTGAAATTTTACACTTTAAATTTGAGAAGTATTTCATACTTGTAAACAACTCTATTACAGCTTTATATTTTTGATTCAACAAAATTTGTGACAACAGTCCTAAAATTAAAGAAAGCTTTCACCATTTTTCTGTACTATAAAATGCAATCAAATTTCTTAAAACATAAAATAAAAGTATTAAATATATAGAAAATAAATTTAATATTCGAACTTGTGCACAACTATGGTTTCCTAAAGGCCTAATCCTCTCACCCTAAACATTTCAAATTCTCCCAACCTTCCTAATTAAGCCCCTCCCACATCTGTCTCAAACTCATTCTCATCCAGACACAATCTCAACCCCAATGTGTAATCCAAACATTTTCAGTACAGTACATGCTGTGTAGTATGAGCGTCAGTACTCTGCATTTTTTGAACTAGCTGTCAATCAAAGAGCTGTGCCAATTAAAAATTTCTGTGGACTGCTACAAAAATTGTAGTTTGGAGTGAGAGGATACGCAATTAAATTCTGCTCTGGTAACACTATCTCACTGTTCAATGAAGGATGATAACTCTCTTATAAAAGAATGCATTTCCATGGAAACCACACTCTTTGATAGTGACTACAACTAACTTTTTGGGAACGTAGATGTGCACTGTTTAACAAGGTGTTTCTTCATTGGCTGTTGCCATTGTATTGTATCTATTGTATTCTTTGTTCAGGTTAGGGATTAGGGTTATTGTTAGCCAGTTAGGAAATTTCTTGTAAAACAGTGCAAATCATCCCAACTTTTTACCTCCCTGACCAAACATAATTTTATGTTTGTGAATTACCCAAGTATGAACTACTGAAAAGTTAATTTTGAAGAACAGAGCCTGTAATGTGTCCTATCACTTACTGGGACAAACCAGCTACTGTGCTTGAAAGTAACAAGGTGAAATGTTGTATGTAATAAAGTGAAATTTTGCAAATTTGCATGAGAAATCATTGCCCATGTTTTACAAGTCATTGTTCCAAAATTTCTCATGTTAATGTTGTAGTTTTGGGCAATGTAACGAAAATTAAATCACATTAAGTCAATGAGTAACAAACTGAGGAAAGGAAAATACCCTCGGGTTATCCATGACTGATGTTCTTCTCTCTAAGTAGATTCGGAGGAGAGGAAACTCACATGGAACTTGTTTCAGCGACATTATCATCATTTTTGAATTATCACAATCTGTTTTAATTTCATTATTCTAAAGTAAAAAGTGAACACGGCTCAACACTGTCATGCTGGTACAAAATTGTTTGACTAGTAAAGTATGTTTTGATTGACTTCCCTCTGACAACTCATATGCATATGTCATTTAATAGTTATCTATTGTGGCAATCTTTCTTTTCTTATTATGTTTCATAAATAAACATCCATTAATGGTAGCTCTGTCACACTGGCTTGCGCACAAACTAGTGTGCAACTTCCATTTTCAATCACATGAATATTTTTTATGTCGCTCAAGGAAATGTTGCTCATACCCTCTCCCCGCCCCCTCGCCACCCTAAAAATATCCCAATGATTAGAACGCTCTGATTTTTTGTATTTCCTTTACAGCTAAGTTGCAAGCATTTTTTAAGTTTGTATGACCTACCTGCTTCAGATCTAAAATTGCCAAAGACTGTCATCCACATGTGTAAGATTATGGGATAAAATTTGTCACACAGGTAGCTGTTGGCCATTTCATGGCTTGCAACAAATACTATGGTGTTATGCTATCCCTTTCATTTATAATTTTTCAGTGGGGAGGCTGTGGGAATATTAGGAATAACAGTTTTGACAACCCAGTCCTAAATAGGTTATGCCACTGATTGCAACTATCAAATATACAGTTAGGTTAAAACAAAAACACCAATTTCACTGATGAAAATTTAATTTGCTATAAAATTTTGCACAACTCCCAAGCAATATATTCACCTACATGCTGATATCCATACATGAGGTTTGCACATGGCCTTGCAGGACTCTTTCTCTCATGGGAAGGGGGGGGGAGGGGGGAGCTGTGACTTTTTGCCGGACTCCAGATCCCACCGCAGGGCATAATCTCTGCCCAGCCGAGGCCCTGAAGTGTGCCCTATTCAGCAAGGTTTTGACTATAGGGTGGAGGGCTGCTGATGGCCATGGGCTGGCATAAACTCTCCAAGTCTTTAAACCATGAAACATGAATTTAAAAATTAAATTCCTATTAAAATGACCTTTTACATTAAGATGTCACTCAACATAAGAGATCTAAAAGTAAACCAACATTTCCACAGACTCTAAATGTACATTGAAAATAATTTTTCATTTTGTATGAATATTATTCATTTAGTTTGCCATGAAACTGGCAAACTATTTCACATTTTATGTGACGATTAAGTGCTAGGCCAACATAGGAAAATAATGTGACCTTAACACATATGTAAGATATGTGAGAATCTGAACAATATTCAGTAAAAAATTGAGTGATTTTGAATAAAGAAAGTTTAGTGATAATTATTTAAATGATTCTGGCCATTATACATCATATACTGAAAAACATAAACTATAAAAATCCTCTCTGGATCAAAAGATCTAAAATATTTTCTTGAGATGTACTGTACCTCTGTGCTAAACTTCTAAATTTGTATTTGATGGTTTCTCACCACCAGCAGTCAAGGAATATAAGTAAAGATTTTTGTTCAATCCTGTTTTCTTCAGTAAATGTTATACACAGAAATGTTGGTAAGCCAGATAACAATTGTGACCCTTTAATAACCTAACCATCTAACAAAACCATGAATCACTTATTCATTATGCAACATGTAATGTTTACTGCAGAGATTTAAATTTTCATTACCATCATTGACTGTTTTCCATTCAGTTAACAAAAGCACCCAATGATCTTTGCAACAATGGTGTAACATCTTATCCCGAACCGTTAAAGCTGCAGACAAGCACACACAGAATAAAGCTGATACAATTATATTTATCTGGCACCGGAACGGGCACGAGAACCTTCAAAACAGGTATCACAGACACGAACAGGTTTGGCAAATGATGGCAAGGGCATAGTCTTCTCTGAACACTGATGACAGAAAATACCTCCACAGCTTCGGCAATGATGCTGAAGAGGTAGGGAAAGAGAGGTTTACATACAAAAGGTGACAATAAGTGCCAGCAGGGTGGGGTTTTGTTGGTTATCACTCCACATAACCTCATTCACTGTGCACCCGATCCACTGTTAAGTGTATGAAGTATTCATCTTGCGCCATAAATATAAATCTAAGACTAATAGAAATCTAAGACTTCTTGAGACTTATGGTAAGCCGCACCCCCTGCTGAGAAAAAGCCAAAAGTGTTTTAGTACAACTGTCACATGTGGATCGTCAGCTGCATCTCACTTGGCCTGTCACATTTAAACGGATGGTTGGTTGCTTAAACTGCGCTTTCATAGCTCAAACGTTTAAACGGTATGGGCCTAACTCTAATTTACAAATAGTGTTATGCCCAACTAAGTTGTCAATATCACTAGGCTAGGCCTAGCGTTTGCCTACAAATTGAACCTGCCGCATTGAATCTGCTTTCACTCTTCATTAAAACTAATTTCTAAAGCCTCCAATTACAACGCTGAACTTTAGGTAACAATATACCTGTACATATAACCTATGATTTTAATGGCGCGATATTGATCGGTAACATTGTGCAAGCTAGACTTTGCTCGGCCAGGTATGCAGGCTGCTTAGTAAATGAGCCTCTGCTGCAGCAGTTAGCTGCCCGTGGTAGCTGCAAAGCCACAGTGTTCCCTGTGTATTTCTCTACTGCATATCTGGTATGCAGTTACCCAATAACTTACAACACATGTCTTTGATGTTTTGTGAACTGACAGAGGGCGGCATGCCAAAATTAAAGTCTCAAAGCTAGTATCTTATATGTTATCCTGTTAACACTTGATTCTAAGGGAAATCAAAGGCAGCTATATTCTGACATTGTTTAAACAGTAAATGAACATTTATTTTTTTTAAACGTTTAGGAAATTAAACGGAAACTGACAGCCTACATCTCACCTAACTATACATACTACACATTGTCTGCTCGTCAGTGGGGGGGACCTGTGACATCAGTGAAAGCACTCTATGGAAGAATCCAATTAGCGCTTGTGATTAGTGACTGTAGGCAGCCATTAGTAGGGTTCATCAGCCTTAAATTGCCTTCATTTATTGTCTACTTGAATTTCAAACCCTCATATTCAGTGAAATTGAAGGAATTTACATACAATTTAGTGTACAACCATCCATCCATGATACAGGTTAGCAAGTAAATTGAAAGATCGAAAGATGATAGACTCCAGTTACGGCTGACCGAAATCAAGCCATCACTTGCTGTCCGAATTTGTCTATAGGCAATGAAATGAAAGAAACAGAATACAAATACACTACCTTCCTCCTTGAAACAGAAAATGTTTTCTGACAACTTGTACATTCTTTAACATTTTCATCATCTGCCCACACTCTTGTTTCAGCTTGCTGTACTGACTCCCTCATCCCCTCTAGTGTTAGAACTTTGCTGAAAATTGTATCCAAAAAAATGTAATAAAAAAAAATGTAATGAAGTATAAATGATGACAACAATTTTGAATATTCGTTTTGACTCCTTATACTTCTATTTTAATATTAGCTGATGCTTTTTTCTTAGGGCTATCATGTTTGTTTATGTACAAAGCATAAAATTTGTGATTCTATTTAGGCCACACTTTGATTTGGAGAAGCTATTTCCATTGACTGTGATCTGTTTCCAAGTGGCTCCATTATGCTGAGTGCTCAGCATAAGCAACATCGGAGTAAGGAATGCTCAGCATAAGCAATGGAGTAGGGAAAACAAATCAGTGTACCACAACTAGAAAAAAGGCTGTGGCCAGCGAAATATAAATCGACAGGTTAGAAACTGGGCCATAAAATTCCACTTAACCTAACCCAGCCTACCCTAACCTTCAGATGATTCCAGTGGTTCTAGTCATTTGTGATCACTTGTATCCAAAGTCAATGACTTCTGCTTCAGTTTGGTAGGAGAACAAGAATAGCCCAGTCTGTTAATTCCATTATTATAATTTTGCAGCTTTCCAAAGATTTCTCAGTAGTGCAGGAATCCCTATGTTAGTTAAATGGGGTTTAACATTGTGTACATCAACACAAATGTGCTATATAGTGTCACCAAGTTACACAAAGTAACAATGTTGGGGTAAAACTACCTCAACTAGTACAGGTGAGGAGAATGTTACTGACAGTGACAGCACAGTCACAGGGTATACATCCCTGTGAAGTAAATAGACGTGTGTAAGGTAAGTGTGACCTATGCAGGCCCTAGTCAGGAATCATACCTCCCTTTACTGGGGACTCCGTTTCCCCCAGTTCCTACTGTTGGTTTTAATGGGTACAATTTGTTTTCGGGAAAGGAATCCCACAGTTCTTGCCATTTTGAATTTAAAAAGCCATTTAGGTTAGGGCTGTAGTCAGTGTAAGGCAAGTAGATGTTGGTTTATACATTCATCTGTACGGCTTCTTTAGCTAGTGAGTTCACTCTTTCATTCCCTTGTATGCCCATGTGAGTAGGGACCCACGTAAAGGAATCCCTGTGAAAATTCTTGAATTTATCAATGGACAACCCAGTTCACTGTACTAAACCTACAGATGATACCAATGCTACAATCAGCAATTCACATCAGGCCTCCAAATACATTGAACAGTTGGCACCTTTTGCATGTTTCAGCTAGTTTAAGGTAATAAATATCACAAATCACACAAAATTTGTTCAAAAATTGACTGCTCAGTGAAACAAACAGTCCTACCACATTAAAGGGCAAGAGCAGTCATGCCCAACTTATTTTGAAGCAACGGCTAATTTAAACAGATTTCTTTTATATCTCAAGCAAGTACTTGTTTAACATACTTACTGAGTGAGTTATTCTGTTAAACCAACTTGCTGAGGTTAATTGAGATTATACTCTATTTAACGTATTGAATAGTTACTCTGTTTAACGTACTCGCTGAGTTTATTTCCCATGTCAGCAAGAGTTTGTTCTTGTTCTTCACAAGTTTTTCTCAATTCTTCATGCTGGGAGTGGAGTTCCCCAATCTCTCTCTTCAATTTCTCCATCTCTCTAACATCCTCCTTCAACTTTTCAACCAATGAACGTTCCTTCTCCAAGTCTGCCCTCAGCGATGCTTTCCACTCCATTTCCACTTTAAGGTCTGCTTCTAGGGCAGAGCTATCCAACAAAGAATTCAAAACAAGCGTGGTGACAAATATGGGATAAAAATGCACACTTCTATTGATGAATAGCTCAAAAGACTTCTTAAAAATGAAATGATTGGTAATGATTTAAAAATAACAAAAGTTATGCATTTCCTTTTCTTCACATGATTCTTCCATTTTTCCATCATTTATAAATGTAGTGTGACAAGTAATCAATCAGCCAAAACTTCACTTGGCAGTTAAGGAGTAAGTTTTCCCAATGGGAAATCAGTTGAAATTATGCCAGTATCTATCTTTTAGGGGTGATGCACACTGTTTAACAAAAAGTATCTTAACTGGCTGTAAATAATTACTCTAACCCCTAACCCCAACAAAGAAAACAATTGCTACAATACAATGGCAACAGCCAATCAAGAAACACCTTGTTAAACAGAGCACATCTACCCATGTTTTAAGGTTCTCAAAATGTACCTCTTCGGTTTGAGAGTACCTTAAGAAACTTGTTGCTTATGCAAAAATAATAATAACAAGTGTTGCAATGTGTTCTCATTTCTTTTCTTAACCCTACAGACGAATTCCGACAGATTGTGATGGTCTGATTTTAGTCGGCCATTACTTCACTGAATATGAGGATTTGAAATTCAAGCAGACACTAAATGAAGCCAATTAAAGGCTGATGGACCCCACTATTGGCTGCCTACAGTCACTAAAAACAAGCGCTAATCGGATTAGTCTATATTATTTTTTAATTATTCATCAGATAGTTTAAACTTTGGTAAGTAATACTGATGATTTTCAAAAACACAATTTCAACTTCCAAAACAGAATCCTCAAGATATGCCAATGTTACATCTGTCCTTGAAATGAAGATTGCTACCCTTACAAAAAAAGGTGTGGCAGTTGGTTCCAAAGGCTTTCACAGGTTTTTTCCATGGGTTATCACAGGTTTTTGCATGAAAACCTGTGATTTCCCTTGACACTGACGCAGGTTGATCATTTGTCACAGGTTCGACACAGATTTGTCACGGGTTTGACACAGGTTTTATGTGCAAAACGTGTGGTGATAAAACTAGGGGTAACAAAGAATTCTTCCACAAAACCTGTGGCTTGATATTAAAGGCAAGGAAATGTGTGCAAAACCCGTGTCAAACCTGTGAGTAGAAGGTTCCAAAAACGTAGGTTTGTCACCCAAGAACACGCGTGATTTCCTTTGTTTTTCCACGGGTGATCACACATGGTGCAGACACAGGTTGACGCACCTTTTTTTGTAAGGGTAAAACAAAGGATGACAGTAGCCATATATGGTCAATTTTTAAAGGATTTTGATGGGAATTGCATCTATTTCCTTGTTTTTAATGTTTTTTACATTACCCAACTGTCATTTTCATATCACCAGACCCTTTTAAAGAACAAACTATTAATATTTTTATTTCATTGCTATATATGCAGGGCATATTTATGCTGAAATACTATTTCTTAGACCAGGGTTGTCCAACCTACGGCCCGCGGGCCACAATCCGGCCCGCGAAAAGGTTGCGTCCGGCCTGTCAGAAATAATCTATATTGCAAAATTATTCAATAAGCAGATTAATTGATGACAACTTTAGGCTTCGCTGTCCACTATGGCATGCTTACTTTTGAATGAAATAATTAGTGTTTGCACGGGTAACCCGGGTACCCGGGTACCCGCCCGCCATCGTATTACCCGGTTCCAAATCTACTACCCGAATCTTAAAAAAAAATGCATGCAAAAGGATCATCACATTTTCGCCATTGCCAACGGTAATGGACTAAAATATTTTGCCAATTTGGTAAACCTTCTCCGAGACTGAGAATGAAGAGAGCCCCTAGAAATTATGTGTAAGTTTGATAGTTGTCTGTACTTCGTTTCTGATGTTGAAATTTTTATCAGCGTGCGGCCCGATCGCCCTATCGTCACGTAGTGGGTTACTTCTCACACATCACATGTATATCGCTTATAAACTTACTCGCAAGCAAGCTATCTGACGGCCGATTCAAAATCACATCGTACTGTTTCACGCAGACATAGCAAGACATACTGTTTCACCCCCGCCCAGCTCGCAAAGACAGTGCCCGTAACGTTCAGCATGCTAGGTAAACTGAGCCTTGCATGTACATACGATCTTATTATCAATACGGATGCCACCTCGTGTATAATCCTCGAATATTTCTTAATGGTTAAAGGTGTCAGTTTTACGCAAATCAACACTTTGCCGCTATCTGCAAAGTAAAACGACATCAATGTAATAACACCGTAAACATTCACAATTTTTTTTTTTAAATAGGCCAGTATATATTACGTTATTTTGCCCCAAAATGGCGCTCGAGCAGACTACGAAGTTTATGTGTAAAAGTTATGTTACCGTGCCTGGATGTCGACACGAGGCTAGCTACAGGTACAGTACGTATGAACGTACAGTACATACCCCATTAGCGATAATTCCAACGCACATTGCAAAGTAGTATGAGGGAAGTTCACAAACATGACGTCGTTTGTTTACAATCAGTAATTTTTGACGTGCAAGAGAATACCATAATACAGGGCTCTGATTAGTTGATATTTTTAAATCAGTGGTTTAAAAGGAGAAGCTTCGAGCTCTTACTATGCTGGCTTTTCGAGTAGGAAAGCGTCCCAAAATTCAATATCAAATTGATATAGGCCTTGGGAAGTATAATTTTCTTATTTGACTGTTTTCTGTTACGTTTTTTTTTTTTTTTTTTACTTGTCATTTTGATCTAGGCTACAACAAAACGAGACGATTAAACCTTCTAACAAATCAAATGTTTTTGAACTTGGGCACTGTGATCGCTATACCTATCCAATACAGATGTTAATGTTACCATGCATGTCTTATGGATTATGCCTTACAAAATGCTCATATCTTTAAGTCACCGTATGTAACACCGGGTAACCCGGGTACCCGACGGGTATGGCGATCGGGTACCCGGGTCCTAATTTTTAGTACCCGTGCAAACACTAGAAATAATTCATTTCAAATCTCTGCTACATGTAGCTTAATTTAATTCAATCAAAAACGAAAATGAATCAGTGTTCCCTATGCCCAATAATTTCATTTTGTTGCCTTGGGCGTCGGGGAAAATTGAAAAAAAAAAAACAGTATAGAATGCGGCCCCTCGTCCATCATAACCATTAAATGTGGCCCACCGCTGCGAAAGGTTGGACAACCCTGTCTTAGACAAATAAAAGTGGCCAAAGAAGAAAAAAGAAAAGAAACAAATCCCTTATCCCCCCTCCCCTTCTTTTTCTGTTTACCTGCTTCTTGAAATGAAAAGAATACATAAATCTTTTGTCTGCTTGAAACATTTTTACAAAGATTTCTTCCCAGATTAACATTCACTAGGAATATTGAATACACTATTACATGCTGAGGTTTCTTTTTAATACGACCAAGTTTTCAAGTCATGTGCAGGAAAATGTCACAACCTTTGAGAAAACTGTTGGGAAAAATATTTTTCAATCGCACAACTTTTTGAGATCAGCCTTTGAAGTTTCAGTGAATCCTCTCCCCCAAAAATGTTTGTAGGATGAGAGTTTTTTCCTGTAAGATCCTGGTATGTATACTAAGGTTGTTCATCACTGAATATACCATCCAGGGATTTTTACGTCCTTGAAGTTAGGAGTTTGGGGTGAGGATTGACTGCCTTTAAATGTGAAAGAGTAACCTAAGGAATAACCAGAATGCAAAAATGCATTGAGGTTTCGATGATACATAAATTTTTCATTTCAAATAATGCCATCATGCACCGTTAATCTTCTCACTCAAATGTTATACTAGCATGTTCAAAAAATAATTTTGTTATTTCAGATGACCTTTGACCTCCATAAAGGACATACATAGATAGATAGACAGACCAACATACAGACAGGCAGACAAACAGGCAGCTATCTTGAAAAATAACATTTAAAAGGGTATAACTTTTACCCCTGGAGACCGCAGATGACCTTTCATCTCTGCCCAAAACAAGAGGAACCATCTCCTGACCATAATGCATCCACTTTCCCCAATAGGAAATGTATCCAAGCTTCCTAAACATATGATATCACGTTAACAAGGTTTTCAGACTTTGACCATCGGTGACTCCAGATGACTTTTGACCTCCACTAAAAGAAATGGGGACCATCTCCTAACTATAACACATCCACATAACAAATATGAACTTCATCCAACTTTCCATACTTGAGATATCACATTAAGGAGATTTTCAGACTTTGACTCCTTGTGACCTCAGATGACCTTTGACCTCCACCAAAAACAAAAGGGTTCTCCCTTACATCATAATGCATCAACATATCAAGTTTGATATCAATCCAAATTTCCTACAGTACCTTGAGATATCGTGTAAACAAGGATTTCGGGGTTTGACAAAATATGACCCCAAATGACCTTTGACCTTCACCAAAACAGATGGGGTTCTTCCTCACCTCATAACACATCAACATATCATGTTTGAAATCAATCCACGTTTCCTACCTTGAGATGTCGTGTAAACAAGGATTTCAGGGTTTGACAAAATGTGACCCCAAAGACCTTTGACCTTCACCAAAACAGATAGGGTTCTTCCTCACCTCATAACACATCAACATATCAAGTTAGAAATGAATCCATGTTTCCTGCCATGAGATGTTCTGCAAACAAGGATTTTGGGGTTTGACCCCATGCGACCCCAAATGACCTCTCACCCCCAACAAAATTTAAAGGGGTTCTTCCTTGCATCAAAACACATCAACATGTCAAGCTTGAAATTATTCCAAGTTTTGTATCTTGAGATATCGTGTAAACAAGGATTTTGGGGTTTCACCCCATGTGACCCCAAATGACCTCTGACCTCCACCAAAATAGATAGGGTTCTTCCTTACCTCATAATGCATCAACATATCAAGTTTGAAAGGGATCCAGGTTTCCTGCCATGAGATATTGTGCAAACAAGGATTTCGGGGTTTGACCCCATGTGACCCCAAATGACCTCTGACCGCCAACAAAATTAATAGGGTTCTTCCTTGCATCATAACACATCAATGTATCAAGTTTGAAATGAATCCAAGTTTCCCACCATGAGATATCGTGTAAACAAGGATTTTGGGGTTTGACCCCCTGTGACCCCAGATGACCTTTGATCTCCACCAAAATCAATAGGGTTCTTCCTTACATCATAACACATCCACACTTCAAGTTTGAAATTATTCCAAGTTTCGTATCTTGAGATATCGTGTAAACAAGGATTTGGGGGTTTGACCCCATGTGACCCCAAATGACCTTTGACCTCCACCAAAATCAATAGGTTTCTTCCTTACATCATAGAGCATCAACACATCAAGTTTGAAATTAATCCAAGTTTTCTATCTTGAGATATCGTGTAAACAAAGATTTCGGGGTTTGACCCCCTGTGACCCCAGATGACCTTTGACCTCCACCAAAATCAATAGGGTTCTTCCTTACAACATAACACATCCTCACATCAAGTTTGAAATTATTCCAAGTTTCGTATCTTGAGATATCGTGTAAACAAGGATTTGGGGGTTTGACCCCATGTGACCCCAAATGACCTTTGACCTCCACCAAAATCAATAGGTTTCTTCCTTACATCATAGAGCATCAACACATCAAGTTTGAAATTAATCCAAGTTTCCTATCTTGAGATATCGTGTAAACAAGGATTTTGGGGTTTGACCCCTGTGACCCCAGATGACCTTTGACCTCCATCAAAATCAATAGGGTTCTTCCTCTCAGTATGGGGTATCTGTGTACTAAGTTTGAGAATTGTCAGATTTTCCCTTCTCAAAATATCGTGTAAACAAGCAAAGTGTCACAAACACACACACATACACACACCCATACACACACACGCACATACACACATACATACACACGCACGCCATCATGAATGCATAGGTTTCTCTTTTCATCGAAACCAAAAACCAGTACGGCAGCTGCCGCAGTGTAGTTGCAACAACTGCAGCCATACTTGCATTGTAAACACATTACAATAGGTCAGGTATAGAGTTCACCTGGTATTGTACAGTGTCAACACCTATAAAATGTCTGTATCAACTGCTGTGATTATCCTGGGAGAAGTGTTTGGATTACATAAACAAATGACAGCAGTGTCTCTTTAATCACGATATTTAATAACCATTTATACACAAAACATACAAACATCAAACAAACATTAAGCGAGCAGTCTGTCCCACCATTTGGAATCCTTTTCAGCCAAGACCTGACCAAGCTTTCTTGCGGTCTCCTCAGCGGCTATTCTGTCTGAGTTGCACGTCTTAAGTCTACCATAATCAACATCGCCACAACATCAACCAATCACACAGGATCACATGGGATACCAACCGGGCAGGCAACAAAATGTGAAAGGAGAACAGAGAAAAAAAAACAAACTGCTAATTGATGGAATGTTATACAATTTCATGCTACACAGATGATACTAAGCGTATATGGTTTGACCAGGGAGGTGTTAAGAAGGAGAGGCAACTGCCATTTGTGTCATACAATAGGAATAAGCAAACCTGGTTATCCTATTCATTCAAGTATCACAGATACTCTAATTGACAGGTCCCTTTGTTCTAATTACTACTTACTATTAAGCTTTCTCTTACTAAGGAGGATTAACCCATTCACAACTAAGTAATCCAAGAACGATTGCTGTTGTTAAAACTTACTGTGTTCTTAGGTTTGTTATGGACAGGCTTTCAGCTCTATGAAAATTTTCAGCGAAACTACTGGCCGGTAGTGTTAATAAATTTGTTCCTTTGTATCCAAACAAATTTGTAGTGTCATCTGCTTTAAGCGTTGTCAAAGCCCAAATCATTTTCCCCCATGTATGTTGAGATAAAATTCTCCAAAGAAAGTAAGAGAAATTGAACTGCATGTGACCAGTCAAATACCATATATATGCATGATGGCTGGCAACGAAAAGTTAATGAAGATAAGCTTAATAGGGGTGTGTCTTCTTATTTGCATTTTGACAATGCATTGCTGATAACAGTTGATCTAGGCCTTGAGATAAGAATTTTGAGAAGAAGAGCAGGATAACCACTCATAAAAAACATTGCTAAAAAGCGTCGACATAAAGTTGAGTCTCCTTCTTAACAGCTCCCTAGTTTGACAAATCAAAATAAACTGTGTAAAAATTTCTCATGTCCAACTTCTGAATTTTCACAAATATAATTTTTGCTTCTGACTTTACATCAATTCTGGGGGGCCTATTTATCATCACTACAAAAGACAGCAAAAACAGACTATATATTTTATTTATACAAAGAAGATGAAAGAACAAAAATTAAGAGAAGGCATGCACTATCAATGAAATAGCAGAAGATATGAGGAATTAGTATGCTGCACTTACACCTTTGGACCTGTGATAACCTGAATAACTACTCTTAAATTTCCACTGAAAAACAGTGGTCACCAATAAATTCAATGTCCTGTATGTACACCACTTTTATGTGAAAGTTCCCTCAAATTTTGTTTTGGTATTTAAATCACTGAGGTTTCTGAGAGGACTTAACCCTAAATTAGTGGAAAATGTACTCACCACATACAGTTCCAAACCTCCCAACTAGGTCACTCCTAGTACCTACCAAAACTGCTTCTACCCACCTTTGAGTAAATACATTCCTAAATCATTACTTGAGGGCATATTGAGGTGAGCATATACAACCATAATTTGTAACCAAACCACACGTTGATACTACACGAGAGCCTTATTGTCGGACTCTCCATAGGTACTGTATATATGCAGACAGGGTAAACTGATTTCTTCGAGAGTCTCTTGTGAACAATTGTCAAACTGTAATGACTTTAATTAGGGCGTATATTATTGTGAAAGGTTTGATTAAGATTTCTGTCTTAAATTAGAAGGGCCGTAAAGTGAGAATAACTGTACCCAAAATAAAATAGCGGGACAATCGAAGGCTGGCCTAGCAACAGTACCTTGGTAAGCACACTCAACAATTCTGCGAAATTGTGAAGCACGTAGCAATCGCACTGTATGACGTTAGACTAGTTGGATTAAACCATTTTAACAAACGAGTGTAACAGCTCATCAGACAAGTGTATTATACAATATTTATCAGTAACTATGGTTGTACAAAATTTTAGGAAGTCCACCTAGTGTAATGAAGTAGGTCTACTTCACCCTTACCGCACACTGACTGCGGTATGATAAGCCTGTAGGGCCTACTGAATGTCTTCAGCTTATGTCTCCAAACGCCAGGCCTTGTCCCTCCATTTCCATAAGCTGGAGAGTAAAACCCTGGCACCCTTTTCATTTCCAAAGAATCAAAAAAGGAATATCAGTATCTTGGTTTCATGTTTAAAAAGAGTCCATTTTACTTGGAACCAAGTACATAAATCTGAAGCCTTTGAAACCCCTTTAAACTGCACCTTAAGGGCTTTAATTAAAAGCAAACTTTTACCCTCCAGAACTCACCTGTAACTTTGGCCAAGGGCAGTATCAATTTGCACTTGGGGTTTGGCACTAATAATGCCCAGCTCTTTTTTTGAGTTCCTGGCCCAAACCCCTACATGGCAAAGTGTTTACACTCTACCGTACTATGGAAAAGTTATCACAAGAAAACATCAAAAAATAATCAAAAGTGTGAAGTGTTGATGAAAGGTGTCATAACTGTGGAAGGAGGCTATGTGTATATAGAAAAGACAATTCACCCTATTACTGTTCTTATAATGCAGTACCGTACAGTCATTACAGAGGGAGATGGATCTAGTATAGTCAAAGTATACTTTAAATAGCAATGAAGGAGTGTTCCTGAATGGACTGGAGAAATTAGCACAAATAACGTGATTTTTTTTAACCAAACACCTGAAAGCAGACTTCATATATTCACTGATATTGCAACAAAAATATTTACTTATAATGGAGTAAATAAAGTGTGCTAGTTTTACTTGCTAATACTTTTCGTCATTAGTCTACTTCATTCCACTTTATTAAAAAAGATAGTAATGTAACTAATATGGAATTAATGTATTTCATTCCCCCAATGCAAAAAGATAGTACTGTAACTATTTTATAGAATTAATGTATTTCAAAACCAATGCAAAAAGATAGTACTGTAACTCACCTCTCTTCTAAGTTTTTGATGGCATCTTCCATCTGATTTGTCTTCTCCTCTAATTTTGCCACTAGGTTTGTTTTATGTTGGATACTAGAATCTGTTGCCTACAGTTGTAAACACATAAAACAAGATTAATTAGGAAGGACTTCACTTAAAAACATTCTTAGACAAGGAAATTACAAGAATGGTGACACAATGCTTATGACCTCTGGTGACCTGGCATTTGACCCCTGTTGATCTGGCATTTGTACTTGAAACTGCATTAATTCTTTTCAGACACTACTATTTGAAGACTAACAACAGGTCCCTTTCTTCCTATTATTCAATTTCAAAATTGAAATAAAGAGAGATCTCATTTCATTTCCAATTAATCCCATGATTAAAGACTATTGTTTTTTTGTATCTTTGAGGTAGGGTTTGCTGCTACTGAAAACCAAGTTTTACATTTTCTACAAATCAACTTACAAAGAACATTTACATATTGTACTTCAATAGTGCCACAAAAATTTTAAATGTATTCACCACCAACATTGCTCATATCTTTACAATTCTCTCAGATTTTTAAAAGTTTCCCCGTCATTACAAAACATATAAAAAAAGAGATTTTGAAACAAATTTCCTTTTCTGAATTTCCTTTCCTTCTCGACTCAAAAGCAATGGTGTCAAGCGTGACAAATAATGACAAAAGTTAATTTTATATTACAGTCTACCACGAGATGGTTTTAAGGTACAGCTGAAAAGATTTAAAAGAACAACTTTCACTGCTGTTGTACTAAAAATGTAGGCCCATATAAAATTTTTGGCTAGATCAGTGATTTCTTTTTATATAGTACTGGTCCCTTGAAAAGCACTATATACATACAAGGATGGCAAAAGTATGACACATGGGGAGGTCTGAGTGCATGAGGAGCAAAATCCTTGCACATGTCTAGAATGGAGCCAATCATGACAGATCAGTGATGTAAATGGCCTAAGGACTGTTAGGTTGGTCAGGTAAGTGATGTCCTTTCTTGGACGTAGCTTCCATGGGAAGCAGAACTCCTTCAGGGGTTTATGTTTTTTGCCTGATGGCCCTTTGCCAGAGAGTTGGGAGGACTTAGAAAAAGCTTGTGAAGGGATGAGTTAGATGAGTTAACTAGATAAAGTATTACTGCTTAGTTTCCAACCAATTTTTGAAGTCAGGCCTGTCACAGCCTTTTTTTTTCCACTTGTGCCTAACTGTGTTGTTTTTCCCACTCCATTGCTTATGCTGAGCACCAAGCACATTGGCAGTGGGTTACATTTTTAAAGTCTTTGGTATGACCTGGCTAGAAGCCAAACTCCAGACCTATCGACTGCAAGTTGTGAAGAGATGAGCCTGAGGGCTCACCTGAAAATATGCCATTTAATGAATAGTCTTATGAAAGAGGTATGTAACATAGTCACCTGAACTTTGCTGTAAAGTCCAAGATTGATATTTTTAATTTCTTCGAGCTGTTTACGAAGGTTTATAATAGAATCTTGTTTCTCGTGAATATCTTTCTCCATTAGCTGCATAGCCATCTCCATCTCAGTCTTCAGTGACTTCTGTAATTCTAATTCTTGCTCAATATCCTAGAAAATAAACAAAAACAAAAACTTCAAAATTAAGCTTCCTGCATTAGCTACATGTAATTAATATGCTCTCTAAGTACCATGACCAGACTCCTGACATTGATGTTACAGTTGTCCTTTTGAAGAAATGGTGTGGCATTCTTTCAGTTTTGGCCAAAAACAACAAAATTTTCAGAAAAAATTAAAAACAGAAAACAAAGTTTTGCTTGGTTTTTGCTTGTAAAAAAATAATACAATATTCTATTTTACTTAAAACTATGCTATTGAATGGATTGCGTGACCCTTACTTGCCTCGAGGACCTTTAAGTTACCTTGCCTTAATATGGCAAAATTAGTATCATACAGAACAAACACTGTCTCCATTCAGTTAGTATGTGTGAAGAAAGCTTTATTACTGAACAAAAGTTTGTTCCATGCTTAATCAAGCTAGCACTCCTTCTTGCATTACATAACAGAGATGATGTAACACATATGAGAAAGAAATCAGTCTCTAACATTTAATTACACCTCCTAGCAAAGATGTATGAGCACAGCTAAAAGCCTATTAGCAAACCCCTTCAGACAGTAATGAAAACACAAGTTATCTACATACTCTATTGCATTGACTGGAACATCGATGCTGTTGTGAAGATTTAGACAATGAAAGCATTTGCATCACTTAAATTTACCTTCACCTTTAATCCTAAAAAAACTGATTATTATCCAATCATCTGCTTCATATCTAAGATAATCACTTATGCGACACGAGCGCTGCCTTGTAACTATTTCAGCATCTACACTTGTCAAAAAGTAATTTACTTTAAGGCCTTACATTCTTTGGCTCGATGCTTTGGGAGACACTAAATTGCTTTAGGGGAGTGTTTGATGAGAGAAGCTTTTGACATTAGATTTGCTCAATTTAACAGCTCAGATAGAAAAAACAATCCTATTCTAATTTGAAACTCAAGATGCTTTTGACGTCATTCAACTCAAAGCATGCAGGGGTGGATTTATTTTGTGCAGCATGGAACTTGCGATAGTGGTTTGGGAGAATACACTGTTTATTGAAAGAGCTGGAACACCATGTCTAATATTATTGAGACCAAGACACATCACTGGAAAGGGAAATCAACCCTTCCTATCCCATCCCCCTCCCTAAAAAGAGAGAAATTTGAGTTTAAATCTGGGTAAACATGATACAAAAAGTTATTTTAACTACAGGCTTTCTCATGAGTGGAATCCTGTAGGTAATTTGGGGTATTGCAGCATAAAATGTTCAATCCCAATACCTAATGCAAACACTGATGTACTGTTTCTGTGGAAAAAGGATAATTTTTATAGTATCTAGAGAAATATGTGGACTACAGCATTCAAATATAACAAAATTGTCATTTCCCAGTCCTTAAAATTTCAATAACACATGACTATGATTTCATGGTCCTATTGGCAAAAATATAGCATTGATATGCAAATTTTTTTTTTTTTTTGAATTGTGAATATTACAATGCAATATTATTATTAAACACAATGTTTCCCATTTATATGTAATAAAGGTTAAATTTGAAGTAACTAAAGGTCACATGCTATAACACAAAGTAATCTGCACACTGTTTAGAGTTCTTGTAGTTCCTCAAATGTTTTTGCATGACTTCCTTCAGTAATAACTCCAGTAATAACTTCTTGAACTTTAAAATATGCAGTTTACTTCTTCCATAATCTTTAATATAATTGCAGTATAAAAATATGATTTTTAATTTTTATGATTTCTTCAACCATAAAACTGAGCAGTGCACTACTTCATTGACCTGTGTAATAGGCTAATCAGCAGTACATGAATTTTTTTTACCTTTATGAAGGGCTGATATGCAGTGTGCGACTTCACTGACCTTTTAAACATGCCATGCATGACCTTCATAACCTTCAAAATATTTTAAAATGTAGGGTTACTAAAAGTTATCAAAGGATACTGAGACAAGAGCTATGAAGTGAAAAAGAGAAATCAACCAGAGTCATGGCTGTGCCAAGGGTGTTCATATACTGGTAAATAGACAAATCCGACCAGTCAAGTGATGGTCTGATTTTAGTCGGCCATAACTGGGGTCCAACACTGTTAGTTTTTCGATTTCCTTGCTTACCTTATCATGGATGGTTGTATACTGAATTTTATCTTGATTCCTTCGATTTCACTGAATATGAGGGTTTGAAATTCATGATGACAATAGATGAAAACCATTCAAGGTGGACCCCACTAATGGCTGCCAACAGTCACTCTAAATACAAGGGCTGATCGCATTCATCTCTACTTTAACTCTGCTTTTCACACATTATCCTGTGTGATTGTAGGCAAATGTAAGGGTAGAGTAAGCTAGTTAGATGGCAGTTTCATTCAGCCTAGTTTCAAACCAATTGGTTTATGTAATAAATCAAGCCAGCTACAGTCTTCTTTCCAGTTATGGCTCACTGGCTTCTTTTACCTGCTTGAGCACCAAGCACAATGACAGCAGGTTCTATGTCTTAGGCATGGGTAGAGACGCTTTACCTTGAATACTATTATGTATGTGGGGGAGGGGGGGGGGTTATTGGCTTGCATACCTGTCTTCTCTGAGCTTCATGTTGTAATTTTTCTTTTGCTTCTGAATACATTTCATTCAGTCCTGATCTGGAAGTTTGATAAGTTTCTCTCTCCACTTCAATGTCTTGTTTGGCAAGCTGTCAAGAGAATGAACAAATACAAAATCACACATTTGAATGGATGGTTACTATTGCTAAAGGACAAATCTTTTGACCTCAGACAGTTTCAATTCTCAAAACCTACTTACTTATAATGCCCCCCCCCCCCCACAACTGTCTAAAACCTATCCTCAGCCAAAAAGAAATCTCAACTTATTTCTTCAGGGTGACTACATATAAGACCAATTGATAATTACTGTAGGACACTATCAGTATGTAATGTGTAATATGAGCTGCAAAACTATGCCTTTTTTGAATTTGCTGTCAATCTAAGAGCTGGGTCAATTAAACAGAAATTGTATGTAATTTGGGATGAGATTAACTGCTATTAGAGTGTACCTCAAGTCAAAAAATTCAAAAATATCTTTTAAACAGTATGAAAAATAAATTCTATAAGCAGTTCAACTCCCATCTTCATAGGAATTCTTCAGTGGAGACAAACAAATTACTCCACTGCACTATACTTTTTGACTTTCTTGTTGTACAACTCACACTACCTGTTTTGTTTCCCTTCAAGATAAAAAATGTTTTATGAGCTTGAACACTTCATGTTTGCTTGAAAAGTAAGTTGCACAGAGAGTGCTTAATTAATTACATCAACTCATAAGAGTAAGAACACTATCACAGCTTGTTACAAGATGCAGTAACTTCAGAAAAACAAAAAAATACAAAGAGTGTAATTTGAGTAGTACAACAATGAAATTACATATTTTTGCTAGTGTGCAATGTACCATTTTAATTTGCGTGAATTAACTTCAACATTTGATATCTCAGCTCAAGAATGCCCTAAAAATGGGAGTTGGACTGTTAGATTTCATTTTTTATATTGTTTGATATATATTTTGAATTTTTTGTTTTGAGGTACACTTTAAAGCAACCATACATGTACAAAAGCTGAGGCCTGAAGGTTCTATGGTTGCCAATAAAGTACAACTTTTGTACTTCTCAAGGCCAACACTATGTGTTTAAGTTGCTTTCTGGATTAGTACAGTAATTTATATGACAGGTGCTTGCCAGGTGGCAAGAACAGTGTGGCGGTAGGAGTGTTGAGGGGGGTAGAAGGTCGATGGCAGCCAACAACTAAGGGTGTACAATGTTATTCAGAGATACCTTTGTGAGTTGATCTGTCTTAATGTGGTAGAGGATCACAAAGTAGTAACATATGGTGGCAGGATAGACAGGTAATAGGGAAACAGCTAGTGAACACTATTGGGTCAAAGGCCAATTCTCTCACCCCAAACTACAATTCTTCTAGGGGCTTACCAAAATTCTCAATTGGCTCAGCTGTTTGATTGACAACTGATTCAAATAATGCTGAGTACCAAACCTTAAATTACATAGCATGAACTGTTTTGAGAGTGTTTTGATTATACGCATTCAGCTTTTTATACTCACCCTGGAGCAATTAACTAAGATTGTGTCTAGATGAGGATGAATTTCAGACAATTGTGAAGGGGCTTAAGTAAGAAGGTTAGGAGAGTTGGTTTTAATTGGGGTGAGAGAATTGGGCCTTTAAGCTACATCAGGTAGTAACTTATAGGTATAGATTACAGCTCTGATTGTAAATAAATACCAACATATAAACCGGGCATAATGTATTATTACCTTGAGTTTTCTTTCAACAGTATCTTGGATATTGGTGTTTTCGTTGCGGAGTTGTTGGTTTTCTGTTTGAAGGCTAATGATATCATTGTTGGCTTTGGCAAGCTCAAAGAGATAAACATAAAATTATGGAAACTATAAAAGGTACAGAAACTAACTTTAAACCTCAAATTTACTTGACTATATTAACAGCAAAAATCAGAGTAGTGCTCAGATATGTATTATAGCTGATTTGTTTTTCTCAATATAATTTTGCACGATATATAACATGTTAAGGTTATGGCTTTCTATAAGTCATTGAAACATTGCAGTGGTGTTATCTACTGTACTCAGTGAGATGGATATCAAGAAAAAGTAATTAAAAAGTACTTGTGCAATAGATAAAATGAATACTTAAATGGACCTGAATGGCATTTAAATTTGAGCCAAAGGCAAATAGGATTATAGGTGAAAAGCATGTGACAGATCTCAAAGGGAAAAAAAAATAACAAAACAGGGTGACTGAAGAAAGAGTGAGTGTGTGGGCAAGGTGGAAAATTTCTACAATTATTTGAGACTGGGTAACTGTACATCTAACTCGATACTCATCCTGATTCAAACAGGAATAAGATTGATCTCAAGTCTGACTCTGTAAGGGTGAGTGCAGATCAAACTTAAGATATATCATAACCAGGCACGGATCCAAGGGGGTGGGGGCTCCTACAGCCTCAACCCTTCCTTTTTCCCCACATTAACAATAAACATACAGGAAAATAGCAGTGCATCTCCCTCACAACCCTGCTTTCTCATAGGTCACCCCCCCCTTTTGGAATGTCTGGATCCACGCCTGATAACTGTAATATTCAACAGGGCTCTTTCTATAATAAGCTCTTTAGCAATTATACTTGATTACATTCCAAGAATATTTCAGATGTAAAAGGTAGAGGTCCATTTCCTGGAACAGCTATTAAATATTGTAAGCAGTCTGAGGGGAAGGTTTCCCTTTGAGAAAACTTTTCACTCGGGAGGTCTAGGTGTAAAATTGTTACATTTTACAGTTTTTCCAGTATGTCCATGCTGTACAAATTACACCCCACCCGTGGCCAAAACTTTTTGTGCAGCTTAATGGATTTCCTGAAAATTCTGCTAAAGGTTTCCAAGGAAATTTCCTGAAATCTTCACATCTTTGATACTTACCTCTTCTTTCATGTTCCTGTTTGCTTCTTCCAAAGTTTTAATGCGAGCTTGCAAAACCTGGACTTGAGATGTCAGATGCCTGTTATGTTCCTCCAAGTAATTCTTTTGGTCTAAGACTGCAGCTAAGTTTATGGACTGATTACTGAAGGTGATTAAATTGAAAAGAAATGTACTGAATATGTTAATCATCTTAAAAGTATTCATTATTTCCCTTATTTTCAATGTATACACATATTCTGTAAAAATGCTTGTTGTAACACTTGAGCTTGTATGTGTCAAACTCTGAACAACAACTCTATGTTAAGACAGTTTGGGCGAAACTATTTTCTGACACAATGTGCATTAAGTTATTTGGGTTTGAAAAAGGGTTTCAGAATTTTCATTTTCACTCATGGGAATTTGATCAGTTTCTGAAAGTTCAACCGTATCTACCAAACTCGGGTCATGCAATCTGAAGAACAGTATCTAAACCCTGAAAGTTCTGACAAACAGTACCTTTAACCAATAGTTCCACACTGTGTCCTTATATTACTGATGATCTAATGTTTTGTTTGACTTGTGAATCAAATATAAAGCTTTATTTTCTGAAAAAACAAAAAGATGTCTTGTCTTACAGCACGTAAAATATTGTGAAATAATTTATTATACATAATACTGAGAAGTCATTCAAGCTTTTAGCATTAAACATTAAAATTGTTAAAAGCATTCCTTCTGGAATAAAAAATACAGTAATGCACATATTACCAAAAATAGCCTACTGTATATAAGTAATTATTTATAGCTCTTCTATGAACAAGTATAGGTTATTTCATGGAAGTAAGCAATGACCTTAAATCTAGGTTTCTACTTAAGAATTTTTTTTTTTTTTTGAAAATATTAACTTTAAACAATAAAACAGCATATCCCTTTTGATAAAAGCCTTATTCTGAAAGGTTCAAGGGGGAGAATGTAAAATCTGAGAAATATTATCCCAACTCCTTGATTTGGCCCCTGATGAAAGGTCAAGTAGCCAAGCGTTTTCTTTAAGAAACAGCACTTCAAGCAATTCAACAAAAAAAGAAATCACTTAGAGTTTATGACAGGATGGGATTCAGGCAAAATGCAGTTTGGCCTCGGAGAGATGTTTATATTCCATTACGTTCTTTAAACTTGAGAGGAATTCACAGCATGGAGGCTTTTAAATACCATCATTAATCCCACTGAATGAAGCTTATAAAAATAAACCTCCCACAATTTGATAGAGGTTTTAAAGAGTAAAGAGAGCCACGGGGCAATAGTATTTTTATAAATGTCTCCACTTACTGTCATGGTTCTTTGTCTGGACACAAGTGTTATTGAGGACAATATGAAGGATTCACTGGCTAATCTGGTTTGTCAATTTATTTATGGCCAGAACTTATTTTAGGTGTTGGAGTAGCATTGTCCCACATACCAGATACACTACAGATGATCAATTTTTGTAGTTAATGCAACAGGAACCTATTTCACTAACACCAAGCCTATAAAACATTGCTACAGTAAGTCACTGGCTAACTAGGTTTTATCACTTGAAGTGCAAGCCATGAATTCTGGGTTTCATTGAATTAGTCTGGCTACAACAACTAGAGATGTTAAAGAATAGAAATTTCCTTGAAAGATGAGGATGATTGCTCTAACTCAGTCTGCTTCTTTAGAAAGGTGAAATTTGGGGGCCAAGGCTCCTCAATTAAGATACCTCCAAACACTAATGAAATGATGTAATAGTGAAGTTTCATATTCCCTGCTTTTTGCTTTTTTCAGAAGGCAATTAATGACTTGTTCATACCTTTGTTATCCATAACCCCTCCAGTTTACAGATCCCTATATTTTGTTGTTTGTTTTATACTGTCAATATCACAATTTGTTGACATAATTTACCTCTCAAGGTCAAAGGTTGCAGTAACTTTAGCAATCATCCTAATCTGCCAAGGAAATTTTAATTCCAATGCTTACACTACGTGATGCTTGACACAATCAAACTCACACATATGTACTCTCATTTACTTTCATTCCACCCAGAAACCCCCTACTACACCCGCCAAATCCGTGCACACAAATGACTCTGAACTAACCTGGCTGAGCCATTCTCTGGTTTATCAAGATAGTTGCCTTCCTTGAAGTACAAACTGAAGTCTATCACAGAGGGTGCATTGTCTAGATCATCCCCTTTCAAACAAAGGTTACAATCAATGACATTGAGACCGACCAGCAAGCCCGCTATCACTGCTGCTTCTTCCTCCATCATCAAAGCAACAGGTTCATAATGTTCTCTGAAAAATTATTTCAAACAAATTATGTTGGTAATGTTTTATGTCAATGGGAGAGATGGCTTTTAAAGGAGGGGGGGGGGGGCTGCATTACCCAAAGCAGTCTTGAGTATATCCACATATCTCGATAAACAATAAGCCACTTCGGTAATTTGTTGCCTTATGGAATTGTGGGGCAATTGTGTGGGATATATACAAATCGAGCTTAGCACGTAGTTCAGCAAAGAGTTCCTTTGTTTTCGTCAGTGTATACAACACTATCCAAGTGTCTAATGAAGTTGAACGAAAATAGGGATCAGTTCTACTTTACGGCAGATTCAAATGTAAAATTTTTACACCAAAAAGACAGTTTAGACACGATACACTGCACAAAACCACACTTGAGACTTCTCCTTATATTAAGGATGGATTAAGAAAGAATGATTTCACCAAATTTTCATGTGAACTCAAATTTTGCAATACATGTTGTAGGTGCGGGATTGGTTTGCTTATCCCAACGATTTGCACAATGTGCTCATGTGCATAGCCACCAAAATGAATTACTGAACTGGCTTACTGGCGACTAGACTTTGTCTCCAGAAAATGTATGCCTTCCAGACATAAACAACACATGGCAATCTTATCGTCCAAACCTTTTGCATTCCCTGAAAATTAAACAGTTATTGGAGACAAATAAAAACTCTAAAGCTTTATTCCCTTTAAAATTAATGCCCTTGTAAATTACATTAAGAGTTCTACTGTATGTACTCTTACAGTACCTCCGTGCATACAGCAGTATGTTATTTATTAAGTTTCCTGTTCAAACAAGGTGTGCTATAAGCCAGGAGTAAAATAGAGTGCATGAGCAAGATGATTCTAATCAAAGTCTATTCCCTTACCCCAATAGTTCTTTATTTTCCATCATCATACGGAAATAATCTGCCAGTTTTTTCTGCATCAATGCCAGTCGCAACCAAGCTCTTCCTCTTCCTAAACTTGTTCTGTTCAAAAAGAAAAAGGTTCCTTTACATAATTACAAGCATGCTTTTGAAAAAAAGGTCCTGTTGAGAATATGTATCACATGTGGCCCTAGCTTGTCTTGCTTACATGTGGAAATGGAAGCCTTTACAATTTATACCATATCACAGCTTCTAGGACAGTACCATCGCTTTGAATGGTTTGATTTTGTTTTTCATTTGTAAGGATTTTTTCCTGATACAGTATAATATTTCATAATTTAGTGAGAAATATATAGTCACATGACTCTTAAGAGCCAATCATGAAACATTTCAAATTTCAGATGCCAAGTACATATATCCCACAACACTGGTATGGTACACTGTAGGTACAGTGCCTAGTGTGTGCAATTTTGAAGAGTTTTGAACAATTTTGTCTTTAATACATATTTTTGTTTAATTCAAAGAAAATATTAGTGGAGCTGGGTCATTAATCTTGGAAAGCAAAATGTAATATTTCTCAGAAACCATTTTCTACTTAATTGTTTGAACTACTGTACTAAAGGCCTACATGTTACTGACAAGCAATTGTGTCAATTTTTGTCCAAATGAAAGTGAAAAATGATACACAAATAGTTATATTTGATGTCTCTGTCAGGGAAAGTAAACATTAAGAATTTTACTTAGTAGTTTTCCCTTTCTGTTTCCATGATAGTCAGTTAGATGGAGTTTGACTGCCCAGTTTCTAACCTATTGGTTCAAGTCGAGCCGACCACAACCCGAGTATCACACCCCGACCACAACCCGAGTATCACACACAATGGCAGTTTCAATAATGGGTGACAGGCCATGTACCATTATCTCAATACCACTGCATTCAACATTCATTCTTGCAGATGCACAAAAGCTAGGACTCAAGTCAATTACAAGTAAAATCTACCTGTCCATTGGACAACCTAAAAGAGACAAAATGGTTGTCTGAAACAACTACCCATCTCTGATGAGTCCCAAATTTTAGCCCTCTTAGCATCATTTTGTGGACTTAAACCTGTAAAAGTCACACCATCTGAAATAACATGTTTCCTATAAAACCTGGTGACTGGGACTTGAAAATTTACAGCCTTCATCATACTAAAACCTCTCTCTAGCGCTCAGAACTGTTAAGTGCACAATAAAAAATGTAAAGAATAAAAATTCGGTCTTTTGAAGAAAACACACAGGTAGGCCTAAATATATATATACTACAGAGTAATTTCCGTGAGGGATGCAGAAGGGTTAGAAATTAAGCTGTGAAACCTAATCTAACAAGTCAAGGAATGGAAATATGATTCATACAATATTTTACAACCATTTAACCTTTGTTTTCCTAAAAATTATGGTATTTTTGGCTATATCCATATTCAAGTTTTACCTTTTTACAAATGAATTTTTGTACAACATGCCAGCCATCCACGAGCTTTTGAGGGAAGCATTCATCAAATAAGCTCATTTAATTTTCAGCTGTTACAGTGACAGTGTTTTTGATGATGTGACTGATTTTGATTTGATATCATCATGTACAAACTCACATAATCCCAAGAGGAGTCTAGCTTTAATACTGTTTCACTACATCAAATTATTCCTCAGACTGAAATGAGCTGCAGTAATACAATCTGACTGGAAACAGCAAATAAGGTATGTCTGCTGACTACATTCATTTTTACTGAATGTTAATGTATTCAGCAGAGAGCCAGTATTGAATGTTCCACTGGCTTTGGAAAGGGGTGCATAACAGTATGCAATAGTTCTCAGTAAAGTATATCAGGTATACAATACATGAGTGCAAAATATCCAGTTTGTGTTACAGTATTCACTACAGCTGAAACAAAGGCTGGATTAAGTTTGAACATGAAGGTCAGTACTGGCAAGCTATCTACTCTAGTATAAATTGTGCATTCCTATGAGGTTATTTATGAATATGGTTTAAACGTTTGATATCATCCTATTGCTATTTCATCAGAAAAAAAAAAACGAAAATGGAAAGCAATGCCTAACAGTATGCAATATTTCTCAGTGTATCGGGTATAATACACAAGGGCAAAATATTCAATTTATGTTCATTACAGCTGAAACAAAGGCTAGATTAGGTTTACAACTTGAAGGTCAATACTGACAATTGCTACCTACTCCTGGAATAAATTGTGCATTCCTATGAAGTTATGAATGGTTTAAACTTTTGATATCATCCTATTGCTATTTCATCAAAAAAAAAAAAAAAGAGAATTTGATCATGGCTACTACTTAATTGCTACTTGAGTTGCATGTTATTTTGTAGTAAAATTATTACCCAACACAACATGTTACAGAAGCAAGTACGTAAAATGATTCATTTTACAAATGTTACGAATTAGCTTCGGGAAGTTTTAGGAGAATGCGCAGCAGGTGCACTGCCCTCTTAATCTGAGTCTGAAACTGGCCAATTCTCTTCCAAATTTTCATTCAAAATTGGAATGCAACTACAGTAGAGGAGTTTACATGTAGTTGGACAGGGTCATACAGTGTATTTTTAGTGTGGTCTTAAAATAAACACCATATGAAAAGCTCACTTAAAACTGATAATGTACCATGATTCACAAAGCTACAGATACTGTAGCTGCAATTACTTGTGACATTTGCTCTAAATATTTCTTAACTTATGCGACAGTATATGGAAGTGACTTACTTGATTCCTGGAAGATTTCTCACACTATCAATGATCTCAGCTGCTTCAGGGCTGGCCTTTTCCAAAGCTTCACATACTCCCCAAAAGGATCGTTTCTTTTCAAGGAATGTTTTTTTACCTTTTGAGACCAAAGACAAGGACAAAACTTTAGCATCAATATGTAAATGTTCCTGAAAAGATTTGCAAAGCCTTCCATTTCTCTCTCAGCAATCATTACACGAGAATTCAAAAGATCAAATGTTATGTATTTGGCTGCAGCTTAGCAGATTAAGAATATTAATTTACTAATATTGGCAAGCTGTGCTGAAGCATTGTTAAGGAGAAGTCAGAACTCTTTGTAATTTGTAAACAATAGATCAGCCGTTTGGTGGTGGTGTGTATCATGCATGATAGCATGGGGATTTTGCTGATTACATTAAAAAGCCTGTAGGGATAAGTAACATGCTCTACATGTATCCCATGTTGACTCTGATAGAACAAATTAGGTATATTACGTGCCCATACATGTATTTTACTATACACTAACGTATTCCCATTAAAAGAGTGTGTGAAAACTGGGTTACATGGGTGAAAGAAGAATATCACAGAGTCAGCATATTCTTTAAATATCTCGAAAAATTTTTCTCCAGCTTTGTGCCTTCAATGTTGAGACTGTCCTGCACTGCATGTGATGCCAATGGAATGTGAAAAGTTCTGTACTGCATTGTATAGACATAAAGAACAACTTCACTGTTCTTTATGCTCATTCACTGGAGAAAATGCCCATTCGCCAGAATTTAAAAAAAAAAAAAACTCCAACCACTGCTGATCCTCTTTAATAATTCTCTGCAGCTTTACTTCCTGGCAGACATGAGTCTCACCATGACTCCTCAACACTTGCAATGTACAGTAGTAAGTCACCAATGCATGACACACTGAAAAGATGTGCTAAGCCTATAAGAGAGCCTACTGTACATGGCCTGATCTTTTACATGAGTTGCCACAGAGGCTTTACACATGAGGTCATAATACTCTCCGGCAGCCATGTTGGAGTACATGTAACTATGTAGTAAACCACATGGGATGCGCTTGCTCACTGAATGTGTACCCACCGTGCTTACCAAAGTGCACACTGTGCAGTGCGTTCGGCACAAAGCCATGTGTATTTGGCTTGATTGTCCTCCACCATGGCGGTTTCGTGATGTATAAAAACTATCAAAATATTTGCAAGAATTACCTTTAAGGCCATGGTTGAGCACATGTTCCATGACGACAAAGAATTGCTGAAGAGGGACATGATCATCTCCCAATGTCCTCGCTTCCTCTAGTGCTGACTCTATTAGTGTCTTTATGCATAGCTTGGCAACATTGAGCAGATTGGCTCTCTCCACCAGGACTGGATTTTTTATTACACTGTCATCTATAAAAGGAAGAGGAGATTATTAAGAAAAAAACAGAAGACTGAAAATTTAACGACATCCCATACTAGTAGAGAGCTAGGGCACTATCGCTAAGCATATGCCAGATGGAATTGCAAGAAAGTTGGCAAATTACATAGGTACGTACTGTAACTAAAAGTAAAGAGGAGAAAAATAGACTCAGAAGACTAAAATAACAATGTTCTGTACAAACATGTTTCAATAACAAGTTCACTTAATTGGAGAAACAATACAGAATTGTCCAGGCCCAACCTCCCAACTGCAAGTCTGATGCTCTAACCCCTTGACCGTGCAGTCCGTCAAGTCTCTCTGCAATGGATGATGGTACATTACAGTATTTTTAAATCACTTATGCCAGTAACTTACATTGTCTAAATTCAAATTCATTTCCACAACTTTCCCAATCTGCTGTAGAGTAGTTCTAACCATCAGATAAAAGAACGATCCTGAAAAAAAACTCAATTCCACCCAAAATTCGAACTGTTTCATAATTTAAAATCTTTGGGCATTACCTGCTGAAAATTGCTTTGAAATTATTAGGGTTTCCCTCTTTTAGCTACCAAAAGAAAATTCAGCTGCTATGTGACCATAAACTTTCTTTTCTACCTTTTCTTTCCACAAACCACAGTCACCCCAAAGTGAATTGAAACAGATGTTTCCAGCTTCACTCATGGAGAGTGAACTCCAGCATGCAACTTGACTGTGTTTTGTTCAAACTACTAAGGGCTTAAAGTCAGTGGCATAGCCACAAGGAGGGGGGTGTGAACCCCCATGACCCAATCTAGCAATGCAAAAAACACCTAAAATAGCATTTTTTTCTCTCTATCCTTAGACTTTTCCCTCATGTCGAGCCCCACCTTCCATGACACCAACCCCCCCCCCCCCCATGACACAATCCTGGCTACGTGCCTGCTTTAAGTACACACTGCTAAAAAAGACCTACAAAACATGCTATTGGCCTATCAGATAGGTGTGAAGGGAAACCACAGATGCAGAGTTCATGCATGAGGGACTGCTAATCCTTTTTCCCTGAGATTTGGATTACAACTGGGATGGAATCTTATGGGTAGTTTCATGGAATGTGATGAATTGCTTGTTTTTTTTAAAACTGCCATCATGAAAAGACAAAAATGGAAACTGTAAATTTATCATTGTGTAAACTCCAACCTTCATCCAAACTGTCACGTGTTCAGCTACTGTATGCATAAAGTACATTACTCTTTTAAATTGAAATGCCCTTCACGTGCACCAAATCTTGACAAAATGTATTTTGACATGAAGGAGTCCATGCCAGCCAGCAGAATGATTAAAGGGGTTTGTTTCAGAATAGACTATAAAAAAAGAAATTGACATTTAACTGGCAACGTTGTAGAGTTTGAGTGTTACTGATGTAAATATACATGACATTTAGTATGAAATAAATGTCAAATCTGGATGTTAACAAACCAATTACAAATTCTAGATGTAGATGTTTATCAAAGCCTGCAGGGTGTAATCTGTTCCTGGATTTAAATAATTTGTAAAATTGTCACATCTGTATCCATGGTAACTAAAAAAAAACAAAAACATACTCTGTACATGGTAGGTCAAAGTTTTCCAGGTTGCTTGATATAGTCAGTTTTTGAGTATTTCAAAGAGTAAACTCAACTGTACACTATACTGTAAAAAGTGATGTACTTATACAGTTGCCATTAATCCTTCCCAATAAAGGTACTGTCTAGTTTCTAATTTGAAGTTGTTCCCTAAAGGGATTTTAAGATGCAAACTCAGGGGTTTTAAAATATGCAGGAATGCTTCCCCATTTCAGAATGTGAAGACTTCACCTCAATAGCAAATAGCATTGCCAAGATAATAATTTTCAAAAAAAAAAAAATGAATTTTTTTCTTGAGATTTGGTGTGCTATGGGAAATCTGTGATGTGTCATCATGGTGTAGCCTATTCATTTGACATTGCATTCAATTCATTTATACTTCTGATGCAACTGCGGGGAATTTTAAGTGGCATTGTTGGCTCCATATCAAGCTGTTGGATTTCATAAATCACAGGAACCCACTTGTGGGTTCCTTCTTTTTTCACCATGGCAACCCATGGGAACCCACTTGTGGGTTCTGTTACAAAATGCATGGGTGGTAACTGATTGGTGGTAACCAGTTTTGGGGTTCTGTGATTTTATCATCATGGGACCACCACATGATGGGGAACAATCATTCCCATTAAATCTGACAGCCTGATATATTATGTAGAACAATGCTGGATCTGCAGGAAAAGATATATATTCAAATATTCCCACAGTAACAAATTTCAAGGACAAACAGGACATTCAATAATACAGAAAAACAAAAGGAACCTGACACAATGTGCCCACATTATATAACTTTTAGTGGACTTGTTTAAAAGTAGAGTTATCTTTAAATGAAAATTACTGGTCTTCAAAGTGAGATCTGTATCTTGTGTTTATATGAAATGGTATTGCAACTGGGCTTGGAGGACATGGTGTGGAATATTTTTGTCTTTCTTACATCACTCAAGTGGAAGACCACTGGAATATGCCTTTGATTAAACAAATCCCAGACTTGATCTGTTAGTGCTAGACACCTTAAGTGACTAATGAAGTGAAATCCACAATGTTTATTCTATTAACACAATAGACCCTTTAGGCTTGGTCTCAAGTACCCTGCGACACTCGGTATTACTTCGAGTGTTTTCGAGTAGGCAAAACCACAGGTTAACCCAACTGGTGTTTGCACTCTGTGTTCTCACGTACCCCATGTTTCATTGATTGCGTAGTGCTACCATAGTTACAAAGACAAATATTTCACATACCAATTACTGTAAAACGTTAGAAAATACCTGTCATCAGTGCCATACTGTAAACACCTGTGGCCTTGCTTGATTAAAACAAACACGGTCTTTAAAACCGCATAACTCTGCGATATGAGGTAAATCGAAATTTAAACACAGATTCAGTGTTAACCCATGTTCCCACATTACTGGACCTCAAGGTAACACGGTGTTACCTCGAGCGCCGGGTACATGAGACCACAGTATTTGAGATGGTCAGCTCACTCTTGTCATCACAGGGTCCAAGGAGGAAGATAAACCAAGCATACATCGAATGTAAGTATCAACACACTAGTGAGCTAAATAATCCTGTTTAGAGTACATTCAGGTAAGACCCCTACAAATAGGGAACTCTGCAGGTGGAAAGACCAGTAATCTTTTGGGACATTTTAACAACATGCTGTTGTATTCTTTAGAACATTAAAGGCATTTCCCATGCAGACGAAATTCATATTACTATACTTCATAATTATTATACTTCATATTTACTACATTTTTCTTTCAAGCATGAAAACTGCAACTCGCAAACCAACTGTGTTTGGAAGATAATAAACTAATTCTCTTTCAGGATGATATAGTGCATTATGGGAAATCTGGGATGTCATCACGGCACATTAAAGTTTCACACTGCAGGTCAATTATACACTGCTGAGGGATGTCAAGCAACGTTGTTTGCTATACCCCACATGCCGTGTATATTAGAAATACAGGAGGAGGTATTTCAACATTGAAACAGTACAGTATTTCAAGGACAAACAGGACATTCAATAATACAGTAAAACAAAGGAATCTGACACAATGTGCCCACATTACATAACCTTTTATGTCTTTGTTGAAAAGTGGAGGTACAGTACTGGAGGTGCAAAAATATATAATAATATCTGTAAATATTTAAATCTGCAGGTCTACTGCAGTCTACTGTACATACAGTACCTACAGTACTGTATATGGTAATTTACACTCAGAGAAAATCAATTTCATGGATTTCACACACTAGTCATGCAACTTTTCAGAATTTATTGTTTAGCTCAGTAAATATGTACTCTGTGTCAATTAAGTATCAAGTATAATAAAGAAAAATTCAAAATCAACTCTGACAATGTAGTGGCAATACTGCAGCATACTGTATGATATCACTATACAGTATCTAGTACAGAACTACAGATATCTTGAAAAGATGTCGTCAAGCAGGTCCCCTGCATAATTTATACTTCTCCTTCTACAGTATACCCTTTTCTCATACAAGAGTTGGAGTTCACTACATTGCCATGGAAACCAAGCATGACATCATAAAAGGAGTATGGTCTGATGTGTGTGAGTTAGCTATCATCTGTTTCAATTACTGTGAATGGTGGATCTGTACATGCCATCGACAAAACCTTTTTTGAGTCTTTTCAAATTTTCTATTCTACCCAAAAGGCAGTCAACAGTATACTGTATACAGTTTCACAGAAATGAAAAAAAAAAAATTACAGAGATTGGAGAAAAATATAGATGAGAGCCAAACTGCATGAAAAGCTGGAAAAAAATTGCAAAAACTGCCAAAATTGCAAAAAAATTATAATCAGGAACTTCTTGTAAATATTTGCCTTTTACAAAATACAGTATCATTTCGTTTTAATACTCAAAACAACTTACAGACTGTAGAATATGACAGAGTATATAAATTGAGAGAAGTTGAACTATTCTAGAAATAGAAAAATCTAGCAGTTCACACCGTCTATTTATGCAAATATTTTAGTCAAAGGTACTTCAATCTCAGTGCAGTTTAGAATCTGTAGGACATTTTCAGCACTTTTTAGAATTTCATATACTGTTATGGGCCAGAGGGGATCTTGGCTCCAAAACTCCTGAGCTCCAGGACAGCCTAAGTAGGCCTACAGTACTACCCTAAATACACCCTGTCAAAGTTGCAAACAAACTACGGTATACCGTAACATAAATTGAAGAACATGTTATATGTTTTTTGTGATATTTTGCAATATTTATAGATTCAAAAATTCATGGGTAACCCAAAGGTACCACTAACTCCCATAATCTTGGAACTGAAGGGAGATACCTTACTCCAGTGATAAATGTACAGAAGCTTCCAACTCCATACCTTGTAGAGAATTCTTGTATTGAATATTCCATTCATTTTAAGGCTTGTTTCATTCATAAGTACAGATGAGAGTATAATGAAGTGGTAAAGTTATATATACTGTATTGTTCTATCAATCACCAGTGTGCTGTACATAAACTGTCTAGAAAAGTGTTCCTTCTTCCAATAAGATTGATAAGACAAGGTGAAGGAGAAAATCTTTTCAAATACCATTCAATTGGGGAACTTTTTGTTCTGAACTTAAGGTTTCACCCACTTGGGCACAGTATTGTACATGATCCATGGCCTTATACCTAATTTAAAAAGGATGCTACTCAAATACACACACACATGTGCAGCAAATACTCACAATGAATGAATTATTGGTACATAGATACAGTCCTGATGGGAAAATTATTCAAATTCCCCAATTTTTTTTTTTTTTTTTTTGGGGGGGGGGGGGGTGAGCTGATGTGTCACATGAAAGTCTGAAAGGAGGGGGGCTCTGCTTGGTAACCATATGACTGACCTCATGAAAGTGACAAAACTTTCTGGTAGCTACGCCAGTTACAAATTATGCAAGAGAGAGGAAAGACGTGGAAGGCTTGAGCTCTTGTTAGTGGTGTGTCCTGAGCTTTCACTAACAGTCATTTTCTGCTAAGACAATATTTGTTGGTGCGGTAAGTATATTCTACAGAGCTTTTCAAAGAAAATGATCGTACACGATGTACAGACTATGTTAAGAAGTTCCCATTCTTGTACTTTTCAGGTGTGGATACAATTTAATCAATCCTGAAGCCTGCAGTTACTGTAAATGTTGATCTTTTGTTTATTTTGTGTCTAGTCTCTTTGGGAATGCTTTTGTTTCTCAAGCCCGGCAGGGTTTTAAGAACTGCATTCATAACTACTGCCTTTCTAACTTCTTATGTACTTATATTATCTCGTTCATTTTGTGTTGTGATAAAACAAATAAATGAAATGAAATGGAAATGAAATGCAACCACTCTCCAGACATTTTTGAATGATGCAAGATATCATGAACAAATTTTCTGATGTACTTTGAAACTTACCATCATCTGAAGGGGATCTCACACTCTGAGGTGACATAGATATATCACCAAGTTCTCTTAGACACAGCCATTCTCCATCAACAGAAACACGGAAGTTACACAAATATATAGTTTCTGATGCCATTATGTATTCCTTTTACAAGTCTCAAATCTTTGAGTACAGTATATTCCAACCAGTTCAAAGCTTATTCTGTGCAGTAGTTCCTCAAGGAGATTCTGCTATATCCCAGTACTGTACAGTATGTACTAAAAGCACTGCATGCACAGTAACAGTTTTTATGTTTTAAAAAGCCAAATTAACAAACTTGACATCTGAGCCACATATCATTGAAATAAAGAAAGAGGAACTCAATGTGCTTTTCAAGTTCTGCTGCTGCTAGCATACTAACACAAATAATTCCAAGGTCTGCTGCTACTATTGTACAAGCACAAATAAATCCAATGTATGCCTTAACTTTGAAAGATTGAAATTCCTTTACCTCAACTTTGTGAGAAAGATTATTTCTTTATTCCTCTCAGAATATTTCCTGAAAAAATGACATCATATGACGCCAGTTTATAGATCGTCTCTGAGCAGCAAAACTAAGTCCTCCAGGGAAGAGGTAGTTATTTCTCCTTGATACTGCCAAATACGGAGCCTAACGGACATAAGCTTTGCAGCAAAATCCAAAATGCCATACACATTTAAGAAAAAGATGGTGATTATAACAACCACGTATAGTTCCAGCATTTGTGATGCAGATTTCCTTGCCAGCCAGACGTACTCAAAGGTACATTTATGATACCTGATGTAGTAAACTGAATTCTCTTGCAGTGCCCTTAGGTAACCTCAGATATTTCAATTAGGCACATCACCTTGGTTGTTTAATATAATAATAGAGTATGTTAAGGATAAAAAAAACTTCTGCTTTTTTATTTCCAATTTTTTTGAAAAATATGATGTTCAAATCCAGTTAATTTTCATCCATATAGGCTGTTACATTTATGTGCACATCAAGCAATCACACACATCTGGCAAACATAATATAAGTCACTTGATGCACTGCATTACTGCACACACCCTAAAATACGCAAATCAACTCCACAGATGCAGTCTCCATGTGATCATATGATTCCTGTCATAATATTCAATTATACAATTTTCAGCTGCTGTTATCCATACAAATCTTTCAAGATTTCTTTCCTTCAGCTTTCTGCCCAGAAATTATTTTAAAACAGATTTCTTGCAAAACTAATATCACCCTAATGCCTGTCCATGTTGGATGAATGAACTGTCTGCAGCAGCAACGCCTTTCATTTCATCTCCAGCTACCTGGCAAGTCTGCTGCATACTGTAGACTCCTAAATTAAGTCACGTGCATCTCAAGCAATAACAGGATGAGTGCTGCAGTCGGTGGCTGCTGACAGGATGAGCACGTACAAAGTATTATGTATCAAGCTGAAACAGTGTGCTAAGAAATTAGAATTCTGAGGGCATCTTATGAAGCTCTTGGCTTGCATGAGTAAACTGTATACAGCTGAGCAATTTGGTGGCTTCCGTAACTTGGCAATGGTATAACAGCACGAGAAAAAAATTTATCCATGGAAGATGGGAAGTACAAACCTGATTAACTTGCTAATTCATACAGCAAGTATAATGCTTTTATCTTTAACAAAAGATAACACTTATAACTGCAACACCACTGTACAGTGTGTGAAAAACTTTTTTCTTTTTTGTAATTGTGATTTAAATTATTGATCTAAATTCAGTCAATTCTCACAACAAACTTATATTTTGAAGTAGTCTATGTACAGTAACAGTCACACCTCCTGTAGGATTTAATTCCTGACAAATTCTTAGTAGAGATTAATTCCCGAACCTGGCATACCGGTCTATTGTTCTACATTGTTTGCATGCATGCTGTAGTATTAGTGAAGCTTACTATAAAAGGTTATAGCTAGGGCATCTCCTCGTACACTCCTCTACAAACATCACTCATATAAGCAATGAACTGAGATCTGGCATACTACTTAAACTTTCTGAATTTACGGAAACAGGCCCACGAAAATCTAGGGAGGTACGTATTTGTAATTTTGTATGGGACGTAGGGGCAATACTGCAATACGATACGATATGTTTTTGCTTTCCTTTTCTTTCAGGTTTGATAGTATTTTGTACATCTAAATGTAAAGCAAATTATATGTTGTATAGTTTTGTATGCATTTTTCCTTGTATAAATTGTGTCAGTATTTTTGTATTCTACAGTTTTGATATTTCTGTTATAGTTATCACGAAGGAGACTGAAGAATTTGAAGGCTGATAGCCGAAAGACTGAAGAGAGACAATAATATACCTTCCGTGAAACTTCAATATCTCTTTGGGTACTTTTTTCCATTTTGTCCATGAGTCTGGTGCTAATTCCGGGCCACCCCCGTTACAGTCTACATGTGTTTTCTTTGGCACAGCTTTTTGATTGACAGCAAATTACAAAACACATGGAATACTGTAGCTCATATTACACAGCATGTACTGTACTGAGAGTGTTCTCATTACATTAAACATAGGCAAGCAATAAAACTGAGATTATATCTGGATGAGGTTGCTTTTAGACAGTTGTGGGAGGGACTTATGTACGTAATGCAGGTTGATAGGAGAATTAAAACTGTCTGGGTTGAAAAAGATTTGGCTTTTAAACCACATAAACCAATTAAATCAAATACAATTACAGCATGATTTAAACCAACCCATTCTACTTGACAGACATAATAAACACATAATGAAAAGCTACCCATAGTACAGTACAGTTTTGAATGTAGATTACAATGCTACTTATCAATTTATTCACTGTAAAAAGTACAGTCAGTGCTGTATTTTCGTAGTCATTCCATTGTAAAGGTAATTTAATGTAAATCTTAAACCTGCTATATTCCTGTTTTTACATCTTATACATTATTTTACACCTATTATAAATTCTAATATTTATAGTTGCACCCTACAGTAAAAATTATTAATAATTTACAACTAGTGGATGCTTTCAACTTGTTATATGCTGTAGTTAAATACTGAACTGTTAATGCTGAATAAACTTGAAGCAATATCATACTGTATCACCTTACACAATATTTAAAGGGCAAGAGCAGTCATCCCAAATTAAAGAAGTGCAGTAGACTGTCCAGTTTCATGACTGGCTGTTGGGAGTCATGTGACAATGTTTTTTCTCTTCAAATGTGAAATTTACTAGAAAAAAGTGCTTGGTTTACCTTGAATATGCAATAGTAAAGTCATAAAATGCAATCAAAGATACTTCAAAGAGAAAAAAAGATGAAAGTTGTGTTATTTAGCTTTTTCTACGAAATAAGTTTGGGGGGACTAGTCTTTACCTTTAAGCACTTTAAGGTGAAATACCTGTACATTCATCCCAATTTGAAATAGCAAAATCTATCTTACTTTGTGAACGGTTCTTGAGTATTTTACGTGACATTTTTCTCCCCTAAATGTGCAAATATAAAATCAAGATAAGTAGAATATCACTTACATAAATTAGTTCTGCGTCACTAATAAGGACAATTTTATAAGAAGGGACAATTAACATTTAAAGGTTCTTGAAAGTTGAAGAGAAGCTGGGACAAAGAAAGCCCATTAGTCTATAGTTAGGTCATGTGCGCTTCTGGAGGAGCATCAATAATTATAAGCATTACAGACATCAATTCAGAGGTTCCATGGGGGATGGGCTGTGGTTCTTCACCGGACCACACATTTCTTGACAAGAAAATGTTGTTAATGTTTGCTGAAATACTTTTCACTTTTGACACTTTAATCTGTGGTCCCAAATCTTGACGGTGAAGTGCGGGAGTTGTAAGAGAAGGAGATGTGACAAACACACTTTTTCAGAGAATATAAATTTGAAAATAAGAAATATTTTGAGGTGCCACTATTTGATTGACAGGTACCTTTTTTCTATTGGTAAGTGTATCGTGACTATTAAAGCCATTTTAACGAGAAGATCTCTTCCATTCTTTTCCTAGTCATCCCTAAACAAAGGCTACTGCCTGCATACTGTATACTCTGAGCTGAGGCAAATGTTTTTACCAATGACAGAGTTTACTGTAAACTGTATGAATTTTCAGTGTAGAACAACTGGAAACAATTTACTGTGCTTCAACTGGGCCCTGTCTGTCACTGTGTGGAAGAATTGTTCAAGTCTACAGATTTCCCTTACATTTAACCCTTTACCGTTGTTCAGGTCCTTTTGGACCCAGATGGAGAGCGCGGCTGTCACCCATCTTTACTGTTTCACATGGAGCTCGAAACTGCGAGTAGCTACCCGAAAATTCGGCTACAACAACGAGAGAGACAATAGTTTAAAGTCACGGGGTCAATAGCCTATGGAAGCTGATGCAGGGCGTGCTACGTCCGTTTTTCTGCCCACTCCTGAGGCACCCAAATATGCCCCGATTGGAGCACAACGGTTAAGGGTTAATCTAAAGTATTTGCACCACGGGGCTGTGCACACACTTAGAGGTAGCCGCATCACCGCATCAGCTTTGCAGTAAACACACTCCACAGGCTTTAATTAACCCTTTACCGTTGTTTGGGTCCTTTTGGACCCAGACGGAGAGCGAGGCTGTCACCCATCTTTGCTGTTTCACGCGGAGCTTGAAACTGTGAGTAGCTACCAGAAAATTTGGCTACAACAATGAGAGAGACAATATTTTAAGGTCACGGGGTCAATAGTCTACGGAAGCTGATGCAGGGCGTGCTACGCCCGTTTTTCCGCCCACTCCAGAGGTGCGCAAACATGCCCCGATTGGAGCACAACGGTAAAGGGTTAAAACTATTGTCATCAGTAATAAGTAATTAAGAAACAGAATTGTTAGGTTATTTTGTACAGAAATTGTTGTCTGCAAATGAAATGATACCTGGGGTTGTGCTTACTTAGCACCCAGTGACAAAAATTTTGACATTTCCCATGATGGTTGGTAAATTTAATAATGGTGTAGAGAGAGATTGTAAGAAATGCATCTCTGCAATGGAATTTTGAGGTGGAGTACTAATCTGGGTGATAAAAGCATTGAGATAAGAATGTGGAAGACAAAAACCCCAAAAAAATTATTGTTACAAAATCTGGAGTGATCTAGCATCCAAGTGGTATCACACTTTCCAGATCTTATATGCAACTTTCAAAGACAAAGTCAAATCTCATTTGATAGACAATTACTCTGCCAAAGCTTCATGCAAAATTGGACCCCCTCCTTACTGTATTTGCCTAGCTCCTTCTTGGTTTAATACATGTTAAGTGTTTTGCATTCTTATTCTTGTGAATTACAATTTTACATTGAGTGGAATAATTTATCCAGTATCGCATTGCAAATCTGCTAGATGAACAGGCAAAGTTGCTAAACAAATGAAAAATTGTGTAGCAATTTTTTCGTGCATAACCTTTGCATTTTCACAAACAATGTGTGAAAGACCTCAAAAATCTTCAAAACTGCTGGGCAAAATTTGAATGCTAAATTATTCCCTGGGTGGCAACCAACTCACCAATTTGGATCAACTTCGGCAACCACATAGTTGCTAAGCTTCATCGCTTCAAATGCCACCATCTTTATCCACTCCGCCATAGCACCACTTAATGTGTTTATACACAAAATACACCAATCTGAACTGAACTGAACTATAGGCTGTTGTTTCCTTCTATAACAATAGATAAAGGCCAGTATGGGATGCACTGTGTGCAAAACTGACATACATGGAAACATGCCCCATCCCACTTGACTTGAATTTCTGTTTTAATATAATGTAGACAATCACTTTACTACATGTTCTGTACATGTTGTTGGCGTATAACTGGTCTAAATATACTGTACTTTGCTTGGTGCTCAGCATACGCAATGGAATCTAGAAAACAAGCCAATGAGCCACAACTGAAAAACCCCCTGGCTGGCCCGACTTAAAGGCATATTCTGGAGACAAAGTTGGTTAACTTCAAAATAAGCAGAAAAATTTTCTCTTTCAGAAAGGTGAAAACGGCATCTCAATAGCTTATAGCGTTCAGAAGATACAAATTTTTAAAGAAATGCAAATTTTTCTTATGATTTGATGCATCATGGGAAATCTGTGATGTCATCGTGGCACAATAATTTAACATTGCATTCAATTGATTTATAATTATGATGCCGCTGCAGGCAGTATTAAGCAATTTTGTTGGTTATACTCTATGTATGGTAGAGGGTAATGCTAGATCTACAGGAAAAGATATTCAAACATTCCAACAGTATCAAATTTCAAGGACAAACAGGACCTTCAATTATAAAAAAAAACAAAAAGAATTTGAAGCAATGTGCTCACATTACATAACTCTTTGTGTCTTTGTTGAAAAGCAGAGGTATTTTTTAACTAAAATAACCAATCTTTAAAGTAAGATATCTTGAGTTAGGAAAATGGTATTGTGATAGGGTTTGGGGGACATGGTGTGGAATATTTTTGTTTTTCTTACAAGATAGAGGAGAAAACCCACCAGAACATGCCTTTAAAGCAATTGGTTAGAAACTGGGCCCTAAAACTCAATCTAACCTAAACTAATCTCAAGAGCTTGCATAAAGTATGATACGCCAAAATGATGGCGCCCTTCAACAATACAGATTTACAGTATATCATTTGGAACAAGTTACCATACAAACAGTGAAATTCATTCACATGCTTCTGCAGGTTGGGGGAAGGGGGACACTTGACACCTCACAGAAAATTATAAAAAAAACTTGAAAAAATTTCAGAGAAAAAGACAACATTGTAGTAAGATATCACCAGAAAATTTCTAGAGCACTGTACATGTGCACTGTAAGAAATTAATACTTGCAATTGATACAAATTATTTAAATATGAGGCATTTAAATTTTGTTCTTTGTTCTTTGTATAAAGATTAATGCAATATTATGAATGTTCAGCTCATTTGAAAGCTCTTGAATTTATGAACAATTGAAGAAATATAGATAAATTTGTAAAATTTGAACAGTGTTTTCTTATTTTCTGTAGGAAAGTTTTTTCAGGTGTTGCATTTTTTAATTTGACATAAAGTTGCAATCAAGAAAAACAGTTACATCAAAAAGAATTGTAAAAAGTAGCAAAACTGAACATGCTTTCTTTTTCACTTTTAAAGATATCATTTTACTTCTCAAGATTTGCAGTGAAATGCTCATCACAAAGACTAAAAACACATCTGGCAATAATGGTCATTAGGGTAAATTAAAATGTTGTGGAAGACAGCACCCAGAGATTCTGTTCAAAACTCAAAGGAGGGGAGGATTATAACTGCCAAACTCTAAATCCAAACTGATGGTGCCCTTCACCAAAGTTACAAGTGGGTTAGGGCGACTGGGGTGGCAAAAGCTTATTTTAAGGCCTCTCCCTGTAATCAGTGATTTCACTGACCCGGTCACCTGGGTCAATGATGCACACCTTTTGATTTTGATGCACAGACACAAAACCTGTGGGGTCAAAATAACGCACAGCTTTCTTCACCTCAACATTCAGTGAATGATAAAGCAATTTCGCCAATACATTCTTTGTGCAAATTTACAAACAAAATGCGGCACAGTTTCCAGTTCCCAAGTTTTTTCTGTGAGACATTTTCCAGCTCTCAGTAATTATGTTCTAAAAATCTAAATAAAAAACTTATTATGAAAATACATTACGTCTCTGCTGCAAGGTAGGCTATCTGATTTGGGCACCATTCCAAACGAGTGCACGTATATTGAATATAAACCACAGAAAGCAGCGTACGCCGATGATTGGAATGTTCTGGTCATTCAATTTCTGTTGTAAACAAATGGCTAGGCTATGTACAAACATACATTAGCCTAACAAGAGTAACTGCAGAATGCTACGTGGGGTATGAGTGAATCAAGACACACATTGCCGTTCTCTTTGCACAATGTCTGTGGTACTGTATTGTACAATAGAAAATTCAACTCTTAGCGTTTCACACCTTAACAATAACTTATAAGTAGGCCTATGCAGCTACTCGAGGCTACACAAAACTGCAGTAATTTACATCAATGTAAGTGTTGGTCATATTCTAAGAACTAATCGAAGGCTTGTGTAAACTCGTATTTGATGAAGGGATACTAGCGCTCAAGAGCATAAGTAGTTCTGGAAGGTGTGTCTGGTGTCAGGGGTGTTTTGGCGGGAAAACTTTGCCATCATAATCTAAATATGTTGGAAGTTTTTAAGTTACAGTTTATACCTTACTGTAGCTACACAGAAGTGAATACCCACCTTGTTTCAGCCTACAAGATTACAGACACGTGCCATTTCCCAATATCGCTTCCCTAAAATCGTAGCATCATTTGACAGATTGATTATATTTTACAAGATAAGAATGTAAATTAAAGAAATGTCTCAAATACAGAAAACAAAACATGACACAGGAATAGAGTTTGTTGCATAATACTCAGATTTATTTTGACCCCTTCTTTTTTTTTGTTTTGACTCCTGAAAATTTATTCTAAAGAGTCAGTGACTCCTGAAAAAAAATGATGAGTGAAAACCCTGTAAAAAACTGATTTTCTCTGGTCCCATACGAAACATAATTAATGAGCCCTGCACCTTCATAATTCAATTGATTGAGCTGAATTTTCTCAGCAATAGATTTAGTTGTTATACATGTACTGTATACAAAGCATCCATGCACTTGATCATAAAACTTCAATAAAATGTTACTCAATCAAACTTATGAGGTTTGAAATCTTTAACTGTCCCATACTAAATGCACAGAGTAGCTTAGACTTGCTCTACAGTAAAAGGGAAGAAATTTCACCAATGCTTGAAATTTGGCAATGTGGGAAATCTGGTACATGTAGGTCCATTTACTATCATGCACTCGCAACATGTGTTTGCATAATACCCAATGAGTCAGGTCAGGGATGCAATGGGTTCTGGCTGTTGAAAACTTTGCTACCCCTTCCCAAATCCACAAACCCCTGACCTGATTTCATTTACTACAGTTACTGGTTTGCTAATCCCTTGGAGTTTGAAGACCTGTGCTCATGTAGGCCTGAGCACATCTCCTTTCGTACCGCAACATCAGTGTCAACGATCATCACTCCACACATGTACTTCTCCAAGTAATGTTGCTCCTTGCCTCCTACCAGGGTTCGCATTAGCAGCGGGCAGGATTGCGGGAATCAAGCACAAAGAATATTCAGAATAGTCCAACTCACCAATTGCACACACTAAGTCCGTGCAGTAATGCACTAATAAATGGATGTACGTTCCATACGTAAATCCTATGAAATCCCATGCACTGTCTAGTTAGTTCAAACAGTAGAGAGCTTGCCACTGGTGGTACAGTACAACATAAACTCTGTGTACCGTTTGTATGTGGCTGCTTTCGACTTGAAGGTGACTTTTAACATTACAGGCTAGGCTTTCCAAGTATTCATATAGACAATACATTAGGATGGTGTGTGAGCTGGTGCCAGCAGCTCTAAAGAGAAAAGTGTCATACGTCAAAAGTAGCAAGTAAAAGTTTTGAAACTGTTGGTATGGGCAAAGTTAAAGTATTTTACACATGCCTCACACATGTTTTGCAAAATAAATGCCAAAGTTTGCATAATTTTGGACACCTGGAAATTTCATGATGTGGTTTGCTTCTAAGACTGAAGACTTACACATTTATGGTGTACCACAGTGACACTGAAATTTGAAAGGACTTGGATGATAGGAGGCTTGAACTTTTTGGACCATAATGTCAGAATTTAAGATGCATGTTAAACCAGGCAAAACTTTATCAACCTTAAAAAAGAGTTGAATAACTTGAAGATTGTGCAAAATTTTAGCTGTAGCTTATAAAGGATTATTTGGCGATAGCTGATGCAAACTCTAGGCTTGGGGCCTCAAGTATATATACAGTAGCCTACAGTAAGCTTATTTAAGTAAAGTTCACTTGATGCCATGTGTCTGCCCAATGTATCTTCAAGCTTACAGTACAGTTGCTCTGCTTAATATAGTCTATGCAGAAAACATGGGTTTTCCTAAAGAATCAGTGCTGATAGACAAGGTCTGGTTGTGGCAGTTATTAGCAAATGGTCAAAAGGTCAAACTGGCTAACTAGGAATTGTACATGATGGGGGGCGGAGAGGGTTTGGGTGTATGCATGTGTTACAACACTTTTTGTTTATGCCCTGGAAGGCATGTGTCATTTTTCCCCAAGATTTGACTTTGCTCGAGTCTCCCTCCCCCCTCCCAAGTTTCAAAATTCTAGACCAAGGGGGGAATTCTCCCCTGAAATTTTCCAGCTGGTACTAACCCTGGCCCCTAGGATACTTTCACACAGTGAGGTAATGGGGAAATTTTGCCCTTGAAGCAGACAAAAACACACACTTAAGGCCCATATGACACTGTTCACGGCATGCGAGCGTCAGAGATCAGTTTTGCTGATGGAACAGGCTGTTGTAACATTCCACATAATAAAAGGGGTCAGTAAAAATCTGCACATTTGATTTCCACTTAAAATAGAAAAAATGCAATACATGTGCTTTTAGACCGCTACTAGGCCTATAGCAAAGGTGTTTTTCTCATAGGCTTACAGTATTTTTAAATTTTCAGATTATTTGGTGCATGTACTGTAGAAATTTTGATGTGCATGCAGATTTTTTGACCTACATGCACCTGTGCATGTAAAAAAAACAATTATACATCGAACCCTGCAGTACAGTGAATGATTGGGTGTACAGCAGAACTTCGAAGCTTCCTAAAATTGGAAAGTTGGTTTGGAAGTTGTGACTCTTGAATAATTTTGAAAATAGGAACCTTGGGTTATGATTTAATGGGACAGACATTAACAGTCACAGCGAGATTTTATATACTGTAGAACTTAGTAACGGGGTCCGTGCCATTCCGCCTTTGGTACAGTACTTTCCGCCATGGCGGAAAGGCACTTTTTCTATGGCTGAATGAGCACATTATTCTGTGGAAGGTAGGATAGGTTGGAACTTACCAAAGTGGCGGAACATGGCTGAATGGAGTTAAGAAATTTGTTGGAAGCATTATTGATTGGTGATTCATGGTTGAATGAAACATTCAAAATCACTTTACCCCATTAGTTACGGATTAAAATAGTGGTCAGCGTCAATGAACACATCACATCACATCACATCAACTTCGATGTTGCTGGCCAAAGGCCAATTCATTGCTCCAAAAGAAAGGAAAACCAATCCAAATAGTGACAATAAGTGCTGCTTAGAAGTAAAAATAATTAAACAATACAAGCATTTTCTTCCAATAAGTATCCAATCTACAAGCCTTTGGATTTCAAAAATCGCAGGAACCTATTTGAAGGTTCCGTCATTTTTCACCATGGGAACCCGTGGGAATCCACTTTTGGGTTCTGTTAAAAAAATGCATGGGTGGTAACTGATTGGTGGTAACTAGATTTTGGGTTCCGTGCTTTCATCACCACAAGACCACCATGCGATGGGGAAAAATTGCTCCTGTGAAATCTGACAGCCTGAATCTACCTTTAAATATGTCTTCAGTTTTAAAGGTTACTACATCATCTGGTAAGGTATTCCAATGATCAATTGAATGCTGAGTAAAGAACGTTTGCGGCAGTGAACACTTACATCTATATTGAGTACAATGATAGTAATCTCCTATACATGTACACAAGTGCGGACATGTGATAACTTAAGTTGATATCTTTGCTTTGTCTAAAGACATTATTCAGACACCGTTCATACATTTAAAAGGATGAAACTTTATTCCCCACAGCCTACAGTACAATCAAATCCATGAGTATCCAATAGTAAGTATGTTACTTCTATTAAAAGTTCTTACTTTCTTAAGTCTTCTTTGCACTTCCATTCAATCTATTCAATGAACTATGACGGTAGTTGCAATGACAACAATTCCTCTAGTTTCATAGATTTTTAGAAAACTTTAGCCACAGGTTTCGCACCTTTCCGCCATGGTGGCGGAATGTTACTTGGCAAAATGTACCGATGGCGGAATGACGCTGTATTCATTAGTAAAACGCCAAATATCTTCAGTATTTTCATTACCTGCACCCCTAGTACCAGTATTGACATCAGTGCCCGTATATGGTCCAACCCTAGTCGGAACAACTGGTTCTGGTTCTGGTTCTGGTTGCTACCTCCGCCATTGAGAAAGCAAGTGTCTTAAATGCACAGTTTCAATCTATTTTTACACAAGAGGATTGTACTAGTGTCCCCATTCAGCATGGGGGATTCCCGGAGATGGCAGCTATTGATGTTACTGTACAGTCCCAGGTGTTCAGAAACTGTTGCACGATATCAACACCCAGAAAGCCCCTGGCCTAGACGGGCTAATACCAAAAGTTCCTAAGGAATGTGCCAGCAGTATTGCTCCAATACTGACTGTCATTTATCATAAATCAGTCTCCACTGGTCAGCTTCCTGAAGATTGTTTGATCGCAAATGTAACTCCTCTGTTTAAAAAAGGAAATTGCTCTGATCTTAGTAACTATAACCCTGTATCTCTTACATCCATTCCATGCAAGTTGTTAGAGCATATCATAGATCTAAATATTGTGGCTCACTTGGAGGACTACCGCTACCTTAATGATAAACAACATGGTTTGCGCAAGGGACGCTCTTGCGAAACCCAATTGGCCTTGACTGTCAACGACAACGACAGAGTGCTTGATGATAAAGGTCAAGTAGATGTTATCATCATGGACTTCAGTAACGCTTATAGCGTTCTGCATGAACAGCTTCTGGCTAAATTAAAACATGCAGGGGTTCGCAACTCATTACATAGTTGGATTAAAAACTTTTTAACAAAAAAAACTCAAAAAGGTCACTCTCGACGGAGTGTCTTCCCCTCCTGTGAGTGTGACCTCAGGTGTTCCACAGGGCACAGTCCTTGGGCCCCCTGCTCTTCCTCATTTACCTTAATGATATTGCAGATGGCATTTCTTCTAAACTTTGTCTTTCAGCCGACGACTGCATCTTATACAGGCAAATTAAAAATGATCATAACACTAGAGAGCTTCAGTCTGACGTTGATAAACTCTGTACTTGGGAAGAATGCTGGCAGATGAAATTTAATACAAAGAAGTGCTACGCTATGCACATAACCCATAAAAGGAAAGCAATTGAACGTTCTTATCAGATGGGTAACTCTATTTTGGAAACAGTTGTTAATCATACTTACCTGGGGTTGGAAATAAATAATTAATTAAGCTGGACAAATCATGTTCATAAAGTGACCTCAAAGGGGAATAAAATCCTTGGCCTGCTTCGGAGAAATTTGTACAGTTGTAGCCGTGAGGTAAAAGCAGTGGCGTATAAAACCTTAGTAAGACCACCGCTTGAATATAGCGCCTCTGTCTGGGACCCCTACCAGAAAGACTTGAAAAACCAGCTTGAGGGGGTCCAGCGCCGAAGTGCAAGATTCGCCTGTAAAAAACTCCAGACAAAATGCCAATGTCACAGACATGATTTCTAGTTTGGACTGGGAATCCCTGGAGGGCTGCCCAAAGATTGACCCTTATTTATAAGTCCATTAACAAATAACTCACAATTGATACCAATCCATACCAGTCAGTTCCCTCTGGAGGTGTGTCTACTAGAGCACATTCCTCTAGTTCTTTTGTGAAACTTATCCCACAAAGATTGTTATAAATATTCACTGTTCCCTAGGACTTTTGCTGAATGGAATTGCCTCCCACCAAGAGTTAGGGATGCTCCCACTGTGAATGCTTTTTAAGTCTGGATTGGGTTCCATAAGTCTTGATGAAATTTTTAGTAGGATGGAGCTCATTTTAGTAATTAGTTTGCTGCTCAGCCTTCTGAGCCTACATGTTACAATAATTGTAAGTTACATCCCGTTTTGTGGAGTTTATGCAGTAACTCACCCGAACCTGAACCAGAACACACAGAAGAGATGTCTGAACACAGGGTAGGGTGGGAAGGGAATCTAGGGATGTTTACAGTAGGTCTAATGTTAATGTTAGGCCTAACGTTACTGTACTGTAACGTAGGCCTAGCCTTGGCCTAGTCTAGGCCGAGGGGCCCAGTATTAATTAGCCTAGACCTACCTCTTCGTTTCTTTTGCATAAGTTGCTTCTTTTGCAGCACGTTTGTCGAAATAGATTGACCGTCTCCTTCTTCTGAAACATGGGTAACATCCGAGTGAATTTCTTTCACGTATAAAATTTCACCATCAGTAGTTTGAGGGTCTTCTGATTTGTCGCTGTCAGGAATAACGACGTGATCAATGGAGGTCGCCATTTTGTTACGAACAAAGTAAACAAAACCAAGATAGATTTTAGATTTTATTTTCAACGAGCGCCCTCTACTGTAAGTGTGCTAATTTTGTAACAACTGACTGCAACAACTCTGTAGCCCAAATGTAACAACTATGGAAGTTGTTCCAAAATGTAAGTTCTGCCCAAAATTTAACAATTAACTTCAAAAGTTGGGCCTAAATCGGTGACAACCTTCTCCTCAAAATGTAACAATCGGGGCATTCAAATCAAGAGTTGCGAATTTTATCAAGGGACTGGGTACCTCAAATTTGGAATTTACGGATCCCATTTACCTGGTTTCCATCCCAAATTTCAGAGTGTGTCATTGTCTCCACAAGCTTGGTTTTCTTCGACCATTGGAGACACCTAAAACGAAGGAGCCTCGGTAAGAAAGGGTAACTCAAAGGACGATCCGAAATTCCGGCAGTTACCGGCAGTTACATGTATTTTGTCGGCCATTTTTATGACGTCAACGGAAGCAGACAAGTGGGGTAAAAATAGACTTTGCAGATGTTTAAGACCGCGCTGAGTTCAAGGGAGCAATCTTAAGCCCTTACCTACGTCAAAGCCGCCATTTTAGATAACTACATGGAAGACAGTCACCCAAAAATATATATTTCCGTTGTTAGTAGTACTATGTCATGTGAAGTGGAAAAGTGCAACTTCCAGCAACTCTCAGTACGAAGTTCATTCATTCATTCATTCATCATTCATTCATTCATTCATTCATTCATTCATTCATTCATTCATTCATTCATTCATTCATTCATTCATTCATTCATTCATTCATTCATTCATTCATTCATTCATTCATTCATTCATTCATTCATTCATTCATTCATTCATTCGTTCGTTCGTTCGTTCGTTCGTTCGTTCGTTCGTTCGTTCGTTCATTCCATTCGCTTCATTCACTTCATTCACTTTATTCACTTCATTCACTTCATTCATTCATTCATTCATTCATTCATTCATTCATTCATTCATTCATTCATTCATTCATTCATTCATTCATTCACTTCATTTACTTCGTGTATCACAACACAGAAATTTACAAGTAACATTACCTGATAAATAACAAAAGGTGCGATAGGGAGTGCACTTAGAAACCCTTAGGGCTTATCGTGAAGTGTCACTCGAAAAAAGGAAACAAAAAAGAGTTGCATAGAAAGAAAGTGAACGCTTTTGACCAAGTTGTAACATTTTAGTCAGCTGTTACAAAATGGGTCGTGTACTGACAGGGCTGTTGAAGTGTATCTTCCTTTAATGAATTAGATGGTTTTGTCCAGTAATTTATATGCATGAAGGAACTTGCAGAGTTACCCAGGTGCAAGTTTGTTCCACATTGGGTGTGGTGCGTGGATAAAGCGGGTTCTTTTAATCATCCTTTTGAGCTGAGACTAGAAGGAATAATACATTTCAAGACAGTGATGTGGGCATAAGGTCATTCCCCTTTACATTCCCAGCCAACATGCCCAACTGGGTTTCAGCTGGGCTACTTGGCCCATCCGTGTTTGTCAGGTGTTCCCATGTGGAGCCCAACTGGGCTAGCCTTTCCCAGCTGAAGCCCAGCTATGCCCCGCTTCAAAAACTGAAGCCTAGCTGGGCTTCAGCTGGGAAAGGTTAGCCCAGTTGGGCCCCACGTGGGAACACCTGGCAAACACGGATGGGCCCCAGCTGGGACCCAGCAAGTAGCCCAGCTGAAACCCAGTTGGGGCCCAGCTGGGCATGTTGGCTGGGTTGCCCATGCAGCCTCCTAAGAGAAAAATTACAAAATATAAAAAAATGTCTGAGCCGTGGTGAGATGAGTCTGTCGTCAAATGCATTTTTCTATCATGCTAACTGCAACTATCGGCCTCATGCCCACTCGTTGATGCAATTTTTAGTTCCTGATCATTCGCAAATTTTGTAACATTCGAAATTTTACCTGAAACATAGCATATGTGAAAAAAAAATCCGAAAGATTTTGAAAATTCGGATAGGAATTTGGAGAACATTAAGTTCGGGCAGGAATTTGAAAAAAAAAAAAAAAAACACGTTGCTACTTGAGGTTTTCATATTCTTAATAATTTTCAGCCTAGTGTTTTTAAATGCACATGCACACAGTTGCCCGAAATGACCGATTATTTGAACACTTACAAAACATTACCCGAAACTTAACAGAAAAAAGTTTACATTAAAAGTGAGAGTTTTGTGGAAAATAAAGTGATAACAAATCTTTGCGATTCGGGCAGCTTATGGGACCTAGCTAGTGTTTGCAGCACTTCATACTGTATGGTAGTCTTGCAAATGCCGCTTAGCCCTTAAATGTTAAAATATTCGGGCGAAGGTTGAAGAAATTGTCGGGAACTTTTCAATTGCTAACTTAATGTGTTAATTATATTGGCATACGGGAGGGTGTTCAGGTGCAGTGTTCAATAGTTTGCCATTTATCATGCAAAAAGGGAGTTCGGGCAGTCATACAGCCTGATGATGTCATCAATTCAATGGATCTTGAATTTAGCCAGCCCTTTTTTCCCCAAAAAGATTTAATATCATCTCAGCGAAACGTAAGCTAAAAAATAACGAGTGCTGCGATTTTACTTTACAGCGCTGAAAATACCATTTCCTGCCATCTAAGGTATCGCTATTTTTCAAAATTTCCTTTCTGTACACTCCGCGCCAAAAATTGGTGGCCTGACGCTACGATAATTATATGGTCTTTTGGGCTAAATTACATGTTTGCCATGAACAAAAATATATTTTGCCACAAACTGAAATGCACCTGTACGCCTTTGCTGGCAGGCCGGCGATAATGGTGCACTTTTTAATTTGAATCTAAAAATAGGCAAATTTAAGAACAAATTTTATTCAAAAGCTAGTACGTGCATGCACCAGTTTGCATGAAAAGATACCAAAAATGTTTTAATTAAAAAATCAGTATTATCCCAATTAACGACCACAATTCAACTTTCTAGACGATCTCTGTCTTGTCAAGGTCGAAAACCTTGCACCATTTTGCATCTAGGCTCCCTGAAAAGGGCAAGAACTATCAAAGCGGAGGGGCATCCTGCAAAGACACCTGTTACATTGCTTGGTTAAAATAAGCACAGTTTTTCGTTAAAACCGCAGGACCCTGCGATTTGAGGTGGACCGAAATTTAAACACCGACGACCTCGACTAAACCCGAGTTTTCACGTTACTCGAGTCCGGGGTAGTACTTCCATGGTTACACGGTGTCCTTTCAGTAGTTTTATGTCCTAAATGGGGTAGTTTTCATAAGTGCGAATCTTAAGGAATTCCACATAGATTTAATTACGGAAATGTTGCATTAGAAATCACTTATTTCCATGACAAACGATGTTGTACCCAGGTGCGTCAATTCTGGGGGAAGGGCAGGGGGAAATTGCCCCATCAATGAAATATTAGGGACAAAGATATCGTTTCCTCCAATAATTCAGGCAGATTCAAAACAACAGACAGAGTAAACAAAATGTAACATTGTAGTATGCAAAACGCCAATTGATCCTTTTACAGTAATAGAATAATACTGCATTTCTTATGTGAAATTTGTTTTATGTACATGCGTGTAATGTTCCTGTGTATGGGCGTTTGTTTGCGCGTATATCCAGTGCGTGTGCGCTCACGTTCGTGTGGGTGGACTGCAGGCTTGGATAGAAATCCGGAATACGGTTCCGGCTGTTGGAAAATTTTTGCTCCCTCCCAATCCCCGATTCTCTGTTTGCACCAATTTGGCATCTTCAACATTGTAGAAATGAGTTTGTCAACTTCAGTTGGATCTACTGGTTATCCTATAAAAAGCATCCAATATTTATTAAAACTTATCTTACAGGAGAGAAGGAAGTTAGAATTTTCAGTCGGCTGCACCGCTTTATCGATTTTAAATGTGAAGCTCCTTCATAACGACCATATGACACCTATACCGCTTGGCCTATACACACGAGCAATAAACCTAATAGATCTGTGTCATCCTTTAGGTATTTTCGAGATGACTTGATAATTAGTACACCAGTTGGACTAAAGCGGGAAGAGTACCCGAAAATTTTAACAACTTGTGAAGGATCCACGTTAACTGGGCGCTATGGTAATAACTAATTCAACAGTGAAAAAAAAAAGAAAAGTCTACGACACTTGATTTACTGCAGTTCGAAAAGTCGACTTAAACTCAGTAGGGAAAATACGCAAGACTGGGTATATGGGACCAATTCAACTGGAATTTCTGAATTTTCCCAACAATTTTCGTACTCTAGGGGCAGGGGGGTGGGCAATTACCCCAAATGAAAATATTGGTGGGGCAATCAAATTGTTTTGCCCACAGTAGTTTGGGCAATTAAAATTTTCTTAGTAAGACTGAGTTTTACCACCCAGTCTTTAACCATTTTGTTTTAGTCGAGCCAGTCATGACCTTTTTCCAGTTGTGACTATCACTGGTACATTGAAAACCAACGGACTGAACTTACAAAATATAACATTGTGGTATACATGTCACATGACTTAATGGATTCGACGTCTATTTGAGCCTATTGAAGTTATAATACTATATTAGCATAATTGGACATTTACGTATGTCTTGTGTATGTTAGTGTCAATGTTAGTGTACATGCGTGTTTGTGTGGGTGCGTAAGTGTGCACTCGCGTTTGTGTAGCTTAGGCGTCTACATTGCTTATAGGGGAATTCCGGCAGAGCAGGGACCCGGCTATTGGAAAATCTTTGCCCCCTCAATCCAAAACCCAGGTCGACGTCCCTGCGCGACGGTCCTGAGAGCACGTACATGGGATTTTGATGGTGGAGTACTTCGGAACTAGTCTGCAATTGTTTACTGTTTTGAGCTTCTGTGTAAGTGAATCGCATGGCATATGAAGCGCAGCCAACCAGAAGTCGTCACACTCCTATTTTGTTTAAAATATACACTAAAACAATCTTAAGGGTTTTATAAATTCAGACCAATGGCATGATGACACGCTAGCAACGTATCCTTGCTATAGACGAATCCGAGCAGCTGGGGAAGTTCGCCATAAGTGGGTTCTATCATGTCTTGGCTCTAAACTTTACGTTCTGCATTCAGTTCTAACTTGATTTGATATTCCATGAAATTAAAGGAACCGAGAGGTATTTTAGTATACAACCATCCATGATACGGGTAAACAAAGAATTTGAAAGAATAATGCTGATGGACCCCACTTATGGAAGAGAAATCAGACAATTAGAATGTTCAGGTTTGTCTGCACTCGACAGTTAACTAGTAAGATTTTTCAATAATAAATCTGATGGAATTATTTACACACATTTTCACGAGACATACTTTTTTAAATATTGAACGTTTTTTGGAACTTCTTCTTATGGCAAAATAATGATGTTGAGTAGATTTGCATATTTAGCTCATATTTGTGCATGGCAAGTGCAAATCAGAGATTATCTTGTAAAAATTGTCAACTTTTGATAAATGTTTGAATTTTTGGCTATTTTTAGGGCCAAGGCAATTTACATCAAATGCCCATCTTTGTCATTCGTGTCAGCGACGTCGGGCGTGGTCAGGAATTGTGAGGAGATGACGGTGGGCATCCGCGACTGACATGAGTACAGGTATCTCGGGAAACTGGGCATCACCATAGAAAGTGGCTGAATGCAAACTGTTGGTTCCTATTGGCTAAACATAATGTAGAGGGCCGTGTATCACAGGTCAGAGCTGGCTGCTTGTTGTTTACCAAAAGGTATGTATTCAAGAAGTTTCAACGGAGGTTGACAAGCCTGGTTTAATTAAGTATTCGCTGTTCAAGGGGGTAGTCTAAGGGTTCCTCCCCTTCCCCTTTGGAAAGGTTTAACTTTTGGGGAGAACTGAGATGCAAAATTGTGCCCTTTTTTAAACAGTTTTGAAACATGTTTAAAAACGCATTATGGCCAATAGGCCGGGATACCCTCCTGTTGCTCGGTCAGACTCGGTCAGAACCCATGCAAGTGAACAAAAGTCATATTTTGCTCAAGCGGAGATTGCTTAAGCGTGAAAAGTAGGCCTACTAGTGCGGGTACTTTTATACATGCTACTTGCACTCCCAGGCTGCTAACCTGCACTGTTTGGATGTATTGTGAGAGTAAGGAGAGTCAGTTTAAAGTGTTCATGCCAGTGGTGAACTGTCACCGCACCGCACTCAACGGCCCAATTTCAACCAATCTGCAGAACTACATCTAACCTAATAAACCTCTTCCGGGGGTATCTCAAAGGGTTGTCGAAAAGAGACAATATTCATCGTCCTCTGGATTTGCAAAGAAGGGTCACTCGTGCACATATTATAAATAGTCATGGAAAACTTTATCTGTTGACACACTTATAACGAACTAATGAAAATTTTTCCTAAATTAAAGATGTTTTATCATCAGTCGCCCCGTTTAGGCGAAGGGTTATTTGCAGTATGCCGTGTCTGTCGTAGAGGTGACTCAAAGGGGTGAACCTGAACCGTGTTTGAACTTAGGTTTTGGAAGACACTACCTGTCTTTCTATCCAGCTGACACTAACACATTCGTACGCGTGTTCGTGCGTTGTTGAATTAATGGAATCCCCATTTCGCGTTTGTTTCCAGCGTGTGGCTGAGGCATGGTCACACTTGATGTCCTGAATAATCAATTCTTCTCTCGAGAACCAAACATCGGCAATAAACGAAAATTCACAAGAATGCCTAGAATATGTTCCTCTTTAACATGTCAAGCATAATTTGGATCTGGACTTTTATTTTAAGGAAATATTGTAATAGAGTGCTATATATCTACAATCTACAATTTAATACTGAGTTCTGCACAATCGTACTGAAAAGACAACTCAAAAAATGAGTCTTTAAAGGCCCTGTTCTCTCACCCCAAACAGTACCAATTCTCCTAACCTTCTTACTGAAGCCACTCCCACAATTTTCTGAAATTCATCCTCATCCAGACACAACCTCAGTTTATTGCTTCAGGGTGAGCATAGAAAAACACAATTTATATAATCAAAACACTCTCAGTACCATACATGCTCTGTAATATAAGCTTTGGCACTCTGCATTGTTTGAATTAGCTGTCAATCAAGAGCTGAGCCAATTGAGAATTTCGGAACCCGAGTACCTAAACTGTAGTTTGGGGTGAGAGGTTTGGCCCTTTAAAATTAACACCTGTGCCGGAGAAGAACTTCTAACATAATTGAGCAGAGTCCCAGAGCTTTGGCCCAGCATGCTGACGGTAAGGGCACGATCACCGTATAGGTTTTCAAATTAGTTTTTGGATCAGTGAGCGCAAGATGGCACCTATACTCCTGAAATTCCGAGATTTCACTCCCTATAAGGACACGGAAGATAATTCTTATGACATGATGTTATCTTAGGCCTGCAAATTGAAGCTCTCCGACGAAATTTAAAGCGGTGCGGTAACATTGTTGCCTCTCTTAGATTTATGTTTGAAAAACAGGAACTTGTGGAATATGTTGGGTTGCGCAGGATATTGTAATCAAATATATTGCCCAAGTTTAATTCTACGGTGCGGTACGCGCAGTTTTAAAAGCGGACTAACAGATTGACCGTTGCTGGATGGGGGTGACAAGAATCTCCTCGAAATCTGATTACTCTAATTACCACGAAAAACTGTGTCTTTTTTCTAGGTTTGAAAAATGGTAAAGTGGAAAATTTAACGATGGTCCAGACATAGACGACCCCCCCCCCCCCCCCCGGATACGCCAACGGGAGTAGAGAAAAGTGTTTCGGAACTTCGAACTGTAATGTTACTTTTTTAGATATCAGCGGGTGAGACCAACTGAGATCCATAGGCTTATAGGAAAAAAACGGTACTGTATTCAAAGAAAATTACTGTAACGAAAACGTAACCGATTCACTATGTGAGGGTTAAAATTGATTGGCATGCAGTATGCGCAAGGGTCATTAAAGGAATCGAGGACTGGACAGAAAAAGTTTAACGAAGTTAGGGGGTACAGCAAAAAAAAAAAAAAAAAAAAAAAACAGCAGTGGAAAAAGAGGTGCAGACTTAAAGGTAAACGAGTCACCCTGGAAAAGTACAATTTTTGTAGTAGTCCACAAAAATCCTCAATTGGCTCTTTGGTGACAGCAAGTTCAAAAACTGCAAATCACTGTAGCTCATATTACACAGCATATACTGTACTGGGGAATATTTTGATTATATATCAGTATATTGAGGTCTTGCACTCTGACCCTGCAGCAATAAACTGAGATTGTGTCTAAATGAAGATAAGTTCTAGGCAGTTGTGTGGAAGGCTTCGGAAAGTATAGGTTAGGAGAATTGGAACTGTTTGGGGTGAAAAGATAAGGCCTTCAAGAAAACAGTTGAGGAAATTGAAGAGGCGTCGATTTTCTTTATCAGTTGATTGGTTAAATGAAAACTATCGATCAATCGGACTTACTCTACAAAATACCCATGTTATTTTTCAACTTTAATACCAGGACTTTTACTTGTAAAATCTGACTGCCGTGCTTTGAGCAACTATAATATTATATAGACCGATTAAGCCCCCAAGTGCCGCCACATGTCTTAAAGATATACAAGGGGATTAGGTCAAGCGCTACGACTTAGAACTAGAGTACTGACATCATTGATGTGTGTCCATTTGATGTATAAGATCTAGTTCTAAACCAAATGGATCGTTTTACTGCTTCAAGGGTGCAGAGTGAATGCGTTTAACTTTCTCTCGCAAAAGAAATTTTTGGCAAAAATATGTGTTAAAAGAGGAGAAACTCAGCATAAATTAATATAAAAGAAAGAGCTTATCTTACAAAATTCACTATTAGCACACGTATTGCCTCAGTCTGTAAGACGTGCTTCAGAGTCTGCATCTCAACTTTATACTTGAAAAGATGAACGCCAAAATTTTGGTAAGTATTCAATCAGTCAATTCAATTCAATTGATCAACAGTTATATTTGACTTAACATTCAATTCCAACTTTTGGTAGGGCTTTACATTTCATACTAGAAGTAACTATATTATTTTAAACTATGATGCCATTAATGACTTGGCTCTATAGATAAACAGAGAGTTTTTAGTGTTTGATATTACGTACCAAACGTCAACCCATCACTCAAGACTAAAAAAAAAATGAAATTTCAAAAAGATGAAGACAAATTTTCGCCCTTATTATTCAAGAGCGTACCCAGAAATCGTTGTTATAGGGCGCAGTGGCGTAGCCACGGGGTGGTTTTCAAGTGGGGGTTGAAACCCCCAATGACCCAACTTTGAAATGCAAAAAAAAACCCACTTAAAATAGCGGTTCCTTCTCTTCCCTTAGACTTTTCCCTCATGTCGTGCTCCAACCCCCACAACCCCCCTCCCCCGCCATGACAAAATCCTGGTTACGCTACTGTTGGGGCGAATCGATGTGGACAGGAGGTGAACCACGAGGGCTAAAACGAGGTACCATGTAGGGTTCAGGGGTCCGCGAGTTTTAACGGGCGGATGCCCGAAAACTTATTGAATTATAAAAAAGTGGCCGCAGTCGATTCAGCTTTACCCATTTAATGATCCTGGATGCTTTTAACTAGACAAAGGTACACTCTTAAAAAAGTGTTTAGGAATTAAACGTTTTTTCTAAAACCTTTTTTGCTCCAACTTCGAAAAAATGTTGAGATTCTAAACACACGTGTCTGATACCTAAACATTTCGCTTTTAAACACGTCTAATTGCTAAGCGCTTAGTATTTAATTTAGCGTAAGTAACAGTAGGTATTTAGGAACAAACGATTACTGACACTCGAACTGAAGGGAAGGACGTTACCGGAAATGATGCAAAAATTCGCTTCCAGAGTCAAATCCAAAAGTTACAGTATTCTTCAGGCGAACTTAAGTTATGACTTTTGAGATGGTAATTCTTGAATTATTAAGTAATCCTATGGCCCTCATCTACACTCTAAAATCAAAAGAGTAAACTAAGTCACTCTTCGATAGAGTGAAAAGTGTGAATTCACTCCATTAGAGTGAACTTCACTAAAGGAAGTGGGAAAATTCACTCTTCCAAGAGTGCCTGCAATGGTCACTCTTTTTTTTTTTAAAAAGTGTTCACTGTAGGGACTCCATCAAGTGTGAGACTTCGCTCGTTTAGAGGGAATTTCACTCTTTTTGAAGTGAGTTTTTCCTCTTCCTGTAGTGAATTTTACCCTTCTTGGAGTACATTTCACTCTTCTGGGAGTGAATAAACACTCTAATGAAGTGAATTTCACACTTTTAACTCTATCAAAGAGTGGCCATGTCCACTGTTTTGGATTAAGAGTGTAGGAAGCACCATAGGTTAACGTTAGTTACTTAGGTGAAGTTTTACAGCTCAGTTTCTAACCGATTGGTTTCAGGGCCGACCGCGGCATTTTCCAGTTGTGGTTCCCTGGCTTGTTTTCCCTACTCCACTACTTATACAGCACCAAGCACAATGCCAGTAGGTTCTATTATTTACTGTAAGTATTAGGTCTGACCCGGCATGGAGTCGAGCCCCAGATCTCCTAAGGAGGCAGAATATGAGAATGTCGTTTGTAGTCAGTATTGACAATATTATATGACCTTGTGGGAACCACAGTGTGTGATACCTAGGGCCTGCTTTATATATGCCTAAATTTGAATATGCGCGCCAGGCGAGCGAAACTGATGGGCCAATTCCTCTCCTCTTGTGATGTGGAGAGGTGACTCGTAAACCGTCGCAATTTAAGGGAACACCCACCACTAAACGACGATGATCCATAAGCTCTTCAAGCGGAACTGAAGATTTATGTGTTTTGAGAACAGAAAAGTTAGAGAGAACTAGGTACTGTCATATAGGCTTGGCGCAGAAATTCACAAAATGGGAACACAGCCACGAGGTGTCATTAGGAGCACACTGAGTTCTTCACAGTCAACAGTTCAGCTTGTTAATATCGTAGTTTCTTTCGAACGAAATATTGTATGAAGGGAAGGGTTATATATTTTAAAAAAAAAAATGCGGCTCCATTTGGCGGTAAAAACTATAGGCACACGGGAGCAAATCGGTTTTAGGCCGAAGAATTTTGACCAGAAAAGTATAATTCTACCCAAAAGATTATCTATAGAGCGTCAACTTTTTTGGTGAGGAGCGTCCAGAAAATTTTGAATAAACGGTCCCTCGGACTGCAGGAAATGGCATTTCTCAGGCTAATAAGAATGATCTGCGCAGTTTCTATTTTAAGTCTTCGTTTGCGAAGAATGTTCACTTCAAAATAATTTTTTGCAAGGAAGGCTATCTGAGCGGAGCGCCACCATTAGTTGGACCCCTCAGATGAATGGCATTTCACAGTCTTCTAAGAAGAATATAGCACTCGCTTTTTAGCTCTCGTTTGTCATAAAAGGCTTACTTCAAACTAAATTAGCAAACTGCAAAGTGACCGAAAAGTTATTACATTTTTTTGAAAAATGAAAGTCTGTCCGGAAGATTATTTAAACTGGAGCGCCACCAATTTTGAAAAATCACGACCTCTCAGATGGTCGGAAACGCCATTTCCTAGGCTTGTAAGTAAAATCTAAGCAGTCGTTATTTTGAGCTTTTCTGGAAAAGGGAAAAATATCATCAACTTGTGCAGTGATCAGATAATTACAGAATAACTGTAAAACTACCATTGGATGAAATGTTCTTGTATCTTTTGGATGAAATGTTCTTGTATCTTTTCTGGAAAAGAAAAACTGTAAAAAGGAACTGAAAACATGCTAATGTTCTTTACTGTTTTGCGACTCTTGGCTAAATTCAAAATACTAATGATGAATTGATGAAGTTGTCTACCTGACTGCTTGAAGTCTCGACTTTACATGGTTTTACCTAATCTTCCTCATAACGTGATATCTTAACACCCTCCCTTCTTTCCGCGGAATTAATTTGGCAATTGAAAACGTCCTATAGCACTTTTTTCAACTTTCTCCCGAGTATTTTACAATTTCAGGCAAAGTTTTTTGCAAGACTGAGGAATGCAAGTGGAAGTGAGGAAGAACTTTTTCACAAGTTGCCCGTATGTGTTCCAAATCCTTGTTAGCAAATATTGTGCCCCTTTCGGTTCTTCCGCCACTGACCAATCATGTGCTATCCTCGCACACTTTTAACAGGTCCATCTTCACGTTTAATGAAAGTAAAACGAATATCTGATTTTGACCTTTTCAGTTTCCTACCTCCTTTCATTTTCCTACATTTTCTGTTTCATACTGCTTACCTATAAAATGTTTTCATCCCTTCCCAATAAGCATGTAAAGGCGTATACTGTCGTTTGTTTTTACTGGGGGCGGTCTCCTCCTCATAAAATCTATGTTTTGGTCCACTTCTCCCTGGTTTGTGTCAGAATCTCAGTGTCAAATAAGGTTAGCATAAAGTTTAATTACACATAATCCATACTATTTGTTAAAGCAGGGGCACAACTCCCTGGTCTAAGTAAAATAGTTTTTCATACGCTTCTCGGTGCATGTGGCCGTAAATCAAGGGGTCTACTCGATGTTCCCAGGGTTCAGTTGTCCCAAGGCTCGATGTTCCCAGGGTTCAATGACACCCCCTTGTTTACATTATTTCAATGGTCTGATGGTGGTCGAGATTCGTTATTCTAAATTAAGACGTTGATCCCAAGGTTCGGCGTTCCCTGTTTACGTATTATTTCAAAGCCCCCCCCCCCCACCTTTTTCCAAAACTTAGTTTTTTTACACCTTAGTCTGGTTGCTTGTGCTACAAAAATACAAACTGGAACTGACAGAGCTACGCGAGTGATACTTAATCAAGTTGTATGTTTAAACAGGTCATATAATAAATGTCTCAACGCTGTTTTTTCTCTTTTTTTGACACTCTTCGCGTGCACCCGTTTTAAATATGTCAGGATTCAGGGTTACTTCTTGTTGAACACCTCTCCAATTGTCACTGAAACTTATCACCAGTGCCCGGGCCGTACACAGGTCTACCGTTATAGTGAAAGGGGGAGGCATGTAGGTGGTCGTCTTCTGGTCCTCTTCTCTGACCAAGTGCCCCCAAGCTTTCTGAAAGGACGATGATCTTATTTGACCCTAATCTGGAGTTCCACTCTTTTTCGGCTGAAGTGAAAAGGGGCCCACCCTTTCTCTATTTTCCATTAATTTCTCTATTGAAATGTCTCAAAAGTCCATACTTCGGCGTGTTCTGCGCGCCCCATCACGGATAAGGACTCTATAAAAATCTCATGAAAAGGACTCTATAGGAAACCAACGGTACGTTTTTGCTTAGTACAAATATCCTCAGGGGTCACCCTTATTCAGCTGTAGTGAAAAGGGACGACTCTTTGTCTAATTTTTTTCAATTTCACTATTGAAATGAAATAAAAATTCATTTTTTCGGCGAGCTCCGAGCGCCTATTTACAGGTAACGGCTCTGCGAAAGTCACCTGAAAAAGACTATATAGAGAACCAGAGTATGTGTGTGCTTCAGTAAGAACGTCTTTAGGGGGCCACTGTTATTCAGCTAAGGTTAAAAGTGGCCCATCCTTTCTCTAATTTTCTTTCAGTTTCATTACTGAGATGTCTTAACCCTTCGCCCCATCATAGACAAAGGCTGAATTCACATCACATGAAAAGCCCCTAGCTTTCTGAAAAGAAGATCTGGGGCACCAAGGAGGGAGCCCCTGAAGAACCTCAATTTTAAGTAATCCATTCTCCCTCCCCGCACCCTCTACATTATTGATTTCGGCCGACTTTAATCATACGGAGTAAGGATATAATTGGAGAAAGTCAAATTGTGATATTTGTGTTCTGTTAAGTGCCCATCTTATGTAATTTAAAGTTGAAGATAAAATGCGTCATTTTAAGGCCTACAATTTCGTAAATATCCAGGAGCTTCCGGGGACTACGACCCCTGGATCCCCACCGGGACTTTTCCCCTGGACCCCACCAGGGGCTCTAAGGCGGGCCCCTGGACCACACGCCGGCGCCGTTTGGTAGTCAACCCGAATTTGCCCCCCGCCCACTTTCAGAGATCAAATCCCGCCCCTGCCTGGGAATATGGAACCTTGGGAACATAGCAGCCTGGGAGAAGCATTGATGTCTTTAAATGTTGTTAGAGTACGGTAATTTTATGTGTAAATTCCAAAAGTTATGCTGGAAACTCTAGACGAAGCAAAATGTTTTTTCTTAGCCAGGGAATCAGACTTAAGTACACAGGGCTGCAATCCTCAGGAAAAGTGGTCTTGCTAAAAGTAACCTACAACATGTAAGTCATTTATACTGAGTGAAGAAATGAATATATGCTGGTTTTAAAATATTTGCAGTCACTGAGGACTGCGGACGGAGGGTTTATCTTTCGTATTAATGAGAAATTTATGCAACAGAATAAATTGACAGAACCTACTCTAAGCAATGAAGGAAATTAGATAAACAATTTGGACCATTGTCATCATGTATACTTTTTAATAGTATAATGATGGTTTGAAAAGATTAAACAATACTTTTAAAGTATAATATTTGTTCAAGGAACAAACGCTGATAAGAAGGTGATATGTAATTATTATCGAAGCAATAACCAACTCCTTAATGGAAGAATGTCTAACTTAGTAACCACCAACAATTTACCCAACAGAACATTGACAAATAAAATTTTTTACCCGAATCCTGGTAAAATGTTCTTGATTTTTAAATTGAAGTAGCCTGTGTGGAATATATTTTCCATATAGTTTCATTCATCTTCTCCCTGATACTTTTCGTTAAGTAATATAGACCTTGTGCATGTGATGTCACAGAGCGGAAAGTTGGGGGCAAAACAAACTAATACAGACAAGTGCAGACTGGCAGACAGCTGATTTGTCAACCAGCCGAATACACGGCGCATTGTCTGCTACACGTGCAGGGTGAATTCCTTTGCGTGTGACCACGTGTTCCATTTTTTCTGCTCAAAGGATGACGTCAGCACGTCGTCAATGCACATGGAGTCCACTGGCACCACAGTTTGAAGTAATGATCATATTCTCTTTGAATTAGTCTTTTCTCATTCTCTTCTCATCAACTGTGATTACTGTCAGAATGTCAACTATGTCAACAAAATTCTATCTCAAAATATTTTTCACCATCCAAACCACCCTTTCTCTTCCAAAGAGTCCTTCCTGTTTGTAACATTTTTTATTTCAATAAAAGAAGGATTTAAGGTCATATCAAGTTTCGATATGTTATAGTGGTATCTTATTCTAAGCATTTCAGTGAAATTTGCATTGAAATCAGATGTGTTGTTTCCAAGATATGAGCAGGTTAAGTTGTCACATTTTCAACAGAAAGTGAACTTGAAGCAAGCACATTGGCCTCATATCCTCATACTAATGGACAGTCTTTTGTTTTCTTTCAACTTCACAGCCATTTTCCCCCTCAAATTATCCCATATTATCAGAATGTGTTTGTATACATGGCAGCTTTACAAACTTTGCATTACCCACAGGGAGAAGGTCTTATCCCTTATTAATATCAAGTTCACCACAACAGTCTCAAAGAACAAAGGAAAACAAAGCATCCCATGTCAATGTAATGGTGTGATATAATCTCTGCTCCACTTTGGAACACAAAGCTAGTGACTTCATATACTGATATCTGAAGGAAAACAGGTCTGATTTGAAAGAAAGGTTCACCACACTGTGTAGATTTGGCTCCTCTTTCACATATAAAAATTTAAGTTTTTGCTTAAACTTTCCCTTTAATTTCTTTCAGATCACCGCACTTATTCTTACGACTTTAGTCATGACAGCTGCTTCAGCTCCTATGGGTAATATGAACCTTACCGGAATTGACTACTTTAAGTTTCAGTTGTAATGGTTAAGGCCGAAATTTGTTTGGAGTTAAGAAATGAAATCTTTGACGAACAAAATCAACCGGAATTAAAGTATTCATATTTTCTGAGTGAAAGAATTGACATGATAACCGGTGCTTTAACGACCTCCCTAATTTGTTATTATTTACTATCTTCTACGTTGCTGCAACAAATGATTCTTACATATCACGTGATATCTGCCCCATGTGTATGTATCACTGCATATTCAAACGTCAGGCTAGTAATGAAATACATTTTACATATTTATATATAAGAGCGAAATGCAGTTACGCTGAAGTAAATTCGTTTAGCTGTAGAGTCCCCTCTATTTCACTAATGAATTTTGAGAATCAAGTAACAGCATCGCGCAATGTGTGATGGTACTTACCCCGTGTATTACCTGAAATATTTTGGCACTTGAAACTTGAGAAGAAGTTTGACTAGAAACTTAGCCTTTGTTTTAAAATAAGTTTGAGTCAACGGCGTTTACCTTTTAAGAAGGATTCTTTAATTTAAGGATCGTACACTCTCGGTAGGAAGGTGACAAGGAAAATATTATAGATTCTTTCACTGTAAGGTCATGTGAGGTCTATAGAGGCCAAACTGTCTTAAAGGACTATTCCAGAGACAAAACTCACTGACTTCAAAATGTGCAGAAAATGTTTTTCTTTCAGGAGGTGAAAACTGCATCTTAATAGCGTATAGTATTCAGAAGATATTTATTTTCAAAGAACTGCAATTTTTTTTTGCGGTAAAGTGCATTGTTGGAAATTTGTGATGCCATTGAATCTTAGCTATATATTTGACATTGCATTAATTTTTTATGATATTGATCCTGCCAACTACATTTAGCAACATTTTTCGCTATACCCGACATGTATTGTAGGATTATACTGGATCAAAATGAAAAGACGTCCCAACATTCCAACAGTATCAAATCTCAGGGACAAACAGGACATTCAATTATTATGAGGAAAAGCAAAAGTAATCTGAAACAATTAGCCCTCTTTACATAACAACCTGCTACCTTGATCAGTTGTTGAGATAGTGAAGGTACTGCTCATCATAAATAAGCGATCTTCAAAATAAGATATCTTGAGTCAGTTTGAAGGTATTGCTACAGGGTATGGGGGACATATTCTGGAATAATTTTCTTCTTTTATACGAGACCTAGTTAAAAGCTACCAGAATATGCCTTTAAAATCTCGAAAGTTTAGTAGTCCCTATGTCACTCATTACTACATCTAAACATCTTTCACTAACGAGGCACAGAACTCGTCATCGTCCGGTATCGTTGGTTACGTCTCCGATCCACAACACTCGGAGTAGCACCACGAGGCAACGTCTGTTATCAACCCTTATGATCCTCCACAACACACTGCTTTTACCTAACGTCAACCAATTTTTAAGCGGGCGGTCAGGTCTTCATACCAAAATCTGTTTCATGTTATCTGATGGTGACGAGTTTTCCCAGTAATAACTGATGAAGACTGTTTAAACGTATAGACAAATCCGGACAGATTGTGATGGTCTGATTTTAGCTAGTCGGTCATTACTGGGGTCCATCCCCTTTAATCTTTAAATTTCCTTCCTTACCTGTTCCATGGATGGTTGTACACTGAAGTGTATCTTGATTTTCTTAACTTCAAGTTCACTGAATATGAGGATTTGAAATTCACGCAGACAATAAATGAAGACGGGCTGATGGACCCCAACTAATGGCTGCCTACAGTCACCAAAACAAGCGGTAATCGGATTCGTCTATAGGTTAAATAGAAAAACTATATCTCTTTTAAAGTTTAACATGTCCAAAGCGAAATCGCTTGTGTAAAGCTCTTCACATATCACAATCTAACCATATGAAAGAAAATCGTTTGGTCATGATCTGACATTGTGACTGGTAACCGTTTAAATAAAGCTGTTTATAGGTAGACTTGCATCTGTATGAAAAGAACTCTTTAATGTCTGTAGATTCTGGTAAATAATCAGTTAAAAAGGGAAAAACGAAGCGTTGGAACAAAAGGTTTTTATCCCTTCCATTTCGTTTATTTTTAACAAATTCCAACATAAACTCATTACATAACCCTAAAACATACATAAACATACACAACGGTAAATGTGTAGGCTACCTTACATACACTCTTACACGTACATACGTTATATAAATATATACATAATGCAAATGATGTAACTTAAATTTTCAATTGTCTATTAACCAATCACAATGAAGAGCAGAGACCTTGGGGTTGATGAAAGCATAAAAAACAAAAAAGTACTAAGTTAAAAGACCCGAGCACTGAGCAACTTGAAGACAAACTTGAAGGTCATTAAATTTTCTTGATCTACTCAAAGGAACACATGGTTTGGAGTTTATTTAAATCTCGACCTTGAGAATGAATCTCATTTTATTACAGAACTCAATACTTTTTGGCAGACTCTGATTTAATTTTCAATTATAGATATAATATTTACAATGAAGAATGAAATAGTTCATTGGGTGACCTCAGACAAAGTTTTAACCAAAGAAAAAGTCTTTTTTTTTCGTCAATATGAATTGCCTTTCAAAAAATAGTTGTTCTGAGTCTAAAATAAATCTAGCAGTAACGTGACATTCCCAAAATAAATACTCAATGGACTCAGGTGCTATTTTACAAAAGGAACAAATTGAACTATCACATTTCCTGTTATAAAAAGGTACCTATTGGTGGCAAGCAGTCGATGAAGAAATTTAAATTGAAAATACTGGACTTTGGTATCACACAGGGTATAAAAGGGGATTTTGAAAATGGTTTTCCAATCGTCTTCGTTAAAATTCAAAAGTAAATTTCATTCAACAATTGCACGAGGGGGTAAAGATAAACGGCGAATTAAAAAAGGATAAATTTCCTTCAAGAATTTGGAAATATTTAAAATTGTATCTGCCAAATGGACTAAGGGTGGGGGTCCATCTCACATTGGAGTAAGCGTTTCCATGAGGATGGAATCGCCAAAAGCATTCCAAAAAAACTTTGTAATAGGGAATGTAGTCACCTTAAATTTGCCACGGAACTCTAAATACAAAATTGGTGAGCCATCGTTTCTAAACAAATCTTTTACGTTTAATAGCCCTGCCTCATGTAACTTACTGAAATAGAAAGTTGAGTTTACTTATTTATTTTAAGTAAATTATTATTCCAAATTATTTGGTTACCAAAAAGTTTTGAAACAAAAGGTTAATATCCGCTGTCAAACTCTGATTGACCCCTTTAGACATTTGGCAGCGTTATAGGCTCTACTGCATTATTCAAATTTGAAGTTATTACAACGTATTAGATGAAAGCGACAAAACACTGCAAAAGACCATTTATTTGTCAGATATTGAGTGATCTTTGTGTGTGATATGTTGAGTTCGTCCTTTCTCACAAGAACTGAATATATTTCACTTCCAGGTATACGCCCCCCTGGTAAGAGATCCGTCTGTGATTGTTCCTGCTCAAGCCATTATCCTACGGTGCCAGGATGTTGCAGCCCAGACGAGTGCGTCGGTAAGCCTGAGTGCAATCAAAGGTGCCTCTGGTTGATGAGGACCAACTGCATGGTCAAGTGGTTAGAGGATAGATCAGGCTTGTAGCCTGGAGGTTTGGAGTTCGAGTCTAGGCCGGGTCATACTAAGTACCGAAGACTCTAAAAACGGAACCCATATATATATTGTCATTGTACTTGGTGATAAGCATAAGCAATGAAGTAGGGGGAAAAGCCAGTGAGCTACAACTGGAAAATAAGGCCATGGCCGGCTAGACTTGAATCAATTGGTTGGACACTGGGCCGTAAAACTACATCTGACTAACTAACTAACTCTAATTGATGAGTCTGTGATGCCGCAGCCCCTCCCCCATTTCCATCAAAAATAGAAAAAACAGGTGAAAATTAGCACAAAATTAATTTTGGAGAATTTTCAAGGGGGAAATTCCAGGTTCACCCTTCCTTAACTCACGAACCAAATACCAAATACAAGAACCTCGTATAGTATGGAGTTCGGATGAATATCTACGGGGTTTCACCAAATAAACCAATAAATAACAAATTAAGTTGGGCGAATCATGTCCATAAGGTGACCTCAAAGGGAAATCAAATCCTTGGCCTGCTTCGCAGAAATCTGTATAGTTGTAACCGTGAGGTAAAAGCAGTGGCATACAAAACCTTAGTAAGGCCACGGCTTGAATATAGTGCCTCTGTCTGGGACCCCTATCAGAAAGACTTGAAAAATCAGCTCGAGGGGGTCCAGCGCCGTAGTGCAAGATTCGTCTGCAAAAACTCTAGGCAAAAGGCCAGCGTCACAGACATGATTTCTAGTCTAGGGTGGAAATCACTGGAGCGTAGGAGGGCTGCCCAAAGATTGACCCTCATTTATAAGTCTGTCAATAAATTAGTAGCAATTGATACTGATTCTTACCAGTTAGTTCCTTCTAGTGGTGTGTCTACTAGAGCACATGCCTCTAGTTCTTTTGTGAAATTATCTGCCCGCAAAGATTGTTATAAATATTCACTGTTCCCTAGGACTTTTGCTGAATGGAACTGCCTCCCACCCAGTATTAGGGATGCCCCCATTGTGAGTGCTTTTAAGTCGGGGTTAAATTCTGTGAGTCTTGAAGAAATTATTAGTAGAGCCCATTTTAGTAATTAATTAGTACGGTGCTCAGCCTTCTGTGCCTGCATGTTACATCCCGTCTCGCGGAGTTTATGCAGTATTTCACCAGAACCAGAACCAAGCAAGGCGTTTACGTTGATTGAGATTCCATTCAGACAGTCTTATGTATAAGTAGCAAAGGGAGAATGTACCCCACCCCGTCCACACACATAGGCTTACCCGTTTCAGCATCAGGCCATTTTAATAAGCAAACCCAATAGTTCATCAGTGTACTTGCCCAATGATTTCCTAAGATACATAATATTGTCTTGGTTAAAACTGATATTTGTAGGAAGAACTGTACAGAAGCTATACCGGCAAATAAGCTGCATTGGTAGGGCTATATAGGGGATGGTAAGGCACCAGAAAGAGAGAGTCTAGAGATGAGTAGCTAGCCGCACACTACACGACTTTTTACTCCACAACTTAACTCGATCGTCGCTACAACTGCAATTCGCAATGTTAAGACACGGTCGCACCGACTTCAGTCGGGAAGAACCAACATGTTGGTTCTTCCCGACTGATGTCGGTGCGACTTAAAACTTTGGGCTATTTAAAGGGCAAGAGCAGTCGTCCCAAACTTATTTTGAAGCAACTAAAGCTCACAATTTTCTTCCTTTTTCTCTTCAAAGTATCTTTCATAATATTTTAGGACTTCAATATTGCATACTCAATGTAAAACAAGCAGGCCGGGACTCCAAGTAAAAATAGTTTCACATGACTCTGAAGAGCCAATCTTCAAACAAAACATACACTACGTCACGCTGGGGGGGGGGGCTGCTCTAGCCCTTTGAAGGTCGTGTGACATGAAAATGACATAATGGGGTATCTGACGTAAATAGCATCAATAACCAAGAAAAAAGCAGCCGATTCCCATCAAAATCCGTCAAAAATTGACCTTTTTACATGGCAATTTCTAATTTTCACTTAATCTTTAACAAATATGAGATCAATATGCAAATCTTATGATGTCATGAAAGGGACATGTCATATACGTCTAATGGTATCTTTTGTTTTTTACAAATTTCATTTCAAGAACAGTTGTAACATTAGTTTGTCCTGAGAGTCTCATTTTGGAAGTATATATTTTGTTCTTGAAAATCATCAGTATGAAATACCAAACAATAAACTATCTGCTGATTAATTAAGAGATAATTAATATAGGGTTAACAAAAGAAATGCCAACACTGTGCAACTCTCCACATCAATATTTGTTTGCATAAGCAACAAGTTTCCTTATAAACATTTGAACTTTGAAGGAGTATATTTTGAGAGCCGTGAAATAATTTCAACGGTTTTTCCTCAGAAAAGTTCACCGTAACTGCCACGTGAAGTCAAGTCATTTTGCTGACATGTCACACTACCTTTAAGGACCTAAATGGGTAATAATGTTTTCGGCAAAAGACATGAGTAACAGAAAAAGATCCGTGATGGGGTACCAGAAAGTGCATTTGAGTATTTTGGTGCCAGAGTCTTATAATTGTATACAAAATTTAAAAAAGTGTAATAGAAGCTGACACTACTAAAGCACTCCCATTCAACTTACCTACTTGTTTATAACACCAAACGACACTCTCAAATGTCTGTAGTATAATTTTATTTCTGTCTTTATGCAGGAAAGCGTAACGATGAACGGGCAAAGGTAGCCTCGAATAACTAATTTATCCTTAATCTGCAGGAGCCTTCGACAAGGTAAGAAAACTTGTAACATAATAAAAGTGATATGATTCGTTTTACATACTTACCAATAGCCGCGAAGGTATTTATCGAAAAGGCAACTCTAACGAATATTTTTTTTTTTTTTTTTTTTTTTTTGCGCATTAGCTGTAAAGCGTTCACAGACCAAGACTTGCTTCAAATTGAACAAGGTCGGGCGTGTACGTTCTGTCATATTCCCGACTGTCCTGTTTAGTGGTAATCAACAATAAATTTATATTAATAAATAGCGGAAGCTTTTTACAGAGGTGAGAGTAGCAAAGTGAGCAGCTACCATGCACCAGAGGCTTGGATGATCCACCGCCAAATGGGAGGGGGACGGTTTATCATTGTAGTTGCGTAACTTCGGTTACAGGTACCCTGAGGCAAAAATGGATTGGGTACACCATCTTGCAATCGTACATGTGTGTCAGATACGCCGGATACCCTCTCAAGTGTGGGTGCCAGGTGGTTCTCCCCTCAGAGCGCATCACGCTACTACGCCATTGACGAATTGCCGTCATGGGAAAGGGGAAGGCGTCTAAGGGGACGGACGTCCCTAATGATTTAATGAGATAGAGGAGGTAAAATGAAATTGAAAGGTAGCTAGATGACAACAGGTAATATCTTGGGACACAATTTAGTTTTGTAATCTAATGTATCATTTACACCTTTTACGTAAAATGTTGGAATCTTATCCGTCATCGCCATGTTTCAAACCTTAATCAGAGATCGTATTGGGCGATGTTCAATCTGTATCGTCAAAACTTGCGATTATGAAAAGTCGCATATGAATTACCAAACCATCACATACTGCATTATTTTTCATATGTACTTGTTGCAAATACTATCAAAAGGTGCTTAAATTGATTAAAGACACCATTTAGCTAGGCTTAAATTCCCAAGGTCAGTGGCGTAGCCAGGATTGTGTCATGGGGGGGGGGGGGTCGGTATCACGGGGGGGTGGTTGGGGCACGACATGAGGGAAAAGTCTAAGGGCAGAGAGAAAAAACCCGCTGTTTTAGATATTCGTTGCATTGCAAGATTGGGTCATGGGGGGACCCCCTCCCCGTGGCTACGCCACTGCCCAAGGTGCACAAAAATGCCACAATCCATCCCTTCTATCGCTACTCGGACGACGGTAAAGTCGCTCTGCTTTTGTGCCTTAAAAAGGCCCATTTCTCTCACCCCAAACAGTACCGTACCAATTGTCCTAACCTTCTTACTAAAGCCCCCCCCCCCCCCACAATTGTCTGAAATTCATCCTCATCCAGATATAATTTCAGTTTATTGCTTCCACTCAGACAAGATGGTCAAGTGGTTAGAGTATCAGACTTGCAGTCGGGAGGTTGGGAGTTCAAGTCCTGGCACGGTCATACCGAAGACTTTAAAACGAAACCAACTGCGATTGTGCTTGGTGCTCAGCATAAGCAATTGAGTAGAAAACTAGCCAGTGATCCACAACTGGAAAAAAGCCGTGGTCGGATCGACTTGAACCAAATGGATGGGAACTAGGTCGCAAAACTCCATCTTACTCTAACTCACCCACTCTGACCACAGTAAGTGAAATACATAGCATAAAATCGAATTTATCACAAGAAATCGGAAATGTTATTTGTCAGATATGAAACAATTAATTATCAACCGATGCTTTTGCAAAAATTTTTGATTGCAAAAATTTATTTGCTTGTATATACATCGATTGTCCTTGTATTCTCTGCTCTCTTTCTTCAGGAACCCCAGGACTTGCAATGCTTCGAGATAGGATCTTTTCATATACACACTCATCGGATAATAAATTTTACCCCGGTAACCGGTGGTGGGATAGATGACTACTCACTTACTGTGAATTAAATGCTTACCTGAAATTCTTTTATTGAAGCTATTTGACTGTGAGTTGACTGTAATGTGATTGTAATGAAATCGACCTTTTATTTATAGAGGCTGAAAATGAATAAATAAATTGAATGAATTGAATCACATTTGCTTTCGTGTTTAAGTAAATAGCAAGTACATTTGAAATTGGTACACACTTCCGAACACAGAGCTAGCCTCCTTCTGGTGATTGCAGAATAAGTTACACAATAAGATGCCAAACTGTCCAGTAAAAGGATGGTCGGTGTAACAGGAAATCATGTCTCCCCCCCCCCCCCCCCGCCCGCCCCGAAAATTGTCCGGCCGAACAATGGTTTCCTGGAAATCATGTCCCACGCTAACCGAAAAAGTTGTGCGGGGAGACTGAAATTTACGTCCGCATAGAACCATTACAGTAATTTGCGTCCTGGGGGACAAATATTTTTAACTTGCTAAGAATATTCGTCTCCCGAGACCTATTTCCCAGTGCAGACCATGGAAATGCGATCCGATGGGACACTGACCGACTTTTCAAGAGTCTCTTGGAGAACTCTGAATGCAATTTACAGTGTTTCCATTTTTTAGCCTACTTTACCTCATACCACATGCTTCTTGGATGCTTCAGGGATTTGTCAGGAAACTGAACACAATTATTCCTGGCCCGTAGGCCATTTGAAGCATTTCAGAAATTTGAAGTCCAAGGTCCTATGTGGGCCTTTAATGTCTTTTGGCATTTACTGGCCGACTGACAATTTCTTTTGTTAAGCCTGCTATGGCTCACAACTCATTTCCTGCGAGTACCGTAACTTAGTTCGTGCAAATATCCATGCTCTACCTTTGAACAATAGCAGTAAGTGCAATCTGTGGCCGTCTTTAAACAAAAATCTACGTGAGAAAAGCAAATACTACAACTACAAGAACGATTCAAGGAGTTAACTTGATAAATTTCCAGAAAACGCGATGAAATGTTGTTCGGCCTTTTCCCACTGACAGAGGTGATAACTGCCTGGAGAATCAACTGCTGCTTCCTAATTGGTACGCAACACGGCGGCATTGCGTCCACTATCGTTACAGAGTATCAAGGCGTCATTGGGAAGAGCTAAGTTGGGCAAAACAAGAAGAACAACAGGCGGAATCAGAACAATTTACCAGAAAAGTAGTTGCTCATAAGGACGAAATGGAGCTGGAGCTAGGAATTGAAAAAAGAGCTGTAATGGAAATGGAGGAGAGGACAGAGGGAGGGATATATTTGAACCGGTAAATAGTCTACTAAAGGAAACTAGAGAAACCCAGAACTAAAGCCTAATTAATTAACACCAGCCACCGCTCACTCTGGCTGCCCTGTTTCGATGTAAAACCAGCCATGAACCTCACAGCCAGAGGGTACCTACGCCTAAACCTAAAGACCCCCTTAAATTATCCATATTTGTTGATTAAAAGAATTGACATGACCACTGTGGATTTGCAAATGACCATCCCCCCGATTTGTTATTGTCATACGTTATAATCTTCTATATTGCTGAAACAATTGGTCGATGAACGCTGTTTAACAAGAAATTCCCCAACTAGCTAACAATAGCCCTAATTTCTAACGTAACCCTGACCCAAACAAAGTACAATCGATACCATGCAATATAAACAGCCATGGCTGTCAATCAAGAAACATCTTGTTTAACAGTGCGCATCTACCCGAAACGAATAATTCTCACATTTCACGTGATATCTTCCTCATGTATTGCATCATTAAACGGCAAGTCAGTAATAACATACATCCATAAACTTTATCTGGTGGGGCACAAATATTTTGCAGTGCCCAGTGGGTAGAACCACACCCCCTGTGGCTGCGGACCTGCTTTTTCATCTTTAAATTTAGAAGGCTAACATTTTGCAAGATTTGTGTGCGCTTGTAATCAACTTGAGGTACATTGCATACACAGTACAAAAAGTCTCGAATGTTTCAGGCTTTCAGCCAATCCCATCGGTGCCACTTAATTTTCTCCAGAAGAGCTGATAACATCTCCCGATAGTCATAATTCCACTGTTACCTGGTCCTGGTGGCACTTCAAGGAGTTTCAAACCCATACAACCGAAGAACTGTGCCGAAACGCGCGTTCGTTGTACTGAGCACGAGTGGAGTTTGCTTACTGAAATGGCGGACATACAGCTCCTTGACGTACTACACATTTTTGTGAGTGTTTGGGTGTGAGTGGTCCATCCTGCAGCGCCTTGGGGGTTTAAGAATAAAAGTAAACTTGTGTGTTATGATGGTAAAGTACGGTCATGGTTTTAGACCTATTCTTAAGAGATTTGTCAGCGTATGCTATTTTTCAAGTTTGCACTTATTCCAACGGTTTTAGATGTAAGCAACAAATCACTGCAAATCACCATTTATTTCATGTTGTCAGGAAATGTGATATGTTGTGGAATTCTTAGGGTCATTCCTACTAAACGAAACTTATATATTTCCTTTCCAGCTATACGCGGATAGAGATGGCCCTGTGATTGTTTCTACTGAAGATGTTATGCCAGGGCGCAAGGATGTTATAGCCTAGCAGCCGAGTGGCAATCCGAGGTGTTTCTAGCCTGATTAGGGATGCTCAAACAGGCCTTAGCCCCCTTTTCTTCATCAATAATAAAACATACGCAAAAATTAGCTTAATATTAATCTAGGAGAATTTTCAAGGATGTAATTTCAGTCTCACCCTTCTTTCACTTACGAACCGAATAACAAATACACGGACATTGCATTCGTTCCAGGTGAACAGGGCCGTCCCTAGGGTCTCATGTTTAGGGGTTGCAATGGTCCACTATTCCGACTAGCTGGGTGTTTTTCCAACGGAATGGGGAAGCCATCACGGCTAGTTTTGGTCAGTACGAATACATGAAGCGCGGAGAGCATAGAGAATTGTGAAAAATCGGGAAATCCAGGTAGCTAGAGACGGCATTTCCCAGGCTTGTATAAGCAAGAAGGGTGGTAAACCTTTAAAGACGAGGCCAACGACTATCTAAGAGGAGCTCGGCCGCCATCAGTTGGAGGGGAGCTTACAAAAAAATTGCAAGAAAGCGCGACCCACAGATGACCTGAAATTGCATTTCCCAGGCTTGTATAAGTATGACGTACACCGGCGTTTTTAGCAGATGCCCTCTAAGAACAGATGGGCAAAAATTACCCAATGTTGGGGAAACGTAGCACATGACACATTTTTAGCAAACTTCATTAAATTTATTGGGCAAAATTTATGAAATAATAAGGCAAAATCGTCATGTTTTGCCCAACCTTTAGCAATTTTCTTCCCCAACAATGTAGCATGTGCTATGTTTGCCCAACTGTTTTTAGAGTGTGGAGCAAACGTAGGGCATTACAGATTTGAATCCTGGTGGGATAAGTCTGAGACCAAGATGATGTTCTATCCAAGCCGAGCGCCACCATCAGTTTTCGTGGAGCGCAGAGAAAATTTTGAAAAATCGAGACCCACACATGGCTGGACATGGAATTTTCCAGGCTTGTACAAGTGTGGCCTACACTAGCATTTTTAGCGGATGTAACAAACGTGAATCATTACAGATCTGAAGCCTGGTGGGATGAATGTTAGACTATCTAAGCGGAGCGCAACCATCAGCTGGAGCGGAGCGTACAGAAAATTTTGAAAAAGCACGACCCCACAGATAAGGAAATAGTATTTCTCAGGCTTGTATAAGCCTCCCCTTCGGCGAAAACTTTTAAGGTAGAACGCATGTTGTGAAATATTGATGTCAGCTTGAAAGAAAGACGAAAAGTACTATGAAGAACGAAAATATAGTGAGAAAAGCCTCAGCCATCTTTACATTTTATTGTTGTTATTCTTATACTAACCCTGCCTTCAACCTTTACTTTTTCAAGGAATGGGATTTTAGTTAACGACTGGCTTTAACAAAAAAAAAAAAAAAAATGGAGACGTTTAGGTGTACTAGTCGAGAAAATAATTGCTCATAACCATCTTATTGCTTTTTCACGACAACAGAGTCGGAGGTCTTGTGACATGAATATTACAAAATTGGGTATCTGATGTAAAAAGCATCAAAAACCAAGAAAATAGCCGCAATTTCCATCAAAATCCATCAAGAATTGACCATTTTACAGGACAATTCCTAATTATCACTTAATCAGTAATACATACAGTATAATGTATACAAATCTTGTGATGTCATGAGAGGGACATGCCATACATGGCCTATGTTATCCTTTTTTTATAACCTTCATTTCAATGACAATTGCAACTACATTAGTTTGTCCTGGGGATTTTATTTTGAAAGTTTAAGTTGTGTCCTTGAAAATCATTTGTATCAAGTACCAAACTATAAACTATTTGATGAGTAATTAAGAGATAATTTATATAAGGTTAACAAAAGAAATGTCAACACTTTGCAACACTCCACAACATTATTTTTGCATAAGCAACATGTTGCTTTAGAAACATTCGAACTTTGAAGGGGTATCGGTATATCTTGAGAACCGTAAAAGATATTGGAATAATTCCAACGAATTTTTCCTTAGAAAAGTTCACAGTCTCTGTAACTGCAAAGTTAAGACGGGTCATTTTGCTGACGCGTCACACTAACTTCAAGGACACCAACAGTGAGCTACTGTACGCTGGATGTTGTGAGCAGACTGAGGGAGGATTCTTTGCCAAAATTATGCAACCATTGCCTTGAAAATATAAGCGCAGGGCCACGATGGTTGGCGCGGAGCCTACAAAATATTTGGAAAATCACGAACTTTCTGATTACGAAATAGCATTTTCCAGACCTGTAAGTAATTCCAGGGAGGTGTTAATTCTAAATTATTCTAATTCTAAAATTACCTGATAAAGTGAACCACTCCAATTCCCGCCAAAACTTATACACCTGGTTACTCTTCTGTCTGCCTGCATATTAAAACAGGCAGCTGTAACATCTCCCGGGTTAAAACCATCATTAGTTAAAAGGCTAGCGGTAAGATAGCAGTAAAAATCTTGACGAAATTACTTAAAGAGCAATGGTCGTATATAGAGAGAAAAGTTTTTATTACTACGTAATCAATGGGACAAGAAATAAAAGGTGCACAATTGGGTTTATTCTTTCAAACTACATACTCCACTCTTTATTAAACAAAGTGCTTTTCAGCCTTTTAGCTAAATTCATGTGTAGTATCTGTTCTTTTCATCCAGTCTAGAATGGAGCCATACATGAAAGACTAATGATGTAAATGGTCTGAGGGCCGCGAGGTTGGTCAAGTTTTGTCCTTCAGTGGACGTATAGCTTCTTTGGAAAGCAGTTTGATTTCGCCGAACGGCCCTTTGCCAGAGGGTCGGGAGGACTTTAGAGAAAGTTCATGTGTAGTATCTGTTCTTTTCATCCATCTAGAATGGAGCCATACATGACAGACCAATGATGTAAATGGTCTGAGGGCCGTGAAATTGGTCAAGTGTTTTCCTTCAGTAGACTTATACAGTAACTTCTTTGGGAAGCAGTTCATAGTTTGGTTTCGCCGAACGGCCCTTTGCCAGAGAGTCGGAGGACTTTAAAAAAAAATATCGCTGGTGCCTCCAACCACTCCTGCAAGACAAAAGTTGTAAGTCCTATAGGGTACTAGTTTGTTTTATCTTCTTCTTGTCCAAATCATATGATTATATATGTGATCATATGGAAATCCAAACAAGCACCCAACAGTATAGCTGTTGGACAAATGTGTTGGCTACAAATTTTAACCATTTGTTGGGCAAAATAAGTTGGGTGAAATGGTTGGGTAATTTCTTTTTCCCAGCTAATGAGTAAAACGCTAAACCAACTAAGTTGGGCAATTTTTTGTCCAATTCCGGTCAGGGGCATACCGAACTAACGGTTGGGTACTTTTGTGCCCAGGTTGGGTAATCAACTTTTAGAGTGTACGTTTAACCGAATTTTATAGGCTGCCAGAATGTTTGGCCAAGTTTCATTTTGTTTTGCTACATTTTATGAAAATTATACAGTGACTTTGATGCTTTTTTATATTTCGAGCAAATTCTGGAAAGAGTTCAGTCACGTTTAACAGTTATGAGTGATTAAAAGCATGCCAGATTGTTAAAAACTTTAATGGCTGTCAGTTGTTTTAAAACCTATGCCCGAAATTTAGATCTTTCGAAACTTTGAGAGGCAGTTTTCTCCCTACTCCAGGGGCCTAGGGTTAAAGGACAGGGGTTTACACCCTCCCCGTTGATTTTTTTTCTGTCTTCACTTAAAATTTATACCATATAAGCTACCTGTAAGTTACAATTTGTGTTAAATATTTAACACATTTCAAGGAACTAAACAAAAGAGTAGGGGGATTGCTCAACAGTACCTTTCTCCGGTTACGCTAGTGCTTAAGAACATGTACTTCATGTATACATGGAGTACAGATTCTCAAGCACTGGCGTAATCGGAGGTATACCACAACAGCAAGCAGCAATTTAAGAAAGACTTACCGTAAATTATTAACAGACTTAAAGTCTGTCAGACGACCAATAGAGGGATCATGTGTGTATTCCGCCAACCTGGTCCATCCCTGCTGCGTGTGTATACATGAAGTTTCAATAGAGGAGCGCAATGGCTGACAGATCGCTCTCATGAGGAGAGGTAAAGTGAGGTAACACTCTCTCTGGACACCATTGGAAAATTTTTGCTTTTGGAAAAAGGATGGAATGCAAAATTTCCTACATTTGATAGCATTTTTAACACGCATGAGCACCAATCTCGCGTACCAATAGCAGAAAGTTGCCAGTTTCAGAATCCTCATGGAGACAATTGAATTCAAAACCAAAACCCATCTGCAAATCCCGAGGTGATGAGGCGATCTGATTTCCGAATTCGTAAAATGCTTTTAATTTTTGCTGCTATGCGTCTGCGTGAGTTATTATATCAATTGGGTAAAGTCGGAAGCACTTGAAAAATGGCCGTGGCTGGCCAGACTTAAACCAGTTGGTTAAACGTTGATGTTTGAAACCTCCTCTACGTATCGTTAATTTGATGATCGTTTGTGAGAGAATATGGTTAAAATTGATTCTTGGTCAAAAAACCCCTATAACCCCATCTCACCATATCTCTACAGAAATAAAAATTAAATACTTTAGGTGGAAAACTGGAAATCGAAGGGGGGGGGGGGGGTGAGATTCCTGTGCACATGAACAATCAATCATTATTGGACTGATGCATAATCAACAGATCAAGATATGTTTGAGATGATACTAATCAATGAAACTGAGGCGCGCGGAGCGCCCGAAAATTTTGCAGATTTATGAAGGATTTGCGAAAATGGAGGTCTGTGGTGATAATTAAAGTCAGGAAAGTCGACTGCACTTGAACTACTGAAAAAGTCGCACAAGCCTAGTCGGAAATATGCTAGACGAAGTATGAGAATCTTCCAACTGGATTTCACGTCATTCTCACGTTTTTTTTTTTTTTTGGGGGGGGGGGGGGGTTGGGGGGAAGTGAGACACCCGGCCCCACACCCCGGTCGCGACGTCCCTGCAGGTGAATATCTACGGGGTTTCACCAATAAACAAGACGCCAACGTTGATCGAGATTCTATTCAGAGAGTTATATGTTAAAATAGGACAGGAAGAATGAACCCACACCCCGTCCACACAAATACACGTTTTAGCTTAACACATCATGATTGATTTTCAAACGTGAAAGAAGTGTAGAGAAAACATCATTTCCAAAAGTTATGCCCGACAATAATGCTTCATTTGTATGGCACGCCAAAAGGCTCACCAAATATGATGATGTTTTAAAAATACACGTTCATGTACTAAAATTACACGTTCATGTACCAAAAATATACGATGATGTACTAACTTCATATGATCATGATGTAAATTTACACCATCATGTACTAAAACCATAAGTTCATCATGTTAAATGTTACGTTGTACATGTAAAATCACACGTTGTACATCTTAAAACACACGTTGTACATGTAAAAACGTAAGATCATCATGTTATTATTGTCTCTTCCGCACACCATACAGAGTGAGCCTTTCGGCGTACCAGAAGTCCGCCAAAAGGCTCACCGAATTTGATGTAGTAAAAGTACACGTTCATGTACTAACTGCTTACGATCATGTACAGATTTCATACGTTCATGTACTGTTTGCTTACGTTCATGTACTGATTTCATACGATTATGTACTGATTTCTTACGATCATGTACTGACATTTAGTACATGATCGTATGAAATCAGTACATGAACGTATGAAATCAGTACATGAACGTATGAAATTTACGTAATTTTAATTTGTAAAGTATAAGTTAATCTTTTTACGTAAAGGTGAAACATTAGCTGCCATCGCCATGTCTCAATCTTTAATCAGAGATCGTACTGGACGATGTTCAATCGGTATCGCCAAAACGTACGAATATGAAAAGTCCTACAGAAATAATCAGTTTTGGTGGTGCTCAACCTATATAGATACACTATCGCGTTATTTTTCATATGTCAATAAATAATTCGCCGATAAAAATGTTGTAAATACCATCAAAACGAGTTTAAAAATATTCATTAACGAGGTCATTGAGCTTAACTTCCTTAAAGGCGTCCCTTATACTTAAACCTATATGCACAATTTATTCACCCTGCCTTTCGCTAATCGTACTGTGTACGATTAAGTCACTCTATTTTTGCACGTGCCTTAAATTATTATACAAGTAATTTACTTTTTGGATCACTGATTGAATAATTCTCTCAAAGTTATGTAAATCAATGATTTTGGAGATGTCCTCGGCATCAAAATAAGTAACTTAGGGGAACGCGCCCCGTGCAGTGGCAGCGCCAGAAGAGTAAAATTGGGGGTGGGGGCAAAGGAAAATCTCCGCAGAGTGAAACCAAACGCGAATCGTGCGCTGCTGCGATGGAGTTTAGGGGCAAAGCAGTGATCCTGATCGGGGTCTTTGGTGGCGAAGCAATTGGAAGCTTTGAGGTTTAAGCATATTTGTTGGTGAAAATTAAGTCTCAAGAAAGGTATATTATTTAGTTTTTCGGTTGAACTTACTCCTAACTAGTCTTGGTCAAGACGTTATTACACATCATTTCTCACCAAAATTCAAAATGGAGGAAGGCTTTTAAACTTGACTATTTTGCAGGGAGATTTGCTTCAGTGATAACTAATACAGAGCTGAGAAATCTGAAGGTAATAGCGGACGTACTCAAAAAAGAGTAGTAAATGTTGTATTATTAACTAGTATTAGGGTCTTGACAAAGGCTAGCTCCTGACTGACCTAAGCTGGGGCCAGTTTGGGACAAAAACCAAAATCTTAGGGGGCATTTTCCCCATCCCCCTATCCTTATCGCATCTCCTGTCCGTATCCATGATCCAGGTCCATGCCATGCACTCATAAACTGACGTCACCTTAGACTCTGGTCTTACTGCTCAACAAGATTGTGATTAATTGAACCACGGATTTCCTATGCATGGACAGAGCATACTGTACGGTACATTGTCGTGTGAGAAAAAGCGCACCAAGATGGCCGTCTGCTATGATTTTTGTGTTAAAGTTTGGACTTGCTCAAGTCAGTTCCCAGATTTTGCAAGAAAGTTGAAATATTTTTGAAATATGGAAAGGTAAGGTCAAAATCACTTCACTTATTGCAGGAATATGATATTCTTTCCCATTCAAGTTTAACTTGAAATGTTTCGAGATGATGATCCTTTATACACACTCATCGGATGATGAAGTTCCCCTGCTGAAGATGGTGGGATAGATGGACGAATCACCTACTGTGAAATAAATTCATCGGCTTACATGAACATAGGCGTACGAGGCGGGATGCAGGGGGCACTCGCCCTCCCAATTCGGACAAAAACAGTTGGTACATTCGGGCAAAACATGGGCAAAACATTATAAGCGGTGACATTATTCGGGCAAACAATGCTCTTGCCCCCTCATAGAAAATTACCCCTGTACGCCTATGTACATGAAATTCTTTCATTGCAGCAATTTGAATGCGAGTTGGTTGTAATAAGGTTGCAATTGTATCAACCTTTCATTTATAGGCTGACAATAAATTATTGAATAAATAAACTGAATGAATTTCAGTCACTTATGATTTCATGTTTAATTAAATGGAAATTAAATTTAAAGTTGATATACACTTCCGAACACAGGGCTAGCCTACTTCTAACAATTGCAGAATAAATAACACAATAAGATGAGATGTTAATTACTGACTAGAGGCAGGCGGGCCGGAAATAGAGTCCCTGAAAATGGGCGTTGACTTCCAGAAGTCCTAGAGTAGGCCTAGACTTCACATTTAACGATAGCTGACCAATACATACCCTTGCATTTGGGTAAAAGAACATTTCCTATAGTATTTGTATATGCCAAACGATATGACCCTAGCGAGCGGGATTGACAATGTAGTGTATTTGATGTGTGAGAAACGGGCGAGGGAAGGGGGATGGGTAGTTTCTGATATTATGGCGAATTTAAGTTAATAATAGCTAAGTTGAGCTTTGTCCATAGTACGAGAGAAGGGATTGAGACCTCTTGGGTAATCATTGCATATATAGTCCGGCAGAATCTCTCATGAGCCAGTGGGAATTTTATTTTTTTTTCCTGGTTTGAAGGGTCCTCTTTCAGAATTCGCATGTGACATTATGGCACCCTTTAGCGTTTTGAGAAATCCAAGATGGTGTCCAAAATAGTCACCGTTTACATGTTTTCCTCCATAATTAAGCTTGATGGTAATTCTGGTGTATTTTGTTACGTTTTGGGGTCAAGCAATCCATTCAAGACAATAAGCCCTTTCATGATTACAAATCGGCCTCCCGGGTCAAAGGTCATTCGGTATAGCAACACATAGCAACGCTAGTCGCAGGCAGTTGCCTGTGCATACCATCGTTATGTTACGTATGTATGACTACAATAAACAACACGCACGGACATGAACCAAAAGAAGCTTTGAAAAAACACATCTCTTAATGGGCAAAAACTTTCAGTATGCCCAAAATATGTTTAACAGTATCACTCATAAATTTTCCTTAGATACGGGATGAGTTTTAAGTTTTTGAATATGCAAAATCTCAACTTGAAGAACATGTCCGTGCCCGTGGAAGTACGAACTGGCAGTTCAAGCCTTCCCTGCTAGGCTAAATACTATAGGCCTACCCAAGGAATGAACCAGCTGTAGGCTCGTATACCAAATTTCATGAAAAAATACCTAAGCTACAAGAGCTAGGGCGAGTATCAGGGAGTTATTTCTATGCTTGAAGTTCTATTGCCATGCTACATGCTACTAAGGCCTAACGTAGGCTTCGTAAGTTCGTATAGGCCGCCTATAACTTAGATTTAACGTTACTGCTACTGCTATAAAAAGTTAAGTCTTGGCCTTTTACCTTCATAATAAAATCTCACAGTATATGCAGTATCCAAGACTTGCTTCGCCCAGGCTTAGTTGTAACCAAGACTGTCCAAGATTGTGATTTGGATTGTAATATCCTAGGGCATGTAACGTAATGTACAACCCCGTTCAAGTGCTATAGTAATGTTGCATTAACTGTTGGCACATGTGTGTTCAATGGATAGATAAGCGCGCCTAAGATCGATTGTAATAGACTAAAATCATAGGCCTAGGTAACTCGAGATTTTTTTATAACCATACACCCAAACCCAAATTCATTCCTTAATCTTACGGAGTAATAGTAGGCCCTAAACCTAACCTGAATTTTAATCTGTTAACCAAAATCCTACAAGTCAAGTAAAATCTTGTGTAGCCTACTACTGCAAATGTACGTACACACGGTGATACGAATGAGCAAGTGATACCGGATGACCTTTGTTCTGTCATGCGCAGTTGTAATCATGAAAGGGCTTATTGCGGACGCTTTGGGAATCACGTGACAAAGAATTCAAGATGGAGACCAGAGGCATAACTGGGGTGTCAAAAGTAGGGCCACCGCTTGAGCTTTGGTGTGTTTAGTCGGTACATTGGCTGATGTGGTCGGTGGGGCAACTACTTTAATCCAGTGACGATACTCCGCCTCGAACAGATTCGTGCCACTACGTCACGTCACTCCTATAACTGCCGCCAGTGCTAGCTAGTGCGAATTATGCAAATAGCCTGCATGCTTTGCATTACTTTTGCAAACGAGTGCGCTGTCTTGTCGGGCAATATGCCGTCGTCAAATGTATTGCAGAGGGTTACTGCGATACATAGCTGGAGTTTTACCGGGTGATTGACAGATTGACCGATGCTAGATGGGGGGTTACCAGAATTTCCTAGAAATCTTAATACTGTAATTACCTGTCAAAACTGTCTTTTGAAAAGGGGAAAAGTAAAACATTTGAAGGTAATACAGACATGGGGCCGGCGATTCCGCGGGATTCGCCACTGTGGAGCTATGAAAATTGTTAATTGTTAATTGAGAACTTCGAAGCGTTATATGTCATTGTTTTTAGGTTTCCCGAAAGGGAATACCTATTGGAGTCATGCAGACGTAACCTTTGCAAAACTAGTGTAGGATCGTGCATTTAAGTGTTGGCGTATACTGTGGTTCGTTTAACTTCCTGTAGGTTGGCATTGGTACCCATGAACATAGACCTACTGTTCACTGTATGAAGCCGATACAGTGTTTCATTGGAATTGTTTGTGATGATGACTCACGCTAGGCGAGATCATTTTTAACGTGCTTAAATGTACCTTCCACTTCCACAAAAATAGTATTGTTTGGAATTAAAAGTGGCCGAGAGTATTTTTTTCTCTTTGCTTTACAATGTATTTTACGTCAGATGTTTACTGTGTATTTGAAACTTTGAGGAACGGTTAACGATTGACGAGAGAAATAGTCACCACCTTTGAAATCTACCCTTTATCGGGCATTGAATTGAATGACGTAATAGGTATCTAACAAGTTTCAAGGAAAATTCAAGAACGTACGGATTCCGAGCAAAGGCTTAATTACAGAAGGAAGGCATCCCTGCCAGCACACTATATTGGGTCCCAATTGGGGCCCAACCGGGCTTGCTTGCTGGGATACTATTAGCCATTTGGGGAGTCAGTTAAATAAGGATTAACGGCTCAATTTCTAACCAATTGGTTTTAGTCGGGTCGGCCACGACCCTTTTCCAGTTGTGGCTCACTGGCTTGTTTTCCCTACTCCATTGCTTATGCTGATCACCAAGCACAATGGCAGGTTCCATTTTTAACGTCTTCGGTATGACCGGGCCTAGGAGTCGAATTCTAGAACTATGGCCCCATGCCTTCCGGATACAAGTCGGATGCTCCAACTACTTAACCATTCAGTTCGTCAAGCCGTTGTTTAATTATCCATTCGGGAAACGTTTCACAATTCAGTTTTGATTATGGTAATAAGTGGGCGAAATCTAGCTAATGAGATCCATAAACATTTTGGAAAACGAAAAAGACATAAAATGACTGTTTAAAACGTAAATATAAAAGATTCTCAATGGGGGAGATTTGCAATATGAGCAAGGGCCATTAAAAGACGAGTGAAGAGAAACCGCTTTATCGACACCTGGCTTAAAGTGACTAAACAGTTGAGGAAAAGAGGAACGGTAAAAACTTAAGGCGACAAAACAGTTCAGAGAAAGAGATTCAGGCTAAATGCGACAAAACAGTTGAGGAAAAGAAGTGCAGACTTGAGGCGGCAAGACAGTTGAGAGAATTAGGTGCGGACCAAAGACCACAAAATAGTCGGAGAAAAGAGGTGCAGACTTAAGAAGACAAAGCAGTTGAGGAAACGAGGTGCATACCAAAGGCGACAAAACCGTTGAAGAAAAGAGGTGCCGACTTCAGGCGACAAAAAAGTTGAGTAAAAGAAGCGCCTATTTTTTGATCAGTTGATTGGTTGAATGAACGCGATCGATGGATTTGACTCTGCATATTATCTATCATCAGCGTTGATACCAGTACTTTTATATATCAAAGCTAATCGTGACTGCCGTATAAAGTTTATCAAGCGTGAATGCGCTGTCATCTGTTTTATACATAAACAAAGGGATTATGCGAAGCGTAGAACCGGACTACTGATAAGCATTGATGTGTGTCCATTAGCTTCATGAAAAGATGAAATCCAGAGTCTAAACTCAAAGTATCGTTATACCCGCTTCAAGGTGCAAGGCCAATGCATTTAAATTTCTCATGCAAAAAGACCTGCGTGCAAGAAAAAAAATTAAAAATAAAGATGACAATGATAATGGCAAAACAAGAGTTAAAAGAGAAGAAATTCAACATATATCAAATATAAAAGGGGAGCTTTCTAGAAAGAATTACAACTGCACACGCATTGCCTCTGTAAAACGCCAGCTTCAACTCAACGTTATACTTGAAAGATGAACTCCAAAATTTTGGTAAGTATATTAGTTCAAATGATCAATAGTTCCATTTTACTTAATTCCATTCCAACTTTTGATCAGTTTTCATATTTGAGTCTAAAATTAGGCTAATGATATCATTTTGATTTTATGAAGCTTGATTAATGAAATAAATCTACTGGATTTCTACAGCTTATCTGAATGTTTTTTTTCTTTCCCTTTTTTTTTTAATGTAGTTTTTCCGAAATGCGTTTCCAATGAGTTCTAAAGTATACCACTGTAAACACAAATTAGTCAGAACAGCGGTTAAACCAACCAATCACTTTAGTCAACAATATTCACTATTATTTGACTAAGTTTTGACCAGTTGAATAAGTTGCTAATAATTATTCAGCCTCCTTGACAAAAATGAGAGACTAACGTGGTTAGTCAATTCAGACACGGTGGCCACTTGATCAATTTGTGATTACTTTGTTTCATACATCTTCGTCGCTGATATATCTCGTTAAATAACACCCAAACAGTTTGAAGTGTAGCCTTTGTCAAGGCTTTTCGGCCAACAATTATCTTTCTTATTTTATTTACACCGTAACGTTACGCCCTGTTATGATACCAGGCTCCGTACTTTAAACCCTCACATGGGATCTGCGTGGCCTCACATACCTGTCCGCCCTCAGACCGGTGTAGCGATTCCACGGGGTGTAAAACAGAGGAGATATTAGCCAGCGTGTTTCCAGAGGGAGGGGGTACAAAATTGCACCGGAAACACTCGACAGAGGCTATTTCAAGTGTTGATAAAATCTTTTTTTGAATGCGCCTCTGTTCATTTGCTAGTCATCGAAAGTAATAGATTAAAATTATTAATTAATATTAATATTCCAACAAAATCCACACTTCTCAAAAGTTTTTCATCGTCCAAACCACTAATTCTTTGCCAAAGTGACCTTCCTGTTTGTCACAATATTTTTGTTTCTTTAATTCTTTTCAGATCACTTCCATTATTGTTATGACTTTAATCATGACAGTCGCTGAAACATCTTTGGGTAATATGAAAACTGAAAAGAATGACTGTTTCATGTTTTGGTTGTTATAGCATAATTATTGAAGTCGCTAAAACTCCTATGGATAATATTGAAACTGAAAAGAATGACTATTTAACGTTTCAGTTGTAATGGTTCAGACGCCGCAATTCGCTTGGTGGTGGAAAATTAAATCTTTGCAGAACTAAACCAACCGCAACTAAATTATTCATATTTTTTAAGTATATTTGTTGCAAATGGCACCGTTGATTTGATCATCTCTCTGATTTGGCACCGTCGTTTATGATCTTATATGTTGCTGCAACAAATGATTCTTGCATGTCACGTGATATCTTCCTCATTAAAAGAGACAATCAGAGTTTGTTTTGTCAGAACTTTAATGTTGCACCACAATCACACATTGAATTAAAACTATCAAAAAATGATCTGTCATAATGCTATGACGTTGTAATTGGTCACCGCTTGGATGAGGCTGTCCGCATCTGTGTGGAATTTTGTTACCTGAACAAAATTACAAAATTCCTATTCAACAGTAATTAACGTAGATCACGTTTGTTGTCACTTGAAAGACCTCTCCAAATGTTTAATGTTTGTTAATTCTGGTAAATTAATCACTACAGTTAAAAAAGGAAAAAAGAAACGTTGGCACAAAAGGTTAATATTGGCTGTCAAACTCTGATTGCAGCTAAAATGCATCATTTAACGGCAAGCCAGTAATTACATCCGTCCATCAATTTACACATTTATTATTGTATAATTCTGAAACACCGAGCCTTGGTAAAACTTTTCAGCAAGCAATGCTGTTTTTAAAGGGACACGTGCAAGATGTAGCACTTTCTGACCATCTCTGTATATGAAAATTGATATTCCTTTAGTACCAAAATTCAAAATTTAATGATGGAAAACAATCTCGCCCCATCTTTTAATTGAGCAAGACCAAAGGAGCAGAAGTTGTCTCAGACAGCATAATTTTACGTCATTGGTCCGAGCCTACATAATTTTACCTGTATGTATATGGTTATATTGATATTTCCTATGGGATCATATTCCGTTTAATGAAGAAATTATCAATCGCAGGCCTTTATGTTCCACAACATGGCATAACATCAATAGAATATGTTATATTCCAATAATAACAAAATATCAGTAGACCTAGGTTGTCATGATAGTCAGATATGATCAACAGTATGCCATATTACACGGACCTACCAACACATTGAGTAGAGAAAAAAACTTGATAGGTCAATGTGCCTTTTCTACCAATCGTAGAGCGCATGACCAGGTTTGCGTACCAAAACCTGTTTTATGTCATCTGGTGGAGGGTTTTCCCAGTAGTAAGTGGTGTAGACGATTTAAGGTAAATTGAATAGAAGGACAACAGTACTCCGCTTTCGAAATTCAACACGTCCAGGCAGAAAATCGGTTGTGAAAAGCTTTTTATATTTCAAAACTGTCCGCATGACAGAGAATCGTTAAGCTACCAGTTATGTGTGTTTATCATCACAAAGTCACGGTTATAAATATTCTCAAGAGATTTGTCAGCTACTGTATGGTATTTTCCAAGTTTGCATTTTAGTGACTTATTACAAGGACAATTTAAGATGCAAACGACACTAACACTTTAAAACACCATTTATTTCATGTTTGATGTTCTCATGAATGAGCCAGTAAACTGGTAATTTGTTTTCGTGGCTGTGCACATGCATGCGCACATCCTCACAATCGGTGGGATAAACAAATCAATCCCTCACCTACACGTTAGGTCTATTCCAAAATTTGAGTTCACAGGAAAATTTCCTGAAATCATTCTTCCCTTATCAATACATAACATGAGGGATCTCAAGCGTGGTTTCGTGTAGTGGGTTGTGTCTAAATGGTCTTTTCGGTGTAAAGCTTTGCATTTTAATCTGCCGTCAAGTAGGACTTAGACCCCTATTTTCGTTCGAGTTGGATAGACACATAGATAGTGTTGTATGCACGTACCAGGGAGCTGTTATTTCCAAATAACAGCTCCCTGCACGTACTGACGAAAAAAATGTAACGCCGTACGCTACGTGCTGAGCTCTGTGTATCCTTAGCTAAGCTGTGCCCCACAATTCCATGAGACAACGAATTACCAAACTCGCATATTGAATGATCCTTGTATGTGATATTTTTTGCTGTTGTAATTCTGTGAATGTCCCTACTCTCAAGGACTTAATATATTTCACTTTCAGCTATACCTCCCCCTGGAAAGAGATCCGTTTGTGATTGTTCCTGCTCAAGCCATTATCCTACAGTGCCGGGGTGTTGCAGCCCAGACGAGTGTTTCGGTAAGCCTGCGTGCAAATGTGTTTCTATCCTGAGTAGGGATGTTCAAAAAGGCTCTAGCCCCCTTTTTGCCACATCAACAATAAAACATACGTGACAATAAACATAATAGTAACCTGTAGAAGAATTTTCAAGGGAGATTCAACAATGAAAAATAAGAGTTTTTTCCACATGATAATGTTTCAAACACAAAAAGGTTTCTTTTGTATTTTGTTAGGCTACCTGGCCGGGAACACTCACTAAATATTATACACCTATGGTTAATTCACCATCACAAGAGCCGGGTCGGACAAAGCTTGTTTTCAATAGCAATCTTTCAGCCAAAAAGATGATGTAACACTGTTAGATAAATTATTTACTAAGATTGTGCCTTATATCTGCATACAGACATATCAAAATGGTCACTTAAAGAAAAGCAAACTCATTTGAAACAGAAAGATTTTCAGATCTGGCTGCCAGGAGAACAGGAAAAGGGGGAGCACAGGGGCGGTTCTACGGTGGGGGAGGCTGGGGGGGGGGCTTTAGCCCCCAATTTTTTGCTAGCCCCCCTCCCCCCCCCCCCAAATGGATAAATGATCTATGTAAACTATCAGTAGAAAGACAAAGATAAGCTTTTAAAATATTGTTCATGGTACTATGATGGAGTCGAACGGTTTTTTTCATGGCATTGCGAAATATTATATTCCTGTATAGGCATGTTGCCCAATTACCGAAGGTGCAATCAATCAACGTAACAACAACGCATAACACTAACAGGGAAGTGTGCTCTTTGCACTAGTACTACACAGCTATAAGCCTATCTGTGTTTTGTATTAACACGGGAAGGACACATGCGCATAGGCCTACTTAACCGTGCACACAAGGTTTCTTGCGTTGCAAGATTTTATTGTCCATGGATTTGGCCAACGCAAGCAATGTATCTGTGTGTAGGCCTACCTTTTATTTCAAAAGTCCCCTCGGCCGAAACCGAAGGGTGAAAACCAAAAAGATTTGTGTGTACCGGCGCTCAGTGGCAGTGTCTAGGCTATATAGCAGTATATTAAGTTGTTAACCTTTGAAGCATGTGTTGATTATGTAACGTACTCGTATATATAACGTAAAAGACGCTTAACAAACTTTTGCGGACTCGCAAAAGAACAGGGCAATACTAGTGAGATGCTTCAAAACCCGGAGGAAGTTATCAACGAGTTTGCAAAGAAAGTACGCCGTCTTTTCTTAACCAAGTAGACCAGTCTAAAGTATTTCTTCGTTTATTTGTTGTTTCCATTTCATAATCGTTTAAACGTTTAACCGTAAAACTGTTTAAACATTACATTAATGTATTAGATTACAGAAGTGGACGCCAAAAATAGCCAATTTTCGGGAGGGGGAACCCGTGGCAGGGAAATAAATCTGGAATAGGTAGAGCATGCCCCAGTCCCCCACGCGGTCCTACCACCCACTCAATCGCTTGCCTCCCCTATATGTCCCGTGTGGCATGTAAAACAAATAACAACATAAGGCTGACAATGTTTAATTTTCAAAACTTAATCCCTCACTTGATTACCCCCTCTGCATAATATGGGCTACGGCTACCATAAACATACATACATACCGTGCATTTAGTCTATAACCGATTATTGACATAACCATTGTTAGACTACAGGTACTATACACCATAGTTGCAATTTAAAAAAATATGGGCCCGGTATTTTAAAGCACTTGCCACGGAATTAAGTTCTACCCATGTCACGTAAAATTAATTATCAAACTATAATTTTACGTTTACCGTGTAGTAGGACGACGACTAAAACAGAGCTTTAAAAAGTAACGTCGTCTATTTTTCCGGTGTTAAGTCTCAAAGATTTTTCGTGATTTTCAAGAAATTCTTATATCTTATATCCAAATTGTCACCGAATAAATATTGAACCAAAAATAATGAAATACACTCTAACAGTGTAATGTTTACTGAAAAATTGCATGCGTCTTAAGAGTAAATTTTTTTCCGTTGCCGCAGCGTTTGTCGTTGCCGTTGCCGATAACGTTGCTATACAAGTGTGAACGTTCATTCTCTGCTGCCAAGACGGCAAAACAGTTTGAAATTTTGTAACCCCAGCCCCAGCCCAGTGGAAAGACTGAGTTTGAAAGCAAACAATGCAAAGAGAAAACACCTTGTAAAGTAACGTGAACGAATTGAGCCCCAATTTTCCCGGCCTGCAACAATTTAACCAGATAAAATTTTCTGATTCATCTTTATTTTCGGAAGAGTAAGTTTTTGGAACACGAGATCTCAAAATAAAGAATGTCTGGATGCGTTTAGCAAGGCCTGAAAAGTGCCATTTCCTGCAATCTGGGAGGCTTTTTTGGCAAAAATTTTCTTGGTACGCTACGCGCCAACCGATGGTGGAGCTCCGCTTAGATGGTATAACGTGAATTAGCCCCCAAAAATAAAGTCCCTAGAACCGCGCCTGGGGGAGCATTATCTGGAGTGGGCTCTAAACATTTTGAGAAGTGATTGGAGCTATTTAAGGGCCGAAATGGGTAACATCATTTAGTTATTTAAGAGGTGTGAAACCATTTTTGAACTACTAGAAGGTGCACTTGAGTATCTTATAATCAAATTCTTATAAATCTATGTAGCATAAAGAAATTGAAGTTCATGATTTCAAAATGTGAAGCTTAAAATAAATAAATAAGAATGAGAATGATCTGCAAAGGATTAGATACGAGGAAACTTTCTTGCAGGAAATAAATGCTAGTACGAACTGTTATACTTTAGATTTCACCGTAAGTATTGAAACTTGTTAATGCTCTGTAACCCGGTATTGTTCAAACGTAGAAATCCATAGGCCTACTGATTTTTTGCCGCTTCGGCACGTTCTTGAAATCGGACAGTGATGTATTTACTAGAACCGCGCCTGGGGGAGCATTATCTGGAGTGGGCTCTAAACATTTTGAGAAGTGCTTGGAGCTATTTAAGGGCCGAAATGGGTAACATCATTTAGTTATTTAAGAGGTGTGAAACCATTTTTGAACTACTAGAAGGTGCACTTGAGTATCTTATAATCAAATTCTTATAAATCTATGTAGCATAAAGAAATTGAAGTTCATGATTTCAAAATGTGAAGCTTAAAATAAATAAATAAGAATGAGAATGATCTGCAAAGGATTAGATACGAGGAAACTTTCTTGCAGGAAATAAATGCTAGTACGAACTGTTATACTTTAGATTTCACCGTAAGTATTGAAACTTGTTAATGCTCTGTAACCCGGTATTGTTCAAACGTAGAAATCCATAGGCCTACTGATTTTTTGCCGCTTCGGCACGTTCTTGAAATCGGACAGTGATGTATTTATTATAGAAGTATTGCGGAGAAACATGAGATGTAAATTTGTTTACCCATGATGATCCCTACATAAATCCAGATGCATAGTAGAAAATGTATGAAGTTATGACGTTAAGTTATGCTAAAGCAAAATATCCATTTATATGTATTTTTATATATGAAAAACTCTAGTAAAATGAATCTGTATAAATTAATGTAAATAGCACATGGTTTCTGTAAACATCGTGATAGTTAAAAAAAATAAAATGAGGTGAAAAAAATTCTATATAATGAAATTAAAAAGGTAAAAATAAAAATTTATCTTGTAATCCGTTTAGAATTAAACATACATAATGAAAAAATTAAAAAGAAAAAAATGTCTGTGACGGCACTCCGATCCGCGACTGGATATGATTATGTCTTGCATAAATGTTTACAGGTTTATAACACCAAACGACACTCTCAAACTTTGTAGTATAATTTTATTTCTGTTTTTATGTAGGAAAGCGAAACGATGAATGGGCAAAGGTAGCCTCGAATATCTAATTTATCCTTAATCTGCAGGAACCTTGGACGAGGTAAGAAAACTTTTTTTTCCTTTGAATGTGGCAAACTTTATTTACATGTTGAACATAGCTACATGCAGAAAAAAAGAAAGATATGTAATGTACAAATACACTGTTAAAAATTTCTGTAAATTTACAGACTTTTTTTAACTTAAACTTTTTGTATTTTACTTTTAATAGAGATTTTCTGTATCTTTACAGACACTTTGTATTGCTACAATAAAAAAAGGTTGTTCAACATGTATTTTCTGTTTATTTGAAAAACCATTTCTGTCTGCTTTTTTAACCAAATTTTACTGCTTTGTGAAAATTTTCTGTAAATTTACAGAAATTTTAACAGTATTTTGTATTTTTCTGATTTCAAATAAATATACTGTCATTTAACAAACATTCATTTTGTTTTTAAGCTGAAAAATAAACAAAAACAAGTCCAAACAAACAAAAAAGAAATAGCCAGAAAATTTTCAATATATAACATGCATCGTTCTGCGAAGTTTCAACTTAAAAAAAAAACATTTTTTGGCAAATTTATGGCCCTATTTGAAAATTAACTTACATTTATTATAAAAGCATCCTTAGGTATTACGTTCTTAGTTATAAATATCATACAACTGGTGTTTTGTCACACATTTTTAAGTAAAAAGAAATTGTAAGGCCCTAATTTCAGAGCACTGAAAATTGGTATACTGATGTCAGCTCATCGCCACAGGCGCTCATGCACTTGATAAGAGCAAATTAAAAACGTTTCACAAATTTAGTTGAAAGAGTCTGTAAATTTACCACTTTATGACGTAAATCTCATTTTGCATAAATGGGTGGAGCTTATTTTGTAGGCATTTTCCTAACAAAATGATTGCTGTTGCTTTGAATAATATCTTCTTTGGCGTTTTTTAATCAGGAAGTGATAAACTTATTGTTACCTTGTCTGAAAATGTTTGCAACCAATGTATTTGCATTCTTTGTCATATTTATTTTAAAAACAATTATTATATTGTACAAAAAATGTGACTTTCCAATAACAAAGTTCCTAGAGATAGCAGTCTACTTGACAACAATACGACAACAAAGCATCCTCAATGTGTTTTGATTGAAAACAACTTCGTAACGACACATTACGTTGATATGCAAATACCTGATCTACGTAATGGTGAAGTGCATGTAACGTAATAACATATGAAAGGTAAAAGAGCAATACTATAATAAATATTAAAACGTCGGGAATGAAAACAGTAGGCTGTAAATTCACATAAAATTAAGGTTAACAAAACAGAACAATTCTGTAATTCGATTTTACAGTAAACTTTTGTAAACTAATTTACATGCAAAAACCGTAAAGAACCAGAATGCAAAAATGCATTGAGGTTTCGATGATGCATACAGAACATGTTCTTTTCAAAAAATGCTGCATTTATTGTAACACATGGTGACCCAAAGTGACCTTTGACTCCACCAGTAAGTAGCTGGTTTTTCTTTTAACCAAAACACTTCTACAATGAAAACCCAAATTTCATGCTGTGCCTTAAGATAATCTATCCTATTAACAAAGTTTTCATAGTTTGATCTCTGGTGACCCCAATTGACCTTCAACCTCCACCAAGGACAACAGAAGCCATCTTCCAACCATCACACATCCAAATTCTAACTTTGAACCCTCTCTCATTTTCCCACCTTGAAATACAAAGTAGGAGTTTTCAAGGTTTGACCTTGGATAACCCCAGGTGAACTTTGACCTTTACCAAAATTAATAGGGTCCACCCTCTCGTCATAATTCATTAACAAACCAAGTTTGAAAAAATCCAAGCTTCCTACCATTAGATATCATGCAAACAAGGTTTTCGGGGTTTGAGCCTCCTGTGACCTTGGATGACCTTTGATCTCTAACAAAATCAATAGGGTTCTCCCTCACATTATGATGCATCAACATACCAAGTTTGAGATTAATCCAAGTTTCCTACCTTGAGATATCATGCAAACAAGGTTTTCGGAGTTTGACCCCCTGCAACCCCAGATGACCTTTGACCCATACCAAAATCAGTAGGATTTTTCCATACATCAAAACGCATCAACATATCAAGTTTGAAATCAATCTAAGCTTCCTTGCTTGAGATATCATGTAAACAAGGTTTTCAGGGTTTGGCCCCCTGTGACCCCACATGACCTTTGACCTCTACCAAAATCAATAGGGTTCTTCCTTACATTATGATGCATCAACATCTCAAGGTTGAAATCAATCCAAGCTTCCTTCCTTGACATAATGTGTAAACAAGGTTTTCAGGGTTCGGCCCCCTTTAACCCGAAATGACCTTTGACCTGTACCAAAATCACTAGGATTCTTCCTTACATCATAATGCATCAACATAACACATTTGAGATTAATCCAAGTTTCCTACCTTGAGATATCCTGTAAACAAGGTTTTCCAAGTTTGACCCCCTGTGACCCCAGATGACCTTTGACCCCTACCAAAATCAGTAGGGTTTTTTACATACATCATAATGCATCAAAATATCAAGTTTGAAATTAATCCAAGTTTCCTACCTTGAGATATCATGTAAACAAGGTTTTTGGGGATTGACCCCCTGTGACCCCAAATAACCTTTGACCTCTACCCAAAATCAATAAGGTTCTTCTTCCCATCATATTGCATCAACAAATCAAGATTCAAATCAATCCAAGCTTCCTACCTTCAGATATCGTGTAAACAAGATTTTCTGGGTTTGACCCTCTGTGACCCCAAATGACCTTTGACCTCTACCAAAATCTAAAGGGTTCTTGCTTACATCATAACACATCAACATCTTGAGTTTGAATTTAATCCAAGTTTCCCAACTTGAGATATCATGTAAAAAACGTTTTGGGGTTTGACCCCTGTGACCCCAAATGACCTTTGACCTCTACCAAAATTTGTAGGGTTCATCTACCCATCATACTGCATCAACATATAAAGTTTGAAATCAATCCAAGCTTCCTACCTTAAGATATTGTGTAAACATGGTTTTCCGGGTTGGACCCCCTGTGACCCCAAATGACCTTTGAACTTGACCAAAACCCATACCATTCTTCCTCTTGATATGGGACATCTATGTACGAAGTTTGAAAACTTCCAGACATTTCTACCTTCAGATACTGTGCTAATGAGTGAAATGTAAAGTGTTTCAAGTCCTATGAACATTTCTACATTGAGATACTCTGTTAGTTAGTTAAATGTAAAGTGTTTCGAGTCCTTTGACACCTGTCACACCAAATAACCTTTAAACTCGTTGAAAACTGATATTGTTCTTTTTCTTGATATAGGACATCTATGAACCAAGTTTGAATACTTTCAAACATTCATACCTCCAGATACTGTGTAAATGAGTTAAATGTAAAGTGTTTTAAGTCCTATGGCATTTCTACATTGAAATACTGTGTTAATGAGTTAAATGTAAAGTATTTCGAGTCCTTTGACACCTGTGACCCCAAATAACCTTCAAACTCGATGAAAACTTATGCTGTTCTTTTTCTTGATATGGGACATCTATGTACCAAATTTGAATACTTTCAAACATTCCTACTGTGCCATATCCTATTGTAAAGTGTTTCGAGTCCTTTGACCCCTGTGACCCCAGATGACCTTTGAACTCCACCAAAAACGATAGGGTTCTTCCTCTTCATATGGGGCATCTAAGTACCAAGTCTGAAAACTGTCAGATATTCCTATCTTGAGATATCGTGTTAACGAGTTAGTTGTGTTAAATGTAAAGTGTTTCGAGTTTTTGACCCCTGTGACCTCAAATGACCTTCAAACTCGACCAAAATCGATAGGGTTCTTCCTCTTAATATAGGGCATCTATGTACTAAGTTTGAAAACTCAGCGACATTCCTATCTTGAGATATCGTGTTAACAAGCAAAGTGTCACAAACACACACACACACACACACACATACACACACACATACATACATACATACACACATACGCCATCATGAATGCATAGGTTTCTCTTATCATCGAAACCAAAAAACAAACCCTTAATATTTTTTCATGATTACAGTCTGGCTGTAAAAAAAACATTATTTGGTTGGAAAAAAATTTGCCATAAAAATTATGTAAATTTACAAAAAATTTTTTAACAGTGTATGTACAAAAAGAAAACTTGTAAAAAAGTAAAAGTAGTACGATTCGTTTAGCTAATTACCAAAAACGATAGTCGCAAAGATCTTTACCGAAAGGTCAGCATTGCCATGCATTGCCATGCTGCCATGCCAACGTCTTGCTCCGACTTGAGCAAGGGCAGACAGTTATGTTCTGTCATATAAACGCCTGGCATTCTGTAAGGTACGAGGTAATCAAATATAAATTAACCAGAATGCAAAACTGCATTGAGGTTTCGATGATACATAAATGTTCCATTTCAAATAATCCCATCCTGTACCATTATCTTCTTATTCAAATGTTATTCTAACATGTTCAAAAAATAATTTTGTTATACCTCATGACCTTTGACCCCCACCACCAAAAATAGGGATCATCTTCTCAACATAAGCATTTACATACCACATGTGAAATCTATTCAAGTCTCCCACCTTAAGATGTGTTAACACCTAACAAGTTTGTCATTCACATTTTGACCACCAGTGACCCTAGATAACATTTGACCTCCATAAAAGCCATAGATGGAAAAACACATACAGACAGAAAGCTATCTTGAAATATTGCAATTTCAAAAGGCTTCCAGACTTCCAAAAATGACTCGAAAAATAGGAATCATGCAAACCTTACTTTAAGTGGACCCTTCTCATGCTAGGGTAAACCTTAAAAATCATTGTACAATCAAGAAATGACATGATGAAGGTTTTGATCATGATGGTTGATGGTTTCGTATATATACAGTATCTGCAAAAAGTCTTGAGAGTTAAAAGAAGGGTTTAAGGTCATTACAGGATTTGGTATGTCAGAGGGGTACTTATTCTAAGCATATTGGTGAAATTTGCATTGAAATCCGTTGTGTAGTTCTCAAGATATGAGCACGTAAAGTTTTCACATTTTCAACAAAAAGTGAACTTGAAGCAAGCACGTATGACATCATATCCCCACATTAGTGCACAGTCTTTTGTTTTTCTTTAAACTTTAGAGTTGATTTTCTTCTCAAAAAACCCCACATTATTAAAATGTGATTGCCTAAGTGGCATGAAAACTTTACAAACTTTGCATCCCCCACAGGGAGATCCTATTCCAGCTAACTCCAAGGTCAACACAACAGTCTAATAAAACAAAGGGAAAAAAAGCATTCCTTGTAAATGTGAGGAAGTGATATAAGCTCTGCTGCCCTCAAACTCGCTTTGGCTTAAAAATCTACTGACTTCATTTACTGATATCTCGAGAACTACATGTCAGATTTGAATGAAACTCTCACCACCCTGTGTAGTTTTGGTTCTTCTTTCACATGTGAAAATTAAATTTTTGCTTCCCCCCCCCCCCCTCATATCTTTTCCAGCTGAAAGGTTTAATAATACTTTAAAGACTTTGTTGAGGGTTAGATTACAGTGCAGATGTTTGCAACCCCATAAATACTGTAGAGTTGAGACATTATTTTGCAATGGCAACACGTAACACTAATATATATGGGAGAACTTTTGAACAGCATCTCATAACACTAATATAAATGGGAGAATTTCGTAAATTTTCACCCGCTGCAGATACCACCCTGCTACCAAAATATGCTGCTGCATGCTTTATATCATGTTCTAGAACAACTAAAATATTGGTAGGAACTTAAGCAAGAATAAAAATAAGAAGGAAAACATTCACCACTGCACAAGCACGGAAGCTGGGTGCGTGTAGCAAAACTGGTGGCTACCATGCACCGAGAGCGTGGGTGATCTGACTCAACTGGGGAGGGGGGGGGGGGGTAAGTTTGCCATTGTAGTAACGTAACTTTGGTTTCGGGTGCCCTGTGGCAAGAATGGTTTGGGAGCCAACGGTCCATTTAAGTAAGTATAATCGTGTGCACCAGATCCACAGGATGTCCTCTCAAGTCTGGGTGCCATGTGAATCGCCACCTCAGAGTGCATTACGCCACTACATCATTTCTGAATCGCTGTCCTCAAAAGCATGAAATTGGAAGGTAGCTCGATGACAAAAGGTGCTGTATTTGGGTGCAATTAAGCTATTAAAACGTAATGCCAATTTGAAATGTAATATATTATTTACACCTTTTAGACTACGTATAAGGTTGGGACCTTAGCTTTCATCGCCATGTCACACTCTTAAATCGGAGATCGTATTTGGCTGATGTTCTGATAATTGGTATCGTCAAAACGGGTTTTAATACGTATACTAAAGAAATTATCGATTTTGGTGGTGCTCAACCAGCTAGCTAATAAATTCAGCGTTATTTTTCGTACGTGCTTAAATAATTCACTGATAAAAGGTTCTATAATAACATCAAAACGACTCGTTGACAAAATTGATAACCGGGATCATTTAGCTAAAACCACGAGATGCACAAAAAATTTCACAATCCCGTCACCAGGCCCTTCGCTACTTGCAACAAAATTAAGTAGCTGTTTTTGTAAATTCCTTAAATGTTATATTATAGGCCTACAATTTTCAGTCCTTTTTGAATCATTGCATGTTCATCTCAAAGTAAATCAATGATATCGACTTTTGAAGTCAAGGCGTTTGTTCACTATTTCTTTTTGCACGGCCCCTTAATTCATGAGTTTTGTTTTAAATTTCTTCTAAAAAATTTGAAATTGAGACCTCTATGAGAAGGCCTCTTCTTCAAACTAGGTGAGGGGAGCCCCATCGCAGTGGCGGCTCAAGAATGTCTAAATGTTGGGCAACTGACAAGGCTGGAGGAAGGGGGGGGGGCGCACGCAGAAGGAAATCGGACGCGAATCGTGGTCTGCTGCGGTGGAGTCCGGGGCAAAGCAGCCTTGGTGGGGGTTTAGGGTGGCGAAACCTTTGGAAGCTCTGAGATTTATTTGTGCGTGTTATATTAGTCTCAGGAGAGGTATATATTTTAGTTTTTTCGGTTGGCCTTACTCCTAACTATCGGGGCAATTAGGGTAATGACAAAATCTCAATGGTAAATGCGACCCTCATGCCCCCGAATCTCAGTGCCAGCTTCCACGTACTGCCTGTATCCGATCCACGCGGTCAATGCAATGTACACAGACAGAAGTCAGCTTAGACCCGCGCCATACTGCGCGACGATATTACCGAGCTTTCGATTGAGTGAACGTGGACTTCGTTCTAGTCGATCAGCTTGCCTTCTTGGACGCGTCCACTGCTATGGTGCGTCGACTGTTAAAGCCCGTTTCGATTTCCCAGCGATAGGGTCGACGTGGACGAGTCGTATTAAAATGGCGAATTTGCAGTCTAGCCTTGTGTAATTTTTCAAATTTGTTCAACGATGTAAATGCATGTCTACTACACGAACGCCAGTTAAGTACGTTGGTATGTTTTCATGGAGAATACAGCATATTTCAACTTTGAGTCTCCTGCTGTTGAAGTTGCAAGGAAACGTCCAAAATAAAGCACATTCCCCAATGAAATATCAATCCCATATGCATTTTAGGTAAAAAGTGACCCCATTTGTACAAAACAAATCACAAGGAGGGAAACTAGCACGTATTCTTGTCACTTAATCCGTTTTCAGACATTCTGTGACGTCACACATGTGAACGTTCGTTGCAGTTTGGGACGAACGTCAAAACTGCGGTGGACACGTTCTCGATTTGGCTAGTGGACGAGGGAGACGACGTGACGCATGCGCAGGGGCTAAAATTGACGCAATCTCGTAGCAGTCGACTAGGTGAACGTGCAAATCGAAAGCTCCCTATTGTGATTAAACGAACACACGACGCAGATCATCAGGCACCAACAGACTGAAGAGAATTCACGAGGAATGATCGATACTCAAAGTCAATCAAGGTCCCACTCCCTTAGCCAATAGTAAATAAAAGGTTTAGCATAAAGTTGAACTAATCACGACATACTGGAAATATTCAGTTGCGAAACAAATAATCATTGCCGAAAGTTTTTGATTAATTCATTTGCTCGTACATTGTCCTAGTATTCTCTGCTCAATGAGTCACAACTGGAAAAAAGGCCGTGGCCGGCTCGACTTGAACCAACAGGTCGAAAGACTGGACCGTAAAACTACATCTAACTTACTCTGCTTTCTTTTCTTCAGGGACCTCTGAACTTGAAATGGTTCGAGATGAGATCCTATACACACACTGATCGGATGATGTAGTTACCCTACAAATCAGGTGGCGGGATATAGATGACTAATCACTTACTGTGTAATAACTTCATCAGCTAACCTTTATTCTTTCATTGAAGCAATTTGATTGTGAGTTGATTGTAACGTGATTGCAATTGTATCGACTTTTCATCTATAGAGACTGTCAATAAATTGGGCTGAATGAATTGAACCACTTCTGCTTTCATGTTTAACTAAATGTCAATTAAATTTTAAGTCGATATACACATCCGGAAACGGAGCTACTTCCGTTGGTTGCACCATGATTCACACAATAAGAGGCCAAAGCGTTTAGAAGGAGGGCCGGAAACAAAGTCCCGGCGTTGATTTGCAGAAGCCAGAGAGGGGGTTTTAAATGAAACGATACCTTACCAATACATAACCTTGTAACTGGTGAAAAAGAACATTTTCCATAGTACTCTCATGCCACAAGATAAGACCCTACTGAGCTGGGCTGCCATACTTGTGTAGTGTATTTGTTGTAGGAGAAATAGGCGAGGGGAGAGGGACTAAGGGTAATTACAAATATTATGGCGGGTTAAGCTAATACTAACTAACTTGAGCTTGGCCCATAGTACGAGAGCAGAATTTGTGACCTCTCAGGTAATAATTCTTTCATCAACCTGGAAGTTTTATCTACAGTTTTTTATTCCTAGTTTGAAAGGTCCTCTTTCAGAATCTGCCTTGTGAGTTCTGATTGGGTCACCCTTAAGCGCTTTAAGAAATCCAAGATGGTGTCCAAAATATAAGTAACTAAGCTTAGATCTATTTAGCAATGCACGGTTATTATTTTGGTTCATTTTTTAATGTTTTAGGGTCAAGCAATCCATTCAAGACAATTGCGGACGCTTTGGGGAATCGCATGCCAATACAGTAAATATGAGATCGAGCGCTATTTTGGCTGCAATTCCTTACATAAAATTTGCTCCCATAAGTTGCAATTATATTCAGGCTATTGAGTTGTGCAAGTGTCTCATGATTTTTTTGGTGTCCAGCAGTCACTTCCAACCAATTGCTAACGTTTTTTAAAGTTACTTGATGTTTTACCCAAGAAACATATCACCCAAGATGGCGGCCATTTTGGACGTAATTAATTAGGTAGGCTACTATGGCCGCCATGTAACCATGGGTGTTAATTGTTTGCAGACAGATGGCCTACAATGCCATGCAATAGCCTACCAAATTAAAGACAAGCCCAGTGCCATTTGGATAGAAAAAATACGGTTGTAAGCATTACCCTTTAATAACTCTTTCATAGGAGACATGCCCTATTACCCCTTTTTCCTCCAAACTAGAACAGCAATGCTGTTGTGAAGCTCACACAACCTGTTTTGTCTGTTAAAAACAGGAACTCAAAGTTCAACCAAATTTTATTTGTTACCTTTTTCTTAAATCTCTTTACATTACAAAATTAAATGCAAGGAAGTAAAGAATAGTGAAAACAAAACATTTGTGATTTTGCATGTAGATCTACATCTGATATAGTTTTATGGTAAATCTAAATATCACTGTGTATTTTCTCAAATCATGAAAGCCTGGAATGTGTATTCTTAAAGACATTAGGCAGTAAGATAAAATTAATAACTTATGTATGGTGTACCTGTAAACTGCTCAGGTATTGCAAAGTACATTCAGTTGCACCTACAAATCCACAAGTAAACACTGCATGGCTCTGTACTGATCAAAATAAAACAGAGACTCAAGAAGTTCATAATGTTCTGTGCTTACTGAACTCAAACAGTTATGTTGGTATTGTTTGGATGGGCCAACTCATCTCCACAATAGATAAGTTACAACAGGGTCTGTTGTATTCCCCTGATTACAGTTTATTCTCTCCACACTAGCTGACCACACAGCTGATGATGAGACCACCTACACAAGCACACAGTGACAGTACTGTGAATGCTTTGTTCAACCAGCTGTAACATAAAGAACCAGGTTAAATAGCCTGTATATATGTGCAAGATAAGGACTGAACACACAACCAAGCACACTGCTATTAGTGCAATGAATAAACAACTAACCACTCAGCAGGCAAAATGAACTCAGCCCTAAAAAAACAGCTTTAAAACACAAATTAAATTTCCCATATTAGATTGCAAGTAGGTAGTTTTGAATGCTCTCCTCCAAAGCAATCACACACCAAAATTTCAGCCCCAAATCTCTAAAAATGAGGAAGAAGAAGACTTGTTAAAAAGTTGACGCCATCTGCCCCATTTGATAACCTCACACATGTGTACATGTGTGAGCTAAAAATACACCAATTCTCCCTTTTTTCCCATGTTGACACCCACTGCTTCTGTTCTACCTAATGTAGGGTATGGAAATTACCAATCAGACTGTTCTCATGTTGGCTACATCGACAGTCCTGTATGATATCTTATGCTGGATGTAGTTGCTATCTTCAGGCGATCTGGATCTTGCAATTGTCCTTCGGGAACTGTGATAATGCTATGGATGGGCATGAGGGGCATTTTTCCCCTCAGATTTTGCTTTTTCACCAGTTGTCTCCCCTTCCCCTCCCACGTTAAATCAATTAGGAGCTACGTCAACAGAAAATGTATAAATTTACTTCTACATATACTGAGGCTTAATTTTCACCCAGAGGTATGCTAAAACCTCAGAGCTTCCAGGGGTTGTGCTCCTGCACCCCACTTGCACCATTGTGCCCTTTGCATTCCGTTTTGATATCATTTTGATATCCTGGTGCCACCACTAATAATAAGCAATAAACATGGAAGAATTTACAAACCACCAAAACACACTTTCCAGTATAATATCATAAATTTGCATTTTCATGATGTCAAAGACTGCACATCCACAAAACCTGCAAAATTGTTGCACATCCATAAATTAAGTGCCAAGGTGATTTGGTTTTAATAAGTTTCTTACTGTATTAGAAAAAATATCAATACTAAAATATATTTCACTACTTCCACCCAATGACATTGCTTGAAGTCAGGTAAAAACAGAGAAGTTGGATAATAATGACAATCTAGTAAAGCGCCGGTATCCGCCAAGAAGACGCTCATGGCGCTGTCACAGTCCAACCAGAACAATTATAAGTCTAAGAACAGGTGAGTCTCAAGTTTTTCTTTAAAAATATTCAAAGAGGTTGCAGAACGAATAGAAAAAGGACGATTGTTCCAGAGTTTGGGTGCGACATAAACAAAAGACCTCCTTTCCCACTTATTTTTAGCTAAGTGCTCCTTAAGACGACTTTGGGATGAACTCCTAAGACCTTGATGGCCGGGAGAATATGAAGTCAATAGTTCATGAAAATACACAGGTTCCGAAAAGCTTTAAAGTTCTAAATACATAAAGTAACAATTTGAAGCGAATTCGCGTTTCAATGGGAAGCCAATGCAGTTCTCTCAGTACTGGAGTTATATGAGAAGATGATGGAATCCTAGTTTTTAATCTTGCTGCAGTGTTCTGAATACGCTGAAGACGCTGAAGAGAGGTTTGGAGATACCATAAAGTTGGGAATTTCCTACATCCAACTTCGACGTCACAAAGGCATGAAACATTGTTTTAGCTTTATCATTGTCAATATGATTGCGAATCAAACCAATGGATGTCCTGAGATTCGTAAAAATATGTCTGTGAAGCAAGTGAAACTAGAAAGTGGAGCAATCTAAAGAAACCAGAAAGCCCAAAGGCTTAGTGATTCCTTGCCAAAAGAGAACTCTTAATTTGATCTAGACTTCATCTTGCTATGGTGATAGCACCCCTACAGTGTTCATCATAGATATCGGGATTACAAGCACTTTAGGAAGTTTTTACAGATTTACCGCTGGTGACCTCATATGACCTCTGACGTCCACCAAAAACGATAGGATTCTTCTTCCCAACATGGCAAATCTAATATGAAAAGTGTCGGTCATTCCTAACTCGACATATCGCAATTACAAGTTTTTCAGACTATGACCTCTGGTGACCTCAAATGACCTTTGACCTCCCCAAAAAACAATAGGGTTCTTCTTCTCAACATGACAAATCTATATACCAAATATGAAAAGTGTTGGTCATTCTAACTTGAAATATCGCGATAACAAGCAATTTAGGAGGTTTTTACAGATTCACCGATGGTGACCTCATATGACCTCTGACGTCCACCAAAAATGATTGGGTTCTTCTTCCCAACATGGCAAATCTACATACCAAATTTGAAGAGTGTCGGTCATTCCTAACTTGAGATACCACGATTACAAGCTTTTCAGACTTTGACCTCTGGTGACCTCAAATGACCTTTGACCTCCACCAAAAACAATAGGGTTCTTCCTCTCAACATGACAAATCTATATACCAAATATGACAAGTGTTGGTCACTCTGAACTTGAGATATCGCGATTACAAGCACTTTAGGAGGTTTTCGCAGATTTACCGCTGGTGACCTCATATGACCTCTGACGTCCACCAAAACTCTAGGGTTCTTCTTCCCAACATGGCAAATCTATATACCAAATATGAAAAGTGTCGGTCATTCCTAACTTGAGATATCGCGATTACAAGCTTTTCAAATTTTGACCTCTGGTGACCTCAAATGACCTTTGACCTCCATCAAAAACCATAGGGTTCTTCCTCTCAACATGACAAATCTATATACCAAATATGAAAAGTGTTGGTCACTCCTATCTCGAGATATCGCAATTACGAGCAAAGGGTCACAAACACACATACATACACACGCGCATACACAAACACACGACATCACCATCGCATAGATTCCTTGCCTGCCTTCAGCAAGGAAGCAAAAAGGGAATAACGTGGTAGCCTGCCATGTTAACAATCACTTCAACTTTAAGCTGATAATGGTAACAGGCTTGTGAGACTAAAACACAAGTTCATCCTGATTTTGGTCTTGCGCAAATTGATTTTCTGTGATGAAGAAAGGTCTTAGAAATTTTCATGACAGAATACATTAAGGTAAACTTGTTCTTGCATGCCATGTAACAATAACAGCCATGCACTTGTGGTGTCATAAAATTTAAAATTTACACTTGACAATGAAAGATTTTGTTAGTCACTGTAGTTTGATGGAGTTTTACGACCCAGTTTCCAACCTACTAGTTCAAGTCGAGCCGGCCACAGCAATTTCCAGTTGTGTCTCACTATCTTATTTTCCCTACTCCATTGCTTATGCGGAGCATCACGCACAACGGCAGGTTTCCATTTTTAGAGTCTTTGGTATGACTCGACCTGGGAAACGAACCCGGGCCTTCCGCGTGAGAGGCGGATGCTCTACCATTAGACCAATGAAAGATTTTGTAGATCGTGGCAAAGCTGTCATCCATTTCTTGTTGGATACCCAAATGTGACATAAACTAACTAGATCAGCTATGCTGCACAATCTCTCTCTCTCTCTCTCTCTCTTTTTTTCTCCATCTTTGATGTTCTTTCGTTTTCATAATTGTTTTTTGAAGTATATACTTTTTATTTACATTACATAATCAACCTATATACACTAGCATTGCCTCATACATAAATACATTTCAAGACAAACAACAGGTCTCATGCACTCATATCTTTACTCATAAATGCATGATAATTAAAATAGTATTTGATTATTCATTCCTTAAGGGAACACAACAATAAAAAAAATAAAAATAAAAAAGCACCAAGAGCATGGCAAATACTTCCAACAAAGGCAATTAGCTAAAGAGAAAGGGGCATTCACTGAAAGCTTCTTGAAACTCGTTTATAGTTAAACCTTTTCAAGAACTTTTATTTTTATCTGAAATACAATTTTCGAATCTGAAGTGGAATTTAAATTTGTGTACAAATTCATCTAAGACAGGGGATCCTTTATTATTAAATACAGTAGTTCATGTAAAATATCATAAAATTATAAGGGGGGGGGGGGGGTGGGGGGGGGGGTTAAGTAGAAGTGAGTACCAACTAGAGCAGCTACTGTATGCTGCACCATCTCAATACTTTTATGTATATGAACAATGGTGATCATGAAGCAGTGAAATGATGTGTTTAAGTTTTTAAAATAAAATATGAAACAAACTTCCCATTTCACATACAGTACAGGTTAGTTAAGCGTGTGGTTCTCTGGTCATTAAAAAATTAATATCAGAGATTTATAACATTCTGACGCTGCACATTTTATGCTAAAAAATTGAAATTGTTATCATACATTTAAAATAAAAATTCAATAATGATACTGTTATGCTAAAGAAATAATCATTGTAAAGCATATTGAAACTACAAAGCACAAGCAATTATCCAGGTAGATGGAGATCAGTCTTAATAAAAAAAAAAATTCTGACCAGTTCCAACAAAACTAGTTTTCCTACTACTACTTTCCTACCTAGTTTTACTAACATCAACCTCCTGCATCTTACTATCTCATTGGAAGCTGTTGGTGAAGAGCACAACTTTCGAAGGTTGAGAGCTATTGTATCACCCTGTTTTGAATCTCAATCAACTGTAAATTAACTTCTCCACAAAAGACAATGGCTGAGCAAACATCTTGGTCTGACCAGACAAGATCAACTTAACAGTTAACTTATGCTTGGTTTAGCAGGGACTTGAAGCCAAACACAAAATAGCAGACTGCTTCAATAATTATACAGTGGTATGCTCTACATGATATTATGATAAAACGTAAAACCTACCAAAGATGGAGATGCTGAAAGGGATTTTAGCCACAGCTAGCAACTGGCTTGTGTGACAATATCTCAATACATGTTACGTATTGAGATAATAAAAATTTATCTTCCCCACTCAAAAGCTCTTGAATTAACAAATGGATTTGACCCAATTTTAGCCAGAGATCTATCAGGCTACTGTAAAAGAAAATGGTGGAATTTGGAGTCTAACAGTAAAAATTTAGAAGTCACATTAAATGTCATGTGAAGATCATTAAATGTTTTGTTTCATTGTAGTAAATAATTTTGAACATAAGGGCCTTTTCTGTCCCCAATGGCCTTCTCTCTCTCCCATGCTTACTTCTGAACCATGAATTCCTGAGCCAAGCCAGGGTACAACTGAAAGTAATCTGGCAGATGAACAGCATGCACTTTTGGGAAAATCCTGATGATGTTTCTGTCTTTGGAATATCTTTATTTCTCTACTGAAGATCTGTAGCAATTGTATTGGTTTGGGATTTGAAAAACATGATGAATACGGGCGCAAATTTGACACTTGATATAAATCAATGAGCAATATAAAGAAATCATGAACAATGGACCTACTGAATATTCATTTTAGAAATAGACCCAGCGCATTGCATTCATGTAAACACATAGCCTAGTGATAACAGTTAGATGTTTGACAAATTGCATTACAGTTTGTACAAATGCAACATTTGACTTCTTTGAAACTTAGTATGATTATTTAAATATCCCACCCATTCACATACCATACCAAAACAGCCCGTATTTATATCTTGCATCCTGGCCCAGACTTATCTAAGGAGGCACTCCCAAGTCCCTCCACCAAGATTTACAATCTTGCAGAGACATAGAGACTTATAAATGGTATTTCCCTGAATTCACTGCATGGTTACATTTCTGTGCACACATACCTCACAACTGAATACTTTATTTTCATACTCAAAATCCAAGCAACAGATGTGCATTATATAAGCATTCCTTTAAAAGATTTGTAAAGCCTACAATTTCCTGCCTAAGCAATAAGTGGTCATTACACTCCATTAACTTAATAGGTCAAATGACCATCACTCAGTACCATGGTAGGGTGTCCATTTGTCCGGCTTTTCACCGGACAATCCGGCTTTTGAGCACCCTGTCCTCCGTTCGGGCTCACACGGCGCCGGACGTTGAAATTCCTCCATTTTGCAAATTCTAATGTAAAACTTTTCACACCCACTTTCACTACTGTAATCATACAGCTAGAACACCGGGAAGGGCCGTTTCCGGCCATCTGGGGGTTTGTAAAGGCCAAAAATTTTCGGGTACACACCAACCCATGGTGGCGCTCCGCTTAGATAGTACGTAGCGAGGGTTGTCCTCCATATCTGTCATGAAGGAATGGACACCCTATATACCATGGTAAGCTGTGTAGATTCATTTTAAGTGGCAGACAGAATGCTATGTGCTTTGCTCACAATGCACCAGCTGTCCAGCTGAAGAAACAAGTTGCGTACACCCACGTTCCCTATCCCTATGAAAAAAAATGTTCCCTATCCCTATAAAAAAAAAAGGTGGATGGTTCACTACGAATCTTTTAAAGGAATGTCTGTGTCATGTGTGAGATGAATTTTTACTGCCCAGTTTCTAACCAAGTGCTTTCAGTCAGGCTATCCACTGAGGTTCCAGTTGTGGCTCATTGGCTTGTTTTCCCTACTCCATTGCTTATGCTGATTACATCTCTATGTTCCGACATATCTATGTTCTGACAAAATGGCGCCAAAGTATACTTTGTCGATGCCAAAGTACGTTTTCATCGGCCCCAAAGTACGTTATTGTCGGAGCTAAAGTACATTATTGTTGGTACCAAAGTACATTATTGTCGGTGCCAAAGTTCATCGTTGTCAGAACATAGGGACGTAGGAACATAGAGATGTCAGAACATAGGGATATCCCCTCTTATGCTAGGCACCAGGCACAATGACAGTAGGTTCCATTTTTAAAGTCTTCAGTATGACCTGACTAGGAGTCAAAGTCCAAACCACCGATTGCAAGTCATCAGATGAGGATTTATTGAATGAATCCATTGTTACCAGTGGTGATGACTTAAGAATTTTGAGAAGCAACTTGAAGAGGAAAGATTCTAAGCATAAACTTGTCCATATGATCTCGAAGGTAAAGAGTGCTTTCACTGACGTCACAAGCCCCGCCCTTTTTGATAATTAACCACTGGTGTGGTATGCAAACTGGTGTAGCTAGGAGGTCACAAGCCCCGCTCTTTTTGATAGGTAAACACCGGTGAAGTATGCTAGCTAGTGTAGCTAGGAGGTCACAAGCCCCGCCCTTTTTGATGGGCAAACACTGGTGTAGTATGCTAGCTATTGCGGCTAGGAGGTCACAAGCCCCGCCTTTTTTGATGGGTAAACACTGGTGTAGTATGCTAGCTAGTGTAGCTAGCTAAGAAGCAGCTGACAACCCCTGAGTGACAGCTAGTTGCACTAAAACACTGTTGACTTCTGCCCAACAGTAGGGGTGGCTTACTAAATGTGACATCACATCATGTCACGCAAAAGCACTCTACAGATATGGACCGATTCTGATAACTCATACTGTGAGATTGCCTTCAAACACCAGTACTGCAGTTCCAGTTAATTCAACTCTGTCTCCATCCAAAACCTGAATTTCTAAATTGCCACCTCTGGGAGAACACTGCCACGCTGGAAAAAAAATTACAAAAGATGTCATTTTGAAAAAAGATAAAGCTAAATTTGTTCCTGATAATTAAAGAAAACTTGTGGGATTCATGTGAAATTTGAGTTCGACTTGCACAAATAGATCATGAGGTATTGTCAGAAAGTTATATACTTCATTTGTGCAGTGAGTGATATTGAAATCAGCAAATGTTTGTTACAATTATGGTTTAAACAAGACTTCACAATAGACATGGCTGTTTTGAACAAAACAGAGAGAAGGACATAAAATCATGAACTTACAAGACCTTAAATGAAGCTTGTTATGATCATACTGTAGGACAACATCAATGACCCTTCCAAGCACAAAACTGTCCCTAGCTGCTACATAGTGCTATAATCCAGGAGCAGCATTGAAAGTCCAAGCTTTGATAGCCCTATCTACTTTCTATCAAATCTGTCACTAACAGTACTAGCTGCAGAGGAGTGTCCATCCCTTCAAACAGCATAATGTCAGGGACTGAAAGTCACTTTTCATGAAACAGAAATTTGGAAGTATGAGGATTACCTACGCATGCTTTTCATTCCTGTGCACAGATGACTTAAAGTATCTGTAGATGAACTGAGATATCATTCCTGTCACAAACTGCCATCATGGCAGTTGGCAAACTCTGTCCAGTAGTTTCTTCTTGGGGCCCCTTTGGCAGTGCCGATAACCCTCATGCCACAATTTCTAGCTATGTCTCACAGACTACCCTCACTTTGAGAACTTTATTGAGCTAATGCCAGCTATTCAAAGACTGTCAAAAGGCGAGGCACAAACCTTTAAAGAGGGGGGGTGGGTGGTGCATGACACGACGTGAGAAGTGTAATCACTGCCAGGCATGTCAGAATAGGAAAAAGCATTGAGGGGGAGGGTTGCAGGAGAAACAAGTCGATCTCAGCAGAGTGCCTCCTGATTGGTTGGCAGGGGCATATAGGTAAAATGTTTGGTTTGGTTAACAAGACCTCTAGGTGGCTAGAAATGGTTCTCAATGAATGTGCTAAACTGCAAATACCAGTTCTTGTAATATATATATATATGTCATTTCTCAAATTATGAGAAAAATATCAATATATAACAAATATTGGTTTTACTCATATCTGACGAGTTGAAACTATCCCAAAATGATGATTTATGCATCCTCTTTCATTTTTCTGCCGACAGTACTCACATTCACCTTCCATTAGGTTATCTGTTACTTTCAGTGTTTTACCTCCATCCCATAGACCTGCATATCTATTACTTAGGTGGATTTATATTTCCCTTAGATCATACCATTAGTCCCCAATCTAAGGTTACCATATTTATTTTCTGGCAAGGAGGACATGCATTGCTGTATAGGTAGGGATCATCTCAATCGGACATTGTTTGGGTTTTAAAAGAACAGTGCAATAATTGTTCACTGCATTTTTATATTACTTGGTCATACCCATGCTGGGAAAAGCCCCTAAGCTACTTTTCAAATTTGGTACTTGTCATAGCAGGCTCATGACAGGAACTTTGGATTTAGTCAAGTTCAATGGGGTATTGTGTGTGTGCATTCATCCACGAAGCTACTCAGGGAACGTCCACTGACCAGTACAACAGAGGCATTGTGAAAAGCATTTTTCTATGAGACTGAAGATAGAAGCAGCAATGACTGTCAGGATATCTTTTTTCTGCTTGGGTACTTCAAATTTTGTCAAATGAGCTTAGGGTAGGTTCCTCCCATAATACAACACTACCAGTGTGGATTTCAAAATATGAAGCCCCAAAAGCAAAACATGGGATCATGAGAATGGAGCTCTAGGTGCTCCCTTTGGTAAGAAACACATCAAATCTGGACCTTAATTGTGGGCAAATTTACACATCCGACATCAGTGCAACCCATTCAATTAAGAGCTTGTATGGGTAAAACTAGACAGCTGCAGTGGAGCAGTGGAACTATCCCAACTACAAATCTGAAATGAGTGTTTCACAGTTTAAACAGTTAAAACAAAATCTAATGTGAGAAATTTTCTGTAATTTTACATAAACGTGACATAAAACAGCACAGGTTCACTGGAAGTTTGGAGATTAGTTTGGTTAAACATCACCCACCCTAGGTCTATCGGCAGTAAGGGCAGAGTCATTTATCTAACTGGCGGTTACATCCAAGTCAATTTCACTCATGCTGTGTTAAGTTTGACACGGAATTCTCTAGTAAAAACCACTGAGTGAGGGACTTTTGATGTATACAATACTGAGTCAAACACCACAGTTCTAGATAATGGCGTTTTGATCCCGTTTCTCTGGTGACACCAGCTAATCGCTTATCAGATTTTGTTCTCACCAAGACAGAGGGCTGTTCTTTTGCAAACTGGTGCAACAAAGCTGCTTACTCATTGCACATGCTTGATTAGATAGTTTTGTGAAGGCAAGCGGAAAGTGCAAACTCAGTGCCCTTCAATCGCCGGCATGGGGGAGGGGTGTCCCCCTCCCCTTTTCGAAATTTTTTGAATTTTGGAAGTGTCTACACGCAAAATGGTGGGTTTTTTTTGGCAAATCAGTCAACACAATTTCGCTAGGATACCACCAGAAAAGTACGGTGCTGATTTTTTTTTTTTTGGCGGTAACCTAGAAAAATATCGTATTGAGAGATTTGCCAAAATAATAATATACAGATACTCACAAAGGCACGTTTACTAAAAATTCTCCTAATTACAATATTCGATCGTTATCGTTGCCGTAAATTTTGGTGCGGTCACGGTACCAGCCTACAGTTTGGAAGTGTCAACTCAATATGTCACAGACGGTCGTAAGGTGCTGCAAGTGATAGGCATGAAAATCACATTCAAGAACGTCAAGAACTGTCAAGACAGTCCAGTTGGGCCTACGTTCGTTTGATGGGAAACTCTGGGACAAGCCCCGCCTCTAACCCGCAAAGTGGGCATTCGTTTTTGCTACTGAATGCGGTGTTGCACGACGTTATTTCACTATTCACGCAGTGACAGGAATATATTCCATACCTGCTACGAAGGTTAGCCAATAGCAATGTTGCAACAGCAAACAGTATACAGGTCTGTACATACCTAGGCCAGTGCATTGTATAGCAGTGCGAGCAATTGAATGTGCTGTGAGATATGATTTATAGTACTGAATCTGTAGTTATCGGTAAGCTATTGAAGCTATATTTGCGTGGTTCTCTAACTAAGAATACTTCGGAGATTCGAAATGCGGGATTTTCATAGGGCTGGGCGGGTCGGCGGGTTTGGGTGTTTAAATGCGGGTCAAACCCGCGAAATGCGGGCCACTTGGGAGGTATGCCTTTGCCAATTATGGACGTGCATAAAACCTTCCATGCATGAATGTTGCATAACCTATACAACATTTAGCTGTGCATTGTGCAAACACTGTGGCCAAACAACTTGTTTGGGTCTTCCTTAAAACTCTGCTCACACAAAGTTCTAAGACATTCTTTTCATGCCAGGGCTCTATTGTAGGGCTCTTTGCATGGAGAAGGATTTATTCTGTTGAGAAAACTATCCTAGAATATTACAGTACATATACATGGAGGATACTTAGGGAGTACTGTGCACTCAAGTGTGACTAATTATGTGCTTGTTGTCAAGCCATTACAGGGGCTGACAACTGCAACTGCCCATAATGTCCAGTTAGATAAATAACTCTTCCTAAGGCTTAATTTTGTAGGGGTGAGGGAGGGCATGCCTCTGCCTAGCTTTAAGCCTGTCACTTGTAACTACATCCGGGCTATGACTATTATTTATTGTTAGAACTTGCTCTTGACTCACCATAGCAGTCTTCTCTCTAGGATAGTACCTTTTTCATGCCATAAAAATCAGTACAACTGCTTTTTGAACAGTTTTTTGTTTTTTAGCAGAAGTATTCTTGCTTTCTTTTGCTTTACATGAAAAATGCATCTTTGTCTTTTTGTTCTATCATTTGCAAAATTAATATAGTCTACAGTAGAAGTACAATCCACATCTTGGTGAGCACTGAGAACTTGGACACAGATCTGTGGTACTGATATCACTCTCAATGCCTTTTTCAATGAAAGAGCCAAAATAACAATGAAGTTAGTTAGATAAGGTTTAACGCCACACCAACACGAATGTGTTATACAGTGTCATACACTATATCAATAACAATAAAGGCAAGGCAGTGATAGTATCTGTGTTAGCTCTTGTAGTACTAGACTGATCAGCTAGCTATCAGCTCTGATAGCTAGTCCTCATACCAGTTAGCTTCTGTGGGGTCAAAATTGCTATCAGTGCTGGTAGTGGTGTTGGTAGACCTAGCAAGTGAGTTTGATGGAGTTTCACAGCTGTTGTGGTGGTACAAGATCTATGAAAAAGTATTGCCATTTTTGTCTGAAATTGGAAACATTTAGCAGCAGTCGAGGTACTTACTGACTGCTGATCTACTGTGTTTCTGTAAAATGCATTGATCATTATTCAACAGTACACTGTATTTTGAGAACTTACACTAGCAGTCAACAGAAATTCTCAATTAATAGCACATCTCTTTGATTGACAGCAAGTTCAAAAAATGCAGAGTACTGATAGCTCATACTACACAACATGTACTGCATGTACAAAGAGTGTTTTGATTTCACATTGGGATCTTGTATACTCACCCTGAAGTAATACTGAGATTTTGTCTGGATGAGAAAGAGTTTTGTAGAGGGAGGAGCTGAAGTAAGTATGTTAGGAGAATTGGAACTGTTTGGGGTGAGAGGGTTAGGCCTTTAATGATATGGGATAAAGAATCTTTCTTTTGTCACAAGCAAAGTTTGCATTTCTTTTTGTTATTACACACAATATAGGTTAACAGGATTGATCCTTGAAAATAGGACAAAGTAATAAATCAAAAAATAAGTAGTTAACAACTCCATGCATTTGCAATTTACTGAGAATGCAATTATTTAAACTATGGTTTATGAAATATATTATGAAGTAGGCTAAAATACTTGGGCTTCCTCAGTATTTCCTGCAGTTTCATTGTATCACTCTTTATTTCTGCACTTAACTCATAAACTGAGTTCTCAATTTATGTAAGTGTTGATTTTGTCAGTTTCGTGATAACAGACAAAGCCAAAATATCAGACATCAGATGTTATCAGATACTGCAGGCTTCATTAACCACAGTGACAGTCAGGCTTAGCCCTGAACCCAGAACTTGCTATACAACAGCAAAACTATCTGCATCAGTTTTGCAGGCAAGTTGGCCTTTGGGAAGCAAACAACAATTTCTTGTTTTAAACAAGCATGCCTAAGCTAACTACATACAGCTGCTGAAACTGCTGTTATAGGACTTGACACATATTTAAGGGCAGTGGGATCATGAAACAGGGATAACCTTTTTATGAGCAAATTGATAAAGACATTTTATGCAACCAGTCCAATGCATCTAAGATAAATGGCTTTGTTCCAGTAAACAGAGCAATAACATAAAAACATGGTCAACAGTCAGACCTATCAATAGCTTTTGATAGTCAATATTGACTTTGCAGTGCCTGGTCCCTCTCATTTGTAAGGCCTAGGTCAAGGAGGGTGGCTCTACATTTTTTTCCCTTTCATTAAACCAAACGGACAGGGAGATTAAGAGTTGCAAAAGTCTTCAGGTTGATTGCCCATATGGCAACAGAGAATATTATAACATTATTAAATTAACAAATACTTACCATAAAATTGATTCCGTCCCAAAACCTTTGACCAATAAGCAGCCAGTACACAATGGGCAGCACCTTTGCAAGGGAGAGTGCAAATTGAAAGTTCAAAGTGTTATGCTGTTTGTAAACTTTAATGCTTTAACCAATAAGTCTACACTTTATCTCATTCCAAGTTTGCTTAAAGGGTACCTAAGAGTTTCCTTCATTCAGCTCTAACTGTTGTGTCTTGTTCAAGTGGAATTAAAAAAAAAAAACAAGAGCCCAATGGGCACTGTGGTTCCTTGCTGGATATTATAAGAACTAGTGTACAGCCAGTCCTCGAAATAGAGCGAAGCGAAAGCTCATACTCAATATTTGTAACATCTTCACATGGGGTATTTTAGTACTTATATTACATGATATCAATGATTAAATTTTTGCGGCCTTACTTACATTCAACTTGTATAATGCTTGGTGATCCTTCAAAAACATTTCCTCATTTCCATATGTATTTATGCTTGTAATCAAACTTGATATTATCACCAATAAGCAATACACAATGTGGTTAGAGAGAGGAAAACACCCCTTGTACTTCTCTCATAAGTTATTTTTACCTGCTCTCAAATAAAACTTGCTATTACTTTAAAACAATCTACCATTTGTCCTGTTTGCTATCTCTACACTGGAAACAGGGTTTATTCAGCAGTTAAGCCTAAAGCAAGTGATTAATGGGGTGTGATAATAGAATGAGGATTAGGTTACCCCACAAAGCACAGCAGTATTAAAGAGACATACTGTATAACCCATGCATTGCTTCCACTGGCAGAGAGACCAGTTTAATGCAGTGTGACCTGTGCTCAATGAAATCTACAGATTTCAGTTATTGCCCTCTTACAACTTTGAATGATCCAAAATCTGTGTACAACCCAAGGTATTCATTACTGAACGAATGTAAAGGCCAAATTTCTAAGGTGTTTGGGTGTGTAAGCATGCAAAACCAGGTGAGATAAAAAATCTATTGAACCTATCTTTATCTAGCTTACAACATTTTCTAAATAACATTTCCAGTGGCTGACCTCCAGTGACCTTGATGACCTTTGACCTTAACCAAACACAGATTGATTGGAAATCTGTCCTTTTTACCTTAAAATACTATTTTAAAACGTTTTTCAGTGTTTGACCTCTGGTGACCCCAGATGACCTTGACCTTCACCAAACATATCAGATTTCATCCTAACACAATAACACACCCACACACTAAGTATGACATCTATCCAAGTTTCCTACCTTGAAATATCATGTTGAGAAGGTTTCTAGTTTTTGACCTCTGGTGACCCCAAATGACCTTTGACCTCCACCAAAAACGATAGGGCACACCTTCAAACTACGGCACTTCTATATACCAAGTTTCAATTTAATCCAACTTTCCCATGTTGAGTTACAGCGTACCCAAGCTAGCGTCACAGACACACACACACATGCACACACACACACACATGCACACAAACACACACACACACACACGCCAACCTGACTACATAGGTTCCTTTTGCTAACGCAAGGAACCAAAAAATCAAAGACCACAATTTGAGTACAATTACACCACAAACTTATGCACAATCTATTACTTTAAATTGAGTTAGCAATCTTAATGTGTAAATCTCAATTCACAAACACTATGCAAGGACAGGTGGACTGACCATTTTCAATTTATTTTTCTATCTAGTAATTAGGTTTTAAAATTTGTGACGCAATGTACACTTTAAACATTTAACAACTACGTTTACTTCTTAGAGGAGCACGATGCATCATTGTTATGTAAAAAAATTTACTTTTTTGTATATTGGAAAATCTTTTGGTACATTCTAAAAATCTTTTGACACATTCCAAACTCTTTTTGTATGCTCAAAAATATGTACGAATGTTCTTACATACAAGAAAAAATTTGGAATGTACGAAAAGATTTTGGAATGTGCAAAAAGGATTTTAGAATGTACAAAAAGTTCAAAACTTTCACTGAACGTATGAAAAGATTTTTGTACATTCACTGCAGGTGAAAACAAGACTTAACCTGTTCAATGAGCACAAAGATATATGAAGGATTAATCTGAGTATCCAATTTCTTTGACAAGTTTCAGATCTTTCTAGGATTTTTCTCCAGGTCACAAGCAATTGTTACAAATGGCCATGGAGCAAATGCTTGGATATTTTGCAGCAAGTCCTTCAAATGACATATTTCCCACTGCTTGTCTCATCCCAAATAAATCACTGACCTGTCACAGGGTCCTCGGGTATTCCATTCCATGGGTCAAAGTATCTTGAGAGAAAGTCGAAAGTCTTGCCATTCTCGTCCTCAGAACCTGTGTCTTTATTTCCTTTTACTGTGAGTATTACACCAGGGGCACCCTTGACATTATAAACCTCTGTAAGTCCATAGAGGTCTGGTTTAAGAGACTCAAACTCTTTTCTGTTAAAAAAAAGTGTCAAAAGTTTCTGAGAAAATGGTACCACTGTTCAGCATTTAGACATCCAGTACTTTTATCTCCTACAGAAAAGGTACAATCAGTGCCATAGTTATGGCAGGCAGCATGAAGAGAAGATCTGAAGTCAGGGATATGGTTAGCCCATGACCACAATTGCTCTCCCCCCCCCCCCCACCGGCATTATTTACAGTCATTGTCAGTCCTAAATCCCATGTTATGCCCCTTGACCTTTGAAAGCTTTTGGCAGTCTGACTTCCATCAATGTCATGTCTCACCTCAACTAACTAACTCACCTCAATCAAAGAATTGGACCAAGGACCAAGGACCAAGGACAGATCCCTGAGGGATACCCTCCATTAATTGTGACAAGATTCCAGTCTGAAATAGCATTATTAACTGTAACTCTATGTTAACATCCATATAAAAAGGCTTTGCTCCATTTTAGGTGTGACCAAAACTATATTTTTGCAACTTACTAGCTTTCTATAAGGCCTTATGTCACATTCCTTCGTGAAGTCAAAATATGCCAAATCCACAATCCTCCTGTGACTAAAACCTTTGTCCACTCATCAGTAACATAGATTAACTGTTATGTAGATCATCCAGATGTGAAGTCACATAGTCTGCCACTGACTACAATAGGTTTATCTCCATATGCTGTGCTATATCACCATATGCTGTACTATAGACCACATGCTTGGTCTAATGGTAGAGCATCCGCCTAGTTCTCATGTGGAAGGCCCAGGTTCGATTCCTAGGTCGAGTCATATCAATTACTCTTAAATGGAACCTACTGCCATTGTGCGTTGTATAAGGGACTATGTCACATTCCTTCATGAAGTCAAAATATGCCAAATCTATAATCCTCCTTTGACTAAAACCTTTGTCCACTCATCAGTAACGTAGCTTAACTGTTATGTAGATCATCCAGATGTGAAGTCACATTGTCTTTGACTATAATAGGTTTATCTCCGTATGCTGTGCTATATCACCATATTCTGTACTATAGACCGCATGCTTGGTCTAATGGTAGAGCATCCGCCTAGCTCTCACGTGGAAGGCCCGGGTTCGATTTCCAGACCAAGTCATACCAACTACTCTAAAATGGAACCTACTGCCATTGTGTGTGATGCTCCACACAGGCAATGGAGTAGGGAAAACAAGCCAGTGAGCCAAAACTGGAAAAGAAGGTGGTGGCCGGTTTGACTTGAACCAATAGGTTGGAAACTGGACTGCAAAACTCTATCTAATTATACTATATCACCACTACGGTCTACGGTTTTCAGCATATTCTCTATCTCCCTTCTTTTTTATACAGGCCTCGCTTCTATAATTGCACACTTCCAAATGTGTAGCAGTTGGCTATGGAATTGGTTTGCGTAGTTGCAGGACACACCTCAACCTTCAACCTTTCCGTGTAATCTAGTGATGCCCACTGCTTTCTAGTTTAATCTAGTGATGCCCACTGCTTTCTAGTTTAATCTCGTGATGCCCACTGCTTTCTAGTTTAATCTAGTGGTGCCCACTACTGTTTGGTACATTCTAGTGATGCCCACTGTCTTATAGTTTTATCTAGTGGTGCACATGACCTTTGGATATATTCCAGTGGTTCCCACTACCTTTTGGTGTATTCTAGTGGTACACACTGACTCTTCTTCAAGTGTAAGTCACTGGAATGTTTTCCCTGCTGCATTGTTCATGTGTGGCATCATGAACAATGGCAGAGGGAGGACTGGGTCTAGCATAGCAAACACAACTACTACTGCTGCTGTTATGCAAACAAAATGGGACTCTGGTCAAATATTTATCTACGAGTTGGTTTAGTTAGAGGGAGTTTTACAGCCCAGTTTCTAACCGACTGGTTTAAGTCGAGCCAGCCACAGACTTTTTCCCAGTTGTGGCTCACTGGCTTGTTTTCCCTCCACTAATTATGCTAAGGGCCAGAGGTACGATCATGGCAGTAGGTTCCATTTTTTAAGTCTTTGGTATGACCTGGCCATGACCCACACTCCAGACCTCCCAGCTATCTGTGAGACAAAATTTATGGACATGAACAAGAATTTGTGAAATGGTGGCACATGATGCCATTGGTGAACTGCTAAAGTTTAGACTTGATTAAAATATGTTACCTTGTAACTATATCTGGGAGTCGTATAAGTATTTCAGAATTAGCACCAGGAGCATACTGGACATCCAGAGGAGTTATTGATCCCACAGCCATCTATAAATGCCAGAGGAAATGTACCATTTGCCTTAAATAGACTAAGCTTTCTAAGGGGTATGTCATATTGCAATAAGTAACTACACTTCACAAGGCTCAGACACTTAAAGGGTTTCCCATTCTAAGTAGGAAATTCTTGTAAGGTTATTTCAATATTTAGGGGATAAATGCGAGGGTGCCTGGTCTTAAATGTGATTTAAGACCGACAATGACGCCATCATAGAGGCTGAGCAGACTGAGGCGATAGCCAAGGTCCGCTGCCTCTGTGATGACGGCATTGGAGATCTTAAATCACATTTAAGACCGGGGCACCCTTCTTTTATCCCCATTCATGAATACTTTGAGAAAAATGGGTGAAAAACATGAAAAAATTGAAAAAATTGGTCAAATTTTAGAGATCAAGTTTTAATTCTCCTCAGTTTTTTAGCCCCCATTGTGACGTATCGATATCTTGAACTTGAATTTATGCTAGCAAGACGAACATTCTGAACTGCATGTCGCGACCGATACGCTCAGTATCATCTTTAATTTGCTTCATTTTCGAGAACAATATCAGCTATTTTACAAGCAAATGTTGTTAACAGAAAAACACTGATCACGGTATCGCATCGTTTTGGAGATGAGGTTGAGCGAAAAGTCAAGGAAAGTTACTAACTTCTCATTATCTGTGTTTACCGTCGTGCAAAGACCCAATGTTACATACTATATATGCAGTAAGAGTGAGTGACTGTGCAGCTAGCGCTGTATGGGGTTAGCAGATCATACTGCAGGAAGGACATGCAGACATAGCCTAGTTGATGTTATGGGTCAGACACAGTGATATAAATTCTTTGAAAGAGATGGAAGCAATTTTAAAATGCAATTTAACCTTTAAAGACTGAGGTTACAGGTAAACTATATCAGACTTCCTTAGGGAATTGCCACTCAGGCTACTGAACTTGATGATTACTTTGCTAGCCTGTGGGCCAAACGAGTAACTTTACTGTTGTTTCGCTATTTAGACAGTCTTAGCAGAATTAGTAACCCCAGCACTGTCACTTGTCGCTAACCTTAGACACTTAAGTAGGCGTAACAATACTGTAGTTATAGGCAGGTTTTATTTGACCCCCCCAAATTTATGAGTGGATAACACGTTAACAACAGTGCAAGTCATCGCAGCTCAGTGCATGCAGTTCTAGCCTAGGGCCTAACTTGTTAGACCTATAAAACAGAATGTGGGTGTGGTCAAAATACCCATTTGTGGGGAGCAATGATTCCTAAGCCTAGGCTAACCTATGTCTTTATCACTGCCAGTTATTATACTTTGGAATGGTAACTCTGAAGACTAGGGTATCAACTTGACACAGTGTACAGTGTCTCAGTGTTACTGTTTATCTTGCTAACACGTACAGTACTTGGCTTACTGTACTGTGCAACATTACAGTAGCCTACATGTGCTGTGCAAAACTATAGGGTGAATATGGCATGTCTAGCATGGGCTTAAAATATTGTACACAGTAAAATCTATAGCAGTAAAGAAAAACAGCACACCTCCCCACACTCCTTACTCTGACCACAGTAGATCCGGCCTTTCCAGGTACTGTATGCTATAAATCCCTCTCATCTATAATTAGATGAGAGGGATTTATAGCATACCTGGAAAGGCCGGATCTACTGTGGTCAGAGTCAGGCGCAGATACAGTGGGGGGGAGGGGGGGGGGTTATGGCCTCAGTTCTTCCTTTTTGCCACATAAACAATAAAAATGGGATATTACACCCTCACACCCTTGCTTCCTCTTAAGTCAGCCCCACCTTTTGGAATGTCTGGATCTGCACCTGAGGGTTACTCTGCAACTAAAGGTACTGTATGCTTTGTAGTCACTGTATGCAAGACCTAAATTTAATTTGATTTTCAGTAGAGGTATTAAAGTTAAGAACACTTCATACCATAATTTGAAAAGAAGAAGAGCAGTAAAACAACCAACCTTTACAATTTCATCACATCCACTAGGAAGCTATAAAAGAGAAATAAAAAATTCACACAAGTTTATTAAAAGAGGATCACTTAATGTATCTCAAAAGGTTCCTTATGTTAGAGTAAAGATGGAGAATTGGTTTATACTGCATGTACCATACACACCAGGCTACATTTTGCTACAGATATGTGCATTAGATATGCTGTAGTAACATATCAATGCTTAACTGCAATAGACCTTGTGCATATCATGATGAAATCCAGCCCGATGCTCTCCATATAGCACCTTCATGGTTGCTTTGGTGAACTGTAAATAATGCTCTTAGCTCCCACTGACCACTCTGCTCATCAACTGACTACACTGAGATAACATCACAAAGCTTCCTTATGTAGTCACACTATGTCTTTATGGAGAAGAGTCTTCTGGCACCCTATCTGCAATTTCATGGTCCACTGGGCCAGGGAGTCTCTATCTTATTGCGCATTTAATGAAGTGAAAATACCCTGAAAAAGGCCTCAAAATCCGGGTTTTTGGAGCATCGGAGAAGTTAGCCTAATGTGATGTCATAAAGCGGAGAGTACGCCCTCTCTGGGGGCAAAACAAATCAACACAGCCAAATGAAGACAACTGATTTGTCAATCAGTTGCATAGTCTGCTACACGTGCAGGGTGAATTCTTATGCTTGTGGCCATGTGTTCCATTGCTCTGCTCAAAGGATGACGTCAGTTTGTCGTCAATGCACACGGTCTATATAGAAGCATTGTACTAATGTCTTTACACCATTTTTCAAATGGCAATTACAATGACTTGTGGGATAGCATTTTGGTGTGCGTTGTTTAATGCCAGAGTTAAATGACATTGATAAAATGAAGCTTGCCAAAAATGTATCCCAAAATCTTTTGTTATTACTACTAGGAAAAAAATTCTATTTATTTCTCTTGCTAGCAATCTCTGATATCATACTGTATATCACATATACTGTGGATGAACAAAAGGATATTCTGCCTCTTTTAACAATAAGTTTACACCTACAGACAAGTCTTAGTTTGTTTTATAACCTTTCTAATCTTGATATTGTGATGACTCCCTTAACTTCTAAACAATGAAAGGAATATTGGACCTTGAACTTTCCTTTGCAACATTTCCAAACTAATATGACAGTCCTTAACTTCTTAAGAATGAAATAATTCACCTTGCATGTCTTCTTTTGTAAACATTCCCAAACTAATATGACAGTAAACTGGCAGTCTCCAGGGTCGGAAAATTGCTTAAAGCCATAAGGGCTGACCACGATATTGTACAAACTCTAGCTCAAAAGAAGGATGGAAAATTGTGAGTTTTAGTTAGATGGAGTTTCCTGCTCAGTTTCCAATGAGTTGGTTTAAGTGGGGCCGGCCACAGCCTTTTTTCCAGCTGTTGGTCACTTGCTTGTTTCCCCTACTCCTTTGTTTTATACCGAGCACTAAGGTCAATGACAGTAGGTTCCATTTTTGAAGTCTTCAGTACGATCCGGCCAGGAGTTGAATTCCTCCCAGCTGCTAAGTCTTAACAACATTGTAGTGCACAGGCCCTGTCTACTGTAGGTCACAGTTTAAAGGTCACTGGCATGGAGAAGTTGTTTCCACAGTATATGAAAAAGGAAGCCTATTGGTTTTTTAATCCTTACGTTGATGGGACAATCTATGAAGTACTGTCAGGCCTTCTGTACATAACCGTAGCAGACCACCATCATCTTGTGTGTGTATTTCCTAATCCCGTATAAGCATAACAGAAATGCCAAGAATGACAAAAAAGGCAGATTAGTGAGTAGCCTTGATGGTGTGAACCTCATCAGGGTTCGTAGCCCTTCATGGATTCAAAATTCAAGGACTTTTCAAGACCTCTTAAAAACTTTTCAAGTACTATATAGAGCGACTTTCACTCGGAAATTTCACTGAGATCAATCAAGCGCATGTGCATCTAAACTCATACTTCCAGGTATCAGCTGTAATTTGCTTTGATGTTCAAACCATCAAACTGAAAATGGAAGCAGGGTCATGTACTGCATAACGCTGGGATGTCTTCAAATACTGTATGCATGAACATACTTTACTTGAAAATAAACATAAACAAAATCCATCAAAGATAACAATGCATACAGCGTGGCCAGTAGATCACCGGTTGCACGCGAAGACCAATTTGTGACAGAGTCTAAATGTTATAATGTTCCGTTTTGTTAAAATTCCCTTTGAAATATTCTGTTTGCATTTTTTCAATTACGAGTCCCTTTGTTTTTTTCTTTTCAGCTAGTATGAATAATGGAAAATTCCGATTTCATAAAATGAAAATAGCCTCAGACTGTATAGCTGGTTTTGTACCTGACATGCCGCATCGTATGTGCATGGCAAGCTGATGCAAACACAAGCCTACGAAGTAGCCTACTAGTGTGGTGCACGAGTAACATTTGCCTGCCATGCAGGGCAGCTCACTAGTGTTCGACAGATTATGCTATAATTGATAATTCCCGATTATTCAATTTAACAATCGGACCTGATTCCCAGTTACAGATCACCGATTATTGGAAAGAGGGAAGTAACATGTTTGTCACTTTAGTACGTGCCCCTTGCTTCGTGCATATCGTATTATCATAACCAGTTCAGGATGGAAAATATTGGGAATATTTCTGGATATCATTTTTGTAGGCGAAATATTTTCACTTTAAAAGTGGAGATACAAATCCACCCTTAATACAGTACAATTGTTTGCAGTAGATATCACATGCCCTTTGATAATTTAGTTCTAATGCCAACATCATGCTCTGTCTAGTTTTCCTCCCCCAATCATGTCGGAAAATTGCATTCTTTTACTGTACTGGGTTGTAGTTGCGTTAATGCACTGTAGCTACTCTCCTGTTTTAACGAACCCCATGTAAAGCAATCATGATAATCTTAGCAGTTCTGGGCACCTGTACAACGTATCTCATGGTTCTTTTCCAATATAAATATCCCCGTATATTTTTAGCAGTTCTCGTCCAAAACTTCCGTCTTGTTTAAAAAGAATCTGCAACTGAAATGAACATAAGTCCGATCCCCGAAAAATCCATGTTCAGGGAGATTTGTGAAGCTGTTTCTAGGTGAATTTAGCACGGGGCTCGCCCGGCTTCGCTAGCCGGTATTACAAGGGCGATCGTCATAACACAAACTAAACGGGAAAATTTGTCTCGGGACCGAGTATTTTCACACACTAAATCACATAGGCGAAGGCGCAAGTTGTGATTGGCTGCCTAGAATCAACGCAATTGAACCAATCACGAAGCAGGGGCTTATTTAAATTTTGCAATGGATCTTATGCATATGATGTCACCGAGCAAAATATGATGCCTTATTTGGCGGTAAAAACGGACACGCACGTAAGTGTAGTGCATGCGTAGGCCAAGAAGCTTGCTGCAAGAGACCACGTGCAATTACTGTTTTCGTTTGCAATGACGTCGTATGACAACATTGCTTAAGTCCTACTATAAATAACATTACGGAAGGAATGCTGGGAATGACTTAATTTATGCAAGATAATAACCACCGAACTTCACAAGATTCTAGGTGCGAAGTGTACAAAACGTGCACAGATATGTATGGAAAGCTTGTGGATTGGAAAACTGAAACGGCAAAACACTGCAGCTAGATAGTCTGTACTATGTATTTTTTGCTGAACAGTTGGTACCGCAACTTACGCGGTGCTTTCTGCAAGACAGGGAAAACACCTTGAATGCACTTCTAAATCGAATTCCAAGTAATACTACCAGGTTATAGCAGAAAACTTAAACATCAAACGATCATTCCCATGGCAGGGGTAAAATTTATACGTTTGTGATTATCAATGCATCCTGTTTTAGCGGGAAGTTAAAGGATTGGGTATTTACGGGAATTTTAACGAAATTAAGAGCAAGTTTCAAGTCTATTTAGCCCCTTTTTCCAGTTTGCAAATAATAGGTGGTAGTGATCGGTTGAATGGCAGAATTGCCACTTATTTACCGATAACGGAATAATCGGCCCGATGCCGATTACTTAACCGATGATCGGTTGAACACTATACATCTCACCTGGAAGTACGAGCCATGCTGTTTGAACCAAGTACCGTTTACGTACGTTCGGCCTCAGTTTTTAGTGCTCAACATACTAATCTTACGGTACCCATACCGAATGCGGCAGCTAGCACTATTGGTCAAGCTTAACAAAGACACTGGAGGCCCAATATTCCAGCCGCTGGGATAAAAATGTTTTCTTTTCGACTAGTTGACATGAATTTTGTTTATGTTGGGATGAGTTACAGCTCATGCAGGCATTTATCCCCCCCCCCCCCAATTTATTCAGAGTTCTACGGATTTCCTGCATCATCAAAATCATGCAAATGTGAAAGTTGTCATATCAGTTGACATGTTATGTACGAGCACTGCGCAATACAATATTGCAGTACATGGATTACATCCTGTCTAATCTCGTAACATTAAGGACCTAAGGTTAACATTTGCCAAATGGTTATGCACACAAAGCAGGGACTAACAATATGATAGGCTGTAATGCCGATGGAAGAAGCTGGTTCTGCCTGCCGCAATGATACTCCTGCCACAAGCAAACGGCTAAGACTTTAGCAAACCTGATTGATCAAAATTACGGCTATTAATTATGAAATCTTGTAAGAAATAAAACATACACAGACAAATTTTACACTCCAAAACTTTTTTCAAGGACATTTTCAGGACTTCATGACCTCATTTTTAAATTTAAGGACATTTCCAGGACTTTTCAAGGCTCACAAAAATTCAAGGACTTTTCAAGGTTTTCAAGGACCGCTACGAACCCTGCTCATTTCAAAGTGTTGCATTTCCAACCAAATAACAACTCTCTGCTTTTACCTTAGATGGCAACATTACCACACTGAAGTGCTTGTAATGCCTCTACTCCTGAATTAATTGTAATTGTTTCTATTAAAGCAAACCACAGCAACATTACTGTCAAACTCTAACAGCATTTGTAATGCCCTAAGTACAGTAGGGTGCCTTACTCACCTCTGGTGTGCACGGATTGAGAGGTAGGTTAATGGCTATAGATGACCCTCTCCTCTGAGCAATAAGTTTACTGCTTTTTGTATGGAAGATTAAAGTATCATTCTTGTTACCTATGAACAAAACCAGAAGGACCTAATGAGCATTAGGAAGATAGAAGCTTTAAAACTCTGTTAACCACACACTCAGCAAATCAGGCAGATAGCAAATGCAGCCCGAAAGTCACTCAAGAGTAAGCAAAGCTGGGGAAATCAGTTGCTCTTCACTTCTAGATGAAGTGAACAATCTTGATCGCTGATGGAAAAAAGCAGAGGAATACAGGGGACTATTTAGATCTAATCACCACTTGTAAACTTCAGGGGTTTGTCCATCTAATGAAGGTCACAGATTTTTTTGTATATAATATATCAATACATAATTAAATTATAAAACAGGTTTTACCTTTTACCTGGAAGAGGGCAGCAGACGATGCCATGGTTGCATGTCCACAGAGGTTAACTTCCATTACAGGTGTAAACCACTGAAGTTTGAACTCCTTGGCTGAAAAAAGCATTAAACACACTTAAAGGTTAAGGTGCATACCTAGTAGTAGTACAATATTTGTAGTACACAGTTCCCATACCAACATCTTTTGAGATTACAATGGAAGTGAAAACCTATCCAGTTGAAAAACACAACAAATAATCTGGGTTTACCAAAGTTAAAAGAGTACCTATATTTCTTTCCATGTGTTCAACGGCAAACTGAGTGACTTGAGGCCATGAAACGGTCTGGCCACTGCCTTCAGGGTTATGGGATCTGATCAAGAGGTTCCAAGACAATTAAAACTTGTTCTGATGTGTTTTGCTACAGGCAAGCCCATTTCTTAATCTACAGTAAGTTCAATTCTTGTGATACCATTCCATACAGCCCATGGCACAGTTCAATGACCTATTAAAATGGATCAAACTTGGAGGAACATGAGATTTTGAGAACATTTGGAGTCAGAAATGTCACCTACAGAACTTTTATAAAAATTTCAAATCTGTGCAAATTGATAACAGAACTGACTGGCTACTTGTAAGTTTTTTCCTGGGTGCAAGAGTAGCTCTTTATTTGTCTGGTAATACTTACAGTCAGTCCTTCATGCATGTAGCCAAGTGACAAGATAATATAAATTTAGTTATTGAAGGGGCAATCAGAGTTTGACAGAGAATATTAACCTTTCATTCCAGTATTCTGTTTTTCCTTTTTTTATATTATTTACCAGAATTAACAGAAATTGAAGCAGTCTTTCTAGTGAGAAGAAATGTTAGTTCTGTGTTTTTGAATGTTACTGTAAGGGGGAATTTTGAAATTTTGTTCAGGTAACAAAATTCCACACAGATCTTGTACTGTAAGGCTAAACAGACTCATCCATATGGTGATTAATCACAATATCAGACCATGATGATGTCTCATTTTTGTTACTTTAAACTCAATTTAAGATTTTGGGGCAGGGGAAAAGTCATGGAAAACTTGTGAAAATAACAGACTGCATGGTCAAGTGGTTAGATCATCAAACTTGCAGTCTGGAGGTTGGGAGTTCGAGTCCTGGCCGGGTCATACTGAAGGCAAACCTGCTGCCATTGTGCTCAGTGCTCAGAATTTAAAGGACAAGGGGAAACAAGTCAGTGAGCCACAACTGGGAAAAACGAAGTGGCCGGCTTGAATTGTTATTAAAAATAACTCTGATTCTCCCTTTTAGGTCATTTGAACACTTGTATTAATGGGATCAGTTTGCCAACACAACTGACGATACTGTACTGGTTCTTGAAGTGAAAATTTTAGGGGGTCCTTGTCAATGATAGTATCAAAAATTATGCCACCTACAGGAGATAGCAGAAGGCCTATCTGATTATGCTGCCAGCAGACACTACATACTGTGTACAGTTGGACCCTATGCAGGTCTTCTTTCTAAGCTAAAATACCAAAGGTGGGAAAAAAAAAAATTATTGATCCAAATTTCTACCATACCTCATGAATACTGTAAAGTTTGATCAACATTCAGGCAAAGTACTTTCATGCAGAACTTTGATATACATGACAAAGGAAAAAATGCATTCTGTACCTTCCTTAAAAGTATCTCCTGGTTTCAAAGGTTCAAGGAATGCAGTTTCTGCCAAGTTCATTTCTGCTGCAATGTTCTGCTTTTCATTTTTGTCAAACACATCCTGAAAATAAACAGTACAAGAGCATTTAATTGCACAAAGTTACAAGGAGGGTGAGAGAATGCTCTATACTCTAGTTAATAAAGCATAGGTATTGATAAAACCAGGGGGCTGTGAGGAAAGAACTACAGGAACCAGAAAGCCACAAGAGTTAATGTTTCCGTGCTGCTGAAATGTGAAAATCTATGGCTTTTGTTTTCTCAAACCAACAGTGTTTCATAAATAACCAAAAACAATCTCTTCTCACTATGGGCAATGTGGGCATGCTACTACAGTCATTTACTGTTGTGATATTCCTCAATCTGTGTGTACTGTATATGTATAAAATATGTTGAAATTGTAAGAAATGATTTGCAATTTGGCAAAGCCTCAACAAATGCAGGATATGATTTTCCAATTAAACATAACATCTAGGACATGCAAAGCCTTCTCCACCCATAGCACCACACTCACTTATTGCCCCTGCCCCCTTACCAATTACAACCAATTTGCCATAGCCTTCTACTGTCCTGTTGCAGGTATTTAAGCGCAGAGTAATTTATCTGCAGTAACTGGCAATTTATTTCCAAGCCACTTTCAGTCTTCCTGTGCCCATCTGCCCATATGTACTGTCCAGTTAGACTCTCCCCTAAAAATGGAACCTACTATACCGTTGTGCATGATGCTTCACATAAGCAATTGAATAGGACGTTTTAGCCAATGTTACCTTGCAGAGAAAAAGGCGTTTTCTTGGGTGTAGCTTGTCTCCATAATTGTGGCAGTTAACCCCATCAACCTTGTTGCTCTATTGATCAAGTAGTCTTTGAGTGGGGCAAACACCTTTACATTATTTTATTGATCTCAAAGATACCTAAACAGGAAGTTCTCTGCTAGATTCTGGATAATTAGTTGCCATATTGAGATGGCTAACACTTGCTACTGTATTTGCCTCTAGCATCATGAGCATGCCACAACTGGAAAAAAGTCTGTAGCCAGCTTGCCTTAAACCAATAACGTTGTTGCATGTGACGTCGCTTCTTGAAAAAGCAACATAGACACCCCAGTACATCAAAGGGGGTATGGGGTGTAACTAAGATCTGTGTTTGTTACATGATCTATAGCCTCAAATGAGCTATGCTTTCATTGTGTTCACACTGCATGAAAAGCAATTAACACATGCTGACTGACCTGTTAGCTAACCCCAAATGTTTCGTATCTTTTTGTGCATTGAAACACATCTTTTACTGTCAAGCAATAAATCAGATATGAAACATGACTCAATCAAGTCTGAATGTAGTGGGCTTCTTTTCTTCCCTGAAGCAATAAGAGTTAATCAGGCAGGGAAGAAGGATGCAACAAAAAGTAAGAGGGAACATTTCATGATGGGTTGGAAACTGGGCCGTAAAACTCCATCCAACTACTGTAACTCTCCCCTAAATTACTGAACACTGAACATTCTTGCATACAGCATGGGAAAATTTACTCTCATTTTTATTTTTGAAATTTTTGTCTTGTGACTTCAAGATCTGTGGGATTACAGGGTAAAGGTAGTTTGTAGTCATGAATACTCAAGTGACACTCAACACAAGCCTAGCAGTTGTATGCCCACAGTGTAAATTCTATACTACTCACTGACAAGATGGCACTGTTCTTGCAGTTGCAAGCCAAATATTATCAGATTTGCTGATACAGTAATATCATCATTTTATCAGAGCCTGTAGTTGCCTTTACAGCCATGTTTACATCTCCCGTGCTACTTAATTGATATAAATCATCACATATAAATCTTTCTGTTCCACTGGTATTTTAAACTATGAATATTATATGGCATACAAGAGCACCTTAGCCATAAGACCAATGTCCTTAGTAGTACTGTAGTTTAAGGTACAGTACTATTTTGTATGCAAATGACAGACTCGGGAACTGATTGACTAAATACAACACACTACTGTACATGCAGGAAATTTGTTTGTGCAATCAGTAAGCGTAGTACAATAAGGAGCAGTGCAAAGATTGAAATAAGGAAGGCAGTTGCTTGAAGGCTCTATTAAGGAAGCATACAGTTGCTTTTCCTAATACCCAGGCAGTCAGCACACTCCCCGAACTCCTATACGGACTATTCTAAATAGCCCAGTGACCACAGGCAGTACACTGGGCAAGTCAGTAGTATAGCCATGATTGTGTTATGGGGGGGCACAACATGAGGGAAAAGTCTATGGATAGAGAGAAAAAAAATGCTATTTTAGATAACTGCTTAGGCAGCCATTGATAGAGACTGCAAGCAGGGAACAATAGCCGTGCATTCCACCACAGCTCTCAAGCTCATCTCATGCTTTGTGCACACAAAAGTGGCTATTGCTCCCTTGTCTGCTAGGGACTAGAAAAATGATAAAAATCTATGCACCTAACGTACCACATACCTAGGTACTGTAATCAGGGCGTTGCTAGAGAAAGAGACACAACGCTCTACACTACAGTACAGTGTCTTTGAGACAATGTTCATTTCTGAAGGTAATCTTGCTTTTATCTGCCAAATTCTTATCTCAATGTTTTGATAAACAAGGATTAGTGATGCATTATTGAAATTTCATTGAAAAGACACACCTAACACCCTACTCATTAACATTTTGTTGTCAGCCATCATACAAAACTGAAATTTATGTCATTTGACTGTATCCTAGACATGACGTATCATTTCATCTGAACACAGCAGCAATTTTCCTATAAATTACTGTAGTTTCAAAAATTTGTTTCCTAATGATAACAAAGTTATATAAATCCGGGGGAAATTGAACAATGCTTGCAACCAATGAAGAACAGGGTGCAGTTGAAGCATTTATTTTAAATGTTTGTTTACAGTCTTTCTATGAAATTGTTTTTGTAATTAAGCTTCCCCATTGGCACAAACAAGGCCTAACATCAAGGACAAGCAATTTTTCTAGCTAGTCTGTCAGAAATAGTGTAGTTCTAAACCACCTTTCCATTATTTGGTCAATACGCATTTTGCAATGCTGGAAGTTACCTGCTATTGTCAGAATTTAAATTTCTCACTTCTTCTTGATAAAATTTAACCATTGTTTTTTTTTTTCAAACAGATGATCACTCCGAAAGTTGGGCGTGTGATTGCCAGTCAGGTCTGCACTCATAGCATGTAAAGTGTAAGGTGCACTCAGAGAATCCTATGATTATGTATTTTATGTGCACTCGGGACACAATTATTTGCAATGCGAGTGCTATAGACTAACCTAAGTCAGTAGCCTTGATTACAAGGATTTAGGCCTACGCTAGGAATATTCTAGGCCTAGGCAAGGAAGGGCATAGGCCTACCAGATAATGTAACTTTAGGCCAAACATAACACTGGTAGGCCTAGGGTTAAATTAAATTACAAACACAAAGAATTTTAAGGGGCTCATTGAGTTCATATCAATTACTAAATGAGAGTGTTAAAGGGTTCCTACCACATGACAATGCTTATTGTTAGCATCTTTGAGTCAAGTTTCACATCAAGTGGTTACAGAAAAAAGGTAAAATTTTGATTTTGTGATCTTCTGACTTGCAACAGTTTTGTGCATAATTTAAAAAAGTGTCTGGTCACAAATTTTGGAAAACCAAATTGAACCCTAAAGTACTCACTCATAAAATAATCTCACAGTGTGGTACATCGTTCGCTATATACTGTACTCACTAGCGTTAGGCTTGGACTACAATCCTCGACAAAAATACATGGGACAAATCCCTCTCCCTGTATCAGTGTTGAAGTTTCAGGATGCCTTGGGCTGCTGCAACATTGAGTGGGGGAGTGGAGGAGGGTGATCAGTTCATTGCTTGTTTTGTCTCATCATTTTTGTCAAGGATTGTCGAAAGCCTGTACAAATGTAACGTTAGGCCTAGCCCTACAATAGTGAAGTTTTCGGTCTTGGGCAACGTGATGACCATTGGTGAATAAAAGTTGTATAGTTTTTAAAGGAGGGATTCCATGACAAATATCACAGTGTAAACATTATGAAGAACAATTGCTGCATGACAAGATAATAAAAGCAGATTTTAAATATTTCACAGGGAAGAAATGTAACTTATTACGAAAGTGGGCTTTATAATGCTTAGGCCCAATTTATTCATTATTCCAATGTAGAACTCATCACTGCTCGTTATTACTAAGAGAATTTAATTAGCGCCACGGTTTACCATTGACCTCACAACGATTAACAGTTGACCTCCACACTATTTCAATGTCTGTCGAGGGTTAATCGTGCAAATAGAAGATCTCTCAATTTATAGGACACTTTCATTGTGCAAAAATGGTAAATCTTTTCCATTTCGAGAAATCTTTATGTAAATTGTCACGTTCACTACTCCTAATCCTTACATATAATTTTGTCTTTAACCAAATTGTAGTTTGAATAATCACTTTTGTTTGTTCATTTATGCGAAAAAAGAAAGAATTTTGTGTTCAACCGTTGGGTATGTCATGTAGTATGTTACCCCCAACCCCTAACACGAAAATAAGATGAAAAAAATTCTTTGTTTTTTTCTCCATAACAGTGCATGAAATTTTTAAAGTTAATTAAATCTCTCACCACCCAGTGTACTATTTCCTCCTTCCTCTCCCTTATATGAGCTACTTGAGGAAGACAAATCTTTACTCGAGCGTGCAGCGCTAATCTGACACACCAGAATATGGTCGGACAAATTCAACTGATACCATTTTCCTGTAGCTTGAAAAATAAAATGGCGGCCTGCTCATTTCAGAGTATTTAAAACAAAAATTTGGAAATTCCTATACCTTTGTACAGGCTTCCGATAATCCTCGACAAAAATGCGGGACAAACCTCGCTCCCTGTATCAATGTTGAAGTTTCAGGACTTCTAACACATCTTAACAAATTGCACATTGAACATTATATATATTTTGTTAACCTTCCCTTTGCATGCCTTTTCAGTCAGTTTTCACAAAGGTGTGTTACGAAGACTCATTCAGAAAATGTTTTCATTTACACATCATATACCTAGGCTAAATGATTATTATTTCACCATTCATCTCTCCATCAGGTCCCAGGATTCCCTGAGTGGTTCAACATAAAGTATGAAAGTATGATGAAGATCCTGCAGTTTACACTTTTCAGTTGCTGAAAGACTATGCTGATGGTGACTTATAGACTATTGTGTTAAGTACTGTATATATGTGTAAGCAGGTAAAATTTTAAACTTGGGCAACAGCAGCCATGAACTGCTATACTATAATGCAAACTAGAATCATTTTATTTTTCCAGTAGTACCTGGACTGTTTATACTGTTAGATACAGTATGTCAATTGAAACAAGAAGAGTGATGCTGTAGCTGACATCAGGAATACAGTTTGGCTACAGAATGGTTAGGTTTTGCAAGTTAAAATGCTGTTTCTATTATTAGTAGCTAACAGGTTAGAATTAAAAATTGCAGTATGATGACATATATTCAAGTTTCCAGCCACCTCATAGGGCCTATAGTGTTATTAAGTTTTCACCTTTTCATCGACACCAATTTTCAAATGTTTTCAATTAAAAGATGAGAAACGCGAGTCATTAGGCTATTTAGGATAGGCTAGGGTTTTTTAAATAGGCCTAGCCTAGCCCTTGAACAGGGCTGTGTGTTACGTTACAAGGCCTACGCTCATTACACTCCACATCACAGCCCTTGCCCCGTTAACACAAAAAATCCCATCACGAGGCAACCTTGGCCAGGGTCGTCATCTCTCACGTTCACAAATTCCTATGTCTTCTCACCAAACTGTACACAGATGACCTCTGGCACCGCATCCACCTTTCTGCATAAGCTGTTCAGCCAGATTCGATGTTATAATGGTGTATTTTGCCTCGAAAAATTGAACGTAACACTAACTCAATGCGCCATGTTTGCAAGCTTTCGAACGACTAAGTAGTCTGTCTTCGATCCTACTAAACCACGCGCTGGCACGCCTGGGTATTCCTTGTGTACCCGGGCATGCGCTGACACGCTGCATGTTAATTTAGTTAACGCTGATATTAATTTCATTAAATGCTATCATTAATCATGTTATCATTACTGATTAGGAAGTAAATTACAAAGGACCATTGTGCTTATTTTTTAATTTTGTTCACAAAATGTTGCTAATCATTACACGTTAGAATGGATCCCTGAGTTTTCCACTAGTTCCGCAAAACGCCATGCGCTGTCATACCACTGAGTTCCACGCGCTGCCGTACAAATTGTACGGCAGCGCGTGGAACTTGAGACAGGGCGTACCAGCGGGTGCCAGCGCGGGGAATTGTAGGGCTCGTCGTCTTCGTGATATCCACTTTGGGGTCAAAGGTCATACCAGGGGTTTCCACTTATTCAAAAAGTTTTCACCCTTTGAGAAATTTTGACGTTTCAACAATTTCAAAAACACTTAGAAGCTTCAAATACGGACAAACAAGAATTTTTCATATGAAATTTGCATTCATTAGGTGGAATGATGGTTAAAGTTATCGATTTGGTGAAATGGTTACAACATTCTAATCTAGGAATGATTTTTGACTATTTGCAAGTTCATGTAGAAACACTTATTGTACGAGGGCTCATTCAAACGACAGAGTTTCTAACCAGAATCGAAGTGTCATTTTGCTGCATTTTGACCTCAGACTGTCCATGAAAGCCGATTTATTGGTAACTTTCCGATGGAAAGTCACTTGCACATCATTTTGTGGTAATATAAGTTCGATGTGTGTAATATTTACCAGTTTAGAACATATTTTGTTCTGAAAGCCTAATGATGGGATTCCCTGTGTTAGCGGGGCAAGGGCTGTGATGTGGAGTGTAATGAGCTTAGGCCATGTAACGCAACACACAGCCCTGTTCAAGGGCTAGCCTAGCCTAGGCTAGAACAAAAATTATCAATTTTAATAGATAAATCGGCCATTTTTTGTGCTATTAGCCAAGGAAATCTTTGCAACATTGTGTTTCTTTCTTCACAAGCTTTCTATTGATATCAAGCACATACTGATTCGCTGTAGAAACCAAAATTCTGCCGACCTCCCTAATTAACCACAGTCCTTTACTGAGGACTAACGTTAGAGGCCGAGCCTAGCCTACAGGCTAGGCCTAACGTTAGGCTAACTTTAGGCCGTGATTGTGGCTGCTTTGAATGGTTCGTCGGCTAGGCCTACTGTACCTCTTGTTCGACAAGGCAAACACCTGCTGGGTTACCGGAAAACGCTTGAGATGCAAATGCGTCTATAATGAGCATTTCAACGCATCGATTCTGCATCATGGAATATGTTGTGTAGCTAGCTGAATGAACAAAGTGAACGTACGGCCACGCAGAACTTACAGTACAGTAATACTACCAACATTTCACCGCAACATGACAGTACTAAGTTACGTAATCACGATCACATGTCCTGCCTGGGTATATTCTACGGAATCGTAGAAAGGACATACGAACATACTAATGAAAAGAGGACTACATATCGGCAAATCGATACTTTTCGTAAACTTTTGTCATCTAAAATTAGATGTGGAGGCGTCAAAATCAAGGGTGGCGCTAGGGATAGGGAGAGGGAAAGGGGCCATGTCCGCCGCCGGGGAATTCAGCTGCTTCCACCCGTTGGGAAAGGCTGCTCCTCCGTGTGGAGAAGATACTGTTCTCCGGAGATAGTTTACCCATAAAATAAAAGATGTAAGCCCTAAATAAACTGACTTCCAATAGGTCTCCCCGACGATCGTATTGATTATGTTTAAGAGAAGACCATATTCGTCAAGGGAAATCTCATAACCCCCAAATTTCTTTACAAAAACCACACAAAATTTCAATAACATTTTGAAAAGAAAGTACAAAAATTTCCACTTACACCGCACGACCGTACGTAATAATAACCAGTGTTTTTAAACCGTAACTAATTTCAGTCTTGATTTTGCTCGTACGAACTTGGGGAAAACAGAGTCGGAGTCAAAAGAGACTCCGACTTTTCAATTTTCCCCTACGAATAAACTTAAACCATTTTTTTTTTTTCAAATTTTCTGCCATGAAATTCCTCCAACGTATAAAGTACGTAGGCTTTCAGATATTTTTTTTTTAAAGAGGAAGCAAACTTTTTCTAGAAATTTTTCAGTTTTTTCGCATAATCTAGTGATGGTAATCACTGGTAATCTCAACAGTAAAAGTCATCCGGCGACCCAGGGGCGAATTTTAGATACGGTGTGACCGGCCTCTTCCAAAAAAGAGTGAGCTTTTTTTAGCTCCCTAAAACAATGATAAGACCCTGTTCTAGCATACTACCTACAGTATGTGATATGTGCCCTATTTGCTGATATAAGTGGCGCCTCCCCCATATAGTTCTCGGTTTGTCCCTTGTTCAAAACAAGTATATGGCCACCCCTTCCATTTCATTTGGTAAAATTCTGATCATTTTGCACTTTTTCATTTTTTATTGATTTAAACATTTCATCCCGCAAAAAGCTCCCGAACTTCTGCTTGCAAGCCTGGAAATGGAATTAATTACTGTCTGAGGAATTGAACTTTCCAAAATTTTCTGAACGCTCCGGGCGTCAGCCTGTGATGGTTTTCCTCTTAGAAAGCCTTTCGGACAATGTTATTTCTACTTAGGTGAGGGGCAGCGAGTTTTCCAAATTTTCTGTAAGCACGGCGCAAAGTAACGAGGGCACTTGAGTCCTTTAGGTAGAAATACAAATTACGACTTTTACTTCTGTTTACAAGCTGGAGGAAGCCATTTCAGGCGGGCCGACTCAGTGTCTGAGGGATCACAATTTTTAAGATTTTGTCTACGCTCCCGGCGCCAGCTGATGATGGCACTCCGCTTAGAAAGTGTTTTGGGCAGGATCGCATTTTTCAGGAAGAAATCTTTTGCCCCTCCTCCCCAACCTGAAATGCCATATCCCTGTGTCAGCCTTAGTTTATACCGTCATTCTGATGGCGAAATATAGAGAATTAGAACTTGTGATATATAACTCTGAATATATCATCTGATCACCAGTTCACCACCAAGATTAAATGACGTAGGCCTATGTTAGAAATCAATGGAACTTTTCTTTTTAAGCTTAATGACAGTTGCAAGTGCTATTTTCAAAATGTGACTTTTTATGTTTTCATAATACAATGCAAAATAATAATAATTATTGCTCCAATTTTGGTTTCGAGAAAAGAGAAACGAATGCAGTCACGATGGCGTTCGTGTGTATGTGTGTTTGTATTTGTGTGTGCGATGTGTGTTTGTGAGGCTTTGCTCGGTGAAACGATATCTCGAGATAGGGATGTCTGCCAGTATGCACACTTGGTACATAGATACCTCATATTAAGAGGGAGAACCCTATCCGTCGTTTTTGATGGAGGTCAAATGTCCGGCATCTGGGGTTGCAAGGGGTCAAACTCTGAAAACCTTGTTAACACAACATCTCGAGACAGGAAAAATGAATATATTTCGTATTAAATGTGTGAATGGGTTATGGTGAGAAGATGGTCCCTATTGTTTTTGGTGGAGGTCAAAGTTCATCTGGGGTCACAAGAGGTCAAAGTCTGAAAACATTGTTAACGCAATATCTTGAGATAGGAAACGTGAATAGATTTCATATTTGCTATGTAAATGCGTTATGGTCACAAGATGGTAGCTAACGTTTGTTGTGTGTAGGTCAAAGATCACCTGGGCCTACCTGCCTAGCTACCTACCTATCTATGGGTTCCCTTTGCTGTTTTGCTTTTTTGACGGCGTACGTGTTTGGTCTAGCGGTAGAGCGTCAGCCTCTCACTCCGAAGGCCCGAGTTGTATTCCCAGGGAAAGAGTCGTATACCGTATTACCAAAAAATAAAGATGGAACCTAATGCCGTTGTGCGTGATGCTCCGCATAAGAAATGGAGTAGGGAAAACAAGCCAGTGATCACTCACAGCTGGTAAAAGGGAAATTTGATTGGAAACTGAGCACTAAAGCTCCATCTAAGTAACTAACCCTTTCGCTTTTTTATGAAGGTCAAATGTCATTAGGGGTTGACAACCTTGTTAACACCACTCAAAGCGGTTTTACATTTCGTATGTGGATGCGCATTATGGTGAGAAGTTTGTCCCTATTTTTGTTGGTGAAGGTCAAAGGTCACCTGAGAAAACAAAATTATTTTTTGAGAATGCTAGTATAACCATGCATCTGAGTGAGAAGATATGGTAAATGATCGCATTATTTGAAATAGAACATATACATCATCGAAACCTCAATGCAATTTTGCATTCTGGCTCATATTTTCCCATTCCCGTATTTTCCCATTCCCACATTGTGTTCATTTTTACCAGGGGTGGGCCAGGATTTTCCCGACATGGGCAGCAGTTCAAAGCCCGACAAAATCGGTGGGAAGTTACAGGCTTAGCGCGTCTCAAATATCAGAATATTTGGATTTCTTTCAGTAAACAAAATCCCGTGCTTGTTTTGAAGTAAGTGTGAATTTTTTATTATTATTATTATTATTTTTTTTGGCTCTTGTATGGCCCACTGAAAAATCTAGTGTGCGTTTAAAAATCCACACTGCATATGAACAAATTAAAAAGAGTTCAATAGGTGACAGCTGAAATTTGTTTGGGGTTACACATTCCATTGAAGGCCCGTACTAAGGCTCTCAGACGAAACTGGAAATTCGCCCAAAAATTCCTTTTTTCTTTTTCGAACAAATATTTAGAGAAATTCTAGAATTATATGAAAGAATATCTGGTTTCTGGTAAGGTGATATAAACAAATTGGGTTTTTTCCATTAAAGTATCTGAATTCAAGAGAAAAATTAAGCAGCATGTTGCCGTGATTGGCAGAAGATGGCGTGGGTTTTTACTGTACGGAGTATCCACCGAAATTGGGAAAATATCCGAATAATCTTTTGCCATTTTTAACAGTTTTGAAAATCTGAAGCTTATACTAGAGAAAACAGTTGTAACTTTATGGCATACAGATTTGTTTTTTTTATTAAAGAATCTGACCTTTATACGAGGAAAATAAAATAGGTCACCGGTCCGATTTGTCACTAGTTTGTTAGGGTTACTGAATATCATCACTCAGAGTAAGGCCCTCGGACGATATTGAAAAATTTCCCCCAAAAGTTTCACTTCCTCTTAATATAAACTTAACGACCTTTAGTTTATATATTGACGTAGGCGCACGGGAGCATTTCAGTTTGGGGGATAGAAGATTTTTGGCCCAAGAAGTACACTCCTGCCGGAAAGACTATCTTAGCTGAGCGCCACCATCAGTTCGCGTGTCGCGCATGGGGAATTTTGAAAAATGAGAACCCCAAGACAGCCGGAAATGACATTCCCAGGTTTTTAACCAAACACGAGGCAATAGTTATTTTGAGCTTTAGCTTACAATAAAAATTCACTTCAATAAAAAACACAGCAACTTGTTAAGTGATATAGAAAATTAACAGATAGAATGCACCAGTTTCATTAGCTATCAATGAATATTACGAATTCCTTAAATTGCCCCAAACTATGATTTGTAAGCATGCATTTTTCTGTCACCTGTTCGAACAAAACACTTATCAGAGAGCCACCATCGGTTGACGCGGAGCGTACAGAAAATTTTTTACAAGAAAATGAAACACCTCAGACAGGTGGAAATGGCATTCCCCAGACTCTTAAGTGTAGTTAACGTTTTACTCCATTTAAAAAATACCATCTAGTTCCTAAATGATCAGAAAATTACCAGATAAAAGGTACCAGTACAGTTGGATGAAGTTTCCTTGCCCTTTTCGGGGGGGGGGGGGGTCTATACAACGGAATAGAAAACGTGCCGATGTCTTTGACCCCATAGTAACTGTTCGTTGAATTCAATTGAAAGGTACGGTCCACTGAATTGACGAGATTTTCTATATGCCTGCCCGAGTTCCCGAATTGAAATGATTTTACTTCCAACGTTTTTAAGTATGTCACGTTGCAAGGTAGGTTCAAACGAATTTTCAGTCAGACTCATGAGGTGACATTCTGACACTACTGTTTATAATTATGTGTAACTGAAAACAGCCTACTAACCGATTTTCATCTCTGATGCTCGATGTCGGCTGTCCGAGGCCGGATAAATGGCAAACCATTGGGCGCTTCATGTGCAGTACCTAAATAACCTCCCATTAGTCGGTGAAATTCCTGTTACACCTTGGCTCGAATGTTTTTTAAAATTTCAAACGTTTTGTATTTTTGTGAAGACTACAGTATGAAGTGGGGCTGAGAAATTCCCATAAGTCGGTCGAACGTGTAGCAAATCTTTGTAATCATTTCACACTTTTATAGAACTTTTACCTTTAATACAGAGTTGTTTTTGGGTGCGGGGAAAAGTTTCGAAAGAATTTAGATAATCGGCATTTCGAGCATTTATCGCGGAAAAATTGAAAAACAAGTAGACTGAGGAATCGTTGTTTCTTTTAAGCCATAGGCTTCCCGAAAACGTCGCATTTTTATATTACCTTTAATATTTTCACGAAAATGTTCACCACTTTAATACTTTTTTACATTCGGCAAATATTAGGATTGAATTCGGATCGACCATTTTGTGTATTGTGTTAATTGTGAATAAAGTTCACGAATATATAGCATATTTGCAGTTTTCTTTGAGCTGCCTGAATGTCCAGCAAGGTTTTGTAAGAACTGATCTTTCATGAACATTTTACGATGGAAATGATTGTTTTCCCCCATTTCTTTTTAAGATTTTGGGCAGGCTTAGGGGTTACTTGTGTAATTGAAAAATGTCAAGGTTTTAAAACTCAAATGGATGCCCAAATTTTTCTCACATTCCTGTCTGAAATTTAATATTTTTCCGAGACCGGGGGGAGTCTGGTTGCTTCCCCCGTCTCGTACGCCTGTGAGTATAAGGAATTTTCTAAAAGTCCGAACTGGCTTTATTGGAAAGAGAAAAATTGAAAAAGGGCACTCTTCAGTCTGCTCAAAATCAATACTGAAGTTGGTTGAGGTATGATTTATGATCTGGAGTTTACACTGAACGAAAATAAAGAACGAAAATAAAGAAGACTGTCGGGACGGGGGAACTGAAGTTCAGCGGGCGTACAGCTTTCACGTTTATCGCAAATAGATGAACGCTCTTCTTCTCGAAATTGGATCTTCTCCCAGACGATGGGAGGGCAGACTTTCCGACGGGGTGCCTGGGTCCCCGGCACCGCCCTTGCATGGGGAAAATTTCCAGACCAATGAAAAGTTCCCAAACCATTTTTAAGTGTAGACAGTAATGTATTAGCGAATGCGACAGATGGCAAATATTTGATTTTTTTAAAAAAAAAATCAGAGCTGATGGGGTCGGGAGCGGTAATGGCAATCGCCCCCCCCCCCCTTTGTCATTACGCCACTGTAAGTGGCTTGCCATAAAGTGATGGTATTTTAGCTAGTTTCGAGAATACCAATAACCGTCAATCAAAAAAATATTTAGTGGCTTACGCAAGTGCTTCGAATTGATGAAGGCCTTTTGCAAATCACAACTTACTGCCAGTAGAACCTCGTCGATTTGGCTATTAAGTAGTTCACTGTATTAAGCTAGGGGCAAGACGAACACAGACAGGTTGGAACAGTTTTGGACCTAAATTTAGTAATTTTCCTCAGGGTCCACATTATGTCTCGGGCCAGCCGGCTAGGAAGTTCACCCAAAACAGCGTTTTTTCAGTTTCAAGGCATATTCTGGTCACTTTTTATTAAGGTTTTGCAAGGGAGACGAAAATACTGACCATGTCCTCCAAATCCAGCCGCAATAGGTCCTATATACTCTTTTACTAACCCAAGATATCTCACTTTAAAGATTGGTTATTTTTGTTAAAAAGTACTTCGACTTTTTAACAAAGCCACAAAAAGTTATGTAATGAGAGCACATCGCGTCAGATTCCTTTTTTCTTTACAATTCAATGTCCTGTTTGTCCTTGAAATCACATACTGTTGGAATGTTTGAATACTTTTTCCTGTTGATCTAGTATTACCCTTACACCAGATGGGGGATATAGCAAATATTGTTACCTAAAATTCCCTGAATTGACATCAAAATTGTAGGTAAATTGAATTTAACCTTTTAACAATTAATGTGATGTGATGACATCATAGATTTCCCATGATGCACTAAATCTCAAGAAAAAATGTATTTCTTTGAAAATCGGTACCTTCTGACCACACTTAGGTATTGAGATGCAGTTTTTAAATATTGAAAGAGGAAACATTTTTATATTTTGAAGTCAATGAATTTTGTCTCCGGAAAATGCATTAATAATGGTAGCCTCGGTAGGATCTAGACCAGGGGTGGGCAACCTACGGCCCGCCAGTGATTTTTCTGAGGGCCGCAAGATTTCTCAAGGAAAAGAAAAAAGAGTCTATTTTACATCATTAAAAACGAGCTATAGATTCGCTTTCAATATCACTAACGACGTTCCCCATTATGCGTATCATCACCATCCACTTGTGATCGACATGGAGTAACGCCTCGGAGTGGTAAACTCCATGCTTATGATCAGCTACTCACAAACCGATTTTGCACATTGGTGCATGGAGTTACCACCATGATTGATGTTACCTTCTTTGACGCAACGTAACTGCACGACTTCTATTTGACGTCAACATTTTGGCCTTAACGCGGTTAGTATAGCTAGTAACCTACATTTCGTCTGTCAGTGCAGGGAGTGTAACCATGGAAAGAGTGGGCTAATTCCCTCCTTTTGCGATACGCATAATTACAAGCTTTACGTCTCGTTTGACAATATTATCATGGGGTGATGATATCCCCCTTATTTTGCAGGAGGCTTAAAAGTTACCCATATTTTTAGTTTCATTAAAAGTTTAAAATGTACATGGATTAAGCGTTATTGTAATGACTTGAATGGACCCTGGAAAAACTTTTTCCATATAGCATTAAAGAAGTATGGTCATGAACTTTTATTTAATTGTAACTGTAAACCAGATGATGTTAAATCCATTTGTAATATTTTTGTTAGACAGGTTGTGCAATCATGGTGTGAAATCTCGTATGTTCCCCCTAATACAAATTATAGCGCCCAAATCGTTTGGAACAATTCAGATGTTAAGATTAATGGTGAAATTGAATTTTATAAATTCTTGCTTGACAAGAATGTTAAGTATGTCAAAGATTTTTTTGATAGACAAGGGAATCCTTTACCCTATGATGCCTTTAAACGTAAAACAAATGTAACATGTTTACCGTTTACGTTGTATTATGGTATAATACGAAGTATACCCACCAGTTGGAGGGACCCGTTGACTTATGATAATGGTAATGAGAACGTGAATGAAATATTTTTTGCAAATTATATGAGAGCACAAAGATCTTCACAATTTATTTATAACAAGTATTTACTATCTATAACTGAAAGGCCAACAGCTATTAATAAATGGGTCGTTTCTTTTGTTAACTTAACAGATTGCGACTGGACCCGCATTTATTGCACTCCCTGGTTTTCCACGTCCGAAGCCAAATTACAATATTTCCAATTTAGGTTTATACATAGGGTACTCCCGCTTAATAAATATCTTTTTCTAATGGGTAAGTCCGAATCCCCAAATTGTACTTGGTGTGAGGAGGAAGAAGAAACTTTTGATCACGTTTTCTGGGAATGCAGACGTATTTCACATTTTATAAAAGGAGTAGAAATCTTGCTCTTCAATCAGTATCCTGTTTTCTCAAAACAAAGCTTCTTTTTCACGTATGACAAAGCCAAACACCCTTTCAATTTTTTGGCGCTACATATGAAACATTATATTTTTAAATGTAGACTGGTAAAAAGTATACCAGAGGTGGATGCTTTTTTTCGTATATTTAAATTTAATGTTAAAGTGGAACAATATAAAAAGTAAAAAACAAGAATATCGTAAATATTTTTGATATTAGAGAAGCATTTGCTTCCTGTGGGAATTTATTTTCAGAGTAGCTTTGCAAAAACAGAAGAACTCTGGCATTGTATTTTAGACTCGTTGAGTTATTTTCATTTGCATTTGAAAAGGGAAGCACATTTATGTTATTTGTATATATTATCACGATGGATGTACTGTATGCATATAATCTGAACACTAATATTGAAGAATAAAAGGAGAGAAAAAAAAAAAAAATTTTGCAAAACTCGTGGTGGTGTTAGAAATTATTATCATGGTACCAGGGTTGCTGTGAAATGAATCTACATGATTTGCGCTTTTGATGGGTCTCTATTATTAACTAAAGCACAAATTTGGCTGCGAAATTCTGAATTTTCCAGTGAATTTACTTAAACTTAGCAGTAGAGCTTTGTCGCAAACTGGAATCATAGTTGTACGAGGCGGGGCAGGGGAGACTCCCCCCAAAAATTCTGAGGTCGAAAATTCGGGTAGGAAACAACATAAAATCGGGCACAGAATATGTTTTCCCGGCAGAGATGAAAAATAATTGAAAACATTGCCCGAATTTTCTACCGAGTTCCGGATCTTTTTTATCAAATTCTCGAAAATGTGCAAAACTTCGCTTCGTGCGCACTTAGTGGTCTGGTGGTTTATTTTATGCACCTCAACTGCAACGAAGTTTGGGCGAAAATGTTTTGTCTCCAAACTGGAAGAGTACTTAATTACGCCTATGCATGTTATTCCTAATAAGTAGGCCTACTATAGCAGCTACTATTAAATATGACTTTGTGACTGAGATGCTAATATTGAACATAACAATTTAAGTAAGCACTCCTTGCTGATGTTAATCCAAGATCAACATTGCTTAACAACATTACTGTATTTCAATTTTATTTTTTGTGACTACAGATTTATTTTGCTTCAAAGTCCTCAGAATTAAAGGTTTGAAATCAACAGCATGGCGTTGGTTAAGTGCGGCCCGATCAATTTTTCATTCCTCAAATCTGGCCCGTTCAAACAAAAAGGTTGCCAACCCCTAATCTAGACTTAAAAATGAGTGTCCAGTTCTTATAGTTGGTGCGCACTAGGAGATAACCGGTAGCCGGTACTATACCTAATACATCAGTACATTAGAAATTTCTCACAATATTTGTGATTATTTCTGATTTTATTTTTTATTACATTTTTTTTCACCGAGTCGGCCAAAAGTCGAGGTCGTCCGGCCCTTTTTGAATCCGCCCTTGGGAGCAACTATGTACACACACGGGCTGGGCGTGAAGGTGCCAGCTCGGCGTCACCCCTCACCCCCACTGGGCGGGTTTAAAGTGTCAAATATTTTTAACCGCGTGTGAAAAAAAAATGGAAAAAAGTTTGAAACTTACTGAAGAATATATCTTTCCTATTAACAAAAGCCAATATTTTCGGGGAGACTGAGGAGCATTGTGTTAACACAATCTTAGGTGAACGAACTGAAGATCATCACAGTGGCGTAGCTTTGGTCCAGGGTACCCGAGGGCAAGAATGTGTTAGGTGCCAACATGACATGTGTCCATGATTCAGAAAAGCAAACTTAATTTTGTAATTCATATAGAGTGTTTTCAGGGACGTCATAATTGGTAAGCCACGCCCACTGTCGGGCAAAAATCAACAGTGTTTTAGTGAAATAGTAAAACCATAGTTATTATATACTTCCCTGGTTTGGAAACTTTACGTACACTATATGCGCACACCCAAGAAGCCGAGTTGTTGAGACATTCATAAAAGTGCATCACGTGACGTTAATGGTGCATATAGCGATCGATCGAGTAGCAGCGATATGACTTCATTAAGTGATGTACTGTTTCTGCTGGGAAGTACAGTAAAATTAAAGTTGACCCAAGGGCTAAAAGGGAACTGCAAACGGTCTCCTTATCAGCAAGTTTTTAAGATTTTTGAATAAATGACGGGTTTCATTTTCTCTTTTTAAACGTAAAATACTGGTTCCGAGGCCTGACGTTTGGAGACATTCGCCGAGGACATTCAGTAGGCCCTACAGCTTATTATACCGCAGTCAGTGTGCGGTAAGGGTGAAGTAGATCTACTTCATTACGCTAGGTGGGCTTCCTAAAATTTTGTACGACCATAGTTACTGATAAATATTGTATAATACACTCGTCTGATGAATCGTTACACTCGTTTGTTAAAATGGTTTAATCCAACCAGTCTAACGTAATAGAGTGCGATTGCTACGTGCTTCGCAATTTCGCGGAATTGTTGGGTGTGCTTACCAAGTTACTGTTGCTAGCCCAGCCTTCGATTGCCCCGCTATTTTAGTTTAGGTGCAGTTACTCTCACTTTACCGTCGTTCTAATTTAGGACAGAAATCTTAACCAAACCTTTCGCAATAATATGCGCCCTAATTAAAGTCATTACAGTTTGAAAACTGTTCGCAGGAGCCTCTCGAAGAAATCAGTTTACCCTGTCTGCATATATACAGTTCGTATGGAGAGTCCGACAACAAGGCTCTCGTGTACTATCAACGTCACGTGACTGACGATCAAGCGACCCAACTAGAAAATAGTAAGGCAGTGAAGGCTGTGAATAACAACAGACGGTTAGAAGAGGAGGCCTAAAACTCCGACAAAATTTGATAAAGTTCCTGGAACTCTGTGGACTTTCAGATTTTTTTTGAAAAGTAGGAGCCTATATTGCAGAATATTTGGTATATTTATGCAGGGATCTGTTGCAACTCCCTGATTTATGGAAGAAATTTTGGGAAGAAAGAGAGGTGTCACTTGATGATCTGGTGCCACATATGGTTAGCATCAAAATGGTCTATTTTTCAGAGCCTGGGGATGATTGCTGGTCATGTCCAACTGTAATCATGCCACTGATGAAAATTACCAAATTCTTAGGAATATCCTCTGCAGGATTCCATCAGGTACTACCCTATCCAAAAATGGCTATATTGCCAAATTAGGAGATACTTCATGTAAGAAGAACTAAGGAGAAAAAATAGTATCAATATCCTGAAGTGAATAGATTAAGTATTGGTGTACTCCCTTCATTTTAAGGTTGGTTGAACTTGAACTTAGTATATAGCACAAGCCTGGAGAAACCTACCACTTCATTCTATCTATGCATCTTTTACACAACTGGCTTTAGTGATAGTCTACCTCCCATCTCTCAGGATAAATCCAAAATATCCCTCTCTCCCCTCTTTTTACTTCATGTCCTTAAATTATATCAACCCAAGTGCAATGTAGCGAGTGTCATCCCTCCCTACCTGTACATTATCACTTGGGTTCTGCAATGTGCAAGTTTTGCTGACCATTCTTGGTTTAAAAAGAAGTAAACATTTGGGCACAGAGTTTGTTGCTGTTGCATGATCACACAAACCATTGCTTCAGCCTATGAAGTACTGTAAAATCCTCTCAAGAATTTAAAAGGGTCCCTCTACAATGGTCTTCTAGGTTAGGTTAGATTAGATGGAGTTAAACAACCCAGTTTCTAACTAGTTAGTTTAAGTCAAGCCAGCCACAGCCTTTTTTCCAGTTGTGGCTGACTCGTTTTCCCTACTCCACTGCTTACGCTGAGCACCAAGCACAACGGCAGTAGGTTCCGCTTTTTAAGTCTTCGGTGTGATCCGACCAGGGCTCGAACTCCCGACTTCTCGACTGCAAGTCTGATGCTCTAACCACTTGACCATGCAGTTGGTCTGGTAGAGGTAGGGACAGTCCATGCAGGAACTCAAGTTTAAATAGGAGTATTAACCTATCAATTTTCTTGTACTGTGCCATTATTACCGCACCAGGGACAAAGCAGACGGGAACGAAGGTGGGAATATTTGGATCCCTTTCTTTGCTACTATATTGTTGAACATATTATGCAACTTTGGCGATTAGCTTTCCCACTTCAACATTCACTCCATGGTCCCTGCCTGTGTATACAAGAGTTTGACCAAATGTTTCCTGAATGTCACTGTGTCCTTCTGGACAAGGTCAACACAATAAATGACAAGATGGCTTTGAATTATTTCCATTCCTATGTATTGGTAAACACCAGTTTGCTTTGTTTTTGTGTGATAAATTAAAGCACTAAAAAATCAGGGAAAAGCAAAGGCAAAGATAAAATTTTAAATAAGCTTTCTCTATTGTTGATTTTACTGTGTACCCAAAGTATCTCAAACATGTTTTTTTAAATACAAAGCTTTGAAAATGAATTCAATAAGAGAGTTTGGTAATTCATTGATGCATATTATTGTGGGATAAGGCATGGGATACACAGACTGAACTAAGGACAGTGTATGGCTTTCCCTTGTTTTCATGCAGTTGATGAATACCATGTTAAGCATAAGGCTAAGTTCTAGCAAAACCAAATGAAAATAGGTCTCAACCCTTCTTTGGCAGATTTAAATACAAATATTTACACCAAAAGAGGCAAGTCAGACACAGTCCACTGCAAAAAGCACACTTAAGATTCCTCCTTATGTTATGGATGGATTACAAAAGACCGATTTCATCAAATTTTCATGTAAACTCAAATTTTGGAACACATGTTGCAGGTGTCAGGTTGGTTCATTTATCTCGGTGATTTGGAGAATTAAGCATATGCATAACAAATTACCAAACTTGCTTCTTGGTCCAACTGACACAACTTTGCAAGCAATTCCTGTGGGCTGAGATAAAAAATGATGAAGCTCATGTACTTAATAAATGGCACAATATTTTCTGATGTCATTTTTTGTATACTAGAGTCTATGGTTTTCAAACCACTACCCTCATGTCAAAATGAGATAACTGCCATCCTGTTATAAAGTAACTCGATTGTAAACACTTGTTTAACACAAAAACTTCAGTAATTTTTTCAAGTTACTGTAAAAATTATGGACGAATCCAGACATTCAAGTGATGGTCTGATTTCAGTCGGCCATAACTGTGGTCTATCACCTCTTTACCTTTTAATTATCTTGCTCATCTGTATGATGGATGGTTGTACACTAAAATGTATCTCGGTTCCTTCAATTTCACTGAATATGAGGGTTTTAAATTCATGTAGAAAATTAATGAAGGTGAATTAAGGCTGATGGACCCCACTAATGGCTGCCTACAGTCACTAAACACAAGCGCTGATCAGATTCTTCTGTAGTTTCAGAGTTTCAAAAGAAAGGGAAATCAAGTAATGTGAATTGTACAAAAAGAGCATCAGAAAATATTGTACAATGAACTACTTTAAATGTAGAGCATAAATTTCAAATTTCACAAGAAAGCAACTGCAAGCTGGGGTTTGAAGAATGTCATCTTTTTCCGTTACCTTTAAAATTAATTCCATCTCACATTGGAATTAAAGAATAATGATGAAGATAATTTTGAAATTCTGCATTTACACGTGCATGTTGAACATATTTAAAAATGCGAAAAATATGAACCCAACCTTTAAGCAAAACAAGTCACTTGTGCATTTAGTATAAATATCTATAACCTGTTGAAGGTTCACATGAAAACTTAAGGAGAATGAGGTCATGTTGAGGAAATACACAAAAAATCCACAAACAGTTAAGTTGATACCAAATATATGGATTTCAGGGAGGAAGTTATTTTCTTACTGAGGTTAAAACAATTTCTGCAACACTGATTGAGTTACTGGACAGTTGCAAGGCCATGTGCAACACCACCCACATATTTTGAGTTCCAAGCATTTACTTGGACTGGTATTAATTAATTCTTCTCAATAGCACAAAATAGTTCCAAAACCAAAGGAATGCTTCAGATGTATAAAAGGTTTCTACAACTGATTGCAAAATAAAAACCATATGAACATGTTCAACAAACCATCAAGTCTGCGTTTTCCATGCACAATACCTATCTTTGAGGTAAAACAGTACTAAATCATGAAAGGTTCACGATAAAATCTCCCTTTTCTCACACTCAACAGATTTTTCAATTAAATAAAACACAAAATTTCCTGTGGAAAACATCTTTAACATTCCTGGTAATTGAAGAAAACTGTTTGGGTATGTAACATGAAATTTCTACCCGCATGTATACTGCAGCATACATTGTGTCAAATCACACTGATCACAATCAACCCTTCCTTACAAAACCTGGTAGAGTTTGAGTGAGAATATAGTTACTCTAGAATGAATACAAAATTATTTAAAATAAAATCTGAACAGATATAACTTGCATTGTTTCCATTTCATCACGTACTTAAACTAAATTTTAGTTATTGCCCTTACTGTGTGCAATGGAGACCCTGAGCTTTTGATCCTCCAGGTGTGCTACAAATCACACTCTTCAGAACATTAAGGGAGTGTGGTAGTTTCACTGAATTATTAAACTTAAAAAAAATTATATAAACTCCAAATCTTTATTTAGTTGTGCAAAAACTCACATTTCTCACAGTGATTTGAGCTGGGTGATGGGTTATGGTGTGTGATCTCAGTCACATCTCAAAATGCAAGGCCAGGTATTGACATCATACCATGTCAGAGAACTACCAACAAAACTGGGATACTTATGACTTTGCTAATTTACTCTGTTTCCTTGGCCAAGCTTTCACACATGATGCATGTTGACTTACACCTGTTGCCATAATTGACAACATGTTTTTGTGTTAGTGTTTGATGTTATGCCCTTCAGGGCCGAACAATCAAAGACACCGGCAGTCATGACTGCTGGGCCCCTTTACTTTTGTCGTAATGCCCTTCAAAGATTGGTAATGGCAACAGTCAGAATTGCTGTGATGCCATGCTTATTTTACAAAACTACTATTAAAAAGAGGTTTGAATTTCACCCAAATTCAATGATTTCATGACAAATTTAATATTTCAATTGACCTACTTTCTGTTTGCACCATCCTACCTGTCACATATTGCATCCCTATAGGAAACTGTTCACATGCGTCAACTGTGTTGGCTGGGTACACTGCCAACAGTATGGTTTGTTGGGCACTCCATATTGCTACTGTAATGATAGCTTTCAGATATTCCATAAGATCAAATTTCTTCCACAGAGAACAGGCCAAACTCTACATGCCTCCATATATATAAACATGCTAGGGCAGTACAAGGTCCAGAACAAATGACTTTGAAGAGAAAAGTCTGGTACAGAAATTCTTCACCATCTCTGGTAAGAAAGAAACCAAAGTTTGCCAAGCTGTGTTAATATATAATTTATATCACAGGACTACAAAAATGAAATTTATACTAATTATTTTATAACGTCACATTTACAGACATTTTTTATTGGACCATAAGTGTCCAATTAAAGCTGTTCTTCAGAGTAACATAAAAAAAAAAGTTAACATATTATTTTCATAGACATCTGTAGCAAATCATTTATTTACACTAGCTGGCAAATTTGGGGTTCTTTACGACTGAAAATGGGGAAGGTTTAAGTAAACCTCACAAAAATGGAAAAAATTGGAATACGATCCAAATTCTTCGTAGTGTGATAGCCACTTCACCCAGGAGGCAGGCAATGTCCATGCACTCAAGACCAACTTCAATAAGTTGTTCATTGTAAAGCTTCAAGCGGCAATCAGAGTTTGTTTCGACCATTTTTCACAACTTCAGTTTTGCACCACATCTGTATATTGTCTTGAAACATACAAATATTGATAAGTGATCACAGCCTAACATCTTGATTGGTTACGGTGTAGTGGAAGCTGCCTAGTCTTGCATCTGTGTTGAATTTTGTTCCGAAACAAATATTCAGAAATTTTCAATCAACACAGTAACATAAGCTAAATCAATGTTTCTTCTTACCTCTTAACCTTCTATCCTGACCCATTCAATTTTTCTATATTCTGGAAAGCAATCAATTCAGAAACAAAATTTGAGGCGCTGGAACAAAAGGATAATATTATCTGTCAAACTCTGACGTACTGCCCCTTGCAGTATTTGGAATGCTAGAAAAAATAGTTCTAACCAGGAGAGTCTGTTCAAACGCTTTGGATGATTTTTTTTTTTACTCTATGGAGGGCTTGCCTTCCATTGTGATTCCAGATCTTTGGATAATGTAACTTGCACAGTAGTTGGCTACCTTCACACATTCTTCTATACTCTTGCCCTGAATTAGCTGTGACAAAAATCCTGCAAAGAAAATAAACAGAATTGGGTATATATCATCTTGAATTGATTAGGGATGTTATCTTGCCCCTAAGGCACATGAAGTTCTTAAAATCCCATAGATCAGGATGCACTGATGGTATTTATGTATATAAGTTTTGTCACATAAAATTGGTTTAAATTATAAATAAATACAAACCATTGGCCAACAATGTGAAGCCATGACATCATGCTTGCTTTCTCCAAGTTCTATTATATAGCAAATTTGCCACATTCAGTTGCTAATATCTTGAGAACCACACATGGGAACTGCATAAAACTTTCACCGAAATGCTTAGAATATGTTCCTCCTTAACTTCAAAAATAAATTTGGCTTTGGACTATTCTTTTAAAGCTATGACTTCTTATTTGAAATTCTACAGGAGGTAAACCGTCACAGATCTCTTTGATCAAGAGAATTGGGGGTCAGAAACACAATTCACACAAAATGCAATGTTCCATTTGTACACTCTTTGTGTACAGTGTCTGTACAATACTGCTTTACCACAATGATGGCTGGCAGTTGTTTGCAGAGCACAGCTGAGAGAGAGAATGACACTACTTAATACTTAACACATACTGTAATACTGAAAGCAGTGTTTCCCAACCTTTTTTTAGCATAGCACCCCCTTCAGTCAATTAGTTTTGTTCAAATCCCCCCCCCCCCCCTACAGCTCATCAAACAAGAAACAAAAAACTATTGAATAACTTTCTGAGTTTTCTCCATGCAGCGCTGGAGAAAATGGCTATGGTAGACAAGGGGCACAATAATAACATTAATGCTGGAATGAAAAAAGGGTAAATAATAATTTTTTTTTTTTTTTTTTGACTGCAGAATTCGTCTGTGGGAACCACTGACTTTAAGAATCTCATTGATATAAAGTTTCATTACATGGTTTAGTCAGTTTGTTCTTCCCTTTCAATAAGTTCCTGCAACTATAGCAGGCTTCATAAATTAAATTTTCTGAAGCACCACATTGTTACATGTTTCTGATATAAGGTGCAACTGATTGCTGTCCTGGGGGAGTGGTATAAGGGGGTGCCCCCCTCTCCTTTTGAAAATTTCCATTTCATTACACGTTAGGCCGGATGTGGAATTCTCTAGCAAATACTGCCGACCGATGGTCTTTTGAAGTAAACAATACTGAGCCACATACCACAGTACTAGATAACGGCTGCTAGATCCCGACCACCTCGTTACACCAGCTCATCTACATTTACAAAACTTGTGAAGTGTGAATAAACGTTTAAACTGTCTAGCGTCCACAGAAAAAGTTCTCTTATCAGAGGTTGTTCTCAACAAGACAATGGACTGTTCTGCGGCAAACTGAGGCTGTGAAGCTGCTTACTCATTACCAGGTGAACTGTGGACTAATTAAATAGGATCATCTGACTGATAGCACATGCTTGATTAGATGGTTTAGTGAAGACAAGAGGAAGGCCCAAATTCAGTGCCCTGCTATTTGAGGAAGCCTGAACTATAGGAATTGTGAATGTTCAGATATGACCTACTATAATGAAATTGAAATGTAACTATAAATGCTAAATTATAAATTATATAGATCGTATCCAATTCCTTATCATTGCTTGTTGATTAAGACTCTCTACCTGGCTCCTTTATTACCGTGATTTACAGTCATGTTGTCTCCAATCAATATATATGTTAAGTGCTGGTATTCAGCAATAAGGACATTTAAACTTCTCTCTTTGATAACAATGATTTTAGCGACCTTAACCTATCATAGGGTAATCATCTAGGTAGATGGAGGGCACGGATTTAGTTTACTAACAGGAATGTACATGCCATGCCAACTCAACCTCATAACTTTACATGCTGCACCAATGTTGACAGCCCTAAGCTTAAAGGAAATCATTGCATTTGATTTTGGAAAGATTCACGTTTTTCAAAACTTACATTTATTGAAACAGATTGATGCGAGAAAAGTGTAGTGCCATTCTTTTTTAATACGTAAGTTTCTCACATATGGAAATAAATGTATTTGTTACTCAAGAGTAATACAGAATGTTAACCAAAAATGATGTAACTTTCTCTGTTCTTCTTGTGCATCTTTTGAGAAAATGAAACTTGTGTTGGGATTTATTTCTGAGACTGTGTCGTTTAGACATGCATAGTTATTGCTCTTTAAACACCACATTTCCTGTTGAACATTGTCTCTAACATTAGACTTGTAAGTGGAGATCTATATTGGAATATAGAGACTGATATTTATTTATTTATAATTTTTTGTAAAGTACTTAAAGGAGCTAAACTTTTGTTCCTGACTTGTTACTGTGTAAGTTCAATGTGTTATTGTTATTGTTATTACGCTTGTTTTGTTGTTGTTGTTTTCATTATTACTATTTTTCTTTCACAACTTCTTTCAGTTGGTATTCCACTGTGTTGACTTTGGGATCCTACCCAGACCCTGGGAGGTCAAGCATCTTTCTGATTATATAGGGGCTTCCAAGAATTGCCTGTTTTATCAAGTGTCTCATTGGTGTGCCACCTGGTAGTCTTTTTAAGTGGCCTTCCAATCTGGTGATGACTGCACCTATTGCCCGGCTTATCACCAGGCTTCGACAAATCCCCCACCCGACAGTCCCTGACAAGTAAAAAATCACTCGGACAAGTGAATTGCTCAGAATTGTAACCCGCCAGGCAAGCAGCACAGAAGTCTTCTTCACATAGAAATTCAATGGCTACAGTAGTACTGTACTAGATAATTAGATATGGACTCAGTGCATATTCATGAGGACAAGTAGACTTTGGGAATCCCTAGCCCGATGGACAAGTAATAAAAAATGAATTTATTGAAGCCTGCTTATCACCACTGGTACCACTTCTGCTTTCACATTCCATAGCTTCTGGATTTTAACTTTTAAATCCTGGTATTTTGTGACTTTCTCTACCTCTTTCTCTCTGAAATTTCTTTTAAGAGGGATCGCAACATCCATTTTTTTTTTAGGACTTTCTTCTCTTGCATGTCTAGTACCATGTCAGGTCTTCTTGCTGGTATGATGCGATCTATCCTGACCTTGAAATCCCAGAGGATCTTAACCCTCATCTATTGTAGCACTGTCTCTCGTTTGTGAAGCCATGGTAGCGCTTGCATATATTCATGTGTAGGACTGTTGTGTCTTTGCAGGTATTCCACACCTGACATCTTTTGGAGGTGCCCCACAGTTTTGTCTTTTTGGTCACACATTTGGGACTTCTTGTCATTTGACAAGTTTCAATATTTGTGCTTGGTGGTTTTTTGTGTTCAGCACTTGACCTTGTGCAGCTGTGGACAGTGGCTCCATCTCAATTTTCAACCCTGTGCAGGATAGCCACTTGTATGCTGTCTGTGTGTTAATATCTTCTTCAATCTCTAGGAGGCATGGGCTATTGGTTTTTCTTTCCATTTCCTTTCATAATCTTGTGACCACTCTGCCATCCACTCTCTTTTTGTTCCAACCTCCATTTTGATTTCCTGACTGCCGTGCTGCATGTAGCTGGAGCTCTGCCTCACTCTTGTTCTTGAAATAGTCTTTCAGTCCCATACCCTCACCACTTATCCCAGCCTCAATTCTTCTTTAGCCCACTCCCACCATCATCATGTGGCAGGTAGAGTTGATGAACATCTGATCTGGGGTGGAGTGCTCTGTGCATGTTCCGGTGTTTTGGGGTCCTTCGGTCCAAACCTTTCAGTTCTTTTTCCACTCAATTACTGATGCTGTGTAGTTCAGTAGAGACATGGCATAAGCCTATGTGTTGAAGGCCTAAATCTTATTTTGCCTGCTGAACTTTACCATTATTGTCTTCTTTGTCTCCATCGTCGTTGTCTTTATTATTGTAACAAAGAATGAAGCAAGACCGAGTGCAGTGCATAATAACCTACATTATACTGTACTTCATTAAACAGCTATAGGAGTACATAAGTACTTTAAACATGCTTTTATTTACATGCTTGTTTGTTCATCCTTACCTTTAATACATGTTATCTTCTGTACCCCCAATCACTGTTGAATTCACAAAATGTCTCAATTTAGGACCAATTTCAAAGGAGGGTGATGCATTTTAATTAAGAACTCTTTGTTGTTACCCTAGAGACAAATATGCAAGTTGAGTGATTCAATGACCTATTGAATTGTGGGGCAAAGCGTGACAAACCAAACTGAGCTCAGCACATAGATTATGGCGTTCCCTTATTTTCATGCAGTATTTCCATACAACACTCTTACAACAGTACCTAGCCAAAACAAATGAAAGTGAAACTCAGTCCCCTGAACAAAACCACACAAGAGATTCCTCCTTATGTTATGGATGGGTTAACCCTTTACCGTTGTGCTTTGATCGGGGCATATTTGCACGCCTCGCGGGTGGGCGGAAAAGGGGACGTAGCCTGCCCCGCATCGGCTCCGTAGGCCATTGACCCTGTGACCTTAAACTATTGTCTCTCTCGTTGTTGTGGCCGAATTTTCGTGTAGCTACTGGCAGTTTCGAGCTCCGCGTGAGACAGTAAAGATGGGTGACAGCCAAGCTCTCCACAACGGTAAAGGGTTAAGGGAGAATGATTCCACAAAATTTTCATGAAAACTAAAGTTCTGGAACACATGTTGCATGAATGGACTGGTTTGTTTATTCTGATGATTGGAGGATGTGCTTGTGTGTGTGTGCATAGCTCCAATATGAATTTACCAACTTGCTCCTAATAGACTGGCTTTAAAGGGCCATTCCTCTCACCCCAAACTGCAGTTCTTGTAGGGGGGTACCGAAACTCTCAACTGGCTCAGCTCTTTGATTCACAGCTAATTCAAACAATGCAGAATACCGAAGCTTATATTGCACACCATGAACTGTACTGAGAGTGTTTTGATTATGTGCATCGATGTTTTTTATACTCACCCTGAAGCAATAAACTGAGATTGTGTCTGGATTAGGATGAATTTCAGACAATTGTGTGAGGGACTTAAGTAAGAAGGTTAGGGGAATTGGTTCTGTTTGGGGTGAGAGAATTGGACCTTTAAGTAAGCCTGACACAAGAACCATGAGGAACTTTGCTGGTCATTTGAATGATTCCTTTCCTATATGTTGTAACTGTAACTGTAAATTATACTTAATATAGCGCACTCCAGAACCAAAGGTTTTCTGAGGCGCTTTACAATAAAAAGAGAATTTAATAAGTACCAAATGCTTCCTTAAACAGGTGCGTTTTCAACCTAGCTTTAAATATTGAAATACTTGAACTACGTTTAATTAGAAAACTTACCTCCAACAAAGCAGTCTCCAGCCCCATTTGTGTCTACTATGTCTTCTGTTTTTACCTCACTGATAGCATACTCTGTCACTTTGCCACCTGATACACAAAGTGGGACAAATGTGAAACAAAAACTGATCTTACTTCAAAATTAAACTTCACTCACTGTAATACTTTGCTGCTGGGGTATTGATCTGGTGTTTGGATAAGAAGGGGGGGAGAAGCAAAAAATTTCCAACAACCCGAACCCTTGATCATGTCCTGGACAGGATTCCTCTATCACGGTCCACCCACATGAATGTGAGCCCACACCTGTATGTGGCACAAACAAACATGAATTTTACTTACATTAGAAACATTACTGACAACCGCCAACACAAAACATAGGTACACAGCGCGTTACAAATGCAGTATTATAAATCTAAAGCTAGCTGCACACTCTACTACAATGCTCGTCTCAACTCAACTAAATGGTCTAGTCCTAGTTTTGAATCATCGTCACCATTTTTAGTCCCACAACTGGGCCACGCACACTATGCGACTGGCTATTGCACATTGTCATTTGAACGATTAGGGAATGCATACCCACGATTGGCACATCAACACTACTGCTATACATATTACTGTACAAGGGCACAGAATAGCATACAGTTTGCAACTATACTTTCAGTGTGTAGCTAGCTAGGCCTATGCAAGTTTACAGCCCACCAGTAATGTCGACTGCCCTGGCAATCTCTTCAATGGTTTTTTCAAGCATTCCTATGGGAATAGCTTATGCTTCCACAGTTATAAAGTACAGGTCTTTGCTCCCACATTTCTACGAGTCTGTCTCATCTCTACTCACCGTACTTGGTTCATATATCCATCTTTTCAACTGAATATTTACACAAAGTTATGTTAAAATATGTCACTGGAACAAGCATCAGACAACTTTGACCGTATTTACATCACGTGCATATAAATCAGTAATTTTGATTGGTCAGATTTTTCAGTCCTTTGGGACTGTTGCCCTACAGAGTGGGGCAAAACCAACATGTTCGTTTTTCCTGGCAGAAGGGGATGCAGCTTAAAGCTGGTTCAAAAACTGCCACTTGCAGTCGTAAACTTACACACACTACACCACTGTTGGAGATCCAACGATTGAGTTGTGTTGCACAGCGCAAAGTGGTATAGTCTGCGGCTAGCTTAATAGGCTCAAATTGATGTTTCTTGGAGCCATAAAAACCACACTGTCATCTTTTGTTTCTTCTGCCTTTTTTTTTTAACTGGTTGAATAATTGGGACCACCAATATCTTTGGAGGTGGGGGAGGGGTGGGGAATTGGATCAATGCACCTGCAATATTGCCAAAGTGACTAAGTGAACATAACTGAAGTTTTAAAGCAAATACTGATGTAAGCTGAGACGATGGTGGCAAGATGAAACTATCCTTCCTAATTTTTGTTGCATCCTCTTTTTGTGCCTGATGCCTGACTACAATATTGCTTCAGGGAGGAAATGAAGCTCACAACACCCACACTTGATACAGTCACATTTCACATCTGATTTATTGATTGACTTACAGATATATTAAAATGCACAAAATGTCATGTAACATTTGGGGTCAGCTAACAGGCCAGTCAAGCATGTGTTAATTGCTATGCACACAGCATGAACACAATGAAAGCATATAGCTCACTTGAGGGCACAGATCATGTTACAAACTTGGATATCTGTCAGACCCCACACTGCCTTTGATCCACTGGGGTGAATATGTTGCTTAATCAAGAAGCAACATCACAGCATGGATAAAGCCAGTGACTGTCCAGAGAGTTGAACTCCGTGCTTGTCACTACTGTGAGACAAATTGTCCTCTAAACAGTGGCAATTTTAACATGCTGTCTGCTGACAAATTGAGATTTATAAGATATCCAAGACTGAAAGTTTTGTGTATTTGGAGCAAAAAAGATGAATGAATGCAAGATAAAAAAGGGAAAAGCACAAAAAAGGATGAAATGTGCTCTAAAGAGAGGAAGTATCTCCTGCCTGAGTTATACACATTCAAACTGGTTTTCCTTTCACAAAAAAAAAAAAAAAAAACTAGAAAGCCAAAAGGCTCAGTGATTCCTTGCCATATGATATATTGTAATAATGAACATGGATGCCCACATGACAAGCATGAGATCTCTCACAAATACTGAGGTTTACTCGTATGGTCAAAATCTTTTGAAATCATGTGACCCAAAATGACCTTTCACCCTCACTTAAAACAATAGGGAGCAACTACCTAAAAAGACCATCAACATGCTAAATATGAGCAATTCACAAACTGAGTATGAGATCCCTCAACAGTTCACTTACCACATAAAAATGTCATGTCTACAAGGTTTTGCCCTTGTATGACCCCAACCTTTGACCTCTACAAACAAGAGAAATCGCCCATGCAGTTTTTATGCTGGTAAACTATGTTGTCTGTTAACTTGATAGAGAGGTATTTTTGAATTTTGAAACCTGCTCCTTTAAATCAAAATTTTGGGTACTGAGGATGGCTCTCTATATAATGATGTCTCTATAATCCAAAAAGTTGACTGCATTGAGGTTAGTGTTAGAACAAGCCCTAATCCTAACAGTCATCCATAAATTGGAACATACAGTAGAGACATCTCAACAGAAAGGTGTAACCTTGGCTATTAGTGGTGGTCCTTTTGTGTTTGTTTTTTGATGTAAAACCCTGACCAATGACTATGATGTCCTTGAAAATTAACAAAAACTGGGAACCCTATTAATCCAGAAATTAACAACATTTGTAATTTGCCTTAAATTGTCTGCTTGTAGGAACACCACATAACAGAGAAAAAGCCAAGTGTCCTTTTTTTGATACACAATAGATACTGTTATGATTGTTTTGATTACCTGAACTACAGTACTTTCTGAAAAACAACCCTCACTGAGAGGGCTAAATAAGTGTCAGAGACTATCTCTAGACAGGTAGGAAATGGTTAAATCCATTGAGCTGTATGATTCAATGAGAAAACCCCTCAGGACACTGGCAGTCAAATGTGATAAATTACTGTAGGTAAGATAGCAGTGACCAGCAATTTTCACACCCTGGTGGGTCAGTTACAATTTGATTCATTCAATTAGACAATCTCAGTTCAAGCATGCTCAAGGGTATTTGATCCAAGTGATCAGTTATTTAATTCTTTTTATAAAACTTATTACCCATGGTGTATTTAATTATCTAGTTACCAATTACATGTCCTTATGAGGACAGGGGCACAAGGTTTGTCTGTAACTTTTAACAATCTTTGATACTAAATTAAATGTTATCTTCATTTTTTCTTTAGGGTTATGAGAAAAACAATGTTTTGTATGCTCCAAAAGAAATTTGGGGCATCATACAGAGCACTTGATCTGTTAAAAGTTACTTATGAAGTTCCCCACTGAACAATTCCTCTGCTTTGTGGGCATGGAAGCTTTCTCCAATATGTTCAGACTATGTCCCCCAAATAACCCTCATACAGCCTTTGTTTAACTCACATGTTCCAGACACTGCTAGAAACTTCCACTTATGAGTAGGAAATATATTACATGAAAATCTAAAGGGCTGAGATACTTATGGCAAAATCAGCATACCTATGACAAAGATAAATTTACTAACATGTCAGCCTGATGAGCAGTATTTTCCTTTTTAACTTTTTCAGATTTTGTTCTACCCACTTACTCTTATGCCTACAGTATTAAAACTGATGGCACCAAATGTTATAGGACAAAACTTAAAACCAAAATCAACATAAATACTGTACCAAATGTACTTTTATGCACTTTTAACATTCTGAATACAGTGAGATTGCTTCAGTACATATTTTGAAATTACCCATTACTTGACCGTTTACATAACGAAGTGGATTCCGAAAGCTTACCTATGCATCTTACATTACCCATGCTATTCAAAACTCTTAACCCTTTGCACTAATGAATATTAACCCTAACAGTTACCCTTTTTGAGATATAGTATGTGCAAGGTTTAACCTCTGATGACCTTCAATGACCTTTGACCTCCAGTAAAAACAATAGGGATCATCTATTCAATATAAACAATCCACATGCTAAGAATGAGATCCCTCACAGTTACCCTTCTTAAGATACACTGTTTACAAAGTTTTGATGTTTTGACCTCTGGTGCCCCCATATGACCTTTGACCTCCACCAAAAACAATAGCGATCATCTACTTAACATGGGCAATCCACATGCTACGAAAAAGAGCCCTCACAGTTACCCTTATTGAGTTACAGTGTTTACAAGGTTTTGACCTTTTTACCTCTGGTGGCCCCAAATGACCTTCGACCTCCACCAAAAACAATAGGGATCAGCTACTCAATATGGGCAATCTGCATGGTGAGTATGAGATCACTCACATTTTTCCTTCTGGAGATATCATGTTTACAAGCAATTTCCAAGGTATTTACAATTTGACCCCTGGTGACCCAAATGACCTTTGACCTCCACCAAAAATAACTACTCAATGTGGGCAATCTACATGCCAAGTTTGAGATCTCTCAGAGTTACCCTTCTTGAGATATCCTGTTTACAAGCAAGAGTCACACACACACACACGGGACATCACCATCGCATAGATTCCTTGCCTGCCTTCGGCAAGAAATCAAAAACAGAAAGGCAGAACAGCTTATAGGGGGACTGTTCAAGACAACCACAACTTTTTAGGGACTACCAAATAATTCCTTCCTGGGATGAAAATTTTGGAAATACTAGTTTTTGACCTCTGTTGACCTCAGATGATGACCCAGGGGATCCTTGGGAAATTCTGCTATTTGACTGCTGGCAATGACCTGTGCCCTGCCCAAAATAGAATGCTCTGGTTGTAGCCATAATGTATCCACATACTAAATATAAAATTTATCCAAGTCTCCTTTACCTGAAAAAGGTTTTTGACCCATGATGACCTCAGATGACATTTAACCTCCACCAAAACTAGTAGGGTTCCCTGACCTTGCATTCAGTACTGCAGAACCAAGTGTGGACTTCATCAAAGTTGATCTTCTTGAATATTGTTTGCACAAGATGTTCCTTATTTGAATCCTGGTGACTTTAAATGACTTTTCAGGGAATAATTTAGCATTGAAATTTTGCATAGCAGTTTTGAAGATTTTTGAGATCTTTTACACATTACACATTGTTTGTGAACCAAGTGTGGACTCCATCAAAGTTGATCTTCTTGAATATTGTTTGTGAACCAAGTGTGGACTTCATCAAAGTTGATCTTCTTGAATATTGTTTGCACAAGGTGTTCCTTATTTGAATCCTGGTGACTTTAAATGACTTTTCAGGGAATAATTTAGCATTCAAATTTTGCATAGCAGTTTTGAAGATTTTTGAGGTCTTTTACACATTGTTTGTGAAAATGCAAGGGCTATGCACACACAAATATTGCTACACAATTTTTCATTTGTGTAGCAACTTGGTCTGTTTGTGTAGCAAATTGTGATGGGATGCTGGATAAATTATTCCCTGCTTTTGACTCTACCAAACACAAAAGGTTTATTTAATCTTATATGGGGTATTACCATGCCAAGTATGAGCCTTATCCAGATTTCTCTTCTTCAGATAGCACATACAAAAAGTTTTCGTAGTTGATAACTAATGACCTCAAATGACCTTTGACCTCCACAAAAGTTCTAGGATTCCCATACATGAAGACTACCACACTAGAACTCACTGCCAACAGAAAGAACAAAGCAGCCATTCAGTCTCACAGAGTTTTGGGTACTGGTCTGTTTAGTAGAAATCCCACAGTTCACTGGTTGCTCCTCAAGATGGCTACATTAAATTCATATTCTGAAATCAAGCAACACATGTGTAACATTTGTTGCTTCAGGTTTTTTAAGAAGAGACTATTTTTAAACTCATGGTTAAAAAACAGGGCACAAAAAGTTTCCACATGATTGACTGGTTAATTTGGCTGACACAATAATTTGTCAAGCAAAAACCCTGTATCTTTCGTTGACAATAAAGAAGAATGACACGATTACACCCTGTACAAACAAACCACCTGTGACCCCAGAATGAAAGGTATGTTGACACAAAGCCAAAGCTCAAATAAATGGATGTGCCACCTTTAGTGTACCTTGAAAAACTTTGAAGCAAACTAAATATTGATTCAAATATACAATTACCATGTGTGACAATAGTGGGTAAACTGCCTTGTGTTATAACAACCGTTCTCTCTCGCTGCTTATTTATTTTGGGTAGTGCTGCTGCCTTCAGGGCTATTTCTTTCAAGTCTTCTGTCTGTATCATAAAAGATTTGAAATGAAGCATTTTATAACTTAAATGCATCATTTGAAATAAGTGCAAAATCTGGTCACCAAACCTGCTTAAATAATTGGCTGCTTTTAGGTGTAATTCAGCAGAATGACATTACAACAACAACAAGTTAGGGAACAATCTTAATTGTTATCTTGGTCACACAGCTGATTAGTCAAACTATTAAGGATCAGTCAGTCTAACACCCAATTAGTGAAAATGTCTGATAATGCTATTTGTCTAATTTTTTTGTATTCTTGTTATGGGGTTGGCATTTCATGATTTTATAGAAAGTTCTTTAAGCTGCATGAATGTGGACTGAATCTGAAATTATACTGAAATTTGCCCATCTGTGCATACATGCAGTATCAGACAACTAGAAAACTAAATCACATTGATACAGGCAACGTGAAGTTTTCAGTAAAAAGAAATTTATTTTGTGGATAACCTGACAAACCATACACAAACAAGACATGAGGTGCGTGGTGTATAATTTGAATCTTTTCATGGTTTTGAGTACTGGACACATCATGTAGAAACCACCATATGCAGATCTGCCAACCTGCCAGAATGACAAAGAGGAACACCATCCATGTGCATGCTGGGATAAAACTACAGAAACTGGAGTCCAAGGCATACCTTAGAACCATTAAGGAGGGGTCTAGGGGGCAAAGCGCTGGATTTGGAGTACTTTCAGGTTTCTGAGTCCTCAAGAGCAGATGGTTAATTCCATGCCAAATCTACAATGCCTGCATGGAGCCTGTCAAATTTCACAACCCACCTTTAACATTGAGGAAATGTGCTGATTGTAAACTTTAATATGCACACATTCCCACAAACCCACACAAATCCCTTTTTCAAGTCTAAAAATATCTACTACGTCAAGAAACAAAGGAAAACATTGTACATGATCATGATTTGAGTTTTTTAAAAAATCGGAACATGACATGGGAAAATCGGAACACAGAAAAATTTGGTGCAAAAAAGCGGAACTGTTCCTCCTAAATCGGAACAGTTGGCAGCTCTGCCATATGCCAGTGCTGTAGTTGAGTCCTGAGAGTCTGAGTCACAAGTCCAGCAATTTTCAACTTTCATGGACTCAAGTCCAGACTCAGACTTGAGTCCCTGTACTTTTTAAATTTGCAAAAAATCAACCCCTCTGGCCGAGTCCTTCAAATTTTGAAATCACAAGTCTGAGGACTTGACTACAGCTCTGCCATATGCTGGAAGCAGGGTAGCATGTTATGGCCATCACATGCTGGAAGCAGAGCAACTTGCAAAAAATGACCCTGTTCAAACATGAGGTGACTAGACTATGCAAGTCCTCTCTATTCAACATGCTATGATAGAAAACAGGAACTATTCCAGGTCACGTCAATATTTTCAATTTCAAAAGAAGAAAAAAAGTAATGCAAGTTGTTGCAGGAAGGATATAAAAAACTATTATAAAATGGACTATTTGGATTTAGGTGAATAAATTTGAGCACTTAATATCTTACAGGCCTAATCCTCTGACCCCAAATAATTCCAATTCTCCTATCTGCACACTTAAGTCCCTCCCACAAATGTATAAAATTCATCCTCATTCAGACAGAATCTCAGTGTATTGCTTCAGGGTAAGTATACATGACCCTGTTGTGTAATCAAAACACTCTCAGTACAGAACATGCTGTGCAACATCAGTTACTGTACTGTGCATTTTCTTCTTAATTTTCTGTCAGTAAAAGAGCTCTGCCAGTTGAGAATTTCTGTTGGCTACTACAGGAATTGTAGTTTGGGGTGAGAGGTGAGAGGAAAATTGCTTGTGCTCCTGAGCCTTGCTGTGAGCAGAACCAGAAAAAAATGAACTTTCAAACCATGGCACTTACCTCAAAGTTTTGTTGTTTTGAAAATGCTGCAAATTCCTGACAGCCAGAGGAAATGTAAAAATAAAGCATAAAAATTTGAATGAGATAATAAATATGGTTAATAATTTGTTGCGGTGTTGCGGTGTAAGAGGAACAGAGGGACAAGTTGAACAGAGGGACAAGTTTGGTATAAATTTTTCATAAAAAACAAACTAGAATTTTTTTTTGACATCAACTGGATCTAGGTTAAGGAGAAATAGGGCCCACTTACGCCATTCCCCAGGGGTCTCCTTTAATCCCCATTCTGCAGATTTTGATAGTGATGTTGAGACTCAGACAAACACAAATCCTCAAACCCCACCGAACCATGTTACTGGGGAACCCCAGGAAAGCGTAGGAAATACTCGACCAGAAAGAGTGAAAAGAACCAAGAATGTACCAAGTCATTTCAAAGACTTTATTTTGTACCGATAAGCAAATATGAAAAGAATCAGTTGTATTTTATGTGATCTGTTATAATCCAGTGCTTTAATCAGATTGCTGAAAAAAAAAAAATACAGTTGTTAGTTGTCTATACATTTACATAAGCTGCATTCAAGTGATGTGATTTAACTGGAAAACTTTACCATGTATGTGTCACAAAATTTAAAGAAAGAGATATGTGATGTATGCATTGAACAGGATATAATAAATACATACACCCCATTGAACTGCAGCCACCTACAGCATTATTTTTTTTGAGATTATTAAGTCCTATTATACTGTACATATGGAATGTATCTACCCATCCCATATTAAAATATTACCTTCTGATTTTGCCTTTATTGACTTATGCCATCAAATATCATAACTTTATTTCAAAGCTCAGAGGTCAAGTCAGATCACTGAAGGCCTTTGAAGGCGAGATATGGATCCTCTGATTTTAACAACAATTTCTTTATTGTTTGAACATATCTCTCTACTAAGTATGAAAGTCTCATCATTTCTACATAATATCTTCTTTACAAGCAAATCCAAAGAGTTGTGTACTGCAAGCATACAGTTTCACTTTCAATAACCTTTGATCACACTCTATAATCTACATGTTTTCATCAAAATACATCTACATGCCAAATATGAAAAATATCCTTGCTTCCTAACTTGACTACATAACTGGTTTTTGAGGTTTGACCTCTGAGCTTTGAAATAAAGTTATGATATTTTCTTGCATATAATTAAAATATTTATTAATCAGCAATCGTATTCATTACCTTATGAGCATGACTCATATTACTGTGAATCACTTTGCCGAATTTGTTTACGTCATCATGTCGTTGTCCCATTGGAACGCATTATATATGGCACATCATCGTCAGATTAGCTACCGAGTCAGATTTCCTTATATACGAAATATATCTCTAAAGCCTGTATCTAGCGTTTATAATTTGCAGCACAATTACCTTCAAACGTCATTTGTTTCGGTGTCTTCAGTTTCTCCATTTTTCCGTCATTTATGGCCACTTCTGACACCATATAGACATGACACGTGCTTACAGGCTGGGTTCAGTTGTCTGAAGCACCTGGGGTGTATGTATTTATTATATCCTGTTCAATGCATACATCACAAACTTAACCCTATTTGGTGCCACACGTTCTCGAGTAGAGCATAGGAACTACTGTCCTTACAAAGTTTGAGTACAGCAAACACTTTTTTTCTTTTTTCTTAAAGTCCCCACGACTCTCTGGCGAAGAGCCAAGGGGCGAACACTGAATTGGAATAAAGAGGACACTCAACCCCCACTGAAAGCTGATTTCAGTACTTAGTGTGCTTAAACTAGCCAATTGCAGTGATGCAGTCAACCATATTACATTAGAATTGAGAGGACAAAGGCTGACAGCTGCCACTAACAGCTGGCTTCACCAGCCTGTTAAGATTAGTCAATAGTATTGATACAGTCAACTATAAAGCAACTAAGGTCACTTAGTTCTAAATAATAAAGAGCTATTTAATTGAACTGTTTGGATATGAAAGCAACAAAACCTACCAAAGAATTCAATACAAAATGGCTCTGTTTCACATTATTTACGCAGCATAGATCCAGAGATTTAACTTTCATAAAAAAGAAGAGAGGGGGGAATGGAACTTACATTATGAGTCAGGAGGAGCGGGATTTTATGGGTACCTAAAAGAGCATTTAAGAACCAATGAATGTTTCCTAAACTTACAGTTTCATTTCCAAACAAATAGTCCACATAAGGCATTACTGACATTTGTTGCTCAGCGAAGAATTGGCATAAAAATGGTGCAGATAAGTTGGTGGAGAATATCTTATTGTGCTTGGAGGCATGTTTACCCAGTTCCAACATTGCATCCGTAGCTACTGTTAAATGAAACCCCTGCAAAGGAAAGGAAATGAGTATTTAAAAAACTAACACAAATCAAATCAAGCACTCTTCAAAATTTCTCCTCTTGTAGCAGGTACAAAATTTCATGACTTTCAAGAAACTTGGCTAATATTTCCACGATTTCTAAAAGCAGTCAGATCCAATACTTCAATCTTTTTTCAACAAAATGATGTACCTGAACATTGAGAAATTCAGACGAAAATTCTGCTTCATAAAATTCCCTGACCTTTCCAGGACCTTCTGAAAACGTGCTCATTTTCCCTGACTTTCCAGAACCAGAAATTCAAATTTCAGTTTTCCTTAACAATCCAGGATTTTCAGGGCCTGTACCAACCCCGTGTACTCTATGACATAATTTAAGCATTGAAACTAACGTAACTGTTTTGCCTGTAGTAAGTAAATGACAATGAATACTGCGAAGTACCAATGAAGTGCTCTTCATGACTGTAACAGTTCAAAGGAGAAAAACAAAGAAAACATGCATTTCTTTGGACACTGCAAATTCCAAGGTGTTACTGCTTAGTAAGTATAAATCGTGTACAATTTTGTTTCAACAATTCTTATGTATTTTGTGTAAGCCTTCGGGTTCAAAGTTACTGTACCATTACATATATCAATGACAACCTCATAGATATCTAAACCTTTAATATTTAATTCCTCATTTCAAAATTGCACAAACAAATATAATAAATGAGCATTGGTTTAAAGGCCCAGTTTTCTCATCCTAAACAGCACCAATTCTCCTAACCTTCTTAATTAAGCCCCTCCCACAATTGTCTGAAATTCACCTTCCTCCAGACACAATCTCATTTTATTGCTTCAGGGTGAATATAGAAAGCTCAATGTGTCTAATCAAAACACTATCAGAACAGTTCGTGCTGTGTAATATAAGTTTTTATACTCTGCATTGTTTGAATAAGCAGTCAATCAAAAAACAGAGCCAATTGAGAGTTTCTGTTACCCTATACTAGAAGTGTAGTTTGGGGTGAGAGGATTGTCCCTTAAAGGTATGGCAGTTTTTTAATAACCAGAAGAGTCAAGCAACCCTGCAGGACTTTCTTGAAGGAACCAAGTTGGATTCTTTAAATGTATTATGAATGATTCTGATTTCTATTTTAATTGCCACATTAAATTCAGATTTTAAAGGGCACTTCAGAAAGCTGACTCTCAGGATCTGAAACCCCTCGGCACAGTGTGATGAGCAGACAACCAAGTCATGGTCTTATAAGACAGCATTCAGATCATCAGACACCAGGAAAGTCCAGGCAGAATGTACAGTAGTTCAGAAGGAAAGTAAATTTACAAGACCAGGGAGTTGTATTTGCCATCCTCTTACTGTACCTCCTATCTTTTCAGGTCAGCCCCATGATAATGAAGAAAGGTTAGGTCATCGAACCCTCAACCACCCAACCCTCCAGACTGCTCTAGGAAAAAAATTAGTGTATGATAAGCAAGTCATTTGTAACCAGCCGCCTTGTCATAGACTCACAGGAGGTTTTTTGGAGTGTGATGGTGAACGTGATTGAAGACTTTAGGAGAACAATTTTGTTATGATAAGAACTTCAAAAATGAAACAGGTTTTCCAAGGGACAACCATTGCACTTGCTTGGTATTACAACTGCACCATATGGGTTTACAACCATATCACTTGCTTGGTTTTTAACTGCACCAGATGAGTTGAAGATTGCTTACATCCTCTGGCATACTCACAGCAATATAAAAAAGTTGTGCTTTCTCTACATGCTCCCAATTTTCTGGTTTCATCAGATGATCTTTCTTGTAATGATTAGCGGCAGCAAGATTGGCTACTAAAGATCTGTAGATAAAGCGGAGAGATACTTTTCAAAAAAATTCTTCAAGAGGCCTTGTTTCAAGCAACATCATGCTGTAGAAACTGCAAACTGAATCATAAAACTAAATACAATATCTGACAAATTGCAGCATTCATAGGGACTGTGTAGCTGTTGCATTAATTGTAGTGTCCCATAAACTAATATTATAAATTATGCCAGGGCATGCTGTCCCTCCAAAATTTCATTGAACATATTCTTGACGAGAAGCCACAGACATACTGAAGACTACAAGGGACCGGTTTTTTTGTTCTGTTTACAGCACAATTAATTGTGTTCAGACCTGATTTTTTAAGGAAATTTTGAGGTTGTCCATCGGACAAGCTGGAACAAAGTTGAAGTTGTCAGAAAAAATTTTTGGTACAAGCCCAAATGAAAGTGAAAAATGATATAAACAGTTGTATTTGAAGTCTCTGCCACAGAAAACAAACCTTTTTCATATTTATTTTGTACTTTTCCATTTCTATTATATGTTGCAAGAACGAATGGTACAGTAGTCTATACCACGGTCTCAATACCACTTCTTAACATGGCTGGAAAAAAACAGCAATTCGGGAATGTCATTGCAGTGAAATTTTAGTATTTGGAGGGAAATTTGACTTCTTTTGTATGTAAACATGTGAAGTGTTTGGGAAATTTTTATTTGATGGCTGGGAAATTTGACTTGCTTGCAGGGAAATTTACATTTTTTACAGCCCTGCTTCTTAAGAGCAATTTTACAACATTCTTCCATGCAGATGTAGTATAGATAGTCAATTACAAATAAAATCTACTTATCCATTGGACAAGCTCAAAGAGAGAAAGTTGTTGTCCGAGACAACTTTTACCTGTCTGGGAAAATAGGACAAGTGCTAATTTCGGCTCTGGTGTTGCACAGTGCAAAGTGTCCATCAAGTTTTCAACTTAAAAGGGGCACAAAAAGACTTCCCAACTATATTTTAAAATACTAAAATTTCACAGACTCGATTCCACTCATTTCTCTTCCAAGTATCTGCTAAGTAGGTATCTTTAATGGTATTTTAGGAAACAAAATACATACTCAATGTAATGAAGATTAAGAGCCAAACATTTACAGTAATTGCAAAACATCATGATTAATCCCATTTACCATGTCTGTAAAACTAGCTCCACATAATATATTACCAGAATTTGCCCAGCCTACTGTATGCAGTCCTGCAGCACCTAAACCATTTCAATCATTCTATGAAACAGTCCTTGTGGCTCCACATTCATAGCAATATGGTTCATGAATGATAACAATAACAATATGAACAGTAAATTTGGGGGTGTTCTGTAGCAGAGAACAGGATTAGAGATAATGGACCTGTAAGGCAGGAGAAAATAGGGGTAGGGGTTTTTACCAAGGTCACAAGGAATCTTATCGACTGTACATCTTTATTTAAATGGAATTGTTGTCTTTAGTGATTAATTCTTCCACAATCACCACCCAAAATGTTAAATCAAAATGTTAATCCACATTAAAATTACCATTAAATATTGCCATGTGACTCTCGAGGGCCAATCATGGAACAGGATTGTCTACTACAATCTACAATACAGTAATTCAACTTGGGTTTGCTGCATAAATTTCACCTTTAAACTTACCTGTCATTCCCTGTGAGAACACATGCACAGGTACCTGTTGGATGATCCTCAGTTATGAGGTAGTTAACATGTGCACCAAACTCCAACATTTTATTGCTGAGGATTTTACCGTATTCATCATTCCCAATACATCCAAAGAATGCACATCTCTTGGGCTCCTGAAGGATCCACTGCAGTAAAAAGCATGTCAAGAAAATAACAATTTACAATTTGGTTGCTTTCTGCTTTTGGCTAGCCAGGCACTAATGCTACATATTGTATGTACAGTACAAATTAGGAACCATTAGCACTACACCAGACTTAGACAACATACAGTACCTGGCCTAATGAATGCTACAGTATTTGTTTGAGCAAGCACAATCTTTTTGGTTATTCGAAAGGAATACTGTACTGTGCCTAGAATAGCCTGGCAGACATGACCTTTGCAAAACCAGTGTAGGTTTATGTATTTAAGTGTTGGTGTATTCTATGGTTTGTTTAAGTCTTTCTTAACATTGGCATTGGTACCCAGATACTGTACTACTATCTTATTGAGTAACTCCGAAGGAATTTTTTTTTCACTGTCTGAAGCCCATGTGCACCACATTTCACTGAAATTGGTTTAGATGACTCAAACCAGACAAGATAATTTTTGACGTGGACAACATTTACTGTGTCTAATTTCAAAAAATAGTATTGTTTGAAATTATAAGAAGCCAAGAGTATTTTTACTCTGTTCCACAATATATTTTACGTAACTAGACTTTACTGTACAGTTGCAACTTTGAGAAATGGTAGCTTTTGATGTCAGGAATATTTTTACCTCCTTTGAAATATATCTAACCTTTATAAAGCATTTTGTGACAAAATAGGAATCTAAATAGTTTCAAGGGAGATTAAGAACAAATGGAAGCCTAGAAAAGGCTTACAGTAATTACACAAGAAAGGCATAGGCCCAAAGGCTTAATTAAGAATTAACAGACGGCATACACTGTTTGGTGGAGTCTGTTTGAAGGTTTTAACGGCTGAATTTCTAAGCAATTTCTGTTGCTCATGCTGAGCACTAAGCACAACAGCAGTCCTGAGGTTCCATTTTTAAAATCTCCCACATAACCAGGACAGGAGTCAAATTCCAGCTACAGTATGGCAGACCCAGAAGCCAGAACAATACAGCTCTGAGCAGACCTTCCGGCTACAAGCTGAATGCTCTAACCACTTGACCATGCAGTAGGTCCAGCCGTTACTTGATAATCTCTTCAGAGAAACATTCCACAATTCAGTTTTGGTTAAATTGATCCTAGAGGCCATGGAAACTGTTTTCTTTGGCATAGCTATTGACTGCTACAGTAGAAATGCTCTTGGGGTCTTTCCCAAACATTCTTTATGTAGAATATCTTGCATCTTTTAAATTAAATGTTCCTTAATTGACATCAATTTCAAATTGTAAACTTTGCTCTCCCCCCAAAAGACAGTTTCTTTTGAGTGACATGTCTGTCTTCAACTGCATTGGTAAGAACTCACCTGTGCCATTCTGATTGTATTCTGTGTGGCGCCCCCTGGTATATACTCCACATTGAATTTATCTATCATTTCCTGAAACATCGGAACGTGTTTCTCTTCAGCCAAAATGGAATTATTTGCATCAAGACCATACCTGGTAGAAAAAAAGTCAAATAAGGGTCTAAACTTAAGAATATCCTACTGCACCTTACTGCAGGTATGGTACAGTATGAAAATGGTGAACTATATTGATATATCATACTGCATCTTACAGCATACAGTAATGTATGTACATACAGCCCTGGAGTTAAAGAGTTAGATGGAGTTTTACAGCCCAGTTTCCAACCTACTGGTTGAAATCGAGCCGGCCATGGCCTTTTTTCCAGTTGTGGCTCACTGGCTTGTTTTCCCTACTCCATTACTTATGCAGAGCATCACGCACATCCCTGGAATGTACTGTACACACCACCATAGTTATAAAGCAGTGAACATTTCTAGACAAATAAAAGGAGACAGGAGTCACTCCCAATACAGTAGCCCCACCCAAGTACCTCACCTCCAGTTCAATAATCACACCTGATTCAATCCCCTTCCTCTCCCTCCCCCACCCCCCAATGTATGGTTGGTGCAATATTTTGTAGAGACACCTGACTGTATTAGCAGTGCAGGCATTAAACAAAGTTTTTCTCATTTCAGCTGCAACCTGCCCCAAATGGAGAAGCACCCTTACAAGACAACTTAAGTCAGACCTATCCCTCTATACCATAGAAGACAAACAAATTGGTAGAAAAGAAGGCCCCAACTCACAGAGCATGGAGACATCCCACAAGTGTAAACTGTGCAACAGAGACTGCCATTCACACATTGGTCTGTTCAGCCACAGGTGGCACTGCTCCAGAACGGCAGATACAGTAACTAGGAACTCCATCCACCGTCATCTTGACTGACTGCTGTCTAATCTCACTAGGGTGTACTATAATAAAAGATCCTCCTCACACTGCATCCCTCCTACAATAAAGCAGGCCTCTCTTATCAAATAGTGTTCTCATCCTGAATTAGGCTACTGTAACAGGTTTTCACCCATTTACACCTAAAAAGAAAATCTGAGGCTTCACAGTATTCATTCATGCTTGTGGCCACCTACTGGGAATCACACACAATTACTTCAGAGCTGGCCTCATATATTTGATCAATTTAGCAAAATAAACATGAAGTGTTGATTTTAAATTGTACCAAAAATGGAAACAACTCGACATTGTGTAGTAATTCTGTACACCAACATTTAAAATTGACCTGTGTGCAGAACCCTTCACCCACTTCTTTGAAAATGCAGAATACTTCTTTCATATCATCCCAAAATTTACCTACATGTAGGGGAATTATAGAGGTGGGAAGCACAACACTGCCAAAAAGATCAGCATGATGGTCAACTCAATGCTGCCTTACAGTATGGTTAAACCTTCAGAATTTACAAAGTGCATTCAACTTAGCCTCTCCCATGTGACTGGTGGGAATTCCTTTTGAAGTCAGGTCTATTGCTATCTTCCAAACAGTCCATAAACCAAATTAACCCTCTGTGAAAGGGAGGAACTACATTCATTAAATAATTGATCACTAATGATTTATCAAAAAAAAGTTCTCTGGAGAACACAAACACACCACACATGTCACAGTGTGCACTGTGCAGTGCGTTCAGCACAAAACCATGTACTTGGCATGATTGTCCTTCAACATGGTGGATCTGTGATGATGCAAAATTTGCAAAGCCTCAATATATGCACTTTTAATTGCAGTTGGCTGTAAGCTACTGTACAGTACATGAAACAGCCAGTTTGTCAGTGTATCCATGTTACATAATGAAATACTTTGTTCTTAGACAATGTACAGTTAAGTGTAAATGCCATGGTTAAATTAATGACACATATGGTGCAGCTTATCTTGAGATTTGATGTCCTACTGTATGTTGTAAACAGAAAACAAAATTTACATGCCCGTTAGCTGAAACTCCCTTTGGGGTCAACAGACCTGTAAAAATGAGGTGTAACCATAACCGATTAAAAATCGGTGAAATGGCAGTTAAATGCATTAAGTTTGATCTCAGAGCTTGGTTGAACAAGTCAGGCACTTCAGAAAGAAAGAACCACCTTAAGCTGGTGGTTCTTTACTGATACCAACATCGTTTTTTTTTATGATAGTGTATACAGTTAGCCATTTGGAGTTGCAGTACAGCAGCTCCTGCACACTAACTGTAAGGTTAATTTTGAGGTACCCAAATGAAACAATCATTTGTCATTTCACAAGAATAAAATATGGCAGAAATCAATTTTTATCAATTTACTGTTTGAAAAAGATATGGGGAAATAGTATTTTCTTCTCCAACCAGTTAAAGCAGACTTGATTTGCTGAGTCCACTTTGTTTAAAAAAAAAAATTAAAAAAGGAAGCTTGTATACCTCACTATATCACTGATATGATGTAATGTGAGTTCTACACTTAGCAGAATAATATACTGATTTACTAAATAATCAAAGCATACTACAAATCAAGTCTGGTGTCAATGAGTATGCTGCTTCAATGTCCCACTACTGAAATGCAGCACCTTCTGGAAACTCAAAATTCCATCTTGTGCCTGTCTCTGCAGGTTTTTTACTTAGTTTATTTGGAATGTGTATTCAGAAAGGTTGTGCATTGGGTGCATACTGCATACCTAATCTCTTGAACAATAAGACTCAATTGATAGTTAGCAGTTAGTGGCTCTGACAACTTGTTGATAAGAAGTTGTGGTCAATAGGGACTAACTTGGAACAGTATTTAGTTTATGTAGCCATAACAACTCTGGGGATAGGTGAACAGAGCTGCATTTGGCTCACAGGTCCTGTACAACATGAGAGGTTTCTGTATACCTTTAAATGGTCTACAGAAAAGAGTAAAGGCTTCACCTACTTTTCAAGAAATTCCTTGGTCCCGGTAGCAGAGATATCTAAGAGAGGATTGCCAATGGCAACAATTGCGCTTTCACTGTAAAGATAGAGAATAAAAGAATGAAAGTGAGAAGCAGCATCATACGAACAAAGCAAATGAATAATACCCTAATTGAAAATGTAGGCCTAATGCACATACGTGAAAAGAGAGTGCAGTGTACACATACAATGTATCTCGTGCACAGCCAAATTTTGCACACCAGTGAAAATTCTTCCCTTCACTGTAGCAAAGCACCAGCCTAAGCTGTGGAATGATTCAAATACCACGCCAAATGCATTGTTTTTGTTAACACTGAAGCCAAACAGGTCAGTACATTTTTATCTTTTATCATACCCAGATTAGTTGCATTTAATCCTCACTGCAGCCAACAGTTGATTCTTGAAGTAACTTCAAGTAAGGTCAGTGAAAATCACACCTTTTGATCCATTTATCTCGGATGTTGTTAGCTGGACAGTGTCAGCTTACTCAGTGGTCAATTACGGGAATCACTACAATATCAGAAGTCATAATATATTTTGCACTATCCCTTTGGTTGCTTGCGATCTTAAACTAATGCGCCAAATTTGGCAGTTTTACAAGTAACAACAACAGTTGCTCCAGTCAACATTTTATCATGAATTTAAAGCAAAGTTTTGAAGAATATCTGATTGAAATGTCAACAGATTCAAGATACTGTACATAGATTAAAGGGACGTTTCATCTTCAATTCCAGAATGTTTCTAATTTTGAAAGTTGCATGCGCGAAATTCCACTCATCCATGCTACATGAGAACGTACAGTGCCATATGAAGGGAAAGATACCATAGAGTACCTCACAAATATTGTATAGCAAAATCAGGAAAGATAAAAAAAAGCCTCAGGATAAAGGTACAGTAGGGTTAGAAAGTAAGTATCACTCGCAAGGCTAGTGTTTTGTCCAAAAAATACCATAGTTGGCAAAATAAGCTCCAAAGCTCTATTGAACAAACTGGTTCTTGAACTAGAGCAGCCATGCTGCAGGTTCTCAATACCTTGTGATTGGTAAGGGGACAAAGTTTCCACACTGTTGCTGATAACATTTGATGTAAATACAGTCCTCCTTTGTTGCTTTGCATTCAAAAGATTATACATCTATTGTTAATATCCTGATTTACAGCATTTCATGCTCAAATATCATCAAATGCAGAGAGAACAATTTTACAATAATACTGTAACACTATGTGATGTGTGTAACCATTGTGTACCACATTGAAACCAGCTAGATGGACTCAGTGACATCTTCTAATAGATCCAACAGTCCAATCATAGCTGTTTACCTTCTGCATTCCACACTACTTTCTCTCAGGTCACTCTCCCTAATGCTATTTTCACAGTCTCATTCACATATTTTGGTAAATTCACAACTTCTGAAGGAGTGAGAGCTATTTCTCTGCTGATATCTTGAGTGTTTACACTGAATAACAAGTGGGTACTGTAGAAACAGCATCCATTCAATACAGTTTGTTACAAATCCTCAAATACACAGCAATACACAGAAATGGTCATATTAAGGTCAATGACCACTAAGGCAAGCTTCACTCATGTAAAGTTAAACATCATCAAAACTTAGTACTGTAAATCCACAGTGCCAACCATACAAGGGGGCTATAGAACTTACTGAATGTAGGGATTCCCAGCACCCATTAGCTGTAACACCTCATATTAACCAGACCCCTTATGTAAAGTGTACAGCCTATCTAACTATCTCCACTTATTCACACAGTAATATGTAAAAATACTGCACATGCTTTCAATGGATGTTTGCAAGTTAGTTTAATACAGCACATACCGTACTCAGTGTATCAGCCTTTATTACCCATTGAACCAGCCCAATTTTCACGAGGAACGAATGCATACACACAAGTTTACAGAATGGCACAGTGCACACTTGCATCTTCACAGGATCAGGCATTGATCAGTAACCAATGTACCAGCCCAATTTTCAACTAAGTTCAATGTACATGCATCATGTACAGTAATTACAGTACAAGAGCTGTATCAATCGGCAACCAGCCCAATTTTCACCAAGGTTCAAAGGGTGATGGGTACAGTACAATAGTATGCGTTACAGTATGTACACAAATCCATCAGCCTTATCTGCACAGTAGAGCATGCACGTACAGTATGACAGGCTGTACTTAAGTTACTGTACAGACACTTGAAGTTTAAAAAGTTCATTCTTTGTCAGTGCAGTACACTGTAAGTACAAATTTATTGTAGACCCATTGTGCATTTGTGGCTGCACAGTGCAGGTCTTTAAATGAAAGGTTTAATGTGAAATCAAGTTTTGATATGTTAGAGGAGTACATATTTTAAGCATTTTGGTGAAACTTGCATTAAAATCTGATGTGTGGTTCTCAAGACATGGGAAAGTAAAGTTGTCACATTTTCAACAAAAAGTGAACTTGAAGCAAGCAAACATGACATCATATCTCTACATTAATGGACAGTCTTTTGTATTTCTTTAAAATTTATTTATCTATTTTCTCCTCAACAATCCCGTATTTTCAAAATGTGATTGCACAAGTGGCATGAGAACTTCACATGAATTCCCCACAGGGAGGTTGTAGTCAAGGTCAACACAACAGTCTGAAAAGCATAGGGAAACAAAGCAGTCCTTGTCAATGTGAGTAAGTGATATAACCTCTGCTGCCCTCAAAATCACTTTGGAACAAAAAACTATCAACTTTATGAAATCATATCCCGAGATATGTCTGATTTGAATGAAAATTTCACTGTGTAGATTTTTCTTCACATACGAGGATTGAGTTCTTGCTTAAAGGTGCAATTCTCTCACCCCAAACAGTGCCAATTTATACCCCTCCCACAATGGTATGAAATTCATCCACATTGAGACACAATCTCAGTTTATTGCTTTAATAACCTGGGTGAGTATAGAAAAGATCAATGTTTATAATCGAAACACTCTGAGCACAGTTCATGCTGTGTAATATAAGCTTTGGTGTAAGTTTGCATTGTTGGAATACGCAGCCAATCAAAGGGCTAAGCCAATTGAGAGTTTCTGTTACCCCATACAAGAAGTGTGGTTTAGGGTCAGAGAATTGGTCCTTTAAACTCCACTTTTAATACAACTAAAATATACCGTAGTCAGCATCTTCTGGGTACCTGGAAACCAGAAACCTACAGTACTGTACAGTAAAATATAACCATCATCCTGTTGGTACTGTAACTAGAGACCGGTATTAATACCAGAGCCATAGTCCTGTTGGTAACCATGAACCTGGTACGGTATTTACCACTATAGTCAGTACAGTATTTCCATAGGCAAATACTCTAGGAGCAATGACAAGTACAGTTACCTAGAAGTAATACTAATTCGTGGTCTCTTGCACAGTTACAGGTTTACTTAAAATAAGGCAAGCTAAGCTACTGTATATTCTGTAATAAACGCCCCCGGTGGCGTTTTATTTTTGAAATGGGGGGCGTTCATTTGAGGGTATATTTTAATAAAAAATTAACTATTCGGCATCGGTCAAATTCTGCCATTCAACCCATCATTTCCACCGATTATTTGTAAACTGAAAAAAAAGGTCACAAATATACTTGAAACTTGCTCTTAATTTCGTTACAATTCCTGTAAATACCGTACTCAATCCTTCCCGCCAAAACGGAATGCACTGAAAAGCACAAATGAATAAATTATACCATTGCCATGGATGCGATGGTTGGTTATTTTACCCATAACAATGTAGTATAACCTGGAATTGTATTCCTTACAATCTGGAAAAAAGTGCAACGTAAGTTGCTGTTCAATATTTGTTCTGTACAAAAACACAAGTACAGACTATCAAGCTGCGCAGTGCAGGGCTGTAGGACTCGAGTCCGGACTCGAGGTCAAGTCCGGACTTAAGTCCACTTTTTTTGGACTCAGACTTGGACTTGGACTCGGGGTCTCTGGACTTGGACTTGGACTCGGACTCGGGCTCTCTGGACTTGGACTTTGGCTTGGACTTGAAGTCGAGTCCTTCAAGTCCGGCAGCCATTTTCTCTGATTCTTTATTTCTTTATAATTTCATGATCGATCCACCAAAAACCCCAGCACTCAACATATACTTGGGCTTTATTATCCTTAATGTAGTATACAGGACTATATTGACCTGCATATCTTTATGTAACTTGATAATTTTCAAGTGTCACATGCCAGTTGTTAACATGATTCGCATGAAGTTTGTTTCTTGCATAATATTATGTAAACAGTGTTTAACATAGAAATAGCTACAACATGGTACTCTTCTTTCAGTGCCATGCTCTGGGGAACAACCCTAAAATTTTCCTTGTCCCTCAAAACTTAGACAAATGCCATAAAAATGCTAGGGAAGGCATATGAAACTCCTAAAAATAGTTAAATTAGCAACAATGAACATGGTCTGGCTGTGCCTTGCGCCTTGCAGCATTGTCAGTAAATCTTCTGAAATCCTTTTCGTTGTTGTTATGGATTCCAAAGATGGGCCTGTATACTTTTTGCATCCTGTTTCTTTTTTTCTTCATACAAATTTTACAAAAAGTTTGCATGGGTTTCACAGCTGCTCATCTTACTGCTACTTCTACAAAGGAAATTATTGCCTTTGTTAATTATTTTGGGATACTGTAAGATAGGTCTATAAATAACCTGTCAATTGGCTTCTGCTGACTCTTCATATGAAGTTTGCAATACTAACAATATGTAAGTCAGGTAAATACACAACAATAGAGCTTAAATTTTACAACATATAAGGCAAGAGCAGTCACCCCGACTTGAAGGTGTATACTGTCCTGTTTCATGAGATGGCTCTTTGGAGTTATATGTTATTATTTGTTACAGTATTTTTTGTACTCAAATGTGAAATTTAGTAAGAGTAACTGCTTAGTTTACCTTGAGTATGCAATATGGAGCGGGTCCTAAAATGTTATAAAAGATGCTTTGAAAAGAAATAAGGGGATTATTGTGACATTTAAGCTGTTGCTTCAAAATAATATTTGCGGCAACTGTGCTTGCCCTTAATTTCTGGAACATTGTTTACCATAACAGTTTGATGAGGGCCGTTTATAATCACGGGTGATGCATTATTTGGGGTCATGGAGTACGTGGCAGAGTGGTCAGGTAGTCTAGCTGTTCCAGAGCTGCTGTGTACCAATATTAATACTGTGTTGCACATGCATGTGCATATTCACATGGAGTCCTCTTGCTCAATGTATGTGGGTTTTTCTATGGTAGTCCGGCTTTCCGCCTCCTAGCACTTGGAAATTAACAGGCTTGCTACTAAAATCAGTTGCCCAGCTGCACAAAGTTAGTTGCGCACTGGACTGAAGCACCTTTGGGTGGACCAGTTAACTAGGCAACTTTGGGCTTTTGCATCATGTAGGGATCAACAAGGAGAGTTTGTAGCTAAAGGCCTAGGCCTACAGGAAGGTGATTGTCAATGTCACAAAATTAACCTTCAACTTCAAAGACATTCTTCGCATACATCTAAATCATTTCAAACAAATGTTAGACCTGCATGATCTGAATTAGTAATGGTAACCTTCCTAGGCCTTTTGCATCACACAGTTACAGTGCTACTTAGATGCAGGTCACAGTATAGGGGGCACAACCAAAAAAAAAATTAATTACTGTGGTAGGTATAGCAATTACAGTTACACCCCAGAGAGTTTGTACAGGTGGCACTAGTTCTGCGAGAAAATTGTGTGAGATCTATTGACAAGGCTTCCAAACAATTTACCCTGTATTTTTAACATACTCTATTATTGACCTGGAAGTTATGCATGTTCGACTATAGCCAAGTTGCCTTTGTGGCTTTGTTCATTGTCTGTTTATTTGGTTAAGTTCTAATGAGACCATCATACCTTCTAGAGCCACTAACACTATTGAAACGGCTGCCAAACCAACGCAATTGTACATAGGCCTAGGCCTACTATGTTATTTCCGTATCTAAATTACTACGTCATTACGTACATAGGCCTATTCGAATTCCTGCCTAGCCTGTTGACAAGTTGTATGGTTTTCATCATCATACCTCCTCCACCTTGCTGGAACAATTGCTCCACCTCATGCTTCCCCTGGACTAGACACAGCCAGGTAAAAAACTTGCAAGTAACAGTTAATATGGTGGCAGGTAAAGTTACCTAAATAACTTGTCAGGCCATCTGCGAGTTGGATCATTTACAGGTTGTACGTCAATACTGTATACATACAATGCTTTGAACAGTACAATGTACAGTACAGTATGACAATGTTGTTTTGATGTTGGTCCTAACAAGTAACATACGTGCAACTTTCATTATGCTTCTGTATATACATGTGTGCTATACTACATGATATTCATGAAGACAAATGGGCAATATGGCAGCAGGTTTTGCATGCATATGGAATTGTCCAGAGATAGCTTTGTGGGCTTTATGCTAGTAGAGCAGCTACTAATTAAGGGATTGTCCATACAACCAGATGTCTGCAGTATAGCTTTAGACAGGCTCGACTTGAACCAATAGGTTGGAAACTGGACCGTAAAACTCTGTCTGACTAACAAACTAACTATAGACAGGCCATATAATTAGAGCCCTGCTGATGCCCCTGTTATTTAAAAATATTTGATGTGCCCTCCCAAAATTGGTTTCAGGTTGCTTTAAGCACTGAGTGCATTCCCACTATTGGGAACCCTTCATGCAATTCCTGCATAATCACCAATAGTGCACTATATTCTCAAACAGCTTGTCATTTGCGTTACAAATTTAAAACCAGACTGTATTTTCAAAGTGTTTCTCTTGCTAGCCTATAGTCCCAGGACAACTTAAAAAATCCATTACCCCAACAAAAAGACTTTGTCCACTTATAAAATTCCTGAGTATATTTGAGCATTCCCATCAGGACCCCATGCACTGCTGTAAACATCCCCAGGCTGGACATTTCTCCCAGACAATTGGCTGATTTTAAGTGAAAAATATGAGCTACTGTTTACTTAGTATGTAAGAGAGGTACAATTTTCATTTAGCCTGATAAGTGAACTCAGCTGCAGTGCATGGGCTTCGCTTTGATTTCAGGTCCAGTTGAAACCCATTCCAGGCCAGTTCCAATTTCAGGACCATTCCAGGCCAATTCCAAGTACAGGAAAACCTAGATTGAATCAGGAATTGAGTCCAAGTTTGTCCCTATTCATACAGCTATAGCAACCATAGGCCTATTTCTTTACCAGAAAATACTATTGTTGTTTTACTACTTTTGGACTTGGACTCGGACTTGGACTCGAGAGCACTGGACTCGGACTTGGACTTGGACTCGGACTTGAGCTTTGGACTTGGACTCGGACTTGGACTCGAGCTTGTTGGACTCGACTACAGCCCTGGCGCAGTGTTTGGCTGTATTTTCAAGTCCCCAAGCTTACCATGTCTGTGCACGTTTTGTACACGTAGCACCTAGAATCTTTCAAAGTTCGGTGGTTATTATCCTGCATAAAATTAATTAAACCATTTCTCCCATTCCTCCCGTAATGTTATTTACACTAGGACTTACGAAATGTGAACATCATGGCGAACGAAAACAGTGATGCACGTGGTCTTATGCAGCCGACTTCTTCGCCCACGCATGCAGTAGACTTACTTGCGTGTCCATTTTTACAGCCAAACAAGGGCATCATATTTTGCTCCGTGACATCATATGCATAGGATCATTTGCAAAATTTAAATTGCCCCTGCATCGTGATTGGTTCAAATGCTATGGTTCTAGCCAGCCAATCACAACTCGCACCATCCCCTATGTGATTTAGTGTGTGAAAATACTGGGCCTCGAGACGAATTTTTCTATTGAGTTTTTATGTGTTACGACGATCCCATTTCCTATGCTGATATAACCAGCTAGCGCAGCCGGGCAAGCCTCATGCTAAATTCACCAAGAAACGACATCACAAATCTCTGCATATGTGGATTTTTCAGGGATTTCACTTAAGTGCATTTCAATTGCAGATTATTTTCAAACAAGATGTAAGTTTTGGTCAAGAACTGTTAAAAATTTACGGGGATATTAATATCCAAAAGGAACCATAGGATATGTTAATCGGGTGCAATTGTTTTGCTGCCCCAGAACCGCTAAGATTATTATGATTGTGTATTTCTACATGGCCTCATTAAAGCGGGATTCTAAAGTACATTAACGCAACTACAACCCAGTACAGTAAAATACTGCAAATGTTCGGACATGTTTTGGGGATGAAAACTAAACAGAGCATGTTTGTGTAAGAACTAAATTATCAAAGGGTATGTGACATCGACTGAAAACAATCCTACTGTATTAACGACTGGTTTATATCTCCACATTTGAAAAGAAAATATTAAACCTACAAAAATGATATTCCATTTGTGAAACAAAGGGAACTATTCCCAATATTTTCTAACTTGAACGATATGCACAAAGCAAGGGGCGCGTACTGTACTTTAGGGACAAACACGTGTCTTCCCCCTTTCTAAAAATCGGTAATCGGCATCGGGCCGATTGTTAAATTAAATACTGATTGTGCATAACCGGTCAAACATTAGCTTAATCTGTGTTTGGGCCTGTAGTGCGGTTGGCCTACGCAGATGTTAAAAATTTTGAGGGAGGGGCGTTTATTAGAGGGGGGCGTTTATTACAGAATATACGGTATACAGTACCTCAGTTTCTGGGAGATAGGTTTTTCGATGTAGAGTATGCTGTAAATTTGAAATATTCTCATGAGAATTGCAAAGAGGCTACAAATTTGTCCAGCTTCACCAAGTAAATAGCATGTAGTGTAAGATATAATGCATGCATACATGCACATTGAACTCAATTTTCAGAGGATGTACTGTAGTGATACCCCTATGCTAAAACTCTCCCCACAATGGTCAACTTAATCCAAAGAGGAACCCTGGAAATTAGATATATAGCATAAGGACTCAGTAGCTACCTGATTTTGAATACAGTACAAAATGAACATGCAGTACTACTATAATTGATACATTAACACATTTTGAGCACTGGAACTAACTCTCAGGGGCCATCAAGGCATCAGGCATTTAGACACCCTTTCTAGATTCAACATTTATGCCTATAAAACATGCAGTACACAAAGTCCATTGAGTTACACTATGCACTTACTTCACAGGCATCCTGGCTCAGTCAGAGGTTATTCTGCTTCAAAGCACCTGTTGTCCACAAAGTACAGTATCACTAAAGCAGGCCAAGCTCTGTGTTATGCTAGATTACTATGCAGGTCAAACAGCGTGGTGTTCTCACAGCAACGAGCAGATTGTAAAAGAACATGTGTAAGGGTTCCCAGGCACTATATACTGTCCTAGACTATTGCAAACATATGTCTACAGAAGCTTGCAGGTGCCAGTAGTTCTGTAGACATTTGTATTTTGAGAATTCACTTCATGCACTGTACTCTATGTACAGTACTGACAACTTGAACAGCTAAATGTAACTTACAGTACTGTACAGACAGTGCTGTGCTACTGTACCTGAAGCAATACAAATCAATATACTGTACATGAGATACAAATTTATGAACTGCAGACACATACAGTACCTGCATTTAGATGATTTTTGCTTCAGGAAGATCTCATTATTCTGTACATCAGGCAAATTTGTTTTTTTTACCCACCTGCCCCCTTACTGCATATCAATGAGCGTATATACAGGTAACAGGAGTGTCATATGGGGCAGCTTACTGTAGCCTTACTGTACAACTACTGTATGCAGTATGCCCTAATTGTCATACTGTACATGGGGTAAAAACATAATATTCCTAACTTTGAATGCGCTTTAATGTGATTGAGACTAATAATTTCATGACTTATTTTCATTCTATGATTTGATGGTATTATGGTCTATACTTCTAAATAAACCTTGTTTGTCTTTTCTTCATTGTATTCTGTATTGGTTCAAGTGGCTATAAAAATTAAACATTAGTTATCAAGACATCAAAACAGGTAGGGTACCTAACCATATTTATGCACCCAAAATCTAGGAAATAATATAATCTGACATGGACTGTTTAAAAATACTATATGTTGGCGTTGAAATTTAACTTGTTTGTAAACCACTATTCCCTTACATTTTGTGAAGGTTGGCTGACCAGGAAAGTGTAATTTCAAATATAACATTAGCATGGGCACCATTTCCTGCAGGGACACAGGGAGGTCACAAAAATTTCAGAGGTGGGGACATGGTACGTGTATTTTACTGTATGCCCCCACCATCTTTTGAGTGAATTTTGGAAATCCAACTATCCATGATATCCTGCTGAACCATGTTAGTCGTAAAAATGAGAGATCATTTAGTTCATTGAGAAGACTAAAGACATGGTTGAGACGCAGGATGACACAATCAAGACTCAACCACCTCATGCTGTGCAATATATACAGTGACCTACTGGAGGAGATGGACCACATTATCGCGAAATTCATTTCTAATAAACCAGATGCACGGAGAAAAGTATTCGGATGTTTCAAGTAGGAAGGTAGGTCACACAAGGTACAACGCTACCGATAACTGATAGTCTTGGATTGAATGGGTTCCCCGTATGTAGAGTTGTCCATGAGCTAGCAAACATTTAGTGCATGTCTCAACTACGAAAAGTTTGACTATATAAAATGGATAGGGGTAGTTTGATAATGCTGAAATTAACAGTTTAAAAAATGGAGAAAAAAAGTTTCCTAAATGCTGCATGTAGCTGCCTAGTCCCTCAGAGGAGGACATTAAATAAAATGGAAGTTCTGATGGTAGGATAGCCACCCCTTCCTGGTCTCTAAACTTTTAGATAAGAGTAGCGTGTAAACATGATATTTATTCACTTTTGTACCGGTTTTCCTAAGTTCACACTTGCCACTTACTGTAATCAACTTCTACAGGCTGACTTTGCACTCCAATGACTGATGCTGTTCATCGTACCTCTAGTTGACCCTGTTCACCTTTCTCCAGCACAATATTCTGTTTCATCTGCTTTGTTCATTTGTTGTTATCTGTTTGTCTGGGAGCTACTGTAATGCAGAACCCATGCCATCCAACCAGGAGGGCATGCAGGACTCCTTGTTCAATCTTGTTTGTATATTCCATTGTTGTTGTTGTGTTAACCTGCGTGTACTGTAGCTCCCAGCACATATTAATGGGACCCCACGTCCAATTGTGGTGCCCAAAGGGCAGTGAAGCAAGGTGAAGAGGGACTTATTTCTTGTTTTACATCCTCTCATTGTGATGTTTGTATTTGATAAATTTATCATCAGTAACTCTTATTCTTGTATTTTTTTAATTACTATTATTCATGAAACGTTTAAAACCACGAAATATTAAAATGAATGACCCATTTTTGAACTTAATTGTATCTGGGAAATGCAATTTTCTGCAATATGGGGGGTACATCTGTCAAAAAAATTCAGGTACGCTCCGTGCGAACCCACGTCCCCACCAATTTTCAAAACAAAACCAAAAATGGAACAAAAAATTGTGTCACATGTATAGTAACAGACTAAGGTTACATTTGGCATTTGCATGGTCATGTATTCAGAACGTGAGGAGCTTTAGTTCACAGACACTTACTGTAATATGTATCATTGCAACTTGTAATATGAACAACGTAAAGGGAAATATTGCATTTAAATTGCTCCAACAGAGCATTAAAAGAAATTGGCATGCTAGGTAAACTGAGCATTGCATGTATACGATCTTATAATTAATACGGTATGCCACCCCAAGTACAATCCTCGAATATTTCAAAATGGTTTTAAATATTTTACGTTTTACGCAAATCAACACATTGACTCTACCTGTAAAGTAAAATGATATCAATGTAATAACAACGTAAACATTCACGAAAAAAGTTTTTGAAACAGGCCATTACATATTACATTATTTTGCCCCAAAATAGTGCTTGCGCAGACTACGAAGTTTATGTGTAAAAGCTATGTTACTATGCCTGAATGTAAACACGAGGCTAGCTACGTAAGAACATACATGATAATTCCAATACACATTGTACAGTAGTGTGAGGGAAGTTCACAAACATGACGTCGTTTGTTTACAATCGGTAATGTTGGAAGTGAAAGAGAATACCATAATACAGGGCTCTGATTAGTTGATATTTTTAAATCAGTGTTTTAAAAGGAGGAGCTTCAAGCTCTTAGTATGCTAACTTTTCAAGTACTTAGGAAAGCCTCCCAAAATTCAATATCAAATTCATAAAGGCCTTGGGAAGTACTAATTTTTTTATATTGTTTTCTGTTACAGTACGTTTCTTTTAAAGGCAGTCATTCGTCACCCCAAACCACAGTTTCAGTATACATACATCAAAACTCTTAATTGGTACAGCTCTTTGATTGGCATCACATTCAAACAATGCATCATAGCTAAATTACACAGCATGGGCACTGAGAGTGTCTTGATTACAGTTTATGGACTTTGTATGGCCACTGTGACAAGCCATGAAGCAATAAACTAGGATTGTGTCTGGATAAAGATGAGTTTTAGATAAATGTGGGAGGGGCTAGAAGTAAGTAGGTTGGGAGAATTGGAACTGTTTGGGATGATGAAAATATGCCTTTAAGTACTTGTCGTTTTGATTTAAAACAAAATGAGATGATAAAACCTTCTGACAAATGAAATGTTTTTGAACTTGGGAATGTGAATGGGATACCTCTCCAATACAGCTGCAAATGTTACAATGCATGTCTTATGGAGTATGCCTCACAAAATGCTCATCTTTTACTCACCTTAACACCGGGCAACCCAGGTATCTGACGGGTATGGCTATTGGGTACCTGCGGTCCCAGGTCCTATATTTTAGTACCCATGCAAACACTATTCTCTTGCTACTTACACAATCTCAATCGGGATTGTTGAAGAGAAAACTGGTTTAAAAGTTTAAAAAAAAAGGATGCAAAAATGTATTGAGGTTTCCATGTTACATAAATGTTCCATTTTAAATATTGCCATCATGATGTCACATATCTTCTCACTCAAATGTTACACCAGCATGTTTAAAAATTAATTTTGTTATCCCAGATGACTTTTGACCTCCACCAACAACATTTTTTCACCATAAATGTTAACACATTGTCAAGGTGGGAAACTGAATGGATGTTTTAATGAGATTTCCAGACTTTAACTCCTGGTGATCTCAAATGACCTTTGACCTATGCCAAATACAAAAGAGACCATCTTCTGACCAGGGAAGTGTAACTAGATGGAGATCCATCAAATCTTTAATTTATGCTAATCCAATTAAGAGTTGATTCCAAAGTAGACACTAAATCCTTTATTTGGGGATTATTGAACTAAAGGGCATGGAATGCTTTTGTTTAATACCTAGGCAACCTCATTCATATCTATGGTGACTCCAACAAAAGGGATTATTTTGAACTATGCTGTTATGTGTAAGTAGTTACCGACAACGAAGGGCAATACACTACCTCTGCATTTCAAACCACTGGCTATTGCCAATGATCACAATGCCTGGCTATAGACCAATTCTGATGATTTATGCAAATGAGCAAAAGAAGAGTAAGACTAAACATTGCTATCAGATTTTCATCAATACTCACATTCGTTCGCATGGTGGGAATGGCACACCCAAATAGAGTAAAATACAGCTCGAACAAGATTAGAAGTTTGTAATCCGCATCCAAACGCGCCCAAATTGTCAAATTTATTTTCTTCCTTTAGCGACTGGCAATATTAAGGCAAGGGGCAAATTTCCTGATCTGCTTTTCGACACTAGCAGACCACTTCCCAGTCTTGAACACCTGCTAATACTTCAGTGTTAAGCCTATTGAGCCATAAAGAACAACACACAAAAGAGATAAGTGTCGGCAACTATTAAGTCTCAAAGAAAAAGGTTCTCGATGGATCTTCATCTAATTACACCTCCCTGTTCTGACCATAAGGCATCCACATACGAAATATGAAACCTATTCAAGTTAATGACCTTAAGTTATTGTGTTAACAAAATTTTCAGACTTTGACCCCTGGTAACCCCAGATGACCTTTGACCTCCGCCAGAAAAAATAAGGTTCTTCCTTTCAGAATGAGGAACCTATATACCAAGTTTGAAAATTGTCAGACAACCCTATCTTGAGATTAGGTTAACGAGCAAAGGGTCAAAATCACTCTCTGTCTAATTCTCATAGCTTGTTTATTATCGTAGTGTAGTTAGAGCAGTGTTAGACTCTACAGTCAACTATAGGTCAGATCAACCTGTCAACGTTGTTTACAGAAACTACCGCAATTTGTTTAAGAGCTTGTTCGAAACTCAAATAAGATTAGTCCGTAGAAGCACAACTTATTTTTTTTCCGCAGACCCCCACAGACCTTTGCTTTTCGTGAACCCCCAGGTTGAGAATCACTGCTCTACAAAGCATAGGCCTAGCTAGGTACGTATGGAACTATGTTTGCTGTTGCAACATCATCGGCTAACCTGCAGATGTGGAATATATTCCCCTCACTAGGCAAAATGTGTAATAACGTCATGCAACGCTGCGTTCAATAGCAAAAATAAATGCCCACTTCTTGGTTTGTAGGCAGGGCTTGTTTCAGTGTGTTTCCCATCAAACAAACATTTTTACTGTAACTGTCTTGACAGTTCTTGGCGTTCTTGGCTGTATTTTTTCATGGCTAGAACGCCATGCAAGATGTACCAACTACCAAGATATATATTGGAAATCGGCTGCAGCATGGTACATTTGCTGTTGACATACTGTGCTGACATTTGCAACCTGTGCCAGTACTGCACCAAAATTTACCCCCAAAATAACTGTTGAATTGTGATTAAGAGAGATTTCAGGCATTGCGCATTTGTGAGTACAGTATCTGCATAATACTATCTTGGCATATCTCTCAATACAAATTACAATATTTTTCTATGTACTGTAAGGCCTAGGCCTAGGCTACCACAAAAAATTCAGTAGGGTTACCGTCAGTGTTCTAATTAGGCCCCCAAACCCAAGAGTCCCTGAACCCTCAACCTTTTTTTTCAAGAGTCCCAACATATTTCTGAGGGTCCCATACTTTTTGGAAGAGTCCCAAGTGAAGCATCAACAAAAATGCAGTAATCAGTGACGCTCCGCAATATAATTTCCATTCAGATTTTCTGTCGTGATATTTTGCAACAAGCGGCTGCGTAAAACTGGTCTGGCATTGGAAAGTGGTATTACTCTGACAACAGCGCGGCGGATAATCTAGTATTCTAGTGCGTACGAAGCATCAGCGATATCGCAGAACTGGGCCACATTAGTAATATTGGTCTTTAATTTAATAAATTAATAACTTAAATTAGGGTTCCATCGATTATGCTACTGTATAATTGGTAATTAATACCCCATTACCGATTAAATTCAATTTAGCATTTAGCCCATTACCGATTATTAGAGAGAGAGAAGTCACATGTTTGTTGAGTCTTTAGTACGGGCCCTTTGCTTGTTTATATCGTATTACCATAACCTGTTCAGGATAGAAAATATTGGGAATAGTTCTGTTCCTTTCATGAAGGGGCTATCATTTTTGTAGGTGTAACATTTTCACTTCAAAAGTGGAGATACAAATCAACCGTTAATACAGTAGAATTGTTTGCAATCGATGTCATATGCTCTTTGATAATTTAGTTCTAGTGCCAACATGTCTAGTTTTCATCCCCAAATCATGTCCGCACATTTGCATTCTTTTACTTTACTGCGTTGTAGTACTAACGTTAGTAGCATAGGCTCCTGTAGGAGTATGGAAGTACTACCTCCATGGTATGAGATCCCTCACAGTTATCCCCTAAAATATTATTCTCCAAGGTTTGATCTTATGTCACCCCAAACCTTTGATCTGCACATACAAGAGGAATTTCTCACACAGCTTTAATATGCCAGAAAACTATGTTCTTTGTTTAATTGCTATCCACTTCTGTGAAACTAATTTGCAGATAAATACCTTTTGGAGACATTTGTATGCAAGAATTTGGGGCATTTTTTTGAAAACAGCTATTCTTAAAAGGTCACGTAAGGCAAGATGGTTAAAATCAAAGGCATGTAATTTTCTGTCATCCATTTAAAAAGGGACTGGTTAAAGAAGTAATGAAATGTCAAGGCTAATATTTCATACATTTTACTGTAATCTGTATGTGAACATATTTTGGGACCATACGTGAGAACACAGACTGGAAAACATGGGGTTAAGAAAAGTGTCATTAAGGGTAATCTTGAAGCAATGGTTCTATGCATTAAGCTTAATGATACACTGCGGTTATCCAGATATTTGCAGAGATGAGGCAAGTAGTATGCTGATACATTTTATGCTATCAAAAATGCAAAACAAATTCTAGAATGAAACTAAGTCCACCTTCTATGTTAAAGGACACTATTTCTCAAGGGTGTCAAGCTACAGTATTTCTAAGATGACTTTCAGTTTAGAAACTTGATCAAGTGTACATGAACTTCTCCATCTCCAGACAATGGCTAGGCAAACAACTTTTATTTGTGGTCAGATGAGACAAGATAATGTGGACAGTTATTTTATGCTTGATTTTGCAGAGGTGTGACTTTCATGGAGGTCTGACATTTTGACCACAAATAGAGTACTAAATGCCTGCAGGGAATGGCAGGAAATAGGAGTATATACAAACAATGGGCTTTCATGGTTGTTATGTACTGAGATCAAAATGAGCTTTCTTCAGAGGGTTTATAAGAGTCAATTAACACCACTCATACAGTAAAAAGCAAGTCAATTGAGCTGTATGTTTGTATGAGGTAATCCTTCAGGACAGTGTGGGGATAACTGGCAGTCACCTGTGAAAAATTATGCCAGATAACTGTGACCAAATGGCAAAGAATGGATCAGTCACAATTTGGTTCACTCTATAAGGCAATGACAGTTCATGTGCGCTGAAGGGTATTTGATACCAAATGATCAGTTTAGGTTCTTTCTTGTAAAACTAATTTACTGTGGTATATCTAATTAATCAATTCCCACTTCCAATTCATGCATGCTTGCATGCACATGTCCTCATGAGGACAGTAGGCACAAGGTTTGCCAAATATTAGCAATTTTTGCCACTAAATTTAATGTTTTCTTCAGGTTTTCTTTAAGGTTATTGAAAAAGCAATGTAAGTATGCTATAAAAGAGATTCTTGTGCATCACACAGAGTACTCTCTGTTCAAAGTTTACACTTATGAAGTTCCACATCAGTCATCTACTTAGTGTGCATAGAAGCATCTTCTAATATTTTCAGATTATGTCCCTAAATGACCCTTATACAGACTGTTAACCTCACATGTTCCACATCAGTTTCATGAAAATCTGTTTACTTGTGGCTGCAAAATCAGCATACCCATGAGCATTGAAGCATGTATGCCAGCCTGGTGAACAGATTTTGCCTTTTAAGATTTTTATATTTTGCTCTGCCCACTTTTCATGTATTAATACTTGGAACTTAATGTAACAACAGGGCGCAATTTCATGCCAGAATCAACATACTGTACAGTAAATACCATGTGATGCGCCTTTTTGTGCACCTAAGATCTTCTTCCTATGAGTTTGCTTCAGTGCTTTACAAATACATTTTCAAAATTACCTCACTAAAGAATTTACATAGTGAAGTTAAAACTGTTCCAAAAAATTACCTATTACATTACCCGTGCCAAATTATTCTTACCCTTTCACCATCCACTCATGGATATAAACTTCCACAGTAATATACACTTTTGAGATGTAGTGTTTGCAAGGTTTAGATGTTTTGAACTCTGATGACCCCAAATGACCTTTGACATCCAATAAAAACAACAGGGGTCATCTACTCAATATGGACAATCCACTTGGTAAGTATGAGATTCCTGGCAGTTACCTTTCTTGACATTTGGTGTTTATAAGTTTTTGAGCTTTTTATTTCTGATGACCTCAAATGACCTTTGACCTCCACCAAAAACATTAGAGATCATCTAGTTAATATCGGCAATCCACATGGCATGTATGAGATCCCTCACATTTACCCTTCTTGAGATACAGTGTTTACAAGGTTTTGACCTTTTTTCTTCTGGTGACCCCAAATGACCTTTGACCTCCATCAAAAACAATAGGGACCATCTACTCAATATGGACAATTAGCATGTTAAGTATGAGATCGCTCACATTTTTCCTTCTGGAGATATCGTGTTTACAAGCAATTTCCAAGGTATTTACATTTTGACCTCTGGTGACCCCAAATGACCTTTGACCTCTACCAAAAACATTTGGAGCCATATGATTCCACTCTACCTGGGAGGAAAAATTTGAAGAAGTTCCTCAAAGGGTTGAATACTGGTTTCTATACCCTAGGCCTAGTAGCATAGGCTACTGTAAAAAAAAAATGGCCCAAAAAAGTGAAGTTATTTTGTGTGTAGGCCTATACACTTCTAAAATTCAAAAAATATATACCCCTCCTCCACGTGGGAAATTCACCAATGGGCAGATCTGAAAAATTGTAAATTGACAAACTTCAACTTGCGAGCCTAGGCCTACAAGTACAAAATATGAATGAAAAATGTCAAATTAAAGATGATGTTCCCGAAGAAATAATGTTTTCAAAGGTGCATCACATCATTCTCCATTGAAAAAAGAGTAACGTTAGGCCTAGGCCGGAGGAAACTAACATTTTCAATGGAGGTAGCCTAGCTTACTTCCATAGCGGAGGAAACTAACGGGTCTGGAAACTAACTTGTTAGGCTAAGTTAAGTAACGGTAACCCGGAACTTAGGCTAGGCCCTAAGTTGTTAGGCCTAGCCTAGCCTAGGCCCTATGCTTGAAAAATTTGTTAAACTTGCTCTAGCCTACCTGATAGTCATTTTAGCCTTCTTCACTTCAGGTTCTTCGTTGTCAGAGGTGCTCATTTTGGTTGTATTTGCAACTTCTATAACAAATAAATAATCACTGAAAGTTGGAGAGTCGACCCAGTGTGGTCCAAGAATTTTCTCTTTAACGTTAGGCCTATTTAACCTTGAACTGTAAATTTCTGCATGTAACCTCACGTAAATTAGTAGGCCTAGATCTACATCGTTTACCTGTACTGTACAGCAACTTCGCGCCACCATCAAGCTCATCAAGCAGGTTGACAGGTGAGAAAAAAAGACAGCGTGGGAACATAAAACTGCTACGGCGGTGCATTTGCGCCATGCGATCAATGGCAGTACATAACTTGCAACGAACCATGTGGAAGGCGCTCTGTGTGGGTTTGTTAGAGCATCCACGGTCATAAAGATCCGGTAAATCTTATTAAAAAGTTTTTTAAGGGGCCACCTGGTTTATCGAATTGATAACCCAGTTTAAAAAAAAAAAAACTTGGCTTATCGGTTGATAAACTTGCCTTATCGACGCTTATGCCCAACAATTTGATAACCCAGGTTTATCAACCGAAAAACCTGGTTTGTCGAATTTGATGAACCAGGTTTATCAATTTGATAAACCTGGTTTATCTATTCGATAAACTTGGATTTTTGAATTATTGAGCAATTGGCGTAACCTGGTTTATCAACTGATAAACCTGGTTTATCGGCTGATAAACCTGGTTTATCGGCTGATAAACCTGGTTTTTCGATTTGATCAACGAGGTTGATCACTTTATTGGTGAAAAACTTGGTTTCTCGAATTGATAAACCAGGTTAAAAAAAAATTGGTTATCTGTTGATAAACTGGTTACAGGTTCATCGACGCCACGTGCCCAACAATAAAAAAGGCTTGGTGTATCGGTTGAAAACATGATTTATCAATTCGATTAACTTGGATTTTGGAATTATTGCGCATTTGGCGTTGATAAATCTGGTTTTTCTACTGATTAACTTGGTTAGGCACAACCTACTGCCGTTGTGCGTTATGCTCCGCATAAACAATGGAGTATGAAGTAGGGAAAAACAAGCCCATGAACTACACTGGAAAAAACGTGAACGGCTGGACTTGAAAAAATAGATTGGAAACTTAAAATGACGCGGTGACTCCTCATGGAGGCCGAAACATAGAACTCCTAAGCTTTAGCTGGAAGGAGCACGCCAGCCGACGGAAACGCGCAAGTCTAAACGGACCATAGAGTAGGATTATTCCTGCTCTATGAAACGGACGCAACTGATGGATCACGTGCCGTGGGAATGTAGATTTTTGAACGCAATCGTACTAAGCGATGTTTTTACAAGCGTATGGTCATTGGGTATGTTGTCGCAAGTAAACGCGATCAAGCAGATTACTACCGAGAGTCGATGCCGGGACAAGTTTGGCCTTTTCTTAGGCAAAACCTACGCTAAATCCATGCAAAATTTTAGTTGTAGCCTAAGTTGTCGGTTAATTTCAATGACATTGAGACCAAAGTTTTGTGTTTGTGAAAAAAAGGGGGGAAAAATGACCGGGTACTGCTCATTAAAGACTGCCGAACCTCATCTACAATTTAATACCGCCCTGGACTTGAAGAGACTGAAGGTAGCCTACCGCCGAATGTTAGGAACAGTAACTTAACCCTAATCCTAATCCCTAAACCTAATCCCTAAGCAGGCTAATCTAACCCTTACCCGAACTCTAATCCGTAAACCAAACCCAGACACTGACCTCATTAGTTTCGTATGACCTAATTCTGCGATATAGTAGTGTGAAACCTCGGTGCACCATCAGAGTGAGCGTAGTATATTCAATATACGCTATATTTTCCTTGACCCACCTTCATTTGCAGCAACAGTTCACTACATGCTCCAAAGATATTATAACATCGTTGACACGCTCAAAACACAGCGCTCCATGCGTTTGCGTTCAAAAACACAAAATCGGTTACGTACGCAGAAAGAAGGGTGCATAAGACTAAAACCGCGACCACACATTTACATTCCGACGGCACGTAACTCTTGGGCGGCGTCAAACTTGTCATTGCGGGACGCTCCTTCCCATAGAAATCCCAAGCTTTAGCTAAAGCTTAGGATTTCTAGGGTTTCTCTGGGCCGAAATTGCAGGGCGAAAGTGCTCATCACTGATCAGTCGTTTTGGAAGCTTATTAAGTCGTTATCTTCTGCTAGTATAAATACTTGTGATTTCAAAACATCTCAAGACTTGGAACATGATTCTTGAGTACATGTCACTTACATGGAACATCTTTTTGGGGGGGGGGCTTTCCTCTAAAGAACACTAGAACATAAACGCACAACAACTGGTTTGTTGGAGTTCATTGACTTGCTAAATTGGTCAGTTTTTGCGGTACCTTAACAAGCGCACTTTTATATACGCGTTTAAATTCTAACGAGTAAACAACGACAAATCAATACTGAGCTCGTTGTCCAAGCACGCAGAGGTGTGCGTCAATTGCCACGGACTATACACAGAGGGATGTATTGCGCACGTATAGTACTCATGTTTAAAATGCACGCACGCAAATGCAATGCACGCACTTTCTGTCACGCATTCATAGCCTATTGATGAGCGCAGATCACCGAGTAGAACTGCGCTCATGTCAATCAGCGCAATCAGTACTTCCGCCCCTCCGTTGGAGCCTTTTTGAGGTGTCAGCGCGTCTAACAGTGTAGGGATATAAGTGTGATATCTATCTACGTTAATAATATCTGTGTTTGTTCTCAAACTGAAAATATTACAATGTCTTTGATATTACAATATCTCGTTTATAATATCTTTGTTTGTTCTGACCTGGATAGTTCAGTTTTTTTCGAAGATGTAGTTCAATGCAATGGTGAAATGAAAAGGTTTAAACAGCTAGGTCGCTAGGAAAAGCAAAGGAAAACTTGTGAATGGCTATGACGACGATCGTTTTAACGAACCATGAATGCGGCATCTGGTCGTATAGATGGTTCGTTTCTGGGCTCGTTGTTGGTGATTTACTTTTTGTTTTTTGGAGGGGTTCTGGATTACATGGCATCTTATGAAGCTTTAATCAGCCCTCCTTTGCCATGTAATGTTGTGTTACGTACAGGGGCCGAGGGCTTCAATTGTCCCAAACCTTCTGAACCGGGCAGAGTGTGGTACCTGGAAGTCAGGCCGGACAAACTGGGATTGTGCCCTGTTAAGAGAAATGTGAACGGGCAAAAAGTCACAGATCTCTTGGAAATAGCTTTGTGGCCAATTTCCAATTAGACCCACGGTGCCCGACCTGGGCCGACATTGTCAACCTACGAAAAACATTTTGCGCAAGCAAGGCTGCACTCATCGTCTGGTCACTACATTATGGCCTACTCGAACCTTTCCTTGTAGCCTACGGTACCGCACGGATCTCCCCTAACGAAAATTACATTATTTTCTGATTTGTATTTTTTGATTGCTCTTTCTAAACTTTCGTATAGGTAGCGAACTCAGAATGGGGATGGGGGAAGGAAAATATCTAGGAGTGTAAATGCCCCCCTCTTGCACCCCCGTAGCGCCTCCAGTGGTGAAAAGTCTACTGCATTTTATCTAGTTGAAAAAGTCGACATGCTTTGGCTCATTCGGAAATAACGTGCTAGACCAGAGTGTGAGAAGGTTCTTTTTAGAGTCTTACATTTCGAACTGTCGTTGCTCTGACAATTTTTCTTTTTTGAGGGGATAGGACACCGCCATACCCGGTCACGACCGACGGTCCTTTATATATTTTAGTTACAGAGTGAAGTTATTCTCAATATATGGCACTTTCCTCGTTTGCACAAAATAGGAAATTGTTTTTAATAGCTGAAATTAGATTATTTAAATGTAGCGATATATATACCGTACCATTACTTGATTGAAGTGAAACGCAAGAAAATTGGGGCTGAAATGCGCAGTGGATTGCTAGATAGGGCACATGTTGGGCCTACTTTATGCATATAAAATGCTAGAAATATCGTAAACATAAGCACAAAATCAGAGGTGGCACCAGGATTTTTCCGAAAGGGGCCAGGCTCAATAATAGTGGAGGTAGCATATCGAAGCAGAAAACTAAGGCGATGACTTCCGGGTGGGGCGTGACAGGCAGAATTTTGGGCTTTTTAAAACAAATATTAAAAAAATCCGGAGCTTTCTTTGAGAGTTTTGGAAGAAGTGTCATTCTTTCTAAGGACTATTAAAAATCTCGCTGTGATTATGGAATAATCTGCCCTTCATATGAGCAAAATAAAACAAGAGGGCAATCCACGGAGTTGCATATCTCATCGCTAACATGTGCGCAAGTTGGTTACAGAACTTGAACTATTTATGTGCTAGAAGTTTTATCTGTGCTGTTTTTATGCTACAGTATAATTTCATTGAGAAAAATTACCATACTAAAGCTGCATGCCACAATTCTTTGAAATTCCTATTTGAAGTCCATTTGGGAATCGATTTTTTTTTCGTTCCAAGGGACGGAAGTTTTTTTTCGTAAGATAGCGAGGGGAAAGAATATGGCACAGACCAATCAAGTTCTTGGAACTATAGGCGCACCCCTTATTCAAAAACAAAAGACATCATTTGGATATTTAAATTCTGACACCGGATTATAAAAGAACTGGAGAAGGGCTACCCAATCTTTGTAACGGTTGCCCTTTTAATCCAGTAGGTCTATCTAAGATTTTGGAACAAATTTATTTTTAAAATGTTGGTATCCCCTTGCAACACTCTAAAGAAAACTAGCTTGACTGTTACACTTAACTGATACGGATATGAACGCAACGATTTAAAACCTAAGACGCTTTCGCGGACGCTTCAGACAAGTGCGTAATTGTTATTATTCAGGCACTAGCTGTATGAGCGTATTCTCCATTTTGACGCGACGGCAAACTTCACGTGTGCCCCGGATCGCTGATATGCGCATCATGTGCGTCTCAATTAAAAAACTGAGTGCGTGCGCCATGTCTAACGCGTGGCGTTAGAAGATTTCCGGCCGACGCACAAACCTTTTCTGCGCACTGGTCTGTGGCGAATCCTAGCCCGTGGCAAGGAAATTGTCACGTACCTTTTTTGGCGATGCTTCAAAACCGCCAAGTTTTCAGGGCACTAATATGTAAGATAGGTAGGCCCTATGCCTAACCTAATGTTAGTCACCCACAGTTTCATATCTTGGGTTATTCCTTGCCACGGGTTGGATTCGCCACAGGCCAGAAAAAGAAAAGAAAAGATTAATGCGTCGGCCGAAAATCTTTTAAAGTAAGTTCCTCGGTAACTGTTCTTTGGGTACACCTTGACATAAAGTGAATGATTTCCCTACTAACTTATGTCCATAAATACCGACATACGACGTTTTGAATTCCCAATTACAGGCCAGGCTCAGCCCATTTGAAATTCGAACTAATGCGAAAAACGTATGTGAACGCATCTCAAAAATGGGTACCAGGGAGCTCGCAATCATCAAATCATGTGCATGGTAACGCGTGTTAGCGCATACATAATTGCAAACACCGGTGCTACAATAGCAGTGAGCATGGCCACTGACTACATTGTGAATTGTGCATTGCGCGGTGACTGCTTAGTATTCGCAATAGCATCTTCATCAAGCAGCTCATACGGTAATGACGCGCTCGTAGTGGGGACGCGCTTGTTTTGGTCTGCCCACACATATTCATTGCTGTTCTTTATAACGATCGAACCGCGTCTTTCTTGCAATAAAACAGAACTATTTTTACCCGCGCGCATAAACACACGAACATATTGGCCAATGATTTGCTCCGAATCCCCACCATGGTCTGCGCCTTCCACTCTGTATGTTGGACTCTGTATTGTGATGCAATCGTTTTCATGAGGTTGCTAAGATAAGATAACTTTACCCAGCGTTACATTAGTTCCACATCTAGATGCGCGCCGTAGGGCGGGGTTTGTGCCGCCAGTTGCGTCATAAAAGTCAGGCGAGGTGTTGCGGCATTTTTCGAAATTGTATTTTGAACGCAGTCTTCCTTCGAATATCATTTATGCCGAATTGTACGGGTTTTTTAAAGGGGTGTGAGATGATATTTGTAAAATACTGTTTCTAATCTTGCAATACACAAAAGATTTTATGGCCGTGTCATGCCCATTTTAACCGTTGACAATCTGTAACGTGAACTATGTCCTTGGTTGCCATGACAACCTCACATATTGGTACAACTTACAGTATCATGCCTAGGCTATTACACTTAAACTTTCAGATTTGTGGGATGCGTCTGTTAAGAGTTAAAGTGAATACAATAAAAAGTATGTGACCCCCGTCACGTGACCTTTGACATTGGTTGCCATGGAAACTACATGTTTTGGTAGAACTAGTCTACCCTATTATACTTGTGAATTTTCATGTAAAATGAAGGTTTTCTTTTGAAGTTTTAGTACAAAATAGGGAAAAAAGTGTTTTCTTGCAAAATGTGACCTTTGACCTCTGACCTTTGACCTTTTCTCCCCAGGGTCTGGGGGATACAAGTTCCCACCCTGGGGTACCCACCTACCAATTTTGAAAAGAATCGGTCCAGCCCACTAGGAGGAGTTTGAGGGACAAAAACGTTGTTTTACGAACAAATTATCACTTGAAAATTTTTTGTTCTATTCTACCACTTGACCTTTGACATCTGTTGCTTTGGCAACCACGTATTTTGGTAGGTCTAGATGCAATCATTGTATGTGTAGAGTTTCGTGTCAGGAGAACGTTTCGTTTTTGAAATATAGCAGAAAATGTGATTTTCACCGAATTTGACCTTTGACCTGTAACCTTTGACCTTCACTTCCGGTTGTGTATCAAAATGCAATTGTTCCACCTGAGGTACCATCCTACCAAGTTTCAAGAAAATCGGCCCAGCCGTTTACAAGATATTAAGAAAACAAAATTGGACACACACACACACACACACACACACACGCACCCCCACACACACACACACACACACACGGACAGGTTTTGACCCCTCTCTCAGCCCTGGACCTTCAGTCACCCCGGGGTACCTCACCATGGGTTAGACCTCGAGACTAGTAACCTGGGAAAATTTACCGTTACCATGGCAACCATTGCGATTTAAGCTGGCATTGCCATATATAGCCCAATAGGCAAAGTGACTACAATATCTCATCCTCCTCACGGAGCGATGAGATAAAAAAAAGTAAATGAACGACTGCAATTCGGATGGGGTTACGCAATTTAATCTGAGCCCAGTTGCGGAGCTGCCATATGGTCGGGGGGGGGGGCGGTCGCCCCCTCTGACGGACCAAAATCGTCTGTCGGCGCCCTTTTTAGGTTTTTAACATGCTTTACTCTTGCACCATTATTGGCAAAGACATAATTTAATAGCGTTGTTTTAAGGCCCAGATAACAAATGCTCAAACAGCCACCAGTAACTGTATTATCTGCTCTTTATTCTGATGAAAAGGGTTATCTTCCGTAATATAGGGAGAGGTTTTGCCGAAACGTATCATGCTTTATACGCACTAATGAATGTTGTCGCTGTGCTAACTTAGCAAGTTAACTGCTTCCACACCAAGCGTGATTATAAGTTTACAGATACACAGACTGTCATTAAATTCGCCCTCCCGGCCAATAAAAGATGTTGCAAAGGTTACCAAAAAAGCATACCAAAATAGCTTCAACAACATTTTTCAAAATCATTTGAAGAGAACAATAAGGTTAAAATAAAACAAAACTGTTATTATAGTGGTAATGGTTTAAGAGTTTTAATGAGCAGTTTCCATTTTGCTTTTCTTCACGTGACCATTCTCATGATAAATGGCTATATTTCTGACACTGCACGATAATCCCATGAAAATGCTTGTTTCTGTACTTTCGTGGTCTCAAAAGACAGAAAATTGCATCTAATAAGCCTAGGTTTAGGCTACTTTTATTTATTATGAATTCGGTATTTAGAGAGCTAAGCAGACCTTTTGGCTTGGCTATTTCTTTCAGTGTTCTTAATTAATGGCTATTTCAGAGTGGTCACACGATGCAAATTACGTCAATTAATGTTTCTTCGTGTACCTATCTTGATTTCCAGATGCCAAAAATGTACATCCAACGGTGATTAATTTCCATAACTTTTCCCCATGTAAGATTGCTTGCTATTTTGATCTAGCAGATTTAATCTTTATCTTCAAAAAGTAACCCCGTTATTATATTAAAATCTTAAATCGACACCTGACAATAACACAGAATATAATGACCTCCTTCATACTAGAATGTGAAAGAGAGGGATAGAAACATGGGCGTCCCCAGGTAGGGGCGAGTGGGGAACTTGCCCTCCCCTGGAAAATAGAAAACCTGAAAAACGAAGAAAACATAAAGAAAAAGACGAAAAAATAACATCAACATTTCTTAACAGTTCATTCAGTGTTTTCCCTATTTATATGCAGTAAATAGGCTTTAGAAATGCCATTTCCAGCTATCTGAGAGGCACTTTGGGCCAAAATTTTCTTGCGTTCCGCGCCAATTCATGGTGGCGTGGAATTTTTCCTCACTTAAAAAATTTTGTCTCCCCGACGAATTTTTTTATGCGGAGGTCTATGGGTAGTATATTTAAACGTATTTTAATAGAAAAACCTGCTGATGAGAAATGGCAAAGTAGCCTACTACAAGGTGAGGAAAATCAAATGGAAAGTCTGAAATGCCGTGCCTTCGATCTTGCTGAGGCTCAAGGTATTTTCTCCTTCGAAGCGCCCCTGGAGACCATTTTTGCCCCCTCTGACCGAAATCCCTAGCTCCGCCACTACTGGGCCTACGTACTAAGGCTTTCAGACGAAACTGAATATTTGCCAGGAAACTTTTTATCTTTCTGATCAAAGATTTGAAAATTAAGAGCCTATACTAGAGAAATTTCGGAATGTATCTTTATTTTGGTAAAGTGACATTGAACTTGAGTTTTTATTAAGTGATCTATCTGAATTTCAAGAGAAAAAACTAAATAAAACTTCGGGGAGATGAAGTTGGCTTTGGTTTTTTTCTATTATCCACAGAAATTATAAAAATGACAAAAACCCTCTGCCATTTTTAACAATTATTTGAAAATCTGATGCTTACACAAATATAAAACATCAAGGTCTGAGAGTTTGGCCTGCAATAAGCAGGCTAAATCTACAAAAGACATTCCAGTCTAGTGTGCAATATATTCTCGTTAACGTGTAAGAGCCTTATAATCCGGGGATTGTGAGGTCTTATCCGATAAATTTTACTTTCACTTTTTTCGGGTTTTGCTTCAAGGTTAGATGACCCATTAGGGTTAGGATTAGCATTAGCATTGTGCAGGCGTGTACATATAAGTGCTTCACAACGAACATCAAGCTGCATTAAAAAAACAAGTTTGTCGGGTCATTTCTTCCAATCTGATTGTTCTCTCGTCGATTAGGACATGTACACCTGCATAACTTTTTCCGGTGCTGTGTTTTTGGAGGCAGAGAGCCCGCCGTGCCCGGTTTGCCCCAAGTTTTCCACACTGACAAATATTTTATGAGTTTAGCCGGGCTAAGATGCGAAATAGAAATAAGTTTGAGAAATCTTGTGAACTTTACTAGTTTTGAATAACTTCGTGGCCACAAACAATACATAATGAGCAAACTTTCCTGACGAGAGCGAGCCACGCGCGCTGAACTTAAATTGCATTACTAACAATCGTTTCCACGACAGAACTTGCATGCTTTCAAGATTTGCATCGAAACGCTGTTGATTTCCCCAACTAAAGCATACAATCACAAGTCCAATGTTCGAACTGATAGCTCATGCTTACAACGCTATCAACTTTTTATTACTATGGCTGTGGATAGAGGGTTTTTTCTGTTTAAAGCCATTGTTCACAACGAGGAAAGCGATGTAATGTGTGAAGAGAACGTGTAGAGCCATTCACAGTATTTAACACTGTAAACCCGGACGTACACTCTGCTAAGTTATGTTTAAAACATCCACAATTTAAATTCATAATTTTACTTCAAGAAGTGGCATATGTGGTACCAGATTGCACAAAACACACCCAATATCTTTAAAATTTTCTAAAGAGAATTAATGATTTGTTTCCTCAAGATCCCCTCAGTTATGCCATTTTTTAATTCCTAAAAAATATGATTTTTTTAAATTCCAAATTTAACTTCAAAAAGTAGTATCTGTGGCACCAGATTGCATGTAAGAACATCCACGCTTTAAATAATTCTCAAAGGGGCGGGATCCATTCCTTAGGCTTAGACTCTTTCGGGGGGGGGGGGGGGGCATCCCTTAGACCCTTTCTCGGGGCCGGCTTAGACGTAAGAGACGGGAACAGAGAGCGGAGGGTGTTCAGGTGCATGCGTTGAGCAACAGTTTGCCATTTATCATCACACACAGATGTTAGAAGTAAAATCATTTTTAGTCGGGAGTACATTAATTCAGCTGATCTAGTTTAGCCAATCACATTATAGAGAAATAAACATATTTTCAATTCCGTTGTATAGTTTCCCCCGAAAAGATTAAAGAACGTTTAACCTATAGGTAGTTTTGCATATTGTAGTAATTTTCTCATCACTTAACAAGTTGCTAATATTACAACATTGCAACAATTTAAAAACTGTTCGACTCCCTATTCAAGCAGGAGAAATCAATTTTTGGCCCTTTGGGTCGCGATTTTTCCAAATTTTTTCAACGCTCGGCACCAACTTATGGTGGCGCTCAGTTTAGATTATCTTACAGGCTAAATTTAAGTGAAAATGTCTTGTACAACAGACAGAAAATCGGTGAGCTAAGTGAAAATGCAAATTCTATTTACTATAATATTAATGCGTTTTACGAGCTCCAAAGAGGTAATTTTAATATCTTTCATATGAATAGGCGTAGCCATCATAAAAATTTTGATGCAATTACTGATTACCTCTCATTACTAAACTGTGGTTTTGATGCAGTAGGGTTCACAGAAACTTGGTTCGGTGACAATATTTCTCCCCTCATTAAAATTGATGGTTTTAATATGGTGGAGAACCATCGGGGAAACAAAAAGGGGGTGGGGTAGCTATATTTAGAAGGGATTGCTTCATGTTTGATCGTCGAGATATTTCTGTTTTTAATGAAAACATAGAGAGTATATTCATTGAGTTACGCACCCAAAGAGAATGCCATAAAACTATTTTAGGGGTGGTATACCGCCCTCCAAGTGGCAAAATATCGTTGTTCAATGAGTGTTTGTGTAACATCCTATACTAAATTTCGTCAGAAGTCAAGTATTCTTTTATTATGGGTGATTTCAATATTGACCTATGCAAACCAGAATCATTCGATTTTCTTAACAACTTGTCTTCTTCCGGCTTTGTTCCAACAATTAGTAGGCCGACCAGAATTACATATACTAGCATGTCTTTAATTGATAATGTTCTTACTAATGTAAATAGCATCGACAGTAGGGTTAATAAAGTGTCTTCTGGAATTCTAGTGAGTGATATAACAGACCATCTTCCTATCTTTGTAAATGTTAATTTTGATACAATGCTCTCTAATGAGATTATACCACCCCAGCTTGCTAGGAATTATAGTCCTAATAATATCGAAAATTTTGTGTCTCGTATTTCCAGTGTAAACTGGGATCATGTTTATCAATGTAATGACGCAAACATTTCTTTCAATATTTTTAGCGACATGTTTAATAGCATCTACTGTAACTGTTTTCCGTTTGTCAGTGTGAAACAAAGGAAGAAGAAAAAACAAGTCTGGATTACATCAGGAATTTTGGTATCCACTAAACGTAAAAATAAACTTTATAAACAATACTTGAGGTCACCGACGGAAGACAATGAGTGTACTTACCGTCAGTATCGTAACAAACTTAATCATGTAATGCGTATTGCAAAAAGAAAACACTACAATGATATTTTTTGTAATGTCAAAAATGATTCTAAACTTATGTGGAAACATATCAATGATATGCACAAAGGTAAAAAAGATTCAGGCTTTCATGAATATTTCATGGAGAATGACAGAGTTGTAAGCGATCCACAAAGTATCGCAAATTGTTTCAACGAAGTTTTTGCAAATCTTGGGCCGTCTCTTGCGGATAATATACCAAAATGCTCATCTAAAAGTAGTTATGACCATCTTAATCAGCAAAGCGTTGAATCTGCATATCTTCCACCGGTTGACGTAAATGAACTCTTGAAGGTTGCACTTTAGTGTTTAAACCAAAGGAAAGCTGCAGGTTACGACGATTTGAGACCAGCTATTGTTCGTAGGGTAATTCACTACATAGCCGAACCTCTTACCCATATTTTTAATATTTCTCTGTCTCAGAGTATTTTTCCTGACAGATTGAAAGTAGCTAGAGTAATTCCTGTTTTCAAAAAAGGTGACAAACATAAGTTTGTAAATTACCGCCCTATTTCAGTCCTTCCCTGCTTGTCAAAGATCTTAGAAAGAGTCATGTACAACAGAATTTATTCATTCCTTGGTAAGCATAGCATACTTTCAACTTGTCAGTACGGTTTTAAATTTCGTCCCGGTCGTTCAACAGAACTCGCTCTCATAGATGCCCTGGATAACTTAAACAAAGCCGCGGCTGCGAGGCAGACTTCTATTGGAATTTTTCTCGACTTGTCCAAAGCTTTTGATACAATTGACCCTGGTATCCTGCTCAATAAATTATCGCATTATGGTTTCAGAGGTGTGTCCTATAACTGGATCAAAAGTTACCTTTCTGATAGAGAACAATTTACTTCTCTCAATGGTGTTAATTCTGATCTTAGAAGAGTAAAATGTGGTGTTCCAAAGGGGTCTATCCTTGGACCTCTCTTTTTTATAATTTATGTAAATGATATTGCCAATGTTTCCAAGAATGCTTCACTTGTATTGTTTGCAGATGAAACTAATATATTTTTTAATGACTCTGATCCCCAAAGCCTAGAGGAGCAAGTGTGCCGTGAACTTAAACTTTACCTTGACTGGTTTACTGTGAACAAACTTTCGTTAAATGTTGCAAAAACGAACTTTATACTGTTTTTAATAATGACATTCTTAACAAAGGTCATAACTTTCATATCAGATCTCTGTTGATGGCAATTGCTTACAACGTGTGGATAATGTTAAATTCCTGGGGATTCATATTGATTCTAAGCTTTCTTGGAATGAACATGTATGCAATATTTCGTCCCAGATCGCTAAGGTGGTTGGTATGATAGGAAGACTTAAGTATATTGTACCTAAGAATGCTCTTCCCTGAGAGAGCTACAGTATGTAGTGTCGTGTCGTTTTTTCGTCTCTGATATCCTGTAAATTTCTCAGTTTTAAAAAACAAGGAGTATATAATCCAGTCAATATACCGATTGTGTATCCATTATACAACTGATTAACAACATTTTACCACTATGGCATCCAAAAGAAGATCGACAAATACGCCGAGAACTGTTGCTACTAGAGGTCAGGGCCGAGTAACGCAGCCTAACGCAAGTGAGTATAAATCTCCGCCTAATGTTATGAATTCGGATGAGATGGTTGACATGATTCGCAATGAATTAAAGGCGGTTTTGAACTCAGATGACTTTTGCGGTCCCCTAGTGAATCGATTAGTTCCAGCTATAGTGGAATCGGTCAAAGAACAGATATGCTCGCAAATCCATGAGGCATTTCAACTGCAACTACTTGAAAAACAAAAACAGCTCGATGCTGTCAATGAGGAACTTAATATGGTCAAGCGGGACCTTGCTGCATTAGAACTTTCAGTTGACAATCAGGAGCAGTATTCGAGACGAAACTGTTTGCGTATCAACGGTATACCGGAGTCAACTGATGACGAGTCAACTGATGACATTGTCGTTAAACTGGCAAATGGAAAACTGAAAGTCCCCCTCACCACAGCCGACATTGATCGATCACATCGGATCTCACCAAGACCCAGACCAACACATCCACCGGGAGTATCAATACTAAACCGAGGGCCATCATTGTCAAATTGAGAACGTATAACCTAAAGAACAAGATCTATCGGACTAGGACGGAACTCAAGGGCACCGGAATTTTTATTAATGAAGACCTAACCCGAAAGAACCAAGAGCTGTTTACAAAGGTTCGTCGGCATGGAAGTGTAAGCAGATCATGGACACTTGATGGCAAAATTTTTGTAACTGATCAAAACAACAGAAAGCACCGTATCGTCACTTTAAATGACCTGGAAAAACTGTAGTAATATGAGCCGCCATCTTTGTTGCTTTGGTGCTTTTCTTTCAGTTTACTTTATCAGTGGTAAACACTTGTGTGTGTCAAAATTCAATTGACATTGATTCTTTTTTCATTAATGCTTCAGTGCTCCATAAATGGATTTTTGCTTATTATATACAGGATTTCGTTTTGTGTATTGTTAGTGCAGTTCCTCGTGTGTGATCCTTTTGAAGGTATTTACTTTTCTTGTTTTGTTACCTTAACTTTCTTTTTTTTTTCTTTGTTCTGCTGTACTGTTATTCCCCCTATTCTGCTTTGTATGGAACAGATTAGTTTATTCAACCATCTGTGCTGTGTGTGTAAGCATAGTGTCACTGTTGGTGACTTCTCCAGTGGTAGTTGTAGTAATTGTTCAATAACAATTAAATGGCATGATAGCTGTATTTCTGAATCTAATGCCAATTCAATCGATAATTCATTATGTGTAGCTTGCTCCGGTACTTTAGGTTGTTACCCATCACTTCATGATAATAATTCCCCTTTAAACACAGTTGACCCTGATATTAATTCAGCTCAACGGTTCGAATCCAACAGCTGCAAGTATTACAATTACGACTTCTTCAATCAAATTTCTGATGGTATTTGGGATAAAAATTTCACTTTATTTCATGTGAATGCTAGATCATTAGGCTGCAATTTTAATCAGCTTTTAACCTCCCTGAGATCAATTAGGCATGCATTTTCTATAATTGGCATTAGTGAAACATGGTTCAATAATTCTAATACTTTACACACACTTTTCAATATCACTGGCTATAGTCTGGTACACGCATCTAGGCAGGGACGTGGTGGGGGTGTAGCTTTATATGTAAATCTCAAACTGAATTATAAAATCCTTACAGACTTAAGTATATTTAGGGAAAATATTTTTGAATCTCTTTTCATTGAAATTCAAACTGCTTTTTCGTCAGTCATTGTAGGGGTGATTTATTGTCCAAATGGAATCGGCGAAAGTGCATTTGAAATCTTCTCTGAGTTATTCTTGTCTTTAAGTCGTCAAAATAAGTGTTGTTTTCTTATGGGAGATTTTAATTGTAATCTTTTAAACGTGTCTGGCTATACTCGAAATCAATTTCTAAATCTTGTTTATTCTTACTCATACCGTCCACTTATAAGCCTGCCAACACGAATAACATCGCATTCTGCAACAGTCCTTGATGTAATATTTACAAATAATTTATCAATGTCGTCCATTTCGGGTATAATCATAGATGATATATCTGATCATTTCCCAGTCTTTACTCTAGCTGACATGTCGGTCACTAAAACGGAAAACAAATCCTTTCTTAAAAGGAATTTCAATCAAGCCAATGTGACATTATTTCGCTCAAAAATTGAAAATGAAACTTGGACGGAGGTTTACAATTCAGTTGATGTCAATACCGCCTTTTGTAATTTTAGCAATATATTCTGTAGTCATTTAGATAGCTCTATTCCTTGCAAAGTTCGTAGTAATAAAACAAATAGATCCCAAAATAACAATGACTGGATGACTCCTGCCATTCTTAATTCGTGTCGTACAAAAACCGTTTGTATAAAAAATATCTCCGAAGTCGGTCTATCAACAATTTAAACGATTATAAACGTTTCCGTAATCGTCTAACTTCAGTTATCAGATTAGCCAAAAAATCATATTATACAAACCTGTTCAATAACAACAAAAATGATATTAAAGGTACTTGGCGCTCAATTAACACCTTGTTATATGGTCAGAGTACCGAATCTACACCCGAAAAAATTAGGCATAATGGTGATTATATATCTGATCCTTTTGAAGTTAGTAACACTTTCAATGATTTTTTTACTGACGTTGGGTCTGCCACTCATCAAAAGATACCGCAGGTCAATGTCCACTTCCAGTCCTATTTACATAATCCTGTCACTGATTCGTTTTTGTAAATCCTGCAACAAGAGAAGAGGTTCTCAAAATAATTTTATCTCTTAAATCCTCCGCTGCTGGTTATGACGGAATCACCGCTAGTATTATGAAACTTGTTGCCCATTCTTTGTCTATTCCTCTCGCCTATCTTTTTAATTTTTCTGTTGAGAAAGGTCATGTTCCCAATTCCTTAAAAATTGCACGTGTTGTTCCGGTCTTTAAATCCGGTGATAAAGATTGTGTTAATCAGTATAGACCTATTTCTGTCCTCCCATGCTTCTCAAAAGTAATTGAAAAACTTATGTTCTCAAGATTATATTCTTATCTTGAGAAACGTAAATTAATTTACGACTATCAATTTGGTTTTCGTCCTGGCCATTCCACTGTACATGCTATTTTACACTTTACCAATAAAGTAATGGAAGCCTTCGAAAAGAATCATTTTGCTTCTGGCATATTTCTTGATCTTTCGAAAGCATTTGATACTCTTGACCATAATATTTTACTTAATAAGCTTGAGTACTACGGCGTCCGTGGTAATGTCCTGGACTGGTTTAGAAGCTACCTGACTGATCGTCGTCAGTTTGTGGTTATTAATAACATTAAATCGGTCCCTAAGTCAATTACATATGGTGTCCCTCAAGGATCTATATTAGGGCCATTGCTTTTTATTATTTATGTCAATGACCTTCATACAGCCAGTGATACTTTCAGTATAACCTCATATGCTGATGATACAAGCCTCTTTCATTCTAGCTATGACATTAAAGATCTGATACGTAATATTCAAAATGATTTTGTCTATATACAAAACTGGTTTTATGCAAACAAATTATTACTCAATGTAAAGAAGACTACTGCTATTGTATTCCGTTCACCATCCAAGTATCTCAGTGCAGACATAGACTGTGTCCACCTTTGTGGTGTTAAAGTTATTTTTTGTGATGCTACCAAATTTCTCGGAGTTTATATTGATAAGAATCTTACATGGAAAAATCACATCCAGCATGTATGTATGAAAGTCTCACGAGGTGTTGGAGTTTTAAATGGGCTTCGAGGACTGTTACCTCGCAGAATCATGGTTACCTTGTATAATACCCTTATCCTTCCGTACTTTACTTATTGTAATGTCATTTGGGGTAGCACATATACTTCTAGAATTCAACCTCTTTTCATTCTTCAAAAGCGAGCTCTGCGCCACATTTGTAATGAATTCCATCTGCAATATACAAAACCTCTCTTTGCCAATCTCAATATCCTTAATATTTATGATATTAATCGTTATTATACTGGTATTTTCATATTCAACTGGTTAAGTGATTCACTCCCGTCAACATTTAAAACTTACTTTGAATTGCGTACTGGCACATATTCCTACCCCTGTCGACATCGAAACCACATAGCAATACCTTTTTTAGACTTAGATCCTCCCAGTTTGGAATTCGGTTTAATGGTCCCAAATTATGGAACTCGTTTCCCAATGATATTCAAGAGTGTAAACTTTTAAGTACATTTAAGAAGCAATTAAAAGATCATTTTATCACCAACTACCTCTGAATAATTTTAATTCTTTGCTATCTGTTCCTTTATTTGTGTTTTTGTGTTTCTTTTTCTGTATTATATATGTGTTTTGTAGTAATTGTTTTCTGTTAATTTAAGTCTCTGTAAAGGGGTGTCAACGTACATAAGCTCCCTGGAGCTTCTTGTTGTCACTCCTCAGTCTCTTCAGTACCCTGTACATACAAATAATTCATAACATATTTCTTTATATGAAAGACTGAAATAAAGTTCTATGAAACTGAAACTGAAAAAACTGAACTGTTCCATTTACCTTGCTTTAATCTACCCTTATCTTAATTATTGTTCCATTGCTTGGTCCAGTACAAGTCGTACTCTTTTCGATAGTTAAATGTCTTACAAAAGAGAGCTATTCGTCACATCACTTGCTCCATACCAGTTCCTTGTTCAAGTCACTAAACCTTCTGAAACTCTCTTATACTTTTAATACCAATATTGCCACATTCACCTATCGCTCGCTACACGACCTGCTGCCCAATCAATTTTCAAATTACTTTTCTCACAACTTCTCAGTTCATAATCACAACACTCGACAATCTGCATCCCTACATTTGGACACTATTCTTCTTGTTCTTTACAGCACAAATGCCTTCGTAATCGATCCATTCGGCTTTGGAATTCCCTCCCGTCTTCTGTCATAGCCAAACAAAGTATCCAGTCCTTCAGGAAAAACATTTCACGCCATTTTATTCAAGACTACTAGGCTTCATCTCACATGTAACGCAGTGAATTCATTTCGTAGGCTTCCTAGCATCATGTTTTGCAATTTTAAAGGTCTTAAGCATTTTGTTCTCCGCAGCCGGTTGTTGCTGGGTAGGGTGGGGTGGCGTGTGTGGTTTGGGGACGGGTTTCCAAGCCGGGAAAGATCTCTCTCTTTTTTGACCTCTGCTATGTTATTGTAACCTCCCTTTTTTGCTACTGTATTAGTTTTTTTGTGTTTATCAGTAGTCTGCTTGTTGTTGTTTTTTTCTTCTCAGGGAGTGCATGTTTTCAAGCCCCCAAGGTTTTTGTGTACTTCCTTTCGCTTTTATATGTCCTTTTATTCTTTTGTTGAGTTTATACTCTATATGTGTATGTTTATATGTAAAAGCGATAAAACAATAAACAAAACGAAACGAAATTACATTTTTCGGTTCAAAGTATTTTTCATAACTTTCCGAACACTTTGTAAACTTATTTTGAAGTGAGAATTCTTTGGAAACGACAAAAAAGCGACTGCTTAGATTCTACGTATAAGTCTGGGAAATGTTATTTCGGGCCATCTGAGGAACCAGTTTTTCGAAACTTCTGCACGCTCCGTGCCAACTGATGGTGGCGCTCCACTCAAAAGGTCTTTCTGACAGAATTGCAATTTACGGGGGAGAAAAACACCAAACTGAAATGCTCCCGTACGGCTATGCCACAACTGGAAAAAGGGGTCCTTGACCGGCTCTACTTGAACCAATTGGTTGGAAACTGGGCCGTAAAATTCCATCCAACCTAACCTTTATGTACGCTTATGCCGATCATCGATGTCCTTTTATTTCGAACCCTAAAAGTACGCAAATTTAGAAACAAATTTTACGTCGAAAGGTTCCAGGATAGGGTACATGACAGACTGCATGTAAATACACAAAATTTTCAGTTTTATCCCCATCATAAACCAACATAACTCAACTTTCAAGAATATTCCTGTCGAAGTCAAAAACCTTGCACCATTTTGCATCTAGGCTCCTGGATAAGGCCAAAAATTTTACCCCCTCACCCATGACCACTCCCCCGGGCTGACCATCATTCAACATACTGCATGGCCCCCTTGAGACAAAACCTGCATACGCCACTGCAACCGTTTGTGATAAAAAAAATGTGCAAATAGATCCAAATCCCTGTCAAAAACTAGCCAAGGTAGTTGACGAAGTTTTTTGGTTCAGCTCATCGCTACGAAAGCCATATCAGAGACTGCATCCAAAGAGGACGGTAGCCACGGAGGCGCTATCCATGCAAGTCGTTTGTTACCTTGAGCCTTATACAGGGACAATAAAGCTTAGTTACATACCATACCTGTGGATTAATTTGGATATCAGTCTCGATTGATGATTTGGCAGTGCATGCTGACAAGCATTTCCTCCGTGACGATGTTGCTGATGGCGCAATGGCAGTGCTCTGGTTTTTAGAGGTTAATTGCAGGGCCAAATCTATAACATGGGGAGGGCGTGAGGATAGGTGGTCCCCCTCCATTTGAGAATATTAAGATTTGGACCGGAATGCAACGCTTTGAAGTGATTTAAGTTACCCCACCCGAGATCACACAATCATCTGTGTCTCCTGTATCGTTCTTGACATTTTAATAAGATATTTATACGGGACGGTAAGCAGAAAGGGTGTTCCTGTCGCATGCTTCACTTACAGTCTACTATGAGCTTTTTGTAATGCCACGTCATTACAAGTCCACAGCGGAATAATTCTTTTGAATTTGTGTGATGTACATTAAACATGTTGTTTAGGTTGTATGTAAAACTTGAAAATAAATCTATAGCTGGCTATTGGTTAAAACATTGGAACTTCAACTGCTTATTTTGTTGTCAAAATAATATTGGATAGTTGCTTCTACACCAACATGTTGTTTCTTCTCGACTAAAGTCGGCGGGACTTAAAAGTGGTCTTGTAACTGCCAAACGCAGTCGTAAACTCAATCACGTTACACGACTGTTAAAGATCCGACAATCGAGTTGAGTTGCGGTGTGTAAAGTCGTGTAAGTACGCAGCTAGACTAGTTTGGCTCAAATCGTGTTCATAAATAGAAAGGGATCTACACCGAACTCGATGAAAATAAAAGATCTAAACAGAATCCAACAGAACGTGTCAGAACGTGAAAGCCTATCGTAAAGATTGTAAAAGAAATTGAAGGAACGTAATGAAAATTGTTGCAGGAAGGCTTCGAATGTAGGAAAGCGTCGTAAAGCATTGAAAAAGGAAAACTTAAACAAAAATTGCGGGGCAGCTGCACTTTTTTGTCGCGCCGATCAGGGCCCAGTGTAAACCCAGAACATTAATAAATCGTAATACCAAACACTTCTTTCTGATTTAAGATCAACCATACAACAACGAAATAATTCTAAAATTAAACTTGACAAACTGAAACTAAAAGCGGACGAAATATTTACTTTTCAAAGTATTGCTGTTAGCAATTCCTTCGTAAAAGACTCCAATGAAGCGTGACAAGCCTGTTAGTGTATTCCTACAGTCCTGCTGACAATACTTCTACAAACAAAAGGCATGACGTAAACCTTTTTGTGGCAATCGTTGGTTTCAAATCAACCTGTTTTTGGCGTTAATGAAATTTCATAATCATCTACAGACAGGTCGAAGTTTCTGCAAACTTGTTCAATGCATGTGGTATTGATTTTTGAAAGGAATTCTTAATCAACTTTGCCCTTAAATGCGTGAATAAAAGTCTAGAAGGTTTTGAGGAAATCAGCAATAAATCTTGTCTTTATTTGAACTTGAGCCCTCTTGAAATGAGATCGACTAAGGTCCTAGTCTAGCTGGAAAATCGATAATAAAACATTGAGACTTCGTAACTCTTTCCGAAGTTGACATCGGTCTCTATTTTTCTTGAGAAGGGGTAACATCTGTCTAGACTCTATTCCGGGAAGCTATATTGCGAGAGCACCCATATTTTTCATTTATTAAATATGAACACCCACTGAATTAGGGACGTAAAACTTGCGGCGCGAAGAAAGTTTTACCCTTTCTTAACAAAGATTCGAAAATATGGATCTCGTATTGCATAAGACTTTGTATTCCGGGTTTCCTGTAACGAAATTTGGAAAGCTAGGGGACTACTGAAGAATCTGCACCTTCTGTTGGCAAATCTGATATTGCCGGACAGGGGCGTCTAGCATGGGGGGGGGGGGTGGGTCAATTCCCCCGCCAATGCAAATATTGGGGGCACACATATCGTTTTGTCCCAATAATTTCAGCACAGTAAAAAAAAAGGCAGAAAAAACAAAATATAACATTATGGTATGTGGTCTCCAAATGACTTTATGGCCTCGATAAAGGGTCACTTGAGCCTACAAAGTTGTAATAGAAAATACTGCATTTGAGATGCGCCACCTATCTATGTTTCGTGTATATGCCAGTCAACGTGGGTTTGTACATGCGTCTTTTTTCAGATGAATCCGGTCGTGGAATACAATCAAGATGACCAAGGCTTCTGGCTACTGGAAATTTTATGGCCCCATCCGCGTAACCCTGTGTATCGATGAGGGGCGCGGGAACGGAAGATCGTTATTGTTTCATAGTTATCTAAGGCGTATACGAAATGAGGCTCCCCAATATTTTTAGTTTTAGAAACATCATTGTCTTTTTGAGGCAACATGTTTCAAAATAACTCAAAGAACTGAGACAATATATTTCTGGCATTTCAAACCTACTCTTTAAGTAGAGTCTACACCACACCCCGTTTAGTTGGACATAAGGCCTGTCCATCGAATCTATCCATGAGATTTTTTATTGGCAACTGGTATTAGGACAGAAAAGCGAGATCTTTGGCATGATAAATGTATAGTTCCACTTTAAAAAAATTAGGAAGATCCCATATTTCCTCTTTTGGATAACAATAGGCCGGCATTGCTTGTTTGATAGACCTTGTTACCGCAAAATAACTAAATCAACTCTCACGATATGTAACATGTAGTTTTAGATTCAGAAAGGGTCACAACAAAACAATTTGTGCTTTCCATCCGGAACAAAATATTTTTCAAATGAAACGATTTATGAAGATTCGGTAAATTCCCCTTTCGGTACATAATAACACACAACAATATCTCAAACCTAGATATACATTCCTACCATGGAAGACATTTAAAGACTCAAAATCATTAATATGTTAATCACAGTCAGGGGTTCAATTGATGAGCAGCAAAAATCCCAAGTGCGGAGACGAAGAATTTAGATAGGAGCGCATTTAAAGTGACTTCAACATGAGAACTGTTTTAGCAGTACAATGCATTTTACAAATTTTGCTCTCAGAAATGACAGCCAGTCCACTTTTCGACGGGACAGAAAATTCTTCCGTTGACGGTGAGCGTATAACTTGAAAAAAATCGAGACCTTTCTTGTTCTGTGTCTAGGCATTGCAATATAATCATTGAATTCTAGGTCATTAAATATTGTTTGTTTTATATTACGAAACTGTGTTAGCAAAGGTAGTACTAGGTATTTTAAGTATATGCCCATGATTCACTCAAAAATTTGAAGAAAATAAATTGTCTAAAAGACTCGGGAGATCTTTGTGTAGCTCTAAATTGGTTTTAGGTGATACCGTCTTATTTAGGTAGTAAGCATTACCATGGCAAACCTTTGGTACGTCGGTATGTTGGTATGGGTTAGTTAGTAAGTTAGATTCGGCCAGTTTCTAACCTATTGGCTCAAGTCGAGCCGGACACGGTCTTTTTTTCAGTTGTAGCTCACTGGCTTGTTTTCCCTACTCCGTTGCTTATGCTGAGCATCACGCTTAACGGCAGTAGGTTCCATTTTTAGAGTCTTTGGTATGACTCGACCTGGGAATCGAACCTCGGCCTTCCGCATGAGAGGCGAATGCTCGTTAGACCAAACACGCGCTCTGGCGACAGACTATGTTAGTTGGAGATTTAAACATTCGTCCATGAGTTACATTTTCACAGACAGATATGAAGTAGTATTGCTCCTTGACTCTACGTGTCCAGTCATGGAGTAGACTCTGCAGGGTCTGCTCAAATCATCTTTACAAAGTCAAATTTCACTCCCTCTTTAATAAGACCCGTAATCATTGCTCTTCTCGTTTACTCCCTCTTTCTCCGTTCTCTGGCGGACGTGGATACAGGGCCACAAATAGAGGGCGTAAGATTTTGAAGAGTTATAATGGCTAATCGGCTTGGATAAAACATTTTAAACATTGGTGGGAGAATGATATCGCCAGGAGAGACTTTGCAAAGTCTAGTCATGGAGCTGCTTTTAAGCATCTCCCTGGTCCAGTGTTGTCACTGAGCCCTATTATAGATGTGCAATTCGACGGTGTGTATAAGGCCTTTAAACAGTTAAATGCATTGACACTGCTTATACTGCAGGCCCCTAAGTAGGGGGGGGGGTCGAATCTCACTTGAATCGTGAAAAATAGGGGCTCGGGTAGTAAAATTTGATGCCCCATGCATTCTTATCACGTCTCTATAAAAGATGTTCCCGTGTTTCATTGTTTATATGTTAGCACAATAGAGCACCGTTTTCATGAATCCCTTTGCACAGTACGTACTTTCCTGCGTTCTCAATCTCAATGACATATTTGCTGCCAATATATGTCAATGTAGGATCTCAACTGTATCCAAATTTGTCATCGGATCCGTTGAAGTTCATTGTTGGTATACATCGGTTTTATGTGGATGAGCGATATTACCAAACAACAAAACATTAAGAATGGGAAACAAGGCAGTACCTATTGCTCTCCTCTTCATTCGAAGAGTCTTGCCGTATTTAATGAAAATACAAAACTTCATCACATGATCAGACAGCAGATTAACAGCGCAATTTGCAAATGCATCTTATGGAAACTGAAATCGTATATGTGAACAGGGTCTTCATGCAACTTTTTAATTGAAATAAATGTTTTCTTATGCAACATTTTAGTGGGTAGTGGGTTTAACAACAACAGTAGGCCTAATGTAAACTTTTGGCCCGAGTCGCTTGAAATCGCACCCCATGTTTTATTGGCAACGAAAGTGTAATTAAAGTGTACCTTGTGTTGTCATTCTTGCACTACTCAAATAAGAATCTTTGTATCTCTGTGTTTTTCTGAAAATCACCGCACCTTGTACCAAGGTGTAATAGCACTCTTACTCTTATGAGGTGATGTAATTAAGTCCTCTCTGTGCAACACGTTATGCAAGTAAGCAGGAAGTGTTCAAGATCATAAAAACATTTTCAAGTTTAAAGGGAAACAAATCAGGTAATGTGAGTTGTTCAAATAGACTAATTTGATTTAAGTGAATGAATTCCATCTTTTTTTTTAATCTCGACTCAAGAATGTCCTATGAAGATGGAAGTTGGACTGTTAAAATTATTTCTATTACTGTTTAGTTTGATATATATTTTTGACTTTTTGACTTGAGGTTCACTAGTCTTCAAGCTATATTCCCATAGAGGTCTGCTGCGGATTCATGGATCAATTTACAAATAGTGTTCAACCTGCCAAACCTTACCAATGCAAAACCGTTGTCCGACTTTCATACACTTTCAAACCATTAACTGCATGATTACACGTGTCATAAACAACTTAAAATAATTATACAATCCAATGAGTTTTTTAATCGTCACTTAAAAAATGTGTTGAGCAATAAAACACTTATTTCACCCCTACTTTGTAAACACGCTTAAATTTTAAATATGTTTAGCTATTAAACTTACGCTAAATATTTGGCAATTTAACGAAAAGCGAAATGTGTCTAAGAGTAGGAATTAGACAAGGACAACAGTGTTTAGTAATGTTTTATTTTTTAAACACCTGTCTTAAGAATTTAATATAGTAAAGGAGTCCGTATGATTAGGTTCCTTCGAATCATTTTAATACCCTCAGTGTTTAAGCATACAGTTTCAAACCTTTCACTGGCTAAAGCATTGGTGTATATTTGCACGAGAGGCACCGGTTATAGAGAATGCATTGATAAAGGAAATTATCTCAATTAATTAATGATCTTTATAAATCGACAACTTGGGAAATGTTCACAGACCATGCGTATTGGGACGCATTGTTGTTTTACCTCTACCTTGGTGGCAATTGTCCGCTTATGTACCACACAGCTATTACCAATGCATCCAATGTACGGTTGAAGAATAATTATGCGCATGCACCCACAAGCGAAACGGTAGTAAGCCAGTCGGTGTCGAATTTAGCTACTTGTCTATTCGTCCCCTTTCTCGCGTATTGACGAATCGCAAATTGACATAGTGACGAATGTGAAAATTTGGCAATTTTGGCGGAGTGAGGAATGCATTTTTTGTCGTAATCTGTTCACCTCAGCCTTAAAAATTGCGACGACTTTGTAAAATATATTATTTTGTACAATTCCAAACATAAAAACGATGAATACGGCGAAAATTCTCCAAATAAGACAACATCCGTCACTACGTGAAATACAAGATCCACAGATTCACGAAATTCTTGATTTTGCGATTCCTCAGTACGCCAGAAAGGGGACGTATTGATCGATGAGAGCGCATGCAAAGTACATGCATGTTTATCCTGAAAATCGGAAAAGTACCTGTAACGGAATTGCAAAATGCAAAAATAATAGCGTATGTTTTTGTTGTTTAGTAGTTTTTGACAGTGTACTCAAACAGAACACTCTAAAAAGGAAAGTGAACCAGCAATTCAAAGGACGGTCTTGAATTTGGAGTGGTTGTTTAATTTCAGTTCGACTCCCACCACCATTTCGCCCATCCCTCGGGTGGATGCTCACTGTTTAGCAAAGTGTTTCTTGATTGACTGTTGCCATTGTATTGTATCGATTGTATTCTTTGTTATGGTTAGGGATTCGGTTAGGGATTAGGGCCATCGTTAGCCAGTTGGGAAATTTCTTGTTAAATAGTACGCTTTACCCCCCATTTCGGGCCAGAACAATTTATACGGCAGTATTCCACATCGGCATATAAAAGAACATTCAAATTCGGGAATGCATTTTAATTTTAGCTAAAATGCCTCCATGTTCCAAGAACACTAATATTTCAATTTTTCCAAGAAGTTCAGTTTAACTTGAGTTTTGGCCGTATAAATTTCGTTTCATTTTTGATGACTTTGTACAGAGGGTATTAGTAGAACAATTTTCGGCATCTTTCAACATTCCTGTGATATAAGTGAATTGAAGAGAATTGCTCACAGTAGACTCTGCATTGTAAATGAAGACGTAAACACTTACTTCTGTGAAACTGAGAGCACCCTTCCAACTTTACCATGCATAAAAAGTGCAGTGCATTGTGGTACAAATAACATGATATCAGTGATCACAATGACACTCTCACAAAGTCAATATTTTAAATACAGCACATGAAGGGGACCAGTGCGCACTGTTTAACCCTTTACCGTTCTTTGGGTCCTTTTGGACCCATGCGGAGAGCGCGGCTGTCACCCATCTTTACTGTTTCACGCGGAGCTCGAAACTGCGAGTAGCTACCCGAAAATTCGGCCACAACAACGAGAGGGACAATAGTTTAAGGTCACGGTGTCAATAACCTGCGGAAGCTGATGCGGGGCGTGCTGCGTCCGCTTTTCCGCCCACTCCCGAGGCGCGCAAATATGCCCCGATTGCATGGAGCACAACGGTAAAGGGTTAACAAGAAATTTCCTAGCTGGCTAACGATAGCGCTAATTCCCAAATTAATCCCTAACCCTTACAAAGAATACAATCGATGCAATACAATAACAACAGCCAATCAAATAATTTCTTGTTAAACAATACGAATCAGTCGGATGAGGGTGGTTGAAGCTATACATGTAAGTTGACTTGGACCGAAACATCAACATTTTAAAATGAATTTCCCTTAATTTTTTTTTCCTAATGGTGCAACTTTCTAATATGCTTCCGTTGAACCAAGAAAATTTACTTTATTTCGCGAGCCACCTTACTTCTCTCGATAAATCCATAAACTATCATTTTGGTAAAATCTACAAATTTAACAATAGCCATTAGTGAAATTGTTGCGTTAAATCTATATAATTTTTGTATTATGTTCTTTTTTAACAGGAGCTTATTGTGTAGGACGGGCAATGAATGGTTGAATAAAAGTGGGAATGTTAATTTTCAGTAAAGGATACAACTGTTATAAAAAAAAGAGGAAAATGGAAAATTGGTCACAATAACTTTGCATGAGTTGAAAGAGATTTATAACAAGACAGATTTACAGCACCATGGTCAGTTTCACTGGACTATAAGTATAAGACTCAATGGGATCAAACTCTCGCCGAGAGTTCGAAAGAAATGAAAAGGCACCTATATGTACACTGAAAGGACATTTAATTAAATGTGAATAAAATATTCACGGACTTCCTATACATGGACAGAGCATACTGCACGGTAAATTGTCGCTACCGTACATGTGAGAAAAAGCGCACCAAGATGGCCGTCTGCTATGTTTTTGTGTGAAAGCTTGAACTTGCTCAAGTATATCTTCATATTCGGCAAAAAAATTGAAATATTTTTGAAATATGACAAGTTAAGGTCAAAATCACTACAAGTATTGCAGGAGTATACGCCTAATATTGTTCCCCATTTAAGTTTAACTTTTGTTTTAAATATAACAGTCTTCGTCAAATCAGACGATTTATAGCTTTACGGCGGCCATCTTGGTGCGCCTTTTTTGTCCCAGTCGGTGGCGACCATCTACGGGATAGGACGTACACGTTACATGCTCTGTCCATATAAGTCCGTGGGCATATTGCACCAAGGAGAACGTTTTAACCTGCTGTAAAATCTTTCTTTTTCGATTGCGATAGACATAGCAGGAAATATACAAACACTTGCCTTTGAAATAACTCAAACATATGATTTAATATGCTGATGTTATTCAACAGAATGCAGCTGGCTGAGAAATTTCACGTTCAACAGAAAGAAATTTCACTTGTGTTCTATTTGTCTAAAGAATCGTGTCTAACATTTTCATCCAATCTTTGACAAAAAGACTACCAATGGAGACAAATCATTCATGCATCTCTCAAACGATGTCTTTCTTAGGTTATGTGAAAGCCTGTGGTATGGACGGAGTTTGTGACTGCGACATTGACTCACAGAAGGTTAATTGCACTGGGAGGAATCTGAAATATTTACCAACTAGCATCCCTTTGACCACGAGATATTTGTAAGTTTCCTTTCTTATACGTATAGCTCACGGTATCTTATGGAATGAGGAGGGGCCTAAAATTTTGTTAGATAGAATCAGTTGGTCTTAATGAGTTTTTATGCTTCGAGATGAACTTCTAGTTCCCAAATGATAATACAAAAAAGGAAAAAAAAAAACAAAACATGTAACGATACACAAAACTTATCAGAACAATAAGACTGTAAATATAAAAACGTTTGTCAAGGTTAATAAAACAGAGAAAACATTTGACGTTATCATTACGTAATCAAAATATGTGACCATTTTTTCTCTTTTTTGCAGGATTTTATCATTAAATCTAATTGAAAATATTCCGAAGAATTGGATGTTCCAGTTCAGTCAACTGCTCCGTTTGTTAGTATTTGAATTATCTTTCGTTTGCGTTTTCTGATCTGAGTGGATTACCACATGTAATGCTAGTAAGAGTCCTGATATAAAACACCACTAACCAAAAAATTAAAAAAAAAACATCATAAAATCAGCAGATATTTGTTCCTACCAATTCTCTTTTCAAAATGATTCCACCTACTATTAATACGTGTGTGTCTTCCACTAAGAACGCAACCTTACATTAATTGACAGATCCGATCCGACTCCAGCGGTTCACATTCAACATTAATAGGCGTCCTGGGCATGACGTTAAACTGCATCCAGGTTGTGGCTTCTGTTCTATTCAGCCAATCTAGAGTAGGACCACTCAGTGTGTGCCCTTTGGAGGGCGTACTTGTCCATTTGTGACGTTAAGCTCCTTAAGGGAGCAGAACTCCTCCGGGAGTAATCGTTTGGTTTTCGCCCCTTGGCTCTTCGCCAGAGAGTCGTGGGGACTTTTAGAAAAAACATTAATAGGCACAAGGATTAGCTTTACCGAGACCGTTTGATCTACCCCTATCGGTCCCAACAGAAAAAATGACTTTTGTCCAAATAGACAAACGCAATTTTTGTTGGGATGGGCTTGTAAGCAAAACTTAGCAATGCTGAATCAACTTGAAGTGCGATGTAGCCCAATGTAAACAACGTCCTGTGTCTATAAAGACACCAAAATTAACTAAATACTTTTAAGCCAGTTTGGCATTAACTTTGAATTCTATAATAATACCCGACAAATAAAATGAACCCATACGAATTATTAAAGGTTCCTTTTATTCAAAAATAATTTCTCACATAATGAATATTACTTATGAATATTGAAAGTCATTATATAAATCTGCAACTGTAATGATTGTAACAGTAAAAGCCAACAGAAATCTCTGTAAAGATCAGAAGTGTATAAAGACTTTAGTGGGTTCAAAGGGCTGTATATATGACAATCTTGTAGGGGTAGTCCTGGATGCAACAGGTACTGCGAGTTGGTGCTAGCGTAATGGATCTCAGTTTACCCATTTTGTTTTAAATAAATATATTCCAAGGGTAGAAGTGTTATATATCTATCCTTATATCAAAAACTGTATCCCTGATCTCAGGTGAGGCGTCAAAGGGGGCAGGACTGACCACTTCCTTTATTCCTAAGAGAAATGTGTGTCGTGTCTTTTTTTGTTCCGGTAGCGTAAAAATACTCAAGAAAAGACAAGAGTCAAACCATTCCACATTTCCAAATGATTTATTACGATCACTCTCCAGTATTTTATGTTTGGATTCTTTACACACGGAGTCCACTGGCTACCAAGTCTAGGGCCTGACTGATTCTACAATCTACTGTACACGATGTATTCTCCTCAACATCTATAGACCAATAATACGTCGAAACACAAACATGTGACCACATCGACCAATCACCTCCCTCCTTTGACTTTCTGTTCCAGAAAGTTCTCAAAGCTAAACATAGGTGAATCATTTCCATGAATTAATAAAATTAATGAACATGAAGAACTCTCCATTATGTTGCCAAAGGTAGAGCATGACACAACAATGTGAAGGAAAAGAAGGTAAAATGAAGAAAGGGAGGGCACTCAACTCATGCTATGCCCTTCCTATCAAAATACCCGGCGCCGACTCCGGAGTCTTTTTGTAGCTAAAGGTAATATGATCATTCCCAGGTCCGTAGCCAAGGGGGGGGGGGGGTCGGAGCGGGGGGGGGAGTCGGAGCGTTCGAACCACCCACCCCAACTTGAGGGAGGTCTATTGTTTCAGCCCTGTGTTTGAAGGGTCATCCATGATATATGTTTATCTTGACATATTGAGGACGAATTTCCGTTCACTTCTTCACAGGTGGTGTACTGTGTGGAATTCCTGGGGAAAAGGGACTTCTGTTGTGTTCAAAAGCTCACTAAAATACTCCAGATTGCAGGAGATCTGCAGATTTTAAATTTTTCCGGGGAAGCATGCCCCATACCCCTAGCAACTGCATGCTTAGGGCACGCGCCAGCCGCCTCCGTGGGCTCCACATGGGCTGGCTACGGGCCTAATTCCCATGCCGTCAACCTCCCCAACTTACACCCTTCATCTTGGTTTTGTAATAGATAGACTTGACTATGCCATTTCGATAACAAAAAGTAACATAATTATTATATTACTTTACTTCACGTGTTACTTAATCGAAGCGATAAACAGAGTTGTAAAAATTCGCCCCCCCCCCCCGGTAGATGTACACTGTTTAACCAGGTGTTTCTTGATTGGTTGTCGCCATTGTATTGTATCGATTGTATTCTTTGTTAGGGTTAGGGATTAGGTTAGGGATTAGGCTATCGTTGGCCAGTAAGGAAATTTCTTGTTAAACAGTGCGCATCGCCCAAAAAATTGTGAAGAAATTTTAGGGACAATTTGTCATCTGCGGATAAGTTTTGAAAGGGTAAATTCCTAATAAATGGCTAATGAGTCTATCTGTAGAAACCATTCTCTTATACAATGAAACAAACAGTTATAAGATAGCCACTCTTTAGCTTCTTAAGGAAAGTTTACGTAAATATGGCTACTCCTCTGAGCTTAATGCTCCCCGTTAGTGCTGACTGGGCTGATACTTAAACGCCATACATAGTGATATGCTGTATTTTCAATTAGTAACGTCTCCTATTTGAGACAAAGAGGCAACTTGGCTAATTTGCTCAGTGTCCCAAATTTAAAATATTTGACCCATTCAGTTGTCTCGTGTCACGATACCACGTAGGTATGCAGACAGTGTGATTCTTTTCTTTTCTACAGGTCACTAGATAGAAATCACCTTACAGAGTCATTCAGAATTCCTCCAAGAGTATTTTCCTTGTAAGTGTTATTGTATAACCCTTTCATGGTTGTACGTTGTAGTTGTTGATACCAATCTGAAAGCCACGGCAGCAGAACGCAGAAAAAATGGTTTCATGTATCATGCTACGACACATGACTTTTGTGTGTATGTAGGATGCTTCATTTACATACTGAGGCAATGATATGTAACTAGACAAGGCCGCGCGTAGTCCGTATTGGGTCATGAGGGGGGTGGTGTCATGGGGTCGAGGTTTGGGGCTCGACATGAGGAAAAGTCTAAGGATAGAGAGAAAAAACCGTTATTTTAGGTGTTTTTTGCATTGCAAGGTTGGTTCATGGGGGGGGGGTCTGACCCCCCAACCCGCCCCCCGTGGCTACGCCACTGAACCAGACGGAGAATTGGGAATGTTTCAAAAAGTAAGAAGGAAAATTTTACCATGGTCAGGAATACTACTTAAAATCACTAGCTTTTACATCAAATGGTAAGCTGCAATCAACATTTACCTATAACTAGTTTCCTAAATAAGTCAAGGCCTTTTCTCAGTTGTGATTTGCATTCAAGAAACCTGTTCTACCAATAAGATAATGACATGCTCACTCTAACGTTTCCTCAGTAGGACAAAGGCTGCTTCTACTTTTAGCGATTTAAATTTTGAAGTTATTGAAATTCAAGAGATTCTGTAATCAAGTGTGACATTTTCTGCATCTGTTTTTTACTAAAAGACAGGTGAGCGGCAATCGAATAGAAAATATTGACGAATTCTTTTACGATGGCTGCTCGGCACTTCACACCATGTAAGTATCGGCATCTGAATATATCGCGTGAAGACAAACAGATCTCATATTATAAAAAGTAAAAATTATTTTCATGTAAGATGGATATGAAATAATTAACTGCATGCAGAATATCGAAAGCATGAATCAAATGAACAATGCAGGAGACACTAATTATTTTTTATGTCCCATTCAAAACTGCTTACCCAATTCTACAAAAGTGAGCCTATACCTTCTCTTTCGACAGAGATCTTTCTTACAACAACATAAAAAACATACCTGATGGACTCTTCAAAGATTGCTCTGGTGTCATTAGCTTGTAAGTAAATAGAAGGAGTTTAAAACCTTGTATTGCGTTAAAGGATCTTTTCTGTTAAAGCACACAAACTTGTAGACATGAATACGTTTACGTAAGAAATAATTACAACCCTCTCCCAAGATGTTAATAGTTGTTAACAATCACGAATTAATCTTTACTACTTCAATCTATTGCCTAAAATCATTCTTTAAAGGGGCAACTTGTCTAGATGAATGTATTTCAGAATATACATTTTAGCAAATGAGACCTTTTCCCATCCAACAAAATCATCATTATTGACACCTCTGTGACTCTTCCGGTCTCAGACGAACATTTTATGGAGGCACGGAGATGGGGGGGGGGGGGATGGGGATGGGGAGGGGTGGGGCCTCAGCCCCACTTTTTCAGTCTTAAGCATTTGGGGCCGCGTTACATTGCTATTATACTGTTGAATATATTTGGCTGCTTTGGTGATAAGCCACCCCCACTTCAGAGATCGTTTAACCCGATATAAAAAGTACTTAATAAGAAACATTGAACACGCAATTGCTGTATACCACTTTTTCATAAATTTGGATTTTTGTTAACCACTCACTTCTTTATTCACAGACGCTTGAAGTTTAACCCTATCAAAGGACTTACCAATAGAACGTTTGAAGGACTAACCACACTTTCATTTCTGTAAGTGTTTCACAACATACATACTTAAGCAAACGTGTTAGAGCACTTCAGTTTGTCACAAATGTCGGTCAAATTTTTTATGATATAAAAATCAAAACTTAGTAATTTTAACTTTTTATCATACTTTACCGTTTTCGTATATACAAGAAATATGTTATAACAACGATAATATGTATTAGATATTACAATACACTTGCACACATTAAAAACGCAACTGAGAGGGATAAACTAAGCGTCCGGCACATCGTGCTAAAATCAATTACGTTGTAGGCGATTATGAAAAAATCGAGATCGAATTAATTATTAACTGATTTCCTGCGTTCAGGCGATCACAGTCGGAACCTTTGCATGATATGGCTGCCATGAATGTCATTTTTTGTATAGTCGAAACTGACGGGGACTGCAATGGTTAGCAACCGGATAACCATGCAGGAAGGTTTTCCTTGATGAACCTTATTTGTTCAGTGACCTTATCAGCCTGAAGACGTTACCTTTCTTTCAAATACAGAATGGCGCAAAGCTTACCAGCTAAAACTAATTAACTAACTACTACAGAGAATGTATACTATATTATTGAACGTACATGAAAGTTTTGTTAAATGTCGAAACAATTGTTGGTGAGATCCAAAACAGACAAAAGCATGTCACTGCTTACTTATCGACAATGCATCTAACTGTCTCACACGAGAACAAGGGAGTGTTCCTGTCGGATCGAACATCACCGGTTGGGGACCTGAGGCCCGAACCAAGGGACTTGGCTGGTTTTTATCATTTCTGAATGCCGTTTTAGGTGGCTAGAGGAAATAAACACGGTGAGAGGATTTCGTTCTATAACCTTTGCATTCCTGCCAATGGACAGTCTAAGATGAAACGAACTGGAGGATGACATGACACAACGACGGGCCTTCTGGCTCGCCGTCTTCGAGGGTATGATGGTGGTAATTTCCCCTGAACCCTCCTTACGGCCTTCAATATATCCTATATATCTTACCTGGATAATGACGATTTTCAAAAAAAAAGTAAATCATCTCTGAAATGGCCTTTTTGAAACCTGCATTAGGTTTGTAGGTGTCCTAGGGTGGTTGGTTGGATAAATCAAGTATCTGTGGGAGTCCTTGGGCTTGTAGGCCTATTGGATATTTTGTTTTGATTCCTCTGTCACAACTATAGAAACTATGTTCAATTGGGGTGTTAGCATAGTGTGGTTTATTATATTTATGTCGTTAATCCGTATTTCATGAAAGTGTGTTACTGCTGTAAGAGGCGTTTGTTTTTCTGACGCAACATGATTAAAATGATTTCATTGGTAAATTTTGAATCAAATGCAAGGAAGGTGTGGGTTTACATGAACAGTTGTTCGGGTAACCATATTTGTTGGTTGTTAAAGAAAGGTTAGTTAATAATTAGTGTTAATTAATTGGGGACAATATTCTCCTATTTATTTTCTTACATCAAACTCAGTCTGCGCCCAAGACTATGAAAACGAGGTTAGATTTAATATAAAGTCTATCAAACTCAACACTTCCCTTTATGGGGAGTAACATGAACGGAAAATTTTCTTCAACGAGTGCGCCCAACATGCCGGATGGCGCCGATAGTGCTGTATGAGTGTCTTCTGAATTAACTAAATCAGTTTTAACTTTTCCGGATGAAATCATTTGGACACTTCCCCCTTAATTAGAAGTTAATCATTTGAATTGTGACAGAATAAGAAAAATTCACCTGACCAAACATTATTATCCCACAAACATTAGGAAACATATAAGAAATTTCTTGTTTGCAGGGCTTTATCTTACGAATCTCCGACGCCGATCGACGTTGGGCTCTTAGGAGATCCGTGTAAACGTTTGCACTCATTGTAAGCTTTTGCTTTTATCATCATTGCAACATTAGAGAATTCATCCGCTTGAAACTAAGAGTCATGACTTGGCCGATTTTTCATCCGCTAATAACAAACTGACATTAAGATTACTATTAGGTGTTTCCAAATCAAACAATGACTAAGGTTGTCCCTCGGTGCTGAAAATATCAAGAAATAATGCTCGTTTGTAAATATTAACACGAATTTCGTTAATTTTGGAACATGAAGTACCCATTTGACATGTTTTTCGTCCCAAACATCAACTGAATCTGCCAGATTTGTTTAGAAACTTTTAATTTTATTCCCGCGTTTTTTAATTTCATTTTCGTGCACAACTTTACTGAATCTGAACCGATTTCCATGGTTCGAGATTTATGTGGTAACTAATTAAGACACTGAATTCTAGTCTAGTCACATTATACATGGAAAAAAACAAATCAATCCTTAAGAATATTTTGAAATGTGGGTGCCCAATGTCTTAAAGTTAACCGCAAAAGTGCGTCATTTCACTGCTGGATTCGGAAATCAATTTCAAAGTATAAATTACCACCGTTCAAGGGGCAGAATTCTGTAATGAACACGCATATCAAGAGGCAGTGTCTGTTGGTAGAGTGTACTGAAAACCTGACAGATGATCCGTCGTTATAAGAATTATGCTGGATTCGAAATATCACAGAACACCCTTGTCTGAACTTCGATTGCTACCGATTCCACACACTATCGATAATGTCAAATCAGCATTACTGACGGTTCATCGAATCAGTTTGCAATTGAAATTCTGAAAAGAATATTCTCTGACGTCATCAATTATCTGGCATATTTTTGTTTTATTTTCATGAGACAACATGCCATCTTTAAGTTGCCTAAAATTTTCTAAGAACCGTGCCATCTTTTCAAAGTATTTTTTTTATTTCCTTTATATCGGGTGAAGTAAGGACTAAACGTAATTATCCCTTAAATATATATATTTTTTTTATAAAAAAACATGTCATCCGTTCATGAAAGTGTGTTTGTTTTAAAGATAGAAATCGTGTTGTTCTAAACTTGTGTATTTCTCAGTTTCATATAAAATTATTTTTCTTCCACACTTATGACTTATCTGAAAACTTGTTTTGCTCATATTTAGAGTTCTCAGTAATTGGCGATCTTCTGCCCCTCTACCTGCCAGGCTGTTTCATGGGTGTCAACTATTAAATGATATGTGAGTAAAAATTTTGATCCCCATGAGAAATTACCACATCTGATATTTTGGTATGTTGTTTTCTGTCAAGTACGTTTTTTCTCTCAGTTTCCATAAAGGATCTACACATGGTATTGTGAGAATTTGGTCTCCATGTGGCCTCCTGACTCACTCCCCAAAAGGGCAAAATTCGTTAACTGCCTTGACCATTACTAGGCATATTCTCAACAACCTAAACAGTTGTGCAAAATTTAAATCAATTTGCGGTTTAGCTGTGGGGGGGGGGGGGGCATTACACAACTCTGGAGTAAATGGATGAATAAAACTTATGCATTAATGCATTAATCAATTGTTAGTTTGGCGTTCGCCATTTTGGTCTAACATTTGGTGCTTACCTTACTTTGGTGTTTCATAATCGTCTTCAAACCGGCTTTCCCAGTCCCTGGCATAGTTTTCACAACACCGAAAATAAGCTTTGCCGTAGTGATTATGAATTGCACACCCTCCTGACCCATGACATGCGTAAGTTTTGTGTATCTGTCTGTTATTATGGATCAATTGTAACTAAGTTTATACGGGGAGCTGTTAAATGATAGCTCCCTGGTTTACAGACGTTCTGTGAGCAGATTGTGTTTAAAGTGTACTTTGCTCAATGAAATTTCTTTTTTGTAACTTAAAAATAAGAACCATTTTTAGAAACCTGTCACAAAACGCGTCATGCTCCGCATAAGCAATGGAGTAGGGAAAACAAGCCAGTGAGCCACAACTGGGAAAAAGGCCTTGGCCTGCTCGACTTGAACCAATAGGTTGGAAACTGGGTCGTAAAACTCTATCTTTCTAAATAATGGTCACAAACTTCATTTTGCTATAAAGACTATCCAAACGGAGCGCCACCATCGGCTGGCGCGGAGCGTGGGGAAATGTCGAAAAATTAGCCACCTCAGAAGGCGAAGAATCTAAAGAGTTGCTATCTTCTTTTGTTGTTTGTAATAAAATGCTTTCTTCAAACCAAATAAGTTTCGAAACTGCAAAGAGGTAAGAAATACTTCGATCCGAAAAATGTAATTTTACCCGAAAGGCTATCTTAGCTGGGCGCCCTCATTAGTTGACGCGGAGAGTAGCGAAAATTTTGAAAAGACACACCTCTCAGATGGCCGGAAATAGAATTTTCATGCTTGGAAAGAAAGTCTAAACAATCTTTTTGTTTACTTTTGTTTGCAATAGTAAAAAAAAACCCAGCAACATTCTAAGTGATCAGAATATTTCCTCAAAAAATCTTCTGCCACTCTGGTCTTGATTTTTTTCGGGGAAACTATACAGCGGATTTGAAAATTTGCTAAAGCTGCTCTGTTGTGACTCTTGGCTAAATTCAAGTTCCGCTGAATTGATGAAATTGTCTGTGACTGCTGGAACTCCCGACTGTTAATGAATTAGCCCCTAACATCTCTTGCAGGATAAATGGCAAACTATTGCTCACTGAACCCCCCGCTTCCTTTTCCCCCGTCATTAACGTTAACCCGGGCCGGAAAAATAGTCTTAGGGATGCCCCCCCCCCCTCTTTGAAAACTCTTATAAAGGTAGGTGTCCTTAGAGGCAATCGGTGCCACCAGAGAGTTACATAGTCTACCTTTTTCAAGTAAAATTTGGAATGTGGTAAAATTTGCCTATTTTTAGGAATTAAAAAAAAAATGGCATCACTGGGGAGGGGGGGTGCAGAGAAAGCCCTTCCCCTTTGAAAATTTTTGACAAATTTCGTTTCCTTTAATGCAATCTGGTGCCACCATATGCTACCTTTTCAAGTAACAGCTATGTTACTAAAGTAGAGCTTCGCATTAAAAAAATTGGCATCCGTGAGGGAGGGGGTATGGCAAATGCCCACCGCATCGTAGGCCACTGAGGGTAAGATGGATGGCAACTATTAAGCACTGCAACTGGACCCTCACGTCCGTGTAATTAACTTGTGGAAAAAAAAAACACCGTAGAACGTTTTTCAATCTCCATTTCCGGAAAAAGGTTTTGCAAGGCTACAGCATGAAGTGGGCCTATAGAAAACTTTTTCTACAAGAAGCCAGGATGTGACGCAAATCTTTGCTTTCATTTTTATTTTTAATGTAAAATTTCACTTTGAAATTGGCGTTTTTTTGTTTTCGGGAAAGTTTTTGGATAATTCAGATTATCATCCAAAACGTACGTTGTGTTTCTCAAGATTTAAAAACACGATGCGGATTTATTGTTTCTTTTAAGTGCATGATGGGTTATCCAAATGTGTTGGAATGTATTTTTCGGCTTTTTGATTTTCCTTTTGTATGTTCCCCCAACTATGATACTTTTCCATTTATCATGTGAATGTTCTGAAGAATTTGGATATTCGACCATTTAGAGCATTACGCTGCAAATTGTGTAACGAATTGTTGTACTGTTATTGATTTTTCATAAATCAAGCCAAAACATTTATACTGACATTCAGGTCGTGGTTGATTACTTTCTCCCGTAACAGACACATATCCAAAGCAGATTTGTCCGAAATTTTGGATGGTACGTTCTTTGGTTTAGAGAACCTTATTTTTCTGTGAGTATGTTGCAATTTTTTAAGTTAACCCATTCTGTTTTCGTTTCGTTTTCTTCAAACCGCAAACAATTTTTTCGAGTACGGAAACAGCAACTATTGATTTAATAAAACTGTGAAATATTCAATGGCAGAACTACTGTGGAGGAAGAGGGGGCATTTGTTCCCCCAGATTTTGTCCTTCCCCCCACCGCACCCCCAAATTAAATCAGTCAGGAGTTCGGTTAACCTGAAAAGTAAATATATAAATATTACACCTCTCCAGAGACTTCATTTTTCAGTGTAGAGATATGCCAAAACATAAGAGCTTCAGCCAGCTTCACCCCTGGACCCCCATCCCCATGGAACGGACACATTGGTCTTGTTTTCACTCCCCCCCCCCCTGAAATTGTGTGTCTCCAACATTACCCTTTGCCCTAGCTTGAGCCCCATTCTGGTGAACGCTGCTGAAGATGTTTCATTTACATAGCTATATTTTTGAAATCTGTTTCCTTTTTCTCCATGATTTGGGTAAAAACCCAATTACACAAGCTGCTTGCAGTAATGATGCATTTGGCTACTAGATTCTCCACATTGACTAAAAGTAACGAATTGAAACCCCCCAACATACTTGTAAGGCATAACATGTTTCGTATAAAATAACTCGCTTTTTCTGGCCCTCTTTAACAACGTTCAAAGTTTACAGGCTTCTAGGGGTCGTCAGAAGGCGCTAAAGGTACAGCCTTTTATTCTTTGACCAATGTTTCATTACTGGTAGCGAAGTGGAACACTGGTTGGCAAAAAGTTTCAAATTTTTCATAAATTGTACTTATCAAAGTCGTATTAGAATGGATATTCAGTTAATAACTATGCAAACGGTTTTATATACGTTATGAATATAAGTAAAGTCTGTTGGTGAAGTCAAATACTTTCTCATTAGTTCGGGAGATAATGGCTTCCGTGTGAAAGTGAGAATTTACCCCATCGGGGATTTTTCGGCATAAATATCACGAGCACAAATGTGTACCTCTTTACAATGGTCGATTTGCTTAATAAATGTGTATATTCATATGACTGTGTAAAGAAGTTATGGTGGTACATCTTTTTTGTAGAAAACCTACAAATTTGTGTGTCGAGTCGAGTCCTTAATTTAAGTTTAGGACGCTGAACGAGGCAAACTTGTACGATATCGCGAAACGAGCAAGGAGAAATATGGTAACCAAGCCTGATTTGGCTATTTTGTTTTTCTAGCAACAAAGTTTTAAAATGTGCCGGAATTTTTTTCCCTGGAGTCGATGATTTTATTGCGTTCGGATTAAAAATAAGCATCATGTGAGAAATTTAAAATTGCTCCACCCATGACAAGACTTTCCCGATGAGTTGAAAAATTCCCCCGAAAGCGGTTATATCACGAACTACTCGCAGGCAGCTGTTACGACAAGATAACTGAATGCTTCTTTAAAGTAAAATCACATGAATTTGGAACAACAATTGAAACAGGTGTATCATATATTTTAAAAGCTGATTCATATTTATTGGCGGGTATGGATGACACCATGATGGGAAATCATTTTCCCACGTCTTTCGTTTTCATGTAGAAAGCTGATGCAGAACCCCTTCATCTCGGTTGTAACTAAGAATATGTTCGGAGGATGTGTACCGACACTGTGAGTATTACTCTCATCGGCGTTGCACACGTTTTGCCCATTGTTTACGGATACAAAAACATTTTTTGTGGTATTCACACGATTTTTAACATGAAGACGTTTCCAATACCACAGGCAACGGAAAATAATGTTCTGTCAAAGAAAAATTTCTAATAGCAATTTTCTATCTACCCTTGCAATATTACCGTACATTTTGCGTTACTAAGAAAAAGAAAACCACTCACATTTAAGTAAGCTAGTCTACCAGAGGGGATTTACACGATTAAGCCTACCTTCCTGTACTCTTTCGACATGTGAGATTACATCCTGTTGTTAGCGTATCGTGAGACCCATTAACCTTCTAAGCAATACATGGCAGCTGTTTCTTTCTTACAATTATACCTCGACATTGGAATTGCTTGACTGACTGAAGTCTTACCTCAAGGTAGTGAAGATCATTTTGTTTCTGAAATCGGTCATAATACATTGCTATGCAAGGGTTTTTTCATCATGTATTCATGGCCTAGCTAGCTGCAGGCCTACTTATCTGAAGCTTTTTTTTTTTTTTTTTTTTAACAAAGGGGACAAAAGCAGAAGCAATATTCCCCTCAAATTGAATTAAGGGCTCTTCAATACGTAACAATCTATAATCAAGAAAAACCCAATAATTTTTCAGCTTTAATCCGATTTATCCCAAAATATACCATTATATATTTCTTCAGATTAGTCTTTTCTCTTCTTCTAACTCAACTTAAAATAAAAAATTCTCCTTGTGGTTCAGTCGCTCTGATTTTGCCTACACACCGGACTGGCTCCAAACAGCTTGCTTAATGTGAATCAAATGCAAAATGACACTCCCAATCGAAACGGAGAGAACTCTCGTTTGCTAAACAACAAGATACAATTCTTAGTTAATATACAGTATATCATTACAAACGACATGTAAGGTAAACATTACCGACCGCGTAATGCAGTGGTTTGGATTGCATGGCTCTACGTGCCATGCACGTTCGCTTGAAATTCCTTAGTGTATAAAACTTTTCTTGGGGTATTTGTAGTCACGTTTAGGAAGGTGTTCTTAATGTTTTGTTTTTGTTCGTTGGTCATATGTTATGCGTTTACTTGGTTTTGTTGCGTTAGTTTTTTAACTAAAACAGAAAACGCAGAGAACAAACCATTGAATGAAGTAGCAAGCCAAGTAAACGAAAAAACAGTTTAACTCAGTGCTGTAATACATAGCATGGTTGCCCCGGTGCAGAGCTAAGTCCGAATGTATGGCTATCACATATTAGCAGAGAGATGTTATTTGGGAAATGTTGAGCCTTCTATTTGCAACTTACAGTCCTTGGCACAGATATGGCACCAAAACCATAAACAGTGTATAATACAGCTACCATGACTACCGTACTTGCTTTCAGGAACTGTTCAGGAGAAAAACATCGGGGTGATTTAAACTATCAGATTTTATTAATTCTTTCCACAGCATCCTGTCGGCTATGAATCTAAGCAACATTACAGCGGACTTATTTCAAACTTTGGATTGCTTGTATTCAGTGTAAGTTTAGTTGTTCAATCAATGTTCGTTGGTCATAATGAAACCTTTGAAAAATCGAAACAACATCTTCCTAAACTTAATTAAATTATTGCTTTTTCTCAAATGAAAATTCAAATTTCAGTGATGACACACATTTAAACTTCATCTTGACTTTCATGTACGGTTGACTTCGAATATTAACGGAAGATTGCATTAGAAGATAAACTGATTAATTCTCCATTACGTGAAGTTTTGGTAAGGAATTAAAGTAAAAGTCGGGTAAGTCGTAGCGTAAAGAGTGGGAACTATTAAAATTAAGAAGGAAACAAATCATCAATAGAACTAATGCATATGATGTTACAAAGCAAAATGTAGTACGCCCTCCTTGAGGATAAAATAGTCTGCTACACGTGCAGGGAAATTCTTATGCGTGCGGACACGTACTCAATTGTTTTCCCCCAATAATTGTCGTGTGTCGTCAATGCATACGGTCCACTATAAGTGCTGAATTTTCGGCTGACGTTTGTTTTTCATGAAGGAGATACATTTTTTCCAAGGACTCCTTACATGGACAGACCATTTAGGGAGAACGTCCTATCCACAGATTTTCGCCACCGCTTGGGGCAGGAAAGGCGCCCCAAAATTTCCGCCGTGAAGCTATAATTTATATGATTTAACGTCGATTCTGTAATATTTTGAACAAAAGTTAAACTTGAATGAGAGCAATATCGCATTCCTGAAATTTGTATAGTGATTTTGACCTCACCCTGTATTATTTCAAAAATTTGTCAAGTTTCTTGCAAAATCTGTTGATTTACCTGAACAAGTCTTCATTTTCACACAAAACCATAGCAGCCAGCCATCTTGCTACGCCTATACTCACACGTGCGGTAGCGACAATCTAACGTGCAGTACACTCTGTCCTTGATTAGGAAGTACGTGTTTTGTTTTCATATATGGGATTATATATGTTATAAATATGTTTTGCATCTTTTTCATTCTAGGAATCTTTCTTTGAACCACATACAACATCTCCCGGAAGAGTTGTTTTCCCGCGAAAGACACAAAACTAATAGTCTAGTACTCTCTTATAACAGGATAACGTATATTGAACCAGCTTTTTTCAAGAATCTTCCCAACTTGAGAGAAATGTAAGTTTATCATGTGCCGTCTCTCCTTAAAGTGGTTTTGTAAAATCAGTTTTAATTACATTTTGTAATTTCCAACTTCACATTCAATCAACATGTTCATCAAATTTTACCGTTTACCAATAACATCGCTTTGACGCAACTTACGTTTTATTTAAGGGTTTTGTGACCTCTTGTAAGCGAAGGGGATTAAGCTTCGCCCCTTAGACAGATTCACTGAACAACCGGCTCTGGTACAGAGTATCTTGATAAAGGGTAAAACATGCTTTGAGGGTACAGGGTTTTCCTTCTTCGCTCTTTTCACATTTTCTTACGAGTACATATTTGTGGTCACCCCCTGATGTCGACCTTACGTCTTCCTGTTAACAACTGGTTTCTATCAAAGAAAATGTCGAAGGCTATCCAGTGGGCACACATTTCAATAACTTAAAAGCCGAATTTAAACATTACTTCGGGCATAACGTTTTGATCATAATAGCCAACTGCCTCAAGCCATCTAATTGTGGAGCTAGGAAACCTCTTTTGAAACGGTCTTAACGCCGGGATGGACATTTCATAAAATGACCCCTCCGTGTAACCAGTTGTATATAGTGGGTTTGTACAATGCAATGTGGCCTTTGACTCTGTTCTGAGTTTTGGTTCCTACGCTTCGTATTTTGCTTGTTTCAAGAGTTTGGTGTATTATCCTTTCCCGCTTACTCTATACACCCAAAATGCTGCTGATATCTTCAAAACTTCCTCCGCTTCTTATAGTTTTTATCGACCTATTATATATGTTATTACAGTTTTCTGAACGGCAATTTCCTGAAGAAACTGCATAGCAGAATGTTTATGGGAACTAAATTGCAGTCATTGTGAGTAACATCGAATTATACCATTGACTACGGTAACTTTTCTCTTTTGAACTAAACTCTACTACCATAAGCATACGAGCTCAGTAAGTCAATTTTCATTCTCTCAATTCAATTTTTTTTGCTGTTGACCCATAAAATCTCCTCTCATATTTGGAAATGTATGCGCCTAATATTTAAAATTTATAATGTGTACAGCTTAATTTGTTTATTTTCGTTTGCATTTGATCGTTAACTCACGTCTGGTAAACAATTCTTATCCATTAGACAGAGAAAATGCTAGCATTATATGTTACTTTTTGGAAAAAAGAAGATAACATTGCTAAATGATAATACTGTTGCTTTTTAAAGGTAGGCCTAGTGTGACATGTCAGCAAAATGCCCTGACTTCATTTAACAGTTAGGGAGTGACCTCTGCGAAACAAAAGTCCGTTGAATCTACATCAGTATCTTTTACGGTTCTCAAGATGTATCTCTTCAAAGTTTTGATGTTTTTAAAACAACTTGCCGCTCATGCAAAAATAATAATGTGGAGTGTTGTACAGTGTTGACATTTCCTTTGTTAACTCTATGTTAATTATCTTTAATAAGTCATTGGACAGTTTATTGTTTTTTTATTGATACTGATGATATTCAGGGACATAGTTTAAACTTCAAAATAAAACTCTTAGCCCAAACTAATGTAGCAGATGTCCATAGATTGTAGCACTTCGGACACACATTCTAAGTGCACCATACACACTTACTTATACATAAACATAGCTTCCGAGAGCAGCCTTATGACGTCAGGACTACTGTCCAATCACCATCAGCTGCATCGAGTTTCATGGAGAGTCCAACTTGCCAGACAGCATGCCCTCCCCAGAAGCACTATAGCTCTCGCGCACTCAACACCAACTTCTAGTGACTATTACTGAAAACCACAACATAAGGACGCCGAAGTAAGCCAGCGGCTTCGCTGTAAAAAGCTACCTTCGTGGATATTATACACAGCCAACTAGACCCATTTTTGTAAGAAGTCTGTTACCCCAAATCTCGGAGCTACTTTCATCGACTACTCGTGTCCGGTTTCGAAGCACGTAAAAAGCACCCTAGTATTCGTTCCACCAACAAGGACAGTCTCGTGCGGCAGTCTCGGGCAGCATCTGGTAGCTCGTCAAATATTACTTTACTGGGACTGTAGTGTTGAGTGGAGCCATTGTACCGTTTTTTTAACAGATTCGTTCGCGAGGACACGAGGTTCCGTTGTGACGCAATATTGTTTCAGCAGTATTGACGGAGCCACACAGAACACAACCTGCGGTGAGACTATCCAACTTTATTTGTCATCTCTCACACCTCCACAAAAATGAAGATTTTGACATTAGCCATGTATAGCATGTCCCTCTCATTACATCACAAAATTTGCCTATAGAGCTCATCTTTATCAATGATGAAGCCCAAATCAGAAAAAACCCTGTAAAACAGTCAATTTTTGGCGGATTTTGATGGGAATTGCTGCCATTTTCTTGGTTTTCAATGCCTTTTACATCGATTACCCAACTTTGTTATTAACATGTCACATTACCTTTTAGAAAACCACTTTAACTGTACACTCATACCCTTGTTAACGAACAGTTTGCTACCCTGAGTACTTCGGCCCCGTGAACAAATCGCAATTTAAACACTTGAGTACAATTTTCCAGAATAATTGGCCATGTTTTATCTTTTATAAACAGCGTTCCACTCAAACAATATTCATCTAATACTGTTTATATGCCATAAAAGATTCATTTCAGCACTTTTATACAAGCCCAGCTATCGCTCTGAAAGATGAGAAAAGTTTGCTATGTGTAATTGTCATTCTACTTAATTTCACAGATACCTGATTGGAAACGAAATCACACATATTGGAGAAAGACCTTTCTACGTGGCAAAAACAAGTAGTTTGCAGTATTTGTGAGTACAATGTCCATGACACTTTCAAACACAATCATGGTTTCCACCCGACCCATTAACGAATGATGTCCCTTGAACGGTGGACATTTATACTTTGACCTTCTTTAACTAAGGTGTACAAGTGCTTTGAGGTTTATAAACCGTGATTAATCTAAAATGGTTCCCAGTCTGTATTCCTCTACCTTCTCGCATTAGCGAGCAGGAAGACTGTTTGCTTCAACCAGCAGAACAAGTTCCTTATCTTTGTTAATTTTTGGGTAATTTCCAGCTGCATTTGGTAGTTGGTACCAATCCAGAGTCCCCGACCAAAAGTCTGATTCGCTGGGTGTGTGGTTAATAGAATTCTAAAGGAATCTGCCGTCATTTGAAGCAGTAAGGTACACCCATAGTCTTTGTTTGGGTTGGGAATACCTGGGGAAGAAATTTCAAGGTCAGTGTGTCATTTGCGGTTTTCTATCGTTGAAAAATCGACCAAGTCATCAGGCACAGTTTCAAGGTGCAGAATTTTCTAATGCTTTGTCTTTATGGAATGTTAAAATGTTATTTCTGCTTAAAAAGAAACATGTACTTTTAAGGCCTTACCCTCTCATCCCGATTCTCGGGCGAGTGTACGGGAGTCAAGACCTCAATGTTTTGACAGTGGCGGATCGGGGGGGGGGGGGGGGTGGGGGTCGGCGACGCCCGGACACATAGGACGCATATATCAGGTCTTAATCATTAGCTAACACGATGAAGGTGCCGTTTACATGTAGCGTACTCGTCGCGAACGAGCTATATGTAAGAAGCAATATGCCTTGCAGAAAACACCGTAGCAACCACACCGTTTACTGACTGTGTCCATGATGATCAGTGGTGCACGAAGATGGGCCATTACCCGCCCCCCTCACTGATGGATTTTTTATCATAAAATTCGTAGCCCCACTTTACCAACACAGATTTTACTTCAAAAGGTAGCAGCACATGTGGCACCAATGAGATTGCATGTAATGACATCAAATTTCTCAAAATTTTTCCGAGGGGAAGGATTGTCTCTGCAAGGCCCCTCAGTGATGCTATTTTTTTTTTAATTCTTAAAATAAGCAACTTTCGTCAAATTCCAAATTTTACTTGAAAGGGTAGACTCTGTGACGCCCTGGCAGCCTGGGAGCATCTATTGCCTCTGAGGATATCTACCTTCATAAGAATTCGTAAAAGGGAGGGTCTATCCCTAAGACCTCTTCCCCGCCGACCGGCATAGACGTAAGTGACGGGGGCATGAAAGCGGAGGATTCAGGTGCGGTGAGCAATAGTTTCCCAATTATCATGCAAGAGATGTTAGGGGTAAAATCATTAACAGTCGGGAGTTCGAGCGGTCACAGACAATTTCATCAATTCAGCAGACCTTGAATTTAGCTAAGGGACACACTAGAGAAGCATTAGCATATTTTCAATTCCGTTGTATAGTTTCCCCGAAAAGAATCAATACCATTTATGTAAAAGTGGTATAACATTTAATGTGCACTCTAAAAAATATTTAAACGATTTTGTTTAAAAATTAGGATACTAACGAAGATGAGTATTTCTACTCGAAATAAGTGAGTACTTCAACTCAATTTGTGTAAAATTTTGCACAAATTCAGCAATTTGTGTAAAATTTTGCACAAATTCAGTTGAAGTACTCACTTATTTCGAGTAGAAATACTCATTTTCGTGAGTATCCTAATTTTTAAACAAAATCGTTTAAATATTTTTTAGAGTGTGGTAACATTCTGATCACTTAGCATGTTGCTAATTATTTGTTATTGCAAACAAAAGCTAAACATAAAGATTGTTTAGATTCTCTTTCCAAGCATGAAAACGCAATTTTCGGTCATCTGAGGGATTTCAATTTTTCAAAATTTTCTTTACGCTACGCGCCGACCAATGGTGGCGCTCCGCTTAAACAGTCTTTCGGGCGAAGTTACATTTTCGGCTCAAAGTATGTTTTAATAAGTTTCTGATCACCTTGAAATTTGTAAACTTATTTTGAAGTGATCATTGTATTGTAAATGCAAACGAAGATAGTGACTCGTTAGATTCTTCGTGTAAGTCTGGAAAATGCTATTTCCGGCCATCCGAGGGGTCTGATTTTTGAAACTTTCTCTACCCATTCGCGCCAACCAGTGCTAACGCCCTGCTTAGACAGTCTTTGTAGCAAAATAACGTTTTGTGGATAAAAAAGCAGCAAACTGAAATGCTTCCGTTTGCTTATGCCGATCGATGTCCTTTTATGTTGGCTTCTAAAAGTATGCAAATTTGAAAATAAATTTTAGCTCGAAAGGGGCGTAAATGGCATTAGATTGCACGGAAAGACACAGAATTTTCGGTTTTATTCTCATGAATCACCACAATTCAACTTTGAACATTGTTCCTGTCAAATTCGAAAATCTTGCACCATTTTGCATCTATGTGCAATGAACAGGCCAAAAACCTCTCCCCATTATACGCCTATTACCAGCTATCACTCAAGATACTGCATGCCCCCCTTTAGACAAAACCTGCGTACGCCACTGATGAAGATACAGGTTTTTATGAATATTCGCAAGACGCGTTCAATTGGAAAAAGTAAACTGAAACTCTCCCTTTCGCTTGCTTGCAATAGCTGGTAAAGTGAGAGCCACCGAGCTTCAAAACGTTCAAGCGTTGGACGCTCGAAACGGCCAAAGCTTAAAACGTTTTACTTAAGGTACGTTCACACTTGTCCGGCAACGGCAACGGCAACGGCAGCGGCAACGGCAACGGTAACGGCAAAAATATCCCACACAATAGAAAATGAAAGACTGTTCATACTAGCACGGCAACGGCAATCCGGCAATCCGGTAAAAATGCGTCCGGCAAAAAAGTAATCGCACATGGAGCGATTCAACGCCATTTGCCGTACGGCAAAAAAAACCTACCAACTTCAAAGTGTGCAAGCATTTGCCTGTCTGACCAGCGGGAGCCAACGGTACGGGGGCAGGGACGTTCTGTGATATCCAGCAAAACAGTACACAAACTATTTGGATGCTTTCAACTACAAGATGCCTCGAAGATCAGACTTATCTGACCAGATTATAGAAAAAACTGGTCATTCTTGTCCAAAAAGAATCATTCACATACGATGTGACAAATCATAGCTACCATGATAAACTAAAATATTTTAACATGTGAGAAAATAGCAAAAGAAATGGGAAATTCCCAATTGGATGGAAACTTTTTATATCATTTATGTTGATAGCAGGTATTGTTAGTAGTATTATAACAATAAGCCATCAATCATAACTTTTGTTTTGTCCATGATGTAACGTATGTCAGACTTGAAAAAATACATGTCGGCTATAAATTATTTCCTCTTAAGTACAGACCTATACTGCATTGCAATGTTTATTAAGGAACATGGGTCGCTCATTTTTCCCCTTAAAACGTAAGCCTATTTTGCCTGGCCCGACCTTACTTCTAATTCAGACAAGCATAATGCAGTCACGGTGACAGAGGAAGAATGTGAAAGTGGTGTATATGTGTGTGTGGGGGGGGGGGCAACTTTGGACTATGCACCTCACCCTACGCCATTGACCAAAAGGTACACATTTGATGCTGATTTTTCGCTTTTTCTACGAACAAGAAATATATTTTTTCATAAAAAAAAAATTAAATGCCACATCTCATTTTTTCAAATGAAACTGCGCACTGAAAAAGGTGGGAATATTCGTTTTTTGCCAACCATGCTGTAATAGACAAGTAAGTATATCTATGCCTTCTGCGACAATGTGACAGTGGCTTAGCTTGACTTTTTCCGGGGGCATTTTCTGATAACATTGTCACGAAAGTATTTGGCTCAAGTTCTGTTCAGACTTTTATTGTCAGATTTAATTATTCTGCTGTCACCATCTTTTCCTCTTTCGCCCTTTCTTCCGATCTATTTGATACGCAATTGCTATTTAAAATATCAGCTCCTCATCAATGTCGGCCATGTTCGATAATCAGATAATAGAACAAGGGAGGTGTGATTAGTTAGTTACACCTCCCTGATGGAACAAATTTGTCAGGTTCAAATTCCAGTCAGTATAATCCGGTAAAATTTTTACCGTATGCGGTAATAATTTTTGCCGTCATATGTGAACAGCTCTGCCGGATTGCCGATGCCGTTGCCGTTACCGTTGCCGTTACCGTTGCCGTTGCCGCTGCCGTTATATGTGAACGCACCTTTAAATTTGACTTACATTTTCCGCTACATACTGTTACCATCAACAACTCGGTTTGCGCGTCCGCTACTCAAATGAAGTTCGAATATACACGTGAATTTTACTCCGCGTAGTGGAAATCTTAAGCGCCAAAAAATTTCAGGACGCGGACGTCAGCTCGACCAGGCTCGACGACGTGAACTGTGGTTTAAACATAGAAATCCTAGACTTCATCTAAAGCTTAGGATTTCAATGGGGTTAAGATGCCGTTTCTCCCTGGCCATGTCGTGTTTTCTAAAGCCCCTTAAGCCCTGTACACACCGCAACCTCGTTGGTTGTCGTGACCGTGTGACCCCGAATTAAAACGCACCGATTGCATCCGACTACGAGTAAACATGTTCAATCGGACCAACAGCTTGCGACACGACGGAACTCTAGTGCTCAATCTGGCCAAACCGCCAAACCACCGGGACTACAGCCGACGCGACGTCTTGTCGCTTGGTGTCGTTAGTTATCGTGGCAGTGTGTACCGGGTTTTACATACTATGCAACTCTTCGTGACGCAGCTCCTTGCGATATATAATATAGCTGTGGACTAGCTACGACAAAAAAGGTTGTCTTGAGAAGATTTGTCCTCGTAACAAAGAATATTGCTTAATCTTATAGAATTTATTCAGTTAGCCTGGCTGAAAAATGGTTTTGAACTAAAACCATCCAGGTGAAATCGGAACAGACACGAAAAGTTATTAAATGGTTCCCTCGGCATATCGGCACACAAGTGAACATACATTCGAATCGAGCCAGCTTTTTACTGTATTGCTGCAAGTGCAATGAGTCGATAACTATATCTGGGCCAAGTCCCCGTATATCAAATTGCTCTTTTTACATTTCTGAAAACAATTACCGATTAAGCTGTTCCTTCGAATGATGCTTTGGCTGGAAGCCATTCAGTTAGTATTGCTACTTTATTCTAAGTTATATGAAAACATTATGGAAGGACAGTGGGCGCGTGTTGAATTTTTGATGGTCCAAATGTCTATTCTTGTTGCCATAAGGGCTGAAAGGGCTTTCCTTTATTAATGGATCGACAAGGATTCTGTCGCTCACTTGTTTTCCTTTCCATCAGAGTCGCAACTACTAAATTAGGTTTCCGGCTGCTCTATTTGCAGGGATTTACGATATAACCCTTTACAACGTTTAGACGACGAATCATTGTTGGACCTTCCTCAAAACGTAACCATGTAATGTATAAACCTTTTTCACCTGCCTTCACATTCATGTAAATATCAATATTTATTCTTTTAATTGAATGTTAAAGGTTGAAGTTAAATCTCTTACTAAGCTTTGCTAAAAGTTTGAAATAAAGTGGGACCGTATTTTGGTTTCTTACACTGTTCGTAATATTATGTGCCTCGGTATTACAACGTAAGTTCGCCTTAACATAAGCAGACTTAAGCGGTTACCTTGTGACCCTATAGCTGCTCAATCATGCCATCTCCAGTGCTAAACTGTTTGCTAAAAATATTCTTCTTCCTTCCCCAGGATTTTGAGTTGCGAGAATATAACTATTCCTTCGAAGGTCAATGATATTATCATGTAGGTAAACACTAGCCTTCTTTTATTTAATTATTTATTCAATCACTTACAACACGAATCCCTTCCTAACTTTAAGTTGGAAGCAGAAAGCTTTTTCCTTTACAAAAAGCATAGTAGATTTTGATATGTAAAAATAGTGGAAGGTATAAAAAATGAAAATGCCTTCCCTTGTATTTTTCAATGGCACACACTTGTCTTGAACACTAATATTATCTCCTTTCATCAAGCAGTTAAGTAACACCGAGAAGTATCACGGAAACCAGGACAAACGTATAATTTTGCATTTCAATAATTCAGGTAGATTAAAAAACAACGCCAGGACAAACAAAACACAACATTTTTGCATACAGATGACTTTAGGGCTTCGAGAAATTTCTATTTGAGCCTATTTCAAAGCAGTAAATCTGCATTTATAATGCGCGATCTGTTTTGGTGTATGAGCGTGTCAATGTGAGTGTGTATGCGTGTTTGTTTGCGAATACGTTTTGGCGTCCGTTCGTGTGGGCTATTCTTTATATGTATGTAAAGTATGTAAAGTATTGAGTATCCTCAAAATAAATGGACGAGTCTCATTGCTACTAGAAAACAGAGCCTTTCAGACAAGAAAAATGTTATTGGTTCCGTTTATTCTACCGTTTAAAGATCAACCAAGAAAATCCTGTGAAATACAGGGGAAAAAGTTTTTATGTATTAAGGGCAAAGAGCAAGGGACTCGAAGGTTTATAAAACTACTCCAGGCAACGAAAGCGAGCAATGTATTCGAAAAAAGGTTTAAGCTAGCCTAGTGCTGAATGAAGCCGGCGGTGGCAGTGGTCCCTTGTTTCAGTTTTGAATTTTACTGCGTTCTAACGGACATTCTGTCTTGTTATTAGACAGGTAGCATGTTTGTGCTGTGGGGTGGGATTGAACACCGCAGCCTACTTTGAAGTACTGCTCTGTTAGGTTTCTAAAACCTTTAACTAGACATGTTTCCGGTCTTGGTTTGTAGATGTGGGGCTTATGATCAGTAGTTGGACTTTTAGTTTGTCCTCGTCGACATTAGATAGAATACTTGCTCTTTTAGAGCGCCTCGATGATAGAGTCGAGGGAGCAGTCTTCATTCTCCTCGTGAGTTGTTACCAGTTTATCGTCCCTTTTAAGAATTAATTAGGTATTATTTAGTTTGGGTGCGGTGCCCTCTCAAAGGCTACCATGACCGGTGGTGTCGGAAAATTTGACAAAGATTCGGGTTTTACTGCAGATTTTGTTTTAGCTCTTTGGCTTTTGTTCAGAGTATATCATATCCTCATTGTTTTAAACGGTCCTTCGAGGACTATGAGGAGTGATATTCTGATTGAACGGCGGGATATAGCTTTAAACTGTCAAGTCTACCTAGAGCTATTTTATATTATATTTATCTGATAGAGATCTATCGGAGAGTTTATTGATGAAATGCTCGGTTGCCGCCTTCGGACAAAATTTGGCAGTTTCAACTCGGCCTTTAAAGGCTCTACACTTGATTCGAAACTTTTGAAACTTTGCACAAAATTTCTCCCCTTTTAGGGGCTCGAGAAGCCTCTCCCTGCTTTTTGGGGAAGGAATTCTTGATTCAGTATCCTGTTTCTCGAATTTAACTCTTTTTGGGCGAATAATGCTTTTAGCACAATGAGCAGGATTACCGAAGAAACGTGTACACGAGTTATGTACTGAATACTTTTGTCTCTTTTTAAGAGTGCTGTGGGTTTAACCCTTTGAGAGTTCTTGAGAGACCTCTCCTCTGAGAGGCTAGCTCAGAACTGAGGGCCGACAGCATGGCTATGCTTTAACTAGGCCAATGTAAAAAAGAAATCCCGTATCATGTGTCAATCACAGGAGGGAAACCTGTGCATCCTGTCTGTGTTTTGCTATGAATTTGAATTTTTTAAGGTTGCAAGAAGGCGAACAATCAAGAAGGAGCAGAGTCACACAGGGCAGAAGTTACCGTATGGAGCCTGGTCGGAAATTAGTGCACAAGAGATTCCAAATACGGGTTAGCAGATCTACCATACACTTTTAGTATAGCCAACAAACATTATTAGCGGGGAGGCACTAAAGCTTTTCGAGGTACACTGTAATAAAGGTTTGCAGAATTACAGAGAAAAGGAAAACTGTAGGGTAAAAATATACATTAAATTAGGAATAAACAAAAAGAAAGCAAAGTTAAATAAAGGAAAAAGGTGATAACAAACTTAACAAATAAAAATGATATACATAGGCCTAAGTAAAAAACATGGAAAAAATTAAGAACAAAACTAAACATTCAGAAAAACCTAATCTGCAATAAGCTGCAACAAATATTAACAGTGTAAACTGCTGGAAAGGTGCGTATGTGCCGCTAGTTGTTCCCTATTTTTTGTTTGGAAAGGAAGTGACATTAGAGGTAACTGAGAGCCGATGTCGTGAAGGAACAAATAGATCAGGTATCTTGGTACTTTGGGAGTACTTCATTTTGTTTCCATATCTAAGTTCACACTGAACCAAGATTAAGGATACCTCTATCATTAGTGAGATCTCTTAGAAGACCCTTCACCTGTCAGGTTTCTCTGGAAAACCTGACGAAGTAATACACAAAAACTCTTTGCGGTCTTTTCGTACTCCCAAAAGTACAGAGATACTCTGATACAAATCATATATAACACAATTTCTCAAATTTAAGTTCTTTTCGATCAGATTGAGAAGATATTAAGTAAAAGCAGGGGAAAAATCGGATCGTAATCCGATCCGAATTCGTTGTAATGTGGCCACGACTTTATCTTTTTATTTCTCCTTTTTACTTCCCATTTTCTGTGTTCTGCTTTCCTCACAGCCTCTTCGTATTTTTCTTCTTTCCTCCCCCTTTCCTTTCTCTTCACAAATCGTATCTCTCGTTCTCATTCACCACCCTTCCCGACAGTATTCTCCTGGATACCCGCCTTTTAGTTTTTGATTTTAGAAACCTAACAGGGCAGCACTTTAAATTATCTGCGGTAATCTTATCCCACAGCATAAACTTGCTACCTTTCTAATTACAAGACAGAATACCCGTTAAGTGCGAATTAAATTCAAAACTTGAAATAAGGGACTGCATGCGTTGTATCAGATGATGCCACCGCCTACCTATTTTATTAATTATACGATGAATGCACACGCTTGTTGAAACATATCTCTTCCCTTCTGTAGGTCGTACCGTCTTTCGTCAGAAACTTGCCAATTCAATGTTGGTGCATATTAAACAATAACGCATTTTCCCATCGCTATTTATATCAGAAATAAATTCTCCGAGTGCTAACTAAGACAAGTTTCAAAAGTACACAGTTCAAACACAAAGATCTTGGAGTGATACCATACACAGAAATGTATACCAGATAGTTACTGTTAGCAGGTGGCCCTCGAAAAAAGAGTAAATGAGCAAAAAAGTGGTCCAGGTGATACTTCGCATGTTTTCATTACCTGCTATAATTTTTGAGCCCTTGAGACTTGGTGTTCTCGCATTTAGTTGCCAATATCAAAACACTTACTCCTTTATTTTCATGTTGTTGCAGACAAATACGGGTACGAATGCAATGTTCTTGTTTAAACAGCTCTGTTTTCTAATGTCATTGAGACTCGTCCATTAATATTAGGGATGAATGCAGTACATAAAATGCCTTAACAAGACGTTCTTGAAGTACGCTCCCTTCTTTTTGTTGGCCTTATGGTACAGACTCTGAAATCGATTTGCGTTTTCTCCTTACCGCGCCGTTCTCGGCGTCCGTTAATAATCTAAAAAGATTCTGATCTATACTTGCCAGCAATTGAAGACCTGTCCAGTTTTCTATGCCTTTAGAGATCAACCTCTACTGTAGATAAGGAATAAAAGCAAGGAAATTGACAGGAGTTTAACAACTTGTGAAGGTCATTGAAAGTAGACAATACTTCATTGACTACTACATCCAAAGATCGCTAGTCTTGGAGATTTAATTATGTAACGTTAACATGTTGAAAGCTCGAAAGGCACATCCTAAGCTATTTAAAAGATAAAATCTGAGAGACTACGAGTCTTAAAGGGGAAGTTAAAGCACGAATTTAATTTTCATATGTGAAAAAGGAACAAAATCTACACAGTGTGGTTAAAGTTCCATTCAAATCGGACATGTATTTCTTGAGATATCAGTAAAATAAGTCAGTAGATTTGTGTTCAAAAGTGAGTTTGAGGGCAGCAGAGCTTATATCCCTCCTCACATTGACAAGGAATGCTTTGTTTCCCTTTGTTTTATCAGACTGTGGTGTTGACCTTGAAGTTAATAGGAGTAAGACCCCCCTGTGGGGATGCAAAGTTTGTGAAATTCTCATGCCACTTATACAAGCACATTTTAATAATATGGGATTGTTGAGGAGAAAATCCAGTATAAAGTTTAAAGAAAAACAAAAGAGTGCCCATTAATGTGGGGATATGATGTCATACGTTCTTGCTTCAAGTTCACATTTTGTTGAAAATGTGAAAACTTTACGTGGCTGCTCATATCTTGGGAACCACATATCTGATTTCATTGCAAATTTCACAGAAATGCTCAGAATAAGTACCCCTCTAACATACCAAATCCTGTTGAGACCTTAAACCCTTCTTTTAACTCAGGTAGAAAGCACTGAAGAAATTGAAGTGCCGCCAATTGTGGCAAAATAATTAACAACCGATGAAACATGGGAATTAGTGAAGAGCAGGAAGCCTGCCCATGGTGCGATCGTTGCAACTAAAAGCAGGCTAAAATGAAAAAAAAAAAAACCGCCATTCGAGTTTCCAAGCTATGGATCACTTTGTTTGTTAAAGGAACCTATGATCTATACATTTAGCATAACTTAAAATCACGATCAGAGAACTGCTACAACCAGGGAGGTGATAAGACTATCACCTCAATGGAGCTACGAGGTGTTTGTGGTTTGGTGGCTCGCTGAGTGGAAGAGCTGACGGTGAGAAAAGTTCCAGCGGTTGGGTGTTTGGTACTTTCAAAGTGTCATAAGGACTTCATCTGTGAAATCACCATTTCTGCCAACTACAGCCCACATAAGATCGTGATCATTTCGAATTTAAATTCGGTATGAAAACTTCAATCATTAATTACTTGCCCCTATATAAACACAAAATTCCACACCAATGCATTCGTCATCCTCTCATAAATTAAAGTAAGCATTCAAAAAAGGTTACGTAGTAATAGAACTTTTCAAGATGGAATGAGTCGTTAAAGTTGGGTCAATTCCTTCTTTTGCAACGAATTCTCGTTTTCTGACATTAGTGAACTTGTTGAGAATCAATTGCGAGGAATGGGAAATCTACTTCGAAAATGAAATCCAAGATATTGCAAACCATCCAAGAAGGCTAATACATTAGAACATATTCGGTAACTGGTATTTCCACGCGGACTTGACGCAGACAAGATTAGTTCACGTGCCTTTTTAATTGTGATGAAAGAAAGACAGGATAGACTATGAGTGATCACAGATGAGGTGTCTTTCGAAAGGACACATTTTAATTTTTCTTTTGTATCAACAATTTTACACCGGTAGGCGGTAGACCTAATATGCAACAATGTCTCAGTAGCATCAGTGGGTAACACTCCACATCCCCGATCTGTGGTTTTCGCGTGCCGCAAATTGCAATTCCTTAGCAGAAGCGCTCGATCGGAAACTTGCTATATGTGACACCAGATTATCAAGTGACACCGGTTACTACAACGCTATTTTCATTAAGTTTCTTCCACAAAATACCAAATTTTCTACAATAAAAGCTCCTGACTCCAAAGAAGAAGAAGAGGAAAAAATCGTCTGAGAGCCCCATTTCGGAGGGGTCTATAACATTATTTAACATCCAGCAACAACGATGTTTGGTCGCCACTCAATCTCAGCATTGCCAATGCAACGAAATGCCAATTCTTCGGTAACCCCCCAACTTTTCACATTACCCTACTGGAAACCCAGTATAAGACTTTTTCTGCAATATATCCAAGCTCCATATTTTCAAATATTTGAAAAAGAGCAGAAAGTTTCATCGCCCTTTGCGAGCCGCAAGTTAAGTCCCTAGTAGGTGGTGTTCACACTTAAAAGAAATCCTAAAATTTGGATGCTTACCCAACTCCCCACCCCTTCCCGCAAAAATGTCTAGCTACCCCGCTGTAGACACATTACCAGGACAAGAGAAAAAAATAAGGCCAGATGCCCCCTCACCGCTTTGAAAATCAAATCGATGCCCTTGTAAGAGATCAACTTAATTCGGCTTGTTTGATGGAAGACTACGCGTACAGCATGTGTATCGTGTGATGATCTTGAACGAGTGACATGAATGCATACAGTTTATAAGGCGGCCACTCCCTTCCAAAAAATCTATGACAAAAGTTCATATACCACCACTGAAATGCCGTGTTAAACTGTGTAAACTACAGTGGTAATGAAAAATTTGTCATTTCTGTCACAAAAGAAAAAAATCTCTTTCCCAAAAATGCCTTGCGTTTTTCTCTTTCCCAAATATTGGATATGCAGCAATGTGAGAAAGTTAAAAACAAGGTTTGGCCCACACAACACTGTGACTAACTGAGGTAAAGTAGGTGCTGCTGGGAAAGTGTTTAAATATGAAAAGATGTGGTTTCAAGTAATGTTAGCTCAATCATATCAATATTAGATATTGAAGTGGGTCAGTTTGACACAACTTATCTAACTTGTAAGTTGCGAAAAATCATTGGCAGGGAAACGTGGTTCTTTTCGCTAAAAGAATTGAAGAAGGACACTTATCAACACAGGTTACCACAGTCGTTCTTTTATGTATTGTCACATGCGATCACATGTATTTTTATATTGCACTGGGTATACCAAACGTCTTTTGTAACGACGGTGTAGTTAATCAGTCGCATTAGACATTACTTTAAATGATTTAAATTAAAACGATGTAATACTGCTTAAATTTAGTAATTGGAAAATATTTGTGTTATCTTTAACCTACCGTTTGAGTGCGATGCCCGAAATAACCAAACTTGCTATCTAAACCTGCAATGGAAAGTATGCATCTAGAATATAATAAACTTTAAAGTGCCTCTCAGGACTAAAACTTCTACATTATTTACTTTAAAGGGTTGCCAATTGAATCTTATTTATCTCACCCCCAATGTAATGGCTCGTTCCATTGTTGAAATATACAGTGCGGAAGTTTATTCACTTTAACAAACTACTCAATTGCGTAAAAATTTGTGATTTTCACAACTCACAACACCTGCTTTGTTTCCTTTTGAAATTAAAAATATTTTTGACCTTGAAAGATATCTGTTTGTTTGCAAAGCATATTGCAAGGAGAACGTCTCATTTCCTCAGCCCCTAAGCGTAAAATTGCTATCAGTACAACAAACAGAATACCCGTTAAGTACGATGTCAGCACAACGTGCAGTACCTTTCAGAAGAAATATAATGACTGTAACTTGAGTAGTACAATAAGGACATCACATATTATTGCCCAATTTACAATTTCAAATTTAGTCAATACTAACGTCAATATTTTGTATCTCAGCTCACGAATGTCCTATAAAGATGGAAGCTACATTGTCTGAATTCTTTTTGATGATGCTCTTTAAAATATATTTTTAAAATTTTAGACCTGACGTACACTTCGATATTTATTTTGCAGGCATTGTGTGGCCTCTGATGTTCCAATTTTTCTAAATGGTGTATCAGACATAGATGTATTTGATTTTAGCGGTTACGAGTGCAACAAAGATACCTGCATATCTTGCCCAGTGGGAACTTACGGAAATAAAATGTTTTCAGAGTGTTTGCAGTGTCCACCAGGTAATTATGCTCATTCATAATGCCACCTTATATGATCCTGTCAGACCTAAAATTTAAAGTAAGTATGTGTGATAAACAGTCAAGTTCATTCTAAAGTCTTACATCAGTGAACTTTAAGGAAGTTACTTAGTCGGGTTTCAACACTGTTAAAAATTTCTGTAAATTTACAGACTTTTTTTAACTTAAACTTTTTGTATTTTACTTTTAATAAAGATTTTCTGTATCTTTACAGACACTTTGTATTGCTACAATAAAAAAAGGTTGTTTAACATGTATTTTCTGTTTATTTGAAAAAGCATTTCTGTCTGCTTTTTTAACCAAATTTTACTGCTTTGTAAAACTTTTTCTGTAAATTTACAGAAATTTTAACAGTATTTTGTATTTTTCTGATTTCACATAAATATACTGTCATTTAACAAATATTCATTTTGTTTTTAAGCTGAAAAAGAAACAAAAATAAGCCCAAACAAACAAACAAATAAGAAATAGCCAGAAAATTTTCAATATATAACATGCATCGTTCTGCCAAGTTTCAGTTAAAAAAGAAAACATTTTTGGCAAATTTATGGCCCTATTTGAAAATTAACTTACATTTATTATACTGACAATTGGTATACTGATGTCAACTCATCGCCACAGGCGCTCATGCACTTGATCGAATTAAAAACGTTTCACAAATTTACTTGAAAGAGTGTGTAAATTTACCACTTTATGACGTATATCTCATTTTGCATAAATGGGTGGAGCTTATTTTGTAGGCATTTTCCTAACAAAAGGATTGCTGTTGCTTTGAATAATATCTTTTTTGGCGTTTTTTAATCAGGAAGTGATAAACTTATTGTTTACCTTGTCTGGAAATGTTTGCAACCAATGTATTTGCATTCTTTGTCATATGTATTTTAAAAACAATTATTATATTGTACAAAAAATGTGACTTTCCAATTACAAAGTTCCTAGAGATAGCAGTCTACTAGAAAACAATGTGATAACAAAGTATCCTCATTGTGTTTTGAATGAAAACAACTTCGTAACGACACATTACATTGATAAGCAAATACCTGATCTACGTAATGGTGAAGTGTATGTTACGTAATAACATATGAAAGGAAAAAAAGCGATATTATAATAAATATTAAAACGCCGAGAATGAAAACAGTAGGCTGTAAATTCACATAAAATTAAGGTAAAAAAAAAAAAAACAGAACAATTCTGTAATTCGATTTAACAGTAGACATTTGTAAACTAATTTACATGCAAAAACTGTAAAGAAAAAACAAACACTTAATGTTTTTTCATGATTACAGTCTGGCTGTAAAAAAGCATTATTTGGTTGGAAAAAAATTTGCCATAAAAATTATATAAATTTTACAGAGAAATTTTTAACAGTGAACGAGTACTTTTGCCATGTGTGATAAACTAAATATTTGATATTTGAGACGTACTTACAATCAGTTTTCATTATCCTTTCTTGAGTTTCACTAGGTAAGTAATTATCTATTAAAAAGAAGAGATTTTAGCGGTTACGATTTTAGCGGTTTTAGTGTGTGTACCTATATTGCTTTCATATGTGAAGGTGAAGATTTTACAAATGTCTTAAAGGAACATGGTTTTTTATATTTTCATCTGACAAATCTAGCGAGTTAAAAATAAAAACATGATCTATGAACCAACCTTGTCGCCAAAGGGTAACTTACTGATGTGTTGAGAATTGGTAGAGAGTCAACTGCGATTTAATATGTTAAATTAGAAATTACAGTTGAGTATTCTGGTTTTTTATTATCCTAACAGGTGGCTTTTATCAGGATAGAGTTGCAGCAGTAGCTGAAGAATTTGGTGGTATTGGCTGTAAAAAATGTAACAATGGCACATTTATAAAGGACGGATCTGGAAAGTCAGCCCTTAGTTGCAAAGTTTGTCCCGATGGAACGGACCAAACCAGAGATGCAGGATTTCGCGCATGTTTTTGCCTGGATAACTTCTACCGCATTGATCGCTTTGACCAGTGCTTTCCTTGTCCAAACGATGGTTTGCAATGCTCGGATGATTATGTACGGATTAAAAGGCATTACTTTTGGCACTGGAGTGACAGTTCTATATCTGCTTATCAAAAATTTATAGTTAACGTAATGACCAGAAACGATTCTTATGACAGAGAGTGGTCCTTATTTCAAGATCCCCTTCCGAGAGCTTATAAGTGCCGCATCGAAGAAAACTGTGTTAACGATAATTTGGCGGTTGAAGGTAGCTGTAAAAAGGGGTATAAGGGATGGATGTGCACAATTTGTGAAGAAGGATACTTTGAAATATATGGAAGGTGTCAAAAATGTCATCCATATGTCATTTGCAGTGCTGTTTTACTATTGGTTTTACTTGTTACATTTCTTTGGTTTTTCGTTGTCAGACCTATGTCAACAGCAAGGACTACACAAGACCAATTGATTCCTGACTTAGCTATATCCAGATTTAAAATCATGTTGGGATTTTATTCACTGGTCGAAAGCTACTGGTTTTCTATGGGAACGCACGTGGGGATTTTACCCGTCAAGTTGGTTATGTTTCGAATAATCAGTGCCATGAGCTTCACGTTGTCATCGATTCTGGTTAGCGCAAGTTGTCACATGCCAAGGTTTGAGTGGAACCCTTATACCAAATTGTTGACGGTGTATTGTACACTAGCCTTCCTGACATGCATAATAACACTCTCATTTAACGTTTTTCGAGTTGCAGTCAAGAGGAAATGGCTTAAGTGGAGCGTTTACAGGGTAAAACAAACGTGCTTGAAATTATATGTTTTCACTTTGTTTGCTAGCTACACTGAAATTTGCGGTGTGGTATTCAAACTGTACAACTGCGATGAATTCTCCCTTTTCGAATACCAGGATACACCAAAGTTGAGGCTTTTGCATTGGCACTACAACATCAGTTGCGATGATGAAATTCACAAATTCTACCAGAGATATTATGCCTTACCTGGATGGATATTTCTGTGTGTGTTTCCCTTGGTGTTATGGGCTATCTTATATAGGTGTCCTAAAATTCAACTTGATAACAATGAGACTGTAGACAACAGACACTATTCTCAATGGTTAAGGTTCATGTACAAAAATTACAAACCGCGGTGCTGGTACTGGGAGATAGTGGAATTTAGCAGGAAGATTGTGATCCTTCTACCGCTAGCTTTTGGATGGAATGGGATCTTTGTTGTGGCAGGATTATTCACATCTGGACTCTATTTGGCCTTGCATGCATATGTGAGACCAATGAAACATTCTTGGGAAAATTTTCTTCAGGTAAGTCTAGAAAAACGCTCTGTGCGCTGCCTAGCATTACAGGGTTTATCGTTAACATTTACAAAGTCACATGTTTTATGAGCAATGCGAGTAAATTGCTAATCATAGATCCTTCAGAGTATGACACTCAGCAAAATTTCACCAACACCACATGAATCGCTTAGACCTAGGACCTGACAAAAATTATTTTAACATTTAAAAATAGTTACCATGCAATGTCAATGTAGCAGTCATACCTGCACGCTATAACGGAACCTTTTGTGGTGACTGCATTACGGGAACTCCTTGAAGAGCAGAAAAATAATGACGAAACCATTCAATAATGTATGCTATGTGAATTATGTAGGTCCGTGTGTGATACATAACAGTTTCCTATTCCTGAGGCCTAATTCTGTAGGACAAACAGCTGTTTAGAAGAATCCGGGCAGCAAGTGATAGTTTGATTTCAGTCGGGCATTACTGGGGTCTAACACCTTTTAATCTTTCAATTTCCTATCTTACGTTGATGGATGTACATTAAAATTTATATTGATTTCTTCAATTTCACTGAATATGAGGGTTTAACATTCATTTAAACAACAAATGAAGACGATTCAAGGCTGATGGTCCCCGCTAATGGCTGCCTGCAGTCACTAATCATAGGCCGGCAGCTCAGTGCATTGGGGGTAGATGAATGAGGTAACAATTGCGAAGTATATCAACATGAAGCGAATTATCTGAGATCTTCAAATATGATAGTCTGCCATGCACCATCCGTTGCCAGTAGGTCTGGCGTCCATTTTTCGAAATGGCGGCAATGGTTTAGTAGGCATCATTATTTTTGATAAAAAAAACTTTGATAGAACCTCTTATCAATACGTGTAAGGTGTCAAATGAAAGACAATAAAATTTCCAATTGAATGGCACCATATATGGTGGGTATGATAGTGAATTAAACTACATTTGGGGGTAAAAAGTGTAATTTTAGCAAATTTTTACGGAAATTTTAATCAAATTCATTATCGTATTTCTTCGTATTTTTTAAAAATTTGAAGGTAATGCATTGAAACTTTCCTAAAAATTTGTTCTATACATTTTAGGTACTATTGTATCAGTATAATAAGGTTATTGCTTTTTACAAACGAAAGTTATTGGCTTTCAAAGTTAACAAGTTGACATTTAAGAAACTGAGTTTTGAACCTAAAATAGTAGATGGCACTATTCTGATTTTGCCTCAGTTCAAGTAGTACAACTGAGAAGACAGAAATACAACCATTATTGTACACTTTGGATCTTAAACATTACATTCGAGCTTGTGATTTCAATATACATGCATGTGTTGATTTTCGGACATCTTGTATTGAATCCATGATCCATTGGTCAAAGCACTTAATTTTTTCGATCTCTCTTGAATTTCAACATTTAATGCTCACTTTCGATGAGAAAAGCTGTGATTTTGCGGTCAAATGGCACTAGAAGATACACCCCAGGGACAATACCGCTCTTTCTATACACGCACTTCGTAAAACAAGATGACGGCTGGAGGTGAATGCACTATTGTCTCCATATTTCTATCTTTGATTCAGAATTTTCACTCAAGAAAGGAATGATCACCCGTATGTATAGTGCACCGAGATGAACTTATCAGCAGTTCTTTACTTAGTTTAATTCATTTTCCATATATGGTACTGACCGGTCAATGACTTGGGTACTCCATCATATCCCACATTGCCCCCTTTTACTCAGCAGTTACCCTGTAGAGGCATAACTAGCTAAACCAAGTACATCGCTTACTTCAATGGCTTTCACATACATTCTAAGTGTTAGGGAAACCTCTTAGCAATTGCAGGATAATTCCAACATAAATAGGGTACATAGTTAAATTAATCCACTACCAATGTATAAATATTGTTTCATGTGCCAAGCTGACAGCCATGGGTAAATGCATTTCTTACTATTCCTCCTCTTTTGTAAATTTGCAAGAAAATTCCCTGTCAAGAAAGCAATAACCACCTGCTACATACCACAATGGATGCAGTCTACAACAAACCTAACATTTGTTGTAGTACATACACCAATTTTAAGATGGTAGTCACAGGTCAATTAAATTTAAGCCACATTTTCGTGGCGATAGCTGAGAAAAGTGGCAATGTTAGCCTAATTAAGTTCACATTGCAATGGCTTCCAGAAATTTTCATTGTCCTTTGACTTTAACAGGGTAATCTTCACCAACATTGATGGTACACCCTAAAGGACAATCATTTTTTCATTGCACTCATCGCTTCTCTTTCAAGATGACGGTCTGGAGTCAATGTACTTTTTTAAGAAATAGAGCATGCCATGAAAGTGTAAATTTGATATGTTGTTAAATTAATTCCTCTCTGAATCTCTCCGAATGATTTTGTTTTATTTAACTTTGTCTAGTTTAGTGTAAACAATTTGAAACGGTCGGGTTTCATTTACTGTACTTTATCATGTAAGGAGGGCATTTTGAATTTTAAAATGATAGACTTTCTTTCATTTATTTAACAGTAATAAATGTTTCAAGGTAAATTTCAATCTCTTTACCATCGTATTTGATCAATTGTGAGATAGATTAGTTTACATATAGTAAATTAAACGTTTTTGATTTTCAATTAATCTTGAAAGTTATTTGGGGCGTTCTTTTATAACTTTTCTTATTATGATTCCACAAAATATCATATCTGCAGTGAGCAGACGTCCACGTATTGAAATGAGCTAATTAACACAATCCAAATTCAAATGCCCAAAGTCAAATTACACGAAAAGAGTAGTGTCATCTAATGGTAGGCTGGTTTAATACCAATAAGCATGGTTGAGTTTTGCCGTAAAAAAAAACCTGTTCAGTTTTTCTTTCCAGGACACAGGTAAAACTTGTAAAAGGTTGTTTTTACCGGTAGGCTAAAAACCGGCAGAAAGTGGAAAAAACTTCGACAATAAGAAGAGTGAAGTTTCTCTAACCTAACACACATGATGAATAAATCAGATGAGATAGAGTAATTTTCATGACTTAAAATTTTGTTTTGCTTAAAAATTCAGTTACTTCAAAGGACTTTCTCTGTGTAATTCAAGTCCAGTTTTGTGGGAAAAATTAGGCACAGATGTAGACAAATCAAATACAAAAGGGACGATTTGTTTTCTTCATAGTCCTCTTTTGTTAATTGAACTGCACATCAGCACATGTACACAAGCATATCTCAATGTGTAAACGAAATAACTTGGATGATAACATAGCACTTTTGTCTTTAACAGTATAATACATAAAAAGAAAAAGTTGGCAGTTGAATGATTTCTGTAGGAGACTGAGATGTTAAAGTACTGGAGGTCTGTTTAAATGCTGAGCGATCATAGGACTCACAGACTGTAGGAAGGCCTAGATCCTAGGTAGGGCACACATGAATGAGACTAAAATAATGTCAGTATTTTCACATCAATTTTAAATTATTGCTGTAGAGGTTGCTTCCTATTTCTGTGCCATATAGATACCTGTCACATGTACACTTCCTACAAAACTGGTGAAAATCTGGCAAACTGTGAAACAAATCACTATATACATCATCCAGACCCTTCCATGGCAAATTTAATACCTTAAATGGTTAGTCTTGTGCACGGTTATGATTTCCATTTTTTAAGCTTGCAAAAATTAAGAAAAATTGTACTTTAAAGTAATTTATCCAATGTAGCGGGATAGGTATTTCTTATTTATTTTTCCATTATTTAGCAAAAAACATGTTTTTGCAGGGACGGTTTTTACCGGTAAAAACCACTGGTAAAAACCGCCTGTAGCAAAAACTGCGAACACTGCCACTAAGAATAATATTGGTAGTCAGGTAGATAAAAACACGTTCCAAAACAATCCCAAGAGTTCATTACATGTTTTTGAACAAAGAAATGTCTTACCCCAAAATGTAGTTTAATTCACTACCATACCCCCCATTTATGGTTCCATTCAATTAAAAATTTTATTGTTTTTTCGTATGACACCTCTTTCAAAGGTTTATTATCAAAAATAAACTAAACCATGGTCGCCATTTCGAAAACTGGCCGCCAGACCTACTAGCAACGGATGGTGCACGGCAGACTATCATATTTGAAGATCTCAGATAACTCGCTTTATGTTAATATACTTCGTTATTGGTACCTCGTTCATCTACCTCCAATGCACTGTCTGGCCGGTCTATCATAATCGTTTATCGGATTCGTCTATAGCTTCACGGCGTGAGCAAAATGAAGGGTGTCAGCCTGAGGAAAATGGAAAATAAACTAAGTGGTAGCCTTAGTTTGTTTGTTTTACATGTTCGATTTTTAATACTGTGTAGCTTAATTGACTTGTTTAAAGCGGTTCATTGAGTTGGTTCATGAAATTCGACAAATTTTTTCCTAAGCTGATTAGTTTTCTTCACATACCAATGACAAATGGTCAAACTAAGACAATCCTCATATCCTTCAAACAAAATACTGTTTTATAAGTGAGTACTTTTTCGTTTAATTCGGTTTTCAAAATTTGTGACCAGACACTTTTCAAATTATGCACAAACCAGTTACAAGTCAGGACACCACAAAATTCACAATTTTAACTTTTGCTGTACTATTGGATATGAAACCTGGACATATTATGATAATTTGGAGCATTGTCATGTTCTAGTGACCCTTTAACACTCTCATTAAATTATTAATATCAACTCAATGAGCCCCTTTAAGGGAGTCACTGGACTGTATAGGTCAGGCCTATTGATGGGTTGTTGTGCATTTAAGTTTCCCCTCTTCACAGTCTGTCGTTCCAGCTAATAAGTTTGTCTAATTCCCCGACACAATAGCATATGACAAGCAGGATGTCCGTCACCATTTATAATGGCGTGTCCCGGCGATTACTGACATTGTACCGCACTCGTCATTTGTGATTAGTGTGACTGGAGCTTTATCGTCGGTATCATTTTAAAACTTATTTCACCAGTGGTAGATTTTCTTGATGTTCGAAGAGAGTGATACAAACATCACGAACACTTTTGGCCTAGGGAGAGATGCATGATCTAAGTACCATGTATGGTATTTGTATCATCAGCTTTAAGACTTCTTTGAATACTTCATGTTGATATTTCATTCTAAAGGTGTAAATTCACATTCAAAGAACGATTAAAGTTGGTCTGAATCGAGTTCAGTTCATGATGGCTTAGAAATGTAAAAGAAAAATTCGCACGAACCGTTGAAAAGCTTGACAATGTCATAATTTGATTATAGGTAAGGCGGTAATATACAATGTGTGACTCATGTAATCCCTGTCTCAGCATGCACTATTAAAGCAGTTGGGCAACTTAGCACATGCTCAATTGTTGATGAGGGTTAGGTTAGCTAAGATTGAGTTTTACGGCTCAGATTTTAACTAAACTAAATCGGGCCGGCGACGGCTTCATTCTAGTTGTGATTCACTGGCTTGTATTTCCAACTACATTGCTTATTGCCTATGAAAGGAATTGCTATATGTTGGGCAGGCCGTCATAAATTACAACAATTTTAGTTTAAAATTGCCCAATAAATATTAAAGTTTGCTAAAAACTGATTCATGTGTTATGCTTCGCCGATATTTTTGCCCAGCTCTCCTTAGACTGTGCAGTAGTGCAAGGTTTGGAAATCGACAAATCAAGCAGGCCTAATTCAGCATTTTTAGAGAAAATGTCCACACTTCTACTTGTTGAACTAAATTTGTTCTTCATTAAATTTCATGATACAATTTTCCACTTTGTAATTCACAGTTCCTGTCTCTTATGCTTGTTAATATGAACATGGCTGTCTCAGGTATTGGGACCTCTGATTCTACAAGACAAGTATTGTACTTCATCGTGTCACTTATGAACGTCTTGTTTTTTGGCACTGTCACATGTAAGTACTTCTCATCGATAGGGAAAGCCACAGACCTCATATAATGATGTGAATATCTCGTGTTGACCGATAATATGTTTACGTAAATCTTTGACAAACGTTCTTAACATCCTGAAAATCATTGTACTGTTGTTATGCTTGCTTTATGTTACAGTACTTAAAAAGTATGGGGTGTTTAAACGGTTAGAAGGAAAAAAATGCAATGATGTGCAAGTTTTACTGATGTTTTCCAGCTTAGCCGTGGCCCAATTGAAATATTACTTGTTTACACTGACTTTGATTTTGTAACCTTTTCAGAAAGAATTTTCGTTATTCTTCTCTCAAGAAACAAACTAACACATCGATGCAGACTAGAACATGTAAATACTAAAGGACAATTTTCTGTCGCTACTGTAATCCGGCACCCAATTAGTGAAAAGTGTGTAATTTTGGACGTTTTTTCATGTTCAAATTTCGTCCTACACCTTTTGAACGATGGTGGTAGTAGAGTTTAGTGATATTTTCTTAGTCAAAGCGCCAGAGTGTTAAATGGACAGGGGACAAATTAAGGGTAAAGGAAGACGTTGGGGTTAAAAATTTGGGTGGGTCCAATGGGCGAAGTCCCAGGAAACTCTGAGGTTTAAGTTTATCTCTGGATATAAAACTTAGTCTCAGGAGAGGTACATTAGTTATTTTTTCGGTTACCCAACTCCAAACTGACCTTACTTTGAGCGGGGCAAGTGAGGGTCAAGGACAAATTGGGGAGTAAAAGTTCTTGGAGTAGCAATTTTCCCAATGTTCCCTTGAAAAATCGTCAAAGAGACGAAGCGAACAAATGATGAACAAAGGTCGTCTAAAACCTTTCACAATCGTCCAAAATCGTCACATCTTGACTGGGGCAAACACACATTGCAATTGTTTTCCTTGCTTTGATTAGTTTGTTTTGATTTGTTTTTCTATCTTTCATGGTGCATTCGTGGTACATAGGAAAATATAGCTATAGTCATGACTACAGACTGGTGATACCCACTTTAACGTGGGGAATATTACTAAATTGTCATATACTATTTAATTTTTCAACAGTGCAAACGGTATGGAACGTCTTAAGACTAAGATGTAAGTGTGGTACACGCCAGGAGGATCCGGAACCTTTACTTAGTAATGCAGTTGACTAAGGCGGAGTTGTATTGACTAAATTCTTATCATTTACACTACTTTGTATATGTCTGTATTGATAATTTAGCAAAATTGCTTTGATGTTGCGGTCATGTAATCATACTTTTGTTCTAAATAAACGTCATTTTGTATCTGCATTCACTCTGCATATATATGTAGTAAGAGTATTGTAGATTGTAATTGATTACATAATTGTTCTGAAAAAAAAAAAAAAACGTTTAAAATACTCTGATCCATGCAGGTAAATATTGTGTGATTAAAGAAATTGAGGAACAACGGTATGAACTTACCTCATCATATGTAAAATCGACGATTGGGAATTTCCAGAAAATTTGTTTAATACTAATTAAGGCAAGACAAACCCTTCAGATAGTGGTAACTTGAAAGATGTTTCTTGTTCTTTGAAAAGGGTGTAAACCTCAAAACCATTACACAGTTTATAGGCCTGTTCGTGGACGTACTTTCATGTGACGAGAACATACACTCATCACTAACAGCTTAGACAAATACCACGAAATAAGTTTCGTACGCAAAGCAAAACCACGATTCAACGAGAACAACTGTATTTGCTGGCAAATACATTTCATTATAGTGCGCAGAGTAAGAGGGTGCACTATTATTGTGAACACTTGACTGTGTTTGTGTGACAAGTTCAAGTTGTTACAAATAAATTTGAAAACAAAAGGAGTTTGAAGGAAGTGTAAGGTTTTATCACTTTGTTTTATCTAGAAATTCTGAACTTGCAGGAAAGTTCCTCAAAGCCATTGAAAATTAATGGAATGTTGCTGGCCAACCCTCAGTTTGTACTCATAACAAAATACACACAAGGCTAATGCTAAGAAAATAATTTAAATTTCATTAAATAACACTGGCAATACACAGTAGGGATGACACTAGGATATGCTGTTGTTGTCAATTGGGCCAATGAGGCTATTTAAAGTTTCTGATGCACACTCGATCATAGCTGAAATCAGATGTTTCAGTTTCATTGCTGTTGTCCAAGAACCAACAAATACATGTATGCAGACTCCTAGCTTAAGTGAAAGAAGGGCAGAGGGAAATACAGCTGTAAAACACAGTGTACGTGCAAAGGGCTGTGGACCATCTGCCAACTCCCTAAAGCCCCATATTGGTTTTAACTGTATTCTTTCTTTACTTATAGTACTGAGATGTTAGCCTGCCACTTTACACCCAAATGACTGCATTAGAGTCCATTCAAGCGTTAGCAGTGCACTCATTGGTAGGGTCTGTCCACTTTGTGGTGAAGGCTACACCCACAGGAGCACTTGAAAAAGGGGCAGGGTGGGGGAGAAAGAGGCAGGGTGCAGACATACCCTCACATGAGGGCAATGTGAGACTGAAGGGGGGGGGGGTTGTGCTTCCCCTGTGCAACAATGAAGTAAGTGGTCTGATATTTGCATCCTTACACCTGCCAAGAATAATATCTTATGGCACAATCTTAGGCAAAATCATTTAAGCCAATGTCATCCGGTAGTCACGGAAATCTTTTCTTTCCCTTCACTTGACAGACTGGTAATATGTCAAATTAAATTGTTCAATCTGCACTGATACTGTAACTGAACTTAGATGTTCACTGCTGTTGTTTAGTCCATACACCAACAAATATGCATCCTTATGCCTGCCAAGAATGATATCTTATTGCACATTCTTAAGCAAAAGCATTAGGAAATGCCATCTGGTGGTCCATGGAAATCTCTTGTTCCAAGGCTGGCACTGGACAGGCTGGTGATGTTCTACGAGAGAAAAAAAAGTATTATGTGGTACACTCTTATTTGGTGAAAGACACAGTCCAAAATTCCCAAAATATTCAACTACAGTATTAGTTTGTACTTGACAATGACCAATGACATGATTAACTTTTCTTGAATCTTCTTTAGAATAGCGTTTAGGTTATTGTGATCACTAAGAGAAATCAATGGTTAAAAAGCAGCTATTGAACACACTGCAACAATTACACACTGAACAAATCTGACTGCCCATGCTGGGAGTAAACCTACGTGTAGTAACATTTTGCTGCTGTTGGTAGTGTCATTTTGCATTCACCGAGAGTTTGCCATAACAGTATTAACTGAGAGTTTGCCAACACAGTATTAACGTGTTTTGTAGAGTGACACTAGTCAATAGTGTACCATAATAAACAGAGGAACATGGAAAGTGTTTGTCAACTGGTTGTCAATAGGGTGGCCATGCCTTGATGCCACACCACATTTTTTGGCATCACAAACCCCCTCATGGCTGGAAAAGGCCCTTCCTGGTGTTCTACGGAGGAAATTGGGACACATGTTAAAATGAAATTATGCAGTTGTTGGAAATGTTAAGAATTTTCAGAATACGTATTATTCAGCATTGGGTGCTGTGTGAACCCGAAAGAAGGACAACATGCCCAAAAGGCGCATGGCCTGTCCAGCATAAAACTGGACAAATGGCCACCCTAATTATTTACCTTACCTAGCTAGGCTGTAACAAATGGGGATCCCACACAAATGCTCCAAACACTGCACCTATTCTGAATATCAGGAAATTATGCCATATGGCACTGCACTGACATGTGAGGGGGCGTACAAGGCCCCAGCAGGCCTGTAACCTACTACTGATTGTGCTACTGGCCATGGAAACTGCATGATAAAATGACTGTCGACTGCGCAGGCGCATCGAGTTATGTGCATGTGCATTAATATTTCATATAAAATCTTCATTGATATGATACAGCTCTTAGGTGCCAGGCGCATTCGACGGTATACACAGATATAGAATGATGGCTAGCCTAAATGGGAGAATGAAGTATAGCCTTCTCAGTGTACCATTGTATGCACACGCAGGAGCTCTGTCATCTGTCATTTCGAGATTTTTACAGGTTGTGTTTATGCAGGTGCGCACTCGACGGTCACCCCATCATATACGTTGCTTCTTTCATCTGAGCAAAACGAATGTGACGTCTCAGTTTCGTAAGACTTCAGCAACAGTCAGGCGTACACGCTACACTTATAAGATATTATGCAAATTTCTCAGTCTGTTTACGGTGGCAATAACGTACTGTAAGTTAGGCCTAGGCTAGGCCTATGTTGTATGGACAACTTGTATTGACTAGACCAAAGGTTAGGCCCCTAGGCCTAATTACAGTAGGTTTTAACGCTTTAACGTTGTCACGTTGATATTCATTATTGTTACCTGTAGGCTAGGCCGCTGAACAATGAACTTGTCAGGGCTATGAGGCATAAATCTGAAATTTTTAAACACAATCTGGCACCTTTACCTTCGTGTTTGGTTCATCAACTTCATCAACACAACGGTTTTCGTATCCGTTCTGTTCAGAGACCAGAGACTGGCGAATTAATGTTCTTGGATCGAATATAGTAGTGCACAACTTCCGAGGCATGTTCACATGCACGCAGGGTCGCTAGCAGTCGACAGTGCTGCAAAGTCAGTGCTTCCATAGCTCACAGTTATTACAATTTAAAATTTTTAAAAATATACACCTTTTCAATGAACGCTGAATGGCAGTCTTGCTGGATTTTGTTCTCACTATACGACTGACTATTCAAAACAATTTAAGGCGAAATTCGTCAATATTTTTCCCTCTACCAAAGATGGACATCCAGAATTATCTCCGAGATATATATCAAATTTCTGAAAAAGTAGAATCAATGTTGCTCACTTTTACGGATCAATACGCAATGCTCAAACTCCCAAGTTTCAATGAAATTTTTCCTATTTTCATTTATGCATTTAACTTATCAGTAAGTTCAAATGTGCATTGTAAGCCACTGGCATGAAAAACATGTACACATCTTGCACTTTTACATGGAAGAAATTCGTTTTCAGACGGAACTACTTTTCTTTCCATGCAAAGGTATGGCAGTTGTCTGGCGGACATTTACATATATGTAAGTCTGCGAGCTCTGGATTTTACTGCGTAGCGAAGTTGTTATCTTGAACCTCTGTATTGTAAGAGCGAATGGAAAACATGCACCGATCAGCCAAGTAGTTGATCGAGGATGCCATAAATGCCAGTATTGTAGTGCGGTGCACTACAATAATTATTAAAGGTTCAGGAAATTCGGCTTATGAAGATTTAATGTCCGTTTTAAGTTTCAGTTATTGATGTATTTTAGCTATAGCTATTTTTATACGCACGCTGTTGCAATAATTTTTAGCGGGTTCATGTTACCTCAATTATTGAGATAATATAATCAAGTTGCGTAGTTACAAGGGGGGGGGGGGCAGGGAGCGATCTTCCCCTGATCCTACAAAATAGAGAAATTAGGAAATTTGTCAGATGCGACACCAGTCAACAAGAGTGTTGCTTTCCCAACTCAAAAGTCCCCCAAAACTTCCAAAACAAGCTTTGGTAATAAATTTTAAGAGTGCTTGTCCATATTTAAATCAGTTTTCAAGATTGATCCGGGGAAATCGGAAATTTACCATGTGCGACACCAATGACCGGGTGACACCTACAGCTAGAGTGCTGTTTTCTTTCATAAAATCCAATACAGGTTCTTGGTTTTGAAATTTCTGGTTTAAACAGGCCAAAACATGCAAAAAGTTTTGGAATATTTTGAAAATTTGTTGCCTGGACAGTTTCAATCCGCCCGTCTTAGCATTACTTTTGGTGGCCTTGAAATTTCAGATTTGCTAATGAAAGAGTACAGATCTATGAAACTTTGCAATTTTCCTGGAAGGAAGTACACAATTCAAAATTTTCTGCAATACGAGTTCCATATTTTCAAATTTTCCTTTGAATAAGAGCACATTAGGTCCGTAATGCAACGGTATTCATAATAATTATTTTAAAAGAATATAACATTTTGTATATCCCTCACACACAATCCTTGAAAAAAGTCTAGATTAGCAATTATATGAACCCAGCAAAATTTTTGTTGTTTACTTGTTTGTATATAAACAAGGTATATTGACCCCTTTTTTTATTTTCTTCTATAATATTTCAAGGGTTAGATGTTGTTTTTGGATGCCTTAAAATAAGCTGATCTCTTTGGATTAGCTTGAAGCCGTACGGAAAATGTCTCAAAAATTCACATTATAGTGTATGTTATTATCATTGTCTGTGTTATTTTGTAGCTGGTGAATTCTTTGTAAGTTTGTTCATATCAAAATAGTAATTCACTATACTTCACATGCTCTGTAACTAATGTGAAAATGCGGTTGTACCATGCAGCAGATAATTGCAATTTAGAGAGAACTATAATTTAGTTATAGCCTACTGCGTAACTTACTTTGTGATGCACGTGAAGATTGAATCAAAGTAAAAGCTCTTGTTAGAGCTTTCGATGATATAAACCCGATAAGATAAGCATATATTAGAGTTTCGGATTTCATTCCTTTTAAATAGCAGGTCTCTGCATGTAGCAGTCTGCTATACGCAGACTATTGTCAAGTTCTATGTTTTTCATGTTTTTTTCAGCTACAAGAACATGCAATTGCAATATAGGTTTGCTACTAACTTAAATTATACGCCCGAACTGTAAATGTAACACAATACTTCGGATTCCCAGGGTAACAAGTAGAGTAAATTGAATCACACGGAGTATTTCTAGCCTGTTGTCACTTCTGTGAATCACGAACTGAGCTAGCGTAGTGGTTACAGACTCTGCCCGGAGGATGGTGGGGTTCGATCCCCTGGTCCGACAATTTTTTCTGTGGTATTATCTTAAAAAACAACCGCTCCTTCTATTATAAGGGTCTATACCCTGTCTTAGAATAAGAGTGTTTATCAGATAAAGACTGCTTACTCCCTGACATCTTTCTCTGTCCAGATATTTCACTGTGAAATCAGTGGTTACCAGATATTTGGTCTAATTCTAAGCCTAAATCTGATGTTTGTAGGGAAAATCTAAGCTATGTTTTCGTCAGATTAATGAACTTGAAGAACTACGAAAAGTTAAATTAATTACTGTACATACTTGTAAATATTGTTTTTATTTAACAAAACTATGTATATATTTGTCTATATATATATATGTATTTGAAGGCAGAAATAAAACGTTCCTTCAAAAAAATTCTCCTACCATTGAAAAAAGCAAATAAGGTTGTACTGTGAGTCAAACTAATTATGTTGAAAGTATAAGTGTGATGTTAGTTAATTTAATTGAACTGTAAATATTTTAAAATAATATTTTTATTTCTGAATGTGTATATGTTGAGGATGAAATAAAGTTCTTCCAACACATTAAAAAAAAAGAATCTTTTACTAGAACATTTTCGACCTACACATTTTAACTTCTATCTTCCAACTTCGACCTACTAGAATGGTAAACAGTATCAACTTCTCTGTGGTTGCTGATCAGTGGCGTAGCCAGGATGGGATTTTTTTTGGGGGGGGGGGGGCTAGGTAACAAGTGGGGGGCCTGGTACCTCCGAGGGTCAGGCACGGTAAGACTATCTAAGCGGAGCGCCACCGTCAGTTGGCGCGGAGCGTACAAGAAAATTTTGGGCTTTAAACCCCTCCAGATGGCCGGAAATGGCACTTCCCATGTGTTTTAAGCTGGATGTACCCAGCCTTGAAATACGAATCTCATGTCTGCGATGTCTCAATAATGAGAAACAAAATCAATCTATGAAAAATGGCAATACATACACTTTTTAGGGACCCAAAACTGGGCACTTCTGATCTGTGGCCTGGGGGATGAGACTAAAGGGAGCCGGTATCTCCCTTTCCCTTGGGAAAAAATGTAAACTTCAGAAGGACGTAGATCGCAAATGCGGCAATATCTGAATCTAAGCGGAGCGCCACTATCAGTTGGCGCGGAGCGTACAAGAAAATTTTGGGCTTTAAAACCCCTCCAGATGGCCGGAAACGGCACTTCCCACGTGTTTTAAACTGGATGTACCCAGCCGCAAATGCGGCAATATTTGATTGGATTTCAGCTTACCTGAGGCAGCACCTCACCCTTTAACAGGAAAACCAAAAGTAGTTGTGTCCCCCTGTAAGAAACTTTCTTTGCGTTAGATTTCCTAGATGCAAAATGGTGCTATGTTTGGCAAAACTTTGGACTGATTATAGGCCTGAGTTTTCGGATTTTCCCTTTTTGGGGAGCATGAAAAATATAAAAATATTTTTAGTTTTTGTAGAGATTTTACAAAAGACATACATACTACCAAAGAAACAATGTGCAAAATGGTGCAGTATTTGTTCATCGGTACATTACGTAGTCAAAATTAAAATACTACGAATAAATCCCTCAAAATAATTGAACCTCAAAGCAGAAGTATGGATCATGTGGGAAACACATGAAATCCGGACCTTGTGGACATTTTACAAATCCCCCGGACGCCAGTGCCAACTACTAAAAAAAGGCTTGTCGAATAAATCGTCCTACAGTGGCACTTGTCATGGGAAGGAGTGAGGCACGACATAGGCCTACTTGTTAAGGATGGAAGGGAAGAATCATCCGAAGGCAGTACCTTACCCTTATCTGCTTACGGCATATTTTGTGTATAATAAAGTATAGGAATGGTCGTGTAAGAGTAATCTCCAGTGTACGATTGCCTTATTTTCAGTAAATCAATCAGCCATCCGAAAGGCAGAAAGGGTCTCAACCTAACAAAGTTACATTAAAGTTTGCCATCGAGACTTTCGTTTCATCTTCGAAGTGAAATGCAATAAACGACAGTGCAGATCACAAACGGTAGGCCTATCTAATTTAGTGAAAGTAGGCATTTTAAAGTTATTGCTTGATTTCATACGTGCGGACAAAATGTGTTTTACACACATTCATCCATGATTTTTTTTTTAATTTTTGCACATTTTTTTATTTTTATTCAATTACTCTATCAGGAAGCAAAAAATCTGGGGGGGGGGGGCCCTGGAGAAAATCTGGGGGCCTAGGCCCCTCCAGGCCCCCCGTGGCTACGCCACTGTTGCTGATCCTGTTTACCATTCTCGTTTTTTCAGATGATTTTTCGCCCTAATCAGCAATTAGAAATTTCCCCTTAACGTTTTGACACACATTTTCAATGGGAATACGTAACAGTATAGTAAATCCCCACATACTATACATAGTTCATGTAATTACTTCAATGTATACCAACTTCCGTACACCTATCCGTCAACACGAATGTATGAGGGGCCATTCAAATTACGTGTATGCATATCTCAAAACGCAAAGGGGAAATGTGTTCTTATATATTTTATTGCTTTATTTTCCCCTTAACAATGGGTCCACCTAAAGTTGGAAAGACTTGATTTTGGCCTACATAGCAACATGTACCCCAAGTCCGTATGTTGCATTGCCTTTAGTCGTCAAGTAAAAGGCCTGGCTGTATTAATCTTGCAGCCATGTAGATGTATGCATTTATCAATTGCAACACTAACACCCCTTAGGCCCGGGGATGGCCGGGAACTTCATTTTTGAAATTGGTAAATCCTCGGGCATAGCCCGGCCATATCCGCGCAGGGTAGGACATTGATTGAGGGTAAATCCCCGGCCAAGTCCCTACACCTCACTGTCGGGTACTACGCATGCCACCAGTAAATGCCTGCCAGATTTCCCCGGCCTTCCAGATCGTATGAAATACTGGCACAAGTCCCGGCTGGATTGGTCTTCTTCCTTCAATTGAAATTGCAGATTTTCAGTAGTTCCATTTGCCCTCCTCTGTACCGAACGGTGGCTCATTATATTCATAAACCATAAGCTATAAAGTTGTGAAGTTCCTCCATGCTACACTTCTGAGCTAGGCCTAGACCCAACACTGTCAAACTTCACTGTTACTGTACTACACTAATCAGAAGCCTTCTTGATAGAAAAATCTTCTAACTGCTTTATCTCAGACATTGTCTTTGCAGTATTTACGTCATAACGTTGTTGTTAGTGTAAGCGTCACTGGATTCTCTGTACGTGGTGTACCTCAACCGCTAAACCTGGCCGATCGATAAATTTACTTCATAAATCCTGTCGGTAATCAAACTTCGACGTCTGTCTTAGTTTCCAATACACCAATAATGACACTTTTCCAGTCCCTGCGAATGTCTTTGGGAATAATTCCAAATGTCATTAAAAAAGTCGCTTAATTGGTACGGTATTGGGTTCTAGGCTAGATCTGTCGACTGCAGCGCTGCTGAGCTGACAGACGAACGACAAAGGTCATGTGACCCAAATAAATGTTTATTCATATTGCGATTTACAGACTAACGACTTTGATTGGACTAGACATTAAGAATCTATTACACATTTTTCATCCTAAGTAGAGGATGAATAAAATAAAGAGATAACTTAAAAGTTATGACGTCATAGAAACGAAGTATTACCAGTATCTAGTTGAGAAGCGATACAATTAACAGACCGGTAGAGGACGTTTTAGAAAAAGGCAATACTGTATGCTGTACTGTTCTGAAGTACTGAATCTTGTAGACGTAGTGGTTGTCAGCTCCCCGGGGAACACTTATGAGACTTGGTCAAGTCTCAACTCTATGTTTAACGTGTGAAAAGTCTCCGTCTACCATTTGTATCCTAATACAGCATGTTCACATGCAATTTTTAAGATGTTTGTAGTTTTACTTTTAGTGAGCTTAGATAACCTTTGTCCAATACCGAACATTGGTATCAAGTTAATAACTTTTTATTTCAATGCCGTATCAAACTTCCGTAATTTAAGATAAATTACCTCACCACGACGACTTGCCTAAAGGAAGGATGTCCACATGGTAAGAGAAATTACCTCACCATGACGATTTCTTAAACAAGGGATGTCGATATGGTAAGATAAATTACCACGTCATGACGACTTCCTAAACAAAGGATATCGATATGACAAGAGAAATTACCTCACCACGTTGACTTCGTAAACAAAGGGTGTAGATATGGTAAGATAAATTAGTTCAACCTGTCGACTTCCTAAACAAAGGATGTCGACATAATAACACAAATTAGATCACCATGTCGAACAACTTGGTCAGGTTAATTATATCGCCATCATGACATGCAGTATGGCACTTTAGAAGCTCTGTAAGTACCAGAGGATTTTTAACATGTTTAGACTGTAAACGATGTTTCTGCAATACTTTGGAATTCAGGGAACAGGTTTGCTATTTTTAACCATAACGTATCCTTGGCAAAGTTGGGAAATCAGTCGCAGACAATTACTTCGGCTCCCAGCTTCGTAAGATACCAACTCAGGTACAAGAAGTTAATGTCAAAGTTGGAACAAACAATTACAGCCATGTATATTCACTAGCTCAGCACCAAAAGAATGTCACAGTTGTCGTGAACTTGGCCTGACCTACGGGAAGTAAAAGATATGTTAAGTGCCCATGCATTGCGGTATGTTATTGCTTCGAGTCAACAAAAAGGGCAGTACGTACCTGCGTGCAACAATGGATAAATTATCTCACCATCATGACATGCAGTATGCTTAATTCCTCGTAGCCTACTAAATTGGAACGTGTTTTAAATATACTGCTTTGGAACAGATCTTTTATCGAAAGTCTACTCCTTCGGCCTATTCCTTCAATCGTTAAACAAGGTACGTTTTTGACTATTTCGTGTCTCATTTCTCAAATTAAATATGCCGTTTCCATACGTTCTTAAGTATCGCGGCATTTTTCATGCAGAGTCAGCAAATGTTTTCTGCCAATGCAACAGAATCTGAATCTGACATAATGAAAATTGTGACAGATATCGAACAAATTTTCACTAATAACAAACACGTTTAGCCTGGTTGTTCGTTCTGGATTGATGATGTTTTATGCGTTAGTTATTTGGCTAGGTTGAGAGTAGGTTTTACGGCTAACTTTTCAACCAATCGGTTTAAGTAGGGTCGGCCCAGTTACCGTACGGCCTTTTTCATTTGTGGCTCACTGGCTTGTTTTCCTTTCTCCATTGTTTATGCTGAGCATCAAGCACATTAGAAGTAGTTTCATGTTTAAAATCTTTGGAACAATCTACCAAACAGAGATAAACATTCGGATTTTTCTCATTTTTTCTAAAGTCATTCAGGCTGTCAAGCGAAGAGATGTTCGGCGAAACCAAACAATACCCCCGAAGGAGTTCTGCTTCCCAGGGAAGCTTTACATCCATTAAAGGCGGTACTTTCTTACTAGTAGGCTTTGACATTAATACTGGGCACCAAAGTTCACACTACAGTATATTTAGCCATTTACCTTATCGACGTAATATATGTTTTCTAACTCACATATAGCTAGCTAGAAATTACCAGTACCAGTGAAGCTGTATGCAACATTAGATTGAGATTGAGATCGAAGTTGTGGTCGTAGTCGTTGGTGAGGTCGGGATTAGGGTCAGGCAAGGTCTTGATCGGTGTCGAGGTGTGGGTAGGGGTCAAGATCAACCTGATCAAAATCGAAATTTAAAATTAAAATCAGGATAGACTGAGACCAACTTTATTGAACCCTACACGGGTAACTGAAACTTTGCATAAAACACGACAAACAGAGAAAGGGACATTAAAAATATATATAACGGAAAATGAAAGGAGGAATTGGGAAAACTAGGTAAAAATAAGACGATCGGACCCGAAGACACAAAGTAGCTTAATTGCAAACACACTCACACTAAAAATAAAAAAAACCTGAAAGATAGTAAAACTAAAAAGCTATAGGATTAAACCAAGCAAGAGTTAGAGTTTGCAAGAAAGATTATGAGTCTCAGATTTCAAACACTGAAATCAAACTAAGGGACTTTCGGTTAGTCTCGTGGTATAAAATGGGGGTTGTCGATTTAATTTGTCGTCCTGGATTGGAGTTATCTCATGGTGCCACTCCCAAACGGTGGCATTCCTACATATTTCGGTTGTCGCTCTTTGTAGTAGTCTACTCTCTACGGTGCTGATATTTGTAAGAAAGGCCATCAAGGTAGATTCACTTCCGACTCGTTCGGGGTTTTCTCATAGCCTCTTTGTCGTTACTAACACATTGGTGGTGCGCGCCGTAGGTCACTGGGTAAAATCATATGGCAAAAGCACTCCAAAAATCTTATTCTGAAGAGTTGAAAAGGTTACGTGGTCAAGTTCCAGCAAAATTATTTTAAGAATAATCCAACTACTCACAATTTTCCCAATTTTTTTACCCTTAGTAAATCTTAAGGAACACCCACGATACTTATTTGAATTTAAGCAACCTAGACAGCAGGTGATACATCGAATAAATTAGTTGCCTAAGTGAAAACTAGTGCGTCACTAGAATCGATACTACAGAGGAGAACATTTTCAAGACAAGTTCCATTATTGAAAAATGCTCTTCCTTATACCCTCACACTTTATACAAAAGCCCGTTTAAATTTTATCCAATTTATATTATAACTTGCTGCTATGCTCAGAAGGTTTCATATTGCAACAGACACTGAGTAACGAATTTCGGCTAAGCTAAATATAGTTTGTGTACGCTGTTGAAACATAGCTTGGAATTCCCCTTTCACAACTCCCTCTTTCACTAACGCTACGCTATTCTGCATTCCTAATTTCCAACCGTTGTAAATGCAAGTGAAAGTCAAATTTATTTTGTAGGTTTTTGCTTAAACAATTGCACTTATGTGTGTGTGAAAATCGATACAAACAGTTGTAACGGTGTCATGAGTCAGAAAAATGATTGCAGTTCACTCAATCAAAATGTAGGGAGACGTCGGTTGCTAAAATTGAAATATTTGTTATAGCCTATTAAGGGTTTCCCCGTACAAGCAATAAAGTAAAACGAAGAATGGTTAAACGTTGTCGCTTTTAACCCAGATCTGTTTTAAAACTTTTTTTTCAAGCCTAGGATGGACCAGAAAGCCACTGCGTAGTCAATTTTTACCTATCAAAGGAATTGTTGGGAAGTTTTGCCTGTTAACCTTTGGTGACCCTATAAAAGACCATCTTGGAAATTTGGCGCAAAATCGCTTTTAGACCTCTGGTGACTTCAGATGACGACTTTGGAAATTCTTAGAGAATTCTTAACATTTTGACTTTTGACGAACCCAGGTGAAGGATGTCGTCCTCTGGTGACGTGGCATGGCCTCTGATGGCCAACAAATCATAATAAAGGTTCTTCCTCTTATGGTGCTTACAGGCCAGAAAAGAACATGTTGAATTGCCCTCCCTATAAAAACCCTGTCCACACCTTTTTGCTTCAGTGAACGAAGGTCAACAAAAACCAGATAAGAAATTGCCCTCCTGCTTGCCTTCCACACCTCGCAAACAATGGCACATCTGGCTGATATTATTCAGCCTTTGTTCACATCTTCCTCTAGCTGCCTCTTATCAAACTTGTGGTTTCTTGGAGCTTGGGTGAATGAGTTAAGCAGGAAGTGGGGTAAAATTTGATTACCCCACCAAACCTCCCTTTTGGTGGGGACTCGGGTGAAATATCTAATAGGGTAAGAAATTCCTCATGAAGATTTTGCAGTTTTTCAGTTTTTACCTCTGGTAACCTCATGTGTCCTTTGACCCTCCATGATAACATACAATAACCAAATACCATAAGTGTCCATCATTGCTGTCTTGAGATGTCGTATTTGTAAGCTATTTGGCCTTTAGCCACTCAAGGTCCTGGGGTGCAAAAATTAGCATACTTAATATGAAAACTGAGTAATCCCTAATTTCATATGTCATGTTTATATGGTTTTCGGGTTTTGACATCTGGTGACCTCAAATAGTCTTTAACCTGCACAAAAACAACGGGCTCTTATATGATAAATTTATATACCCAATATGAAGAGTGCAGTTAAGACCCATCTTGAAATAAAGTGTTTACAAATAATGTTACAAACAAATGCACGCACACACGCAACACACACCCATCACGTCACGTAGATTAATTAGGTGCATTCTTCGGGAATCAAAGTTGGATAGTTAACAACTTGTGTCATAGTTCTATTTACGCCTCGAAGCAACCACTAGTATTAACCAAAAGTAAACCCGGTTAGTATATTTCTTCAACCAGAAGGGGGGGGGGGGCATTTTTAATCACTTTTTAGATTGACCTCATTTGTTCTCGTAGGCTTATCTAATCTGAGGCGGCGGTCATACTACAACGTATTCGGATCTGATTCTGATCCAATTTTGTAAAAAAGGTCAAACTCTTACAACGTCGTTTCCATGATATCTCAAGTTAGGAAGCTTAGATTGTTTTCAAACTTGGTATTTTGATGCATTATTATAAGAGGTCAAAATCTGACAACCTTGTTAAAAGGATATCAGAATGATGGATTTCATAATTAGTATGTGGATGCGTTATGGTGAGTTGAAAGTCCCTGTTGTTTTTAGTCATCTCTTGTCACGTGGGATCAAACTATGAAAATCTTGTTTGCAGAATATATTTAAGGCACTGTATGAAATTTCGATTGATTTGGCATTTTGAAAAAGGAAGTGTTATGGTAAAAGGGAAACCAGACAGTTTCTCCTGGTTAAGTCAAAAGATCATTCTGGTTCACGTGGGGTTACAATAAATATGGCATTATTTGGAATAGGGCATGTATGTTTCATCGAAATCTCAATGCATTTTTGCAATCTGGTTATAGGCTTCCACAATGTGTGGTCAAGTTTCGTTTGGTTTTGGAATAGGCCTATTTAATGGAAATTTTACAGTGACTATGATGTTTTTTTATTTTTCGAGCAAATTCTGGAAAAAATTCCGACACGCTTAACAGTTTTATGTGATTAAAATCATACCAGATTGTTTTAGACTTAAATTGCTGCCAGATGTTTGTAAACCTCTGCCCGAATTCAGATCTTGAGAAATGTCAGGAGGAAGTCTTCTCCCTGTCCCAAGGCCTTTATATAAAATTCGCATCATATTAGCTACCTAAAAGTTAAAATTTGTGTTAAATATTTAACACATTTAATAGAAACTAAAAAAATCTTTGAGGGTAAGGACGGTGCAACAGTACCTCCTTTCGGTTATGCTAGTGCATGAGAACGTGTACTCTATGCACCTATACCAAGACGGACCTACTAAACAGACTTAAAAGTCTGTCAGACGACCAATAGAGGGATCATGTGTCCATTGTGAGGGCACAATGAGTGAGAGATCGCTCTCATGGGGAGAGGTCAAGGGGAGGGGTCACTCTCTGGACACCCTTACCATTGGAAAATTTTGGCTTTTGGGAAAGGGGTGTAATACAAAATTTTCGTAATTTGATAGCACGTTTTAACATATGACCACCAATCTAGGCTCGCACACCAAAAGCAGGAAGTTGCCAGTTTCAGAATCTTTATGGAGAGAGTTAAATACCGGAACAAACCCATCTACAAATCACGAGGTGACGAAGCAATTCGTCTTCGGAATTCGTAAAATGTTTTTAACTTTTGCTGAGTTTGCTTGAGTTGTTACATCAGAATGTAGGTCCCGTATATTGATAAGTGACAACATAGAAGTAAGTCGGAAGCACGCGGAAAAAAGATCATGGCCGGCCCGACTGAAACCAATTGGTTAGAAATTGAGCTTTAATACCTTGTCATAAGCATCGAATGTGCGCAAAAATTTCGTTCATATGGAAACCATTTGGGAGAGAACATGGTCAAAATTGATTCTTGGTCAAAAAGCCAATTTCACCCTATCTCTACAGAAATATTGTCTGTTTCCAACTCTGAGAAGAAGAGGAAATTCAAAGCGGAGAAGTACAATGAAGGCATTTAGGTTTTTGATGTCCATGCCACTCGTTCAACTAGCATTATGATATCACTTGCTTGGAATCAATTTAATATTACTTTTCACAAAGTCCACTACAGCTTCCTATTTCTATGTCACGATTACTGTGAACAGTATTTCTGTTTGGAGACTGATACAAATAACTGAAACTGGCTTTGTGGTCAGTTTCAAAACGAAAAGAACACCAAAAAGCCACAAAACAACGAAACATTACATCTTTTTCCAAAGACAGTACAATAGGTAGAAGCTGCACCAACTACATCATCTGAACAGACGGGGTCGGACTCTAAAATTCATCAACCCAAACCACAAACTCCTTCAAAATTGAAGAAATGCAAACGTGCACTTATCTTCAGTACCTACGGTCAATATCAGTAACCAGCCTCAGCTTTCTCATAATGAGCCGGGTGTTCCCCCTGGACCACATCAGCAGTTTGAATTAAGTTTCCTGCTAGGATAAATGGAAAACAAAATCGAGACTTTCAGACTCACTGGTCCAAGTCCTTTACTTGACACCACTGTGTAGACACAAATGACACTGTGCTTACTATTTCTCCTGCCTGTGTAACCGCTATTTTAATTACTCCAGATTTTTATTATTCTAAGTTATCACTAGAATATTTCACTATTTCGGTTTACCCAAAACATTGAAGCGATGTTGAAGAATATTTATTTTCTTTAAGCTCCTTTTTTGGCATACATCGGCGCCTCAAATTGCTGTTATATTGTTGAACATATTGGACCGATTTGGTGATTATAACCCCCCCCCCCTCCCACACACACACACTGCCAAATTCACTCCTCGGCCCCTGGCAAAGACCACCGTTTCTGAGTGGCTAGCTTTACAAGTAGGTACACATGATTCCTAATGGACAGCACGTACGAGTCACGACAATTTTGATTATAAACTGCTTCTTGTCATGATGAGTGCAATGTGCCGCTGTATAAACTGATAATTTCTGAACTGATTGAAAGACTGATATGTGATGTAGTTTATAGCCAAACACCATTCCTTTCATACATCGCCGCTCTCTACGCTATTACTTGGTGTTGTTTTAGTTAAGCGGACTTTGAAATTATTTTTGTGAAGCTTTACAACAGTTGGTTTATCGTTTCCTTAATATGTATGACTCGAAGAGAACATGCACATTTTAACCCCTTTTGCTTGTCTGATAAGCTGCATATGTTTTTGGTGTAAAACGGGGACATGAACCTTTTTTCTCCGGGCAAGTGTGGATACACCTGCAAGTGTGGATATCCCCACTTGCCAAATGCAAAATTAGCCATGAAATTGAATTTTTCATGTTTCAAGGATTTGTCCCAGTAAGTTTGAAGCATTTTGTAGTTTTCCCCAATTTCCATGTGATGGACCTAACATTAGGTGACAAACCATGGGCTGGTGCATGGGTGTGTGTATCTGTGTAGTACCAGTAAATCGGGGACATGAGCGTTTTCTACCCTAGTCAAGCGTCGGTACACCTAAAGTGGGAATAAGCTGAGTGTGCTGTCTGAAATGTTGTTACCCAGTGAAGATGAACTAAAAATAACGGCCTTTAGTCTTAGTTTGAAATGCTTTCTTTCAGCAACGGTGCTGTTCATGCGCGATTTACGGAGGAGCTGTGGGGACTAAAGCAACCAAAAACAGAAATAACCGCGGTTGCGTAAACCTGGATGCTGTATATATATATTACAAACATACATACATAGAACCGTGATGTGCTCTTGCTGTAGTACAGTACAAGAAACCCATAATGCAACATTTTCTGCAATACAAACTCTATAGGCTATCAGTGGCGCAGCCAGGATGGAGTTTTTAGGGGAGCCTACGTAACAAGTTTTTTTTTTCCGTAAAAAAAAAGTTTTGGGGGGTGGTACCTCCTTGGGTCTGGCGCGGCAAGACTATCTAAGCGGAGCGCCAACACCGGTTGGCGCAGAGCGTACAAGAAAATTTTGGGCTTTATAAACCCTTCAGATGGCCGGAAACGGCACTTCCCAAGTATTTTAAGCTGGATGTACCCAGCCTTGGAATACGAATCTCATGTCTGCCACTTCTCAAATAATGAGAATAAAAAAACCAATCTATGAAAAATGGTAATACATACACTTTTAAGGGACCCCAAAACTGGGCATTTCTGATCTGTGTCCTGGGGGATGAGACTAAAGGGAACCGGTACCCCCCTTTCCCTTGGAAAAAGTTGTAAACTTCAGAAGGACGTAGATCGCAAATGCGGTAATATTTGAATGGATTTCAACTTTTAAAGGCATATTCTGGTAGGCTTTCACCTGGATGTTGAAGAAAGGCAAAAAATTCTCCATCATGTCCTATGCTATTGAGATGCAGTTTTCACCCCATGAAAGAGAAAAGGTAATGAATTTTGTCTCCAGAAAATTATGTCTTTAATAGGAAAACCAAAAGTAGTTGTGCTCCCCTCTGAGAAATTTTCTTTGCGTTATATTTCCTAGATGAAAATGGTGCTATGTTTGGCAAAACTTTGAACTGATTATAGGCCTACGTTTTAGGAGTTTCCTTTTTGGGGAGCATGAAAAATTTCAAAATACTCATTTTTAGTTTTTGTAGAGATTTTACAAGTGACATACATACTGCCAAAGAAACAATGTTTTCCGGTTTTCAGAGGTGTCTAGGTGCAAAATGGTGCAGTATTTGTTCAGTCATCGGTACATTTCGTAGTCAAAATTAAAATACTACGAGTAAATCTCTCAAAATATTTAGAGAAGAAGTATCGATCATTTGGGAAACACATGAAATCCGGATCTTGTGGACATTTTACAAATCCGCCCGGATGCCAGTGTCAACTAGTAAAAAGGACTTGTCGAAAAAATTGTTCTACAGTGGCACTTGTCATGGGCAGGAGTGAGGCACGACATAGATCTACTTGTAAAGGATGGAAGGGAAGAATTTTTCGAAGGCAGTACCTTACCCTTACGGCGTGTTTTGTGTATTATAAAGTACATATAGGAATGCTCGTGTAAGCATGGTCTTCATTGTATGATTGCCTTGTTTTTAGTAAATCAACCAGCCATCCGAAAGGCAAAAAAGGGTCTTAACCTAACAAAGTCACATTCGAGTTTGTCATCGCGACTTTCGTTTCATCTTCTAAGTGAATGCAATAAAAGAAAAGACAGTGCAGATTATATAAGGTATCTAATTTAGTGAAAACAGGCATTTTGAAGTTATTACTTGATTTCATACGTGCGCACAAAATGTGTTTGACACAGACCCATGCATTGTTTTCTTAATTGTTGCACATTCTATTTATTTAATGTTTTTGAAGGAAATACTTCAAAGTTTATTTCCGTTCAGACATTTAATTTTTTCTCAATTACTTTATCAGGAGGCAAAAAATGGGGGGGGGGGGGCTGAAGAAAATCTGGGGGGGGGGAGGGCTAGACCCCAGGCCTCCCAAGCCCCCCTGGCTACGCCACTGCCCTATATTTTGAAATAGTTGTATAACAAGAGAAAAAAAATTCGGCGGGCAGTTGCGTACCTGCTAAAGAAAGAAATGTACATTGGTGAGTTGACAGATTATTCATATTGGAAGACAAAAATGAGTTTTTTTTTACTGGCAACTCCTTTAGTTACATGTACGATGTACATCAGTGCAGGTGTTTCTCCTATGAGTGTCAGTGAACAGGACCGGTTGCTCGTTCGTAGTCTCTCTCTCAGTAACGTTTAGTAAAAATTCTTTAAAAAAATGCCCGTACATGATATTAATAGATAGATAGATAGATAAATAGATTCCACTTTATTTGGCCCAAAAATGAGCAAATGCAGCTCGCATAAACAAACATAAAAAACAAGATAAAACATAGCAGCACGATGAAAAGTAGTGTAAGTTTTTAACAATGATTATCGTGAGTGGTAAAGAGGTAAACCATACATACATCATAAAAGATGTTTAAACATAAACTATATAAAGCACCTGACACAATAGCATGTAGCTTCAGGGGGTCACATATGTCCTTCAAACGCTGTATAGTAGGTATTGCACTAATTATTATGTGCACGTAAGGATAAAAAGTATTTACACCATCACAACTAAACATTGAAGATTAATTCTGTCAAAGTCAAAGTCGAAAGACTCTAACACTATTTTTATCTGAGCCCTTAAAAGTGTTGGCAGAATTTTCTAAGGCTAGGGAAACTTCAGACGTATATGCTCCCTCCAAATTCATTAGTCTGGCTATAGCCAGCATATTATCCCTAACTGTTAATAATCTCATACCCCTCATGAAAAATATGTCCCACCATCCTCCCCCAACGGCGCCTACCAGCACCACGCAGAACGGGATAACTCAACCATGCATCTTATACTACCTGTATTCGAATGTGGATCAGGGTGCTACTGCCTTGGGACAGAAAATGGATTACAATTCCTAATAAGCATTTTAAACAGAGTATCATGGTAGGTGATAGACTCGCCAAGTGTCTAGCTCCTAAAGCTTGGGTGCCTTCAGAGTAAGTCCCTATACAGAACATAGGGTTCCATGCCAGGTTTCATACCTTTTCACTTACTCGTGGGACAGGACTTGACGGGACTGGGATATTCTGAGAGAGAGGCAACTGAAAAGTAACAATGATAGCAAATAGAAGTAAAAATTAAACAATTAAAAGTCACAGACAGATCTAGGTTACACATCAATTGAGCAAAATTTCAGTAGCCAAATACGCATGATGATGTTGTAAGCGGACTGTATGTACTGTAGGGCTTGGTAAGACTTTGTGCTTTGTGCTCCCTTTGTGGTGGACATTATAATTGTTTGTGATGATTGGACTCTCTGTGATTCCACTTTTTATCTAGATTTACTTTCATAATGACTAATGACTTTCATATCCTTCCTTGTGTAGCCTGTGGTAGCACACTGATGAACCATAATGTTACTACAAAACAGTACAAAGCCAGATAACGGTTCAGTCAAATTTGCTTGGTCATATAACGGTTCAGTCACACTTGCTGGGTCTTACAGTTATACAAATCTCCAATTTGAATTACTGAAAGATTCAAGGAGAACAAACAGTTCCGGCACAGGTAACTTGAACCTATTCTTCATTCACTGGTACAATGTGATTATTAACACACCTTTAACAGTGCAAACAATTAACCGTGGTATGTGCCTAACATCCTTGCAGTACAATGTCAGTGAACACTCTAAAAACGTCCAACTCAAACAATAATTATCGGCTTAAGAGGAGGTAATACCCTTTTTTGTAAAGTTTATAAAAAGAGCACTGTTTAAACTGCAATTGATAATAACAAGGTTTACTGATCGTAACTCTTATGTAGAGAGGTCTTGTTTGTAAATTACATCTAGATCAGATGTGCAAATAAATTCTAAATTTAAGAACATATGTATGTCATTGATGAAATCGTATTTCGACACTTTAATTTTACTGATTAATCATGTTATTTACATCCTTAGCCAAGGTAACTTGAACTTTACACCATACAATTTTTTGCTTGCCTGTAAATGAGGGCAGGGAATTACAAATTGGTGAATATAGGCCACATATGATAACTGTCAATTTCACAAAGCTTTTTAAACAATTAAGATAATGTATCTAGGCCTATATACATACAGTAGCAATCACAACTTGCATATGCTAGTACATGGTATTAGTAAACTTGCTGCTTGCCTGGTCATGGTCCAGATGAACTCCTATACCTGATGTACTGGGTATGTGTTTTAAAATACTGTAAAGCTTTCATAATTCATGCAGCTGACTTGTAACTGAATTAGTGAGGCCCAACAGAACTATTTCTGCACTCTCATAAAGCTGCAACTGGACTATGTGTGGTATAGTATAGAACTTGGGAAGAGGGTTGTTCATAAAACGAGAAGTCAACCAAATTACCTTTAGAGGCGATAAAGTCCTGATGGGGTATTTGTTTTGCTTATTACACAACACAGCCAGCTCCGCATCATCAATGTGTACTATATGATGGCGGGTTTCAGATTTCTTCCCTGCCTTGGTCAAAACTTCCTCCCACATACTGGCACACTCGCAGTTCGGCACGTCATATTTTTTTCTGACTCTGTGTTACAAGTAGATATGAGTCTCAGCTAAAAGTGAGTGTGCACACGTGTCTTTTTTACACACAACCTGAGGACCTCATTGTGTTTTCCTTTGTTTCTGCTTCCTTAACCTTAACCTTAACAATAGACTGTCTATTGTTTGGACAAGAGAGGACTCCAAAAATCTATTGAATTTCCACCAGAGTACCTAAAATCCATTGTTCAGGTCCTCTATTTGTACTGCAATACACCACTCCTTTCACCTCTTACCTCCTGTGCAATGCACACTTGCAGGCCCACTTAAAGAAATCCTCATGAGGTCTTACTGTCAGGCAGGCTCAGATTGAAATTCTGGCAGACTCAGATACAGTTTGGACACGACACCTTCTTTGCTGGGTCTGAGTCAGACTGGGATTATTCTGGACTCAGATTTGGGAAAGGCAAAGTGGATGCATCTCCAACCATGCCACCTTCACTTTTGTATGTAGGCTACTAGTACAAGGACAAAATTTATCCATCAAACGAAGTGGTTAAATACTGTTTGAATAGATGAATCCAGTGTGAGTTGAATAACCCTAAATCAGTTTCAGCTCTTTATGAGGCAAATTATTGTTGCTATGTAATGTCACAAGGCTTAAGCTAATAAGTAGTCAACTATATGAAATATCGTTGCCATTCCTAGCCTATGCAGGACAAGTTGTAACCAGACCTACATATATCATGTATCACTTTTAAGTTGTAGCTAAACCTTCATTCTGTTTATATGTACTTGAAAAGTTCTTTTTTATATGTACTTGAATAATACATTTACTAAAGAAACCAATTATTTACCTGTGTGTCCCTTACTTTTTGGGCCCAGGATGACTTAGCAATTCACGTCCCAATGAGACGTGCTAAACTAACCCAATTACCACACTGGAAAACAGATAGCCTAAGCCAAAAAATACGACTTATATGCCGAAAAGCCTTATGATGACTCGTAAATGAATAGTTAAGGACCAATTTTTATGATTGATATGACTGCTAGGAAGGCAACCTCAAGATTTTTGCAAACGTTTCACTGATTTTCTATATTCAGTTCTGGATACTAGCGAAATGAATTTGACACGTGTTTCACACGTTTTATGGCATCGCGGTTTTACATTGTAAACTACCGGTACTTTGCTTTTTTGCTTCTTTTTCTTTAAAAAATTAGACCTCCTGTTTCCAAGTGGTTAGAGCATCCGACTTCCAGCCGAAGGGTTTAGAGTGCAACTCCTGTCGGGGTCATACCGAAGTCTTTAAAAATGGAACCTACTGCTATTGTGTTCGGTGCTCAGCGTAATCAATGGAATAGGAAAAATTAGCCAGTGAACCAGAACTGTAACAAATGCCGTGGTCGGCCCGACTTAAACCGATTGGTTAGAAATCGAAGCGTGAAACTCCCTTTAACTAACAAACCTCTGATATATTGGTACTAAGAGCGCATCCTAAACAATGAAATTTTAAACACTTACAATTATGCCTCAGAGGCCGGGTTCCATCCCTTATCAGACTCGTTAATAGGCTTGAGCACTTAATTAAGGGCGAGGGTTCTAGGCGTAACCATTGCGAAAAGACGATTGCGGTCGAAATATCGGCCTATGTAGGCCTACATGACTTCCAACCCAAGTGGTGGATATAGCACGCTGAAGACGGTTGCAATGATTAGCGACCTGATAACCAGAAAAACTTTTCTGGATGACCGGCATTTAAAAGCATCTTCCGAAGACATAACTCTTAAAGTTCAAAATATGCAGGAAAAAGTTCCTCTTTCAGGAGGTAAAAACGGCATTTTCAAGAGCGTGAAGCTATCGGAAGCTATTAATTTTCGAAGTAATGAAACTTTTTCTTGAAATAAAGTGCATTATGGGAAATCTATGATGTGATCTCAGTTTATAAGTTTAGCATGGCATTCAATTTATTCATAATTTAAAACCCGCTGCAGGGATTGTTATTGAAAGGTAGTGTGACATGTCAGCAAAAAGCCATGAGTTTACTTGGCGATTATAAGGTACGCTTTTCTAAGAAAAAACCCGATGGAACTATGTCTGCTCAGTATCTTTTATGTTTCTCAAGATATACTTCCTCAAAGTGTGAGTGTTTCTGAAGCAACTCGTTGCTTATGTTAAAAAATAGTGTGGGGTTTTGCACAGTGTTGACATTTCTTTTGTTAAACCGATGTGAATTTTCTCTTCATTACTCATCAGATAGTTTATGGTTGATTGGGTAACCGATACTGATGATTTTTAATGACAAAATTTAAACTTTCAACATAAACCTTCGGGACATACAAATTACAATTGTCCTTGAAATGAAGAAAAAAAGAGGGCAGCATTAACCATATGTTGCATGTTTCTCTCTAGACATCACAAGATATGCGTATAAACCTTACCTTTGTGCATGATTAAGTGAAAATCTGAAATAACCGTGTAAAATGGTTAGTTTGACGGATTTTAATGGAAACTTCGGCAACTTCTCTGTTTTTTAGTGCCTTTTACACCAAGTATTCGAATTTTCCATTTTCATGCCACACGTCATGAAAGCAAGAGTGTTTGTTACACCCCACATATGATAAAGAGTAATAGCAGATCTACAAATCTGCAGGGAGAGGTATTCACCCATTCCAACAGTATAAAATTTTAAGGACAAACAGTACATAACAAGTATGAAAAAAAAAAAACAGAAAAGTTATCTGACAAAATGTGCCTGCCCGCATTAAATAGTTTTTGTGGTTTTGTTGAACAGTGGAGGCATTTTGAATTGATCTTTTAAGTGAGATATCTTGAGTTAGGAAAAGAGTATTGCAGAGAATTTCAGTAGAAAGACATGGTCTGGAATATCTTTGTTCTTCTAGGACGGTCTTAATGTAAACCCACCAGAATATGCCTTTAGGAGTTCAGTTACGCAATCATCAAGGCGACGTTTTGTTTTACCCACATTTAACATGGCGCTGTTTAGAATGAAATCTACATTACAAATATGTGCAATTTAAAAAAAGTAATTCTTTGAAAGTACAACACTTTTCAACTCCCATGGATCGTGGTTAATTAGTAGTGAAGTAATAATAACAGGTACCTGGAATACGTGCATTCATCCTCTGTCGATTTTTCATTGCCCATTTAATGATTTTAGCAGCATATGTTTTCTTCCGGGTAATCTTTGGCAACGTTCAGCAGACAGGTGTTTCAACAGACAGTGGCACTAAGGGGTGTTTCCAAGTTAGCGAGAAAAAGTGACAGGAAATACAAGAGATGTCTTACTACGGCATGAATAATAATCGGTGTTAAGATGGCAGCCGTAAACGTTTCCAAATAGCTGTTTTAACTTAAAGACAGTTTCAAGAGTTTCAAGGGATTCTTCTTCTGGTTTCCATCACAATAATGATTCTGGTTCCATCAGTGATGATTCTGGTACCCACCACAAGCCATGGCCATGAACCCCAATGAAGGAACTGAGAATCTTTGCTGTCTTCTGACCCCTTCGGAAATTTGTTTGGATTAGTCCACCCCCGCGACCTCCCTGTAACATGAAAAAGTTGGCCTTTGGCAAAAACGAATTGGCAAATCTATCTGTCGCAGCTGCTGGAGGTCTCATTCTACCATTCCTGGAATTCTTGGCAATGACTCTGTCACGGAAATCTCCATGTAATAGATGCTCAGCATCTTTAACCACAGATCAAGTGGAAAAAGGGCCGTGTCCGGTTCGACTTGAACCAGTAGGTTGGAAACTGGACTGTAAACCTCAATCTAACTAACTAAATAAATCACACATCTCATTTTGCTTTCGAGAAAAAAGTAGTAGAATGAAACCAGGGAAGGAAGTTGATTATTGCAATTTAACCGGCCAGCTTTCTTCATCATGGCATCAATTCTCTTTAAATCAACTTTAAGAATGCTGCCACCCCAATACACAATAAAATACGTAAAAACACCAGTAACAACAAAACAATAAAACATTCTTAAGATGGTATTGTGAACATGTAACGGTTTCAATTTTCTAAGGCAATAAAGGCGAGAGTTGATCTTTGACATTAAATGATCGGTATTTCCTGTCCATGAAAGAGTATCATTAAGAACAATGCCCAGATATTTGAATGTGTGGACAAGCTCAACTGCAGGATCGGAAATAATTATAGGATCTGGTAAATCAGTGCCTTTCCTAAATTCAATGATCATTTCTTTTGTTTTATTAACATTCATTTCTAGAAAATTGACTTTACAAAACTGAACACAATTGCTCACTTCATCAAAAAAAATGGAACGATTGTCAAATGGAATGAGCCCAATTAAGGCAGCTTCGTCGACGAACTTGATAATGGAGCAAGAGTCATTAAGTGGGCGACACTCGGAAGTATGTCGACTGAAGAGAAATGGTGCCAACACTCTACCTTGCGGTGCACCTGTGTTGGATAGCACAGTACCCAATGTAAGATATTGTGCTCTCACAAACTTGTGACCGGTGAAAAAATTGAGAACTCACAATTAAGTGGCATGAGGAACCCTCATATTCAAATGATTTTACGCCAATAAACGGGACTGAACAGTGTCGAAGCAGGGAACTGTAAGGGAAGAGGAACATCGACTTAATCTGTCAGACAAAATGTATTTGCAAATAATTTAATCCTTCTCAAGTACCGAAATTTGAATGACAGTTCACTTTTTTTTATTCTTGACTTTTGTTTACTCTCCTACTTAATGATGACCTCCTTCTCCTCAAGTCCAGTAATCCTGTATCAAAGACCATTGCCAAGATGCTGCTTTTAAATATATCTGCTCAGCTTACAAATGTGAAAAGTTTTCACAGTTTTTGATTAAAACGACTGTCAGTCACTTTAAGTTGCAAAATTCCATTATTATTCTTATTTCTTTATTAAAAAGGAATGAAACTGTTTGAAAACCAAAGGGAGTCTAAATTTCGATGATGGTATTTCAAACAATTCCGGATTGTTCCTGAAATAGCGAATAATGTATCTTTTCTTAAAAACCAATTAAGAAATACACTGTACCCTTTTTAAAAATTGTCACTTTGCGGCATTAGTTGAAATAAATTTTGCTTTCTTTGACGGCTGGCAATGTAATGCTAATGGAGAAAAATCATTCTAAGAGCTCTTTCAGACGTAGCAGACGACGAAACAATTCTTTTCAATGTCAAATCCCTGTTATTTTAGAGGAATTTCAGGAATCAGACAATGCAAAACTTAAGTGGTTGCTATGAAAATAGGACAAAGGAGGAGAATGTGTTGTTTGCCCATTCCTTTACAGCTCCCTGGTTGAAGGCTGAGGAGAAATCATACAATATTATCCTGGCTGAGTCTTGGGATTTTGTTCAATTTGCAACCCCGCTCCTCTTTTGACACTCAGTGGCAGCATTTTAGTCCAGGTGTAAAGCAATGCAATTGATGTTTCCCAGAATGGCATCATCACAGCTTCTATCACTTCTGTATGCAAACTTTAAAGGGTCCGGAAAATCTTTTACGACCTCTTTTAAATGTGAGGAGTGCAATACGTTCACAACACTTAAAAGCTACCGATTTAAAAGGCACAGGACGAAGGTTGTTCCTATATTTCCCACTTTTTTGGGTGGGGGGGGGGGGCGGGGACGCAATATTCGCCTTTACGTTGAATGTATAATGCATAGTGTGGTACTTTATTTAATATCATGCTCTGATTAGCCTGTCAGTGCCGGCAACTCTCATTTTAAGAACAAATTATATCCTGCCCTTCCAAGCCCTCTCTAAGTCCCCCCCCCCCCAAACAAAAGTCTACAACCGTGCCTGGTACTATTTCAGTTATCACTTTTTCACAAACATTTCATGGCTGTCCATGGAGTACAAGTCCAGGGCCTGAAGTAAAACGCATGTGCCTGCTGATGTATATGTACAACATTGATATATAGTTAATAAGGCACAGTGAAAACTATAAGGGAAAGTCCTGGTAATAAAAAAAGAAACTGCTAACTGGGAACTGAAAAGGTTGGAGCGGTAACGTGACGCCAGTATTCGGTTTTACTCCCCAGATGTGTGCTCTTTGTATTTAGGTTTGAACTATCAAGGTCGCACAAGAATCTCTCTCTTGTCCCTCTCTTGAAATTTCTGCATTACTTAAAAGGGATTAAGTAGTTCTTAAATAATCGAGCCAGCTGCTTTCAGTTTTACAGGATCTGCTTCTTAATTATGGCGGTACCAACGTACCTATCAAAGCATTTTCTTATGTAAATCAATCGTGATGGGATAACGAGATCTGTAGATGTTGCTAGCGTATTGATATCAAATAATAAACAAAGAACAAAAGACGGGAATTTTTCAGCCGATTAAGAGATGCTCATGGATAACAATCTCTTTTGACCATTTGAATGATCAAAACAACAGATCATTTTTTGTGATGAAAAGGTTAGGGTATGAATTTTGATAGTTGCAGTAATAATAAAAGTCTGAGCGGAGATATGAATACCTAAATTAGAATCTTTCGTTAATTTAAAGACTTTCCAGACATCATTTTGAACCGTTTTTGAAAAAATGCGCTTTTTGTGGAGGTGTTAGAGATAACAAATAGAGTTGGGTAGTCTCACCTCAGGTTGCCGTGTTCTGTGCAGCCCCGTCAATGCCGTTGAAACAATGTGGCGTCACAACGGAACCTCGTGTCCTCGCGAACGAATCTTGGCTGTTGCAAAAGCGGCACTATGGCTCCACTCAACACTACAGTCCCAAGTAAAGTAATAAATGTCGAGCTGCCAGCTGCTGCCCGACTCACGAGACTGTCCGTGTTGGTGGAACGAATAGGGTGCTTTTTACGTGCTTCGAAACGGACACGAGTAGTAGATGAAAATAGCTCCGAGATTTCAAGTAGTAGACTTCTAGTAAAATGGCCTAGTTGGCTACGTAATATTTCCACGAAGGTAGCTGGTTTCAGCGAAGCCGGTGGCTTACTTCAGCGTCCTTATGTTGTGGTTGGCTAGAGTAGTAATCACTAGAAGAAGATGTTCCGCGTGCGAGAGCTAGAGTGGTTCTGGGGAGACCATGCTGTCCGGCACGTGTTGGACTCTCCATTGACTCGATGCAGCTGATGGTGATTGGTCAGTAGTCCTGACGTCCTGAGGCTGCTCTCGGAAGCTAATGTATATGTATAAGTAAGTGTGTATGGTGCACTTAGAATGTGTGAACGAAGTGCTACACGCTTTTGTGCATCTCACAAGTCAAGTTAAAATAGTTTTGGTGCGACGAATATAAACTTATTAAGTTTGTAAACGTCGATCAGCCTGACAAGAATGACGGCAGCTCGTAAGACACGTGAACAGCTGCAGTGGTTTCAACAGCTTTGAACACAAAAAACAATGTCATCAATCATTTTTGCATAAAAATAAATGACAAAACAATTTCAAAAGTCTTTACCAAAGGTCAACAGCCCTAATGTAACACATGTTTAATATCTTTAATCCACTTTCGCGAACCTTTGGGATGATCACATGTTGACAACATTGTACGAAATGAATATTTCTTATTTGTGCGTTACTGGATTGCCATAACCTCCTTATTTTGTATTACCTTTTTGGTTCACCAACTTGAATTTAGCCAAGAATCGCAAAAGAGTAAAGAGCAATTACATGTTTTCTGTTCCATTATAAAGTCCTCATCCCTTATTCTCATCCTTTATTAACTACACGCTCTGAAAAGATACAAGATAATTTCATCCAATGCTAGTGGTTCATTTGGTCTAGTGATTTTCTGATCACTTAACAAGTTGCTAATTTCTAGTATAACAGACAAAGGTTTAAAATAGCGGCTGCTTAGAATCTACTTACAGGCCTGGAAAATGCCATTTTCGACCATCTGAGGGGTCATGATTAAAAACAAAGTACGCTATGAGACAGTTATATGGTGACTCTTCGCTTAAAAAGTCTTCTAGACAGAATTACATTTTCCGTCTAAGAAGAGAAGTTAATAACTTACTGGTCAGTTTGAACTTTGTTAATTTGGTTTGAAGCGAACATTTTTAGCAAACGAAAACTTACATAAGAAACTTAAGAAAATAAGAAACTGAAATAAGATCCTCCTCATAAGCCTGGGAATGCCGTATCAAGTTGTCTGAAGGGCCAATTTTTTTTCGAAATTGTCAGTACGCCCCGTACCAACTGATGGTGGCGCTCGGCTTCGATCATCTTTCGGGCAGAATTACTTTTCTGCCCCAAACTGTAATGCCTCCGTACGCCTATGGGGTAAACCCTACAAACCATAAAACCATGTAGCTCACTTAGGACTGCACGCAACATAATCAGGTTCACAGACCTTTATCGAATTCACCTAGACTTTTCTATCAATAAACTTTTCTATGAGTACGTCATGTTTTAACTTTCCCAGCACTGTTTATTATCTAACCATGGAGCTGGTCTAATCGTCATCATCACCACAGCGTTTCAATAAGTCCTGTCTAAACATGATGTGGAAATATATGTTGCAATGGACACCAATCAGTGTTTGTTATTAGCTGAATACCAGTCCATCGCAACAAAGAATGCAAAGACCGGGAGAATAATTGCTCATAACAGCCATCATTGTATATTTAGCCATAATTTCAAGCGTCCAGTGTCTAAGTTTTATGTTAACAGTAACGAACGGCCTTTGAAACGTCCATTGTAAAGTAAGGTTGTTCTTAATGGCGTAACCTCTGTTCCCGAATCTCGTAATCCATACTGATGTCTGGAATATTATTGATTCTTAAGTAAAAGGTTTTCCTTAATTTTGAATTTTTCGCGTTTGTGGCAATCAAGGAGTTGTGTTACAGATGTAACAAGTCAAAAATTTGCTCGAAAGTCAGCCGCGAAATGCTGGATGGTATTAAACACAAACGAATGCTGCCTATTCGATTTCTGTATTTTGCAGGATAGACTGAATTAACATCGGTACGACTACGAAATTTCTCTTCACCGCCATGGCAATCATTAATATACGGTGGAACGATTTTTTGGCTGTAAGGTACCTTTTCCAAGTCATTTTGAGGTACGTTTTTAATTGTTTATAGTAACAATATTACTAAACTTTTGCCATTTCGATTAAAGTAGAATATGAGGTTAAGACTTAAGACCTTGTCCATCGAACTTACTACTCTTTCCTTCAGGTACTGAATTATGGCAAAAAGACCACTTCTGACAAAGAAAAAGCAAACCATAAACACAATAGACAAGAGAGGCGTTTGTTTTTAAAGTAGCTACCTGCAGGTCTTATCATCGGCCCATGGGATCGTGAACACCCCTCCCCTTTGAGAAGTGTTTTGAAAATGAAAGAAGCCTAAGATGAAATCTGTTGCAATATTTAGAAAAATTACAAGTAAATTTTTAATTCCAATACAAAAATAAAGTAAATCGCTCTTCCATTGTAGTATTTGACCTGTCACTGCCTCCGCCCTTTTGATATGTTTTACCGTCTGGAAAGCCTGAGATGCAAGATCGTGAACTATTTCTCGCACTTTTCTCTATTAATGTCATTATCTTTCTAGTAATGGGTACTGATAGTTCCTCATTTTTGGTTTTGATGGAATAGAAACCTATGCAGTCGTGCTGGCATGTGTATGTATGTGTGTGTGTGTGTATGTATGTATGTATTTATGTATGTATGTATGTATGTATGTATGTATGTATGTATGTATGTATTTGGGTATTTATGTGCGTGTATGGGTGTGTGCATGTGTGTTTATGACACTTGGCTGGCTATCACTATGTCTCAAGAGGAGAAACTGACAGTTGCCAAACTTGGTACATTGATGCCCCATATTGAGAAAAAGAACGCTGTTTTTGGTGAAGGTCAAAGGTCATCTGGGGTCACGAGGGGACAAAATCTGAAAATGTCTTCGAAACTTGAATAACTTTCGTGTTTGTTTTTGGATAAGTTATGGTCAGAAGGTGGTCCTTATCATTTTTCGTGTAGGGCACAGGTCATATGGCGTCACCAGGGGTCAAACTCTGAAAATTTCATAAGCGCGATATCTCAAGATAGGTAACTTGGATAAAAGTTTTATTCTGTATGTTGATGCATTGTGGTTAGCGGATGGTCCGTTTTGCTGTTGGGTGGAGGTCAATAGTCATCTGGAGTCACCGGGGGTTGAAGTCTGAAACACCTGTTAACACCATATCTCGAGGTCAAAAACTTGGATAGATTTCATATTTGTTTTGTAAATGCTTTATGGTCAGAAGGTGGTCCTTATCATTTTTGATGGTGGTCAAAGGTCACCTGGGGTCACCAGCGGTCAAAGCCTGAAATCTTTTTAATCCTTTAATCCAAGATAGCTGTCTGGCTGTCTTTCTATCTATCAATCTATGGCTCGTATGGAGTTCAAAGCTTATCTGGGGTCACTGGGGGTCAAAATGTCAATGTAAACCTTGTTGGGGTTTTCAACACATCTTTAGGTTGGAAACTTAAATAGATTTCACCTTCGGTACGTGGATGAGCATAATGGTGAAAATATGGTCCATACTTTTGTTTGAAGGGATCATAGGTCATTTGGGATGAAAAAATTATTTTTCGAACATGCTAAAAGTTTAATGTAACACTTGCGTGAGACGATATGGTACAAGATGCCATTATTTGAAACGAAATATTGTGTATCATTGGAACCTCAATCTATTTGCATTCTGGTAACGACTATGTGGCAGTGGCTCTTCCATATTATAAAAGATACATATAAATATATATATATATACATATATATATATATATAAATATATATATTTATATATATATATATATATATATATATATATATATAAATATATATATATATATATATATATATATATATATATATATTTATATATATATATATATATATATATATATATATATATATATATATATATATATATATATATATATAAGTGAACCAGTGCGGTATTGAAAAGTCGCATGAAGACCTTAGGCCATTTTTCCTCAAACATAGGCATTGCCTTATAATGAGAGAGGATTTATTTATTTTTTTTCTTTTTTTTAAAATAGAAAACTTAGCCTCAAGCAGGATTCGAACCAGCGACCTCCCGCTTACAAGGCGGATGCTCTGAGCACTGAGCCATTGAGGCCTATGTGATTAAGCGCGGTCAACTAATTATAAATACTGTTGGGTAAAGTTCTCCATTGTTACGTAACGTCCTTTGACGTAACAATGGAGAATGCTTGAGGCTAAGTTTTCCATTTCAAAAAAAAAATAAATAAATAAATCCTCTCTCAGTATAAGGCAATGCCTATGTTTGAGGAAAAATGGCCTAAGGTCTGAATGCTTTTTTTTTTTTTTTTTCCATCTCATTTATTTATTTATTTTTTTACATATGACACAAACATTTATTTACAGCTTTGCTTTCAGTTTTTGTTTCTACATTTACAATTAACAACATAATGTTTACATCGTTGGCAACACATAAATTAAATTGTTACATATTACTTGTATTATTTACCCCTTTTTTCATTTTACACTCACAAACATTCTTGATGCATGTCCATATTTGGAACAAAAGATAGAGTTGGTAAAGTACCGTCACAATAATCTTTCCTTCCATAATTCAGTAACTACGGGTTCATTAATAGTGCATTAATAGGAATATTTTCATAGCCTGTTTCAATTAAACGTTTCTTTAAAACGCACAGAGCGTATTTCATTGTTATTTTTATTCAAAATGTAATGTTCAACTTCTAAGGAGAACGCAAATTTATGACAAAAGGTTAATGCATCAGGAGTTTTACTACTTTGCTTACAGTTGAAAAGAAAATACTTTGCATGAAGTAGGAGGAAGTTGATAGGATGAGAAATATCATCCAGATAACCAAATTTTACAAGCTCAAGAGTGACATCGAATTGAGTTTTGACAAGGATATGAAAAGTGCATTTCCAAAAGTCGTTTACACAAGGACATAGCCAAAATAGATGGTCTAAAGTTTCATTAGAGGAGTTACAAAAGCTACATAAAGGCGAATCTTTAATTTTAATTTTGTACAAAAAGTTGTTTGTTCCTAATATTCTATGTATGAATCTGAACTGGAAATATTGTATCTTAGAATCTCTAACTGCTACAAAGGGTAAAGTAAAAATATCCTTCCAATCATACAAATTACCACTACCATCGCCTTCCCACTTAGATACTGCATTTGGCTGCGAAACATTTTCTTGAAGAAAGCAGTTATATGTAATCTTAGAAGGTCGAGCACTTTGGAGGAAGTAGTGAAGTCTTTGAAGGCTGACATTAAGCCCTTCATGAGGTCTAAAGTTTAATCTCCAAATGTTTGGGATAGCAGATGTTATACCATAATAGAGTGTAAATAGAAAGGTCTCAGTAATATGAAATTTAGTGATAAATGAATCATAGCTTAGGATATTACCTTCATCGTCAAAAAAATCGCTAACAAGAAAAGCTCTTTTCTGTTTCAGCAAATGAGAATAAACAATTTCATTGTCAATCTTTACATAGGAATTATTTAGAACGTATTGATTTGAATATATATTTTCATTTAATGGGCGAAAGTTGAAATCAGACCATGCACTACAGACATTAAAAATGAATGGGTTTGAAATCTTTATGTCATTCTTTGAAAAATTGCATTCAAATAAGAAGCTCCCTCCGTATTTTCGTAATGAATCGTCAAACAAAAGTTTCCAAGGACCAGGTCTTTTCTCTAGGTACAATTTCACCCATTTACACTTCAGACTTTTGGCAAATAAGGCCATACTAATCATATTTAGTCCACCGTTCACTTTCTTGTTAATTGGTACTGATCGTTTGATTTTATCTGGTTTGTTTGACCAAATAAATTTGTAAAACATACTGTCTAATTCTTTAAAAAAATGTGAAGGAGGGTCCGGCAACACAGTAAGTACATAAACAAGCTGAGAGATGGCAAAGGTTTTGAGAATAGTTATTCTGCCAATTGGAGTTAGATCCCTCGATGACCAAATATTTAACAAGGCTTTGATCCGAGAAAGCTTTGGAATGTAGTTTAACTTAAAAAAATCTTCCTTGTGGTGCGTAAAAGAAATGCCCAGGTAAGTAATAGCATCATTACTTATCACAAATTGTATGTTACTGAAATAAAGAGGAGGATTAAAAAACAAGGGACCTAGAGGAAAGAGGTAAGACTTCTCTAAATTTACAGTTAATCCTGAGGCCTTTGAAAAACTATTCAAAACAGTAAAAACTACATTAATAGTACTCTGAGAGCCATTAGTAACAATAACTGTATCATCGGCATAGTTCGATATCTTAATAACACAGTTAGAAATCAATAAACCTTCAATCTTGTTGTTTGATAAAATTAATGAATTGAAAATCTCGGTACATGTGATAAACAAATATGGGCTTAATGGACACCCTTGCCTTACTCCACGAGTGACCCTAAAATAATTTGTCAAAAAACCATTATTTGAAACACAGGACGAGATGTTACTATATAAAGTTCTGATCCAATGCACAAAACCTTGTCCAAAATTAAAGAAGGACAGTGCTTTAAGCATAAAATCCCAGTCAAGACAATCAAACGCCTTTTCATAATCTAAAAATAAGAGAGCACCTGGGACATTTTTAGTGTCACAATGATCAATGAGGTCCAAAATTAGACGGATATTTTCCCCAATAAACCTACCTTTTAAAAAACCAGTTTGTTCTGGGCTAATTAAGCCATGAAGGACCATCTTCATTCGATTGGCTAAACACTTTGCAGCTATTTTATAATCAACGTTGAGAAGTGCAATAGGGCGCCAGTTTTTTAGGAAGCGTTGGTTTTTTGAGGGTTTAGGGATGAGGGTAATACATGCTCTCCCCTGTTCATCAGAAATGCAGCCTCTGAAAAATGCATGGTTGAAAGAGTTTGTCACCAGTAATCCAATCTCATCCCAAAAAGTCCTATAAAATTCCACTGGAAGCCCGTCTGAGCCGGGAGATTTGTTCAGGGGCATCAAAAGAAACGAACGTGTGCATTCATTTAAAGTGAGGGGTCCTTCGCAACTGGCACTTTCTTCCTCAGAGAGTTTTTTGTGATTAAGATGAAGGTTATTAAAAAAGTCAAATGGATTAACATTTTTACGCTTTGTGAAAAGGTCTTCAAAATACTTTTTGATTTCATACATGATATCATCATTGGTGTCAATAATATTACCATCACCCCCGATTAACTCACAAATTGAATTGATGGACTTATTTCTCTTCTCTAAATTTAAAAAATGTTTCGTACTCTTTTCACCTTCTTCTGTCCATCTAGCTCTAGATCTAATAATAATACCCTTAAGTTTGTAATCATAAAGAGAATCAAGTGCAGCCCTAGCATCATTAAGCTTAGATTTTTCCAAACTGGATGGAGATGATGCATAGCTTTGTTCAAGAGAAGAAACGGTTTCAAGTAACGTACGTTCATATGCTTTGCGTGTTATAGACAGAGATTTTGAATACGAGATTGACACTGATCTAATTCTAAACTTACAGATTTCCCAAAGTGAGCTGTGGTTATGCTCAGTACAGGTAGATAACGTTTCAGAAACCGTTTCTTTTATTAGATCGATATAGATAGGGTCTTCTAAAAGAGAGGTGTTTAATTTCCACATTCCTTTTCCTCTTTGTCTGCCCAAATTCAAAGACAGGCTTACAAGGGAATGATCAGAGCCAAATAATGAAAGGACTGTTGATTCAGTAGTGGAATTCCTGAGATGCCTAGAGATGAGGAAAAAGTCTAACCTACAATGAATGGTTTCGTCAATGTTGGAATGCCAAGTAAAATGTTTACTTTTAGGGTTACGTTCTCTCCAAATATCAATTAAATCTAATTTGTGCAAAATATGCAACATTTTTGTCCGAACTTTAAAATTAGTACGAGGCAAGCCTCCAGTTTTATCAAGATGTAAATTCCATACAAAGTTAAAATCGCCTCCCCATATTACAGAATTACATTCGTGGCTATCAATATGACGTTCAATTGATGAAAAAAGGTCCTCTCTGTCAATGTTATAACCGTACACATTTACTATTTCCAGATCTATATTATTCATATTAATATTTAAGATGAGGTAACGACCATCATTATCATCAACAACATTTAATACAGAAAAGCTGATAGAGGGTTTCACTAATATTGCAACACCTTTACTCATACATGTACCATGGGAGAAGAAAAATTTACCTCCCCATTCGTTTGACCAGAATTTTATATCATGATTTGTAGAGTGCGTCTCTTGAAGAAGAATAAAATCGTATTTATGTCTATGAAAATATGAAAATAATTTACGGCGTTTCTTACCGTCTCTGAGTCCCCGTGTGTTGTATGAACAAAACTTGTACATATTGGTAAAATTCATCAAGGTATAAAAGCTTTAAATTCATATAAAATAAACCAGTGCCTTTAGAGATGGATCGAAAAGAAGCAAAAAAGAAGTCCGAACAACCATCAAGATCAGAAGGTTGAAAATTCGGTCGCTGCCGCTGTCCGACCTTAAATACTTGGCATAATTTAGGCATTGTCCTGCAATTTCGAACCGTCTGGGTCCGTCAAAACGATGAATTAGGAAGAAAATGAGAGTTCTAATGATCCTCAGGAATGTTTAAGAAGTACCGATACTAACTTCTGGAAAAACAAATGGCTTCCCTGTAGAGTCCCTCCACTTGCCTGCCGAAAAACGCAGTTTGGTTCCTTCCTGGTAAAGTTGTGCAACTTGTTGTCCCCATTTTCGCTTCTCCATTAGATCAGCTTTCGTGAGATCATCAGTAATAAAGAAGGATTCCTGATCCAGCATTCGACGTTGTTGTTTTAGGGCCGTTACTTTATCAGCGTAGAATGATAACTTTACAAGAATATGTCTTGGATGGTTGCGGTTTTCCCTACCATCTCTATGAGCCCTTTCCACTTTTACATTGGGGACTCCAACCTTTTCCATCACTAACTTAGCAACTTCTACACAGTTCTCATTATCTGCAGTTGGAAAGCCGACGATGCGAATGTTGTTACGTCTTGAAAACCTTTCTTGAACGTTAAGCTTTTCGTTATGTTCGGCATCTGCCTTTCGTAGGTTTCTAACTTCATCTTCTAGCGATTTAAGTTTCTCAGCATTGCGTTTCTCTCTTTTCTCCATTTCTTCAACTTTCTTGGTAAGGAACTCGATAGACTTGTCAAAGTTCTTTTCCATATTTGAAAGCTCTTCATGTATACGTGCCATTTCCTTTTCAAGTCTCTTGAAGCTTTTTTGAAGTGAAGATTTGAATTCCAATAATGAGCTTCCCTCGTCCTCACTATCACTGTCTGAATAGTCCTGTGTTGCTTCATAACTACGCCTAGACCTAGTGCTCACCTGCGAAAATTGTTGCAGCGTGGGCTGATCTTTTGGCTTGTTTTTGCTACTTCTAGTACGTCCTATTGTAGAAAAAACTGAATTCAGATGTTGTTGAAGTAGTGAGGATGAAATGAGCAGCTTTTCACGATGACATTATTCCTAAATAAGGTCGATATGAATGTTTTTTGACGGCCTAAGGTCTGCATGCTACTTTTCAATACCGCACTGGTTCACTTATTCATATAAGGTCGCTACGTCACTCGACTTACTATATATATATATATATATATATATATATATATATATATATATATATATATATATATATATATATATATATATATAAATCAAATTGGTTTCTATATATATATATAGTAAGTATATATATATATATATATAGTAAGTATATATATATATATATATAGCTGTGGTTACACCCGAGTAATCCGATCAGACCCTCCCGGTCAATCAACCTGCTTAATTGACTTAAGAAGGTTTATCCTGTCACAATACAGGTGAGACCATTGTCAACACCTTTAAAAGCTTCCAAAATTTCTCACTCCTTGTCATTCTTTGACCTAGTATTGATAAAGATGTAGTATTCCTCGAAAGCTCTACTTCAAACCTTTTGGCTGTATATATATATATATATATATATATATATATATATATAGTAAGTCGAGTGATGTAGCGACCTTATATGAATAAGTGAACCAGTGCGGTATGGAATAGTCGCATGAAAAAAAAAATAAATAAATCCTCTTTCAGTATAAGGCAATGCCTATGTTTGAGGAAAAATGGCCTAAGGTCTTCATGCGAATATTCAATACCGCACTGGTTCACTTATATATATATATATATATATATATATATATATATATATATATATATATATATATATATATATATATATATATATATATATATATATATACGTCACCTGAAGATCCTTGATTATGACGCAACACGATGCGCGTCTTTATTATTTCGTAACATTCTTCTTTATTATTTCGTAACGATCTTATCTCTGCTTTTAACGCAATCTGCCATTGTGTATGTTTCATTTTTAAGCTTTGTTCATTTGTCACCGAGGAAGGCCCCAGGTGGGGCGGAAATATCTGACTACAAAAATTAGTACACTCTTTTGTCCATCTTTGTCTCTTCGGATTTTCCTCTAATTTTATATCTTCAGGAGTACACGTGGATCTTTTACTTAATCATTACTTATATATATATATATATATATATATTTATTTATTTATTTATTTATTTGAACAAAGGCCAAACGTAATATATATATATTTCCATAATTCGGCACTTAGGGGGAAAGTTGTTGTTTAAAAGTCGACCTTACGTGGAAAAAGTTTGGGGCGAAATATTAGTTTCACACACTTTTTCTATAGGAATACGTGAACGGACAAGGGCGCCCTCCTAGATTTACAAACTAGATACAATTACTTCAAAGTTGTAATTACGGCCACCTAATTATGCTTTGCGCATGGAAGTTCAATCTAAGGCACGACGTGCTTTCCTGTGTTACTGTACACTAAATGATATAAATGCTTCCAATAAGCACTTTGGAAGACCATTGTAAAAGAAATACTTATATTACCTTTTCAAAAGTAAAACGGAAAATAAATACCCATATATTTTATTGTTCGTTATTTAACAGCTAGTAAATTTATCCTCCAATCGGTTCAATCGATCAAAGTTCAATCAAGCTCGCATCCTAAAATTTGTTTTTTGGTTTGGTTAAATTTCAGATTACCAACTCTCTTCCGTACGATAATAGAACATGGATTAAACGCGTCTGCATATTCTGCAGCTAGTGCAACCAGTGCCAATTCTAATGCAAATATTCAGAATTCTTATGGATCGGTTTTGGATGAGGCAGTATGTCATTCTGATTTTATTTGCTGTAACTGTATTATTTTAAGAATTTACAAATAGGTAACATTTTCATTTTCACACGTGGTTCCATGATTTTTCGTCATTGGACTTTTGTTCTAAAATGCGTACCTTTTCCTAAGTTTTCACCAAAAGAAGTGTAGTTTCATCTCGGATGGTATTGTGGTAGCAAAGTACGTTGATATCGAACGTAACCTGAAACACAATTTTTATTCAATTGATATTAACCAGAGGGCAAGACGTAGAAATTCTGATTGGTCCGTAAACGTTTACGCTCAAGTTCAGTTTCTTCAAAGGTTGCACGGTTCAACCGTGCTTAAAATGTACCTATTTTCGCCGAGTAAGTAAGTGGCCCTACTTCCTGCCTACACGAAGTCCAGTTTCGTTTTTTGATTAAATTGGGACTTGTAGTACAACATTGTGACAATAAACAAATAAAAGGTATTAAATAATTAAAATAATAAATAAAATAATATTAGAATTTGCTCATCAGCGTATTCATGATCATTAGAACACAGTTTTTCTCACAGTCGCTTGCATTGAGAAATAACGAAGCAGGTTATATATTAAATGTACAGAATGCAACCCTGTGGCTTTGTCTAATTACAAAAAAAACTAAGTTACCTCAATTGTTTAACTGTGGTGTGCACTGTTTGATCGTAAATTGCATGAAATCATTAAACAATAAGCCTACAACGTTTTATAATGTCTTTTTTACATGTACAGAATGAAATACATCTCCTTAGTGGAACAACAACTGAAATATTTGAAGACGCATCCGAAATACCAATGGTAATTGCAATTTATTTCACAGTAGCGATTATCAACAGATATGTAGCTATAGGTTGGCGTTCAAAAACTAACAAGAAGTTATTCACTTTTTAAGTAACATTTTCCTTCATTGTGCTTCTTTTTATCATAAGAGCCAATAAAACGCTTGATCTTCTCACCCTAACAGTTCCAGTTCTTCTGTCCTACTTTCTTAAGCACTTCCACAAACGTCTGAAAGCTTAGCCTCACCAATAAACAATCTCAGTTTTCTTTATCTATCTGGACAGCTCCTTTCGCATAACTTATTGCCTTTTTTTGACAAAATTATAGCCCAATACAAGGTCGGTAAAAAGACCGACTCCTTGTCACATGTGCAACAAGGAGTCTTAATTATTTTTAAATTCCCGTTGTCTCTCGCAAGGACGGACTCCGTGTCACAGCTGCAACAAGTTATTAGGATGCGTGGACTGACTACTTGCCAAACGTGTGACAAAAAGTCAAGGATGTTGACAAAGTGACCTTGCCCAGTATTTGTAAACATGAATCCCAAAGAAAACAGACATATTGATAAACATGGTGAGAAGACGTGGATTTTAGAAATCCATTTTGAAATTAGAACTTGTTTTATTCATAAGAGCTCATAAAAGGCTTGATCCTCTCCCCGAACAGTTCCAATTCTTCTATCCTACATTCTTAAGCCCTCCCACAACCGTCTTAAAACTCATCCTCACCCATAAGCAATATCACTTTCCTGCTGAAGGGTTAGATTATGTGTATACAAGGCACTCTCTGTACAGAACATGCTGTGCAATATGAGCTAACCACTCTTCATTTTTCGAACCTGCTGTCAATCAAAGAGCTGTAAAAATTGAGAATTTCTGTGGGTTTAAAAAGTAGTTTGGGTAGAGAGAATTAGGTCGTTAAGGCCCAGTACACGGTTGCGTATCAAAAGGGGGTATAGTGGTTTCAACAAAGCAACCTCTGGTACAGTGATCGTTGTGTGTTAGTGATGTTTCGGTGTATTGAATATTCAGAAGCATTCGGGCGGGATGTATTAGAATAAAGATTGGAACACATCATTATCACGTTTTATGTCTTGGCGTAATGGAAATTAAGCAAAAGTCGACAGACCTTTCTCGTTGAGGATTGACAATTCGTCCCCTTTGTGCAACATGTTTGTTCGCTTGGGCATGCCACTTCTAGTGGTAGGACGAAATTAGGATAACATGGGAAAGGGGTAGCCACTGGAATGAATGTGATAACTGATTTTAAGCAGTTTGAACAGAATAATAGCACAGAATTTTTTCCTTTTGCTAAACAAGTAGGGTCACTTTATTGTCTTTTTTATCCTTGAAACTTGATACTGTTGGAATGTTTGAATAATTATCTCTTCTTGTATATCGAATTTTACCTTACACCATATGTAGGCTATAGCGAACGCTGCTGCAAAATTGTCCCTGCAGCCTAATCCAGATTATTACCAAACTGGATGCATTAGCACATGAATTATAGAGATGAGATCACCATAGTAAAAATTTTTCAAAATTCATATCTTTTCACCATTTTTATCAAATCTGTCTGTTTTCTTTGTAATTCATGTTGACAATACCGGGCGAGGTCACTTTTGGCAATAACTTGTTACTTTTTGTCACACGGGAGGCAAGTATATATTTAGTCGACTCATTTCAGCAATTTGTCACACATGTGACAAATTGCAAAAAATTGAAAATAATTAAGACTTCTTGTCGTACGTGTGACAAGGAGTTGGTCCTTTTTCTGACCTCGTTTTGGGCTATTATTTTGTCAAAAGGCAGTAAGTTATGCAAATCGAGCTGTCCAGAAAGATAAAGAAAATCCATTTTGAGAATAGAACTTATTCAATGCAATAAATTCCCCCAAAAACTTTTTTTCTGCATTGTTTGAAGTCAAACAATTCTGCCTCCGGAAAATACCTTTGAATATAGTATGCATGTTTTATTGGCCAATTAAGACAACTTGACAGACATTTTTTCAGTGATGAAAATTTCTACAAGGTATTTTGGGAACAACAAAAATAGAACAGTTACCTACTTGATTAATACGTTACAATTTAGACGGTTGCGTAATGGAAGGACGAAAGGACGGACAAATACTTCATGTGCTTTTACATTTATGAGTAAACCTTTGAAACTATAAGGGGTATGTGCTTCCCCAGAAGGAGTGCGAAGTTTGTGAAATCCAATGTTTCAAATTAACGACTTTAGTCGATACCGAATCAAACTAAGCATAATATTTCATCTTTGTTTTGCCCATCCGATCTTTTCCTGGTCCAATTTGAAACTATGCTGAACTCAAGATCGCGTCACAAAAAAGCATTGCCTTTGGCTCCGAACTGATGAAACGCAATGTCAGCGACTGCGTATCGAAAATGTTCTATTTATCTACGCAATACGCAATCGCTGATAACGTGACATTTTCGATGGTGCATCGAATCAGATCGCAATAGGAGTTAAAACAAGGGTAATTTGTGACGTCATCTAGTATCCGTCAAAGTTTTTAAGGCATTTTTTCGTTACATCAAAATATTATTGATGAAACTTCTTGTCCTAGTTATGTAAAGGTACAATTTTAGGGTGGTATTAAAATGCAATGGTTTTTGTTTAAAATAGGTAGTTCTCGAAATGACTTTATTTACTGCATTTTCTCTGAATTAGTTTTTTCATTTATCGGTAGGGCGACTTGCCTCAACATATTAACCAGGCAACTGAAACATTCGAAGAAACATCGGAAGCACTTATGGTAAGGCAGCCAAATATATTCCCGAGTAATATAGTAGTGCCCTTTTAAAATTAAAGCTAATCTGAAGGTGTCCTGTTTCATGTTATTATCGATCTCTTTCATGGCATTACTTTTTTAACATTTGAAAAAACAGCCAAAGCAGTCATTCTTTTTTCTTATTAAGTTAGAAAGATTTCAAATATATTCAAACTCGGAAACACAACGTAATGATTGCTGGCGCTTGTATGAACACCTTAACTTTCATTCCTCTAGTAGCTTTTCTTTTATCATTTTAGCGGTCTTTTCAAGCGAAACCGATGTTCGTAGTGTCGAAACGCGCTGGATTTGGAGGCTGTATACTGTTTATCCCTAAGGAGCTTAATGTTTATGATGGCTACCACGTTCAGGTCCGCAAGTCCCTTGCACGTTCGAAATAGGTCTTTATTCATTTTCGCTGACCCATGTAAGCCCTTGGCCATTTCTCTTACCTTTCATGGCTTGGGACTTTTCGTTTTGTTATTTGTGCTCTTCGTGTTCGTAAGACCTAGTAGTTAAGTTCGTATTTTCGTTGTAACTCGACAAAGGGCCCCGTGTGGTCCGAAAATTTGGATATGTTTTGCCAAATTTTTATTACATTTATTATGTGTTATTGGTGTGATTCTTCTTTCAATAAAGTATATATATATATATATAAAATTAGAGGAAATCCGAAGGGACAAAGATGGACAAAAGAGAGTACTGATTTTTTGTAGTCAAATATTTCCGCCCCACCTGGGGCCTTCCTCGGTGACAAATGAGCAAAGCTTAAAATTTAAACATACACAATGGCAGATTGCGTTAAAAGCAGGGATAAGAGCGTTACGAAATAATAAAGAACAATGTTACGAAATGATAAAGACGCGCATCGTGTTGCGTCATAATCAACTGAGGATCTTCACGTGACGTAAAAGCTTCACTGCCCAAGCACTGGGAGTGGGTTATTGATACGCGCGCACCACTCGGCCTTAGTTACAAAGGGAGTACAATACAGAGGGGGACACGCAGAGCTAGGACTTCGGAGAAGAGCCTCTGGAGTAAGAATTAAAAATTATTAAATATATCTATTAGCTAGAAAACGAAAACTTGACAAAGCTAATTACAGTAAGATCCTACTATTGACAGGGAATCAGAAAGCCTATATAGATATGTATAGGCTATTTATATATTGATATATATATAGCCTATATATATATATTAATATTGATATATACATATATATATATATATATATATATATATATATATATATATATATATATATATATATATATATATATATATATATATATATATATATATATATATATAAGGTCGAAATGCTGCGGAGCACTGTTGAAATGTGTAGGTCGAAAAGAGGTAGTAAAAAGTGCGTAAAAATTTGCGGAAAATCCACGAGTTTCGGATGTAAACCCTTCATCATGTGGTAAAAACCAAACTGAACAACCAACAGTAACAATTGGACACGACAAACATTAAATCCGAAGCGATCGCTGTAAAAACAGAACCGGACGAAAGTGACTGTGCGAGTGTGAACGATGAAACAAAAATTAAAAGAAGAAAAAGAGCGTCCTGGATGAAAAAGTGCACGTAAAAATCGAACATGGTCGGAAAAAAAGAAAAAAGTAGACAAAAACTAGGCCCGGAAAAAAATTAGGTGTACACAGTAAAAAAAGAGCACGAACGGGTAAAAGTACAAGGAGTTAAAACTGGCTAAAAAGGGGTGAATATTACAAAAGGTCAATTCCAACGTTAAGGCCGTGTGGAGCGAGATTTCCTAGCCTCATGATCAGTCGGTTTTCAGCACTAAGGCGGTCACGATCGGAACCTCGGCACATTACAGCTGCCGTAGTGAAGTGAAGGGGGATTATAATATGGAACCACCGGGTATCCATGGAGATTCTGTTTGATGGACCTACGGTGCTCGGACCTAAGTTGCTATAATGGTTGTAGTACATTTTGAATTCTTTTAGGTTTTAAATCTTTCAATGCTACTACTGCATTTTAAATCGTCACTCCCAGTCTACAAGTTGCCGAGGACAATCCTAGATGGGTCGAAAATTTCAACAATAAATTCTTTTACCACTATCCCTATTTCGTCAACTATGAGTGTTTTTATTTCTTCATCTTACTTTTCTAGTCTCTCCAACAAGAAGCCGTGGATACCATGGAAACTACTTTGAATAGTTGCCAGACGCTGGTTGAATCTTTGCTAGTAAGTTTGTGAACGTTGGTGTCACCTTATATAAATATATACACTTATTTTAGCTCTGTTTTTGAATAAGCTCAAAGTGTTTTGCATTTTCCAGTCTGTTGAATATTTATATCCTTATGTATTATTTTATTTCTTCTTGTCATTACCTTACATCTTTATACAAAGCTTTGCCCCCCTTCGATCCATTCATCAATCTACCTCTTTCAGGTATATTTTCTGAGCCCCCCCCCCCCCCCATAAAATTGCTCCATCCCCCTAACCTTAGGAGACTTCTCACTTCCTCCGCTTTACTGGCCTCAGACTCTGAGAGCAACACTCCCTGAAGTAAAAGACGCCGTCAAATTTGAAAGCATGTTACGATTCAAGAACTAGTCAATTAAAGCCCATGGCATGAATTCCCAGAATTTCACTTCCCAACCTTGACTGTGATATCTGTAATGTTGTTTACATGCTTCTTTGAAAACTATGTAAAGACAAGCTGTTCGTTGGTGAAATTGGTCTTCCTTCCATCTAAGGTCCAATAACTATAGCCGCCTGCGACAAAAGACCCGTAAGTCATCAACACCAGTGAAGAGCAGTTGCAGTGCTACGGGGGAAACGAGACATTTCCCCAGGTTTTGGCCTTCCCCCCACTTCCCCAACTTAAGTCAGTAACGACTAGGGGTAAACAGAAAATATAAATAATATACCTATCCAGAGACTGAAGTTTTCATCCAGAGACCTCCGAGCTTCCGGGTCTTCGTTCTCTTGCCCCCACCCACGGGAAAGGGGGCTTTCGGCGCAGCGTCGCGCTGCGCTCGAAAATGTTTGCCCCCTCACGTTATTTTTTGCCCTTAGTGCCCCCACTAATTTTGAAATTCTGGCGCCGCCACTGTCGAAGAGATTGACGCGATTTAATCAGTTTATTACGAAATTTCTTCCGAGCTTCCACCTCCACCTTCAAACTGCTTTAACTCCGTAAAAAGTGGCCAAAGATAGCAAAATATGTTCGAATACTTGACTGAATAAACAAACAAATCAACAACAAATAGGAATTCACTAATTTCTCAAAATTAATTGCACCTGCCATTTGTGACATGGCACACATTGATTTAACGTATTTACAAAAACATTGCAAAGTTGATTCAACAACATTCCCAAAGTTTGCCTAATTATTCAGATTCATCGAAACGTTCAAAAAATACTAACAACAGCATCAGTAACTACAATTCTCATCATAAGTTCGTATAACACCCTTGTCTTTATCGCAACATAACCCAAGGCAACACAACACAACGCAAATACGCCTGGCAAGGCATTAAATAAATGACCCTAAAGAAAGTAGAACAAATTCACAGTACCTCTTTGGATTTACTGGCATTTCAATCGCACTGTAGCAAGATCAGAAAGTACGCCCGTAGGGGCCTAGAAATACAGTAACTGATGTCGCATGCCTGAGATAATGTGCAGAGGTGCACTTCAGCAATTCCGAGACATAAAACCGATCAAAGGTATACTTGAGGAAGTGCAAACCACGTGCACCGCAGACGCATTTATACTAGGCGCGGCCTAGTGAACATCAACACGAAAAATATGCATTGCTCATTGAAACCTTTAGACGATCATTTACGAAGCAATATATTTACTCTGCTCTGGCAGGGAGACTGATTACATTACAGGTACGACTGGAACAAACCCCTTTCCTTCCACTACAATAACCACAAACGGAACACTTCAAACTTCTACATTCTATCAAGAATATTAAAATAGTTCTCATCTCAAAAAACTTTACTAGCGCTGAACAACGAAAGTGTACCGAACTTATTTGGAACATCAGGCTTACGTACGACATGACTGGACTTGACTAAGACCTTGGTATTCTGAATCATTGCATTCCTTCTGAATGTTGCTACCTGCAGCTTTTCGTTCTGCTCAAGTTATGTATTTAGTTTCCTTTTGATTCTGGCTAACAAAAGTTCCAGGGAACTGAAAATTTCGAATTACATTTTGTTACTTTAAAATACTCATACACTGTTAGAATGGCTGTAAGATTACAGTAACAAAAACAATGAAGTGCATGTGAATTTCAGCTGCAAATGAAACACGGATTCTTACTTACTTGTTTGGTTTTTACTTCATTTTACTCTAATTTTTATGCGTTTTTGTTATAGTGTAAAATCTACCAGTTATAATTTTTAGGGCATATTTTATGTGGTTTCATTACCATAAAACCATTATCATAGATAAATCAATAAGCTATGATCCTTTATCCAAGCATTTTAGGAGTTACTCAACCCATTCTTTGTCTAATTTAATATGTATTTTACTCAATTCCAATGACCAATCTGTCTCTCAAAGTCACAAATCCGAATGCAAGTAGATTCCAAAACCGTCCACACATACGCGCTGCCTCAACAAAAACCTTGGCATCTTTAGCGACTTCCCCTCTGTTTCCCTTCTGTGGCTTACAACGAAGCTTATACTGGTTATTACCATTATCTCTAAGGCTTTTATTTTTTCTATGTTGATTTTTGCCCCGGTGCTGGGGAAAATGCTCCCTCGTCTCCTTTTAGCACTGTCAAAGGAGTGGGGGTGCAATGTGAAAAGACGACTCCCTTACTAGTTCATGCCTCACCAGTCATTGTTTCATTAGTTGTTTGGTGACCCATATCATAAGTCCCTGACTCATTGGTCGCACCTTCCTATTAGTGTTCTTCCAATGGCCCTAACCCCAACTTATCATTAGGGTTAGGTATAGAGTTGTGGGTAACGATTATGGGTTATATGGACCGGAGTAGAATAAGAGGTCAGGGTTATGGGACAAGATCACCTGAAAACATGGGGTGGGTGACTTATAATATGGAGGATGATAAGACATAGAGTACAGATAAACCATTGAGACGGGGAACCAATGAAACATGGAACTATAGACATCAGACATATCCTTTCTCTGAAGCTATTCTAGGTTTGACAGATTATATGCAAAAACACCCCCATTCATGTGCTGGATGGGGGCAAGCACAGTAACGTCCACAACACTTCTGTCCATAAAACTTGATGTCCATACGAAACCAGGTAACTTTTTTCATGACGCTATAATGCAAGAAGCTGGAGGTAGCGGACAACTTACTGTATCTTCAACTGACTGAAATACTAAATTAGGCTACTTTCGTGCCCCCTAGCTCCTAGTAAAAATTTTCATCCTGGACATACCAACCCTTTGGTCGATGCTCACATTGTGGGCTTCTATAGCACTTCCAAACCATTGTCATTGAAAGTTTGAGCTAGAGAGCCTTGAATGACATGGGAGTGTTTCCCATCATAGTCACTATTCAGATACAGTATTTCATAGAGTGGAGTAAGTTTTCAAACTTAGAACATAGATGCACCATATTCAGAAAAAACCCTATTGTTTTGGTGGCGGTCAAAGGTCATCTGGGGTCACCGGAGGTCAAAGTCTGAAAATCTTCTTAACACAATATCTCAGGATAGGAATTTTGGATAGATTTCATATTAAGTGTGTGGATGGGTTATGGTCAGGAGATGGTCACTATTTTCTTGACAGAGGTCAAAGGTTATCTGGGGTTACGTGGGTCAAAGGCGAAAACTTTTTGTAACACGATATCTCAAGATAGGAAACTTGGATAGATTTCTTATTTGGCATGTGGGTGCGTTATGTTCAAGAGATGGTCCCTATTGCTTTTGGCGAAGGTCAAAGGTCATCTAGGGTCACCGGGGTCAAAGTCGGATATTCTTGTTAACATGATATCTAATGATAGAAAACTTGGATAGATTTCATCTTTGGCTGGGGGATGCGTTATAGTCAGGAGGTGGTCCCTAATGTTTTTCGCGGAGGTCAAAGGTCATCTGGGGTCACCGGTGGTCAAAGTCTGAAAATCTTGCTAACACAATATCTTAAGATAGAAAACTTGGATAGATTTCATATGTGGATGGGTTGTGGTCAGGAGATGGTCCCTGTTGTTTTTGACAGAGGTTAAAGGTCATCTGGGGTCGCCGGGGGTCAAAGTAAGAAAATCTTGTTACCAGGATATCTCATGATAGGAAACTTGAATAGATTCCATACTACGCATGAAGATGCGTTATGGTCATCTGGGGTCACCTGGGTCAAAGTCGGAAAATCTCGTTAACATGATATCTCATGATAGGAAACTTGGGTAGATTTCATATTTGGCTGGGGGATGCGTTATAGTCAGAAGATGTTCCCTATTGTTTTTCGCGGAGGTCAAAGGTCATCTTGGGTCACCGGTGGTCAACGTCGGAAAATCTTGTTAACAGAATATCTCAAGATAGGAAACTAGGATACATTTCTTATTTGGTATTTGGTTACTTTATGGTCAGGAGATGGTCCCTATTGGTTTTCGCTGAGGTCAAAGGTTATTTGGGGTCAGGGGGTACAAAGTCCAAAATCTCGTTAACACGATATCTCATGATAGGAAACTTGGATAGATTTTCTATTTGGTATGTGGATGCGTTTTGGTCAAGAGATGGTTTCTTTTGTCGCCTGGGGTCACCGAGGAAAAAAAAAGGTGAAAATCTTGTTAAAGCCATATTTCACTATTTCTGTCTATCTATCTATGTATATCTTTTTTATCAAGGTCAAAAGGTCATCTGGAATTACAAAATTATTTTTTGAACAAGCTTGTTTATCATTTGAGTGAGAAGATAATGGGGCATGATGGCAAATTTAAAACAGTACATTCATGTATCATCGAAACCTCAATGCATTTTGCATTCTGGTTCAAATCTGTTTTTTTTTCTTATTAGAAAAAAAAAATACAATTCCACAAGTATAGTGACAGTTGTGGAATTCCAAATTTTGGTTGCCTCCATCCAGCGTCGACCAATCCGTTATAAAACTCTAGCCATGTGTCGCTGACACTTCTGGCTATATACTGCGGTCATTGCTCCTATCTCCGAAACACCAACAGCGCAATCGTATTTACAGAGGTGTGACCACATTATGTCTTACTGTCTACGTGTCAGTCAGGCATTCTCATTACTCTTTTCTTATGCGTGGGTTTCAAAAGTGATGCCAAGGATACACATATCAGGTCTTAATCACTAGTTAACAGGAGCGGAAGGTCATTAAAGTTATGAGGGTATCGTTGACATGTAGCGTACGGGTCGCGAACGACCTGCAAGAAGCAATGTGCCTAGCAGAACACACCGCAGCAACCACTCCGTTGTTCCTGACTCTGTCCATGATGATCAGTGGCGTACGAAGGGGGACCATTGGGCTATGCAACTCCCTCTCACGGATGCCCTTTTTTCACCTAAAAATCCGTGGCCCTACTTCACTTCACCCTACTTCAGATTTTAGTTCAAAAGGTATCATATGTAGCACCAAATTGCATGAAATTTTTCAATTTTTCAACAATTTTCAAAGAGGAAGAATTGTCTTTGCAAGGCCCCTCAGTAATGCCATTTTTTTAATTCCTTAAAATAGGCAAATTTTGTCAATTCCAAAATTTTACTTGAAAGGGTAGACCCTGTCACCCCCTGGTGGCACCAATTGACTCTGAGGACATCTACTCTCATAAGAGTTCGTAAAAGGGAAGGACCCATCCTTTAGACTTCTCCCCGGCCGGCATAGACGAAATTGACTGGGGCATGGAAGCGGCGGGTTCAGGTGCGGTGAGCTATAGATTGCCAATTATCATGCAAGAGATGTTAGGGGTAAAATCATTAACAGTCAGGAGTTCCAGCAGTTACAGACAATTTAATCAATTCAGCCGATCTTGAATTTAGCCAAGAGACACAATAAACAAGCATTAGCATATTTTCAATTCCGTTGTACAGTTTCTCCGAAAAGAATCAAGATCATTTATATGAAAGTGGGATAACATTTAATGAGGTAATATTCTGATCACTACAGCATGCTGCTGATTTTTTGGTATTGCAAACTAAAGCTAAACATAAAGATTGTTAAGATTCTCTTTCCAAGCATAAAAACATAATTTTCGGCCATCTGAGAAATTGCAATTTTTCAAAATTTTCTTTACGCTCCGCAACAACTAATGATGGTGCTCCACTTAAAATAGTCTTTCGGGCAGAGTTACATTTTTCGGGTCAAAGTGTGTTTTAATAAGCTTCTGATCACTTTGGAGTTTGCTAACTTATTTTAAAGTGATAATTTTATTGCAAATTGCAAACAAAGATAGCGACCTTTAGATTCTTCGTGTAAGTCTGGTAAATGCTATTTCCGGCCATCTGAAGGTCTGAATTTCCAAAGTTTTCTCTACGCTCCCGCAAAATTATGGTGGCGCCCCTCTTGGATAGTCTTTGTAGCAAAATGACGTTTTGTAGTAAAGAAAAAAACCAGCAAACTGAAATGCACACTTTCGCCTATGCCGATCGATGTTCTTTTATGTTGGCTTCTAAAAGTATGCAAATCTGAAAACAAATTGTACTTCTAAAGATAGCGTAAATCCTCATGAACCACCACAATTCAACTTTTAACACTGTTCCTGTCAAATTCGAAAATGTTGCACCATTTTGTAGCTAGGCGTCTTGAAAATGCCAAAAATTTCCTCCCCTTATAATTTTTTTGTTTTTTTTTTTGTTTGATAGTTTCAAAAGCCAGATAAGAAGGTCTCCACTTCCACTTACATAAACATTTTGAGGGCAGGTGTCAAAGGAGTAGAATATAGCACATGTCTCGGAGTCAACAGTTTGCCTTGATTACCTTGGCAACTTCCTCCTACCCTGGTATAAAGGCATCAGGAATCAGGGAAGGATGTTCTTCAGTTGTCTTGCTGTTACTCAACCTGTGATCTAGCCAGCACTGTCTACAGTAAGGACTCTTTCGACTTAAAGCCCAAAATGGAACAGCCAAACATAAGGGACATGACACTAAAAAGGAAAGAAGTTGGAGGAGTTTCTAAATTAAAAGTAGTAGTCCTGACAATGCACTTTGATCTGTGCCGAATTTGACAGGCAACGCCTCCCCCAAAGAGCCTATATATTAGCCTACTCAGGCCCCCATTTGTAGCTCCTACTAATGCAAACTTTTTTATTCTTGGAGCTATGAGAAGCAACCGGGTTTGGCACAGGGTACAAGTTAACATTTCAATTGCCTGGCGATAGAATTAAATGATAACTCAATTTTTAAGTTTTTGGTAGTCATACATTGTATACAGCTGAAACGCAACATTCCCGGATACTTCGCTCAACAGGTGAACACATTTCAACTGCTTTGGGATCACACTCAACATGTATTTTGTGCAAAAAACCAGTGCTCAACGTCCGCTGTGCACTAACTGCCTGCTTAAGTGCATGCTAAATTCAAGCTACGAAGTCCACAGGATGACATAAATCCTCCCCTGGTATCGTACTATGAACTATCCAGAGGATCATGAGCTATCTAAGCTTTCTGTTTCTGTGAAATTTTAAAGAAATTCGAGGCATTTATTAACTGTTACAATAAAACTGAAAATTTTGGCCAAAAGTGCCAATTTTTTAGTAAAAATCGTCCCACCAAATTATTCGTCATCAGCAGGTACTGCCACTTTGGTAACAAACAGAATGTAAGGTCCTTAGCTATAAAATTTAAAAATTCCATAACTTGCCTTGTTGTGTGTGGCTCGAAGTAGACTACATTACGTACAGGACTGTACGTGTTAAGATGTAGTATTACATGCATCATGTTGTAACTTAACTTTCAAGTATTCTTAGCACTTGCTACATAAAACATATATCCAGCCTCGTACCACTGGATTTATCGGAAAAAATGTACAAACACTTGACCTTACGATTACCACCGCGAGAACGAAAGTTCGTGAGACATAACGTTCGCGGGATCGAAAGTCTGTGGGACCTATAATATCCTTTTAAGTTACATGGGTTAGTTAATTAGATGGAGTTTTACTGCCAAGTTTCCAAACTATTGGTTCTAGTCGAGCCGGCCACTGCCGTTTTTCCAGTTGTGGCTCACTGGCGCGTTTTCCCTACTCCTTTGCTTATGTGTAGCATCACGCACAACGGCAGTAGGTTCCATTTTTAGAGTCTTTGGTATGACTCGACCTGGGAAGCGAACCCGGGCCTTCCGCGTGAGAGGCGGATGTTCTACAGTTAGACCAAACAGGCGGTAAGTTACATGGCAATGAATATGTATTGAAGATTGGAGAGGCACCCTGTGATCACCAGCTTTACTGGTTTGAACAAAAGAATGTTTTTGTGAAGATTGCTTGACGAGATAAAAGTTTCTAAAACACATCGGGATCCATTGGCAACTCCTACAATTTCATCAATATACATTTTGTACAGTATAGGTCGGGGCCCGGTATACTGAGAAAATAGTTGTTCTTCAAAGTGACCCATGGTCAAACAGGCAACAGAAGGACCCATTTTGGTTCCCATAGCCACTCCCTTAACTTGGCGGAAAAAATGCCCATAAATCTGAAAACAATTTTGCGTGAGAACAAGTTCCGTTAAACGTAGAAAGGTGTCAGTCAGTCGGTATTAGGGGATCACGCCGCTTGTGTAGTTGGCAACGGATAGCTGTTAAGGTAGCATTATATATACACATATATATAGATAGATAGATATAAACAAGATGGTTGGCGTGTGTTGGAAATATATATATAAGAAGAAACAACAAACGACAAAAAATGATACTTTCATTTCCAACTATATACGTCGTACAAACGATATATGTATATATATATATATATTGAAAAGGTTGCAATAAGTTCTAACAACATAGCTTTACAGAACTGTTTCGTAAGGGCCAATAATGTAGGTCCTCACTCCTCAGAAGCCTGAAGTAGAATTCTGAAGAATTCTGAAGTAGAAGCCTGAAGTAGAAGATTCTACTTCATCGACAGTAGAAACGACCGTGTAGAAATACTACGCGATACATGATGCATATGCATCAAGATCGTGAATAAGTGATAGCTTTCAAACCTCCCTCGTTTCAGGTAGTATTAAAACCTCCCTCGAAAACGGTAATCGCCCGAACTGATCATGGCGGGTTACTGTGGCTTGGTATATTACTCCTGTTGTTAGGCAGTTTCCTTGTAGGGGGCAGGTGCCCTTAGCTCTGCAATTACAATTCTTTTGTGGGGTTGGTGCGTGGTCGATATTTCGTATGATAGCTTTGTTATGTCCAGATATTATTTGTCCCATATTAGGCATACAACTGTAGCTAAGTTTGAGTGTGTTCCGGTTGAGTATTTTGCTTAGGATATGGTGAGGAAGGAAGCATTTGTTAATCAGTTGGAGAAACTTCTTTCCAATATTTGTGCTGACATTGTGACCGTAGGGTGGGTTATTCCAGGTGATGTTGCGCTTCCTTTTTCTTTTCTCAGTGTTGGTGTTTGTGGCTGGTTCTGGGTTGTAGTTTAGCTTATGGTTGTATTTGCTCTTCCTGAGAGCATCTTGGTATGGTGTTGTGGCCTTATCAAAGGAATCTACATTGGTGGATATTGCTGACAGGTGTTTATTAATGCTCGCTGGGATGATTTTTACTATTGCCGGTGGGTGGTTGCTTTCACAGTGGATGTAAAGGGGTATGGAATTTGGTTTCTTATATGGTTGATATGTTTCACTTTTGAAGTCCATAGAAATATCCAGGAAGTTAACAGTTTTCAGGTTTGCTTCGATTGTGATTTTTAAGTTGTTTACCTTGAAGATTCTACATATTTCTTTTGTGATTTCTTCCGTTTGTCTCGGTGTTTTGTGTGCTACGGCCAATCCGTCATCGCGGTAAAGCCAATGTTGATACCTAGGTATTGTAGTTGTGCTTGCAGACACAGAAAGAAATAGTTATTGTGCAACTTTAATCCGGGCTAAATCTGAAATAAAAGCTGAGTCTGCCCTTCCAGCTCATACAATGTTTTATCCTAAAGAGTGATGTTCTTATGAACCTCACAAAACAAGCTCGTAGATATGACATTTTAACTTTTAGATTGACTTTTAGCATTTCAAAGTATACCTGCTTCTACTTTGTTGAGCACTCTGCCATCTGTATGGTCCCAACCTTCATATTCCTAGCTATATATATACATATATATATATAGGTCGGAAATAGGAATTACACAGTGCTTAAAACTTTGAGGAAAGCTCCACAACGTTTCGGGTTTAATCCCTTCAACAGGTGGCAAGAGTAAAAGCCAAGCCGACTAAGGCTTTTGTTTTTCAATTTTGCAGATGGTGAGTTTTATGAAACTTTGAAATGTGTACCATCAACATAATCTTCATAACTTCTTTAACATGCCATCTTTGATAGGTGCTTTATTTTTCTCTTTTGCATTCCAGGATATGCCATTCCAGCACCTTTCAGACTCCTCCCTTTTTAGTCCGGATTACATAAATCTTCTTCGGATTACAAGTCATGGATACGATAGGAATCGAAAAAGAAAACACATTGGTGTTTTTTCAGGATCCGCTTCTAGTATGGTTGGAGGTGCGTTAACTATTGCCGGGGTAGCTTTGATCCCCGTGACATTTGGAGCAAGTATAGGTCTCATGGTCGTTGGTGGGGCGACGACTGCAGTTGGTACCGGTGTCAACATCGGTTTCACAGCCGAAAAAGCATACAAAGACAGGAAAAGGAAGAAAAACATTGCACCCCAATTAGAAGAACAGGAAATGCAAAAGTACATCAAGTTTGAAAAAGACACGGCCACCGCGGTGGCTCTGATAGCTATCGCTTTCTCCAAGATTGAAAATCTTCGTTCCCGCGATGAAGTTACTTCAACTGACCTTCTGTGTAATGTTACTGCTGAAAACATCGTGGACGTTCAGAAAATAGTTGAACAAGGTCAGACAGAAAGTAGCGTACTTGAATGTCTCGATCGTATTTTACAGTATATCAAATCACTTATTGGTCGACTGTATAAAATTGAAAACTCACGCTGTTCTCATTCTCACGTTAGCATTTTCCACGTTCCACATAACCAAGAAAATGTTGAAGAGGATCCGTTTACGTTTCTTTTGCCGTCTCTTAATGCCCTTTGTGACTATTTACAAGAAAAAAGCATGTACCCAACTTTCGCAGCTTACCTGCAAAGAAAATTTCAAGTAAACAACGGTATTGTAGAAAGTTTTAAAAACAAATCTAAAAGTGTAAAAGGCTCGTCACTCCCTCGCACGGTATTTGGAATGAGAGCAGTCACCTTCCTCGGGCGCATACTATCACCAGTTTTTAAAGTAAGTACGTACGCTTTTGTAATAATCCGTGTGGTACATTAGAAACTGCAAGTACATAGTGTCATCGATACTACTAGTCATTATTATGATCAAATGAAACTTCTAAGAAAGGACAATATTTGGTACACAATGCTTGAAGCACATTTCTCATGCATTAAACTAATTTCACGTTGCATCTGCCAAATATTTATGTTCTCTTTGATGCAGTACGGAGATGACGTTGCAAAATTTGGAGCACGTGCTGCAAGCGCAGCCAGAGTTACATCTATTGCAGTTGGGATTGTATCAAGTGCTGCAGGAATGGCCATCGACTCTGCGTTCCTCGTACATGCAGCATATTCTCTAGCCAAAGGTAAAAGAGAAGAATTTTTCCAACATCTTGTGGATATTGCACAGTCAATGGACGAAATAAATCAGTTTGTGCAAAGAGAAGATAACACTTCAGAAATGAATAAAAAATTGTAGGTAATTCTAACGAAAAGACAATGAGCGTATTGCATGCAACTTTTTTCGAGCTTTATCTTTGTTTATTGAAATGTTATCCTGTGTAAAGCATGTAAGTTCGGTTATGCTCGATAGAGTTTTAATCCCCAATTTATAGACGAATCAGCAAATGATGGTCTGATTTCAGTTGGCTATAAGTGGGGTGTATCATCTGTAGAGGTTTCAGTTTCCTTGCTTACCTGTATCATGGCTGGTTTTACACTAAATTGTATCTTGATTCCTTCAATTTCACTGAATATGAGGGTTTGAAGTTCGTGTACGATTTAAGGCTGATGGACCCCACTTATGGCTGCCTACAGTCACTAAACACAAGTGCTGATCGATTTCGTCTATAATCTTCTGGTTTAACCCTTTACCGTTGTGCTCCAATCGGGGCATATTTGCGCGGATCGGGAGTTGGCGGAAAAGCGGACGTAGCCCGCCCCGCATCGGCTTCCGTAGGCCATTGCCCCCGTGACCTTTAACTATTGTCTCTCTCGCTGCTGTGGCCGAATTTTCGGGTAGCTACTCGCAGTTTCGAGCTCCGCGTGAAACAGTAAAGATGTGTGACAGCCGAGCTCTCCGCATGGGTCCCAAAGGACCCAAACAACGGTAAAGGGTTAAAATAAGCATGTGGAGTGTGTTTACTGCAAAGCTGAAGCCACTGTCTCTGCGTGTGTCCACGTAAACCTTTAGCCGAGCGGTGCAGATATTTTAGATTAACCCTTTACCGTTGTGCTCCGATCGGGGCATATTTGCGCGGATCGGGAGTGGACGGAAAAGCGGACGTAGCCCGCCCCGCATCGGCTTCCGTAGGCCATTGACCCCGTGACCTTCAACTATTGTCTCTCTCGCTGCTGTGGCCGAATTTTCGGGTAGCTACTCGCAGTTTCGAGCTCCGCGTGAAACAGTAAAGATGTGTGACAGCCGAGCTCTCCGCATGGGTCCCAAAGGACCCAAACAACGGTAAAGGGTTAAAATAAGCATGTGGAGTGTGTTTACTGCAAAGCTGAAGCCACTGTCTCTGCGTGTGTCCACGTAAACCTTTAGCCGAGCGGTGCAGATATTTTAGATTAACCCTTTACCGTTGTGCTCCGATCGGGGCATATTTGCGCGGATCGGGAGTGGACGGAAAAGCGGACGTAGCCCGCCCCGCATCGGCTTCCGTAGGCCATTGACCCCGTGACCTTCAACTATTGTCTCTCTCGCTGCTGTGGCCGAATTTTCGGGTAGCTACTCGCAGTTTCGAGCTCCGCGTGAAACAGTAAAGATGTGTGACAGCCGAGCTCTCCGCATGGGTCCAAAAGGACCCAAACAACGGTAAAGGGTTAATTACGTGGCACCCACGTGCCTTTTCCATTTGTGGGACACTGGGTTATTATTCCCGCTCCATTGCTTTTGCGGAACATCATGCACAACACTCGAAGGTTATATATTTAAAGTCCTTGGGGACCCGGCCTGAGAATCGAACCTCGAACCGGCAGATTGCGAGTCAGATCCTGTACAAACTAGACCACTCAATCTATCCAGGGATGTGTTTTATCTAGGGCATAAAGTTAACATACGTATTATTAATCTATCACTTCGTGCATCTTTGTATTAATTACCTGAGTTTCCAGTGTATCATAAACCATATAAATGCAATTATTTCCTTCAGGCTTGTTCTTTATTATTTTCAAAGATTCTCCTTTTAAAAGGGTCTCCTTTATTTTAAAAGATTGCGAAGAATCACGCATTTAGCTGTATGAGGCTAACAGACTTTAAAAAATATATATACAGTGCCTTAGTAAAATCTGATTATACTTATGGTAAGTGACTTCAATGAGGTTGAATTTAAAACTTACAAACGTTTCTTCTCCTTCCTTAAAAGTTCCACTATCATCCTTTAAACTTAAGAGAGACTGCAATGACCCAAAACGAATGCTTACGCATTTCAATCCCGCTACTCTTGATATCTTCCTGTACTTTTCCCCTTACCTGTTACAAACTATGATTTAAAAGATCTGACTCAGGTAATACAACTCAGCCTCTTTGGTGTTGTGCCAGAGCTGATATTCCAACCTCTGTCACCCCTGGCAATGCAGACTTTACCACTAAACGCCTGATTACATTCGTTCACCCAATCCAATTTACTTCTTTACACGTTTTGTCTCTCTCTCCTATACTAATTGTTAACTGCCTTATGCAAAATGAAATTTGTAAGTTATCGAAAATTTACTACAAACTCTCCTATCCATATTGGCTTAGAGAAGTATATTATTTCACGTGCTCCTTACTGATCTGATCTTAAGATCCCCAAATAGCTCAGTGAAAGTATAAAAAGTGTGTTTTGGAAAACGTTTAAATGTTAAAGTTGAATGTTCCTATCTTGTATTTGACGTATGATTGCAAACATAATAGATTCCGAGCTTTGAGTAGTTATATGTTTTCATATCTGCAGGTACAAGCTAATTAAATATAAGTACTGGAGCGATATTCAAGTTCATCTCTCCAGTATAACTGGTTATACGACTCGTGGACATGTTTACTTCTATCGTATATGTGCAACGTAACTATGGCACAGGCATTCATGATTTTGGTTCATCATTCATTAACCCATTCACCTTCTGTGTAAGATCTGAAGATGATGGGATCGTGTACAGAATACGACATTGTAGCTAACATTCTAAATAATCTACATCTTTTAGGTGAAGGAAATAGTAACCAATGGTTACATTGGTATGAACTGCACAGTGTATCATATTTGTGTATGTTTGTGTATGTTTGAGGCACTTAGGGAATTGACTGTGCAAGATTTCCGAAACATGTGCTCAATAATGAATGGGACAGCCCTTTTCAAATCTGCAATTACTCCAAGGGCTCACCTGATTCAGGTATCACATACGCAACTGATTGATTCACTTCAGGGCGGAATCTATCCATTTTTTGAAGATATATACCTTTGAGTGCCCCCCCCCCCCCTTTAGAAGACGAGTTTAAAGATGTAAGGAAGATTCATTTATTAACGATAATTAACAATAATTTTAAATAATCAAAAATATATTGAAAGACCATGTTATAATATCATCAGAAAACAAATATACTTCGGAGAAGTTATTTCTATTGTTTGAATAATGAAAAGTTTTAATTGTATTATGGTAAGAGGGGCCTTGAACAGTTTCAATTTTTTTGTCTGTAAGATTTTGTCGGTTTATAACATACTAGTCTGATTTTGAAAAAACGATTGAGAAAAATATATATCCAGTATTTTGGATTCAGTCGATATTTTAATATGAGCTACAAAACATGAAGATAATTATTTTAAATATTTCTGCCTTTTTTGTGCCATGTTTTATGCTTAGTTGGTAATGAGAAAAACGTAACGAAGATTGCTCGATTGACCTTCTTAAGGTCCCTGGCAGTATCAAAATGGCAACTGATTTGATGGTTTCCTTTTCTTAATTCGTGAAATTTAAAGATTTTGATATATTTTTTAACATTTTAACAACTTTTACGATCATGTTACATCGAGCATATTAAATCAGAAAAATATCTTTTTTCAATTTTTGAAACAGCTAAATGTTGTTTTATTGACATTTTTGAAGTATTACTCTGTAAAATGGTTCACTCTTAAGTAGCTTCACTTAGTTTATGGTAGTTATTTGCAAGAGTGTGGAAAATTCTTTCAATTTTGGGATAACTTAGAATAACTAAAAGTAGTGTTGCGAATGTAAATAAAACATTTATTTAACATTTGAAATAAGTATTCAATAAAAAAAATGAAATAAGTAAGGAAACATTCTAATATTGAAGAGAAGCATCTTCAGTATGTCATTTCTACATTATTACAAATTTTAGTCAGCGAAATTGCTACAATATATTTGTAAATGTTTTGTGTTTGCTGGGAAATTGCTTATTGTGCCATATTTGTGTATGTTCACGGCAGTTAGTGACAAGAGAGATGAATATCACAGTTTTGTTCTTATTACTCGTCAAACTATATTTCATGACATTTTATGACCTTGATCTGGAACAGAATAAAATGATTCAGTAACGATTAAGGAATGGGCGCTTAAATCTCTCTTTATGCGCTCAAATTATTTCAGAACTTCTTCAATAACAATTGAAGACACTTCATTGTAAAATGATAAGGAAAGTATCTAATAAAATGTACTGTAAAAGTAATAATTCTGTCGGACAAAACCGGAGGCATCATATACACGTGTACATCCTCTCGTCTACCCGTTTAATTTGCCAATTGAAAATATCCCGAAACGTTTCAGCAATTTTCCACAAATACTGCACCAGTCCGTACTGAAAGTTGCAATGGTCTGTTATTGAGAGTGGACGTCCGAATAAAACTTTGAAAAAGCATAATCTCAAATCTCAAAGGGAATGGCGCGATGCGCATCAAACGAAAAAACATTAAGAAAACGTTTGAGACAGTTAACTGTAAGCTTGTCTTTCGTTTCGCTTATTGTTTTATCGCTTTAATATATATACAATACACATATAGAGTATAAATTCAACAAAAAATATAAGGACATATTGAAGAAAATCAGCAACAAGCAGACGACTGATAAACACAAAAAAGCTAACACAGTAGCAAAAAGGGAGGTTACAAAACCATAGCAGAGGTCAAAAAAGAGCTAGGAAATCGATCCCCCAAACCACACACCCCACCCAACGCTACCCAGCAACAGCCGGCTGTGGAGAGGAAAATGCTTTAGACACTTTAAAATGACAAAACATGATGCTAAGAAGCCTACGGAATGAATTTAGTGCGTTATATGTGAGATGAAGCCTAGTAGTCTTGAATAAAATGGAGTGAAATGTTTTGTCTGAAGGACTTGATACTTTTTTGGCTATGAAAGAAGACGGGGATGAAATTCCAAAGCCGAATGGCTCGATTAGGAAGACAGTTGTGCTGTAAAGAACGTTAAATAGTGTCCAGATGTAGAAATGCAGATTGTCGAGTGTTTTGATTATGGACTGAGAAGTTGTGAGGAAAGTTATTTGAAAATTGACTGGGCAGCAGGTCGTGTAGCGAGCGATAGGTGAATGTGGCATTATTGGTATTAAAAATATCAGAGAGTTTCAAAAGGTTTAGAGACTTGAACAAGGAACTGGTATGGTCACGTGGTTTGGAGCAGGTGATGTTACGAATAGCTCTCTTTGGTAAGACATTTAGCTTATCAAAAAGAGTACGACTATTACTGGACCAAGAAATGGAACAATAGTTAAGATAAGGATAGATTAAAGCAAGGTAAATGGAACGTAGAGCATTCTAAGGTACAATATACTTAAGTCTTCCTAATATACCAACCACCTCAGCTATCTGGGACGAAATATTACATACACTTCATTCAAAGAAAGCTTACAATCAATATGAATCCCCAGGAATTTAACATTATCCACACGTTGTAAGCAATTGTCATCAACAGATATTTGAAAGTTATCACCTTTGTTAAGAATGTCATTATTAATAAAAAAATAAAGTTCGCTTTTGCTACATTTAAAGAAAGTTTGTTCACAGTAAACCAGTCAATGTAAAGTTTAAGTTCACGGCACACTTCCTCCAGGCGCTGTGGATCAGAGTCACAAAAAATATATTAGTGTCGTCTTCAAACAATACAAGTGAAGTATTCTTGGAAATATTGGCAATATCATTAAATTTAAAAAAAGAGAGGTCCAAGGATAGACGCCTGTGGAACACCACATTTTACTTTTCTTAGATCAGAATTAACGCCATTGAGAGAAGTAAACTGTTTCAGAAAGGTAACTGTTGATCCAGTTATTGGACACACCTCTGAAACCATAATGCGATAATTAAGTGAGCAGGATATCTTGGTCAATTGTATTAAAAGCTTTGGACAAGTCGATAAAAATTCCAATAGAAGTCTGCCTCTTAGCAACGGCTTTGTTGTTTAGTTATCCAGGGCATCTACGAGAGCAAGTTCTGTTGAACGATCCGGACGAAAACCGTGTTGGCAATTTGAAAGTATGTTATGCTTACGAAGGAATGAATAAATTCTATTGTACATGACTCTTTCTAAGATTTTTGACAAGCAAGGAAAGACTGAAATAGGGCCGTAATTTACAAGTTTATGTTTGTCACCTTTTTTTTTTTTTTTTTTTCTACTTTCAATCTGTCAGGAAAAGTACCCTGAGACAGAGAAATATTAAAAATGTGGGTAGGAGGTTCAGCTATGCAGTGAATTACCCTACGAACGATAGCTGGTCTCAAATCGTCGTAACCTGCAGCTTTCCTGGGGTTTAAACACTCACTTGCAACCTTCAAGAGTTCATTAACGTCAACCGGTGGAAGAAAAGCAGATTCAACGTTTTGGTGATTAAGATGGTCATAACTACTTTTAGATGCACAGTTTGGTATATTATCCGCAAGTGACGGCCCAAGATTTACAAAACATTTGTTGAAACAATTTGCGATACTTTGTGGATAGCTTACAACCCTGTCATTCTCCATGAAATATTCAGGAAAACCTGAATCTTTTTTACCTTTGTGCACAATGTCATTGATATGTTTCCATATAAGTTTAGAATCATTTTTGGCATTACAAAAAATATTATGGTAGTGTTTTCTTTTTGCAATACGCATTACATGATTAAGTTTGTTACGATACTGACGGTAAGTACTCTCATTGTCTTCCGTCGGTGACCTGAAGCATTGTTTATAAAGTTTAGTTTTACGTTTAATGGATACCAAAGTTCCTGATGTAATCCAAACTTGTTTTTTCTTCTTCCTTTGTTTCACACTGACAAAGGGAAAACAGTCACAGTAGATGCTATTAAACATGTCACTAAAATATTGAAAGGAATGTTTGCGTCATTACATTGATAAACATGATCCCAGTTTACATTGGAAATACGAGAAACAAAATTCTCGATATTATTAGGACTATAATTCCTTGCAAGCTGAGGTGGTATAATCTCATTAGACAGCATTGTATCAAATTTAACATTTAAAAAGATAGGAAGATGGTCTGTTATATCACTCACTAGGATTCCAAAGGACACTATATTAACTCTACTGTCGATGCATTTACATTAGTAAGAACATTATCAATTAAAGACATGCTAGCATTCGTAATTCTGGTCGGCCTCCTAATTGTTGGAACAAAGCCGCAAGAAGACAAGCTGTTAAGAAAATCGAATGATTCTGGTTTGCATAGGTCAATATTGAAATCTCCCATAATAAAAAGATACTTGACTTCTGGCGAAAATTTGTTTAGGATGTTATACAAACACTCAGCGATATTTTGCCACTTGGACGGTGGTATACCACCCTTAAAATAGTTTTATGGCACTTTGTTTGGGTGCGTAACTCAATAAATATACTTTCTATGTTTTCATTAAAAATAGAAATATCATCTCCACGATCAAACATGCAGCAATCCTTTATTAACATAGGTACCCCACCCCCTTTTTTATTCCCCGATGGCTCTCCACCATATTAAAACCATCAATTTTAATGAGGGGAGATTTATTGTCACCGAACCAAGTTTCTGGGAACCCTACTGCATCAAAATCACAGTTAAGTAATGAGAGATAATCAGTAATTGCATGAAAATTTTTATGAAGGCTACCACTATTCATATGAAAGATATTAAAATTACCTCTTTGGAGCTCGTTAAACGCATTAATATTATAGTAAATAGAATTAACGTTTTCACTTAGCTCATCGATCTTCTTTCTCTCACATCAAACTCATTTCTGTCATCAATAATATAACGTGCCGGCGGTCTTAAGGCAAGGCGTTTAAGGGCGTCACACACGATCAAGCAAATAATAATGTGGCACAGACATAGTATGCGTTACCTTTAGTGCATGTTTCTGTACTGAGGTCTTGATCTGTTCTGCCTCGGTAGCAAGAATATTTTCAAAGAAGAATTTTTTTTGGCAAATAAACAAATCATATAAGTTGCATTCTCGTTAGGTGACTCAGCCAATCTAAATACTCTCATGCAATTCCTCCTTGAATACTGTTCAAGAGAGTTGAGGTTGGCCTGAAGGGTTTCAGTATGGGAACCGAGCTTTTCCATGGAACGCTTCATTTCACTAATTTCTCACTCTCTTTCTTCGAGGGCTTGCTCCAGATCAAAAATCTTGGATTCCTGCCTCTGCTGTACTTTTTCAAATTTCTCCATTTTTTCTCAGTCACTCTACACAATCAACGAGCATTTTGTCAAAATCTGCATTTTCAAGCAATTCAGAAAAGATTGCTTTGATGAGATCTTTCGCTTTGCAAGCTTTAGTTATTATGTCCAAACGCTTTTCGGAAGATCGTGTCGTCATGATGATTTTTTAAACCAAAGCACGTAGAGAGATTTAGCGGAATAGGTACTAGTGCTTCGTCCGTGCAGATTGCTGGTATAGGCTGCTGTTCTGGCCCCACAAGAATGATCGTTACATCGTTAGACACTTCATCTTTTTTCTGTCTCAATATGTCTCGGTGAACATGATAAATCAAAAAAATTACACACTCACTCGAATATCACCGATTTTGGGCGCCTCTGCGTCTGTTCAAGTGAAGTTGGCTACATTTCCGGACAGTTTCAGTGAGACGAAGTTAGAAACATGTTGTTCACAGTGTTACGTGCCACGTCTTTCTTTGATTTAAAACGTATTTGATTTAACGAGTAAACATTTTACTCCTTTCTAAGGTTTCTTCTTTCATAGACTGGGATATAAATACATCCAGCTCTACTGGGGTTCTTCTTCCATGTTTCATCTCAATGGATAGTCTGGGACAAGTCCCATTTAACTGATATACGTCATAGTACTGCCAGTGGCTTCACAACAGGTGGGTGAAGGGGGGTACAGAAGACTCAACTTGCGCCCCCATGCTGAACAACTGCCCGTTTTTGATGTCATTCTACGCCCAATTTGTCGAAGGGGCGTAGAGAGGTTGACTAAGTTAACTGATTTATTGGAGATCGGACGGGGAAGTAATATCCATAGGTTTCCTTTTGGAGTAGTTTTTTTTTGCGGCGATTGCCAAAATTACCAATAGAAATTCAGTTTCAATTCTAAACAGCCAGAGATTATAAGCTCCGTCTAATGCTACTCGTTAGTTTTTCCTCCACTTTCTCTCAAATAACTATTTTGGCCACAAAATTTCTTCTCCAAGCAAACCCATATTTTGCGGCCTCTGGAAACGTAGAGGGGTGCAGCTGCCCCTCTCTGACCCCCCTTGTGACTCCACTGGGTACTTCACGAAGTCAAAGAAATGTTTACAAAAAAGATTTACACTGAGATATTCAGAGACATCGACAGTTTACGTTCCATGGCAAATTTATTACAGACAGCATCTTAGGACGTTGGGACCGGCGAAACCTTTAAAGGGAGCGTTGAAGTCGGCAACTTTTGGAAACTGAGATTAGTCCTCCCTTCATTTTAATTGGCGGGTATTTCAGGAATTTCTGGACGATTCCGTGACATATCCTGCTTTCCCCATATGTTTTTGGAAAGGTCAATAACAAAAAAAAAAAAAAAAAACGCTAAAATTATAGGCTGATATTAGCAGTGGTGGTGCTACAGGGGACAAAAGGAGCATATGTTCTTGCCCCCCACTTGCCTCAGGTCAGTTCGAAATTGAGGTAACCAAAACCAGAGATGCTGAAGTTGTTAAAACCTCAGCGCTTCCATGGCTTCCTCCCTGGACTCCTTCCCATAGAAACGGGCGCGTTGGCCTTGGTTGAGTGCTGCGCCCGAAAATTGTAGCCCCAACATTATCTTTTGCCCTAAGTCCCCATCCCCATTTGCAATTTTGACGTTCTGGCGCCGTCGCTGGATAATAGGCCGAAAAAATAATAAACTTGCAGAGGAGATGGTAGCCTGTTTGGAAAGTGGGGAGGTGTAAAGTTCATATGTGGAATACTTATCGACTTTACTACCTACTAGAAAGCAATAGCGAGCCATTCAATTTTTCCATATAGTTACTGATTGTAGTACAAAAGATTTTTTATACATATAAATGTCTCATGTGAAGCAGGTCACTTTTTTTTTCTTTTCTTCATGACTCTCTCTACATGTGTTGGGCAGTGGCGGCGGTACCGGGGGGGGGGGGGCTTTGGGGGCTCGCCCGCCCGCCAATGAAAAAGTGGAGGGGCTAAAGGCATGTATAGCCCCCCCCCCCCCATATTTGTAAGGTGCGCTTCAAGAAGTGGTGACCGGCGACGGCGGGGAGAATATTGAAGTGGGTGGTGAACATATTCTCCATCAGTCTAATGCACAATAAAGGCCTACTAATAACTTTAAGGGGAATGTTGTCGATGAAAAAGATACTGGACACGCTAAAGCCTCTTTATCATCCCCCAACCCAATCTCCGAGGTGCTCGAAAAGTGGAAGCAGTATGGTCTGTTATTGCGTAATCTTGTTAACTTTTACTGATCGTTTTTGGCGGGGTTGAACAACGTGTTCTTCTACCTTTAGTACACAAGTCTATAGTACGTTTGGGATTTGAGCAGTGGCGGAGCTACCATATGGTTAGGGGCGGTCCCCCCCCCCCCCGCTCCGACGGACTAAAAGGCGCCCTATTAGGTTTTTAACGGGAAGCAATTGTACAGCCTTCTAGACAGCACAGAAATTCAATATCATTTATTCCAAGCAATGTGGCATCTTTACAGACCAATTTTATCCCAAGTCAAACGTAGTGTGAGTATTTCCGAGGCAAGTCTGGAAGGCAGTTGGGCAAAGCAGTGCAAAGCACCATACTTCTCCGAAATTACCCATAGTGCAACAGAACAGTGACGTAAAACCTGCACCTAATGTATACTTTTGTTTGCTATTGCAGGATATCATATATACTATACTGCACAAACGTTCGTAACACTACTGAAGACTAGCACAACTGCCCATCGTTTCATTCATTTTACAAATGTTTAAACGGTTGAGTTTGAGATAAAGGTTCAGAAATCAAAAGATTAACTCCTTAAAAGCATATGGCTGCCTCTTCCGGGCCAAGTGCATATGATTTTGAGCCAGTTCGACCAAGGAAAACTCGAGCACCTGCGAGCGATGTGACCAGCACCCGCAGCGAACCAGCCGTACACTCTATACAAGCTAACGTTACACCAAGGGTCAGTACGTTACGTATAGGCTTATACTAGTATAGCAATACGTAGCCTATGCCGTATAACAATAACACCGATCGATGTGTATGGTGTCTTAGCCGATTTCTCTTCGCGATTGCCTTCTTTTAACGTTTAAGTGTCCACAAATATCCTACATTACTTACGAGAATTACAAAAGGTTCGGCTAAATCGAATCTTTGCGAAAATGAGTGAAAACGAACCTAACTGTTGCACCGAAAAGCATGCTAAAATACGGTCTCGCTAGTCCCAGCTTGTTGTTGTTACCGCTTGTAGTTTCAGGGTCTACCGGAAGTAACTTATCTTGGTTTGTACAAAAGCAGTCAGAAATAACGAGTATTTTTTATTTGAGGGATGAAACAAAAAGAAGAACAAAAAATTATTGGGTTATCAAAAATTTTTATCAGTAAAGCAAAAGCAACTATGAAGTTTTTTAAGCTTCGTAAAGGGTAATTATAAATTCAGCTGTAAGTGTACGTAAGTTGGTAACCACTTTTGTGAAATCTGATCAGGTGCAGGTTTTACGTCATCAATCAGCTGATCCATGGTCGTGTTTCTTCGAGTATGGCGATACTCATGTCTTGAAGAGCGGGAGATTTGAAACTTTTTTTTACGGTATGAGCTTTTTGTGGAAAAACAACATCCCAGTTAGCAACATGCTAGCGGTCCACCAGCGGTCCGCCAGCAGTGACTCTGGCGGGCCACTAGCGTAAAACGCCGGCGGACCGCCGCCGAAATGGCCAGCTTTTCTACGGTGGTCCTCCGGCGGAAAAACGCTAGAGAACGCCAGTGGTCCACTAGCGGACCGCCAGCTGTTACAGGCTTATAGTATAGGGTTATTCCATTATTTTAAAGAGGGTGATTTTTCATTCATCATGATATTTCATTCATTTCCTTTATTGTCCATTTCGGAAGAGAGTTAGCTAAACACAGATTGCTTGTTACAACGGCCCCAAAGTGGATAATGACCTTTTCAAACAATATGGTATCTATGCCAGTGCAGAATTAAAATGCCTTCAAACTTTAACTGCCAGGAAATAATCGTGCAAAATGGCGTTCATTTCAAACTGGTCAGCTTTACACAGTCCAAAAAATAATTCAGTCCAACAGAACTTAGCTATTATCTGGGATAAGACTCTGATCAAGTAACAGCTCTAAAAAGTATTTCCACAAGTAGAAAAAATGTGTAAATCCTGCATGTTCTGGTTTCCATGCAAAAAGGAATGTAATTCTTCAGCAGTGGTTTGGCCTTCCGTCAGCAAAGGTTAGGCCGTTTTATGGCCATGTCCTAGTGTCTCAAAGAACTTGTCTGGCTAGCAGTAGAGAATTCACTGATCGTTCCCGTATGAGGTATTAAAATTCCAAGAACAATATAAGGCCTACCATCAACACTCCACGATGACGGATGTGAAAATATCGCTTGACAAAAGTAGTGTTCTTTGCACTGACTCCATTCAACAACTGTATGCAGAAGTTGCTATACCTTTACACTGACTACCAGCAAATGGTAATTCCATACACTGCCTTTGTTATGTGAATAGCCTATACAGACCAACACACTTCTTCAGAAGCTTCACACTACAATGAGCTTGCATTTTAAATTCCCTTTGTGTTGTGCACACAATTTAACTGACCAATCACAATGGACTTCCTGGACAGGCCTATTATTGTTAATGCATGAGCTCAGTGATGAAGTACCGCTAAGGATGTAGGCAAGCTGACCTGTTTATATGGAACAACTCCTACCAGAAGTAGGCCTAAAACTTCTCTTTTATTAAGTCTTCTTAAGTGGGTAGTTTGATAGATTTCCTAAGAACAGAAACATGTACTTTAATTGTACAAACAATTTCACTAGCGGTCCACTATTGGTCCGCTGGCCGTTTTCCGCCAAGACACGACTGTACAAAAGCGTCCGTCGGTGCGCTAGCGGGCCGTCAGCGTTAATCCGCCAGCGTTTTTCCGCCATATACCGCCAGCGGACCGCTAGCATCATGCGTACTGGGATAGTAGTGTTAATGTCTAATGTTTATATATGTAGTACACATATGTGGGGAGTCGTATGGCCACTATTGCTCCCCTTTAACATACTTAACTCTTGCACCATTTTTGGCAAAAGACGCTATTTAATAGCCTTGTTTGAAGGCCCAGATAACAAAATGCCCAAATAGCCACCAGTAACTGTACTATCTGCACTTTATTCTGATGAAAAGGGTCATCTTCTGTAATATAGGGATAGGGATTTTTGCCCAGACGTATCTTCATACTTTATACTAGTGAATGCTGTCGCTGTGCTAAGTCCATTGCTTCCACACCAAGCCTGATAATTATAAGCTAACAAAATACACAGACTGACATTAAATTAACCCTCCCTGTCAATAACAGATGTTGCAACTTAAGGGCGAAACAATAATTGAAGCGCGAATAGACCTCTTGTTGTCGGGGATATTTGTCAACATAGAAAATAAAAAAGAGTCTATAAAGGTACCAAAATAGCTTCCACAACATTTTTCAAAATCATTTGAAGAGAACATTCACGACAGGTTAAAATAAAATAAAACTGTCATCATAGTGGTAATGGTTTAAGAGTTTTAATGAGCAGTTTCTATTTTGCTTTTCTTCAAGTGACCATTCTCATGATGAATGGCAATTTTTTGGTGTTTTCTGACACTGCACGATAATCCCATGAAAATGCTTATTTCTGTACTTACGTGACTCAAAAGCCAGAAAATTGCATCTCATAAGCCTAGGTTTAGGCTACTTTTATTTAGAATGAATTCGGTATCTGGAGAGCCATGCAGGCCTTTTGTCTTGGATATTTCTTACAATGTACTTAGTAAATGGCTATTTCAGAGTGGTCGCAGAATGTAAAATACGTCAAATAATGTTTCTTCGAGCACTTATCTTGATTTCCAAATACCAAAAATGTACACCTTACGGTGACTAATTTCCATTACTTTTTCCCCGTGTAAGATTTGCTCGCTATTTGGCCTTAAGAGGTTTAATCTTTATCTTCACAAAGTTGCCCATTATATCATTAAAACACAAAATAAAATGACCGCCATTATACTAGAATGTGAAAGAGAGGGATAGAAACATGGACGTCCGTAGGTAGGGGCCAGGGAGAACTTGCCCTCCTCTGGAAAATAAAAATAAACCTGAAAAAACGAAAAAACATAAAGAAAAAGACGAAGAAAAATTAACATCAACATTTCTTAACTTACAGTTCACTCAGTGTTTTCCCTATTTATATGCGGTAAACAGGCTTTAGAAATGACATTTCCAGCGATCTGGGAGACATTGTGGGATAAAATTTTCTTGCGCTCCGCTCCAACTCATGGTGGCGCGGAGCTTTCCCCCTTCAGGGTATTTACTCCTTCGAAGCGCCCCTGCAAACCATGTTCGTCCCCTCTAACCGAAATTCCAAGCTCCGCTACTGGATTTGAGATCGGTATAGATTAGGTTGGTGGTGTCCTTGGGAGGAAACACAGGAGGGGGGTATTTTGGGGTAAATGGTATGATCTAGGGGAAATATAATTGAGTAATTGACATTTATGAGTGGACAAATGTAACAAAAGGTGCAGAAAAAGAATAACACGGCAAACAGAATGAATGAAAGAGGGTGCATAATTAATTAATGTTCTTGTATCATCTCAATTTATCTGACATGTATTACCATTTTGCATAGGCTGAATTTTTCTTTTTAGTTGAGAAATTGCAAACATGAGACCCATATTTTAAGGCTGGATACACGCAACATAGAGCACGCGTTTCCGGCCACCTGGGGGGTCTGTAAAATCAAAAATTTTCTTGTACGCTCCGCGCCAACTTATGGTGGCGCTCCGCTTAGATAGTCCTGTTGGTACTCAGCCCCCAATATTTTTTTTTCCGTTCCGCCGCGCCTGGTGTTGGGTTTGGTACTTAGTCTGAAAGGACTATGGTGCATTTATGAAGGTGTCTTATTACGTCCAATGACGTTGCTTCAGAGCTTCAAGCCGCCCTTGTCTGACTCAGACGAGACGCACCTGACTGCATATCAAAACAGGTTTACTGTGCGTGAGTAATAATCTTCCTGTGGCAGATTTCATGGTATCTGATTTTCCTGTTTCCCTAATTTGAAAACTATAAAATTAATTTTTAACACCTTAAAAATAATTATATCATAATTTCTCCGGTCTCCCTTTTTGCCCATTTTCATATAATTTGTGTTCCAATTTTACTCTTTTGCAAAATATGTTGTGAGACATTGCATTGCCCACTCATCAAAATGTGAGGGAAATGTTCGCCTCGACCTACGAGGGATGACACCCATGTGTACGGAGTTACTTTTTCGTTTGGAAACGTTTCTTTGGCTCTGTGTAAAATTATCACCCTTCAATGGAGTGATTAGAGCAATGCCATCACTTGAGGGTAAAAAAAATAAGAACGGATTTTTATATTACATTTTTTTTTACGCAGACATGATAAAACAATCAAGAAAATAAAAAAGATGCATGTCTGGGCCTAAAACCACGATTACAATCCTGCAATATATCAGTTTGTATAATTGACCTCTGACCTTTGTAGATTTACCTTCTCGACCATGGTAACTAGCCGTGAAAATAGTTCATCTGCTTCCTGCATGTTGTTTGAACTATTTTATAAATGTACGTCGTGGTTCCTAGTATAACAAATAAACGGTGTTTAGAAAAAAAAGGATGTACAGGTGAATTTTTTCTAAATGATTAAATAAAAAACAAGAGGGCAATCCAAGGAGTTGCATATCTCATCGCTAACATGTGCGCAAGTTGGTTACAGAACTTGAACTATTTATGTGCTAGAAGTTTTATCTGTGCTGTTAAATTCCTATTTGAAGTCCATTTGGAAATCAATTTTTTTTCGTTCCAAGGGACGGAAGTTTTTTTTTCATAAGATAGCGAGGGGAAAGAATTTGGCACCCCTTATTCAAAAACAAAAAACATCATTTGGATATTTAAATTCTGACACCGGATTATAAAAGAACTGGAGAAGGGCTACCCAATCTTTGTAACGGTTGCCCTTTTAATCCAGTAGGCTAATCTAAGATTTTGGAACAAATTGGTATCCCCTTGCAACACTCTAAAGAAAACTAGCTTGACTGTTACACTTAACTGATACGGATATGAACGCAACGATTAAAAAAGGAAGACGCTTTCGTGGACGCTTCAGACAAGTGCGTAATTGTTATTATTCAGGCACTAGCTGTATGAACGTATTCTCCATCTTGACGCGAACTTCACGTGTGCCCCGGATCGCTGATATGCGCATCATGTGCGTCTCAATTAAAAAACTGGGTGTGTGCGCCATGTTGAAAGTTTGGTGTTAGAAGATTTCCGGCCGACGCACAAACCTTTTCTGCGCACTGGCCGGTGGCGAATCCTTGCCCGTGGCAAGGAAATTGTCATGTACCTTTTTTGGCGATGCTTCAAAACCGCCAAGTTTTCAGGGCACTAATATGTAAGATAGGTAGGCCCTATGCCTAACCTAATGTTAGTCACCCACAGTTTCATATCTTGGGTTATTCCTTGCCATGGGCTAGGATTCGCCACAGGCCAGTACGCAGAAAAGATTAATGTGTCGGCCAAAAATCTTCTAAAGTAAGTTCCTCGGTAACTGTTCTTTGGGTACACCTTGACATAAAGTGAATGATTTCCCTACTAACTTATGTCCATAAAAACCGACATACGACGTTTTGAATTCCCAATTACAGGCCATGCTCAGCCCATTTGAAACTCGAACTAATGCGAAAAAACGTATGTGAACGCGTCTCAAAAATGGGTACCAGGAAGCTCACAATCATCGAATCATGTGCATGGTAACGCGTGTTAGTGCATACATAATTGCAAACACCGGTGCTACAATAGCAGTGAGCGTGGCCACTGACTACATTGTGAATTGTGCATTGCGCGGTGACTGCTTAGTATTCGCAATAGCATCTTCATCAAACAGCTCATAGGGTAAAGACGCGCTCGTTGTGGGGACGCGCTTGTTTTGGTCTGCCCACACATATTCATTGCTGTTCTTTATGACGACCGAACCGCGTCTTTCTTGCAATAAAACAGAACTATTTTTACCCGCGCGCATAAACGCACGAACATATTGGCCAATGATTTGCTCCGAATCCCCACCATGGTCTGCGCCTTCCACTCTGTATGTTGGACTCTGTATTGTGATGCAATCGTTTTCATGAGTTTGCTAAGATAACATAACTTTACCGAACGTGTTAGTTCCACATCTAGATGCGCGCCGTAGGGCAGGGTTCGTGCCGCCAATTGCGTCATAAAAGTCAGGCGAGGTGTTGCGGCATTTTTCGAAATTGTATTTTGAACGCAGTTTTCCTTCGAATATCATTTATGCCGAATTGTACGGGTTTTTTAATGGGGTGTGAGATGATATTTGTAAAATACTGTATCTAATCTTGCAATAGCCTTCACAAAAGTTTTTGTGGCCGTGTCATGCCCACTTTAACCTTTGACAATCTCTAACGTGAACTATGTCCTTGGTTGCCATGACAACCTCACATATCGGTACAACTTACATTATCATTCCTAGGCTATTCCACTTAAACTTTCAGATTTGTGGGATGCTTCCGTTAAGAGTATAAGTGAATACAATAAAAAGTATGTGACCCCCTCTCACGTGACCTTTGACCTTGGTTGCCATGGAAACTACATATTTTGGTAGAACTAGTCTACCCTATTATACTTGTGAAGTTTCATGTAAAATGAAGGTTTTCTTTTGAAGTTTTAGTACAAAATAGGGAAAAAAGTGTTTTTTTTTGCAAAATGTGACCTTTGACCTCTGACCTTTGACCTTTTTTTGACCTTTTCTTCCGAAGGTCTGGGAGACACAAGTTCCCACCCTGGGGTACCCACCTACCAATTTTGAAAAGAATCTGTCCAGCCCACTAGGAGGAGTTTGAGGGACAAAAACGTTGTTTTACGAACAAATTATCACTTGAAAATTTTTTGGTCCACTGTACCACTTGACCTTTGACATCTGTTGCTATGGCAACCACATATTTTGCTAGGTCTAGATTCAATCAGCGTATGTGTGAAGTTTCGTGTCAGGGGAATGTTTCGTTTTTGAAATATAGCAGAAAATTTTCACCGAATTTGACCTTTGACCTGTAACCTTTGACCTTCACTTCCGGTTGACCTTCACTTCCGGTTGTGTATCAAAATGCAATTGTTCCACCTGAGGTACCATCCTACCAAGTTTGAAGAAAATCGGCCCAGCCGTTTACAAGATATTAAGAAAACAAAATTGGACACACACACCCACACACACACACACACACACACACACACACCCACACACACCCACACACACACACACTCACCCACCAACACACACACACACGGACAGGTTTTGACCTCTCTCTCAGCCATGGACCTTCAGTCACCCCGGGGTACCTCACCATGGGTTAGACCTCGAGACTAGTAACCTGGGAAAATTTACCGTTACCATGGCAACCATTGCGATTTGAGCTGGCATTGCCATATATAGCCCAATAGGCAAAGTGACTACAATATCTCATCCTCCTCACGGAGCGATGAGATAAAAATACATTAATTTGTCTTAAATAATTTAACACACAAGATGGACTGCCAGTTCCTCTTAAAATATCTTCTTGCCTTCGATGAGTTAATCTCCTAAGTGACCGACATATAAAGTCGTCACATATAACGCTTGCACATAGCGCTTGTTTTTAGTGACAGTGGACAGCCATTAGTGGGGTCCATCAGCCTTAAATCGTCTTCATTTATTGTCTGTATGGATGTCAAACTCTCATATTCAGCGAAATTGAGGGAATCAATGTACGGTTCAGTATAAAACCATCCATAATCAAGAAAATCGAAAGCTGATGGACCCCAGTAATGGCCGACTAAAATCAGCCCATCACTTGCTGTTCGAATTCTGAAATAACGATGAAAAGTCCCATAAATAACACTTTGTTGTAATAAAACAATCATAACATTAATAAATCACAATACTAAAACCCTGGAAGCTATCCTCGAATACAAATGTTTGAATGTCTGACAAGTTACCCTTGATGTGGAGTTAAATGTACATGTGTAAACACTCCAAATGAGGGGGCTTTAATAACGTTCAAAAAGCAGAAACCGAAACCCCGCAAAGCTACTACGACATTGGAAAAATATCACCTTACTCCACTGCGTAACTTGAAAGTCAGTAACAATGACTTGTTTTGAATTTGATGATCAATCATTTGAAATTAGAGACTTTTGGGGGTTTAAGCTCACGAACTTTTCAAGTCCACAGAAGACTAAACCTTTCAACATGGAGTGACGTCTCTATATATTCAACTTTTTAAAGGAGGAACGTATTTAACTTAGTGGTCTAGTTCTTGACAGTAAAGTATTCACAAAGTCAACTTAAACTCATAGACGTACGAGATTGGAGTATAGGCCAAACCATTGCAGAATCGAGCCGAATTTGCTACCTCAGTCGTGCAGAGCTAGTGTATGCCCTGGTTGGGAATCTGGAATCGGACCCAAGAGATGTCGCCCCAAGAGAGCCCCCCACGGTCATGCACTAGATGTACTTCCAGTACGTAAAAGGTAATTCTGATTGCCGAGACCTCAACTATCTGGAACATCACGGAGTCGTTATTGAAAAATAACGAAAAACGAGGATGTCACACAAACGCGGCTTACACTAAAAAAAAAAAACCCTTCTAACTGAGGAACCTCTCCTGATTTTTAAAGTAGCCATCACGTTAATATAAACAGAAAGAGAAATACTGAGCCAGAAAGTTCACATAAAGCTACTACCAAAGTTGTTTCCATCTACCTTACGCTTGTAGCCAAAAGAATTTAAAAGAAATTAGAGCTTTTAGAAATTGCTTTGGAGAAAAACTGTTGAAAAGTGAGATTTCATTGCAACATAAAATGACGTCATTTAGCACCATGTAGTCTCCTCCCCCGACCGAATCAGTCGTTGTCCTATGACGTAAAGACTAGGATCTTCATTATACTTTGTTACGGTTTTAACGACATTAAATTGTAGAAACAGCAAGAACAAAAATATCCCTTTGAAAAAATGAGAGGGATGTCGAGCTAATTATGCTTTTGCGACTGAAGTATCACTAAAACAAAATTTTAGATGAAAATGGACAAAAACCTCGGCACCGTTCAAGCTCGGTTTGTTCCCGTTGCAGTAACGCGTGCTGTGAGTGGACTGGCAGCTGGGCGGTCAGTCACACGGACTTGGCAAGTTCCACATTTTAACTGAGACTCGCAATAAAGTAAGGTAACGTGATATTTTTACTGCCAGCATAGAACTTTTGAAACTGAAGTTGCTCTCAATCGCTCAATGCAGTTTTTGGAGCTTGGCTTTTTGACCAGATCCAAGTCATTAATTTAATAGTCATCAGTTCCTTAAGTGGTGTTACGTGAGGTAACAACATCATGAATTTTTGAAAATACTTATTTTGTAGTCGTTTTTAATTTTCGAGTGGAGAAAAGGTTGTAACCGAACAGCATGTGTGATATTCCTTGTAGAAAGCAAACTCCGAAGGAATAACAACAGTTTTAATCATTGAACTACACGTGGCATGACCATTTCCAATTTGTTTTACCCGCATATTGAAACTGCTCATATTAAACGTACCTTCTTGTTGGAGCAAACTTAAGACGCTTTATTCGGAGAAATTGAGCGAAAACAAAAAATGTTTAAAACTAATGATGGAGCTCTTAAAGTGTCTTAATGAGTTTTTATCTATTACTTAATGATAGTGTTAAATGTTCACTACCACGTGACACTGTTTAGTTAGCATAATGCGTCATGTTTCAAATCCAATAGTTACGGAAAACTTTGAATTTTATGGTGTCCTGACTTGTAGCGGTTTCTGTGCATAATTTGAAAAAAATGTGTGGGCATTGGTAAGTGAGGAAACCTTAACATATTTTGAATTTCATAAAGCAACGCCATGACCCGCTTTAAAATTGAGGTAGCCATGTGTGTCTGTTGGTTTACAGTAAAGCTTAGTAGTCATTATAAAGATTAGCTAATTCGTCAGGGAGGAGAAAAGTCAAATGTAAACTTGATGGAAGGATGTAAAGCATTACAAAATGTTTCAAAAGACTGTGGGATAGATAAGCCATGATGACCAAACGGGAAGAAATATGTATCGTCAAAAGTTCATTTCTCGGTGGACAAATCCATCCTTGGGCCGTTTATCTGCAAAGGAGGAACCCCCAACCTCAAATTAAGTTCGTTGTAGGTTTCTCACAGCGGGGATACGGGCAACACGAATTGAAGAAAATATAGGTGTCAAGTTTGTCTTTTCATTTGCACCTACTATGCTGTTATCCTTCCTGTCACTACTCATTCACTCCCTATAGCTGTGACATTACCAATACTCTGCATTTACTGTGATTCAGTGTGTGCGGAAAAGGCAAATATGGGTAAGGCAGCCATCAAATTTAGACTTAGGTTTGACAATCACAGGAAATTCTAAATAAATCATTAAGTCATCCTAAACCAAATATTTTAGTTATAACTGAAGATTCAACTCAATTGACAATGTATTCTGCCCAGTTTTAATAACAAATCTGTCAGGTTAAATCTAAAAAACGAATGGCAATGGATGCTGAAACTGTCTACACATACCCGCGGCCTCAATAAAGTCATAGACATACAGTCCAACTCTCCCGCAGGAAAGCTATCCATGTTTACCCTCCTCCGTAGGATTTTTCGTTTCTTTCCTGTCCGTTGTTTTGAAATTAATCTCCTCATTAAAGCTGACGACGATCCAGATTGCATGTAAGGACACCCAATTTCTCAATATATTCAGAGGGGATGGATCTGTCTCTCTAAACACTCCCTCCCCCCCCCCCCCGTGCCAATTGTATTTTTAGGTCCTAAAAAACGCAAATTTTGTAGCACTCCAAATTTAATTTCAAAAGGTGGTATAAGCCTATGTAGCATTAGATTGCTTTGCAAAATTTTCTGTAGTCCTTCCCACAGGCCAGCGATCACTTTATCACCCTTTTTATTTTCGTTCCTAAAATTCGCAAATTTTGTGACAAATTTTCAAAACCCCTTTGCTTAAAGGTCGATCGTATGGGGATGAAATAAAGGGGGAAAATCTCGTTTCTCCTCTGCGATTCAACACACTTTTACATAGAAATATGTTAACGAAAGATAACGTCTTTTTAAATTTACAAATTATATGCTAGAACTTTAATGCTGACAAATTTACAGACACATATACCTTAACAGGAGCAGATGGCAGCCAATTGAAATAACGTTGTTTTTATGTGGAAGACGTTTGGGTTATATAAATAATTTTATGCTTATGTATTTTATTTTATTTTTGCCTCAATACATATAAAAACAATGCTCACAGTGCTATTCATCGTTTATTAAGAAGAAAAAACATTCAAACTTGATGTGGAGAAACACAGTAAAATATGTATTGAACATTACAAATAACGAGGCCTGAAGATGGGAAATCTTTTTATTGTCTTTAATTTCAGCTGAACTGTGAGATATCTTAGTTTGATGGTAATATTTCGTGAGTTTGTTTGTGATATGCAGGTCGTCAAAAAGCTTGAAGGTAAATACTATTTAAGACACATTTTTGGCAAAAATTTAAAAGTCGCGGTGAAAGAAGAACGAAATCTACACACTGTGGTGAAATATCCATTCAAACTGGACATGTATTTCTGGCTATTTCAGCAAATGAAGTTACTAGATTTGTGTTCCAAAGTGATCTTTAGGGCAGAAGAGATAATATCACTTCCTCACATTGACACGGAATGTTTCGTTTCCCTTTGTTCTCAAGCTGTTGTGTTGACCTTGACGTTAATAGGAAAACGGCCTCCACATTAGGATTACAAAGTTTGGAAAGTTCTCATGGTCCTAATAAAACCACATTTTGATAAAATGGAATTGTTGAGGAGAAAATAAGGTATCACGTTTAAAGAAGAACAAAAACCTGCTTTAATGATGATATGATGTCATATCTGCTTCTTCAAGTTCACCGTTTGTTGAAAATGTAATAACTTTTTTACTTGCACATATCTTGAGAACCACACATTAGATTTAAATGCAAATTTCACCGTTATGTTTACAATAAAACCCCTCTAACGTTTTAAAACTGAAATGTCCTTAATATCTTCCGTTAATAATGTCTAAAATTTTTCAGCACTTGTTCTAAATTTGATACTGACTATGTAAGCTAAAAAATAAACTCGAGAGTTTAATAATTTGTTCAGTGAACCAAAGATGTGTTTGTCCTTTTTAACACGTTACTCTTACACAGCAATTCCTTCAAAAAAGTCTTCACATAAAATCTCTGCTTGGTCAATTGTGCTGATATTTCCTTTTGACATTTTTCACTTGTGACGTAAATCCAACTTTTACTTTGGATTGCGCATGTTGAACAAGAACATGACGAAACATGAAGCCAGCCGTCCTATATAGGACGTATTTTCATTTCTGCATACTTGATAAGAGCATCACCTCCCGGGAGGTTAGGCCATCTAATGCTATGGCAATCATTTGCTCCTTGAAAGTAGAGATTATTGAGGATTGCATTACCGCACCAATAATGATAACTAAGTCCAAACCACCACCCACTCATACAGTATGAAGAACAATCGCGGTTAGGGTTATTGTCGTTTTCTTGGTCAGGTGTGCTGAAAGCATAGTTCTCTCCGTATGCAAATGCGTCAAAACCTGTGAGAACAAAATTAAAGTACATTTTGCCATTCTTAATTTGATTATTTTACCGTAAAACAATAAACCTGTTGTTCTATGCATTTACGCATTTGCTTAATTTTTATACAGTCTAAGGCGCCTATTACTTCAAGCTAGCTTTAATGCAGAAGAGGGTTACAAACGTATGGTTAGTACACATCTATTTTTCAACCCTGACTCATACATTGCTTTCTTAAACGTAACAATTATATTTTCTCATTATTGAACGCAGCGGTCATTTTGCACATATTTGTCTTACATTGCCAGTACTTCAACAGGTAGAATCATGGCTGATCGTAAGGAATCATTCTAGTAAACATTGCTTTAGCTAGTGGTCTCAACGGTTATTAGGAATATATAACGAACGTTGATCCTTTAGAGAGAGAACACTAGTGGCGACGCTATGGGGGTAAAGAGGGGACATGTTGCCCCTTAGATTTTGTCCTTTGCCCACTTGATCCCCTACTTAAGTCAGTTAGGTGTTAGGTTAAAAAATTATAGGAATAATAACAAACCTCTCCTGAGACTTAATTTTCATTCAGATAAATGCAAAAATCCTCGGAGCTTCCGGGGACTTCGCCCCCTAGACCTCCATCTGTTGGAGCCTTCGTTTTTGCGCTGAGTCTGGAAGGTTTTTCCCCAACATTTTCCATTCCCCCAATTTGACATTCTTGCGGTGCCATTGAAGAACACGTGTGGGTTTTCAGTGCATACTGCAGGTAGATTCTTCGTGTGTTTTAAGATTTTGTCATATTTCAAATAACATTTTTCCTGGAGTCTTCCAAAATTCTAAATTAGCCCAGATGTTGACATATTCATAAAACGCTAAGTACTGTATATTAACACAGCATGCACTGAGGAGGTCTTGATTACACGTTAGGACCTTGCTCAATTAGCCCATGCGTTGAAGCAATCAATTAGGATTGTGTCTGGATACGGATGAGTTTCAGATAGCTGCAAGAAGGCTATAAGTATTGAAGTCTGGGGTTCAGAAAATTGGATCTGATTGAGGTGTTCAAGATCTGCCCTGTGGCAGTTGTCATGTTTCATACCAAAATAACAAACCTCTTTGGGTTAACGTCTGTCAAATCTTTTCTCTACTTAGCCTTTTTGTAATAATGGTCAATGAGGCACTGAAATTCATGCTTTGAGTATTGAAAGTTTGTGATCTATAGTCATACTCTCGCGCAAAACGTTGGGAAGCTGCAAACAAATTTACCTATATTTACTGTTACGAATGCAATCGCCGATCACATGCAAAATTCAGTTATGAATGATGGCTTATGGTGTCGTGGTTTTGGCGCATTTGTTTAGCATTATTCAGACCGCAATGAAACTAATCAACATACTAACAGTATCTCAGAACGCGCGCACGACATATGTCGAACGTATTGAACTTTAGACAGTGGTTGTGGTGTTGTTGATTAGGGATCACGTCGATGCGTGATCTGAGTTACCCCTCCCCGCAATCATGCGGGAGCGATACTCATTCACATGCATCCCTCAAATGATTCCACGAGTGGGAAATCTATTGCTGTCACTTATGTGGGTGTCCGGGAGGGATTTACGTTGAGTATATGTTCCCATTCCCCATTTTGTTACCTTAAGTTAGATAGGATGCAAATTAGTGCTCCCTTTGGAATTGAGTTTAACTTTATCATTACTTTAGTGTTGTCAGTAGAAGACTTACAAGCAGTGTCTATAAAATTTTTAGATAGCAGATAGCCTGCAAAGTTTGTGGGTTTTGCTGTTCTCTTAATCCAGGTGTAATTGTTGTCAAAGGTATACAAAATACACAACAACATCAAGGTGAAAGTTTGGTAGTCTGGAAGGATTAGCGTGAACAACTGTTCATTTGGGAAACTGATGGAAAGAGCACCGCACCATAGGCTAGCCTAGAGGGGTCTATAGCTAAGGCAAATTGGTGAAATCTGAAAAACTCGTAAACACACCCCGTTCTTTATAGCCTGGGCAGAAGCCAATAAATACGTCATTTGAATATGACTTATTTTAATTCTCATTTGAGGTTACTATGTAGACGGTTAAGTTATGGGGTTCTTCATGACAAATTCGTCTTAGCTCTGAAAACTTTATGTTACATTGAAACATTAGTTAAAATTTAAGTCCTTAACGTTAAAAACCAAGGAATTCAAAAAATAAAAATAAACCTCCTCCTATTGCATATAACATACACTTGCATAAAAAGTTGCTTATTGTCCAAAAAATCTTTGCAGTACAACCCGAAAAATTTCGCCGTAAACCTTCACACAAACTTTCACACTCATCGTAAAAAAGTTACGGTGTTTCAGTAGATCCAAATAACATCAGCTAACAGGTCACATATCATCACTGGGAATATTTGAAAACAGCCTTCACCGTAATGCGCGTTTTATCACTGCATGGCACCTTGTCGACGGCATTCTCTCCAACTGGAAGTAATGTAGTACACTGTCCTGTTTCATGGTTGGTTCTTTAGGGTCATGTGACAGTATTTTTCTTCTCAAATTTGAAATGTACTGTAGATCACTGCTTGGTTTACCTTAAATATTCGATATTGACGTCCAAAATATTATAAAAGAATCGCTAAACAGAAGTGAAAAGGAAATTGTAAATTTTAGCTGCTGTGTCAAAGTTTGGAACAACTGCACTTGACCACCTCTAATTGAGTGCCCTATTTGTTAGACTACGTCTATGACCAATGAGATTGAAATCAGTTGATAACCAATCCAACGTCTTGTGAGTTTTGTGGTTTGGATCACTGATCTCTTTCATATTCAAAAGATTTTTTCCCTTATTTGTCTATTTCGGATTCTTGACATACAATCCAATTCAATGGCCAGAAATTCCTTCACAATAGTGTTTATGAATGTTAGTGTTATTTGTTTGTGTGTTTGTGTTACAGTGCGCATTAGGTGTCCTTCGGAACCCTCCAAATTTATAGCAGTTGTTCGGTAGTATCATGATGAAGTTACTATGCCAACAAAACGCCTAGAAGTCTGGGCCTTCTACGGTCGAATTACAAACGAACATGTCACCGCTGACGAAACCTGATATTTAGAGGGATAGTTCAAACATATTTTCTAGCTATGATGAAGCAAAGAAGTGCCAAGTACATTTTACGGTTAAGGGCAGATTAAAGAGTGAATGCAGTCACCCTGACTTGAGTAAGTCTAAGACAATTGAAAGTCAAGTGACAATATTTTCTTCTCAAATTGTAAAATTCACTAGGAGCCACCACTTGGATTACCTTGGACATGCAATATTTATGCAAAAAAATTCCGTCGAAGATCCTTTGAAATAAGAATTAATTTGTGAGGTTCAGCCGTTTCTTCAAAATAAGTTTGACTGACGACTGTTCCCCTTTAGGTTGAAACATGCAAAAGGAATTCACGACCACTTGCAACAAACCGCAGTCACCATCTTCAGGTAATATACAGCTCTAGCATCCCAACACTGAAAATGAACCACGATTTTTTTTAATGCTTTTAAATGAAGACGCAGTAAGTTAATAACAATTAAACCAATGCAACTTGGTATATAATACTCACCGGTTGTACTTGTTGTGTTGTAGTCGCCAGGGCCAGCCAATCTGTACTTAGTTCCCTCGTCGCTTACACGAAAAAGGTTATATTTTGCAAAGTAGGGTACTCCGTTTTGATTATTCAAGTCAATTCGAAGCTCGTAGCTCTTCTGATTCGTCAGGTGAGATATTTTGTCATTACCAAGCCAAAACTCTCGGCCCAAAAAACCAAATCCTTTCTTGTACTCGCTCCAGCCTCTAGTAAAGTTTACAGAACCATCCACTCGACGCTGTAATACCCGGTTATTTTCGAATAAGGGTTACAGAAAAGAAAAGCAAAATTGGATAAGGTTGTGGAAGAGAAAGGTCAAGACATTTAAGAATCTATAGTAGTCACTGAATGCAGGATAGTGAAGCTGTCTTTTGTACCATCTTTTCGAAAACGACCAATGGTTGAGCTTGTTCAAATAGTTTATTACAATAACCTAAGGTATTACTTTTAGTTATTGACGTCACGTCATTAAGCATGGTACCTGTTCCTTACTTTTATACGAAATAGTGTAAGACATTTCAATGAATGGTTATTTGGTCAAATTTAACAAAGATCAATAAATTGCAACATTGAATCCCAAAATGCTGCCTCCAATAGGCATTCTCCAAACTAAGTTGAAGTTAAGCAAATGAAAAGTAACCCATGAACACCCTCTGATGTATTTCAAACACATTCTGACATTACATACCGTCCAACCTCCTCCATCTATACTATTGTTGCAATAAACTTCAATCGGTTCAGGAAAACCATCGGGTTTAATGAGATAAACGCCATCTGTTTGTTGCTCGCATTCATCATAGACTTCATGGCAGTCTCTCGGATATGCAGTTTGTTGGTAAAAGAAATATGAAGTACCTATGGTCATAAAAGAAAGACAAAACATCCTTGCAAACTTAACAATTTGTTTCAATTGTTGAAGCCGCGGAGTCTTTTTGTTAGTCGTTTCTTCACTACACTGGGACCTAATGCAAGGATGTCACCTTACGTCATTCCCGAGGCAGAAAATGAAACACGTACGCTGTACGCACAGTATAATTTCGCCAGCACGCTGAGTTTCCCCCGTACACAAATCAACATTCCCCATTTGCCAGGCAAGTTGCAGTACGTAATACCTGCTTGCCCCAATAGAGAGCGCACTTTCCTTCCTGTGAAACCATATGCATAAGGTCTACTATCTAAATTCAAAAGATTCAAATTAGTAATGTCGATCGAAAGAACTGTCTATTGATCAAGAATAATATGCAGATTCGTTTGAAAAGTTTGAATGTAAAACTAGAAATTTCAATAAACGGATTCAGAGAGCACGCAGCAACTTACTAGGGGTGTTTCTTTTTCCCCTTGAAATGATGGCATCTTTTTGTAACACCTAAAAATAAGTAATAGGAAATTGTTGATGAAAAGTACGGATAAGTTACATTTTGTTATTGTGGCATATATAACGATTTTTAAACCATCAAACTAAATACCCCTACGGAAAACGTCATGCCAGATATAAACAAAATCACATTAGCACATGTGGGGTTGAAAACAATTCGAGTTGACATACAGAAACAGGCTTTCCTGCCTGGATGTCACTCCTGAAAAATTATGTCCAAATGAGAAAATCTGTGTCAAGCTTGACACGTGTGGTATAACAGGATGGACTGTGGCACTGAAAAATTGAAATTAAAGGGATTCCTTCATTTAAAGCCACGCCTGTTCAGGCATTACACATTTTCCGCAGACGCAACAGTATCCAGTTTGCTACATGGAATGCGGATTAAAAGTAATTTTTGATTATTTTTTCGCACATTGCCACAAATCAAACATGTTATGTTGGATAAAACATGAGACCTTGGAGAAGATGGTCAAAATTTTAATAACTACACATATGACCTGCAGAAATCATAAAAATTCACTTCCTACCATAGTTTACCAAGGTTTGACAAGAAATTTTAAGTGAATCTCTTGACCTTCTTCTACATTTTTTTTTTGATCATATTACACATTTTTGTAATGGTACTGCCCTTAACAAACATGGCACCCGCGTAGAATATTTAGTAAAATCCGTAACCGTTCCAATGAAACTTGATTACCGATAAATTTGTGACTGGTGAATTGGGTAGTTTTCTGTAAGGTATCGGTTACCTGAAAATCCAGGAGTAACATTAAAATAAAAGTGAAAATACTGCCGATGAGCCCATCACACTTTATACAGACTCATATTCTTAACCAAACCCAGAATGATGACAACTGGTGTCTTTAAAACTTGAAAATCATAGACTTTATAGTGATATTGAACATGTGAATAGGCGGCTTAGGCGAAAAGAAACAGTGGCTTCTTAGGTGATAACAGATGGGGTAAATCACGGACTTCCTATACATGGGCAGAGCATACTGAACGTTAGATTGTCGTTACCGTACCTGTGAATAAAGGCGTTGTAAGATGGCTGTCTGCTATGTTTTTGGCGCATGAAAGTTTGGACTTGCTGGAGTAAACCAACAGATTTATCAAGAGGGGTTGAAAGGAAAGTTGCAGGAATATGATATTTTTTCTCATTCAAACAAAATTTTTGTTTAAAATAGTACAGAGCCGTCGTCGAATCTTACAAATTATAGCTCCACGGCGACCATCTTGGTGACCCTTTTTAGCCCAGTCGGTGGTGACAATAAACGGACGTACGCAAAGTTCAATTTAAGTCTTAAACTTGTGTTACATGTAATAGGCAATACAAACTTATAGTTTGGCAATTGTAAAACTAGTTGTGGTAAATATGCATGCAGATGAAAGGTATCCTTCTACAATTCGGAAGAGGAATTTACTTTTAATGAAAACCAGCAGTTTCGAGGTGATTAAATGCAGATGAACTCAACGTATATCTGAGACAAAAACTATTGAAGCGCAGCTGAAACTGGTTTTGTTGTATTTTTCGTGTCAAGAGTCCTGTTATTAAATAGCGTTGTCCGCTAGTTTATTTTGTAACATAATCATTTGAGAAAATGTACTAAAATGTTAACTCTAAAAAATCTGTAAAATGAAATTTCTAGATTCATACTGACTGTATGAGGCAGAAAACAGAAGTTGATAAAGAGGAGTGGAAAGCGTTAGTATTGTTACACATAACACAATTCGCACCAGAAATTTTATAGCCCTGAACTGAATTAATTGGAGTTTAGTGCATGTTACTAGTATTTGTGAATAATGGAAAAACCAAGCTTAACTCTTTATTGGTAATTTTTTAAACCAGGGAGTTTGCTCATTTTTTCACTCTCAAGCTCGATATTTAACAGTTTTGGTAAACCGCAGTCTGCCTTGATTTGTACGAACGTCTTTAAGCAAAATACTACCATCGTTCGCGCGGATTCGACTCTTAGAGACGATTATGGAGAAAAAGTGATGATTTCAGGCGGCCATAACTGGGGTCTACCACCTCTTAATCTTTCACTTTCCTTGCTTACCCTGTAACATGGATAGTTGTAAACAGAAATGAATCTTCATTTCCTCCATTTCACTAAATATGATGGTTTGGAATTCATGCAGACAATAAAAAAGACGATTTAAGGCTGATGAACACCATTTATGGCTGCCTACAGTCTTTTCAAACAAACGCTGATCGAATTCAAGTTAAATACTTGCATCGTATCAATAATGATGCAAAATCTTCAACCTTAACAGGGTAAAATCTATTACAATAGAGAAAAAGCTTCTCATTTTAAAAAGCTGGAAATATTTGCACGCACTTAAGTTATACAGATCCATGATTAAAAAAGTCTATCTATCTAAATATGTGTTATTAAAGTTTAATGGTTTTTTGAACTAACGGTCAAATAGTCAAACGTTTAATCAAGTCGCAAATCGAGCTACACAAGGGAATGTTAATCTGCTCGTCCGACCTTTCTTTCAGCCGCAATTGACCCAGACCACGACCAGTTCGAGTCTTCAAACAATATCTCAATTTTGAAGATTTCCTTAAATCATTCCATTATGACACTATTTAAAGAAATTAATTTTTCACAAGTCAAATTATGTACTTACTTTAAACTTTAAATGCTATGGAAATTCCGTTAGTTTGATACAAAGCAAAATAGACACGCTGGAGAATGAAAACTCGTAAAGATTTTTCCATTATATTAAGTAATACTTTTCTATATAAAAGACCGATGTAAGTTAACTGAACACATTTCGAAAATGAGGTTTGAATTATACCGAGAGATATGCTAAGGACGAATACTGTAGTTTATATACGATTGAGGTAATAAAATTTCGTTTGTAATTGAAAGTGATTAACACTGGAAATTTAAGGCAACTCTTTGATTTGAAAAGCGTTAGGCCTAGAATAAGGAAAATCGTTACTTACCGATGAAGAAGCAACATTTTTCAGCACCAGTAAACCAAATGCACTAACTAGAAAGGATATATTCATATTGATCAATATTCTGGGATCTTTGTCTGAGTTTTGCTCGCGTCTACACTCGAAGCAGCCGTAGGTCCAAAATGACACTGATTCAGCATCTGAGCAAGGTATCATTAATAAACCTTTTGGCTTCAATTATCTGGAAACTTTGAGGAACCTTTTCTTTCCGTGAGGCTGAATTTAGTTAATACGTGGAAATTGAAATCCAGTCAAAACACATACTATGCATCTACTAGAGTGTACTGTTTGCAGGTATTTACTTCTCCTCTCTAAATTATCGATCTATGACCATCATGGCATCCTTAACAGGATCCTCTCATTTGATCCAGACCCTTGAAACGTTTGTCTGAATACGAATAAGCGAGTTCGGTAACCCGTTGCCGCATGCATACATTAATGTGTTACAGGTATATACAAATCGAATTTAGCAAATTGGCGCCCTGCATTCCCTTGTATTCGTGCAGTTTATGTTTACGGCGTTAAACATAAATCTACCCTCTAGTAACAAATAACCAAAGGAAAATAGGGGTCTCAGCCCTACTTGAAGACGGATTACAATATTTTCCATCACAAGCGAAACATAGGCAAAGTCTTCTAATTGAAAACACATTTAGAATCCCTCTTTATATTATGAATACATTAAAAAGAATGCTTCGATGTGAAGATTTCAAGAAAACTTGAATCTTTGTCGACTTAATGCAGGCGCGGAGAGGTTTCGTTTGTCCCGACGATTTGTAAAAAACCTCATCTCATTAGCTGCTACGGTGAACATATTCTGTTATGAAAATATTTATGCATCTGATGATTTCTTCGGTCATGAAGTGTCGGTTTTACCTAAAACCCTATGCCTACGTTCTTAACAAAACTGCATCAGTTTTCTGAGGGTCTCAAACCTTTGCATGTTTTTTATTTAGACGCACACTGCATGTATTGAAGTTTCCAATTCTTTCATTTTTTCCAGGAATTTAGACAAAAATAACTTATATTCCTATACTTTAACCTATATAAACTGACCAAGACATTCCAAAAACATAAGTAAACGTTTCACCCACTGCAAAAATTGGGTAACAAGTCTCTTTGGGAGGGCCCTTTTTTGTGAGTTATTGCGATAAACACTGAAGAAGTCCAATGCACATGCATCGAAGAATTGCCCAAACGGCGCTTTGCCATCGTTTAGGGAGAACTTTAGAAAAAGTATTGCTCAAACGTAAATGGTCTGAAGGTCGTGAGGTTGGTCAAGTGTTGTCCTTCAGTTGACGTATAGCTTTTACAGGAAGCAATTAGGGTTTGTTTTAGCCGAACGGCTCTTTGCGAGAGGATCGGGAGGGCTTTATAAAAAGTACTGCCCAAACGGCTCACTCTAGCCCAAACCGTATACAGTAGGGAATGAAGGCTCGGGAATTTCGCGAGACGGTAAAATATTGTTAGAATTGCTGACGACTAAAGCGAAAATTGTTCTGTAGCGGTTGGTTGTGGTGTTAACAAACATAAAAATTGCCATTCAAATTGATTCAAAACTTACAGAATGCCAAAAGGGTAAGTTTAACTCTATGTTCAAAGTTATTTAGATTTTTTTGTCGTTGTTCATTTGTATTTGGTTTGAATATTTCACTTTTTATTTTTAATGTTGTTGTCTATTTCTATTTCTTGCCGCCTTTTAATCCGTTATCCATTTCTAATGCGATGCTCATTTCTATTTCGTTTTTTAGCTCAATTGTTTTAGCTTTATTGTTTTTTTTTTTTTTTCGTTCTCTGGTCAACTTATAATCCATTGGTAGTTTTGTATTAGTTGTCTGTTTCTGTTTGTTGTTAAAATCTATTTCGATGCCAATTTCCAATCGCTGTCAGTAACGGCCGGCTTTGTTCTTTCGTTCGTTTCGTCTTTATTGTCAACTGCAATTTTGTTCTCAATTTGTTATCAGTTGTCTTTCTCCAATCCGTTGTTCATTCCTATTTCGTTGTCTATTTCTGGTCTGTCGTCAACTTCAGGTCCGTTGCCAGTGTCTGATACGTTGTCTATTTCTAAACCATTGCTCATTTCTATTTCTTTGAAAAGTGTTGCTTTTTTGCTCTTCGCGATTTGCTGTTGGGAACCAGACCTCATATTTGTGATTGTTATTGCGCATTCTTTACACCCTCAGCGCCCGCCGTGTTGAAATAGATTCTGGGAGACCGTACTCGAGCTAACCTTCTCAGATCGAAAACGGACACTCGTTAAAAATGTCAATAATTGTTATTCAAGGTCTTACGTAATTGGGTATTTTTTGGCAACTGAAGACAAATAGAAAGTTAAATATTCAAAACAAACACGTTTTACTAGATAGCGACTGGCAGGTGTTACGAGACGACATCAACCAGATTGAATCCACGGACGAGCAAGTGGAGAGTTCTAGAAAGTGCTAGCTTCGGCGTTTTCTCTCGAGCATATTGAACGGGTAACCCCAGAGAACATTCGCACGGTTACGAGAATGTACGATCACCTACTGGAAACTACTGTATGATGTAATGGCCTAATAATAGCCAACTTGTGGTTATGGGTTACTGAGCCCAGAACTTTCACTGTTTGTTTTGTACGAGATCAAACGAGACGTTTCCATTAGAGTGAGTTCCAGACTTTTCTGGAAGAGCTACCAGATATATAAAAAGTCATGCAAGCAGTGTGACAGGGGGAGAAGAGAACAGAAGATACACAGATAATACAGAGACCAGACGCCTGCCTCGCCGCTTAACGCTGTAATTGTGTCGCCATTTACTAAGTCTATAGTCTTCATCCTGCCTTCGCGGAACCGAATCCTACGCTGTGCTGCTGTACAATCGACGCTAACAACACTACCCCTTGGACAAAGAGTGATACCTTAAGCCGTAAAAGATTGTGAGTAGATTTAAGAGTAATCGTTGTAAATTTAAGGAAGTAAGAGGTAAATAATAATTAAGTTGTTGATTTTAATCTCGCTCTTCTGTGATCTTTCGCTGTTATTGGTTTGAATTGCGACCAAGCAGTAACACAGGGGTGAACTTTGGCAGAGGCTTTGTCATAAGCATTCCGAGAAAGCCGAAGGAGCGAGACCTCACTCGCGAAGTTTAAAACTGCATATCTTCCGTCTTCAAGATGAGAATATGTTGAAATATCATTTAAAAGAAGAACTAATAATATTCCCAAAATATACTTGCTATTTTAAAAAAGGGTTCTTGCTAGTAGAAAAAGGTGAAAATCTAGCATAAATAATGTACCTTTTGGTCAAGAGGTGCATGGTCCAAAATTGTTCCGCCCCTCCTACTTTCACACTGAGATAATCAGGCACAGAGTCACCATAAGTCCCTAGTGCCCGCTTTCTCTAAATTCACCCCCACCTTTTTGAAATGTCTGGATCCGAGTGTAAATGCATATACAATCTACAGGAGGAATCCGAAAGCAACTCAAGTCTTATTCCTGTTTGCTCATTTTGATAGGTTATTTGCAATGAACCTTAGTTTTCCGGGCAACATATATTCATTTCAAAAAATTTTGACATTTGCACCTTTCAATGCGAATTCAAAAGAGAACATGCTCTTTTCCCTGTTGCAACAATTTCGGTTTAATACGCAATCATGTTTGCTGTTTGCAACCATGTTTACGCGTGAAAATTATGGTACTTTGAGGGCGTCGAATAATCATTCTCCCCCTAAATAGTTCTCCATTTCCAGTTGATTCTTTTTGTAGTGAGGCAAAAATGTTGAATCAATAGATTGTGGAATTGAAAACTTTTTCCATCGTGTTTATTTCTGATTGATTATTATGTACCTAGAGATTTGCATGGAATGCTAGATAGTTTTATTTGCATCTTTTCATACACTTATCATGTCTACATACCTCATCCCCATTCATTCCGAACAATGTAAGGTATCTAGTTGCCAAAGTCTCTTGTTTCTATGTTCTCGGCAATACACAAAGGAACGATTCAGAAATGGAACATTATTTAGGAGCAGAATGAATCAATTCATATAATTATTAAACAGACCAAAATTACGGACCTGACTTCAACACACAAACGCCCCGCACCCTCTCCCTACCAATTTGTCACTGTTATGATAAAATGGTCTGATTGTTTTATCATAGGTCTCTCAAAGAATGAGAACGAAACTCTTTATCATAACAGTGGAGACAAATCAACAAACAAACAAACACACATGGTCAGACGTATCGACCATGCATATACGCTTGTAAAAGTAAAAATATTCCGCAGCACATTTCAGTCTTATTGAGCTAAAGTTATGAGCAGGTAGTTCACTACTATAATGAAACACATATGCGATGAGCTTAACTCTTTTTCTAACATGAAGAAACCAATATGCTACTTTCCCAAAATTAGTGGTCTGAGCATTTCCGATGAAAATTTACACTCAGTGCATGTCAGTTACAAATTTTACCATATTTATATTAATCTTCTCTATGGGAAAGGCAGGGTTGAACGTACTATGTTGGAGAAGGAGGAAGGGGAAGGAGAACATGAACAATGATAGGGGGAAGAACCGTATTGCCTGTAAACGATATTTTTCCTAAATTATCCTCCATTGGACCTCGATATCGTTAGATTTCATCGTGCACACTTGCAAACTAATAGTTTTTACAGTGGCCATTTGGCGTGGTAACTTTGGGTTTAGCATTACGTGACTCCCTAACAAATCCAAAATTTGCTTGAAAGTATTGCTCGAAAGCAAAACCACAACACTACAGAGTCACACTACTCTCATGGCCTGAATATCCAAGTTATTTGTGAGGTTTAACTTGGTATGTGACCGCGACCAAAATGGCGGCCATCTTCGCTTTAACATGACGCGATTTCAGAACGTCATCAAACAGCTTAACGAACTGCTGGGCAACACAGTAGGTCCGTTTTTAAGGTCTTTAGTATGATCCGGCCAGGAGTCGAACTCTCGAGTCTGTTTGATAAGGAAATACGGTATCCAAGTTGGTGGCAAACATATGTAAAGTCATATTAAACTGTGTTACCCGCGTTTATGCCGAGAGTGTTTTGGGGTGTTTTATGTGGAGCATCGTGCACACCGGCTGAAGGTTCAACTTTTAGAGTTTTTGCAATGACTTGACCTGAGAACAGAACCCGGACAACCCGGAGGCGGATGCTCTACCGCTAGACCAAACAACAAACGATCCAGTGTATGCACATGCGTCCAAAATTTACGCCATTTTGGAATTATTTATCATCCAAAGCGTCTTCAATTGGCTTAAACGGATTTGTTGACCTTCAGTTCATACCAATAGACAAAAGTTAACCATTCATGACAAGTAAGTATCAAACTGTTTTCTCTTTTCAAATTGGATGTGGAGTTACAGTGTGCTATTCAGACGCAAAAGAAACAGAAACTAGTCCAATGTTGGTTCAATGTGACCATGTGACCCAACGATATCTCAATGCTGGATTGAGGCCTTACATCATTTACGACGCCAAAAACTGTCAACCCGATGTTACAAGAAGGTTGCCAAGCGTTGGTTCAGCGTTGGATCATAGTTGAATTTGTTGTAGCAGCTTATGTCACAACAACAAGCAGCTAGTCTCACACCAACATTTTGCCATCCTTATTCCACAGTTGCTTCCACTATTGGTTTTACGCTGGCCCAAATGGAATGTGATATCAAAGTTGTTATTTCTAAAACTGTCAATCGATCTGAAAAGGAAAACTGATTGTATCAGATTCAGCTGTTTTATTTCCTCACGTATGAAATGAAGATGTAATCAGATAGGGAAAAATGATACTTCAAAAAGTAAGGAAAGGAAAGTTTCATTATGAACTTTATTTGCTGGTATCTCCAACGCAATTTAAGTCCACTATAAGTTACTACCCAGCTTTTCCTAAAAAAATTTACAAGATAATTGTCATGAAAGAAATTCTGCACTGTTATATCCGATGCCTATGTTGACTAAAGCATCGTTCTACGTTCTTCATAGACGACTGAAAGTTCACATCACAGCAGAGCCAACTTCACCACCACATTCTTTAAGGCATGTCTGGGCTAAGGGTTCTAGGTACAATGTGGACATACCATACACTGCGGACCTTGTCACCGTGAAAGATTAACAGCAAAGAACTAAGAAAAGAAATCTGTGGAATGCTGAAACAAGATTCGGTAGCTAGATTCCACGTGGCGTATGGAGAAATACACGATCTTCCTGAAAGCGACGAAGATCGACCAAATGACGCTGTAGTAACATTTTGAGTATCATCATTATTAAAGGAATATTCCGGTGACAACTTAATATACCGTTATATACGGTATTAACTGTCGGTCTTTCCGTTCATCCCAACTATTTTGCATGTAGACGCTTCCTTATGGGCAAAACCAAGCTTTGAAAAATGTTAGTCAGTTCGAGCCTAATCGCGTTTTGGCGATTCTGGTACACAAATTATGACGTAGAACCGGCAAATGCGTTGTTTAAAAAAGGAATGTTTACATTAACTTTTGGAAGTATTGGTGATGAAGACTACATGATAATTTCCGGCTTTTCTTGTCACAGGGGACTGGGGTTCTGTGTTTGTTTCCGAACTGTGAACTTAAATAGTGTCCTGCAAATAAAATCATATACTGAGCAAACGAAAGTTTGTTTGTACCTCTTTTTTATGTCTCTTTATTATGTATTTATCCACCATTTCCCCTAATGTGTTTAACTCATGATAAATTGGTCGATTCTTAAAGGGTTGAGTTTTTTAACAACGATAAGAAACATCCCGTGCGTAAACATTTAATGCAGCTCCAACCAACCCTACAGTACTCAGAGAATGCAGACGGAGTTTTGATTGCAACACTCCCCAATACAAAATTTTCATTTGATACCTACACACAGAAAATAAAAAGTCACTCAGTATCCTAAAACTGAGTCAAGTTGTCCCCATAGTTACACGCTTTATATAAGGTGGGTCACTATGGGGACAAACTGACTCAGTTTTAGGATAGTGACTCTGTTTTTATATCCTGTTTAAATGGTGGGTGATCCTTGATAATAATGCAACCCGAGTGGTGGGACTGAAAATTTGATCCCACAAAATCTGAAAATAGGATAGTAAGATTTAGAAATCAACATTTCAGCAGGTCCAATACAGCATGCTGTTTAAAGATTCTGAAAAGAATAAGCTATTCTAATATTTTGGATTTTCTTTTGTGGTCAGTTACAAAATCTGAGGTTGGGGAGGATCGGAGCCAACAGCCTGTAGGGGGGAAAAGGCTCAATCATAAAGAGTTTTAAGTTTGCCTTTGACTGAATACATTGTTTTTGCCCCCCTGGAATTGGGCCAAGCCTTACCTTGTCTGCGTGCGACTTGCAGAGATTTAACTGAAGTTTTTATTCCCGATCAGAACCTACTAAAAACCTTATGTTACATGTGGGTAGTCACCAAAAGTCAAAATTATTTTATTGAGCTTTACCCATAGAGGTCACAGCGTCATTAAGTGAGTGCTTTAAAAAAATTCACATGGACAATTTAGCGAAATGTGACAGGTTGATAAATGTTTAGCCAGGTTTCGAAATAGTATACAGATCAAAACTCATTGCTTTTTTCATGATCAAATACATGTAGATTTGTAAAGTGAAAGCTATTTGGAGTAAGTGCCGTTTGCACTTCGCGTTAAAATAGTGTCAGCCAGTAGAGCGACCCTATGCATCATCCCCATAGTCGATACATAAGAATATGCGCATGAAACCTGGTGCGAACCAAAATGTGGAGGAAGGAACAATTTTGTTCTGGGTGTATTTATAGTAAGAATTTCCGATGGAGACTGTTATGACTTTCCTGAAACGTTTTGGTAAATGCATGAGCAAAGGATTTCCTAATGGTAGCGAATTGATTTTGCTACTGATGCGGTCATACAAACAGAAAACTTATAAAATATCGAAGTAACAATGTTCCTTACAAAAAAATTCTTTTTCTCTAAAATCTTTTAAAACAATTTTTCTTTCTTAAAGCATTTTTTCTCTAAAGTTTGATATCCTTTACATAATACTCGTCTCCTTCGTAGAACTAACGTACTTTTTACTGACCACCCATTTCCGTTATGAATTTGGTGATGAGTTTCGTTTTTTCTGGCCTTCTATTCTTGCCCTTAAGCATTGTGTTGAAACTCGTCGGAGCTTTCATGTATTTCACTGCGGCAAATCTCATACTCCAACTAAGCATACGTGCTACTTCATCAATGCTCAAACCTGATACACGAATTTCAATAACACGCTAAAGCTCATTTTCTGAGGCATTAAGACCGGGGCCTAGGTCAAATAAATGCTTCTAATTTAGGTCCTATGACCCATTTTAGGGGTTGCGCACGAGAAGTGAAGAATTTTACATCAAATTATGTCACAAATGACCTATATAGGTAAACAGTCACACAAGTTGTTCACTGCCGAAATGAGACATCAAAGTCAGAAGCATGTTAAAGTGAGCCCTCTATTTTATAGTAAGTTGTAATACTTTTTCTAAAGTCCCTTCGACTCTCTGGCAAAGGGCCGTTCGATGAAACGTAACTTTAAACTGCTTCCCGAAGAAGCTATATTAATGTTTGTAATGACTTCTGTTACATAACTCCGATTGACATGATCTTAGGCAGAGTGTTTGACAATACCGATAGAATTGCTTGAACAGAGAACTATGTACATTGTTACACAGCGCCTCCTATTCTTTTTCACTTCTGTATGTGAGTATGCAGGTTCTCGAGCCCTTTTGTAGGTTAAGACTGTGTTTCAGATAACTTTTACAGAACTCCAAATGTTATGAAAAGGTAAAGTCATGCCCCTTATTCCTTCTCATGATAAAAAATTATAAATTCATTCGGATGATCCGATGACTAAAACTGGCCTTGAGGTTGTCCTTTAAAATTGAAAGTTAATTCTAGGTTTGCCACTATTAGGTCAGTAGTATGAGGCAATTTTTATTTCCTTTTAACTAATTCACATAGTAGATGTCGTTAAGTAAATCCAAGTCAGACAGGAGCAGAGCTAATCCCATCATACACCGTAACAGAGTGCTTTACGACACGGTTTTGACTTTTGTTATAGACGCTACAATGTCTGCTTCCAAATCCTTCGTCTAAACCCACGGCAACAAACACCATGCGTTCTAGTTACTGGTCCGATAATTGGAACCATCTCATCAAACGTTTACACCCAAAATCTTATTATTCAGATTATCGACATAAAACCAGGTTATGAATCACTGAATCACCGAATCGACTATAACAATATAGTTCCAAACTACTCTTAAACAAGAATTACTACATTTTTTTACAGTTTAAACTTCATCGATTTAAGAAACCCCAAAACTACAAGAATGACAAAAGAAAGTGGTTTGTGCTTTCCAAATTCAAAAACTACGAGAAACACGAATCATGGGTATCGATTTGATTTTCAAAGTCAGGGACATCTGGCCTAACTTTTTTCTCCTGTCCTGGTAAGGTGTCCACAGCGGCAAAGCTTCAAATTTTTGCGAGGGGGGATTTTTTAAATATGAACACCACTGTAAAGGACGCTGGAACTTTTGTCCTTTTCGAATATTTGAAAATATGGAGCTTGTATTGCAAAAAAGTTTGGATTCTGAGTTTCTTGTAAGGAAAATCGAAGAGTTGGGGGATTACTGAAGAATTTGTACATCCTGATGGCATATCTGAGAATGAGCGGCGACCAAAGATTGTTGTTGCTACATGATGTTTTCCAACGCCTACGAAATGAGGCTCTCCGACGAAAATTGCTTTGAGTAAAGAACTTACATTGGAGAAAATTTGGAATTTTATGAAAGAAAATTTGTAAAAATAGCCATTTATTGACCATTGTCACTTGAGGATCTGGTATCACATGTAGCAAATTTCCAATTTTGTTACCTCCAGAGCTCGGAAAAGTTTTCCAAATTGAAGGTATGAGCGAGCACCTCTGCCTAAAAATTGCAATTCACGGCGCGAGAAACGCGCCGAATATTTGCTTTAACTGAAAAAACTGATGACGAATATGGAGCTCTTATTGGGAAGAATTTGGAATTTCGGAATTTCATGAGTTGTCAAAACCACACTGTTGACTGGTTACATAAATGGCAAATTTTCGAATTCTTCATTTCTTCAGGGCCGCCTGCCCTGTAGCAACGCCACTGGGTGTCTGAGAAAAGGGGCCCAGATGCAAAAAGGTGCTAAATGTTTCAGTATTTTGAGTTACTAGGGAAATCCAAAGTTTTCAAAACAAGGTCTTGAAAGTATTGGTAATTACTTGAAACGGACAACACGGTCAATGTGAATTTAAATACCGGGTATACTCTAAAAGTAAATAGAATCACAACGAAAATTGTAATAATTTGCAAAGGATTTGTACAAAGGTTCTAATAGTAAGGAACCATTTTTGATGAAAGAAGTTAAAATCCATAAACTGATCAAATCACACTTCAATCTACTGCAGGAAAATTACAGATAGAGGGGGGTGGTACCCATGCACTGGTATTCTTGAGACACTGTTGCATAGGCCCACCGGCATAGGCGTACGGGGATAACTTTTGTGGGGAGGACAAGAGCAAATTTTCCCGAATAATGGCACTTTTTTCATGTTTTGACCGAATTTAAAAAAGACACCATCTAAACGGACGGAACCACCATAAGTCACCACGTATTTTATGAAGGTTTTATTTTCGAAAAACGCTCTCCACATTGCCAAAAATGGCACTCGTTATTGCTTATAAGTAAATTTATCAAAACATCCATATTTTTCATTTCAATAATTGTATTTAACACACTGTAGCCCCCCCCCCCCTACCCCGCCATAAAATGTCATGCCTCAAAAAAGGAAAAGAAAAGGGAAATAATATTTGTTAATATCAATTTACCATGCAACTTCTGTACAGTACCTATGTGAAGAACAGACACGCGAGGCCGGCAGGTACAATAAAAAATACAAAAATTCGTTGTGACGACATAGTAGCTAGGCCTATAGTATACGCAATACAATATAACTACGGCCGTGTACATTTATGACGCAAGTCCACGTTATTGATAGGTTTGTTGTACACGCACAAGCATATTTGACAACAGTCACCACAGAAACTGATGTTACTCTCACAGTAAAGCTGCGGTCACACTGCAGCGATATCGGATCGGACTCCGATCCGATTTTTTTCAGGAAAGATCGAACAAGTGGGTTTCTTATGTAGACGGTCACACTACAGCGATTAGAATTCGGATTGCTTCCCGGCATAGTAGTTCGATCCGAATTATTTTTTAATTGGATAGCTGAGCGATTTTTGTCGGAAAGCTTTCCGATTTTCTCAATTTTGTCCAATCATTGCCCGTGTTTAAGCTGACGTCATGCCTAGCAACTGTTCCAGATCAGCTGTACGCCACGGTCACACGACCAAGTCACAAGCATGATCGAATGAGTTTAGGAAGAATTTTCTGGTTTAAAATGACTCGTTTTACATTCTGAATGACACGATGTCAGACTCAACTTGCACGAATCCACGTTTATCATCAAAAGGCTGAAAACATTGACAAAAATGGTACGTGCCTTCGTGTTTTGTGGTAGAAGAGTTTTGCCCGGTGTTTCCACAAGCGTAGTTTCCGTAATGCTGAGTAGCGTACGTATTGTGTAGGCTAGCGTAGGCCTAGGCTACATTGTATACAATCACCGTGCCGTGGCGTATTAACGTTATATAACGTTCGCGTTATGGGCCTAGGCCTAGCTAGGCTATATCATGACCTTCAGAATACTTAGTGTACCGTCGAATGCGCACCTAACTGAGCTCAATGATTCAAGATTTGTATATATAAGGTTCAGAAATGCAGATGTGCACTCGACCGTCCCGGAGTCGACGGTCATCCCATTAGGTCTATACAAGTTAGGTGAGAAATTGACAATGGTCAAAACTTTATTGACAATGAACTGTTTTTCTAGCGCCATTCTTCTGTTCCTAGCCTGTAGCTAGCCAACAAACCGTTGTCATCTACTTTATTTGTTCTTAGCCTGAGGTAGGCCCAGTACTAGTTCATATGAGAAATAAACTGTATATGAATTAATTGGTCACAGTGAAGTAAGACATAACGTTAGGCATGGGCTTTCGAGGCATGGCGTACAGTACCCGGGCCTAAGTTAGGCCTAGCCTAGGCCTACGCTAAAATTGCGAGGGCAAGGTTTACATCCCTAACGTTACTCTCTTGGACACATGGAATGAACCTAGCCTGTTTTACCCTACAGACCAAACGTTATCGATTTTGAACAGGGATCTGGGTAGGTTTGGTTATCATAACCTACTGGAGTGGCAAGAAAAATTTGTAAATGTAAACAAAAACTTACTGTCAGCCTACGACCTAAAGTTAGGCCTAACTAGCCACCTTAGCAATAACCTAAGTAAGGCTTTGCGGAAACTAGGCTATGGATAGGCAGTAAGTAAGTAAGCCTAGGGACTGGCCTAATTTGACTCAGTAGATGAACGTGATCATATAATCCGATGCAGCGTTCCGTTCACTTCTTGTATAGGCCTGTGCCTACAAAGAACTTAATGCCACTGTCAAACAGGGCTGTGTATTCGTTATAAGAGGAATGAGCCTAGGCTAGATCATGTAACGAACACCAGCTCTGTTTGAGGGCTAGGTCTAGGTAACTACGTACAAGCCAAGGCTAAGCATATAGCACTTAATAATCAGGTCCCTACACACTACCATTCATTTCACGTTGCTCAATGAAGCACTTGGTGAGCAGTACAGCCTGCAATAGGCCTAGGCCTAGGCGTCCTGGGTCGCATCGTAAGTACTACATGCAACTTTGTTCACAACTTGGTTCTACCCATGGATGCACTCCTGGTTAGAACTGTTTGGGCAAATGTGAGGATCAATTTTACATAGTGGCAGAGGCAAAGCTATGTAAATACTACTCAGAATTTTGGTAGTGCTGCAGGCTACATAATACGTATACACGTTAGGACTGGGCCTAACTCTCAGCTAGAGTGGACTGCCTATATTTACAAGTCATTTAGTGGTTTGAATTGAAAATAGGTTCTGCATCTATTACATTCTGTTTAACCCTGTAAGAAATAAAAGTAACAATAAATTTTAGGACATAGCCTCCATATACTGCAGGGGATGACATCATGCCAATTAGCCTTTCTGAATTACAGTTCTCCATGCATTTAAAAGTTTCTGGTGCCGTGCAAATTGTGGTCTGAGACTAACACATACATGTATCATACTTTTAGAGTGAAATTTTGTCACTGGAAGCAGCATAATTTACAAGCGTTTGACTCATTGATTAACATTTATCTTGCCATATGCACCATGTTTTCATTAAATACCATAAAAAACTTGGGGTGGGCAATGTTAAGAACCAGAAAAAAAATTTCAGTGTGAAATTTAAGTGTTACATAATGTATTGACTTCTTGCGCCCTGTTTGATGGTTAATTTGGTTAGAACTCCATGGTGGATATATCATACCAATTTGTGATACTAAAAGTGGCAAAAAATCAGTACTAAATGACTAGTACTCTTTTCAAATATTTCAAATGTGTATATCTAATTGAAAAAATAATCATACATGTCATTGGTACAACATGTATACTATACATCCAGTCATCTGAAAATAAACAAATAGTAACCAAACCAGCTGAGTAAGTCACTTTCAGCTCAGGACAAACTACAAAACACAATTAAGTCTAAAAAGTGTGCAACATCATATATTAAGAAAAAGATACAAGCACAATTTTGTCTGTGTTCTTAAAATTCATGAAATGTTCTTTATTTTTTTTAAATAGTACAAAAGAAGATGGCTTCATTTTGGGTTGAATCTAAACTGCAGATGTGGCAGGATGCAAGCATCACAGAATGAGATCATGGATGAAGAGATGACCGAAGCTTAAGCACAATAAACCAGCTGATAGTGAGTACAGTAACTACTATATTTCAAGAAAGTGAGAACTTTGAATATCAAAAGGCCAGGAATGAGTTGGTTAAGATAATGATGTGGTTTGTACTCCTAGGTCAGTTGTGCATGTGCATAATGACCAATTGAAAACCAACGGGCAAGCCATGGAGTTGCAGATTTCATTTCCACTAATTTGAAAAATCAAATGCACATGATTAAGGAAGAGTTGCAAGTCACTTGTTTGCAAGTTTCACCTTTGACCTCCTTATTTTGACCTGTAACCCCACCAGTAAGCAAATCAAGTTCACCTACACTGTTTTCCTTACACATACACACCCAAATTTCTAATGTAAGTGAAAACAATCTGCCGTAAATGGCAAATTCTGGGCATGCAGTGATGAGACACATTAGAAGCACCACATCCAGCAATGTGGAAGCATTTTTAACAATTTATTTGTTATTGATCATGTTTTTTTTTCTTTTTTTTTTCCTTCAGGAGATAAGGGAGCTTATAACTTGAGTTATTACAACTCCACGCGCCCAACCTTGGTTGTTTGTGTTGTGAGCACGAAGGAAGATATTTCAACAGCCCAGCTTTCAAACCCACTTGACAGGAAAAAGATTTTCAGTGGCATAGCCTGGATTCTTTTCAAGGGGTGGGGGAATTTAGTAAATTGTTTGATTGCGTTGTAAAGAACCAATGGGGGTGTAGAAAAATTGGGGGGATCCTGTAAACAATGATTAACAATCAGGTTCCAAATAAATAATTTAAAATAAGTTTGTGTTAAAATATATGCCTACGTTTAGGAACTTAAAATTTTAACAGCCTGTGACAAGGGGGGCATAAGACAGTAACCTCCCTGGCTATGCCACTGCAAGTCTGTCTAATGAAACTGTGCCTATCACATGGTATAACCAATATTAAGTGTTACCATTCAACAGCATTTAATAACTGGATTACTTGCAGGAAGCAAAAAATATATGAAAAACTTTCTATCCAATTAAGTAGAAAGGCAATGATTCTTCAGCATTTTCAAATTGGAATATTGACTGCTAGCTATTGGGATACGACTCTAATTGCTGATGAGGACCTGGAGAAGAACAACTGGAGGTGGAACAATAAATAAAAAAAACTTTACCAGTTAAATCTAAAGATCTGTATACATGAGCAACATTTGCAAAACATTCTCAAAAACATTTCCAAAACATCCACCTGCAACAAATCCAAAACATGCTTGTTTTCGGTTTGTTGCACAGTGTAGACAGGATATACAGCATGTTTCGAAAATGTTGCAAAAGAAATGTCCTGTCAATTCCTTTCAAAACATTTTCAAAATGTTTTCAATTTTTTTTTACTCTGTCTACACTGTGCAACAAACCGAAAACAAGCATGTTTTGGGTTTGTTGCAGGTGAAGTGTTTTGAGAATGTTTTACAAATGTTGCTCATGTATACAGGCCTTTAGAACTCTACAGTGAATAAATGAATCCATGATACTGTGAACATTTGTTTAACTTGAATTGGTTTAATTAAATAGACACAAAATGTACAATGGCGAATTTTAAAATTATTTATCACTTTATAGTTGGTTATTAAAATGAACACTTCCAAAAAAAAAAAAGGATGACCATTTAAATGGCAAGGAATGATTAAAAATAGTACATTAGGCTTTTCAGATCTCTGCAGAGATGGTATTAGCATTTTTACTTTCATTTGCTTGTTGTGCATGTGCTTGACCATTCCATCTTGGTGTATATTTGTAATGACTTTTGATCAGGGTGGGAAAACTAGCCATCCTACCTTTTTTGTTTACCACCTGATTAATGTAGCCAGGTTTGCTGAGGGTGCTACTGTGCCACACAAGGGGTATCAATGAAGATTTTGTAACCTAAATCATTAGGGCAGTGGTTTTTCAGGTGATAAGCTAGCTTGTTAGTTTGCTCTGAAATTGTTTGCCCACATCCAATTGGACCATCCTTGCTTAAGACCTTCACATTTTTTACCTGTTTTTACTCTCAGGGTCTAGCTAAATATGTCACTTTTTTCCATCGGTCTTGCATTTTGAAAAAAGCCTCCCTAATTTCTGACAACTAAAGACACCCTGTTTTTTGTGTCGCATGCCTCTCTGATCAGGAGAATTGGCCCGTTTTGGAGGAATTGAACAGCCTGTTAATTCAATTTATTATGCTTGTAAAGTCGCTTGTCAAAATTTGGCTAGCAGTTTTCATGGACCTTTGGATCCATGTATATGAGACAATAAACACCAGGCGTCTCATCATCTACTACTAAAGTAATATAAGAACCCAGGTTCCAGATCTTGCCAAGATTGGGGGGGGGGGGAGTCACTGTTCAAAATATTTGAAATTTACTGTATCTTTCACTCGTTGTACAGGCACACTCTTCAAAAAGTTCCACATTCTCATAATCTTACTGTAGATCTTTACAATTATCAGCTTGGTATTTTCATGTAAAATTAAGCAAATGACAAATTGTCAATTTGCTCTAGTATTTTGTTTAATTGAAAAAAAAAAGTTTCTATGGCTAGGACACCGAAAAAAAATAACAATTTCCAATCCTTAACTCTAGTAAATATATGTCCCTAGTCTAAGTCCCAAATCAGACAACGTAAAGCTGTTCTGTTGAATCCTGTGCATTGCATAGCCCTCCATTTAACTTTTAGATAAAGTGTTAGCAATTTCTTGATAATGTTCAAAACATTTGTCTTGGATTGTTGTTTTACTGTAACATTTTTCCTCCCCCTACCCCTCCCCCCTTTTTTACTTAAAGGGGAAATTAGGTTATCTGAATTTTCATTAGGGTAGTATTCTGTCGTGTTCCATGATCCGCTCTGGAAATTCATGATTTGACGATACTTTTCTCACTAAATTATGAACTTTAGACGTGCGACTGAGTGATTTACCTTTAATATTTAATGTTAAAGTCATGATATATCATGAAAGATAATGAAGCTCACTCTGGTATAGGTCCCTCGATAAGCCAAAGGCTTCCTAACCCTCAAACCGTTCAATAAATTAGTAAGTAAGAGGAAATTTGTGGGATCTGGCTGTGTTTTAAAATATTTTTTGGGCGACTGATTTTGCCTTTAAAAGATTCGAGTTAAAGCATGGTGACTTAAAAACATTTTTGCTCCCCTTTGACTCCTTCACTCCCAAGTGTTAATATTTTAATATTCTGTTGTGATCAAAATTTCTGTTAATTTAAGCAGGTTCCTGATTAACAGAGCTCCCAGATTTCAGCTTAGACTTGTAACTTGAAATCCTTGGAATAATCCATTCTTCACTCTTTTCTCAAGTTCTCAGCATTTTCGAACCCAGTCGACTGTTTTCGCCAATAAAATTATAACTGAAAAACGTCAAATGGTTCTTTTTGTTGTCTTGTGAACTTTAACAGCTAGAAAGTTACCTCAGAGCTTCCGGGCCGGCGATTTGTTCCATGAAATCACCGAGAGGAGCTTTGCATTGGTAACCTACTCACAGAGGCTATGGCGGGGCACTAGACCTAATGCCGTTTGGGGACGATTGGTCCTAGCCCCCTAGATATCACCGACCTACTGAGAAAAATCTTCCCTCTACACGTTTATTAGTTTTGCAAACAATAAATGACTTGTAGCAAATCGAGCGATCCGCGGGTTTGAATCAGAAATAAATCCCCATTCGAACAGCATCCGGGGGTTTCGCCTACTGGATCCCAACCGCAGGACCAGCTCTTTAGGCTCGGTTTCGGACTGTGCCCGAAAAACCATTTTTACCATAGGCGAACGGGTGTAATTTTTTTTTTTTTTTTTTTTTTTTGAGGGATCAAGTGCAATTTTTTGCCTGAATATTCCATAATGTCACCGTTTATCATGGTTTGCCCATGTTATTCCCGAATAGACCAACTGCTTTTGCGAGTGTACCCCCCCCCCCCCTGCAACCCGCCTCGTACGCCTCTGTTTTTGACATTCTGACGTCGCATTGTTATTCTCTGAAGTTTGCCAATAATCGCAGCATGCTTCTCAATAGCAGTCCCAACTAGCATCCTTCCTGTAAAATTTCCCTTAGGATAATATCACCTTGAAAGGCAACTTCATGAACTAGGAGAAAAACAATATTAAAAAAAATCACAGCTGGGTAGACGCCACTAGTTACTAGTGGGCCAAGTTCCCGATTTTTCTAAACACACAAAGGCTATATCAGGAGTTGATGAAAAAAAGCTATATACCGGTCTGTTCTGCCTCTATTCCCCGCCAAATCGAAGTCATGAATTACGTCACAAACAGATCACACGCGCGTTGTAACTTATCGGAGCCCAAATCGTGCTAGTGTGACCAGCCTTCCGATCCGATTTATCGGAACGATTTAAAATCGGATCGGAATCCGATCCGAAATCGCTGTAGTGTGACCGCAGCTTAACATCCGGGAAAGGGATAAAGTATTATTGTACGCAGAGATCCTGGACCTAGTTCAAGAAACTTTGCCTAGGTACTCTATGCTAGTCACTGAGTGAAGTAGTCTGTACTTTCACCTGTCTGCATAAATTTGTTTTCACACGTTTAAAAGGGCCCTGGCCTGACCTCATCTTACACCATCTGCAGACAGATGAGTGAGGTGTACCTCTAATTCCAGATTGAAGTCTCTTATCTAGCAAATTCAGTGTGCTTTTACTTATTTTAAAATGGTCTTAATACGAAAAGATCGAATCGTTGTACGAATGTGTGATGTGCTCGAGTCGAAATTTTGCATTTGAAATCATTTATTTCTCTGTGCATCGAGACATTTTCCTTAAAATGTGTTAAACTTGCCAGGCTGGTCATTCAAGATTCATTAAAACATTAGTAGGGGATGATTCCTCTTCTTCAAATTCCTAATTGTTGTGATCCTTCAAAACCTGCTGCCTTATCCACACAAATAATCGACATAATCATAGAGACAGGTAAATGATGTATGTTTGATATGCAAGTGAAAAAGGAGATCAGGAGACTGCAAGCGCGCGGAGTGCGCGAAAATTTTGGGGATGTGCAAAGTATAAACGTGTAATTATTGATACAGAAATCGATCGCAATCTGTAGAGCACATCTTTCACAACCTACATGTGTAGTACTTTTGGTATATACTTAACATATAAAGTAGGGGGGGGGGGGACTTTAACGTTAGCGTCCCCTCCACTCAGTAAAGTGGGGGACAAGTCCCCTTGCTCCCCACCCCCCCCCCCCATAATCGACGCCCATGACACTAGTAACTTATACACCCTTGCACAAACCTCAACTTATCCAACACTTGTAACCATGCTTTAACCTTTGACCCACCAATAACATTACGCATCCAGCCAGAAGCATAAACGCTAGCCAGAACAAAACATTTTAAACCAATGTTCACAACACACACAATCAGCTGGTAAACTACACCATGAGCACTTGGCATATCTGGCCCAATCCAAATAAGGAGTCTACATAGTGATAATACACGTTACTTACAAAATTACAAGCATGGGGGAATTCCGTTTTAACAATTATAGTAACATTCCCAATGATTTCGAAATACAACAATCAATGCAAATTTAACTCATACGTCAAGGGAGAAATGTATCCATCGGAGAGGCGACGCAGACCTGTGACTTCCTAGTCCCTGGGTCATGTCCCCATCATTGCGAGCGTTGGGTTAGTTTCAGCCATAATTCAGTCATAGTCATTCACAGCACAAGCATCCAGAGCATTAACCTTACACTCTTAAACCCGGTGGCAGGCGCAGATCCAAGGGGGTAGGGGGCTTCTACGTTCTCAGCCCCCCCCCCTTTCTCGTCACATCAACAATAAAAAATGCACTAAAATAAGCATAATGCTCATCTACGAGAATATTCAAGGGGGCTATTTCAGGCTCATCCTTTCCCTCGCAACACAAATCCAAATACACGAACATCGTATGATATTGAGTCAGGGTGAATAATCAAAAGGGAGGGTCCATCCCTTAGGCTCCTTCCCGGCCGGCATAACCTTACGAGACAGGGACAGGGAGCGGAGGGTGTTTAGTTTCGGTGAGAAATAGTTTGCCATTTATCACGCAAGAGAAACGGACATGAATTTGAGCAGTCACAGAAACTTTCATCCATTCAGCAGATTTTTAATTTAGCCAAGAGTCACAATAGACAAGCATTAGTATATTTTCAATTCCGTTGTCTATGTTACCTCGAAAAGAATCAAGACCATTTAATATAATAGCTGTAGTTATTTTCTGATCGCTTAGCATGTTCCTGATTTTTTTCTTATTGCAAACAAAAGCTAAACGTATAGACTGCATGTTTAGATTCTCTTTACAAGCATGAAAATTTTTTGGCAATTTTTGGCAATCTAAGGGATCGCGATCATTTTCAAAATTTTTTCTACGTGCCGCACCAACTAATGGCGGAGCTCCGCTTAGATAGTCTTTCGGGCAAAATAACATTTTTCTGCTCAAAGTATATTTTTAATAACTTCTTAATCATTTTGCAGTTCGCGAACTTATTTTGAAGTGAGCATTTTATTAAACGAAGAAAACGACTGCTCAGTCTATTCCTCGTATTAGTCTGGAAAATGCTATTTCTGGCCATTTGAGGGTCTGATTTTTCAAACTTGTCTGTACGCTCCGCGCCAACCAATGACGGCGCTCCGCTAAGATAATCTTTATGGCAGAATAAAGTTTTGTGGACAAGAAAAACCGCAAACTAAAATGCTCCCTTTCGCTTAAACCGATCGATGCTCTTTTATTTTGACTCTTAAAAGTATGCAGATTTAATGACAAGTTTTACTTTGAAAGGTAGCCTAAATGGAATAAGACTGCATGTTAAGACAGAAGTTTCAGTTCTGCCCCAATGAACCACCACAATTCAACTTTTAACACTATCCCCGTCAAAGTCGAAAATATTGCACCATTTTGTATCTAGACTCCCCCTCCCCTTACACCCCTCACCCAGGCCAACGCACCGCATGCCCCCCTTCAGGAAATCCTGCGTACTCCACTGGTACGTCCCCATAACCCGCTTTTCTTTAAGTTCAGCACCCCTTTTTTGGAATGTCTTGATCCGCGCCTGGGTGGGGTGTTTCTGACCTACATACTGCGTACCTAGAATTTATTACGAAGGTCTCACGGCCAGTCTTGTACAATCATACTCATATAACATACATAATGGTACAGTACATTTAAGAATTCAGGAACCACGTGCATGTAACCTGACCCACATGTTATGGATGTTGCCCGGTTGCAGCAAAACATGAATTAGACACCTTGAACTGTTAGTGAAACTGATAGTTTCAGTAACCCACGCAAATACTTTAGGTAGAGACTTATGTCTCCGACAAATATACAACGTTGCGACAAAATAAACTAATTAGCCTCGGAGTAGTAGAGGAAGTAACATCTGCACTGGCTGGGTGTGTATCCAAGAATTACTTATCCGAGGAGGTTCTTCATCTCCAAACAAAAGACCGGAAGACAACTCCGTGTTTACTTGCACTGGATGTATCCACTGATCTACATACCTGGATATAAGGTGATGTCAAAAAATTGAAGGCACAGAGTCCCCATATTGTGTATGGCAAAAGCGTCATGCAACAGCGCCACTCTCCACACAGTTGGATATGCAATTTGATATGATGGCTTGATAATTTGTCGTCTTGGCTTGAATTAAGGCTAAATATGTTGTGGAATGTGCTCATTTTCAAAAGAAATGTAAATTACTTTGAAAAATAAGGAAGATGATGTTATATTGAGTGCAAAACTTTCACTTAGTGCAGTTTGACTGAGTAGCAAGGGCGTCCGACTCCGTCCTCTTTCACAGTGACAACTAATTGCAAGTTCCATAAATGGTGGAATGGGGGGGGGGTAGAGTCTCACCCTATAAATTCGAGTTCACAAAGTCGCGCACACAAATCGCCCCCTAATAGAAAGTCCCCTGAAAAATCCACCCCTTTCATTATACTGGCCCTGCGACTTCAAATATTCCTTTTATGAAATTAAAAAGTGAAGCTTCACTCAGGTAGCTAGGAGCGTTGAATTATGAAGTCAATAAACCACACGATGTAATGAACTCTTTCTCAGAAAAACTGTTGAGTAGTTTACTGTCAACGTGAAGAGAGGCCTGAAGTTATTTTATAATACAAGCCAAATACCGATGCCTCATTGTGGCCAATAAACACGTATATGGCACAGTGCAGGGCGATGCAGTCACTCATGTCGTCCCTTCAAATTCACCCTTGATATAGTCGCTAAAGCCGCCCGATACAAAGTTGTCCTAGGTAACAAAATCGCCTCCTGACAAAGTCGACGGTCCCTAAAAAAATGTTAACAAACGTGCTGCCAAAATAGGTATAAGCATAAACCTATACCAGGCGCGTAGCGGCCAGGATTGTGTCATGAGAGGGGTGGTGTCTGGGGGGGGGGGAGTTGGGGCACGAAATGAAGGAAGGACAAAGAGAAAAAAAAACGCTATTTTAGGTTTTTTTTGCATTGCAAAGTTGGGTCATGGGGGTTCTGACCCTCCACCCCCCCCCCTGGCTACGCCACTGACCTATATGGGTTCCTTATGGGTAAGACGTACCCCATGTGGGATGCGGGGTAGTGTAGAATATGATGCCCACGGTATTTCCCGCCTGTCATACGAGGCGACTAAACGGGAGCTATTTGTACAGCATTTGACCTATATGACGCTATACTTATACCACATTTATGTTGGTGTGTCGTTTAATCTTATCCAACTAACCTTTATGGGTAAGCCCATACTGGTGGGGGCGTTTACCTAGATTGATAAGGTAAAGCATATGGGTAGTCCACATACACAAGGGATATTCTCCCACACACTCTCAGTTGTTTGAATGAGCCTCAGAACTAGTAGTTTCCCATTTTTAGATGCAAAATGGCCACCGCAAGACTTCCTGTTGCTTCAATTTGTCAATAAGCAGTTACGTACACGCCGTACATCCAGGTATATGGATCAGTGGATGTATCGTTGTTCTCAAGAAGCAAGTAGAAAACTTTTACAATTAGAAAATAGAGGACACCATTTCAAGTAGTTTCTTTAAAACTCTATACATATTTTCTAAAATGTGCGTTGGCCTGAAATCATGAAACACAGTTAGCCTTCTAGAAAAAACTGAAAAAAAATTAAAGACACAGTATCGTGGCGCGAAACGGGGGCGACATATGGACAGCCTTCAAAAAACTGTTATCCCACCAAAATCCCGGATGTAGCCCATAGACACCGTATGATAAGAGTACATACGATTGAGTGGGATAGCGCACTGCTACATATGCTTGTTTGTGTGAGCGTTAACAGGCCTAGTATTTGTGTTAATTTGTATGTAGCAGGGAGTTGTTTTCCTGATGCAAGTGAGTATCTTGCTCAGTGACAACAGAGAGACCCTTGGGACTTTTCCCAATATCTTGGGAATTTTGAAACGGCTCGATCATTCTTTTCCTTCTCACTTTGAAAAAAAGAAATATTGTGTGATTGTTTCTATTTTTTACTTTTTAAGTAACTTATTAATTAGTTGTGAATTATGTGAATAAGTTCTAAGAAGAATGCCAAGGTCGTTTATTTGTATTAAATTTCCGCGGCTTAATTGTTTTTGTGTTTTAATCATCAGTTTGACTTCGATGCTCTTATATAGGCTATTATTACTGTAGTTCAACGTTGAGGGGCTATACGTTGTTATTCGGGACATGATCTTGGGAATTTCTAAAAAGACGAACTGGCCTAGGAAACCTGCATTGAACTTGAGAGATTGGTCGAAGCGAAGGGGCTTGTCTTAGTCTTACGACAGCAAAATGTCTTCCTGTTCAGAAAAAAAAAGAAAATCGAAGGACACCGTTTGCACCAGGCTATAGCAATGGCGCCGGAGGACCATTAAATGTTGTCACGAGAAGGAGAAATCAAACGAGAAAAATACAGTAGCAAACGAAAGTCGGAGTTCCCTTTCCCATTCTCACGCGGAAAAGGCCCTACCTAGATCGCCGCAGAAAAAGCAGGTTGATTGATTGGGAATGGCAAGTCCCCTGTTTATAACGGCGATTTTGTGAAACATCTTCTCACAGATCATGCCCAAATGTAAGTGAAATGTGTTTGTTCAGTTACTGATGATAAAAGTAGACAGAATTGCCGTCTCGTTAGTGATCCACATACCCATCCCACTCGCGTGTTTAGCATATATGTACATGCATAGGCCTAACGTTAGGACAATTATATTAGTAGCTCTCTGCCTAGTAAAACTTATGACGAGCTAGCACAGGTTTCAGCAGAAGTGATCAGCACCTCATTTGCCAATTCATCAAAATCGTAACCTCAGAATAAGCCGCATTACTCTTGAAAAATCTGACTATGTCCTCGGTTTGCTCATATATATGCCCCATTTTAGTTTACACTTACAATGATCCCTTAGAAGGCCTGGCACGGAGTTTGCACTTTCCCCAATATTGTCTTCACAAAACTTTCTAATCAAGCATAGGCCTACAATATGCTATCACTTAGATAATCCTAGCTGTTTCATTAGCCTACAGTCCACTTGACAATGAGTAAGTTCTCAGCTTAGCTGGATCAGTAATTTGCCAAAGAGACTTGATGAGAACAACAGTTCTGTAAGCATGAGCATGTCGGATTTGTAATATAAATGAAGATTATGGTGCAACCAGGTGGGCAGGATCAAGGCGCCATTTTCTAGTAATTGATTTCTGTAACTTCGCTTATGGTTGGGTGACCTCCAGCTGCATTTACAGTAATTGATACTAGTTATATATGCTTTGCAAAAAAGGAAATGAAGGCTTTGATAAGTATTCATACATCTGAGCATTCATGTGTGAATGCATTCCAAAACATTAAAAAACTAATGAATGCATTCATACAGCAAGTGAAGACATGGTAGACTTCAAAGGAAATTATGAAGGCTTATTCAGAATTTCAGAATGCAAGGAAGACTTCATTTGAGGAAAAAAATAAGCATCCAACTCACTGACTGCTTAATTTAGGCCTTGGAATGCTAAAAGATGAATTCAGAAGGCATAATGAATGCTTATTGAATGCTATATAAGCATTCATTCATGGTAAGGGTCCCCATCCAAATGCCAGTGGTTTGCCAGCTGGTGTGTGGTTAAAAGAGTTGTAAGGCAACTGCCTTCCTAATGTAAGGTAAGGAAGGCCCCACATATAGGCCTAGGCTTTCAAGTACGTACATCATATATTTCCCCCCATGTGTGGAACACATTTACAGTAGTTAGAAGTGTGGTTATAATAATTGAACATCATCCATACAGTTTATCCTGTGAACTGCAAACTTGCATCACCAGCTGTAAATATGATATTCCATTGAATTGCAGAATTGACATCTACTCCTGCCAAGGGCCACTATGACAGTATTTTAGAGCCAGTTTGTCCCTCATCAGCAACTACAGGTAATTATGGAAGCCAAACACAGGGAGGATTGCAAATGGCTGTTCAACTTCAAACCAATAGTTATTGCCCAAGACTAGCTGCACTTTCACTGAGTTCAGACGAACATCATACATGTTCTATATAGGCACAATTCCCTTATACAACATGTATTACACAGACGGTGTGGTTGGTCTAACGGTAGAGCATCCACCTCTCACGCGGAAGGCCCGGGTTCACTTGCCAGGTCGAGTCATACCAAAGACTCTAAAAAGGAACCTACTGCCGTTTTGCGTGATCGACGCTCCGTATAAGCAGTGGGGTAGGGAAAACAAGCCAGTGAGCCACAACTGAAAAAAAGGCCGTGGCTGGTTCAATTTGAACCAATAGGTTGGAAACTGGGCCGTAAAACTCCATCTAACTAACTACAACATGTATTACAGTCAGGGCTGAAAAAAATGTTTATTTCCTAGGAAGAAAGTTGCATTATTTCCCAGGAAGAGAGTAAAATTTCCCACAATTCTCCCTACATTTTCACGTACAGACTAAAAGGGAAATTTCCCTCCAGATGTCCAAATTTCCTGGGAAGGAGCTTCTCAGCTTCACATCTCTTTTCACCCATGATTATAGCATTGTAGTACGTGCTGTAAGAAGTCACAACATCCGGTACGGTGCCATGCAGTCTCCTCCCAAGGGAATGATGAAGTCCTTCATAAGAGGCACAAGCAACCCAAATCTAAGGCCAAACCCAGAGATTTGTCTGGGAATTATTTTGAATAAAATGTTATGAGAGAAAAGTTGAAAATTTGATTTTAAATTCAATGTTGATTTGGATTTGAAAATGAAATTTCAAGTTTTGTGGTTTTTATTAAAGGGCAATTGCATTTCCTTCAAGAATTAGAAGGAAGTACACCATTGGAGTTACTTGTCACTTTCTGGACAATAAATAACATACCCATCTATGCTCCCTTGAAAAGAATGGAAAATGTTTCCTATATACAGTGGGGACCATCCATCATAACTGGGAGATGCATCCCCTGTCCCACCTCGCTCCCCTTAGCACCTCTCTGGCACTAGGCTCCTGGTTTTACTGAACACTTATGGCAAAATAAATTGCCAAAACAAAAAGGGTCAAAAATTGTTTTGCCCTCTACCTGAACAAAAAGGGATGGGGGTATTGGATGCCAGTCTGCCCTTGTCTTTCTGCAGTGGAAGTGTGATATCTTTGTCACAGTGTGAGAGGGTGCTATACTTACTGTAATTGTTCATAAAGTTCTAAAGCTTTGACTTTTTTCATGATAGTAAGCATTTCTTCTGAAGTACAGTACCGTAGCTTAACTGTCAGATATATGCATCTCTCTTCTACTCACAGTATTTATATTTTCTTTTATTTTGTAACATAGCTAGGCTACTCTAATCATTTCAAAATGGATTTATGAGGTCCCATGTTTTTGTATTTTTACTTATTTTATCTATTATTCCAACAAGATACTACCCAATCTGTTTCTTTGGGTATTAACATTAAATGCAAGTTTTTTTCTAGTGATAACCGATTGACCATTTTCAAATGCAGTCACATGCTTGCAAAAGATATTGCTTTCCAACGTGCTTTCGAAATGTCGGATATTAACATCAAAAAGCTGACCAGGAAAGAAAAAAATCCTTTGTTAAACAGAATTTGTTTTGTAATTTTTTAATGTGGTGTATAGGCTCAGTCGTGGCAGATGCAATCACTGGGTCTTCCCATTTTAACCATACTACTCCACGGTACATGACTGCTGTTGTCAGTTTCTCACATTGAAAGGCAAGAACAGTCATCCCAAACTTACTGTATTTTGAAGCAAAGGCTAAATCTCACAATTTTCTTTTCACATCTCTTAACTTCTTAAAAGTATTTCTTTAATAATTTTTTAGGACTTCAATATTACATATTCTAGGAAAACCAAGCAGTGACTCCCAAACAAATGGCACATGACCATGAAGAGCCAATCATGAAACAGGGACGGTGTACTACACTACTTCAAGTTGGGGAGACTGCTCTTGCCCTTTAAGCTTTTCATTAATCATGCTTTGATATCAAAGGGCAGAAAAGAGGATCTGAGATTTCTCTAGATTGAAACAGTATCATGACATGCATGGTAGGAACATTCACCATTTGCATTTGGCATGAACGTATCCATGGATAAAAAATACCTTTACACAAGTTGCAATTTTTTTACCATTTGTCAGTTTGTTAGTTTGTTTCTTCATTCATTTATCTTAGAAATATGATATAAAGGATAAAATGTAGTTTCCAAACTTTGCTAATTGCTCCATTATTGTTGCCTGCTTGGACAAGAGGTGACTTGAAGTACAGTTCTAAGTGCAGTACAGTCTATTTTGTCAACAGTTCAGTTGGAGATTTCCTAGATTGCCAAAATGAAAATGAAACTGATGAGGCAGAGGCAGACAATATAATTTATGAGGAAGCAGTAAAGTCTAAACATGAAAGTAGACTATCTAGGTAAATTCCCAATGCATTGGTTTCAGTTTCTTTGAAAAGAGAAACATTGTACCTGATGGAAAAATATCAAGTTTTTGTTACATCTTTTGAATTTCCATTTTGATCTGGATTCTGCTCAAAATATTTCCGGAATGGTAGTATGCCTATCCCCAGTTCCAAGACCTACTGACAGAAATACCAACCTCACCTCTGAAGCTATGGCCTTGTCCAATTCAGCAAGTTTTGGCACCACAAGTTTGAAAGAAATCTTTTATGAGTAGCTCTCTCTTCAAGAAGTGAGAAATATGACAACAATTTCATCTTTTTGGAATTTGTGACAAGGAGTATAAAGAAAAAAATTATAAGTGTTTACATACATTTCTGGTACCAGCTGAGCCTGTTTATTACATTTAATTTGGAAGAGTACCAATGCAGATTAGTAAGCAATCCAGAAAAAATTCAAGTAAGCAAGGGAAAAAAACTCACACAGAGCAAAAATATTTCTGTTGGCATTTCATATATTATTCTGTTATTTTTAGCACAGGAGGACCAGCCCAAGGATCCACCCAAAGTTGTCAAGTTCACCTTTGCATATGCTAGTCATGTACAGTGTCACGTTCAACTGGACTGAAGATTCAAAATCTCAGCTACAATTGGGGTGTAAAAGGCACCTGGTTGATGCTTCCTAACCAGGACGGATTTATGCATGATTTTGAGTATCCTGGCAGAACCCAGAAAACCACATCAATACTGGAAAGATTGCTTGCCATTTTTATGGTTTACATCACAAAAGCAATTTTTATTGGCCAAATGTGTTTTGTGTATGAAGTTTTGTGAATAGGAAGATGGTGTGATACCTGAACAGTATTGCCAACCAGCTTGTAACTGTATTGAAGCCTTTCATTTATATGTTATAACATTAGATATAACTGAAACTTTAGGTCTGAATTTTAGTCCAGTTACTAAACAGCATGGAAGAACTGATGGGACTATCACATCATGCACAACAAAGACAATAAGAATATAGGAACAATTTTGGATGCACTCAGTGGAGCACGTCTTTTGTAAGCTTCAAATTAGTTCAAATGAACCGTAAGTTGAAGCAGGGTTTCCACATTTCTGGAAAAAAATGTTCTTTTTTTCCAGGACCAAATATTTAAAGAATTTTCACGACTTTTGGGGGGGGGGGCTGTTACATCAAATTATGAAAATTTTATGAAAATTTGTGAAAATTTCCATGAATTTTTCATGACTTAGTTAACACAATTTTTTGAATTGGAAAACTTTACCAGGCCCTGGAAAATATTTTTTCAAATTTCATGACTTTTCAGGTTTTCAATGATGGCAGGAACCCTTCTAAAGGTTTTTAAGTCATTTGTTTAATAGAGACGTTGGTATGCCAAAGGAAGTGGAAGTTTGAAACTGCATGTTCAGGATATTCAGATTAATACTTATAGTTTATTTATTTGTAGTAACTGTACTTTGTAAGAAATACCCATGCATCATCCTGATCTGTGATATCAAATTCAAGAATGCAGAGTGGCTCATATTCCGACAGAGAATGCAGTCTGATTCAACAGGGTTTTGTATGCTCACTATGATGATACACCCTTCAAACAGTAGACCAGGATTGTGTCTGCACAATGAAAAGTTTTAAACAGCTGTGGATGGCTAAAATTAAACAGGTTGGGAGAATGTATGAAGTAGTGAGAGGACTTGGCCTAGCTTGAATATTCTACCTCAAGAAGTAGACCCTAATTCTCATTTAAAAGATATCCTGTAAAAGAATGTTTCAAATAAATTTATGTTTAATGCGGTGAAGTAGAATGTTGCGCTAAAAATTCTTAACTCAATTCTTCGGATGCTCAAAATATATGCAAGTAAAGTTATCAGATTTTTAATTCAATTTTTGTGAACTTGGAGCAAGCTTGTGTTACATATCCTACACTTGCACTGATCAAATGTGTTTTCCAAAACTTCTTTTACAAATGATCGAAATATTTCTTTTCTTAGATTTGAATATGCCATGAGCAAGGGTGGAAAACCAGCAAAATGGGAAGCTCCTTGCCAATAATTGGAAGAATGGAAAATTTGGAAGAATTTTTTTTTTATAGACATGCATTTAATTTCCAGTGTAAATTTATTTGTGCTGAAAATACACATTTCCTAGCTATCGTCATGTTTGGAGCCATCGCCACGGTTAGTGGGACACAGAAATTTTTCAATCTGGACATTTTCTATTAATGGGTTAAACCAAATCCCTGTGTTTCATTTTGAATAAGAGCAATTGTAAAATCAGGACTTGCTACTGTAAGCATTGCCCATCCGTGCTGAAACATTGACATCACTCCTTGATCAGTACTTCCTTCAGGTTCAGTCATGACGTGCTTTGGGTTTGTGTTGCCACATTCATGTACGTTATGCCAACATCCCAACTTAGGATCAAATATGACTTGAATAAAAATTTTGATTACATTTAATTCTAGCATTGAGCATTCCATGAGAACTCTTTGATGCTTGATTCCATATGAGAATGAACGGCTCATTAATTGCACACTCAAAATTATCAAAACTGCCATTGTCATTAACAGACATTATTCTCATTCAAAAGAATATGGTAGGTAGCTAGGCTATACATCTGTGCTACAGGTCCTTGCTCCAGTGAATGCAATTTATAACACTACCATAACTGCTGTAAACCACTGGGAATAGATTCTTCTACATCCTGTGTAATACCCCATCATTTTTCTGATCTACCTCTGTAAGTGAATAGCCTGACCCAACGAGTCTTCAAGCCATACATAATGGTATAGGAAACATGTAATTCACTCATACCTCATAGTAATATTAAATGATTTTTGACAAAATTATAATAATTACTGGAATTCCTAAAAAGACAATTGACAGAAATATTACATAAAAGAAAAGATGAAAATCAGGTAGAGTACCATATTCTTACTGGAATCTTGTACCAGCTGTTTCACTTTATTGTTTTACACTTAAAATCTCCCATCAACATGCCTAGTACATTTCTTGATCAACAAGCATGACAGTGGAAAGCTCTTATTTCTTTATAATAATAGACACTATGATTAATTCCCAAACAAAACATATAACTCTTTTATTTTGCATGCAGTTATGAATTCACTTCAAAAATGACACAAAAACTTGTGTTTTTCTAAAAAAAGGGTTATATTTCAAGTGATATGAAAACTACTACCATCTTTGTAAATGGAGTTTTTAAAATGTAGGCATTTGAGGCTTACATGCAACTTTCATTATATATCTTGCAGGATAGTTTGGGTCTACAAGTACAATTTTTGTCACTGATATCATGATATGCAATTCCCATCTCAATGTACTTCTAGGTGGCCTTTCCACCCCTATACTTGCACTCCTGTCACTGTATCCTAACATGATGACACCGGCCGTCCTCCCCAGTCTCGGAAGATTGCATTAAGTAAGTATGTCATACGAAGCAAGTTTCAATAGTTCAATTCTCTAGGGAATCAGCTTGCAGTGAAGATGTAGTTCTCAAAGCCACCATACAGACCTGGTCTGCACTTTCTTCTTTAAAGAGAAGACGTTTTCCTTTCAGCCTAACAAGAAGATAATGGTAGGTTCCCATGCATGAGTTCTGCCATATGGTAGGTATTGTAGGTGATTCTTTTTCCAGAAAAGTTGATGCAGTTCCTGTAGTGCTAGTGCCTTCAAGGATACAAAGAAGAGCATAATATAAATAAGTTATGTCACATGTAGTAACAACCTTTTAGTTGCAGTAGACTGTTTAAGGAAAATGTTGTACACTTGAAGGTTAGTTTACTCTGGTATGGTATTTTAATTTACTTTATGCTCTGTACATATAGCCATGTTGACGATTCTTGTGACAGGCAGAGGCTACTGAGCTGTTACATGAATGACACATAGGCCTTGATTCATATGATGTTAATTTCATATGATATGTTAATTAAAATGCAAAATAGTTAACATATGAAACGAGAGATGTACGCTAGCTTGTGAAGGGAATCAGTTTAAAAAAATATGGACACTCATCACCCAGTCGATTAGTTATGAGAGAGTAACCTTTGCAATAAGTGACTGCTCTTCCATTGACAAATTCAGAAGATACAATAGGCAGCCAATGCTTTCATTACAACATGCAGTTGCATGCACTGCAATTGTTCTGATTTATTAAACATGACAGCCACTTGACAGGGTTAGTCTCTTAGCAACAAAAGTTTGTCTGCTTATTGAGGAGCTAAAGATCTTAGCTATCTTAGCTTAATAGTTACCAGAACTGGCGGGAACCATGTGGAATGAAGAGATTCGCCCTTTAAGAAGCCTAGCAGTGGCAAACACACCTTGACAAGAAACTTTGTCAGGTGGGGTAGCTAGAACCTTTTTTTCCTAATTGGGAGTGTAAGGGGGGGGGGGCTTTAAATGATTGATAAACTTATCAGTTACACTTCGGGTATCAGTGGAGCAAAGTTCTTATTGCCACCCCCCTCCTCGTCCTCCAGTCCTTATCCCCAGGTAACATACCCACATGGGCCCCATATGGGACCCATATCAAATAAGATAAGGGTCCCATATGGGGTGTCCCATATAGGCCCCATTAACTTTTGCACCCAAGAACCATATGGGACCCATATGGGTTAGCCCATATACCCATATGGGATAAATATGGGACCCATGTGGACCCTACATGGGTCAACTTGTGTGGGCATCATGCGGGCTTGCCCATATGGGCTCTAAGTGGGTATTACATGGGTCCAACATGGGACTTCAGTATGTGGGCTTCTAATGGGCTAGCCGATATGGGCAAAATATGGGCTTCACATGGGGCCAATGTGGGTCAGATATTCATGGGCTAGCCCATATGGGTTTTTTTAAGGGGCCCATGTGGGTTATAAGTGTGTGGGCTTCATATGGGCTAGCCCATATGGGTTATATAAAGGAATCACATGTGGCCCATATGGGTCATCAGTATAATTACGGAGCGTCACAATGGGCTGACCCATATGTGAAATATGTGGGATTCATCTGTGATCTATGTGTAAAACATGTATGTGGGTTTCATATATGTCATCCCAAATAGGCAATATATGATATGATAGGATGTGTCTAATTAATCTAAAAGTTGTCCACGATATGATACAAACTGTACACTTGAATACCTTATGGATAAAACCATTTTACTTTTTTAAATCCTTCTGGCCCAATTTAATTAGAGGTTTTGGTCTAAATTAATGGGATCAATGATACGCCTACTTAAACATTTCCAAATGGATAATCCCTACTGAGAATAGGAACTGGTGAAAATATATATAGGGCCTAGGCCTATGTGAATTAAGGCAGATATGAAAGAAATGACCATGCATTTAATTATATGCATGCAAGCCATCCAACATAAATTAGCTCATATATATTCTTTGAAGTGTGGGCATAATAGTTCAAAAAAATAACATAACAACCGTACATGAGAAATGGCCCTAGAGAGCATCATACACTGCAGAAGGACCCAATCTCCTGAGGCAAGTTTCTGCAAAGTTGCCTCAGAAAGGGTTGCAGATTATACGTGTAAGGTTAAGTACATTACAGCAAAGTAACCATAACTACTGATTTCATCGATTTTTGACTCCTTTCCTGCTAAATAAGTCATGGTAAAATTTTTATAACAAATAATAAATGTAAATATATACCTACATATAGGCCTAACGTTACTGAACAGAACAGTTCAATTAGGCCAAGGCCTAGCCTAGGACCTAGGCCTGTGCTAAAGTCTTCATTAATTACAACTCCAAAGGGCCAAAAAAGACAGTTCCTGAGTATATGCAGTTAAGTCGAAAGAAGCCAACACGAAAAACACAACAAAACAAAATGTCCTGCTGCTGCATGGGTTAGCCCACAGGCGGCCCTAGCGTTACACAGTAGGTGCCTACGTTAGTAATAGTATAGGCCTAACGTTAGGCCTAGCGTTGGCCGAACGCTAGGCTAGGCGTATACTATAAGACGGAAAGGTAACGTATGCTTATCGGCCTTTCCCCGCCGAGTTGTTTTAGGCCTATACGAACCACGATTTTTTTTACCTTAAACCTAAAGAGTAATATAACTCTTTTTAATTCACTCGAATGTTCCACTCGATCGCTTGTATCAGTCGTCATTGATAATAACGCATCCTCTGATCCCGCTTTCTGTAGGCCTGATGTTGTGCCGGAGTGTGAACGTCTGCAGTACGTACGTACGTTCATATAACTACTGTAGTATAGTACTAGGTCGCTGGAGTCAACGATTACGCGGCGGTACTATAGCGCTGCATTTATTTCATATGCACTAATATACAGCACCGTACGCACGTTCGATCGTACAAATGTAATACCGAAATTGGCGGGAAACGATATATTTGCATACCACATGCAGAGTGACAGTACAGACAAAGAGTCTATATTGTTTTCTCCATGTTTATGTACATTATCGCTGAATGAATGGCGCTCTTTCTTCTGCTTTCCGGTAAAGTAAACATATATAGTACAGTAGTAGTAGCTAGGGTTTGGGGAAGCATAGAGATACTTCTATCAGGACTTGAACTTTCCCAGAGAGTCTCCCTATATAACGGCCGTTCCGGACCTGCTTAAATTTCTAAGTGCAGGGGAAGGGGCATGTGCCAGCTTTTGCTTTCGGCAGCTTTATATGGGGAAGGGAGGACAGCACGCTAAATTCTTTGCCTACAAAAAGTGAACGCAATGGCTTTTCAGGCTCCTGACCATTTTTGCTTTGCCCCCCGACCATAGTGGAACTTTTCCAATTTGAATGGGGGGGTGGCGGGGCGTGGGAGGCAGGAATTTTTTTTTTTGCCAGAATCTCAAATTGATCGCCGAATTTCTTTGCAGACACTACACACGCAAGCGAAGCGCGCGAAAATTTTCACACATTTTTGAGCATTCGATCAAAACTTCGGGAACAAATTTTCGGGCATTAAACTGCATCATATGCATCTTGTATGCATTGGCCCATCCTATATAGGACGTACCTATATAGGTAATACATATGGACAGGTACGTATATGTCCGGCCCGTGTACATACTGGAGGGAAAGTCCAGGAAATTCCCATATTAAGCCTACATATGGGGCAGCCCATTTAAAACCCACAGTGAAATAAGTTACCAATATTTTCCTCATGTGATACCTACATGGGGCCAATAAAATACTGATATGGCCAAGCTCAGGTGCCCCCCATCTGTTACCCATACGGGTTAGCCCATATAATACCCATATGGGCAACCCAACAAGTCTCCCATATGTTTCCTGTATGGGTAAGCCCACATAATACCTATACGGGTTAACTCAGGTGCTCCTTATATGTAACTGTTACGAGACGACATCAACCAGATTGAATCCACGGACGAGTAAGTGAAAAGTTCCAGAAAGTGCTAGCATCGGTGTTGTCTCTCGAGCATATTCAACGCGTAACCCCAGAGAACATTCGCACAGTTACGAGAATGTACGATCACCTGCTGGAAACTACTGTATGATGTAATGGCATAATAATAGCCAACTTGTGGTTATGGGTTACTGAGCCCAGAACGTTCGCTGTTTGTTTTGTACGAGATCAAACGAGACGTTTCCATAAGAGTAAGTTCCAGACTTTTCTGGAAGAACTACCAGGCATATAAAAGGTCATGCAAGCAGTGTGACAAAGGGAGAAGAGAACAGAAGATACACAGATAATACAGAGACCAGACGCCTGCTTCCTCGCGTAACGCTGTAATTGTGTCGCCATTCACCGATCACTAAAGTCTTCATCCTGCCTTCGCGGAACCGAGTCCTACGCTGTGCTGCTGTACAATCGACGCTAACAACACTACCCCTTGGACAAAGAGTGATACCTTAAGCTGTAAAAGATTGTAAGTAGATTAAAGATTAATTGTTGTAAATTTAAGGAAGTAAGAGGTGAATAATAATTAAGTTGTTGATTTTAATCTCGCTCTTCTGTGGTCTTTCGCTGTTATTGGTTTGTATTGCGACCAAGCCGTAACAGTAACCCATATGGGTTAGCCCATACATTTCCCATAAGGGCAACCCCAGGAGTCTCCCATGTATGAACCATATGGGTCGGCCCATATAATTCCCATATGGGTAAGCCCATGTGCTCTCAATATGTAACCCATATGGGCCGGCCCATGTAATTCCCACATGGGTAAGCCCAGGTGCTCTCCATATGTTACCCATATGGGTTAGCCCATATAATTCCCATATGGGTAAGCCCAGGTGCCCACCACACATTACCCATATGGGTCTGCCCATATCATACCCATATTGGTAGACCCAGGTGTTCCCCATACGTAGCCCACATGGGTTAGCCCATTTCGATTCCCATATGGGATAACCCATATGGGTCCCACATGTGTTACATATGGGTTAGCCCATTCCCAGATGCCCCACGTAAAACCCATGTGGGTCCCATGTGGGTATGCTACCTGGGATCCTAACTCTGAAGCCAATGCAATTACCTAGCTAACAGGGCTGCATGTGTATTCTGTTACATGTACAGCATTTCACTAAGCCATTTAACTGATGACATAGCCCTGTTTGAGGGCTAGTTATTACCCTGATATTTTAAAATGAGGTTAGGTAATGGATTATGGCAAGCAACCTGAAAATTCTTAAAATCTTTGGTCTAGTAAACTAAGTTCTCCTGGGGTCGGGTGTGGAAGAATTGTTTCAGACAACCATCCTGGCCAGACTATCCCTAGATGCAATTTGCTGTTACATGTCAATTAAGTATTCAGAGGAAATTGTTGGCATTATTACAACAGTACTAGTACTGAGCTGGTTGGATAGCATTCTTATCCTTTGAACATGGTCAGTCCAATTTATTTCTAATCATACCTTATGTAATGCTTTCATCTAGCAAACCCTTCCTAAACTTTTGTGCATCGCACAACTATTCTTTTTTCATTTTGTCCTAATTTAGGGGGTAAAAAGCCACTTGTTGAGCTAGCTAGGCCATCATATGTGATCAGAGGGTAGTCTGAAATCTGTCAACTCACATAAGTCTTTCTTATTCATTGTGGGATATATTTTACTAAAACACTATGTAAGTCAATTGTAGTACAAAGAGTGGTGTGCTTGAAGTAATTTCATACTGGCAATGTCTAACGTTTTGTCCCTTTTCACAGCTGTATAAGATATATCAGCCTTAATTTGAAGGTGTACCCTGGTAGGAACTACTGTAGCATTAATTATACACTCAATAAAATAACAAGGATCCACATGCAACGTGATGGCAGTTGAATTTGTTTCTTGCTGTATTGTATCGGACCTTGGGAATTTGTGCCCATAATCTTGGGAAATGGCTCCCTTGTTCAATTTTATGTGGCATATACACGTACGTAATACTACACATCGCCAAGCAAAGGATTTCTCGCAGAATATCTGCCAATGTCTACTAATAGCCATCGTATTTGTTCTTATCTATTTTCCTTACCTTTTCGCAGCTTTAACCATCACAAGTTACTCATGAATTAACGTTGATAAAGCGTTCCATGGAAGCCGGGCCGTCAATGTCTTGTTAATTTTGGGAAAAGTTGTCCTCGCCGACTTTTCTTGTTATTGCCGACGATTGTTCGTTGTATGTGGTATTTGCAAATGTCTTGCAGAAATGTACGTCAGCACGAATGAGTACTGTCTAGTACTTCCATGCTTCATCTTCCCTCTATTGTACGAACATTTTTTACGGCCAAGGAGGGTGATGGCACTGTAACAGTTTTTGATGCGCGAAGGAGAAAAGAACAATTTTAAAAACATGGTGCCGCCCCCGTTTCGCGCCACGATACAGTGTCTTTAAGCCAGATATCCCCATAATCTGAACAAAATCCCTGCGTAATTAAGTCTTTTTGGCAATTGAAGAAAAATAGAAAGTTTAACATTCAACAAAAACTCGGTTTAGCAGATAGAGAATTCACGGGGTGAACCTTGGCTACAGCCTTCATCATAAGCTTCCTGAGAAAAACCGAAGGAGCGAGAGCTCACTTGAGAAGTTTACAAGTGCACATTTTCCGTCTTTAAGGCGAGAATATGTTGAAATATCATTTGAAAGAGAGAGAACAAATAGTATTTCCACAATGTAGTGGTACCTTCTCGTTATCCTTTTATCTTCACCAAAGATGCTATTAAGAACGTTTCTGTGTCTTTCTGCTTCAACTAGTCATTACATGTTCACACTTTCGCATCACTTACGTATGTGCACGCCCGAAGCATGACATTGTGTTGGATCTTTAATCGCAGTGCTGCAATATGCTAGGTATCATCATGCATTGCGTTTCAAGATGGCTGACTTACTTACATGCGTACTGCAACAGATTCGTAAGAAATCGGGATTGACCGTCTCCAGGGAAATTGGGATAATTTATCAACGAAACTATGCGGAAAAGAGTATTGAGTGATCAAATTTGATCTTTCGGTAACTGTTGGGCAGCTTCGGGATGATTTCGGGACAAATTTGTGACCATTTGCCAACTGTCTCTAAAGAATGACCTTAAACCTCCCGATGATCTTGCACCTTTTAGGCGACAATTTTGCCTGAATTTGGTGATATGATAACTTGCGAAGTTATTCTGGAAAGTTTCATAGTTTTTTTTTTCCGTCATTGAAAGTATACAGAATAAGACAGCCATTCTTTTTCCCAAGTGCACATTTCCATAAAAGGCTTAAATTAAAAATTGTGTGACGTTATCAGAGCTTAATAAATTTTCTTGACCCCGAGGCCAGCTTCCCAACTGTGAAGGGTCATGTGCAGAACGCATCTGCACAGGGGCATTGCGAATCTTTGTCGTGATGAAAACCATTAAAAGCCAAAATATGTGGAAATGAGTCGGATCAATGAATAGGTCAAGAAAAAATCAGAATCGAAGACTACTCTACGTTGAAGACCTAGAATATTAGCCAATGTAAAATAAGGTTAGCTCAAATATTCATAAAACTAAAAAGCATTCCCGGTGTACTTTACTTTCCCAAGATCTATAATATGTAAAGGCGTGTTTAATTCCCTCATTTGTAAACAAGTAAAAAGCATGAAATAGGAAAAGTTAATTTTCATTTAAAAGCCCATCCTCCCAGTGTGAATCTTGCTTAATAGTTTCCCGGGAACTAAGTACTTTGTTGAACAGTTGAAGGGGAATTCGGTTTAAGTCTTTGTAAACAACCTACAACTTTACATATGAACAGTTTCAACTGCATTTTCAGAAAACATTTCACAACCCGCTTGACAAACTTATGCTTGTGAATTGCTTGTGGGTGCACTTGAAAAGACAGAGGCAGTAAGTCCGTTTTTTTTTTCTTTTTTGAAACAACAGCCACATCCCACATTTTCTTCTTATTTCACTTCCATAAACGTTCATAATATTTCAGGACTTGGACATTCCACATCTAAAGTAAAGCAATTGTGATTTCTTCTCCTAAACTTTTTAGTTAGTGAGAAAACTACTACGATGCATTACTCCCAGGAGCCCATTATGGAACAGTGCAAATTACTACACCAGTCCAAATTGGAAAGACTGCATTGCCTTTAAGTCACCACTCCCATAAAATTCTGCTTCCACTTGTGAGGAACTGGATTTCTTCCGCTACTCTATTCCTCATCCGGATCATCACCCAAAACGGCAGTTTATTCCATTTTGTCATGTCTTAAAAAATATCCTAGGGCCAAATATGTTTTTGATATACTAAACAGGAACATATTCTAAGCATTCTGGTGAAATGTTTGTTTATTTCCCATGTTCGGTCCTCAAGATTTTAGCAACTGAATGTGGCAAATTTTCTGCATAGAATGAACTTGAAGCAAGCAGACGTGATGTCATGGACTCCCATTTTTGGCCAATGTTCTATTTTTATTTATAATTTACCACTTTTAATTTGAGCAACAAAACTCTGATATATTGATACTGTACCATAGGTGCATCCTGAGTAATGGACTTTCACAAATTTTACATGCCTTGGGGTCAAGGTGACATTCCTAATCAATTCAAGGTCAAGCTATAAGATGAAAAATAAAGAAAAACAGAACATTAACCCAACAATGTGAATCCATGACATCACATCTGTTTGCCTAAAGTTCACTTTGTATAGAAATTGTATCAACTTCAACTGCTAATATCTCAAGGGCCGAACATTGGAAAGGAGTGGAACTTTCACCAGAATGCTTAGAATATGTTCCTCTTTAAACATATTAAACTTAAATTTGACTCTTGACTATTCTTTTATGTTTGGTTATCGAACTCCAGTGGAAGGCGAATACTCAGTCTACACAAAAATAAGAAATTGGCAAGCTCTTCACAATAAGAGGAACTATTGTATCTATGCCAATTCATGCCAAGTCGCTTCCACGTTCTGAGATGCGTAACATTTTGACTTTCCGTAACATATTTGGACTCTTGTCAACAAACTCAGCCAGCACGAGGTACTCCCTTATTGGCTACCCAAATGCTCTTCTGTGTTACATACTCCCTACAGAATAAAGGAATTTTCTAGGATGGTCTGAATTGCACTGCCTGTATGCGAGAATGTGTCGATATTCATATTTATGTACAGGTAGCATCAATGAAGACTCGCTATTTCAGCATATTATATACAGAGTACTCAACGGAAGCCATTGCATGCAAGTGGCGCTTTTTGGGAGGGTGTTTCGAATCAGAAGAGCGGAAAGTTTCAGAGATCAGTTACTGCTTTGCTCACATTTCATCGGCATATGGCATTGTTTGGCCATTCGACTCAGTATTGTGCATGACCTTTTCATGTGCTTAGTTAAATGCAATTTAATAGTAGTTTCCGGTAAATAATCATGGCCAACGACAGCTGTATCCAAAAAAAGAATTGTGATTTCCGTTCTGCCTCCAAGTAAGGTACTAAATTCTGTCTGACAGAAATCCCCAATCTAGCACCTTGACATCAACGTCATCCACATCCCAAGGAAAATAAACTTCATCCCCGAATAAAATAATGTGTATAGGGAATTGAATGATGTTTCATGCTCTTTCGTACTCCACCATGGTCACGTGAATAGTCGGCATAAATGAAAGAACTGCACGTGTTTCGGGCGTATTACATAGAATAGACACTGTGTATGTGAAGCTTCTGAACTCCAATTGGTGTTCATGTTTATCTTGACGTCATATAAGCATTGCCAAGTTTGGTCAATCATATGTCACCGTTTATAAACTGTCTATACTTTTTAAAAGGAAAAAAGGTGTTAACCTAGAAAAGGGTTCATTCTGGTGTTGGAGTGCTGGCAGATTTGTGCGATTCCAAAACTGGGAAGGCAGCTCATCTATCACGATGGCAAAGTTTCTGTCGATTGTACTACTGCTCTTTTCTGTTTATCATACCTTTGAAGGGCGTAAGCACAAGGTTGTTTACAACGAAAGGAACTCATTGATTCTTGCTTTCATGATTGTGATGATCTTCCTTATAGGTCTGACCATCTTGGTTGCGAATATATTGAAGGATGTGTCCACAACCGAGACGGATGGCTCGAAGGGGTTTACTGGTGTAATTGGTGCCAGTGTGACTGCACGACACCAGATGATCAACCAGAAGAGGTAACTTCTACTAAGTTGGTCTATCAGCAGAAGTTATTTCTTATTTCGACAAGCGAAGTTGGCATTTTGTTTGTGTATTCATTTCTGCATAATAATATTACAATTGTCGATATTTACTTACATACATGTATAAATATGTATATATATATATACATATATATATATATATATATATATATATATATATATATATATATATATATATATATATTTATATATATATATCCGCTGGCGAATAAACAATTGTGTTCAGCTGGATAGCATCAACTTTGATCTCTGGTTAGGCTTGCGTCAAACGAGAACTAGTGCTGCTCAGGAGGTGAATTGCGAGTTGCTTCATCTGTTATTTGAACAAAGGCCAAACCAACTTGGCTTCATGGCTCAGTGGTTAGAGCGTCCGCACTAGAAAGCGGGAGGTCCCGAGTTCGAATACCGGTGACATCGTTTTTTCACCTCAGCCAGATTTTCCAGCTTTACCAATATATATATATATATATTTATATATAGGTCGAAAAATTGGTAAATGATTCGATCATGAATTGATTCCAACCCAAGTACTGACTTTGCCTTTGGAACAAGGGAAGGAAGAAAGAAGCCATAGCAGATGGAAAATTCAGCAAAGCGGAAATTCGAACCCGAGACGGCTCGCTTCCCGGGCGAGTGCCTTTAGAACTGCACTTAACGTGACTGACGTGATTTCCGGCTCGACCCAAATTACAAATACCGTACACTCAATATTCCCTTCTTGTTACCACACAAGGTGTATAATCTCGAAACGGGGTTATTAATTAGGTCGAACGTGGTAGGATCGACAGTAAATGTAGGTCGAAAAATTGGTAAATGATTCGATCATGAATTCCAACCGAGTACTGGCATTGCCTTTTGAACAAGGGAAGAAACCCTTACTCAAACTTTATATTTGGCTCATATCTGGAAATATGTGGCTGTTATAAAGTTTTATATGGCCATATCAAGCCAGATATATACTGGCAATCCTGAGCATGCGGTAATGAGGTATAGAAAGTGCCATTTCCTGCAATGCGTGGTTATTATTAGTGAAAATCCTCCTGGTGGGACGATCAGAGCGAATCGATGGTTTTGCTCCTCGTCTGTAGTTGCCCTTCGAATCTCATGCCCAACAGTCTCTGTAAAAGTTGACAGCCATAGCCATATAAGCAGGCTGAAGCAGCATCAAATGCGCATTCAAATAGACGCTTCAATCAAAAATATATTTCAGCTCCCATTGGATTTTACAGGCTCGTATCACCCCCAACGCGCGTGAAGAAATTCCTTGCTACGCCACTGTATATCCTGAAGCGCTGTTTGCGCACCAGGATATACCCTCAAGCAGAAAACTAGTATTGTGTCTGCTCAAGGAGGAGTTTAAGTTGACTGATAGAGGGGCTAGAAGTAAGAAGGTTGGTAAAATTGAAATTTCCTGGGGAACGAGTATCTGTGACAAACGTAAATTCGATAATGAACAAGTAATGAATACACTGGGCGTGGCTAAGAGATGGACAACATGTATAAACATAATTTCGGGGCCAATGATATGATTAATGTGTCTTTTCTGGTACATCTATGTCCCAAACCCTATACAGATGTTTGGGTTTGCGTAGAACCTAGTCACTCAGCTCACAGTAAATCCTCTAACTATAAAATTTTAAACAGTCCTGTTCATTAAGTCTTCGTCTGTCTCTGGCATATTTTGTACATATCCGTTGTTTTCTTACACGAATACATGCATCCAGTTCCACAATTTCAGATCATCCGAAGGCATACTTAGATTTTAAAATGAAAGGAAAATAAAACTACTTTAACGTTGCTCCATACAACAACATGAAGATAATCTGACAAACTGATTCAAAGGACTGTCGATAATGCGAACGTTTTCGATTACGCTGATTTGAAATTCCCCTCCCCCCCCCCCCCCCCCCGGGTTTGGCTTGATGGCTTCACACAAAAAGTAAAACGGGAAAAATTGATACTGATGTAAAATTTTACTTACAGCAACTAAGCATTTTCACATGCATTTCCGTTTATGGTGTGGTTTTCAGGTAGAGATTTCTCGCAAAAGGGTGTACCATGACGAACTTGAACTATGGAACACGTGTAGCGGCTACTGTGATGGCGATGGTTTGCAGCGGACAGAATACGATGGATGCAGTGAAATAAGAGATTGCCAAAAGAATGCTGATGGGGAGTTAAAAGGTTATAGGTGTGATTACTGCCAATGTGACTGTATTAAGAAGGGATACCCAGACAACTTCCGAATAGAAAACGTCGTGTACCATATGAATAGTCTAAATTTAGATTATGGAGGCTCCGTAAATGTCGGCGAAATTACCGTCGAAAACCGAGGAGACGAGATTGAGCACACATCGTACACGATTGAAATGACTTACACAACTGAAACTACATGGAGCAGTGGTGAAAGCATTAAGATTGGCAGCAGTGTAAAGACTACATTTAATGCGATTTCTGTTAAAGCGGAAGTAGAAATAGGAGTGCAAGTTTCCAACGACTATTCTTGGGGAGAAACGAAGAAAGAGGTAAGAAATAAATAATTGGATTTGTAAGAAGCCTTCACACTCTTAAAGGAAACATGTTTAGGAATTACACCCTTATTACCCTTCATTTTTATACACATTCTTGCTAACATGTTCAGGGCTTAACGGTATCTTGACATGATAAATGCACGGTTAGTTATTTCATGTATAAAAGTTTGAAAATTCTGAAAGTATCCACAACTCACATCAAATTCCAGGTTGATATCTGATTTGCACTGAATCATGGGTAAACATTTACTAAAAATGCCATTTTTTTAGTTACCGAAGTGCCGGGCATGCCATGTATGGTTAATGTTATCCTTTGATTTGATAACCTTTATGTCAAGGACAGTTGTAACATTCAGTTGTCCCGTAGGGTGTTATTTTGGAAGCTGTGTCCTTGAAAATCAAAAGTGCCATTCGAAAAACCGTAAACTGTTCTAGGAGTAATTAAAGGGGAAGTTAAAGCAAAAAAAAATCAGTTCATTACAATTCTGTGACGCTTGAGATATCAGAGGACTGACGGGGCGATCTCCCCTTCCATCCCCATAAAAATTGACCACAGGCCTTCAAGGCGACCTTGTTATTACCCTAAGCTACTGTTTTGGAATGTAGTATTATTTTTTTACGGAATGTCGTAAAAAACCACAGGAATGCCCACATGCCTCAAAGGGTTTTACTGGAAGATGGTCATTAAAGGTGTCCAATCTAAAAAAAATTTAAAAAAAATTATTTTAATCTTTTATATGTGAAAGAGGGACCAAATTTACACACTGTGGTGACATTTCCACTCAAATCGGACGTACATTTCTCGAGGAAAAGCTAAATAAAGTAACTAGATTTGTGTTCCAAAGTGAGTTTAGGGCAGCAGAGGTTATATCACTTCCTCACATTGGCTAGGGATGTTTTGTTTTTCTTTTCATATCGGACTGTTGTGCTGATCTTGAAGTTAATAGGAATACGACCTCCCTGTGGGGAATGCAAAAATTGTGAAGTTCTCATGCAACTCATGCAATCATATTTTGAAAATATGGGGTTGTTGAGGAGAAAATAGGGTGTATAGTTTAATGAAAAGCACAAGACTGTCCATTAATGTGGGGATATGATGTTTAACATGCTTGCTTCGAGTTCAGTTTTGTTGAAAATGTGACAACTGTACTTGCTAATATCTCGAGAACCGCACATTAGATTTAAATGCATATTTCACCGAAATGCTCAGAATAAGTACCTCTCCAAAATATCGAAACTTGATATTACATAAAACCCTTCTTTTAAAGAGAGACCAATTCTATATAGTGTGGTGAAACTGCCTTTCAAATCGGATATATATTTCTTGAGATACCAGTAAATGATATTACTAGATTCGTGTTCATAAGTAAACTTTACGGCAGCAGAAATATTTAATGTAGAATAAACAAAAGCAAACAAAAGTGCCACACCCCAAAACTTTACTTTTGTACAGGCAACAAGTTGCTTCAGATCGACGAAAGAATTCAAACTTTGAAGAAGTATATCTCGAAAACAGTAAAAGATATTGAAACAGACCCAAGAGAAACTTTTGGGTAATCTTACTTTTCATCTACGACAGAATGGCACCGCATTTACCAGCATGTCACTATACCTTTAAACACTACATTTGTAGCAATCAAACGGGAGAATATAGAAATCAGACGTGTGGGATTTACTGACATTACCCCAGTGGTCATTTATTTGCAATGGTGATTCCCTCCGTGACTGACTTTGAATGATTGATGAACATTTTGAACTTCGCGTCGAAGTCGAATGGGATCTATTGAATCACGCGAAGATAAGTGTGTGTGTCTGTGCGATGGAAATTGGTGTCTCTCGTCATCGTTTTTATGAATAAACGTTACCTAATCGGGGGCCTATCTAGAAATGGTGACTTTCTCATTTGAAATCGCAGTTTTTGACATTTTGGTATTATATCACACAACAGTGCGGGAGAATCAATGTAGTAAGGGTTATACCGCCCCTCGACCCTCGACATAAACTGCGGCCTGTCGGTGCCCATTTTAAGTTTTTAACATGTCCCTGCAGGTCATTCTCGCCCTTTCAAAAATTCTTAGTTCCACCACTTTCATACAACCCTGTAGATTTCTGTTGCAGAAATGTATCACATGGTGTCCACGGTTCCGCGTGGAAAATCATATACAAGTTTACAATTATCTAAATTAATGTTGACATGTTGATGTATGGATCTCCCTCCTGTTTTTCTGTACCAATGCACATAATTTTCTATCCGATACAGACTGCAGGACCAGACCAGAGATGTCCAGAGACGTCGACATCAGTTGAATGTCCTTCAAGCCCTGTCTCGATATATTTTTTCCTAACTCAAAAAATCTCACTTTACACATTAAAAATTTTTCTTAAAAGCTATAAACTCTTTCAACAAAGCCACAAAAATTTATGTAAGGTAGGCACTTTGTCTCAGATTCCTTTTTGTTTTCTTTATAATTGAACTTCCTGTATGTCCTTGAAATTTGATACTGGTGGATGTTTGAACACCTTTCCCTGTAGATCTAGCATTACAACTCACCGTATGCAGAGTGCAGCCAACATTGTTGCTTAATATTGCCTGCAGCGGCATCAACATAATCAATAATCTGAATGCAACGTCAAATTATTGTGCCGCAATGACATCACAGATTTCCTGTGAAGCACCAGATTTTTTTTTTAAAAAAAAGGCAGAGGGTGTGGAATTTCTTTCAAAAATTGTATCTTCTGAACTCTTGATGCTATTGCGACACAGTAGTTTTCGCCTCCTGAGAGAGAATGTTTTTTTGCATACTTTGATATTAATGAATTTTGTCTTCGGGATATGACTTTAAATGATTGGTTTTCTGTATAGCGGTCTTTGAAAGTATGTTCATGTGTGTTTGTGACGCTTATAGCTCGTAGAAATGATATACCAAGATACTGATAATGAATAACTTTAACATTCATTTCTTGTCTTATTCTGTCGCACTGCAATCTCTGAACAAACACATCGCACTACCAACTATACCTTGCCCACAAAAACTTCGTTGGTTTTTTTTAGAAGATTTTCAAGCCATGCTTAATAGATCATCCAGTAATGAAAATGTGTCCAAATATTGGTTTTGTGAATTGAATGACATGATCATATACTTCTTGGTCTCGCAATTGCCTTATAGTTAGTTAGTCAGTCAGTCAGTCAGTCAGTCAGTCAGTCAGTCAGTCAGTCAGTCAGTCAGTCAGTCAGTCAGTCAGTCAGTCAGTCAGTCAGTCAGTTAGTTGCTTAGTTAGTTAGTTAGTTAGAGTTTAACTGCCCAGTTCCCGAACTATTGGTTCAAGTCGAGCCGGCCACGGCATTTTTTTCCACTTGCAGCACGCTTGCTTGTTTTCCCTACTCTGTTGCCTCTGCAGAGCATCACGCACAAAGGCAGTAGGTTACATTATTTGGGAATCAAACCCGGGCCTTCAGCGTGCAGATGCTCTAACCGTTAGACCAAACACAAAATTGCCTGCAGTCTACGCCAAAAAACTCGTCTGTCGTATACTATATATCAGAGAATGACGGTGACAAAACGGGTCCTTGCGTCTGTTTTAGTCAGAATCAAACTTTCGATCCTAACGCAACCTGATCGCTGATTTGGGCCAATTGCGATTTCGTCTGGAATTCCTGGGACAGTTCGTTCTGAAAATTAACACTACGAACTGATGCTTGCTTCTGCCCATGCACGGTCCAGTTTGTGTGTGTGTGCGTGTGTATGTGTGCGTGTGTATTTCTTCTTTTTCTTTTGCTTTGCTTTTTTTGTTTTTTGTTTTTTTTTTTTTTTTTTTTTTTTTGTTGCTTCGCGTCCCTTTCTCTTTGTCTACCCATTCTCAAATCGAAAAGTCCCTGCTGTCGGATTTGCAAAGGAAGCAAAAAGTTGTCGACCCGATGTTGAGCCACCGTCTATTCAGTAAAATTTAATTCAACAGTAAGTCTGCCGTTGGGATAAGGAGGATGTTTCCAACAGTAAGAAGGAACGTTTCATCATGAATTTTATTTCCTAGTATCTCTAACACCTCAAATGAAAGTTCAACATTCCTACGATTTCTTTGTTAATACGTCGCTTGTTTCGACAGTATAGTTTTGATTTATAAATTTTATTGCAAAATGAGAAAATTCTGATGGCCCATGTGATCTAAAATATCGTACTTTGTTTTTCATAGACAGTCAAAAACTCAATCACCGCAAAACCAATTTCCCCACCTCACTCTAAGAGGCATGTGTGGGCTCGGGGTTCTAGGTACAATATTGACGTACCATACACTGCAGACCTTATCACTGTGTACAATGACGGCACAGAAAGAAGGAAACAAATCAACGGAACACTCAACCAAGCTTCGGCAGCTAAATTCCACGTGGTGTATGGAAACATACAGGATCTTTCTGAAAACTATACGAGGACCAACCAAATATCGAGTACCGGTTGGATGAAAAGTAGTAGTTATATTTTGAGTATCACCATTGCATGCGTTCATTTTATTAATGTGATACTTACATAAACTTTTGAAGACTTGTTGATGGACAAAGCAATGTAACAGTTACCGGCTATTCTTCAAAAAGGGCTTTGAGGTTATTTCCGAATTTTGAAACTTCCATTGTCTCGTAGAAAGAAAAATCTCATGTATACTAGTCAAAGCGAAATCTGCCTGAACCTCTCCATGCTTTGCCCACCCCTCTCTCTATTAACGTGTAAAGCCATGATGAGTTTTCCAACTGTAAAATGTCCACTTGAGTTCATTTCTTGCCCACTTACACAAAGTCATATTCTAGCATAAACATTTAATCCAGCTCCAACATGCAAAATACGAATCATATAGCTACAGTAGACAGCGCATACAAAGGGAGTTTTGACTACATCCCTGCCCAATCCGCATTGTTCGCAATCTCAATGAATAATGATCCCTTGGTGTACTGATTACCGTATCATAGGTCTCCTGGGGTGTGTTTAGAAATTTGATACAAAATTAGACAATAAAAAGGTGAGATAAGCATAAAAAATTTAAGCAAGATCTCTACAGCATTTTGTTTAAAGATTCTCAAAGTATAGGCCAAGTAGTGCAACATTGTGGCTTTTTCTTATGACGTTAGTTCTAAAACTTGAGATTATAGGGACCAAGCACGACCTGACCGGAAGGGGAGCTCAGCCCTAAAGAGTTTGAAGTTTGCCGTTCCCTTACTTTAATTTTACACATTTGCCCCTGGAAAAATTTTTGTCCCCTCCAGAATTTTGTCTGCCTACGTTCCAGCTGAGCATCAACTGAAAGTTCATTAGGGGACCTTACGTGTTTGGATAGTCCCAGAAGTGAAACTATATTTATTGAGCTTTCCCGAATGTGTGAACAAAGTGAACCACGTGAGTGCTTTGAAATAATCGCATGGACAATCTAACTTAAACTGACCAGTTGACAAATGTTTAGTCAGGTTAAAAAAATGTACAGCTGGAAACTGCGTTACTGTTGTTCATAATCAAATATTGTAGATGTAGAACTGAAAAATTGAAGTTTTCGAAAATTTCTAATAAAAAAGATTTCCTACAAGCTGACAAAAAGAAGTGAGAATTTGCAAATCGCCTTAAATACAGGGGTAAATGCGCACTGTTCAACAAGGTGTTTTTGATTGGTTGTTGCCACTGGATTTTATTCTTTGCTGGAGTTAGGGATTACAGTAGTTTAGGGATTAGGTCTATAGCAAAAATTGAACTGACGATTTTTATGACTTTCATACAACTTTTTCATTGGTAGAAGAAATGAAAGATTACTAATAATAACGAACTGATATTGTTTTCGAGACGCACCCGTTGCTTGCCCAACAGTTAGACCTATTTCATGTACTTTAAATACAATGAATGAAGTCGATTAAAGACTGATGGACCCCCCTAATGGCTGCTTACAAAAAACAAGCTCTAATCGGATTCGTCTATAGCCGGCTGCCAGGGAAGTCTTGCTATCATTTTTTTTTTCTCAACTGCGCGTACCTCGAGCAGAACTAAAAGAGGGCGTTTTTCAAAGACAGTTTCCTCGCAAGTTATCAGGTCGTGGTTCGGTACATAAAAGATAAAATAATCATTACATATAAAGGAGGGAAGAAGTAAATACAGAGACACTACAGTAGATCTGCTTAAATCGGAGTGTAAAAAACAGTAACAAGGGTGGTTTTTGGCCAATGATCAATCAAGATAACACTACGAAAAACAAAAGTAAAAAGGGAAGCGTTACAAACTTAAAGGCACATCAGAGTAAGAAGAACAAAGAAGTAAAACTGTTTTTTATTGTCTCAGTCTATAGAAAGAGTCTTCTAAATACCTCCTCAAATTATTCAGCGTTCGCATGGATAGCCGGAATAAATGACGCTCTCGTTTTAAAACCGGAATCCTTGCACCATGACTATCTGAGGATGGGGGCTCCTTTCTTGATGTAATCTGTCCTACCTCAATTGAATTGTATCTAATTCATGGCCTATGTAAACATCGATCTAAATATCGTTATGAGTATCCAAACTTAATCACGACCGGTACAGGCAATTGGCCGACCCTCAAAATTGTACCCTTTGGTGACCATCAAAACGGAAGGACTTTACTTTATTCGTAAGACACTGTATACCTTTTCACACTTACACCTCTGGCATCAATTCATTGGAATGATTATCATTTTTATGCGTGGTAACTTTGCAGAGTGTAGGTATTTCTACAAACGCTGTAATCTTTATGTAAGAGGATGGCGCCGTTGTGCGAGCGTAAATCAACTTCTTTCCCAGCCAGGTTTCAAACCCACATTGTGTGTAATACTTTCGTATTTGTTTGTCAAGTTACGTCTTCTAATTTTTCCCTTTACGGTGTTATCGTAAGTCTCATGCAATTTACAATTTTGTTACAGTTTTAAATACTTGTAGACAGGGCCGTCGTGACCGGGATGTGCCTCATCCAATATTCCAAAACAAAATGAAACTTGATTACCTTTTCTTGCAGCCTGTAAAATCAAGTTAACGTACCTCAGTTTCACTTCAGATTGGATATGATTTTGCCCTATATGCCTGGTTACGGAAGCGTATAAGTGCCACAACATCACAAACAAATAACCTGACAATTTGCAATAATTTGTTACATTGAGCACATATATCTCAACAAAATGCAAAAAATTGTGCCTTTTCACAATTACTCATTTTCTTGCAATGCAGCAAAATATTGATTAATGCTTTATTGTCGAGTTTACACAACTCATGATCTCCACAATTATTTGCACAATGGCAGATTGTTGACTGTTTCAAACTTTGCATGGGGGCATAATTTTACTCAATGTTCAATTGACATTTTGTGATCTCCACAATTATTTGCAAAATGTCGAGTTCCTTACTCAACAAAACTCTAAACAGAAGCAAAATTTTACTCATTGTTTAATTGAAATTTTGTGATCTCTACAATTATTTGCAAAATGTTGAATTCCTTACTTATAAAAACTTTGCAAAGAAGCAAAATTTTACTCATTGTTTAATTGACATTTTGTGATCTATACAATTATTTGCAAAATGTTTAATTTTTTACTTATAAAAACTTCACAATGCAGCAAAATTGTACTCAATATGTCAATTGACATCTTGTGATCTCAACAATTATTTGCAAAATGATTAATTCCTTACCCATAAAAACTTTACAAAGAAGCAAAATTTTACTCAATGTTCAATTAACTTTTTGTGATCTCCACAATTATTTGCAAAATGTTGAATTCCTTACTTATATCAAACTTTGCAAAGAAGCAAAATTTTACTCATTGTTTAATTGACATTTTGTGATCTATACAATTATTTGCAAAATGTTAAATTTTTTACTTATAAAAACTTCACAATGCAGCAAAATTGTACTCAATATGTCAATTGACATCTTGTGATCTCAACAATTATTTGCAAAATGATTAATTCCTTACCCATAAAAACTTTACAAAGAAGCAAAATTTTACTCAATGTTCAATTGACATTTTGTGATCTCAACAATTGTTTGCAAAATGTTGAATTCCTTATTTTTAAAAAGAAGCAAAATTTTACTCAATGTTCAATTAATATTTTGTGATCTCCACAATTATTTGCAAAATGTTGAATTCCTTACTTATATCAAACTTTGCAAAAGAACAAAATTTTACTCATTGTTTGATTGACATTATGTGATCTCTACAATTATTTGCAAAATGTTAAATATTTTACTTATATACACACTTAACAAATAAGTAAAATTTTACTCAATGTTCAATTGACATTTTGCGATCTCAACAATTGTTTGCAACTTGAAAATGTTGAATTCCTTATCTTTAAAAACTTTGCAAAGAAGCAAAATTTTTACTCATTTTTTAACTGACATTTTGTGATTTCAACAATTATTCGCAAAATGTTAATTCCTTACCCAGTTGGAAAAACGTACAGCCTGTCGAATTTTGGACACCCCCGCCAGACATGAGACCCTAGCGACGGCCCTGTGTTAACACATGATCGTCTCATGTCTGGTGGGGGTTCGATCCTTAACTAGCGGGATAGAGCCCCCCCCCCCCCCCGTCGTGTCATGACCTCTTTTCAAATTAATGTCTTGCAAAATGTCGGCATTCTTTGTGCATATAACTCACTGACAAAGTTGAACAAATCTAAATAGCATAAACTTGTAGCGGTAAACGACGCCGTATCCATTTTCAAAGCCAGGGGAACGCTGACAGTTCCCCAACATCACCCCTTGGGGTTGTATGTGGCACCCTCATTGAGTAGGAAGTAGGCTACTAGACCAACGTGCTTAATATGATGGCTCGGATACTTGGTTTGGAACTCAAGGTACCACAAATTTATTTCAAATTTACCCTTTTATATAACATGAAAAAAGTTCAAAGTAAAATGACAATGATAACCTTCTGAAGATTCGGCCATTTAATGTCCTGCTCAAAGCTACATGCTGTATCGGCAAAGGAGGTGAAAATTCTAACAAGAAATGAAAATTTTTCTCACGCTCCGCACCACAAGATGCATCGACACTCCTACAGGCTATACATGGCAGGCTTTCGATATCATGTGATTCTCGCAAGCAGTGTTCATGGTTACCACAAGCTAACATGGTGCCACTACTGACTACAAATATAAGACTTCTGGGTTACCCACATGTCGTTCGTGAAAATGCCCCCCCCCCCCACCGCCCCACCCCCCCCCCCCCCCCAATATCTTGCGTGAGGACATTGGTTACAAACTTCAAGACTCACATGTTTTTGGAAAGAATATTTATTGAAAATCAGAAAACTTGAATAAAATAAATCCTGGCTTCACTTTAAAATCTGACAAAAACAACAGTACTAATCCGATTGTCGTACGGGACGGGAGGGCTGCATCCCGTATTGCCCAAACTTTGCTGGACTGGTGTCCCAGTCGGACAAAAATTATGCCCTTGGTGGATTCTGGAGTCGGGCAAAAAGTCACCGCCCCAAGAATTAAGAAAGAGTCCCCGGTACGGCCATGGCTGACAGCTCCCCTTATATGTAGTAGAACTGGACCCGTGCTGGTGTCGCATCTTATGCTTATATGACAGCAGACAATTTTACTTGCACATTCCGGCATGAGGTGGCTTAGTAAGTGATATTCATGTTAAAATCGATCTCAAGTTTAATCTACGTAGCTTCAGCATGTTAAGCCATTTAGTTAAGGTATAACGCACAATGAACAGAGGGCAAAACAGTCTACGAGGGAATGAGTTCCGAATTCCCATATCGAGGAGGCGTGGGGTCTAATTAATGGAGAGTGTGGGTGTACACCCCCTTCTTTGATTTGCAATAAACTTATTTCACTTTTTATCAACGTGGGTACAAGAGAGTGAATATTCTTTCCCCATATACAGATAGACAGACCGAAGTGCATGCACACACGTTTTATTTACATTATGATTTGGCACTTATTTCCTCGAAAGGGGGGGGGGGTATCGAAAGAAAACGCCAAAATGTAGGCAATACGGATAGGTTTTGACAGAGTGGTTGTTGGAGGAAAACCTCTCCCACTTTGCTGGATTTTTGTTTTTAAGTTTACACCCAGAAGAACTTGCTTACATGCAACAATACTAGCAACATTAGCAGCAGCAATAACAATCAAATCTGTTCCAAACGAAACGAATAGTCCACTTGCAGAAATCTCAATAGAGAAGTGAAAGGCGCCTTGATGCACATATTTTTTTTATTGCAGCGAACGTGATTAAAGGTCTAATCCTCTCACCCCAAACAATACCAATTCTCCTAACCATCTTACCTAACTTGAAAGTCATATTTTTATCACCCCAAATAGTTCCAATTCTCCCAACCTACTTACTTCTATAGCCCCTCCCACATCTATCTGAAACTCATCATTATCCAGGCACAATCCTAGTTCCTTACATCAGGGCATATTCCACTGAGCGTACAAGTCCATAATGTACGATCAAAAATACTCTCAGTGCACATGCTGTGTAAATGAGCTGTGCTGCATTTTCTTTTTAATTTGATGTCAATCAAAGAGCAGTACCATATTGAGACTTTTGACATACGTAGCATGAGGGTGAAACTGTAGTATGGGGTGATGAATGACTGCCTTTGCCAGCCCCTCCAACGACCAGACTCCACTAGCGTAGCCAGCGGGGGGGGGGCAGGGGGCAGAGTGCCCCCCCCCCCCACAGAAATTTTGGGGACGCGATGGGCGATGTTGAAAAAATGAAGGAGAGCAAAAAAAAAATAAAATAATATAAAAAAAAAAATAAACGGCAAGAGGAGGGAGGGAATCGGGGGCGTTTTTTACAGTTTTTCGAGGGGGGGGGGGAGAAGCTCTTAGTCGTTACGATAAAGTTTGCAGTTCCAGACGGTGGCTAGAGTCCCCGATGGTTTACCTGTTTTTTGCTCTTAAGGGACAATTTCCCTAATAAGAACCCCAAATTTTCGGCGCTCTACGCGCGCTGTAGATTCACTCCTTTTTTTTTTTTTTAATATTTCCTTTCAACATATCAAGAGAGTGTAAGTCCTGTCAACATTACCAAGAAACAGGGAGGCAGAGTACGCAGGTTATTTAGAGGTCTTAAATTTCATCCCATATCACAAAGCCTTGTTGCTGTTCTCTTGTGTGTGTCACGCGATAGGTCAGTTGGTGAGCGACTCACGGACAGACGGAGCATAGTTTGGTTATTTTAACGGGTATTCCAGGTGTTTTCGACGCAATGTATGTTATCCCCGATACGGTCTACAACCCCCACAGTTTCTATTTTTTTTTTCTTTTTGTCCTTAATGATTACATAGGCTATGTTATTTTTGTAAGTCTACCAAAAATTTTCGCGCGCGTAGCGCGCTTTGCAATTTCACGATTCAGACTCAACAGAACACTATCAGTGCGCAACTCGGCTTTTAAAATATTAAGTGATATTGTGCAAAATGTGCCAAGGGGTGCAATAACATGGGATAGTAAGGCTCCTTCATATCCCCTTCTCACCACCCCCTCCACATAGGGGCCGTCGGAACTTGTGGTCGCTGACATGGCCCGCCCCCTGTCGGGAATAATCTGTCGCCTTCCCATGGTCGGTTCAGGGAGGTGTCATTTGAATCACACCTCCCTGGTCGGTTTAATTATTTTGGCTTTCAAAAGAGTTATTTCTGCGATAAAACCCAAAATGTTCAGAATGCTTTTCACACTCTTCCTCAGTACCGTTACCTAGAGCTAATGAATTACAAACCCTTCCCATCTTTTCAAGTAAATTAATATGTAGAATAAATGGATTTATGAACATGTCGGGAATTCCATCTCATTTCGCAAAACCAGGGAGGTGTGATCTCTTGTGTCAGTCGTGCGGTACGGACTCGAAGAGGGAAGTACAATATAAGTTGTGCCCGATAGGGCCAAAAGGCCGTGACAATTGATCTATATAAGCTTTAAATAAGTACAGATTCTTTTTAGTGTAGGCTAACCCAAAAAAATTTCGCCCGCTTTTCCACGGTTAAATCAGTGCGGAAATATCTTCCTCTAGCATATACAAATTTTATGTCGTATATGACTCGCAATGGCAGGTATAGTGCACAGGTTTTCTTTAAATCTCCCTCACCAACTCATCGATGGCATCCTGGCTGTCGGGACTTGGGGTCGTTACCCACCCTACCCCTCCCCCGTTCGGAGAGTGGCCCTTCGTCGGGCAAATCCTGGCGCCAAGCCTGGAGGGAAGACACATTTTCCAGTTATGACTTGTATATGTGTAATGAAGCAATGAACTAAAGATGGAAGCTGCATTTTTTGGAGAGCGGCAACTATTTTGGAGGGGCGATTTCACTAGGAAGGCGTGTCACCCCTCTAAAACCCCCCTGTGGAGAACACTAGAATCTAGTATAAAAAGAACAAAATCTACCACCATGTTGCATCTAAGCTCTTCGAGACAGCAAAAAAATTCCAAAAGGGGAGGGTAACACCCAGGAAGACAGGCCCGTAGCCAGGGGGTTCGCACTTACTCCCGCCCAGACCTATTTTTTTATTATTTTTTTTTTATTTAAATGGAGTTTTCGCGTTTTTCAAGGTAAAATGTCAATTCCGCTGGTTTAGCCAATGTAAGTCTTATGAGTAGCTGTTTTGTTTCAGTGCAACACAATTTCCTAGGGCCCCATTGACTCGTCAGTAACCCTCTTACTGGCACACACTAACTCTCGAGGGAATAAGGAAAACATTGATACAAGATTGAAAATGTCCAAAAATTCCAGCTAAGGTGTTCACCAGATCGCTCAATTTTGATGTAAAATTGCAACATCTCCTTGAGGTCGGAGTGGGAAAACCACACCCTCTCCCCGTTCGGATGCTGGGCCCCCTCACTTGGGTGCTTCGCTCCCTCAAGAAAATGCCACACCCCAGTGGCAGCGATGAAAAATGAAAAAGTGGGGGCTAAAGGTATGTGCAGCCCCTCAATATATGTCAAGTGCTCCAATTAAGAAGCGGGGAGGATTTCAAAGTTGGGCTGAACATATTCTTGCTCTGAATACTCGGGAAGTGCCGTTTCAGGCCATCTGAGGGGTTTGTAAAACCAAAAATTTCCTGGTTCGCTCCCCACCAATCGATGGTAGAGCTCCTCTTAGAAACATGTATTGATATTTTTTATAGATAATTTTTTTTTTTTTTTTTTTTTTTGCATTAATTGAGAAATTTCAGAAATGAGATCCATTTCCAGGTTGGGAACATGCAGCATAAAACACTCGGGAAGTGCCGTTTCCTGCCATCTGAGGGGTTTCTAAAACCAAAAATTTTCTTGTACGCTCCGCGCCAACCGATGGTGGCGCTCCGCTTAGATAGTCTTGTCGGTCAAGATTGGGGACGATGAGTCGACTTTGCCCCCCACAAGAAAATCCTGGCTACGCCCCTGCCAGACTCTGTTGTACAGGGGGGGGGGGGGCTTGGGGACTCGACCTCAAATGGGATAGCCACGTCCCTATTTACTCTTTTAACATCTGATTACCATCTGAAATTGTGAACTGATAAGATCTTGTTGTAGAAGCCAACGTTTTTTTGCAATACAAACTCTATATTTTAAAATAATTGTTTAAAAAGAGTTGAATTCTCAAGTTGTTTACCTACTAAACACCTAACTGTGGATCGTTTAAAACAAAAAAGGCAAAACATGTGCTTGCTTCCCCTAATCTAGTTACGTTATTAACTGCACAAATGATAGTGATTCTCGTTTCATACGGTCGTGATTTACTTCTGCTGGATAAATCATTGCTGAGGGAAATCTAAAGTCTACAAATCACATTCGTTCATCGCGTCTAAAGAATATTGGGAGAGATGCCGTAAGTGCCATCCATAGTCAGATAGTAGCGTTAATGAAATCGAGTTGACGGATTAATTATATTGAAAGATAAAAAACGAGACTTTTTTCTGGAAATTTCCTTAGATGTATATCAGTGCATGCGTTTATCGCATGAATGCTGTCATTGAATACAGGATCGGTTGCTCGGTCGCTCAGTGAAGCTTAGTTTTATAAATTCTTTCCAGTAAAATGTCGCTACATGACAGATTAATATAGGCCGTTATGTTGAATAAATTATTTATAGCATGGTACTGTATATTTATTACCAGAGGCAGATTTAGGATATGGGACGGGGGCCTTGGCTCCGGTTCCAACTGAAAAAAGTCGAACTTTTTTTACTTCGTAGAACAATTATAAGACCCTATCCCAACTTGAATAGGCCTACGTGAGGTGTTATATTTGCTTACAAAGAAAATTCGGAGAACTCGCAACCCGTCACACAGCCAGTAAAGACGCTACCCAAATGACTCTCTAAGCGGAGCGCCACCATCATTGGAGCGGAGCATTCAGAAAATTTTGGAAGTCGCCAACTCTCAGTCAGCCGGAAATATCATTCACCGGGCTTGTAAGCAGAATTTAAGCAGTCGTTATTTCCAGCTTTCTTTGTGCAATGAAATGTTTAGATCAATAAAACAATGAAGTTGCAAGGCGCAAATTATCAGAAATTTGCCTAACAATCTCCAGGGGTTATTTGGTGTAAATAAGGGACGAAGTCGAGGGACATTAGCGGAGCTCCACCATAATTGCTACGGAGCGTAAGGAAAATGTTGAAAACCGCGACCCCACATGTAGACAGCCAAGAATGTCATTTCCCAGGCTTGTAAGGAGAACCTAAGCACTCGTTATTTTGAGCTTTCGTCTGCAAAAACAGTTCAATAAAACGAGCAAATTACAAAATAATGTCGACAATACCAAATGAAACCACTACCACAGGCCTATTTTAGGGTAATCCTTTGGGTACTGTTATATACAGTGGTGCGCCGTGGTCTATTCAATACTACCGGGGTACGGGGGTAGCCAATTGCCATTTGCCTATGAAAGGAAATTTATTATTCTCAGTGGCATGTACCCAGTTTTCAGAAGTTTTTAAGTGTGGACACTTATCAATCAGTAACTTTATTTGTGGCACGCTCCCTGCCTTGTTTGAACAAATATCTGAAAATATCACAGAGCTAGTTGTATTGCTGATAAGTCAAGATTTCGAGTTTCTGGTGAGGAAATATAAAAATATGGGGAGCATCGCTTTATTGTTACACTTCCCATTAGCAAATCCGAGATTCCACGGCAGTTGGAGATCGTAGGTGTAGCATAGTTATCTAAGGCTCTCCGAAGACATTTAAAAAGTTTCTGAAACTTCGTTGCCTTTTTTAGATAAATATTTCAAAATGAAGAGCGTATATTCGAAAAATGGAATGTTATGGAAGAAAAGCTAGGAAAACATCACTGTAAATGACCTCTTTCACATAACGCAACTTTTCAAATTTTTGTGATTTTTCAGGGCCAGCTAAGAGCAATTACTCCTGCCCCCTGGAATCCGCAAAGCTACGCCACTTTCTATTCTAAGCGGGAAGTCACGAATAATACCACGCAGTTGACGCCGAGTGCAGCAGAATTGTTTCTTTTACCTCCTAGATTACCAGAGGTGGCATTTGCTTTCTACCCCACCTTCCACCACAACTACAAGTAAATTATGCTTAAATACGTTGAACTAAATTTACATTTGGGGTGCAACTACGATTCGGGGAGCCCTCATGAGGTTCCTCCCTCTTAGCTGGGTCACTGCTTATAAACCTTTGCACCTATGAACCTTTTTTGCAACTTTCGTCCGAATAAGTACCATTTCGGAATTTTCGGGCAAAGTATACTGTGCAAGACCAAGAAGTGAGGTGGAATACATATTGTTTTTCTGTACGCTGTAAGATTACATACCGAATTTTTGGTAATTCTTTTAAATTATCATGGAAGTTTTACTTTGGATAAATTTTTAATTTTTCGAGCAATTTTGGAAAGAAATTGGACACGTTCTCCGGTTGTGGCTCACTGACTTGTTTTCCGAGCACCACTTTTTATGTTGAGCACTAAGCATAATGGCAGCCGGAAGTCTTAGTGATTCCTTATCGCTGAAATGTAAGTTTATGTTTATTTCTTGTTGACATTGTGTTATAAATTACCAAGCACGAAAGTGCTCACTTTCTCACTATGGACAATGCACAAGTTACAACATATACGTAAAGGCAAACCTGCCAACTCCCACGCTTTCATAGTGAGTCTCACGGTTTTAGGCGTCGTCTCACGTTCAAATTTTCATCATATCACGACAACATAACAGTATTCAAACAGCAAGATGCAAACATTAAGCCACACGGCAATTATCAGAACCTCTCAAGTTCATTTTTTAACATTCAAATTTTTTAACTTTCCTAAGTACGTGTAAGTATGTGCATGTTTGAATATCCTAACACACTGAACCAGGCAAGATTTTGTCGATTCCGGTTAAGTTGCTTCTTTTTTTTCGAATCCTTACTTTGCATATGATTTTGGTAAATTTGTGAGAGAATTGTTACACTATAGATGATGAAATATTCCAGGCTTTGATAAATGTAGACATTGCTTACATTATTTTGAACTCAATAACGGCCCAAGTTTTTATTATAGAATGACACACTCTTAAAACAACTTGATGAAATTTTACTAGGATATGGGTAAATGCATTTTTTGGTCAGAGCCTTTTAAGATAAAATGTGAAAGTTTAACCCCAACGATCTTCAGTTGTTCAGAAAATGTACTCAAATTAACTTACAAAGGGCAGATTTTTCAATAAAAAACACAATTTTTTCATCACATGCATAAATTATTTTGCCGAGTATGATTACATCTATGGCAAATACTTGTTACAAAAGGCAAAAAATCGCAAAGTGAGCCCCACCACTTGGATTATTTGGAAACCCTGGTATGCGCATGTTAATTGTTCTTTCGCACCGATGTGGTGCGGAAAAATTAAATTCGAGGTACCAATCTCCAGGTTTAATTTTTATGTACCAATCTCCATGTTTCTTCATGTAAATATCAAAGTTCGCTAATACTTCTTGAGATACCTTGTTTCACAAAAAAAACTTTCTAAAAGAGATGTGTAAATTTTACACAACACTGTGTAAATAGTGCACAAAACTAACAATGTGTAACAAAACTACACAAGTTTGTGTAGAAATTACATATATTTGTGTAATAATTACACAATTTGTGTTGAATTGTTACACAAATTGTGTAGTTTTTACACATTGCTAGCTATGTGCACTAGTTACACAGCGTTTTTTTAAAAAGTTTTTAGAGTGTATGTATTAAGCAAATTCCCATCTTCATAGGACATTCTTGAGCGGAGATGCAAAATGTTGAAATTTATTCACTTAAAACAAATTAGTCCATTGCGCAATAAATTGTGACTTTCTTTTTGTACAACTCAATTACCTGCTTTGTTTCCCTTTAAAAATAGAAATGTTTGTAGGACCTTGAATACTTCCTGTCTGCTAGCATAGCATGTTGCACAGAGAGGGATTTATTAATTACATCACCCCATAAGAGTAATAGTACTATCGCACCTTGATACAAGGTGCATTTACTTTCAGAAAAACAAAGAAATGCAAACATTGTTATTTGAGTAGTACAACAATGACATCACAAATTATTGCGTAATGTACCGTTTCAATTTGAGTGAATAAACTTCAACATTTTATATCTCAGCTTAGGAATGTCCTATGAAGATGAGAGTTGGACTCGGTTGGAACTTACTCTTCATGCCCTTGAATATATATTATTGAATTCTTTGACTTGTGGTATACCTGAATAGGATTGAACCTTGTGACCACTGTCGACCACAAATGACTTTTCACCGACAATAAAAACAATAGTGCTTATTTACTAAGTACAGGCAGTCCACATAATAACTATATGAGATAACTCTCTTTACCAATCAGCGATACCAAGTATACAAGCAATTCCTAGGGTATTGCTTTTTGACCTCTGGTGACTCCAAATGACCTTGGACCACTACCGGATACAGTAGGGATCATCTACTCAATATGGATAACCTGCACACCTAATCATCTTACATGAGAGCAACCCCCACACCAGATACGAGATTAGTCACACTTGCCTTGCTTGATATATTGTGTTTTTTTTTTTTTTTGGTGCAATTTCTAAGGTACTTACATTTGACCTCTGTGATCCAAAATGACCTTTGACCTTTACCAAAATCGAAAGGGATTATATACTACTAGCTGCCCACACGCCTATATATGAGTGTAGTCACATTTACTTTTTTGAGATATCATGTTTGCAATGTTTTGAAAATTTGATCTGTCGACCCGTGATCCCAAAATGACCTTTTACCTCCAACAAAAACAATAGGTATCATGTACTTTATGCGACCAACCCGCACACCAAATATGAGATAAGCACGTCACAATTAACCTATTGTGAGATATCCTATTTACATGCAAAATCATCTAATACACTCACACGCACACACTCCTATTATATATACGCACACACGACATCACCATCCCATGGATGTCTTGCCTGGAAGTAGTTCATCGAATTTTTCCAGACCCCCGTCGAAAATTCAGGTCTTGCAGCAGGGGAGCGGTCTGTCCCTGCCTCGTATGCTTACGGTTGAATCCTTCAACGTTACCCTAATCTCCAAATATGAAACTGTATATGCTGTGAAGTTGATATTATTTTGTTAAAATTTGAACATTGCGTTCACACAATTTAGGCAAAGTGATTCACCTGTGAAAGTAAAAAGAAAAACTTTCAGTTGACGCACTGGTGCGCCCTCTAAATCCTCTCCTGGAAAATTAATCTTTCTGCTACATATGATTAGTTAAAACGTCCACCATATCAAGGTACAATTGTTTTGCCTCCGCTGTGGTTTCAGGAAATTGATCGTTCCTAATCTCACCGAAAAGTTCATGTATTACTGCAAGTAGTTCGGGGCTGCAACTGTGTTCAGAATATGGTGAGCAATACAGTCTCTCAACCTCCCGGAGTTCCTCGCCTGAGGCGTTGAGTTCCATTTTGTAATCATGGGTGTGATACACTTCTGGTGTGAAGTTAAGTACATCTGGTATACCTCTAGCACAACCAAGCCTTTGACTTCTTATGGAATGTTGATTCCATTCCCGCACCACTTGGTCGAAATCTCGTTGTATGATGCGGTTAAAACAGAATCTGAGGCAATCCACGTGGATGTGGTTACTATTGTCAAAACTGCCGTCATTTCTCATACTTAAAAAAAATTGTATCCAGTAATTTGATGACATCCTTCCAAGTTGTCCCCACCAAGCCTCGATTCTTTGGTTTGCAACTGAACGCCCATACAAGAAGCTTTTATGGCGACGAAAATGGTCATCATGGTACCATCTTAATGCAATCTGTAAATCATGGAGAAATACATTTTCAGTTCCCCGGTCCGCTCTTACAATTTTTGGTACCCCACCGATCTGATTTACATAATCGATGAAAAGCTTTGCAACAATTCTTGGATTGTTATTGCTGTTACCAACATATAGCCAGAGAACTTTGCGAGAAAAGCCGTCAATTGCTGCATGCACAGCGAATCCAAACTGCTTTAGTTTATCATATCCATCAACGTGAATGAGATAATTTGGTCCTGGACTCCTGTACGTCCTACGAATTATTCGATGACGTCTTCTTAAAGCTACTCCGTCTGGATCCAACACATTTAAAAGAAGCCTAGTTGCTTCTTGTGTTATGGGTAAGCAGTGTGTAGTGCGGAGTCGATGCCACATAGCCCGGTAACCCAAATTTTGTCCGCTGCCATGAGTTTCATAAAGGATTGCTCGTATGACGTTATCGTAATTTAGGGGAGCGTCTCGTCTTCTACATCTATGATAAGCGAGTATCCTACGTAAGTGTCGCAAGCTAATAGGTGCGTTCGATTAAGCGGCTCGAGCCGGCTCAACTGGCTCAACAAGTTTCTTGACTGGACAAAATACGACGTAAATTACGTCAGCGGCTCGACTAGACCACCTCGGAGGGCTGGTCGTTTTGGCCGGCTCAAGGTGTGACGTTTTGATGACGTTAAGATCACTTTTCAGAAAGATCTTTCGTTGGCTGATCCAGTTGAGCCGGCTCGAGCCGCTAAATCGAACGCACCTAATATTTATACCATGACGTAACACCAGAAAATTTATAATTGTGGCAGCAGTGAAACCGTCATGCCAGTAATGTAGAATTAAGGCATCCCGTATTTGTGGTGCATGGACTCTTACTTCTGCAGCAGTGTACAGAGCAGGACCTGGAGCTAATGCGGGAGGTGAATATACCACCACGACCAGAAGAACCTGTGAAAGTTGAGCAAATATGGTAAAATATCATGAAAAATTTTTCCCTTTATTAACCACTGAAACTGCATCATGTCCACTTTAAGACGTCTAACATATTCTATTATCTTTGTTTGCCTTTACAAGTAAACCATACAAAACTGCTAATGGCTAGAGCATTGTATTTATAAAAACCGTGGAAGCACTTCATTGAATAAACTGCAAGGGCCATTTCATATTGACAGACATGGGAGAGGGGCTGGTTTCTTTATATTAGCTACAACCACATTTCTCCTACGGCCAAACCAAAATGTCGCCACGGTTAAAAAGAACAGAAAAAGAAAACATTGAGTACAATTTTGCTTCTTTTTAGAGTTTGGTTGAGTTAGGAACTCAACATTTAGTAAATAATTGTGGAGATCACAAAATGTCAATTGAACATTGAGTAAAATTTTGCTTCTCTTTAGAGTTTTGTTGGGTAAGGAACTAAACATTTAGCAAATAATTGTGGCGATCATAAAATGTCAATTGAACATTGAGTAAAATTTTGCTTCTTTTTAGAGTTATGTTGATTAAGGAACTCAACATTTTGCAAATAATTGTGGAGATCACAAAATGTAAATTGAACATTGAGTAAAATTTCGCTTCTTTTTAGAGTTTTGTTGAGTAAGGAACTCAACGTTTAGCAAATAATTGTGGAGATCACAAAATGTCAATTGAACATTGAGTAAAATTTTGCTTCTTTTTAGAGTTTGGTTGAGTTAGGAACTCAACATTTAGCAAATAATTGTAGAGTTCACAAAATGTCAATTGAACATTGAGTAAAATTTTGCTTCTTTTTAGAGTTTTGCTGAGTTTGGAACTCAACATTTTGCAAATAATTGTGGAGATTACAAAATGTCAATTGAACATTGAGTAAATTTTGCTTCTTTTTAGAGTTTTGTTGAGTTAGGAACTCGACATTTAGCAAACAATTGTGGAGATCACAAAATGTCAATTGAACATTGAGTAAAATTATGCCCCCATGCAAAGTTTGAAAAAGTCAACAATCTGCCATTGCGCAAATAATTGTGGAGATCATGAGTTGTGTAAACTCGACAATAAAGCATTAATCAATATTTTGCTGCATTGCAAGAAAATGAGTAATTGAGAAAAGGCACAATTTTTTGCATTTTGTTGAGATATATGTGCTCAATGTAACAAACTATTGCAAATTGTCAGGTTATTTGTTTGTGATGTTGTAGCACTTATACGCTTCCGTACTGGTAGAGGATCGTTCGAGCGGAAGCTGCAAAACGTGAGGTAATTTTAATCAGGGATGTGTTACAACTTCCTGTTTTAAGATTTAACGGACAGACAGGAGAGTACCCAGTTGCATAAAGAGCCTAAAGTTTTAGCCGGAACAATTGAAGTGGTACATTTTATCTGGTAACTTTCAGATCGTATTGCAATTTGTTCTTTTTTCATTTAAGTATATTTTTTATTGCAAACGGAAGTTGAAAGAAATAACTACTTAGAATTAACACCTAGCACCTCGCTGGAGTTATAATAACAAGCTCGAGAATTCTAAGAGGTCGCGGTTTTTCAAACTTTCCTTGTAGGCTCCTCGAAAACTGTCGTGGCGATAAGCTTAGATTTTTAGTGCACTGATTGCATATTCGTGGCAGAGACTTCTCTGCTCACAACCTCCATCGTAGCTCACTGCTGATGTTCATAACTTTGCTGCCATGGAAATGCAATAAGATGATTATAAGTAATTGTTTTCTCGACCAGTACACCTTCACGTATCCTTTTTACGTTAAAGCAAATCGTTCATTATAATTCTATCTCTTGAAATAAGTAAAAGTTCATTTATTTGTTCCGAGCAGGATTATTTTATGAATTGCACCAATAAAATGAAAAGATGGCTAATTAAGGCTTTTCTTACTATTTTCATTCGCCATATTCTACTTTTCGTCTTTATTCCAAGATGACGCCGCTATTTCACGATGTTACAGAATAATTTATACCCTGTGACTTTTCCACCACCGACAGTCGCATTTTTGTTGACTGTTGTGAATACTTCACTCTAAAAAATATTTAAACGATTTTGTTTAAAAATTAGGATACTCACGAAAATGAGTATTTCTACTCGAAATAAGTGAGTACTTCAACTCAATTTGTGTAAAATTTTGAACAAATTCAGCAATTTGTGTAAAATTTTGCACAAATTCAGTTGAAGTACTCACTTATTTCGAGTAGAAATACTCATTTTCGTGAGTATCCTAATTTTTAAACAAAATCGTTTAAATATTTTTTAGAGTGTTCATATTCGTCATAAATACTTAAACGTGCTCTGAGCTAAAATCTTTATTTGAGTTGACAAATTCTCCCCTTATTCTAGGTTTTCTCAAGGAAAGTTAACTTTATAAAATAAAAGTCCTCTATTAAATAGACCATCTTAATTTTTTCTCTCTCGTGATTGCCATAAATTCCTTTGGCATTATGCAGTAAATCGACGTAAAGATTAAAGAGAGACGCAGACAAAGCTAAAGAGACTGGTCTGGGACGGACCTGGTGAGAAACTTGCATCCATGTAAAGTTTTTAGAAGCCTGACGTACGATTCACGTGGGGTAATCACATTTCATTAGTCTAGGCTTGGAGCCTACCGTTACCGTACTAACTTTGCATTGACTTAATACGTACACATCTTTATAGTACTAATCAAGTTGTCGAAATTCCATACGACCACACAAACCCACAGAACACCATTGTTTTCATCGCCTCGCTAGCAGGAAACTAAGATGTCTCATATCAAAACGAGACAACACATTGCCAAGGAAGAAGACATTGTGTCCTCTGTAACGGAACAAGTGCTTAGAAGCCAGGAATTTCAGAATCTGTTAAAAAGCAGTGTTGAGAAAGCTCTCAGTAAAGTTTTGGTTCCACTCAAGGAAAACATTGAAGAAAGTAAAGGGCGTATTCATGAACTTGAATGTCAGGTTGAATCACTGGCAAAAAAGACTACAAAGCCGGATAAGCTGTGCGATAAAATGCAGAAACAAAATATTGATTTGGTCAAAAAACTTGACAATGCAGAGCAATACTCCCGCAAGAATTGCCTTAGAATATTAGGAGTTCCCGAAGGTGAGGGCGAAAACACCGACGAATTGGTAATGGACATTGCTTCATCTCGTCTCCATGTCAACATTTCCCTGTCCGACATTGATCGTTCCCACCGCACTGGCAAACCCGACATAAACAAAACCCGCTCCATCATCGTCAAATTTACCTCCTACCGAGCCCGCAACACGTTTATTAGGGACAGACGGAAGCACAAAGGTTCTGGAATTGTCGTTGGCGAGGACTTAACCCAGTTAAACCAAATCTGCTAGCTTAAACAAAATCTCACCAGCTAGTGAAGTCTGCTTGGACCACTGATGGCAGGATTACCGCTCTAATCGTAAAGAACGGAGCAGAATTTCGTAAAAAGGTGCGGAGCATCAATGATCTGAACACTCTGTAACTGTGCAGTCATCTCAAGTTCAAAGGTATATTTCCATATAAGGGCCTAGACCCTTTACACCGCCGTACAAAGGGAGCTCAGTGTGCACCAGACTTCCCAACATGCGTCAACTTTCACCTGATCAGTGTATTTGTTTACACAATACGAGTATCTATAGTCTCTCTCTTCTTGCTATCTGCTTAGCTTACTTTGATGTCAATTTGTTCAGTTAGTTTTTTCGTGATTTGGTTTTTTTACTTTTTTTAATTATCTTGGGGGTGCTACCACGCAGTTAAATCTATCCACATGTATTGTATGCCAACATGTAAATGCAATAGCGGTTCCAACAACAACTACTAAGCTTACGAGATATACAGAGAAGACTTTTTTACTGCCATCCTGTCCAATGTCAGAAAGTAATTTGTATGAACTTCCATTTTTCAATATATTGATAACGATGAAGAATTCCTATCCTATTTGGCTGGATCAATAGAAATAACCTGGCCTGACTCGTTCCAAAATCAAATACTCCGTAACTTTAGCAGGTATTTTTGCAATGATTCTATGTATTTCAATACTAATGAGTTTCATCGCGTGGAAAAGGGAACTTTTAGTGTTTTCCATCTGAACTGCCTAAGCTTAGTGAGAAACATAAATCATGTGACCGACTACTTGTCATTATTACGTCATAACTTTTCTGTGCTTGGTTTCACTGAAACTTGGCTCAGGACATCGCCTTAGATAACTACACTCTAATTGAAAGTCATCGTCAGACAAAGAGAGGTGGGGGTGTTGCAATGTTCTTTAGTAAGCAGTTTCAGTTTATTTCTCGAAGAGACCTTTCCTATTTCAGTATAGATATTGAATGTATTTTTATAGAACTGAGTATTCCTACATTGAATCATAAAGTCATAGTGGCGGTAGCACTGCTAGGTTCAGTGATTACATGTATGATGTTCTAAACAAGATTTCATTAGAAGGCCAGTATTGTTATGTGATGGGTGACTTTAATATTGACCTGTGTAAGACGAACTCATCTGATTTTATTAATAATATAGTTACTTGTGGTTTCAGTCCCACTATCAACAAACCTACAAGAGTGACAAGCAGTTCAGCTTCTCTCATTGGCAACATAATCACAAACGTTAGTAATGTTGATTCCAAGGTTCACATTGAGGTATCTGGTATTTTAGTAACTGATGTAAGCGATCATTTTCCAATTTTTACAAATTCATCTTTTCAAGTAAAATGTCTTAAGAATGAACCAATCTACATCTGCAATTATTCTGATCGCAATATACAACTTTTTGTATCACGTATTGAGGGTGCCAATTGGCGTGATGTTTATCAAACTAAAGACACCAGTCAAGCGTTCAACACTTTCATTCAAACATTTCTTCACATTTACGAAACGACTTTCCCAATCACAGTATTAAACAAACAAAAAAAGAAGAAAAAGAATTGGATTACGAGAGGCATCATCACCTCCATCAAATCTAAAGATAAGCTCTACAAGAGTTATCTGAAGACTCCCTCACCTACGAACCGAAAGATCTATACCAAATTTCGTAATAAGCTAAATCATATAGTACGCAAAGCGGATGACTATACCGATATATTCACAAAATCAAAGCTTGAAATGAAACGTACATGGCAAAATATTAATGACATTTTACACAAAGGACATTCACGAAGTAGTTACCCTGACGAGTTCATAAACGAGAACACCAAGATTTCAGATCCAGACACCATTGCTAATGCATTTAATGACTTTTTTGTGAACCTTGGTCCATCTCTTGCATCCAAAATTCCAGGAAATTCTCGCCTAAAGGAACTTATGCCAGAGTATAGGTCCAGCTCTTTCTTTCTTTCACCCATTAGTTAAGATGAACTTGTCAATGTTTCTTTAGAGTGCCTAAGTCCCGATAAGGCTGCGGGCCATGATGGTTTTCGGCCTAAGGTCGTTCGTAAAGTAATACCGTACATTTCCGAACCATTGGCATATATTTTTAACTTGTCTTTCAATGTGGGAATCTTTCCAGAAAAACCAAAAATTGCTAAAGTTGTCCCTATTTACAAAAAAGTTGATCAAAATCAATTTGTCAATTACCGTCCAGTTTCAGTTTTATCATGTTTCTCAAAAATTTTAGAAAGACTGATGTTCAACAGAGTACAAACTTTTCTTACAAAACACAATAATGTTCTCACCAACAGCCAATACGGGTTTCGTCCAGGTCACTCAACTGAATTCGCTCTTATTGAAGCTGTTGAAAACTTGCGCAGTGCTATTGACAATAATAATACATGTATTGGGGTGTTTCTTGATCTTTCAAAGGCACTTGACACAATTTACCACGGTATTCTCTTACAGGAACTTGAGCGCTATGGTATAAGAGGTATTTGCCTACACTGGTTTAAAAGCTATCTCTCTAAAAGGTAACAATTAACATCATTTAACAATGTAAAGTCAAAATTTCAAACTGTAAGATGTGGTGTACCGCAGGTCTCAATTCTTGGGCCCCTGCTCTTTATTATTTATATGAATGATATTACTTTGATTTCTAAAAAAGCAGAAGTTGTACTCTTCGCTGATGATACAAACATTTTCTTCACTGGGAATGACCCTCATCAACTTGAAAGCAATGTTGTTAATGAACTTAGCCTATTCTCTGAGTGCTTCATGGCAAATAAGCTGTCTCTTAATATCAGTAAGACAAATTTTATGGTATGTAATAATACTCATCATTATGTATTCAATATCTCCAGAAATGGGCAAAAGCTTGATCCATCCAAAAGTAAAATTTCTCGGTGTCATTATTGATTGCATGCTCACCTGGCAGGAGCACATCAATCATATTTCTTCAAAAATTGCCAGAGGAATCGGAGTGATTGGTAGATTAAGACATTTGTTGTCAAGGGGTATTCTCCGTACAATTTACCTTACTCTTGTGTATCCTCATCTAATATATTGTTCTAAGTTTGGTCATGTACAAAAACCTCCTACCTTCACAAACTGGTTCTTTTGCAAAAGAGAAGTGTTCGTTATATTTCTTTGTCCGGACCCTGTGACCACACCAGCGAGTTGTATAAATCTCTTAATCTGTTGAAACTGTTCGATATGATCAACCTCAACAGTGCTTCTTTCACCTATCGTTTCATGCACAGCCTTTTACCGAAATCATTTTCAGAATTTTTCACCAAAAATTCTTCAGTCCACAACTATTTTACTCGTCAGTCTCTTCTCCTGCATACTATTGTTACCCGTACCTCATCCTAACAGTTGACCCTGAGCTACAAAGCTATAAAACTGTGGAACTCATTACCTAATTCATTAATTAACAGGCCAAGTATAAATTCTTTTCGAAGAGGTTTCACCCAGTACTACATAGCTTTGTACTAATTCTTTAGTTGTCTTCATCATCATTTTTTATAAGTTTTTTAGTTTTACTTCCATCTACTTCAGTGTTTTGTATGTACTGTATTCATTACGTTTGTGTATCCATACATTTTGATGATTTAGAAAAACAAATAAACGAAACGAAACGAAAAAAAACGAAGTCATGACTCACGCATTTGCAAAACATTGAAGTAGAAGTCGACCTCCTTTTACTTTTTTAGGTAATTTATTAACCTTGTATTTTCTCTCTTTTCTAGGTGACACTGTGTACCTGTAACACAGGTGTTGTGTGTCCTTAATATGCACAAATTCAAAAAATGTTACCGGCGACTGAAATTCGTTTGTTTTTACGCATGCCATTGTAGTCCTTCATGCTAAAGCTTTCATCCAATACTGGAAATTCGGCAGAAAAAACATTTACCTTTTTGAAAAAAAAAAAACATTTTTAAGAGCTTTTAGTGGAGAAATTTTGGACAGTAATAAAAATCAATTGTCTTGTGGTGAGGTGAAATTGAAAAACTTTGAGTTTTCAGTAAGCGATCTGCATAGCAGGCTTTCAAGAGCAAATTAAGTAGAATGTTGGGTAACTGAAGTTGGCTTGGGTATTTTATTCTTTGGAGTATGAACCGAAATCTGAAATCTTTCCGAAAATGTGTGCCATTTTTAACAAATATTTGAAAATCTGAAGCTTGTGTAAAAGAAAAAAATCAGTATTTAATTATTTCATGAACGATTTGGGGTTCGTTATTGAGAATCTAACCTATCGAGAGCAATCAAGGTCGACGGACCGACTTGTAGTGTTCTTTTGTTCCATCATGCATATTAAAGCTTAGACGCTATTTGGAAATATCCATGAAAATTTTGCCTCTCTCTTAAGATATATTTGAAAATCTGGGTATTATATATCGAAGAAATTTATGGCAGAAACTTTTGAAAAAGGGGTATTTTTCAATTAGAGGAGAATGGAAAAATTTGCAGTCTTTACTGTGGATCAATCTGTCCAAATTCACATGGGCAAAACCAAACTGAAGTGGGTTGAGGTTTCATATATTATCGTACGATGGAAATGGATTTCTTCTTTACTTTCTTTTAGTTTCAATCTTGTCTTTTCGAAAAGACAAATTCATTTAATGGTTTAAGTAAAAATCTCAAACGTGTGGACTTTGAGGTACAACACAAAAACTAGTATCTGAAGGGGTTAGTATTAAGTTAAAAGTTTTAACACACTCAATGAACCTAAGCATATGGCAGTTCGGGAGATAACATTTTTCGGGTGAAAACGAGAATTAAGCCGATCGGGGGAAATTTTCAGCATTTATATTAATGGGCAGTTAGTGTGTACCTCTTCACAGTCGTCGCTTTGTTTTATAAATGTGGATATATTCAAATACAAGGTAATTTTTCACCACCACACTGCGAAATTAGAAGAAACTTTCAACAACGTGTTAAAGGACAAATGTGCAGGCACGAGGGACTTACAAGACTTAATGTTGAAAACATTACACAGATCTCGCGGCTGTGTTGAGCCTGTAATTTAAGCTTACGACACAGAACGCGGTAAAATTGCTCGATATATCAAAATTTGCTCGGTGCCAAACATGATCCGGCTTGTTTGTTCTCCTCGAAATAAAGCTTCTAAATGTGTCAGAATTTCTCTGTCCTAAGATCGATGAAAATTTCCAGCTATTTGGTACGTTCGTCTCCGTTGAATTTGCGCGGTAGGATGGCAAAGCATCGTGTGAGAAATTTGATAAAGGCGCCACCCATGGCTGAATTTTCCCCCGATCATGTGAAAGACCATTTTCCCGGAAAGAGGTTATTTCCCGAACTGTATGCTGGGAATTGATCCCGGGTCGTAATTACAAGAAACGTGTTGCGTACATTTCTACACCGTCGGCACACACATTATTAATGCTGTGCATGAGAAGAACTTTTAATTGCAACATGTGTTACACGTTAAGGAAAACTCCATACTTTGAGTTTAGTTTATAATTCTCTCTAATGTGCGACACCTGTGCTTGTGAAGTTTTGTGGGTTACTCTGACCATTTTGGTCATCATTTTGCAAGGTTTGTTTTCTCCCTTAGTGGTCACGAGAGTCTATTTCTAGACAGAAATTTGCTCTACGACCATCTGCCTACTTCAATCGGGCTTTCCTCTGGCTTTGAAGGAAATCGGTCTCCCTCCAACAATTTCAGTTTGATAATATTCTTCCCCATCAAAGCATACCGTAATGCCTAGACACACACTTCAAGCTCTGCATGTAGGCCTAGGGCAAGCTGCAGCCATATGACAGTATGATGGCACACTTTAGTCAAAACGGTAATTGCATTGTCCAGCCTGGTTGCCATGCACAGCTCCATAATTTTCCCATCGATCAGAAGACGTTACAAGTTGAAAAGATTCAAAGTTGCATATTTCAGAAGCAAAACTGGCATTGTGACTGTGATATATCATCTGAGAGATTTGAATCAGCCAACGTCTTGCAGTTGACAAACCAGTGGTGTAGAGGGACAACGATCCGAAACAATCAAAGCGAGTAACGTATGTCAATATTCATCTTACAAGTTTCGGCAGTTTTCTAGGAAGGAAAATATGTTCCAAGTGTTAATTTATGATGCGAACTTGAGACCTTGTAGTCACTAATGTTCTCGAGGGAGAACAATTCTATAGCAGCTTTACCGCTTTTGTTTGGGTAAACTTATTTCGCTAGAGTGTATGTTTTAATTTGACTTTCAAGGAGAAAGACGCTCAATTAACCACATCAGCCACAAAGCACAATTACGAAGCGACTCCGGTTCTACAAGACGACATATTACCTCACATGTTGGATCAGTGCGTAGGAATGCTTGTGATAAGCGGTCGCACATAACATCCTAGTAAAAGCTTTTCCCGGATAACTCAAAAAACTGCCTACAAAAAGACTAAAAATCATAAAAATATCTGAAGTACAAGGGCGCCGTTTTGTTTGGAAAATTGGTGGGGACGTGACTATCTAAGTGGAGCGCGACCATTGGCTGGCGCGGAGCGTACCAGAATTTTTTTTTTTTTTTTTTTTTGACAGATGTACCCCAGATTGCCGGAAATTGCATTTCCCAGACACAATTAAGATAAAAAAGGGTCGTTCATTTTAAAATTTCACGGTTTTAAATGTTTCATGAAAAATAATTATTAAAAAATACAAGAAGGATACCAGTTACTGATGATAAATTAATCAAATACAAATATCACAATGAGCCGATATAAAACAAGAAATAAGTCCATCTTTACCTTCCTTCACCGCCCTTTGGGCATCGCAGTTGGGTGTGGGGACCCATTAATATGTACTGGGAGCTAAACGCAAGTTGACGCGACAACAACAATAACAATGGAATGTAAAAACAAGACTGAACCCTCCTGGTTCGACGGCATGGGTTCTGCATTAGCTCCCAGACAAACAGATAACAACAAATAAACAAAGCAGATTGATTCTTTTTTCATTAATGCTTCAGTGCTCCATAAATGGATTTTTGCTTATTATATACAGGATTTCGTTTTGTGTATTGTTAGTGCAGTTCCTCGTGTGTGATCCTTTTGAAGGTATTTACTTTTCTTGTTTTGTTACCTTAACTTTCTTTTTTTTTTCTTTGTTCTTTTGTACTGTTATTCCCCCTATTCTGCTTTGTATGGAACAGATTAGTTTATTCAACCATCTGTGCTGTGTGTGTAAGCATAGTGTCACTGTTGGTGACTTCTCCAGTGGTAGTTGTAGTAATTGTTCAATAACAATTAAATGGCATGATAGCTGTATTTCTGAATCTAATGCCAATTCAATCGATAATTCATTATGTGTAGCTTGCTCCGGTACTTTAGGTTGTTACCCATCACTTCATGATAATAATTCCCCTTTAAACACAGTTGACCCTGATATTAATTCAGCTCAACGGTTCGAATCCAAAAGCTGCAAGTATTACAATTACGACTTCTTCAATCAAATTTCTGATGGTATTTGGGATAAAAATTTCACTTTATTTCATGTGAATGCTAGATCATTAGGCTGCAATTTTAATCAGCTTTTAACCTCCCTGGGATCAATTAGGCATGCATTTTCTATAATTGGCATTAGTGAAACATGGTTCAATAATTCTAATACTTTACACACACTTTTCAATATCACTGGCTATAGTCTGGTACACGCATCTAGGCAGGGACGTGGTGGGGGTGTAGCTTTATATGTAAATCTCGAACTGAATTATAAAATCCTTACAGACTTAAGTATATTTAGGGAAAATATTTTTGAATCTCTTTTCATTGAAATTCAAACTGCTTTTTCGTCAGTCATTGTAGGGGTGATTTATTGTCCAAATGGAATCGGCGAAAGTGCATTTGAAATCTTCTCTGAGTTATTCTTGTCTTTAAGTCGTCAAAATAAGTGTTGTTTTCTTATGGGAGATTTTAATTGTAATCTTTTAAACGTGTCTGGCTATACTCGAAATCAATTTCTAAATCTTGTTTATTCTTACTCATACCGTCCACTTATAAGCCTGCCAACACGAATAACATCGCATTCTGCAACAGTCCTTGATGTAATATTTACAAATAATTTATCAATGTCGTCCATTTCGGGTATAATCATAGATGATATATCTGATCATTTCCCAGTCTTTACTCTAGCTGACATGTCGGTCACTAAAACGGAAAACAAATCCTTTCTTAAAAGGAATTTCAATCAAGCCAATGTGACATTATTTCGCTCAAAAATTGAAAATGAAACTTGGACGGAGGTTTACAATTCAGTTGATGTCAATACCGCCTTTTGTAATTTTAGCAATATATTCTGTAGTCATTTAGATAGCTCTATTCTTTGCAAAGTTCGTAGTAATAAAACAAATAGATCCCAAAATAACAATGACTGGATGACTCCTGCCATTCTTAATTCGTGTCGTACAAAAAACCGTTTGTATAAAAAATATCTCCGAAGTCGGTCTATCAACAATTTAAACGATTATAAACGTTTCCGTAATCGTCTAACTTCAGTTATCAGATTAGCCAAAAAATCATATTATACAAACCTGTTCAATAACAACAAAAATGATATTAAAGGTACTTGGCGCTCAATTAACACCTTGTTATATGGTCAGAGTACCGAATCTACACCCGAAAAAATTAGGCATAATGGTGATTATATATCTGATCCTTTTGAAGTTAGTAACACTTTCAATGATTTTTTTACTGACGTTGGGTCTGCCACTCATCAAAAGATACCGCAGGTCAATGTCCACTTCCAGTCCTATTTACATAATCCAGTCACTGATTCGTTTTTTGTAAATCCTGCAACAAGAGAAGAGGTTCTCAAAATAATTTTATCTCTTAAATCCTCCGCTGCTGTTTATGACGGAATCACCGCTAGTATTATGAAACTTGTTGCCCATTCTTTGTCTATTCCTCTCGCCTATCTTTTTAATTTTTCTGTTGAGAAAGGTCATGTTCCCAATTCCTTAAAAATTGCACGTGTTGTTCCGGTCTTTAAATCCGGTGATAAAGATTGTGTTAATCAGTATAGACCTATTTCTGTCCTCCCATGCTTCTCAAAAGTAATTGAAAAACTTTTGTTCTCAAGATTATATTCTTATCTGGAGAAACGTAAATTAATATACGACTATCAATTTGGTTTTCGTCCTGGCCATTCCACTGTACATGCTATTATACACTTTACCAATAAAGTAATGGAAGCCTTCGAAAAGAATCATTTTGCTTCTGGCATATTTCTTGATCTTTCGAAAGCATTTGATACTCTTGACCATAATATTTTACTTAATAAGCTTGAGTACTACGGCGTCCGTGGTAATGTCCTGGACTGGTTTAGAAGCTACCTGACTGATCGTCGTCAGTTTGTGGTTATTAATAACATTAAATCGGTCCCTAAGTCAATTACATATGGTGTCCCTCAAGGATCTATATTAGGGCCATTGCTTTTTATTATTTATGTCAATGACCTTCATACAGCCAGTGATACTTTCAGTATAACCTCATATGCTGATGACACAAGCCTCTTTCATTCTAGCTATGACATTAAAGATCTGATACGTAATATTCAAAATGATTTTGTCTATATACAAAACTGGTTTTATGCAAACAAATTATTACTCAATGTAAAGAAGACTACTGCTATTGTATTCCGTTCACCATCCAAGTATCTCAGTGCAGACATAGACTGTGTCCACCTTTGTGGTGTTAAAGTTATTTTTTGTGATGCTACCAAATTTCTCGGAGTTTATATTGATAAGAATCTTACATGGAAAAATCACATCCAGCATGTATGTATGAAAGTCTCACGAGGTGTTGGAGTTTTAAATGGGCTTCGAGGACTGTTACCTCGCAGAATCATGGTTACCTTGTATAATACCCTTATCCTTCCGTACTTTACTTATTGTAATGTCATTTGGGGTAGCACATATACTTCTAGAATTCAACCTCTTTTCATTCTTCAAAAGCGAGCTCTGCGCCACATTTGTAATGAATTCCATCTGCAATATACAAAACCTCTCTTTGCCAATCTCAATATCCTTAATATTTATGATATTAATCGTTATTATACTGGTATTTTCATATTCAACTGGTTAAGTGATTCACTCCCGTCAACATTTAAAACTTACTTTGAATTGCGTACTGGCACATATTCCTACCCCTGTCGACATCGAAACCACATAGCAATACCTTTTTTTGGACTTAGATCCTCCCAGTTTGGAATTCGGTTTAATGGTCCCAAATTATGGAACTCGTTTCCCAATGATATTCAAGAGTGTAAACTTTTAAGTACATTTAAGAAGCAATTAAAAGATCATTTTATCACCAACTACCTCTGAATAATTTTAATTCTTTGCTATCTGTTCCATTTATTTGTGTTTTTGTGTTTCTTTTTCTGTATTATATATGTGTTTTGTAGTAATTGTTTTCTGTTAATTTAAGTCTCTGTAAAGGGGTGTCAACGTACATAAGCTCCCTGGAGCTTCTTGTTGTCACTCCTCAGTCTCTTCAGTACCCTGTACATACAAATAATTCATAACATATTTCTTTATATGAAAGACTGAAATAAAGTTCTATGAAATTGAATTGAAAAATTGAATTGAACAGATGAAACAGAATATTGTGCTGGAGAAAGGTGAAGAGGGCAAACTAGAGGTATGATGAGCAGCATCAGTCGTTTGAGTGCAAAATCAGCCAGTGGAAGGGGAGGAAGTGACAAGTGTGAACTGAAGTAAACCGGTACGAATGTGAATAAATATAGTGTTAACACGCTATCTAAAAGTTCAGAAACCAGGTTAGGATGGCTATCCTGCCATCAGGACTTCCACATGATTTAACTTCCTCTTCTGAGGAACAACGCGGCCACACGCAGCATTTGGGGCTTTTTTCACCATTTTTAACTGTTAATTTCAGCGTTCTCAAACCACCCCTATCCATTTATAAAGTATTTGAGTCGTACAATCAATGTTTGCTAGCTCATGGACTACATACATACGGGGAACCCATGCAACCCAAGACTATCAGTAATCGGAAGCGACGTACCTTGTGTGACCTACCTTCCTACTTGGAACATCCGAATACTTTTCTCCGTGCATCTGGTTTATTAGAAATGAATTTCTCCACGATATTTTGGTCCATCTTCTCCAGTGGGTCACTGTGTATATTGCACAGCATCAGATGGTTGAGTCTTGACTTTGTCACCGTGCTTCTTAACCATGTCTTTACTTTTCTCAATGAATTAACTGGTCTCTCATCTTTACGACTAACACGGTATAGCAGGATATCATGCATAGTCGGACTTCCAAAATTCACTCAAAAGATGGTAGGGACATAGTAAACCTTGTCCCCACCTCTGAAATTTTTGGTGGGGACGGGTCCCCTTATCCCTGCAGGAAACGGCGCCCAAACTGAAATATTGAGATCTTAGTTTGAGAACGTCTCAATTTTAGAGGAAAAAGCTCCAAATGATACTTAACTCGATGCCCAACTTAGAGCAATCGAGAAGGACAATATATTAATATTTTGAATATCCCAAACCCACACAGGGTAAGAGGTTTGCTACTGATGAAGCCCTCTAGAATAAAGCATAAGAGCAGAAACCGGTGTAGCTTGATCATAAGAATCAAACTAGAAAATGTGGTTACGTACAGTAACCACAATGGACGTGAACATATACCGGTCTCTGGTTGCCTATGTAGGGTGAGGATGGACTGTCTGGTTAACTTAATTCGACAACAGTGACGTACAACTGGTATGTGGACTGGGGGTAAATATTTTATAAAATCCAACATCCTGTCGAACCCTGGATCATTACAGGACGAGAAATATCTATAAGCAATTGCACTTGCCTTCCGTATGACGTTATGAAAAATTCCTTTTGTTTATTACGAACATGTACCTTACACACGTTAGAAACCCTTGTGCAATTGTTCTCATCGTTTGTACACTGACTGCAATGGACCGTATACATGCTGGCTTTCCGCTGCGCACTCTCGACCTCCACTTGCACCATACCTGCCTGTATGCTACTACTGTACACATATTGTACATTCGAAAACTGTATGCGCTTCAAACGACGAACGGAGAAATCTTAGCATAGCACTATGCCGAAGTTCCAGGAAATTGCCGGAAAGAATTATACTCATTTTTAACATTTATACAGTTGTCTTCATAACCATTTCATAAATCGATTAAAATAAGTAGATTATTTTTATGGTTTTGGTGTAAATCAAAGGTCACTTGAGGTTGCCAAAGGCCAAAAGTTGAAAAGCTTGCAACACAATCTCAATATATCATAGGAAAAGAATCGCTAAGCCATTGGGGTTTCTGTTTTTTCTTTTATTTTTTTCATTTATTTTTTTTACCGCGCTGTGATGTGATTCATTACTTAGTGAAGTCAGTTAGGCCCAGTGCTTTTATGAAAAGAGGTAATGTCGGATTTTTACTTCTTTTCTTATTTGTTTTCGAAATGTGGAATCAATTACAAATAAATTGCCTAAAGCATTTTAATAGTAAATACGTTGGCCAATAAATACAGGTTTCCACTCACCAATATGTCACTGTTCTTATGTAACTTTAGATTGGCACAATTCAGTCAGAACAAAAAATCAAAGCCAAATTTGAAGTACTTGTAAACACTTTGCCACACCCCCAACCAGCATTCTATGTAAACGACGGCGCCATTGACAACGACCGCCGTTTAAGTTTACATGGTGACTACCGTTTTTATCGTCGTTAATTGTATTTGCGTTAACTGGAACAGCGCCACTACCTCTTGTTTGCATGTTGTTGATTGAAATAACATGGTTACGTACAGTACACGGTTACTTTTGATCACGCCGCTGTTAATGAAACTTAGCACGTGGTTTCTCAAAATTACGCCGTGATTACCAAAATTACTACGTTGTTAATGATAACCACGCCGATGTTAACTCAATGTACAACGCCGTTACTACCAATGGCGCCGTTATAAATAAGATTTGCGTGAAACGCCTTCCATAGCTTTACGGCACACAATGTGCGCAAAATATAAAATGAAGTAAGGTGACATCCTCTCCAAAGCTGCAAGTCCCATCTGCCAAGCGTACGACGTTCTGAGTTCAAAAAAGCCCCCAAAATCGCTTGGAAGGAGTCCTTAAGTGCCACATTCTCATAAGGAATCAGCAGGAAATAGGACATGGTTTCATTTTTTCGGCACATTATAGCAATATCCGATTTTTTTGTGGGGATCACTTTGGTGAGTTGCTTCGAACGTGAGTGTATGTGGGGGTACAGTAGGCCTTTAGGCCTACTGCATACACTAGTAAGAAGGTACTTAAACTAAAATCATACGCTGCTTAAATGTGACATCAAATGGTCTCACCTCCATCTGTCCATATACGAAACCTCCATCTGTCCATATACGAAGAACTCTAATCATTAGGCCGCAACAAAATGGCGTCACTGTCCAGACCCCGTGCTCGGCGTTGTAGTAGAACTGGTTTTATCGTCTCAAGCAATACCTCAGTCCCAAGTAATACTTGTCGAGCTGCCAGATGCTGCCCGACTACACAAGACTGATGTGTTGGTAAGACGAATAATTTCTTGTAGATACCACAGAGATTTCGGTATATAATTCTGAGCGCAATAAGCACTGTTGAATTGTAGTCAAGGACGGTAAATTTGGAAACTTCTGCAGAGTTGGTTTTCCACGTCTTTCCGGCATTGCTGACTTGGTGGTAGTGAAGACCTCCTAACCATTTCATGCTTGATCACTACAAAAGTAGTGCGTTTTTTTGATTCTTATGCTGCTGGAGGACGCTGTTAACTAGAATTTTTGAACATCCTGAAACAGTTTTCATAAGCCTTTGGACTATTCTTTTAAGTATCATCTGAAGCTGTTCACTCTAGGATTGAGTCGTTCTGAGACTAAGATCGCAATGTTTCAGAGATTTTATGATTTTTAGCCTCTTTATTGGCAGTTTATCGTGTTATTCGGGAAAAGCTTACTCAATTGCTTGTGGTAGGAAGTTGTGTGAAAAGAGCTGTCACTCGGAGTGGCAGTTCCCTGTTATATGCGAGCGCTTGTTCTAAGCATTTGTATGCTCTGTTCGAACATTTTAGGCAATATGTCGTTCTGTAGAACAGGAATGGCTAGTACGTGATTGTAGTTTATGGTTTATACATAGAGTGTCTTTCTCTTTGAAAGTTGAGGTGACAGTTCTATTTAATCGCGATTTTGGTATTAGGTGAAGACCTCTGTCAGTCTGTGGAATAAGTCTAGGATAACACAGAAACGTTGCCCTTACTGCAACCAATTTAGTTTACGACATATCTTCTGCGATGTTCCATTCGCTTTAGTCACCTTGTTCGCACGACCCTTGAGCTTTAAAGTTATTTCTTTGGCAGTCTCGACTCACATTGTGATGTTTTCAAGGGGGTCTTAATTAATTCTTCAGCCGTCCCACATCTACAAAAGGATCTCTAAGAATCTGTGAGAATGGGTACTAAATAGAGCTACATAAGTACTCACCCTGAACTTGTACTGAAATGTTCTGCTATACTGCCGTGTCACTATGATGTGTTTTCTTTCGTTGGTTACGTTTATTTCATTTCAAATGTTCATCCGTTACTTTTTCATCATCAACAAATATGAATTAGGGTTTTCACGGGTCTTTGTGGCGTAGGTTTACGATGATCCAATTCCCAATCTTGGGACCCCTGTCAATTTCAACATTTCTGCACAATGAACCACCAATTCAACTCCCCCTGGAGGTAATGACCAAGCCCATTTCTCGGGAGATATTTTGAGAAAAGCTTGGCCAAGTTTTCTTTTAATATAAGTTTGTCAAGCCAAAACGACCCTCATTAAATCGAGAGGCCCACTTACTAAGTTTAAACTAAACAATTTGATCAGAATTTGTGACATGCATTATGCTACTTAAAAACTTTTTAAGAAAACCTGCTCGGTATGTCCAATGTGAAAGGTTGTGACTCCGGGTCCGTAGCCAAGGTGAAGTCCCAAATTTTCTGAACCTTCCTCCCAAAGAGTTTTAAGCAACCATTGATTTGATAAAAGTATTCTCATTTGGCACCCTGGAAGAATTTTTTGACTACTGGAAAAACTTTGGCACCCTTCAGAACTGTGTTTGTCTACGGGATAAATTTTATCTTCTGTACCGTCCATGAGAACACATGTACATATAGAGGTGATCAGAAAAAGACATTCTCTGTTTTTGTTGGCATTAAACATTCCTCAAGACTCACTGCCCATGAAAATGTGCCATACGTGTATGGCTAACCGCAGTGGACCTAATTCCACAAATTAAGACCCATATTAAATCGAATTGATGTCCACATTAAATCGATTTTTGTCCATATTAATTTGAACCACTTACGGCCATTTTTTAATGCCCACGAAAAATCGTTTTCATGTGGACATAAATTGAAATTGATGTGAAGATTATCTTGAATATATATGTACATTTTATTGATATATGTCCATATGATATCAATTAATGTCAAAATTAAATGGATTTCATATGGATATTAAATGCAATATATGGGAATATTAGATCGGAATAAGATTGACATTTAATCGAATTTATGTGGATGTTAAATAGAAATGAATTAAAAAATAAATGACAATAAATTGACGAATCACCGTCCAGAAATATATCTCCAATTTAATTGAATTAATGTGGACTTCATCACAGAACCCGCTGTCGTAAAGTCTGAATATGTAGTTATAAACCTAATTGAACAGGTGCAAAGTAATTGTGTTTTTATTGTTTAATTTTCCCCTTACAGTTTAAATGTTCATTAAACTCGCACTTGGCAGAATTTACATCAAGAAAGGTGTAAATTTTCCATAGAATCTGAACTTATTGATAAGATTATTGCCCAATGCATCGTTTTGAAGAAAATACTGTATCAAAATATACCCAGGACAGGCAACCTTGAGATTGAAGTCCATAAAATAAACTGGCAGTGGGGTACAAACCTCCCAATTCGTTGTCAGACCTCCCAATTCATTGCCAACTCTGACAAACATCAGTTCTGTGGAACCATCATGCCATGATTGAGTAGAATTTATGTTGATATTAAATGGAATAAATAAAGACATTAAATCGACCATTCAAATTAAAACGGAGATTGAATCGACAAATCATCGTCCAGGCATATATCTCCACCATATCAAATCGATTTGATATGGACATTGAATCGAAATTATATAACATATCAACATAGGCGGCGGAAGCGGGGTGGCATGGGGCTTGGCCCTTTATATATTTTAAGAGATTTTGAGGGACTTGTCCCTCCAATAACTGAATGTTGCAAAAACATTTTTTTTTCAAAAGAAATTAAAATAATGAAAGTTGTTTTTATTACATTTCGGCATTTCTTTCGTTTAATAATAACTTTTCAGAGTGCAAAAGTTGCAAAGCTTCAGGGGGATACTCTCCTGGACCCCTACATTAACGATAACCTGTAGGAAAGTTTAATTTCGCCCTTCAAACACTAAAAACAAAACTTTTGGCAAGCTATCTTTCTTTTTAATTATCTTTTTACTTCTTTTCAAATAAGGGTCTTTTCGACATTCTGAGCGAGGGGCATGTCGCAAGTCCCCTTGTTGGCCCCAAATGACACACATTTGCCCCAGTAATAATTTCCCTTTCAGGATAAGTAGTAATATATACAAACTTAAGGTACTTTTTGCTTCCACTTGTTCCCTAAAAATAATAAAATGTCAGGGCTATCGGGGGCTCCTCAGTAGCCCTTCTACTTCAGGCTTCTGAGGAGTGAGGACCTACATTATAGGCCCTTACGAAACAGTTCTGTAAAGCTTTGTTGTAAAATCCTATTGCAACCTTTTCAATGTAATAGCTCCCTTCACTTTACCATTGCTTGGTTGACATTACTTTTTTTACTTTTTACTATTACGGTTATATGTATATATAAATATATTCACTTGGTTTCAACTAATATATATATATATATATATTTATATATATATTTAAATATATATATATATATGTGTGTATACATATATATATATATATATATATATTTGCCTAAATCCTACCTTAGGTGGACATAAAGTCGTCTAAAACCGCACCTTAGGTGAACATCATACTGTACAACTGTGTAATTATTCTAAATAGGTAATGTATCTTGGCTCGCTGCACACCGTTCGTGCCTGTTCACAACGAACACGGAACGAACACGTGCTTAAAAACGGACACGTTCAAAAGCAGCGAACACGTACGTATTAAGCGTTATTGATATCATTCTACTTGAGGCTTCTGAGGAGTGAGGACCTACATTATTGGCCCTTACGAAACAGTTCTGTAAAGCTATGTTGTAAGAACTTATTGCAACCTTTTCAATATTACAGCTCCCTTCACAGGGTTGAGCACTTTACCATTGCTTGGTTGACATTATTAATTTTTACTATTACGGTTATTTAGCTCCAGTTTTCTGTTGAGCACTTTGTAAACCATAATGGACAATAGGTTCGACCGAGTCAATTTCGGATATTCTACAAAGAACATACCTATACCGTCAAGCAAGTGCTATTTGAAAAGATTCATCTCTAAAACTGAATCATTTGTAGGGAACGCAAGATAGAGAACTTATTTCTTTCTCAACCCCCAAGCCGGTGTAAACAAAAAAAAAAACATTACGGCTTCCGATCGACAACGGCTCCGCCTCAGATACCCAAACTAAAAGAGTTCGAGGACGGCATGATGAACCTTGTACAGAATATTAAGTTTAACAACAATCGCAAGCCCTTCCAAGCCCAGTTAAAAACCGACACGACCAAAATCAAAGCGGACAGTAAATTATACGTTGCGGCTGACAAAACCAACAACTTCTACAAATTAGAACCTGAACAGTATAACAAGCTGGTACAACAAAACGTAAACAAAGCATACAAAAAAGCACCGCCCAACACACGCAACCAAATCACTACAGCTGACAAAATTATAGCTTCAAAACTTGAAATTAGTGACAGAGTCGACATCACAAGCGAAAAACAAGCATTTATTACACTAAAAGACCACAAACCGAACTTCAACAACAAACCCACATGCAGACTAATCAACCCATCAAAATCAGAACTAGGGAAGATTAGCAAACAAATACTAGAACGGATAAATTCAGAAATCAAACAATCTACAGGTTACAACCAATGGAAGAACACAAGTGAAGTCATAGACTGGTTTAGTGAAATACACGACAAACACCAACAATCGTTTATTGCTTTTGACATTTGTGAGTTTTACCCCTCAATTACTACCGACCTCCTCAACGAGGCTTTGGACTTTGCATCAAACTACACAGACATACCAGCATTCGAAAGGCATATTATCTTCCACACAAAGAAAACTATGCTGTTCAACGTTGAAACACCATGGTGTAAGCGTACCGAATCTTTATTCGATGTCACCATGGGTAGTTTCGACGGTGCTGTAACGTATGAACTAATAGGATTGTACCTTCTATCACAACTTCAGCACATTAACATGAATGTCTGCCTATACAGAGACGACGGTTTGGCTGTTTGCAAAGCAACACCAAGGCAAACAGAAAAAATAAAGAAAGAAATATGCAAGATATTCTCAAATAACAATCTTAAAATAGAAATTGAAGCAAACAAAAAATAGTGAACTTCTTAGACCTTACCCTTGATCTTAGCACAAGCACATACAAGCCATACATGAAACCAAACAACACCCCTCTCTATGTGCACAAACAGAGCAACCACCCCCCACTTATCATAAAGAACATTCCAGAAAGTATGAACAGGAGACTTTCCAACATTTCTTCCGACGAAAACACATTCAACACATCATCGCCCGTATACCAAGAAGCATTACAAAGAAGTGGCTATGGGTACAACCTAAAGTACGAGACCCAACTCCCTAGCACCAGCCATTCCAAGGGAGCCCTGAAACGAAGACGAAATAGGAACATAACCTGGTTCAACCCCCCTTTTAGTGAAAGTGTCACAACCAACATTGACAAGAAATTCTTTAACCTCTTGGACAGCTGCTTCCCACCTGGGCACAAACTACATACTTTACTTAACAGAAACACGGTGAAACTGAATTACAGCTGCATGGCAAACATAGACCAAATTATATCAGCGCACAACAAATAATACTGGCGAAACAGGAAGTACAACCAGCAACGCGAAGCAACTGCAATTGCAGAAAGCAAAGTGAGTGCCCGTTGGAAGGCAACTGCCTCACGAACAACATTGTGTACCAAGCAACTGTAACACGCCACGACAACCACAACGAAGAAACATACATTGGTCTAACAGAGAACACATTCAAAACAAGATACACCGCCCACAAGTCTAGCTTTAAACACAAAGACAAAAGAAACGCAACTGCACTCAGTGAATACATCTGGAAACTAAAGGATACAAATGTAGAACACTCCGTAAAATGGAAACTCATGAACAAAGCTCGAGCATACTCCACATCATCTAAAACTTGTAATCTCTGTCTGGAACAAAAGTTCTTCATTATACTCAAACCTTCCTTAGCAACTCTAAATAAAAGAAACGAACTAACCTTTCACTAATTCGGCACTTAGGGAGAAAATTGTTGTTTAAAAGTCGACCTTAAGGAGAAAAATTTTGGGGGCGAAATAAAAGTTTCGCCCTAACGTTTCAACACCCTTTTTCTATAACAATACGTAAACGGACAAGGGTGCACTCCTAGATTTACAAAGTAGATAAAATTACTTAAAAAGTTGTCAAATTTACGGACACCAAGCTGCTAACACGAACGGATGGCTGTTCATTGAAATTATGTTGTTTTTATGTTCAGACGTTAGGGCGAATTCTGTTTCTTATGTATTTTATTGCTATTTTTCGCCCAATGTACAACAAACAGATATAACAATTACCCCCTAAGGTTGGAATACGCGTTATATATATATATATATATATATATATATATATATATATATATATATATATATATATATATATATATATATATATATATATATATATATATTGTTACGGCTTGGTCGCAATTCAAACCAATAACAGCGAAAGACCACAGAAGAGCGAGATTAAAATCAACAACTTAATTATTATTCACCTCTTACTTCCTTAAATTTACAACAATTAATCTTAAATCTACTTACAATCTTTTACAGCTTAAGGTGTCACCCTTTGTCCAAGGGGTAGTGTTGTTAGTGTCGATTGTACAGCAGCACAGCGTAGGACTCGGTTCTGCGAAGGCAGGATGAAGACTATAGTGATCGGTAAATGGCGACACACTTACAGCGTTAAGCGGCGAAGCAGGCGTCTGGTCTCTGTATTATCTGTGTATCTTCTGTTCTCTTTTCCCCCGTCACACTGCTTGCATGACCTTTTATATATCTGGTAGTTCTTCCGGAAAAGTCTGGAACTCACTCTAATGGAAACATCTCGTTTGATCTCGTACAAAACAAACAGTGAAAGTTCTGGGCTCAGTAACCCATAACCACAAGTTGGCTATTATTAGGCCATTACATCATACAGTAGTTTCCAGTAGGTGATCGTACATTCTCGTAACCGTGCGAATGTTCTCTGGGGTTACCCGTTCAATATGCTCGAGAGAAAACGCCGAAGCTAGCACTTTCTAGAACTTTCCACTTGCTCGTCCGTGGATTCAATCTGGTTGATGTCGTCTCGTAACACCCCCCCCCTTGAAAGAGTTTTGGACGTCTAGGACAAAACTTAGGTTACAATATCTACAATATTACCTTATAGTAATAGCTATAGTACTACAGTATGCATTCCAATATCAAGTGGAAGGTTCTATCATAACATACAACTTGTCTTACAATATGATAAGACACGAGTAGTAACATCATTAACACATACTGTGCTGCAGGCAACATCAAAATTTCAAAATTACAGTACGATTTTAAATTTACTCAATCAGATTAAGTTCTTGACAAAGCATCAGGCACAACATTGTCTTTCCCTTTAATGTGCCTAATATCTACATTATATGATTGTAGAAATAAACTCCATCTCATCAATCTCTGATTCTTGTTCTTCATCTTAGACAGAAACGTCAGAGGATTATGATCAGTATATACAATAACAGGGAAACTAGTAGTCCCCAAATAAACATCAAAGTGCTGAAGACCAAGTATCAAAGCTAATGTTTCTTTCTCAATTGTAGAATAATTTTTCTGATGTCTGTCGAATTTCTTTGAATAATAACACACAGGGTGATCAACACCATGCTCATCAGCTTGAAGCAAAACTGCTCCTATACCATTGTCACTGGCATCAACTGCCAGCTTAAACTGTTTTTCAAAATCTGGAGCAATCAACACTGGCGAACTCATTAGAGCTCTTTTCAATGATTCAAATGCTGCCTGACAATTTTCTGTCCAAACAAACTTTTCATTTTTCCTTAATAATCTTGTCAATGGTTCAGCAATGTCAGAAAAATTTGGACAAAAACGTCTGTAGTAACCAGCCATGCCTAGGAAGCGCATGAGCTGCTTTTTGTCAGCTGGGGCAGGGAATTTGTCGATGCCCTCAACCTTAGCCTTAATTGGTTTAACTCTACCCTGACCAACTACATGCCCTAAGAATATTACATGGGCACAAGCAATCTCACTCTTGACTGAATTGACAGTTAAATTAGCTTTGGCAAGTTTGTCAAATAATGCCTTAATATGTTGCACATGTTCATTCCATGAGTTACTGTACACAATAAGGTCATCAACATACACTTCACAATTCTCTAAATCTGACGGGAGGTCATTTACTAAACGTTGAAAGGTCATCGGTGAATTTTTCATACCAAACGGCATAACTTTATACTGAAATAAGCCATCTGACGTCACGAATGCCGAGATTTTTCGAGCCCTCTCAGTGAGTGGTATCTCCCAGTACCCCTTTAACAAGTCAAACTTTGACACGTAAGTAGCATTCCCAATCCTATCAATACAATCATCGATACGGGGTATCGGATAGGAATCCGTTCTTGTTACCGCATTCACCTTCCGGTAATCAGTACAAAATCTGTACCCACCGTCTGGCTTTGGGACCAATATACATGGGGAAGACCATTCACTATTACTAGGTTCTATAATATCATGGTCTAACATGTAACGAACCTCATCCCTGAGATGTTGTCGTTTTCGAGGGTTAACTCGATAACGATGCTGCTTGATTGGTGCAGCCTCTCCCACATCAACATCATGTTCAATCAAATCTGTCCTAGTAGGATCATCTGAGAACAAGCGTACATAGTCATTGATTAATGATTTCATTTCTGATCTTTGTTTGTCATCTAGATGACTTAACTTCTGACCAAGATTACTCAATACATCAGAGTTTTTTAACTTAATACACATGTCAGGAACATCATCAGCATTGATCTCATCATTATCATTGAATGCTTGATCAACACTGATGATACACACTTGGTCACATGCATCATTAACTTTGACATTCACATCATGTTCACTTTCATCCTTAGAAATGTCACAATCCTCTCTTTCATAATATTTTTTCATCATATTAATGTGACAAACTCTCTTCGATTTACGCTTGTCAGGTGTCAAGATGACATAATCTGTGTCATTGACCTTTCTTTCAATGACATAAGGTCCTTGAAAGCGAGCTTGAAGTGGCTGACCAGACACAGGCAAAAACACTAACACCTTCTCACCAGGCTTAAACTCTCTTTCCACAGTGGTCTTATCAAACCACGCCTTCATTTTCTTCTGAGAACTCCTCAGATTTTCTTGAGCCAGTTCACATGCTCTGTGAAAACGCTCTTTAAAACGGGATACATAATCAAGCAGATGTATGTTTTCACCTGGATCTGATAACCACTTCTCCTTTAATAATTTCAATGGTCCACGAACTGTGTGTCCGAAGACGAGTTCAAATGGACTGAACCCAAGTGACTCCTGTACAGACTCCCTGACAGCAAACATTACAAATGGAATGCCTTCATCCCAATCTTTCTCATTGTCATGACAATATGTCTTTAACATATTCTTCAATGTTTGGTGAAACCTTTCTAAAGCTCCTTGGCTTTCGGGATGATAAGCCGAAGACTTAATTTGGTCTATGCCTAATTCATACAACATCTGTTGGAATACAGTTGACATGAAATTAGACCCTTGATCTGATTGGATCTCCTTAGGTAACCCAAACAATGTGAAAAATTTAAGTAAAGCTTGTAAGACTGTCCGAGCCTTAATATTTCTTAGAGGTATTGCCTCTGGAAACCTTGTCGAAGCACACATTATGGTTAATATATACTGATGTCCTGCCCTACTCTTAGGTAGAGGACCTACACAATCAATAATGACTCTACTAAATGGCTCTTCAAAAGCAGGAATTGGCTTTAAGGGTGCAGCCGGAATATTCTGATTCGGCTTCCCAACCATTTGACATGAATGACAAGTCTTACAAAATTTGGCCACATCACTCTTAAGCTTAGGCCAATAAAAGTGATTTAGAATTTTGTGGTAAGTCTTATTGACCCCTAGGTGCCCCGCAAATGGCATTTCATGAGCAATACTCAGTATTTCCCTTCGATACACCCTAGGTACCACAATTTGATGGTAAATGCGCCACTCTTCATCTAATGGTGCATCAGGTGGTCGCCATTTACGCATCAAAACACCGTTCTTAAGGTAAAAACACACTGGGACCTCTTTCGAGTCATCCTCAGTGAGGGCACCAGCAATTAGTGGCTGAAGCTCTTCATCGTGTTGTTGTTGGACTGACAACTGGTCTTTATGGAGTGTGTCAGACATGTTTCTTTCCTGTTCTATCCCCTCACCATGTGTGGGGACAGGAGACTCACAGTCCTGAAGATTGGCCATAAAAGTTTGGCTGAGATCAAACCAGGAATCTTCACTTTCATCAATATTCTTTTTAGAGTCCTCTTTGGACTCTGACTCCACTTTTGGGAGTGCTGTTCCATTTTTAGGAACTAATTCCTCAATTTTAGAGGGCGGAGGCTTAAATTAACCATCCTTCTTTTCAGAAATCATACCCTCACTTTTAGAGAGTGGATGTTCAAGATTATCATCCTTACATGATTCCCTACTTGTTTCACTTTTGGAAACTGGATCCTCACTTTTGGAGGCTGGATGTTTAAGATTATCATCCATAGCAAGCTTTTGTGACATAGCTCTCGTGACAGCACAGGCTGGGAATAAATCTGGAAATTCCTTTTCTAATTGCTCTGTGTTGTTATAGTCACATGCTTTATCTGTCAAAATTGCATTGGCGACTACCTTTCCACCAGCTAGGTCATTGCCTAGCAACAGAGATACCCCCTTTACAGGTAGAGTAGGTCTGACCCCTACTATGACCGACCCAGAAACTAAATCTGACTTCAAATTAATTTTGTGAAGAGGGACAGAAATAAATCCACACTCAACCCCCTGAATTAGTACATTTGCCCCTGTGGAAGTAGAGTCCGTTAATGGCAAAACTCCATCAAGAATCAACGACTGAGTTGCGCCTGTGTCACGCAAAATTTTAATTTTGACGGGTGGATGAGCTGAATCCCCATCTAGGGAAATAAAACCCTCAGACACGAATGGAAGGTATTCTTCCTTAATTTGGTCATTAGAGTTAGGCCGTAAAGTCACGACTACCTCTGGAGAATATTCTGCATTGGCTAAGGCATTTGGAGCTGTTTCAGTCTCCTTTAATTTTGCCAATTGAAAGCAATTTGCCATCATGTGGCCCTTTTTGTGACAGAAACCACAACCTATGTCTTTAAAGGCAGCTTGATTTGAGCTGACCTGGTCGTTCTTTTGGCGACTAGAATCTGGTTGTTTTTTACCAGAATTTGTTGGAGAGAGGGAACCAGACTGAGATCCACTAATTTTACCTGCTGTGTCACCACTAGTGCCATTGCCATATTTTTTATTTGGCCTTTTAAACTGACTCTTGTTTTGAGTCTGACCTACTTTACCGAACTTATGGGTAAGTGCATACTGATCAGCCAAATTTGCCACTTCTTTCAATTTGTCTGCCTTTTGTTCTTCAAGGTGTGTCTTTATGTCATCACTCACACACCGTTTAAATTCCTCGACCAGCATCAGTTGTCGTAAGGCTTCAAATGTGGAAACCGTTTTAGAATCACACCATCTATCGAAATGCCTTTCCTTTTGATAGGCAAACTCTACATATGTTTGTGTATCCGCCTTACGATATTTTCTAAATTTTTGGCGATACGCCTCAGGTACTAATTCATAGGCTTGTAATATGGCCTTTTTAACTTTATCGTAATCCATGCTGTCCTCTATTGACAGAGCGGAATACACTTCCTGGGCCTTGCCCGTAAAATTACTCTGAATGAGTATTGACCATTTATCTCTGGGCCACTTTAATTGTTCACCCAGTTTTTCAAAGTGGTTGAAAAATTTCTCCACATTATCCTCCTGAAATTTGGGCACAAATTTTACGTGCTTAGAGACATCAAATCGCCCAGTATCTGTGCCTATTTTAGGTTCTGGGCCTTTTATGACCCCTAACTCCAGTTGTTTTAGCCTAAATTCATGCTCTCTAGCCTCTTTCTCTCTTTGCATTTGCATCTCTCTTTCCTCTTTTTCCTTCTCCATTTCTCTTTCTTCTTTTTCCCTTTGCATTTCCAATTCTTTCAATCTAACTTCCTTACTCATTTCTAATTCAAGCTTTTTCAATTCAAATGCATTGTCAGTTGGCACGTTCATGGTTGTCTCAAGCACTGTAATTGGCAGAATACTTTCATCTACCAGATACTCTACAATGTATCTCTTAATCTCGTCCTTCCGCATTAATGGCTGAAATTCAATGCCATAATGTTTTGCGACTTTTACAATCTCAGACTTTTTTAGTGAGTTAAGCTCCTCAATTGAGGGGCTAGCCACGAATTTATCTAAATCGAATGACATTTTGAGGTTGTGTCAAGCACTCACAAACAACTAAGAAGTCTGGACAATACAGTTGCAAATTACAACGAAATTTCTCGAATTTTCTACCTGGTAGTATAATTCTTTCCCGGATGTTAGGCCACCAATTCTGTTACGGCTTGGTCGCAATTCAAACCAATGACAGCGAAAGACCACAGAAGAGCGAGATTAAAATCAACAACTTAATTATTATTCACCTCTTACTTCCTTAAATTTACAACAATTAATCTTAAATCTACTTACAATCTTTTACAGCTTAAGGTGTCACTCTTTGTCCAAGGGGTAGTGTTGTTAGTGTCGATTGTACAGCAGCACAGCGTAGGACTCGTTTCTGCGAAGGCAGGATGAAGACTATAGTGATCGGTAAATACACACTTACAGCGTTAAGCGGCGAAGCAGGCGTCTGGTCTCTGTATTATCTGTGTATCTTCTGTTCTCTTCTCCCCCGTCACACTGCTTGCATGACCTTTTATATATCTGGTAGTTCTTCCGTCTGGAACTCACTCTAATGGAAACATCTCGTTTGATCTCGTACAAAACAAACAGTGAAAGTTCTGGGCTCAGTAACCCATAACCACAAGTTGGCTATTATTAGGCCATTACATCATACAGTAGTTTCCAGTAGGTGATCGTACATTCTCGTAACCGTGCGAATGTTCTCTGGGGTTACCCGTTCAATATGCTCGAGAGAAAACGCCGAAGCTAGCACTTTCTAGAACTTTCCACTTGCTCGTCCGTGGATTCAATCTGGTTGATGTCGTCTCGTAACAATATATATATATATATATATATATATATATATATATATATATATATATATATATATATATATATATATATATATATATATATATATATATATATATATATATATATATATATATATATATATATATATATATATATATATATATATATATATTGTTTATTTACATTTTAATTTCTGCTCTCACAGTGATAAGCACTTGTGTTTAGCTAAACTTCAAGAAAATTCAGCCTCTAACTTACTTAAATCTCTCTCTCTTAATTCTACATATTAGGCCTTCCTTCTGAGTTCACATCCCAAAGCTTTTTGACGCAGGTTCAAACTGTTTCAACGTACCGTAATTGCTTTACAAACAATGAGGACAGTAAATAATACGAAGATGACGCCACTGAAAATAGTTATGATACAAAGCACGTTAGATTAACAACTGAAAATGAGAACTCGCTACTTCACTATTTCCTACTCCACTGAGAAGAGAGTGTTTTCAAAAAATGTATGTACTAGGGTGCACCAATGAGATCCCCGTTTTCTAAGATTAATTCTCACCCAAGAATAACGGGATTATTCCCGACCAGTCAGCTCTCCTCCATACTTCTTTTAACAAATCGAGTCATTAGCAAAATTTTAAAAACGAATTTACTGTAGTCATTATGTGAGTAAATGATGCTTGGCATATGAGCAATGCGGAGAATGGGAAACAGTCAAATGCCTTCAAACGGGAAAAGCCGTTACGTGGGGGCTTAAGATTAAGCGAGAAGGTTGTAAGTTAAAGTTTTCAACTCCACCAAAATCCAATCTGACTAACTGCCCCAATAGCTCTGTTAGGTCGAAGACTTGCCATTCATGATGAATGATATATATAGTACACAAAAGTATAGACGAATCCGATCAGCGCATGTGTGTAGTTACTGTAGGCAGTCTTGAACGGGGTATATCTGCCTAAAATCGTCTTCATTTATTGTCTACATGAATGATAAATTCTCATTTTCAGTGAAATTGAAGAATTAATACACAATTTAGTGCACATCCATCTATGATACAGGTGAGCAAGGAAATTGAAATATTCAAAGGGGATACACCCCAGTTGTGGCCGACTGAAATTAGACCATCACTTGCTGTCGGGAGTCTACTATACGGGCCTGTCAAAGTGAACAGGTTCCGAGAAGTCCCACAATGTAGTGTGGTAAAGGGTTACTGAGTGGGGGAGAGAAATTTATTACATTGAAGCACGGCTGACAAAGAACACACCAGTATGTCTCCTAGCACAGCAATGGCGAACACTGAATTTATGTGGAATTTGTCATCTTCATTCGCGAATGTTGATGGGATGGTTATGGGAGCATCAGACGCTAGTTTTGAAGCTGGAATGGAGCAAATGCTTGGTAACACCGCCAGATGAACTGTCCTGTTTTGTAGGGACCCTGGAGACTGGCTTTTCGGATAAGGTGTAAACGTCATTGTTGAACTTTTCAACCACTTCGCCAAAGAAGCAACGCTGCAGTTGCATACGATCGGGTTGTAGTAGAGAAAAAATTTCGTGAATTTTTGTTTTCAGAAAGAAAAAGATGGGTAAGGTTAACTGATACTTTAAGTTGACCTGCTTGCACACTTGCTATTTGGTTTTGGTATAATGTCAGGGTGTGTAGTGTAGATAGATTCCACAGACCTTCATCTATAGTACTTAACTGATGACAATATAAAGTAAGATACTGTAAAGCTTTTAAATTAGTTGCAAAGGTTTCAAGGTTGTTCATAAGTATCGGTTAATTCGTTATTCCGTTATTGACAAATGTAAGGTGTTTCACGTCCGTCAATTGTGACAAAAAATTCAGTTTCCATTTTCAATAAAAGAATTATTTGAGTTTGCCCTGATAACAGTCTCAGCAGACCTTGGAATCTCGTGGCTAATCTGACTAGCGTAGGTCAGATTTAACGCATTACAAATAAAGGTGTAGTACAAAGAACAACATCCCGATGGACACGGGTAGTCACACCGGTCATACACGTCGAAATTTTCTCCACAAATTGACCGAGTTGTGTTTAGGGCCTAGGCTTAGACCCCGATTGTGTAATTGATATGGTACACTGGTGATGAGAAAAAGAAATATAAATATGACTAGGCCCTACATGACTTCCTAGGCCTATCTCAGTTAGACTCAAAATCTCTAGCCTATCTTTTCCGATGAAAAAACAATTTTGAAATAAGTGCTCGAGTATAACGTTACTCACTAACCATAAAAGCTCATCTCGCATATTCCATACATTAGGCTTGGTCAAGTATTCTGTGCACCATAAGCTATGTAAGGAAATTTAGCACCAGAATCGCCGAGGGAATTGCAGATGTGATAATTAAGAAGAGCATTCGCAGTCCCAAGTAGCCTGCATACTGCATCGAAAAACGTCATCAAGATTGTGATAGATTCTCTCTGCAATGAAAGCTTCAGGAATTGCGAGAGCCACCGTTAGTAAAGGCAAACATGTGTGGTTCCATAAAGTTCCGCTCAAAAAGGTCAAGCTAATTTACTGACTCAGCCACATTTCGAAAACAACGTAACGCTTATTTGAAAGGCTAATGTTAGGCCTGACGCTGTTAGCCTAACGTTAGTTGTTTAGTCTGTTTTCAACAACGTTGAGCAGGACGTTAGTGTGTCAAAGGCAAATGTCACAGCGAGCAATAGAAACCAATTAAACCACAGATCCTCCAGTTAGTATATAAGTTTAGTGGAATTATTCATGACTATAGTCCCACATCCAAAAGAAAAAACGTTCCAAATATAACATCGTTCAAGACTTCCAAAATGTAACTTATTTGTCAAATAGACGGCACAAGTAGGCCGTATAGCTGTACGTCATGGCTGTGTAAGTTACATATACGTGCAACAAGCGACGAAGGTAGCGTGTAGACAGCTAGCTAGGTACTGTGCATTGCGGTTTAATACAGCTCTTCGCAACGCTATTCAATGTCAACGTCAATGTCATTGTAATGTAGTCAGTTAAGGAGAATAATTGATGATCAATGGAAAATTTATAAAAAGAAAGCTTCTTCTCTTCTTAACTTCCCGAAATTAAAGTATTTATGAATGGGAATAAAGTCATGGTGCCCATGTTTCTACATCATATTCGAACAGGCTATGACGTCACGCATATAGGCAGTGAGCTCAGCCCATATGCGTGACGTCATAGCCTGTTCGAATCTGATGTAGAGACATGGGCACCATTGACTTTATTCCCTAAATAATGATAATAATATTACATAGTACTGGATTACAGTAAATATACTGGAGAGGTCTCAATAAAACAGTTCCTAGCAGGCAGAGAAAGCATGCAAAAGGTCATTTTAATTGACTTTGCTTTTTTATAAATTCTATTATTATTGTATTTTTCAATGTTTAGTGCAAATTTGAACCAAAAGAAAAAGTCATCAACAGACAAGTTACGATCCTTTCTCTTACAGTCAAAAATGTAATATTTCATGTGGAGTATAAGGAAATTATACGCATGATTTGGGCTATTTCCATACCCGAAGAAAAAGGTTTGTTCCGAGAAACAAAACTGGTTTTTTAATATAAGACCCTCTACATCAAGAATAAATGACGCTGTATGACTGCATCCCAAAAAAGGTGTTCGATGCTTTTAATGCAATACCACAAAACAACAAAGATCTGAATCGGATTTGCCCATTGAAAACAAGAGTTTACTGGTAGGAATAATCCTGTGCAAAAATTTTGAAATTATTTTCAAGAAGATCACTGTTTTCAGAAACACGGTGCCACGAGACCGTAGCGGCAACCTTTTGAAAATATACACGTTAAATACGGGACCGGTTTTACACTGTGAATTATGTTCCACTTGCATGTCTCCTTGACTGGTTGACTATTTGCTTGAAATCTTAAATAGCGCATTTGCAGACAATACTTCCCGAAACCTTAGAACCAGAATGTAAAAATATATTAAGGTTTCGATGATATATAAATGTTTCGTTTCAAAGAGTACCATCATGCACCATTATCTTCTCATTCAAATGTTATACTAGCATGTTGAAAAAAGGATTTTGTCATTCCAGATGACCTTTTGACCTCCATGAAAGCCATACATAGGTAGACAAACAAACCACAGACAGACAAATGGACAACCAGCTATCTTAAAAGATCATATTTAAAAAGGTTTCCAGACTTTGACCCCTGGAGACCCCAGATGACATTTCATCTCTGCCAAAAACAATGGGGACCTTCTTCTGATCATAATGAATCCACATACCCAAATATGAAATCAATCCAAGTTTCCTATCTGGAGACATCGCATAAGCAGGATTTTCAGACTTTGACCAACAGTGACCCCAGATGACCTTTGACCTCCATCAAAAACATTAGATACCATTTCCTGACCATAACACATCCACATACCCAAATATGAAATCTATCCAAGCAACCTAACTTGAGATATCGCGTTAACAAGGTTTTCAGACTCTGATCCCTGGTGACCCCAGATGACCTTTGACCTCGACCAAAAACAATGGTGACCATCCCATGTTTATAACGTAATTACATACCAAAGATGAAATCTATCCAAGCTTCCAAACTTGAGATATCGTGTTAACGAGATTTTCAGACTTTGACCCCGGTGACCCCAGATGACATTTGACCTCATCCAAAAAAATAGGGATCCCCCACTGGCTATTACGCATCCACATACCACGTATGCAATCTATCCAAGTTTCCTACCTTGAGTTATCGAGTTAACAAAGTTTATGGTCTTTAAGCCCGGTGACCCAGATGACCTTTGACCTCCACCAAAACAATAGGGACCATCTCCTGACAACGCATCAGTATACTAAATATGAAATCTATCCAAGTTTCAACAAGGTTAACAAGGTTTTCAGACTCTTACTATCTTACATATTAGTGCCCTTATAACTTGGCGGTTCAGAAGCATCGCAAAAAACGTACGTGACAATTTCTTTGCCAAGGGCTAGGATTCGCCACAGGCTAGCACGCTGAAAAAGTTTGTGCGATGCCCTGCAATCTTCTGACGCCACGCGTTCAACATGGCGCACACGCCCAGTTTCTTAATGGAGACACACTTGATGTAGCACCCCTTGTAGCCCCCTTGTAGCCCCCTTGTAGCCCCGCCCCCTAAAATTGAAGCAACTGATGACATTTCGCGGAACTTATACTGGATGCATCCTTGGGTTTACATTGATGATGGGTTAACGTTGATGAATAATGCAATAGAAGGCGTAACAAAGTACCAAAACATGATAATTCGAATTTCGAAAGTCTTATTTTTCTAGAAAGACTTTGAACATTTTCGATTGATCGTAGTAAGTGAAAAATCAGACAATAAAATATGGTAGCCTTTTTCAAGGCTTAAAAAGTTGCTGCATATTTGCCGTGAACTTGGCGTCGTTAAAGAATAAAACAGAGACACTTGGTAAAATCAGTTAGAAAAGAGTCTTAGCTTTCTATTGGTATCAATTTTGCGATTGGAAATGAGCATGCAATGGGGTAATAGTGTCCAGAAAATTCACTCGAAATTCGATAGTTTTGCGTATACATTTTCACAGGTTTGTATAAGACCTTAGTGGTGAGCTAGCAACGCACGTTGTAAGTATGCAGTTTTATACACGCCAACCTGAGCGTACGATTTACAACACTGATTGAGTCCTAACAATACATGATGTTCATCTGAGCTAGTACAGGCCCTCGCTGTGCTATTAGTTTTGTGGAATCCTTAGAACAGTTGTTCCAATGGTTTAGGTGCGTCGTCATTCTTTCTAGTGTCTTTAACAAGGTGCCTATTTACACAGGAATTAATTGTCCAGGCCCAGTGCAGTGCTATGTGTCACTGTCTGTTTGATTTGTACAGTGCATTGCTAAACCTCTACACTTTTCACTAGCCTGGGGATGGACAGAGGACTGGATAAGTACCATTTTTCAGTTCATGTGCTGCTAGAATGTTTCTTGTTAGACTTGCTTTATGTTACAATTTACGGTAAGTCTTCCAGACATTTCGGTGATTTTCTCAAGTCATGATCCCCAATGAAAATTGTATCAATAAGTTGCATATGCAAGCCTGTACTGTAAGACCAATAAGTACAAGGCCTAAAGGCCATGCAATTGTTGGGTTTATTTCTTACCATGATATAATGACTCACAATAACATTTGTAGAGATCCAAACTTAATCTGTGGGCAAAAGTGAGAGTTGCAACTGAAATAGTGTGCTGTTGAATTGCGTATTTTTGCTTTTCATTCTGGACTGAGCATTGCACATTGCAACAGTCAGTCTGAGGTGGTATGTGGATATATTGTTGGAAAGTGTTGAACACCCTTAGCTAGTTGCTGCCCAGTTCAGTCTTGTATACGTCTAACATTTTTAAGGGGACAGCTAGCAGCAATTAACATAACATAACAGGTTGAAGGACAAAGGAGGGCCAATGCCTCATAAGATGCCCTGAAGGCCAACCCTATCAAAAGTCAAACCACCAAACCTAAACAAACAGCCCCAAACAATCAGATTCTACCAGTCATGGAAGAACTTGTCAATGTTAACCTTAAAGCAGTGTACTGATGGGGAGTTAACTACCCTGCTAGTACTTTTCAGTAGAATAATTTATGAAGTGACAGGATTGCATGTCGTACTGAGAAATAGGGGGTAGAGCCTGATATCCCAGCCCAGTTAAACACTACTTTCTCCGTCAAATCATAAGACAAAAATCCTAAGGCAAAGACATTTCATTGAGCATTGTTTATTATTTAAGAAATGAATTACATCATTTGCTTGCATTGATACGTTCCTCCAGGTTTATTTACTGAGATGTTAATTTCAATATAAATATAGATTCCAGCGCCAATCCAAGTTGGTTATAGAACTGGAACTACCTGTGTGCAAGAAGTTTTACCTGTTCTGTTTTTATGCTACGGTAGAATGTCATTGACAAAATTTACCACATTTAAACTCTATGTCACAATGATCCTTTGAAATTCCTATCTGAAGTCCAAGGGAATCGATTTATTCGTTCCAAGGGACGGAAGTTTTTTCGTAAGATATCTAGGGGGAAAATATGGCACAGATCAGTCAAGTTCTAGGAGCTATAGGCGTACCCCTTATTCCAAAACATTGCATCTCTTGGATATATTGAAATTCTGACACCTGGTTATGAAAGAACCGGCCAAATAGGCTGCCCAATCTTTGTAACGCTTGCCCTTTTAATCCAGTAGGCCTATCTAAGATTTTGGAACAAATTTATTTTTTAAGATGCTGTTATCCCCTTGCAACACTATGAAAAAAGCTAGCTTGGCTGTTACTTTAAGGTTATTTGTGGTGGTCAAGTCAAGTTTATCGGGGGATGTACTATGTGATGTGTTCAGTCGACACGGTCTCACGTTGATCCTTTATAGATTAATCCTAACGCTCAGCCTATAGGGATGACCCTCAGTGGCGGCCATAAGGGTTTATATTCCCATTTTTTTTTTTTTTTTTTGTATAACTGAATCATAGGCCATCCCTGCCTACAGGCATATGTCTTTAGGTCTATGAAAGTCTGAAATCAGTCACTGACTGTCGTTAAAGGCTACACAGACTAAACACAACATTTTTTCGGACGTAAAAAATGTGAGTTTGTAAGTTAGGAGTTAACATGATCGCAAGGGATGGCTCACTGAACTGATATGGATATAGACGCAACGATTATAAAAGTAAAACGCTTTCCGGACGCTTTAGACAAGTGCGTAATTGTTATTACTCACGTGCTAGCTGGGCGTATTCTCCATTTTGACGCGGCGGCAAACTTTATGTGTGGCGAGCTGATACGCAGATCAAGTGCGTCTTAATTAGGAAACTGGGCGTGTGCGCGATGTTGAACCCGTGGCGTTAGAAGATTTCAGGCCGACGCACAAGCCTTCTCTGCATGCTGGCCTGTGCCGAATCCTAGCCCGTGGCAAGGAAATTGTCACATACGTTTTTTGGCGATGCTTCAGAACCGCCAAGTTATAAGGGCACTAATATGTAAGATAGGTAGGTTTCTATGCCTAACCTAATGTTAGTCACCCACAGTTTCATATCTGGGGTTATAACTCAAGCCTTTGAATGGCGTAAATCTAGCAATGTCTAAGCCCCAGACCTAGCCAAGTTTAGCCCTAGGTTATACTTTAACTTTAATTCTTCTAGGCCTAACAGTTACAGCAACTTTGGAGTGAAAACAACTGCCTGCATAGACCATATGGGAACACTCTAGATATAAGGGCTATCAAAGTGAAATGCGAGCAGGAACTTAAAAATCTCACTGCAGCATGCAAGCTAGTGAAATAAGAATTTGAGTTGTAACGAGGCTTCTACTACGAAGTACTATACTATGCCTGAGGGTCAGTCTAGTTTATTTATATTAATTGATGAAAAATAGGCTAGTTACAAAATTAACGTTTGACCATCTGTAACGTGAACTATGCCCTTGGTTGCCACGACAACCACACATATCGGTACAACTTGTCATGCCTAGGCTACTGCACATAAACGTCTAGATTTGTGGGGTGCTTCCGTTAAGAGTAATAAAATAATACAAAAAATGTATTTAACCCCCTGTCGCGTGACCTTTGACCTTAGTTGCCATGGAAACTACATATTTTGGTACAACTAGTCTACCCTATTATTCTTGTGAAGTTTCATATAAAATGAATGTTTTCTTTTGAAGTTTTAGTACAAAATATTTAAAAAGGTCCCTTGCAAAATGTGACCTGTGACTTCTGACCTTTGATATTTACTTCCGAGGGTCTGTGTAAACATAAGCTCTCACCCTGGGGTCCCCACCTACCAATTTTGAAAAGAATCGGTCCAGCCCACCAGGAGGAGTTTAAAAGACAAAAAGGTTGATTTACGAACAAATAATCACTTGAAAACGTTTTGTTCCACTCTACCACTTGACCTTTGATCTCTGTTGCTATGGCAACCACATATTTTGGTAGGTCTAGGTGCAATTATTATATGTGTGAAGTTTCTTGGACGTTTCGCTTTGAAAATATAGCAGAAAAGGTGATTTCACTAAATGTGAACTTTGACTAGTAACCTTTGACCTTCACTTCCGGTTGTGTATTAAAATGCAATTGTTCCACCTAAGGTACCATCCTACCAAGTTTGAAGAAAATCTCTCAACCCTGGACCGTCAGTCATCCCGGGGAACATCACCATGGGTTCAACCTTCAGACTAGTAAATTGGGAAAATTTGGGAAAATTACCGTTACCATGGTAACCACTGGGATTTAAGCTGGCATTGCCATATATAGCCCCATAGGCAAAGTGTAAACAGTATCCCACCCTCCTCACGGAGCGATGAGATAAAAAGAAACACTGTTGAAGAGGACGTTCAAGTAGGCTAAGTTTAGAGGATTGGTCCAGAAAATCAGAGAGTTACAAAGCCTGCTTATAAAGATAAAGATGTACACTCTTTCACGTTGTCTTTAGGAATTCAATTTTCTTGTCAATTTTTTCGCTGTATTTCGTTATACACTTTGCATTTGATGCTGGTACCAGCAACGTGTCGTGGGTTTTGAATTCTGTTTAGGAGTAAAGATCGACTCATCGCCCGCATTTTGGACCACCGTCCTGGTAGAGGGACATCAATTGAGGGTTGCTGAAACTGTGTACATGCAAATGGTGCTTTATATTCGTTTTTTGTTCTAGATCCAAGGGCTGGAAATGTCATGATCTCGTTGTAATAATTGGTAATAAGGCTAGTTCTCATTTTGACGAAAACGAAACGCGAACCTTTCTTCTTTTCTAAAATACATACTGGTATATCCAGTTCCATAGCCAAAGGAATCAATTCTATATAACCAAATTACCTTTTGTTAGTTATTTCTACGCAGAGGGATTCAACGAGGGTTGTCCCGAAATTATTTGTCCTTTTCCCACGCAAAATATTGAAAGTTTTCCACATGATGAGAAAGTTTCCCTCGTGGTGGTTAAACTATCTAATTTTTTTAACTCTTGTTAAATATTTCCCGTGGCTGAGTGCCCTCATATGACCAATAACAAAGCATTATTTACTCCTATCATTACAAATTAAGCTCCATTGAAACAGGTAGTTGCTAGCCCTGATTGAAACGTGGACAATCTTCATGCCCCTGCTTGCTCTCTTGCTTGCCTGCTTGCCTGCTTGTCTGCTTGCCTGCTTGCCTGCCTGCCTGCCTGCCTGCCTGCTTTGTTCAACCAGGCACTAGCAACTCCCCGGTTCCACAATAGACAAAAATTTTCATTGTTGGAGACTACATGGTCCAGTGAGCGCTTATTCTTGTTTTATTCAAAAGTCGGCCATGTCGTTACATACCAGCCAAGTCACGAGCCCAACATTCACGAAGGGCAGAATTTTCTCATAAAAATTTCAAGGACTGTTGTCAGGATTTGAACAAAAGGGGAACTAAAGTTTCGAGGGGAAGTAGCAACTACAATCTCCATCATGGACAACGAGTTTGCCAAAAGTGAGGGACAACTAGAGGCGACTCTTGCACAATTGAGAAAAAATTTGGAGCTGATAGTGGAGAAAATGTTTGATTCTTTCGATAGGTTAAAACTTTTAGTTTTTGGACTGTAATTGGGAAACATTTGGGAGTTATTAAAAAGACTGCCCTTTCTTTAATATTTGAAATTTTAAGCGTTTAAGAGCTACAAAAGACAGGAAAGTTAGATTTCCAAAGTTCATGCCCTCCAACAAATTTGACAACCGACAACTTCTGTCTGTTTGCCTGTTTCCTAAATCAAAAGCTTGTACTGGGAAAAATATTTTGAAAGAAAATATCAATTTAAAAAAGAATGTAAAGATGGTGTTCTCTTGTGAAGAGTCTGTATTTCAAGGGTAAAATATAAATGTTAGGGCCATTAAGTGTGCTTTAAGAATATATTTTTCGTATGGATTAAAACAAGCGTACAAAACAGGAAACTAGACAATATTTTTGCCTTTTTTAAAATAGTTTCAAATGTGGAGCTTAATCAGGTGAGAACTGGAATTTTATGGCAGGAAACGTGGAACTGTGGGTTTTTAATGACAGCTCAATAATTGGTGGTAGTTTTTCGTCATCCTTATGAGCAAAATCAAGTAAATCTCCTTGATAAAAGGTTTCTTTAGGCAGGGAGCTGTAAAAGCGCATCATGTGATAGGCCGACGAATGTTCTTTATACGAAAGTTGAAGATTGTGGCTTTAAGACCCAAATAGGAAAGTCTGGAGCTTATATTGAAGAAAATCCAGTGGAACTGTTTGAATAAGATTAATTGAAAATTTAAAGTTCTTACATTAAAGAACATGCAATTTCTATGAGCAATCTCTATAAGATCGTTGGGAGGGGGTGAGAAACTGCATATTATCCCTAATTCTGTCGAGCTTTGCATTCGCTCTGAAGGAAATCGGTCTGCCTCCAACAATTCAAAACTGATAATATTCCTAATCAAATAAAAAAAATGAGCAGAAAGTTTGCATGGGGCCTAAAAACAAACCGCTAACGCAGCCAGATGATCACGTTTATTGCGGAAACCTACTTGCATTGTAGATTTGTTGTCATGTATGACTCCGTGCATTGACTAATTCATCCATCGATTAGCATCGTCACAAGCGGAATAGATTCGAAATTGCCTATTTCAGAACCAAATATGTCTGTCTTGAAAGGTATTACAAGCTACCTACATATCTCAAACAGCCTAGGTTTAGATTTTCATGTCTTCTCTATTAACTGAATAACGGCCTCTGGATAACAACTGTGCCATTTTCAAATGTCTTAAGCAATCCGTATTTTCAAAACTTTCTATACGCTCCTGTCAAATAATGGTGGCGGACCGCTGAGATGGGCTTTCTGTCTGGAATTTAATTTTAAGTGAACGTCTTTCTGCAAACGAAAAATCAAAACATTGTCTGCGAAGATAATCCTTTTAAGCTTGGAGAAGGCCATTTCCGACTGTCTTAGGGGTATGAACTTTTCAAAAAAAATATTTTACCGCGCCGTGCCAAGTTATGGTGGCGATCTGCTTGGATAGTCTTTCAGGCAATTTTTTCTGGCAAATTACTATTGTGCACCCCTCCTCAAAAATTAAGATGCTTCCTTACGATTATGCACACAAATTATTTATGTTGTATATGAGAAATACTTACACCTCCAAAATGTTTTACACGTTTAAGAAAATTCAAGACTTAGAGTCATCTTTGCCCACCAGTTTGTAAAGTACGTTTCACCTCCTCCCTAAATGGTAATAATAAGTCTATTTTTAAACGGAGATTCGCCCTAAGACCCTCTGAGTTGCATTTTGCTTTCAACTGCAATTGCAGACCATAGAGAAAATGGAGTTTCATCCGGGCGATTGATCGTGAAGCCGCCTTTTAAGGAGAACAGAGATCAGTGCCATACAGGTACGAACTAGAAGAAACTTGGTCTAAAATACCACATTATCATAGAGAGGAAATCCTTCGTGTGTAATATTGACTAAAAACTCGGAGTAAGTGTAACCAGGGAGTTGCTGCAGACCTGATGCAACGTAGCCACTTACATTCAAATATCTAATCATTAATCTGCGCAATGTAAATATATGTGTGTATGGAAATGGTACATCAAATATCATTTTCCTTAATTCCAAAGTTATACCATCAATGAAAATAGACTCTTAGACATTAGAATATAATCTCTGCTTGAGCATTACAGTGTCAAAATGAGGGACCCTTTTGAACATGTATTTTTTCTATATCTTACACGGCTGTTGTGAAAAAACACAACTTGCAGCTTAACGTGAATACGGTTTAGCAAATTTAGATATTTTCGAAAATCTATGTGAACCTTCCGTAACTGAATACTTTTAAGAAAATACATAGATACAATAATTACCAAATTTTAGCCCAAAATATCAGTTTGAAGTCTTTCAACTCCAGCATTATTGTTTATGACATCCAAGGGCTTATATGGACATATTAGGCTACCTGATTTCTTGCTGGAAATTAAACAGACATATTCCGTTAGTAAAAAAGGAAAATAGGCCGAAACTTAACTGTATAAATTAAACATCTTTTGGAATTCAAAACGAGTCTTTTTAGAGAAGTCTCTTGAAATAGTCAGATGTACATCAGGGCAGACGTTCCTTCTCGTAGGAGGTAACAAAACGGAAGGACTTGAAAAGTATTTGAACAGTATGAAACTTAATAACACAATTGTGTTGGTGTGTCGCTAGTCCCCGTGTAACTAACTCAGTAACGTTAAATTAATTCTTCCTAATACGAATGCCTCTACGTGACATCAATATAGTAAGTTAGTTAGATGGAGTTCTACGGCCCAGTTTCCACTATTGGTTCAAGTCGGGCCGGACAGGGCCTTTTTCCAGTTGTAGCTCAATGGCTTGTTTTTCCTACTCCATTTCTTATACAGAGTATCATGTACAACGGCAGTGGGTTCTTTTCTAAAGTTTTTGGTGTGACTCGACATGAAAGCGAACCCGGACCTCATGCGTGAGAGGCGGATGACCTGCCGTTAGGAGAAGCACGCGGTATGACATGAACATAGGCCTATACGGTGAATATGTATGGTGTGGCACAGTATTTAGTTACTGTCATAATATTTAGCTTGTCAGTGCAGTTTCTCATACTTAAAATAAAAATAAAATAAAAAAGCTCCCTTTAAGACCCCCCCCCCCTCCCCCAAATAACAAAGTGTAGATTCGCGCCTGTCTATATCAAGAACAACTATGGAATTTCTTGACATTTCAAATTCTTTAAATTCTTTCCAATATTTGATCTAGGTTTTCAAACATTTGCCTAAAAGGTAGCAAATTTTGGAATACTTTTGGTATGACACCAGATCGTCAAGTGACAACTTGCATACGATGTTGCCGTTTCCCTTTATTGTGTTTCATTAGATCTTGATTGGGAAATATTTGCCTAAGGCAAGTTTAAAGTTTCAAATTGTTTTACAAGGATCCGGAGAGCCTTAATCCGCAGACTTCGGTGGCAGACCTTAACGATCGCCAATCGCCGTGGAATGTCGGATACCGTAATGTAAAGGGCACATTCTTCAATGATCCCCAAACATTTTAAATTTCTTTACGGGAAATCCAGAATTCTGCAATACAGGTCCCATATTTTAGGAACTTTGTTTTAAAAAGTTACGAATTTTGGCGTGCCTCACGCGCCAAAATTACCTTCCAGCTACGGTTTTTCACACTAGAAACAAACTCGGAGAAATTTTGGGCCCTCGTCCAAACGTTCCAGGTTGGTACTGGAACGTTGTGTAATAAAGCCTTCAGTACATCATCCCTCAACTCTGAAAAGAGTTGTATACTCTCAGTTAAAGAATCCTGACCAGCCAAAGTAGCATCTTTGTTCTCTTTAACTCTTCTCAAAACTCATTGCCAACACTGCGAAAAAACAGTTGAAGACAACTTTGAACTGGAATCTCATCCAGGTCATTTTCACTTTCTTTACCGAAGGCAGTCATCGTTCACAGAGGCCGACTGTAAACCGGGCGATAAATCAGACAGTTTACCCACTACTATAAGCTACGTTACCTGTTTTCGGCCCACAAAACCGGTTGACTTAATTCGGCCGACTCAATTCAAAATCGGTTGACCACGGCTTTAGATAACATCATGTAGCAACAACGATGCAGTCGTCGTGCAATCATTCCCAGATTTGCACCGATATCGGCATATAAGAATCTTCGGGAAACCCCCAACTCTTAAGATTTCCCTTCAAGAAACCAAGAACCCCAAAATTTCTGCAATACAAGTTCCATATCTAAAAATCTTTGTTTAGAAAGGGCAAAATTTTTACCCCTTATGCAGTTGTGTTCACACTTGAAGAAAAAAGGAAAATGGGCGCTTGCATTTTTCCTCTGAAAAAGTCTGTTAAGTCTCTTTTCCCCCTCCCCCACCAGCTGCTTAGCTACTATTTCCAAGCCCGAGAAATGGCATTTCCGGCTGTCACGAGTTTTCTCAATTTTCTATACGCTCCGCGCCATCTGGAGGTCGCGCTCGTCTTAGATAGTCTTTTGAGCAAGACCTCATATTTCGCGCAGGGAATTATTGGTCTAAAGTACTCGAATGCCCTAGGGTGCACCTTTTATCAGAAACCTTTCAACCCTGTCTGTGTGGATGGATTATTTCGTAATTAAAGTGTCATCTATGTTCAAAAAGAGAATATACTGGAACTGTTGTGTAGTGTAGATGGCTGGCAAAATACAATATTTCCACCTTTGTCTGTGCACAGTTTCATTTGAAAAGAAGAGTTATAGCATTTCATTTTTATTTACAAAAATGTGGTTTTTTGTACAATGGAGTAGGTTTAGGTGCATAGTCCAAAAAATTGCTCCGCCCCTCGCCTGCTCCACCTTCACATTACTTTCCACTCCACTGACGTGATGCAAACTTAGCCTATAATTAGGCACTTCTGATGTCGCCTGTCTGGACCCGCGCCTGTGTAAGGAAACATTCTCGGCAATTCGGAGCAGTTTGTCAAAATTATCCTTGAAGCTACTTTGAGCATACATGATGTTGTATTGAGCTTAGGTAAGACAGGATAAAAGTTAGACTGATGGAACTTCCTACGAATCTTTAAGTAAGGACTAAGTGCATATTTTCCACAGATTGTGAGCTGTTTGCCGTTTACTTTTCTAGTCTCTAGATTAAAAGTGGTCTTTTTATAGGTCTGTAGGAACCTATGGGGTTTTTTTTTATTTTTTTTTTCTTTTTTGTAGCAGTAGCCGACATCGACCGACCGACCAAGGTCACTATTCCCTCTATTTGTAGACTTATCGTATGTCTACGAATTTGTCCTAGTTGGTGAATAGTAGTTAGAGTCAGCTATCTAGTCCTCGACCAATCAGGAGCCAGCCTAGGGATGGCACCATCGTTGCTAGGCAACGGTCAAGGTCACGGGTACCCACTATGGACATTTGGATGACGTCACTGTTGCTTGGTAACGGTCAAGGTCACTGTCATCTTCCTAGCAAATCGATGATACCGCTAGGTCAAGGTCAAAGTGACAGGCATTCGGCTTTTGTCGAAAGGACTAGTCAAGTTCAAATGATTGTCTAGGGACTGCCTCGGGTGGATTGGAGGGCAGTTACTAGGCAACATCTAAACATCCGTAAGACCGTTGCATGAATGGTATTGAACCGACACTAGACTGACAATGACTAGTTTCGGGTCATAGCACATGTTGAGGTGATGTTGCTAGGCAACGTATTAACACTTGGCTGACGACAGACAGTCGAGGATAAGGGGTTATTCGGATATAAACAGCCTAAATGAATGACACACGATAAGGCATAAAAAAGAAAACAAAATAAAGTTATAGTGCAACTCTTATTTATTAGCTCATTCAGTCCCTTGTCAATATAGTACAATTGAAAGACACACTTTAAAGTAACATGAATTACTTTGCTTTATACACGTCATGGCGACGAGGAGGCAGACCCAGTCTGTTCCTGTATAAGTCATTTCGGATCCTTACCTTACATGAAAGGCCTTCAAAGCCCTAACCGCCACGCCCTAAAGCGTGAAAAGCAGCCGACCATGACTCTTTTCTCCGATCTTTGTTTCAGTCACCAGAAAGCAGGTCGCAGTTATGCGGTGCTTATCTCATAAAGGCCGGAAGGGCATTTTGAGTTTGCAACTCTTTTCTGTTTTTTGTTTCTTCTCTACAAAAGCAAAAGCAAATTTTTGCATATATGACGGGACGCAAAATATGAGCATATTTTAATTAAAAAAGTTAAAAAGTTAAATCAGTCATAAGATGGGTTGCAAATGCAAAGACATTCATATCGTTTCTTTGTTGATCAGTATCAAATCAACCAGTGATGGCTTCCATAGACTGGCCTCTACAACGATGAAGCAAATAACAGATGCAATGATGTCCACACACAGATGATGCATGCCATTGTAATGGTTTTGGATTTATCTAAATAATGTCACCATTTCTAGCTAAAATGTTCGAGTGGAATGTCGAGTGGAACTTCAGGCGGTTTGCCGTATGAATCAAAGTATTCCACAGGGCCACCCTTTGGTAGGTTGGTAACAATCCAGTGTTCTCCTGGACGACAGCTTGGAACCGTGTTCACGACGAAGGCAGAAGGGGGCTAATTCACAGGCATTTCAGGGAGACGTTACGAGGAAAACACACCATGGAATGTGGGTTATCACGAAAGAATCACGCATAGGAATATTCGCTATTTGGGTGCCATCCATTACTTAGTGTAGTCGTAGCTGATATTGCGAGCTTTGTCGATTTCAATCACATCCTCTAATTCAGCATACACAATCACGTTAATGGTCCTTGGCAGTGCCTCTGTGAAGTCCATTTCCAGGCGCAAATCACTTTCCTTCACTAAATTGAAGTGACCACCGTACGAAAGGGACGGGGTGAAATCGAAAGCAAACAATGAGTGCCCTGCAGGGTAGTCTTCTCGGCCGATACCCACGCTTTCTTCGCGGTAATTGTTATTGCTTCCTTTGAACAGTGTAAAATAAGACCGAACGCTACTGGCTCCATTTGCATATTCTTCGCCAGATTCCGACACGTAAAACTCGATGGGTCAGCCTGTTTTCATAGACAATGGTCTGTATTCTTTCTTTCCAATACCCCTTTCTATACTTGTCTGCGTCGGTGGAATAGTAAACAGGTCGAGTTCATACCTGGCACATTCGCAAAAATGATTGTGAACGAGCGCTATGGTAATTAACAAAAATATCAATAGCAGGTCTTGTCACTTTCGCTGCTTTAGATGAAGTGACGTTTGCTCGGTAGGATATGCGTTTAAAAGGCTTTCTATGCATTCGTCTTTCCGGGGTGACTTTCTCTTCACTTGGCGTCCAATATGTTGCAGAGTATCAGTGCCCATTTGTGTCAACCGTCGTTTGGCAACAGATTTAATATTTCTTCCAGCCAACACATCTCCAGCAAGACCCACGTCCGTTTGAAGTGCTTGTCGCCCCAGAAATTTGGCACCTTCCTTCAGCAGAGGTACTGCCATGCGCATAACACCACCGAGAACACTTCCAAGAGTGTGCCCTCTTTGTAAGACTGGACCCGAGAAGACGCGTAGACCTCTACCAGTTTAATGTCAATAATCATCCTCATATAGAGCAGTGTGTGGATGATATACAGCGCGACACATGGTTTACAAATGTGATGATTGTTTCTGTCTAAGATGAAGTTTCACGATGACTCTCCCTCTTTCCCTGTGTCATCCCTTACATCGATTTCAATGGTATCAATGAAATTCTCCCGTAAGGGGTAGTAATGAGGATTTTGGGATTCGATGTTATTGGTATCTCCAAATTCTCTATGCACAGGAACTGTTTTCAAAAGAGGCGCTTTCACATGCCCGGCGATGTGAGATTCTGTAATATCCGTGTAAGCAAACAAGTGATGGACAGCATTCAAACCAGTAGGATAAGGTTCCTCTGTAGATGTCATGATCGCACAAGAATCTTCAAAATCGAGGGTAAAACAAATGAGTCCTTCCAGGAGCAATTGGTGACCGGATTCAGGCGTGATGGTGACTTTGCTTGTAACGTCATTGTAAATGATGGTATACAGATCTCTCAAGTACCCAGGTAACAAATTGATGGCCAAATCCTCTATGCGTCTTAAGATCTATTTCTTGAAAACTGCCATCTTGCTCACTTCGGACGGATATTTAACTGCTTTCTGGACTTAGTATGAACCACGGGTAAGGGAAAGCAATTTCCACCAGACCAATTTCCCATTCACTAGACAGTTGGAGTGATGTCGGTAATTTGACTCGATAATTTGAAAGAGTGTTTACTGGACACACATCCATGGAACTGTTGCTCGGAAGTGTCAGGTAAAAAGGCCATCATGACGAATGAGGTCTCTGCTGTAGTGTTTACAGTTTAAGAAGGTTGCTCACCCAGCTGTTAAATTTGGTTGGGTATCCTCTCCATTTGACCAAATATTGGGTTTTCCCTTCTTTCGTTTTACGTCTGCGAATGACCTTTTCGACATGGTACACGTCTGCATCACCTATGGTGACTTTTTGTAGTTCATCTTCGTAGTAGGTGCCTTCTAACCATTAATCTTCCCGATCATTTAATCGATACACCAGAGGTTGACGTGGAAGGCGCTAGGCTATGGGAAGAGTTCCTCTGTCCATCGTGGTAAATAACCTTTGAGAAAGAGGCGGGCCATCGTGTTGATACGCACTGTACCTCCGACTTCCAATTGAAAAGGGGTGACTTTGCTTTGCTGGGTAGAGTCGTGTTCACACTTGCAAACTATTTTTGGAGCTGACGTGACGTGGAGCCATACCAAAACTTCGATGGTGGGATCGGTTGTAATAAGCCATTACCAGATCGTCTAATATATGAACCTACTTGAGCGTTTTTTAGAGGTTAAATACTTCCACATGCGAGATTTTAACGTGCGATTTAACCTTTCAAAGACGCTTGCCTTTGTTTCGTTATTTGAGGAAAGGAGTTGAACTTCTAGTTTTTCATTAGGTCTTTTACATGACGGTTGTAAAACTCTGACCCTTTGTCGGTCTGCAGTTTTAAAGGTTGACGGCCGGAATGGAAAATTGTTGCCATGGCATCCTTAAGGGAATTATCTCGTTTGTTTTTCAAAGGTACGACCCAACTGAATATAAAAATAAGTCTAAACAGGTCAGAAAATATTTGACCCCTCTATTGTACTTTGACAACGAAGCCACATCGACTATGTCGGCTTGCCATTGTTCATCAATTCCAGACACCGTCTCGTTGTTAATAACGGCGAGATGGCTTGTGTAGAGTGAATGTTTCCTGTTGCTTCAACCAATATTTTACATGCCGCTTTCGAATCGAAGGGTGCTTTTTCTTGACATCTCGAAGAGGCGCGACGCCTGCGTAACAAGCAGCGTGTGACAAGTCGTAATATATTTTGCAAAGAGCTTTTCCATCGTTTTAGCCAGCATGGTCCTGTAAAACAATCTTTCACGAGCAGCACGCACAGAAAATGGGAATCCGTTGAAGCCAATCACGAGCCGAAATTATTGGGTCTCCTCCACTTACGTAGCCCATTACGGCTATGATCACAATTACTAACTTTAAACGATTGACTTTTCTTTACAAAGGTTCCCAAGTTAATTTACGAGACAATTGTCTCCTGCTTTTTCTTTCCCTTGTCTGTGGCGGTGCATTCAAATGAGAGGCCACAGCGTAGATGTCATCGCATTGTCTGAGTCGTTAAACATGATGAAACGATCCTTCTTACTTTTTGTTGCACTTTCCTTTTCTGCCTGATTACCTCTTATCGCCTCAGGGAGGAAATGAAGCTCACTACACCCACCCTTGATATAGTCACATTTCACGTCTGATTAATCGATTGACAGTAACAGATATATTAAAATACACAAAAAGTTACGTAGCGTTTGAGGTAAGCCACCAGATCAATCAAGCATGTGTTAATAATTTTTCACGCAGTGTGATTACAATGAAAGCTAGCTCATTTTAGGGCACAGATCATGTGGCAAACTCAGATATCAGTTACACCCCATACCGTCTTCGATGTACTGAAGTGTCTATGCTGCTTTCTCTAGAAGACACGTCACTGCATGAATGGGTTTTCCTCGCTCAAGATTTCCGACAAGTTCTTCGGTTACATTCAAGTTGGCTAGCCATTGAAATAAAGTCGCATGGCCTCTACGTTGGAATGATTGTCTATGGCAAATTTAATCATTCACCACGTCGATGACAAAACTGTGTTTAACAGCCTTCGCGTTCATTTCATTTTCACCTTGTGGATTCCAGGTAATTCCATGACATGTCAACTTTTCCTCGATACCCTGTGGAACACAGGCTCTGATAGAACTCTTACTCACGTGATTTCCTCTTGTATCGTTAACAGAAGACATGACGTCTTTCATGAACGGTATTTGTTTGTAATGAACGCGTTGCCGTCGCAAACGTCTCTTGGTAAAGTTTGGCTTTCACGTCATCACCAACACCTTGTACCTGCAAAAGGTGATCGACTTTGCCTTCTACACGTCGTTGCAGTTGTATACTTGGAATCTCCTGGGCCCTCACTGTCCTTTCTATCCGTAATAATACATCATGGAGTTTACGGTCTGCGTTGGGTGTTTGCAACTTTGACAGCTCCGAGGGATCTATAAATATCATTTTCTTGATTTACTCCAAATCAGATTTTTAATTCGTTAATAAAAGGCAATAGCATAGATCTGACACAATGGCCTCCGCCTTTCTGTCGGAATACTGTAAGCTTCTGTGGGAGTGTCAACTTGGGTTTATGGCGTTGTAGACTAAACTTATCTAAAGCTTACAACTTGGCGTTCCCTTTCAGAATGTTCAGGACACACTCACATAAACAAATCATAATGGCCTTATGGAGACGCTTCAAGGGAACACTTTGCTGTTTAGCAGTTCCTCTAGTCAAGACATGGCGCCTGTTTCGTCACACGTCGTGACATGATGGAAAAAGACGACGAACAGGTAAAGCAGTTCACTTTATTGACTTATGGAATGATTCCAGTCGCTAAGCCCTATTGTGACCAGGGTAAGAACCATCGATGGTCTTGACGTTTCTTCGACTTGCTCGTAAAATAGTTGCCAATCAAAAGAATGTTGCTAACCAATACCCAATACTTGCTGAATAATGTCATTCATTAAAGGTTGATTATCGTCTCTCAAATGTCGATAAATGAGTATCCATATGGTCTGATCGTAGCATCTCTGTATGCTTCTTGCATGAAGCGATCGTTTCCTGGATACATTTGCTTAGCGAAATGAGTGATACTTAAGGCATTTCTCCGGTTTTTAAAGACTAAAAAAAATAATGTGAATTTAAACTGATGGTGCGACTCTCGGGACCTTGTTGGAACAGATTTTGTAACAGCACAATGACAAATTCCTATAATGACTTCCCTAAGCAAAGAGATGGATCAGGCTTTGATTGCTTTTAATTTCAGTCATCAAATCATTCAGAACGAATAAATTTTGGCGATCACTGTCCACGTACGCGTTGCAGTCGGTTGGCATTCCTTCTATCAAGCGAATGTTAAGATTGGTTCTTAAAATGTCTGTATACGCCTTTTAAAATTCCCCATAAAACCAATCAATGTTTTCAGGTAGGGGTTGAGTGATATTTTGCCGAAGCAACTGGTTCACCCACAGCGTTTTTCCACTTTCAGTGGGTACGGCGACCAAACACGTAGATGGATGTGTCGGTCTTGCATCAATGGCAACGAATGATGAAACATGTCACAGTGTCACATTTATAAGTTGTCTGGCTCTTTAGAAATCATACGGCTTGGTGTACACCAATCGGTAGTCCTTCTAAGATGATTTTGAAATGACCGTTCCGGGACTTAGACGTTTTATTTTCTTGGGGTAGCTGACCGTTAATTTTGCCTTTTTATCGGTGCTGGTACCAAGCAGAGTTGGGAGCAGCTGTTGCATCGACTGTTGCTGTTGCATTGATTTGCTGCTTTGATGAAAAATTTAAGGTGATGCCCCTGACTTTGCATACCGTGGCTGATAAGTGCCTGTTTGGACTGTACACCTTATAGGCATAGTTCTTCGGTCCCCCAGAAACAAATTTTGTGATATAACTCCCTTCTCTAAATGCTTTCCTAAGATAATCCGTCATATCCCCGGGAAAGTTACCGAGTGAGGGATCTTAAGGTCCAGATGTACTAACATAGATGACAAAACGTGTCAAAGTACAACACGCGTCTACTTTTTCCAAATAAGAAAACAATTTTGGTCTGGCTTGGTAGAAGGGTAAGCAGCAATGAACACGTTCGTGTTACTCCCGACAGAGATGTACTTGTCATCATATTCCCCCTTGAAGTTGGGCTACGTCATCGGATATAAAGCGTATGTTTTTGACTGTCTTTGTTTGGTCGAGCAAGAGTTCCATGTAACTTGACAAGTTGTTGACAAACGTTGTTTGGGGCAGTTTTGATCGTTGGCCAAACTTCCCCCAAGAAGAAAATTAGTATCAATTTGGCTAACGTCCTCTTGCCGTCATTCTTCTCGATAGCGCTTTGGTCCAATGGTACCCCTTCCTTATTTTCATAATCTTCTAGGTACCTCAGTTTGTCGTGTTCTGTAAAACAGTGACTTCAACAACCATCTGCCTCTTGTTTAAAAAATGTATTAATATAATCTGTAAACAAGGCACCTTCTTCTTGCCTTCTTTCAAGAAGCTCTTTCTAAATACGCGCATGAACGTCGAGGCAGTTGTCAAACACTCTTTGAGGGGATCTACAACTGTTTTTCTTGCGAAACTGGATGCAAGCTTGTAGTAAATTGACATCACTTCTACAGTAAGCTGTCATTTTCTCTTCTATGTGAAACGTTTTGTCCATCGGACGCTCGTACCAATCAAAGAAAAGCTCTTGTGCTTTTGTTGTCATCTGATCGGGGTTGTACAACGATGCCGAAGGCAATGGCCCACAACAGGTTTCGAGTTCTTTCGAATTGAACAAAAAGGCAAAGTAACCTTTCTTGAGATCTTTCAGACCAAATGTTTGGGGAAAAGCACTCAGATGAATAGGGATGACATTATATTAATCGATAACTTTACAGGGCTTGATTAGCTCGAGACTCACGAGTGTGGACCATTCATTATCACATTTTGCGGTGGCAAACAGATATCGTCCAAGTATTGTAATATAAATTATCCATCGTAGCCACAATGTCATTTTCTGTGAGACATCAATCGCACATTCGGTGCAAAACACAAAAGTTTGGTACATCTTGTAGGGCTTGAACATCTTCTGTACATTCGTTTTCTTGTCGAAACTAAAAATCGAAAAATAAAAAGCCTTGAGTATTTTCTTCAGTTTCACATTGGTGACCTGTTGGCATTTTGGTTTGATAGGTGCTCAAGTAGTATAAACAGGCTCGCAAGTTGAATAATCTTTGACACTCTTTCCCGCATTTTTTACAGCAGTTAACGTGATCGAACGTTGATTTGGGGCAGACAATCATGTGTCTCTTATCTTGTGTTTGTCATAACATGCCCGACTCTTAAAATACCGTTGGCACTCTTTACAGAATTTCCAAGCTTCCCATGGACATCCGTCCTTATAACTGTTGAAACATTCCGTGCATATGTTCTCACAACGGTGGCGTTTGTGTTTATCGTAGCATTTGAGGCACCGCATTTAACTGCAGTCCAAAAAGCCAGGCACACATGTTAAAACGTCAAAGTGTCCTTGATGATAGGATAAACAGAGGTTTCTATCTTTATATGACCCTTTTAACATGATGTGATCTTGTTGTGTTTGGGTGAGAACCAAACGGTACCGGTGACTTCAGGTGAAAACTGATAAAATTCAATAACGTATTAACAAGTACCCATTTCGGTTGATAAGAGTACCCATTTTGGTTCCTTCTTTCTTTCCCCAACAATGACAATGAGTAAAAGTCACAATCAATGTATGTCCTCTTCAGAGGCACCACGAATAAACAGTGGCGTTACTTTGATAGGTTTCTATTGTCTCTGAAGTGAAAATCAAAATCGCTTCAAAAGGTACCCATTCTGGTCGTACCGTAAACCTAATTAAAAATCAATATTGATTACAAAGGACCCATTCTGGGTCGTTTTAGTGCCCATTGTGCGGCACCCTAGTACAATATCAATAAAGCATAAAAGGTGCACTTTCTGGTGGTTTTCTTTTTAATTCCAGAAAACTTGTGTAAAATCAGGTTTTTGCTCCTCCTAAAACTAGGAATAACTGTAGTATAAATAAGTGTCATTTTGATTACGCTGGGTATTTTTGAACAATGTGTTCAATTGCCCTTAATGTGAACTCGCCAGCATTGAAAATTACTTTTGTTTAAACACACTGTAATACCCAATTCCTTGGAAGTGACATGCGCAGGCCTTAATAAATCGAGTAATTTAACTCTTGTCAAAAGAAATAAAGAATGAAATAACAAAAACAAATAACAATCTGTGATTGCACTGTACTGTGTTATTTGAAGTATAAGCACAGTAGCCTGGTGGGAAAACCAATATGGCAATCCTTGGAACGACTGCCCTAATATTATGTATTCACGAGATCTACATTTTAAAAGGCCAATTTCTTTAACTTATGGTAATGAATAGCATTCATATCATGCAAGGACAACGAGACCAGTGTTGCCATGACGACACGATTTACAGAATGGAAATACAAACCTTACTCCAAATCCAGATATGGATTGATATATGGATATATCTGGTTAAAATGAGCCTTTATATGGCCATATCAAGCCAGATATACAACCACATTTAGATGCCTTGATATAATATATCAATTTTGATATGGCCATATCAAGCCAGGTATAACTTGATTCAAGAAAGGCCCAGATATGCAAATAAAGTTTTTTATGGCCATATCAAGCCAGATATAACTTGATGAAATGACTTCCCAGATATGCAAATAAAGTTTGATATGGCCATATCAAGCCAGATATAACTTGATTCAATCCCTGTCCAGATATGCAAATAAAGCTTTATATGGCCATATCAAGCCAGATATAAATTGATGAAATGCCTTCCCAGATATGCAAATAAAGTTTTATATGGCCATATCAAGCCAGATAAAACTTGATGAAATGACTTCCCAAATATGCAACTAAAGTTTGATATGGCCATATCAAGCCAGATATAAATTGTTGAAATGCCTTCCCAGATATGCAAATAAAGTTTTATATAGCCATATCAAGCCAGATATAACTAGATTCAATGACTGTCCAGATATGCAAATAAAGTTTGATATAGCCGTATCGAGCCAGATATAAATTGATGAAATACCTTCCCAGATATACAAATAAAGTTTGATATGGCCATATCAAGCCAGATATAACTGTTAATATGCCACGACAGAATTACATATAAACTTTTACATAGCCACATTAATACTTTAGGGGTTAATTTGTGTTCCTGCCCCACAGAAAGACCTTCTATGGAAGCTGAACATGTATCAGCAAATCAAAATCAGAACATTCAAACCATATTCAGCCATGTTATACTAACATATGCAAATGACTTTCCAATGTGGGCTTGGTAAAGAATTTAGGGCCCTGATTTTCTTTTTATTGTTATTAAGGAAGTAATATGTGAAAAACCATGGAACCTTCAACAAAATTTATGTTGGGATATTGCCCCAAATGATAATTTAAACCAACAATGCGATGTAAACATTTAAAAGTAGGAATTTCAAAGCAGTTTTGTTCTTCACTATTAAGTAATTTAACAACTTCAAATACTTAAGTCAATGTTATACAATGTGCATTCAACTTTGTTAAAGATGTTCAGATAGCCCTTAATATTATCCTGGCCACAAGGCTTCTGATACGCTTTATACAAAGGTAGTGCACTTATAAATTTTGGACCAGTCATATATGGTCCATATATGGGACATATATGCACCATACTTGTCTTCTAATATGGGATCAATACAGTTATTCTTTATATAAACCAGATATGGCACTGCTTTAAATGGGATCAGTATGGAATAGCTTTATGTAAACCATACATGGTATTGCGTTATATGGTTCACATCTTTTCCAGATAAAGACCTGATCCAGATCTTTAAAGCCCGGTTCACACCGCCACGACGACCCAAGACACGACGGCGACCACCCAACGCGTCGGCTGGGGTATGGGCGGTGTGAACACTCCCACGACTACGATTCCGTCGGGTCGTATGCCGTCGGCAAGATTAAACATGTTCAATCGTAGTCGGGTCTAGGCGGTACTCGTTGTGTTGGTGTGAACTCGTCTTCGACGCGACAAACAGGCCTCATGCGGTTTGTCCAATCAGAGCGCAGCATTCACCCATGGTCTGTTCAGCGCGAAGCCAAGTGCATGTTTGCAATGTATGCCTGCTAAGCGGACTGATTTTGCGTTGATGAATTGCCCACAATGGTTGTGCTGTACAGCAGGATAATGAACGAAATGACTCGAGAATAAGGAGCTTTTCGTGTAGGGACCATCTTTTTTCTTCATTTTAACAAGTGTACAAAACGTAAGCGTGTTGGAGGCGAAAGACATACGAACACTTCTTTTGAATAGTGGGGCGATGAATTTTGAGCTAAATCAGTCATAGTAGACTAACGCCATGTGATAGACCTACGAAGATATTATAAGCATATATTCCACACGTTTACTTACACTGTTGCTGAAATTGATTCCTCATAGAGACGTCAATATCGGGGTGGGAGTGTAAATGAGACCTAGCGTTGACCAGTCTAACCGCATTAGCAAAAAAAAAAAAAAAATCCATCGTTCAAAGAGGTCAGTGTGCGTACGCTTTTACAACGCATTACATACGCGAAGAAGACATTTCTCAGTGTATTCTCAGGATTTTAGTTGATGCAAACTTTTGCGTGCTCGGAAAACGAACGCACTTATAAAAGTGCGTCACTTGAAGATACTTTGCACAGACAAAGACGGAACAAATCCGTTAACTTCAAACCAGTCATTGTGCGTTCATGTTCAAGCATTTACGTAGGCCTAGAATACCGAGCCAATTAGAAATTACTTCCTTTTTAAGGGGGATATTTTTCTTTCTATATTTATTTTCAAAATAACAAGTGTTAATACCTTTGTTAGACATTCGTTCGCTTACGAAGGCTGGCAGATAAATCTGCAATAGCCGACTTGTATTCATCCTCTTGCATGTAGGCACAAGCGTGCTGGGTGGAGACGGCGGTCAGAGCAGGGAGGTGTTAGAGGTCCTAACACCTCCCTGGTCAGGGAGTAGCACCGTATTCTTCTTGAGCTTCTTTTTTCGCCTTATGTTTTTTGAAGAATTCTTTTGCCTCATTTTGAGCGGAACTCCAGCTGGTGCGGGGAGGTGCGTCCGCACGCACCCCCTCCTCCAGCCTACGTCCCAGGGAAATCACAGCCCTTAAGAGAAGCAAGCCAATGAAGCACAACTGGAAAAAAGGTCGTGGCCAGCCGGACTTTGACAATTCGGTTAGAAACTGAGCCGTTAAAGCCCATTTAACTTACTAATTCATATACGGAGTTCAATCTTTTAAAGGACACGATACGCAAACTTTGGACAGTGTAAAAGGCCTACTTTAGAGCCTGTACACGCCAATAATTTCTTAATTGCGACCCAGAGGCCAAAAAATGAACCATTTCAAATTTATTGTAGGGCCTAAACCTCAAACCTGGAATAGCCTGATTGATGGCGCGCCACGTGCAACGTCGCTCCATCGATTAGTGTCGGAGCGGTGTGACATGGTATTTTCGTGGGTTTAGGAAGGCGCCAGAATGTCTACGATTTATGCAGATTGTCTACGACAGGTGAAGTCTTGTCGCGTCGTAGGTAGTCGTGGCGGTGTGTACCGGGCTTTAGTGTAATTGGTAATAATTACGCTTTTAGTGAAAACTTGTTTCTTTACGGATATCCTAGTATTGATGTACCAGATATTGTTTTTGACCGACTTTCGTTTTTTTTTCTGTATCACAAAATTCGTAATTTGGAAATCAAGATGCATTTATGTTTTCCAACATGAGAACCAATCTGCAAATGTTATGCGCTAAATAATTGTAAACGAATCTAAAGATCGGGTATTGGCAGATCGATGTCGTTTTTCTCGTTAAAAATTTTGCAAGCTCTGGTTAAAAGGAAAATCCTTTGTAAATTGTAAAAATGACAATTTAATCTTTAGTCTGTAATGTAATCTTACTCTGCATTTTTGACCTAATTATTATGGTTTTGTTTTGAGTTTTTGTTCCGTCCCATGTCTGTTTCAATGTTCACAAAAAAGAAAGGTTTCATTTGCCATGATAACATGATCATTGCTTGTTAGTGCCGTTCAAATTTCAGCTATTGTATAATGGAGTGTTTAGTTTAATTAATCAAGGTGTATACTTGCAAATACTTGCAAATATTATATTTATTTCTTAAAATTCTGTAAATTCTTGTTTGCTTATATGTATTTGAAGGTTGAAATAAAGCGTTCCTTCAAAAAAAAAAAAAAAAAAAAAAAGACCTGATCCAGATATAGTTTTATCTAGCCCATATATGGATTAGATCTGGTTCTGGCACAGATAAAGGTAATATCTGCCCAATTTTTTATCTGGCCCAGATATAAATCCCATATCTGCAGCAGATATGGGCCAGATATGAAATCCATATCTGGCCCGTATATGGAATTTCATATCTGGCCCATATCTGGATTTGGAGTAAGGGAAAAAAACAGAAAACATTTGTGCAAAGATAAGTCTTCAAAGTTCATACATTGTTAGAAAGTATAGAGAAACGTCAATAGCTGTATGTTTAAGTTATGGCATTTTGCATAAGCTTAATAAGCTTACAAGTGGAACTACCCGAGGGAACCGAGAATGTCTTTTACTTCGTGGTTTGGTAAAAGTTACAAGAAACCTTAAAGTCACAAGCATCCTTGTAATCTGATAAAAAAAAATACTTCGTTTCGACATTATGTTCCTCCCAAAGGATTTTAGTTCAAAGTTATTTATGCTGAAGTTTTTCATCGTGATTGTGTAGATGCCATAGAATATGAACCCATCTTCTTGAAATATTTACAAGAGTCGGATACTTGCTGTTTTCATCAGCTTCGATATCGTAGCGTGTGCGATTAACTGATTATATGCTTTTATATGTTTAACCTCCCACTGAAGGATCATACTTGTTTTTTATGTTTGTATTTATCATTGCATCGGGGGAGCTTTACCTTTGCAGATTGTTAATCTTTTGATACGACTGTAGGTCAATTTTAAAATTTGCATTAATCATTATTTCATCTAAATATTGTCTCCTAATGCCTCAAGCACATCAAATGTAAGTAAACGGAAGGGTTCAAGGTAAAATCAAGTTTTGAAATACAGTATATGAGGCGTATTAATCAAAGTACGCATTTGATATCAGCGAGAACAGATTTTGAAGTTGAACTTGAGGCAAACATATATGACACCCTATCGTAAAGAAAGAGATTGTGGTGGCGTCCCTACGTGCTCCTTTTGACCTTTTGATGTTATTTTGGCTATTTTCGTCTCCGATGTGTCTGGGATCTACCTTGGAAGAATTTTCCGATTGGCATACTTCATATAATAATCGTTCTCTTAAATTTCTGTCACACTTTGTTTTAAAGGTCAACACATGTTTCAGGTATACCGCTATTGGTTGTCTAACGGTATAGGTTTCACGGTCATGATGCCTTTTTTCTCGTATGGTCATACTTCTAAAGAAAAAACCTTGCTTACCCAGTGTTCATACTGCGAAAAAGGCAATTATTTGCTATTCACGCAGGATTAACACAATGTTTGCATAGACTGTACAAACTCGGATACCAGCTACACGCGACGCCGCCTTTGATCGTTGTTGCATTCTTGAGAAACAGCGTCATAGACCTACTTACACTAAAGGTAATGACCCCATTAAAGGTTTCTGCCTCTTGAAAATGGACGTGATGACAGACTTGGCCTAAAGTGTGACGAGTTGGCCGCTTTTACAACAATAGAAAACCGCAGACAAAAATATGCGGTCACTGGGCCATGAACAGTAATCTGCAACAAAGGTGCTTTTTTGTCAGTCTTTTAACAAGCAAGAACGTCAAGAACAGGAAAAGGTTGTGAAAGTTTAAGGCATCGGAATCTGCAATGCATGCTATTGGCCCTCAGACTTCTATTGTCATGTGTCTGTTACACCTGTCTCCAGTCTAGACTAACTTAGTGAAGGGAGCTATCCATCACTCCAGACGGTTACATTGCCCCAATTTACCTACTTTTAGTCCCTCTTACCCCTCATCCCCATCCATTAAAAATCTATAGATTTTTTCAAAGGATACGAAATGATGTAGAAATCAGGAACGCCATGCAAAGTGGTAGGCCTTATTGGTAGGCCTAGTTAACCCAAAGACTAAAAACTATATGGCTTGATGCGGAGAGTAAAGAACATTTTGACTTAAAAATGATGAGCCCTCAGACAGCCGGATATGATATTTCTAGACTTTTAAGTAGTATCATTTAGCTGCAATATCCTTCTTGATAGGACCGACTCAGTCGTTATTTCGAGCTTTCACTTGCAATGAAAATTTTAACTTTAATAGAAATATGGAAAATTTGCAAAATGAACACAAAAATAGGTATACTACATGAAATGATACCTTTACCTAAATGAAATTGTAACGAAAAGGAAAGTAATCATTGAGAAAAAGGCTTGCATGAGGGATTTTCTGGTGCTTTATCATTCTTTGCCCAGAATTGCTACTTTCAGATGTTTCATACCCTTGGAACTTTCGAGGAAGCATTCAGAGTCGTACCGGCATGTATTGTTTACCACCTACTAAAATATCATGATAATGGAGGTGGAATGGAATCCAATCATTATGTAAATGAGGGAAAATGTCTTTCCTGGCATTCATGTTTATGTTGCTATTTCCTATTTAATGGGCAACACACCATCCGATGGTGCATCGATGAACATGACTCAAGCTCGAGCTCGAGAACACAATTTCTAACGTGACTCTTAAATAGGTTATATGGTGCTCTCTATAAATTCTGTAACAAAGTGACAAAGTCATGACCGACCATTCATAATGAATGTTTGGGGGCACTGGCATATTTTAATAGGTCAACGAACTGACTGGATGCAAAATATATCAGGTTTAGGAAGTGTCCGTGCTTGTCATTTGTTTTTAAGTAAGATAACACATCTGTATTACCAGTCGTTTGCGTTATATGTGGATTTTTAAAATTACATGTCATGACGATTTACAGCCCGATGCTCTTTACATAGCGCCTTCACGATTGATTAAGTAAAATATAAATAATGCCCACTGCATTACTACAGTGCTATCGCTGCTCAAATCCTCCTTATGTATGTAGTCACACTACATCTTTTTGGAAAATAGTCTTCTGGCATCCTATCTGCAATTTCATGATATACTGGGCCAGGAAGTCTTTATCTTAAAACGCAATTTATGAAGTGAAGTAACCTCTATAACCCATTCAAGTAACTAAGGCCATCTAAGTCGTCCACCCCAGCGAACAGGTCTAGATCCCAGGTCATCATAAAAAGCCACGGGGCATGAAAGCGGAAGGGAAGCGAAAGGGTTTCAGGTGCGGTGAGCAATAGTTTGTCATCAATCATGCAAAAGATGTTAGGAGTAAAATTATTTATAGTTGGGATTTCGGCCGTCACATAGGCAATTTCATCAATTCAGGGGAACTTGAATTTAGCCAAGAGTCCTTATAGAGAAACATTAGCATATTGTTACGCTCTTGCGATCAGGGAAGAAAGAACACACTCACCCAAAATTCTAAAGCGAATTAGTACATTTATGTAATTTCTGACTGGTATGTATATAAATAAAACACAAAAAGATAGGTTACAGCATTTGACTTATCAGGGCCCTGTATAGAGTAAAGCAAAATTAGTTAACTTAGGCCTAACGTTTGGCTTCGGTGCACTGTTATTTTCTGATAGTGGTCACTGATGTCGTCTAGGGTAGATGAAGACTGGATAGTAGGTTTGGAAGTTGGCTAGGTGATTACGCTAATATTCTGGCTAGCCTGCGTACTGTACGTGGTTGGGACCAAAACTGATGCTAGACAGATGAACGAGTGTCCATAGATAAATAAAGATGAAAATGATAACGGTGGGCTGTTCAGCGATAAATCGCGGCTCGAACTGAGTAGGCTTCTAGGGTTGACGAAACAATTCAACCAAGATAGGCTGTATGGTGATCATAGTTTATGCTAGGCTAGACTGGCTAGGCTTAAAGGCATTGTCCAGAAATCAATGATATCATGCTCTTTGTGCATAGAGTAAATTGCAATGAGCATAGAGTAAATTGTGTAGACGGCGACATAGACCCTATGAAACGTGTGTGGGCAGTAACGTTGGCCTTAGCCTTTTCACTCACATTATAATACCTTGTTGAAAGATGGGACATGCAAAGTCGCTTCCACGTTCTGAGATGCGTAACATTTTTGGACTTTTCGTAACATATTTGGACACTTGTCAACAAACTCAGCCAGCACGAGGTACTCCCCTATTGGCTACCCAAATGCTCTTCTGGGTTACATACTCCCTACAGAAAAAGGAATTTTCTAGGATGGTCTGAATTGCACTGCCTGTATGCGAGAATGTGTCGATATTCATATTTATGTACAGGTAGCACCAATGTAGACTCGCTATTTCAGCATATTATATACAGAGTACTCAACGGAAGCCATTGCATGCAAGTGGCGCTTTTTGGGAGGGTGTTTCGAATCAGAGGAGCGGAAAGTTTCAGAGATCAGTTACTGCTTTGCTCACATTTCATCGACATATGGCATTGTTTGGCCATTCGACTCAGTATTGTGCATCACCTTTTCATGGAAGAATTCCTACAAATATCAAATACCTGAAATTCACAAAATATCATACGTTTTCCTATAATTGGTCAAGAATAATTAAAAGTTACCTTTATTGTACGGATTGGTATTTAACACACTATCTGCAAGTAAAGTTCACTTACTTGCAGATAGTTTCAATTCAATTATTTTAAATCTAATTTTGATAGGTAGTAATGGAGAACTATGAACAAATGAATCAAGTTAAGAAACGACATTTGGCAAAAATTATCAATTTAGTGTTTAAAGCCATGTGAATGTTCACTTTCTCAAAATGTATCTAGTGAAGCAACCATACTTTTCATGTTCTGAGTCAGTATCAATGTTTTCCTAGTTTTTTCCAGTGAGAAAAAATTTCTAACATATAAGAAATGTACATTACTTCGACACTATTTTGAGTTATCAAGCGTTTTTTGCTGTAGAATATCATTACATCAATTGCTCGTGTCTTTATTTTGTCAGTATTGGCCAAATTAGAAACTTTGACAAAGATAACCATATGAAGTTACGAAATTTACAAAAATCATAAAAGGTTTGTTTCAGCTAAAATAAAACAACCGAAATGACCTCCAAAATTATTTTCAAAAGTAACAGCTCCAATTCTATAAATTTTTATGTGTATTAGATTTATCATCGTGACTGATTGTACTAAAACGTAACCACATAGTTTTTTTTCAAGCCTTATTCTGATAGGTTGCTGGCCCTATGAAAATTAAACACTCTGGAGAGCTAGTTTTGGGGACGGAAAGTGTAATAACACTCTTCCAACTGAAAACATGTTAGATTTGTTGTTGTTTTGTCCTTTCTACTTTTTTTGAACATGTTTCTTCTATCTAAGAGAATGGGTGAATGCGTGAATGCGTGATGGGACGGGTGAATGCGTGAGAATTGACAGCTTTGAGGTCAGTGAGGTTAATGTACTTCCCTTGGGATATAGTTTGTCAAAAAAATTACCTCCGTATTGTGCCTGCACTTGCTTAAGCTTTTTAAAAAAAATTTGACAAAATTTTGTGACACTCTTGGAAAACTTAAGTTGGAGGGCGGCTCCCGGAACCCAATTAGCACGACAAATCCTGTAGAAAACTATTATAAGGTAACAATATTTAGGTAAGCTTAGTAAACATTTGCAAGAAAAGTAATTATTAACTATTCAACTCTTCGTAAACACGGGAATCGCCGTAAGTGGTTCATTACGTTGTAGACATGTATGTTACTTGCGTATATGTACATAGCTAGGCTACTTAGACATAGAAAACACATTCAATGGTTGAAAACTATCTAAACTTAGAGCACGCTTAAACAGCATGATTTCTTTTTTTTCCTTCGAATTTTGTTTTTTACAAAAAATTTTTAATCAGTTTATCTTGTATATTTTAAACCATTTTCTGAGTTAAATATTTTCAATTGGAATGAAAGTTTCAATGTATGGATAAGAACCGTTTATCACACCAAAGTAGTTCTTCCAAATATAGCGGTATTGGCTTTCAAATAAAGACACATTGAAAACAGTTTTACTCTCCAAATAAACGTCATTCATTGGCATCTCAAGGAACAACTCAAGTCTTGAATAGAATGTCTGTGGTAGCATCAGAGCTGATCCTCGAAGCAATCTGACATTTTAAGGTAGCACCGGTGAAATTTCTTGTAAGTTGGGACTTTGGAGCTAACGATTTAAAATGAAATGGTAATTTAACGACATTATTGACCCTTTTAACCCACAGTCTTTTTCGTATACGTATACGGGACTGTCAGTGTAAACAGGTTCCGAGAAGTCCTACAATGTAGTGTGGCACGGTGTTACTGCGTGGAGGAGAACAACTTATTACAGTGAAGCACGGCTGACAAAGATAGACAAGAACACACCATGATGCCTCCGAGCACAGCAAAGGCGAATATTGCATTTATATGAAATGCATCATCTTCATTAGCGAGTGTTGGTGGGATGGTTGTGGAAGCATCAGTCACTAGTTTTGAAGTTGAAAAGGAGCAATTACTTGGTATCACGGACAGATGAACTCTCTTATTCCGTAAGGACTCGGGAGACTGGCATTTGGGGTAATATCTAAACGTCATTTCTGAACTTTGTAACCACTTCGCCAAAGGAGCAACGCTGCAGTTGCATACGATCGGATTGTTGTAGACAAAAAACTTGGTGAAATTTCGAAGATTTTTAAAAATGTCAGAAGGTAGTGAGTGAATTTTGTTAAAACTGAGGTCAATTACAGAAAGGTTATAGCGATTCTGAAAAAGGTTTGCTGGAATGGCCTGGATCTCGTTATGTTCCATGAAGAGAGTAATTAGAAAAGAAACGCTTCGGAATGTATTTTCGGAGATATGACGTATCCTATTATTTGATATCGAAATTGAGTTCAAATGTGGAAAACTATCAAAAAACAGAGGTGACAGGTTTTCAATTTTATTGCCCCGTAACGACAAAGCTGTGACTGATGTCAAATGCACGTCATACGTGGTGTTTTGGGGGTCCTTTATATTGTTGTACTGAAAATCTACTAATTTAAGTGTTGTAAATCCTGTAAACAATAAAGGTTCGAAGCTCTTAAAAAGGTTATTGTTCAAACGTATATGTTCCAAGTTAACATGTAGAAGACCGTATTCACTGAGATGAACCAGTCGGTTGAATGAGAGATCGAGAAACTTTAAGTTTGGTAAGGAATCCAGAGCTTTCAGAGAATAATGCGTAATTTTGTTGTCAGAAAGATGAAGATGGGTAAGGTTGACTAATCCTATAAGTTGTCCTGATTGCACACTTGTGATTTGATTCTGGTTTAAAAACAAAGTGGTTAGTGAAGGTAGATTCCACAGATCTTCACCAATAGTACTTAGCTGATTACAATTTAAATCAAGATACTTCAATGCTTTCAAATTTGTTAACTTCTCTACTGGAAAAACGTGAAGGTTGTTTCCGGAAATTGCAAGGCTCTCCAGGTTGTACAAATTCAGTAACGGTATACCCGTAATTCCGTTATTGAAAAAAGAAAGGTACTTCAAGACCGTCAGATGTGAAAGAAAACTCCAAATTCCAGTTTTAATGAAAGAATTATTTGAGTTTGCTATGATAACAGACTCCACCGACTTTGGGATCTCGCCGCCAAGTTGACTACCGTTGGTTAGATTTAACCCATTACAACTAAAGGTAGAGTACAAAACAACATCCCGAAGGAAACGGATATTCACACTGGTCATAAACGTTGTAATTTTCTTGACAAAATGACCGAGATGTGTATAATTCATGAAGAAAAATAAAAATAAAGATCACTGCTTTTAGAAACATGGTGGCACCAAACCTTAGCGATAGTTCCTTTGAAAATGTACTCTTAAAACACGAGACTGGTTTCAACCTGTAAATTATTTTCTACTCAGTCTCTCCTTCACCTCTTGATTATTTGTTTGAGACTTGAATTCCACACTTGCAGACAATCCTTCGCAAAACGTTAGAAAAATAAACCGTTATATTTACTTGCAGTTGGATGTTAGTGCTACATAGGCTGTGTAAGTGTCATATCTTTTCCAAGACGGTGACCTTTAAACGCCCCTGAAAACGATTTCTTTGCATGCTATTGGTTCAAAGCTAAATCAGGAGTTGATATCGACGGAGAGCAGGTATTTGGTTTGTGACCAAATATGCTCACAAGAAGTTAACCACAGAGTAATAAAAGGGTAACATTTGTAAGATGTAATAATATCCAATCGTTCGGAAATGTAGTAAAAGAGTGGCTCCGAGGAAAAATTCGTGAATCTTTCCCACAGCTAGTTATTCTCCTTGTTCTATCCCTAACTGGCTTCATCCTCCCCGTGGCCGAGTACCTGCATATGCCTTATATAAAAACATTGGACTTCCGTATTCCCAAATTTGGTGTCAGGATTTGCAAAGCGGTGGAATAAAGTTTCCACCGGAAGCAGCTACTACAACCTCCACAATGGACAATGAGTTTGCCAAAATATAGGGTCAATTTGAGGCGCCTCATTTTACATTTGAAAATATATAGACCATAAAACAGAAAAAATGTTTCATTCTCTCGACGTGTTAAAATTTTGGGTTTTTGGACTGTGATTGGAAAACTTTTGGACGTTATTGAGAAATCCGCCATTTCTTTTCTTTTCATTCTTTAGAGTTTAGTGGCTACAAAAGATTGGAGAGTTGAAGTTAGATTCGGTTTTACAAAAGATATGAGGAACCTCAGATGTGATCCTAGTCCTAAACTCCTCATGCTCATCGACGAAATTTGACAACCCAAATCATCTCTAGTATTGCTTACAAACCTTTCTAAAAGGCCCCTGCTACCCACAGTGTCATAGCTACAGTATATGTGAGTCACAATATACAGTCAAAACCTTCCCTAGTCTGCATGTGCTTATTAACTGACTACCATTAAAGTCATTTACAGTGCCACTCAGAATCCTCCAGTTCAACAGTTAATTCTCCCATACATGTACAGTTAGAAACTGTTAGTATATTGGAGCTCTTTGCTCAGTAAGAGCTAGTTTGTTGTGTAACAAACATGATAACCTGAACAAAATAAAAAAAATCACATATTTTTTCCTAACGCTATTTAAGAATAACACTCAAAAAGAAGAGAACATATTTCTACAGTACTGCAAAAGAGAAACACATTTTCAACTAAGCAACAAACGTTTGACGTTAGTTGACCGACATCCGTTTATTATGAACTTCAAAAGGACCATGGTAGTGCAGCCAGTCATGTCAATCCAGGGATGTCCTTAATCCCCAACTAGCTGAACAGCTTGATCCATTCATCTTGTTCAGAAATCATTCTACACATCCTCCAAACAGTCCCTGTAACAAGATTAGGGGAACCTTCTGGGTAAGAGAGGAACTATAATCCATCTCAATCATTAATGATTTGTAAGAAATTCCTCTGAAAGACAAAAAGAGGAATAGGAACAAGATGAATGGGTCAAGTTGGTCAATAGTAAAATTCATTTTATGATTTTTATTCAGTACAGTTGCAGCAGGCCGGGTTTCCGCCAGAAACACAAAAAAGGGGAGGGCTAGATTACCGTGAAACCACAAGTTCAAATTGATTTTCTCCTACGTTGTTTCTCGGTGTCTTCATTGACAGTCACCTCACTTGCAGTGACTACATTCAGGCCATTTCTTACACCATCTCAAAGAACGGTGGAATTATAACTCGGCTGCGCCATTATCTTTCTCCTAAAATCCTTCTTACTCTGTATAATAGTCTGATTCATCCACATCTATTTTATTGTGTTCTTCTATGGGGTGGCACGTATTGTTCCAAGATTCCCCCCCCCCCCCTCTTAGTTCTTCAGAAGAAAGCTCTTCGATAAGCTTATAGCTAATAATCATCCGTCTCAAACTTTGTGTGAATTGTTTATAAAATTCAACATTCTCCGTGTCTACAATATTCATCGCCATCAAATTGGTATTTTTTATGTACTCCTACTGTAACAATATTCTGCTCAATATCTTCAAATCCATGTTTTACCTCCGACATGAGACACACACACATACTTTACACGTTCCATGACCTCTCTTTCTACTCCCGCATTTAGGCTAACATCTTCGCAGCAAAACATTCGTTTTACTGGACCCAATCTTTGGAACTCCTTCCCACTTAACATTTAACAGTGTCACTCCGTAAATCTATTTAAGAAATCCCTAAAACTTTTTTCATGAGTAAACGTAGCTGACTCTTCTTCTCGGTCTCCCTTCTTCCTAGTTTCCTCTCTGATTTTCCTGTTCCTGTTTTTCTGTATTCTCTTTCCTTTTGTTTACTTTGTTTCTGTTATTTTACGGAGGGCTCCTTTACAAGCTCTGTGGAGCTTTTCTGGGTTTCCTCCTGAGTCTCTCTTTGGTTTTGATTCGTTGTATTATTTTCTGAATTGTGTTGTAAATCCAGAGAATGACTCAAATAAATGTTGTCGAACCGAAGATAACGCCTGAAATTAGTTATGGTGCAATGCACGTTTGATTAACACCTGAAAATAAGAATACCTCTGTATTTCCGAATTCAGGGTGAAGTAAGGGCCCCCCCCCCCGAAAAACTGTAAAAAAAAATGCCCCCGATTCTCTCCCCCCTCTTGCCGTTTTTTTTTTTTTTTTTTTTTTTTGGCTCCCCTTCATTTTTTCAACATCGCCCCCCTGTCCCCCCGCTGAGAACATTATTGCCAATAATGTTCTCATACTATTTCTTGGTGTATTTGATTTTAGATTAGATATATTACATTTAGTTAGATGAGCACTGTTTAAGAAGGCTTTTCTTGATTTGCTGTTTCCACTGTATTGTATCGATTGTATTCTTTGTTCGGGTTAAGGATTTGGTTAGGGATTAGGGTCATCGTTAGCCAGTTAGAATTTTTTTGTGCAACAGTGCACATCGCCCATATCATTCATTTTCCTCGTTAAATTTCTAGTTCGTAACTAATTTGAACTGTTTCCACCTGTATTGGTGTATGGATGCATCCACCCAGGCAGAAGTGTGCCACTAGCGTAAAGTATGGGAGAGTAAGCAGGAGGACAGTCCCTCCACTTGAGCTTTTGGCATGATGATTTGTCGATACATCCGCAAGGAACATAAAATATTCCAATACGTATAATGATCTTCCATAGAAAAGGTAAAATACATGATGTAAGTTGTGTTAAGGAAGGATATGATTATTTCGTATGAGAGTTATTCTGAAGGAACACGATTTAGAATCGATAAGTTCTTCTGTTTTGTTTTGTTTTTTTTTTTTTCTGTTAGTTTGAGAAATATTCATTCTCTATACTTTGCTCAATTTGGTTTTGATATCAGTTTGTTAGGTAGTTAAATCGAGTTTTACGGCCCAGTTTCCAAACTTTTGGTTCAATTCGAGCAGGCCACGGCCTTTTTTCCAGCTGTGGCTCATTGGCTTGTTTTCCCATTGCTTATGCGGAGCATCGAGCACAACGGCAGTAGGATCCATTTTCAGAGTCTTTAACTCGATCTGGGAATCGAAAAGGGCCAAAAGGTGCAACGTACTGCCACATAATATGATAGAGGATGCACACAGAGGGTTCTAAATATGCGTCAAGGTCCTGTATGGATTATAACCTCAGGGCATGAGCACTTTAATAGGGTTTGAGTCTGCAAAAGGAGTGGGTGATCAATAGGGTTTACCGGGTTATAAAGGGAACTGGAAAATGGAAATTCTTCACAGAACCAACTTTTCTTACTTTCCATTACACGAACTTAGTATCTTTTACTTTTCCAATAGAACCAGATTTTTTTGCCGCTTTTCGCGCTTAAAATTGGCTTTTGACATTCTTTAGACAAACAGTTGCTTCTTCCCGGGCTGGCCTCAGGAAACCTTAAATGAAGTTCTGACTCCTTGTGTAATCTGCTCAGCTAAAAACATTCCACAACGTTTTTGCAACTTTCGCCCCAGCGTTATTTCGTACAAATGATGCCCAAACTATGAGGTGAGACTGAGGAGTTAATGTTTTTACAGGCTGCCAGATCGTGTGATCATTTTCATTATGTTTTCGATTTTTCATGAACATTTTCCAGTGACTATAAGGCCTTTTAATTTGACAGCCAAAGTTTTTAAAGAATTCGGGCACACGAGGCTTTTGGGTATCGGTAATTAAAGCATGTCAGGTTTCAATGGCAGCCCGAATGCTTTCATTCCTCTGTCCAAAATTCAGATCAGAAATTTGAAAAGCGGTCTTCCCCCTCAGTGCCCTATAAGCCTAGGTTCTAAAAGTAGGGGATGACATCCTTCCTTTTGTGTTTTATATGAATACTATTTTTGCGTATTTTAAGGTAAGGCTAGAATTGAAGGAGTTTTACGGCCCAGTTTCTAATCAATTGGTTGGGGTCTAGCCGGCCACGACCTTCTTCCCACATGTGGCTCACTGGCTTGTTTTCCCTATTTCATTGTTATGCTGAGAACCAAGTACAATGATAGTAGCTATGTTGCGTTTAACGTCTGCAGTACGTATTTTAAGGATCTACAGAGACGACCAATATTTCTCCTACCTCGCCGGGCCCTGCCAGGTCATACCGAAGACTTTTAAATGGAACCTACTGCCAATGTGCTTGGGTTTCCCCATAAGCAGCAGAGGAGCTTAAAATAGTCGTGGAAGGAAAAACTGGAGTCGATGGGGGGAGGGGGGGTCCGCATGCAAACCGCATGCGGAATCATTCGCCCAATTTCCACGAAACAGAAGCGTGATGTGTAAAAGACCCCTTACACAATCTGAATGTTATTGCAGTTTTACTAAAGAATAACCCAGCTGGGGCCCGCTTCAATAACTGAAGCCAACACTCTTAAAAATGTTGTGTAAAACTTACACGGCATTGTGTGACTAGTTCACCAATCAACAAATGTGTGGAAATTGTCCAACACTGTGTAATTTATTCACATGTTGTGTAAATTTATTACACCACCATGTGTACTTTCTACACATTTGTTGATTGATGTACTAGTCACACAATGTTGTGTAAAATTCTACACAATACTTTTCAGAGTGTAGCGGGGCTTCAGCTGGGAAAGGCTAGCCCAGCTGGGCCCCTGCGTGGGAACACCTGACAAACACGAATTGGTCACAGCTGAGGCCCAGCAAGTAGCCCAGGCGAAACCCAGTTGGGACCCAGCTGGGCATGTTGGCTGGGAAAACAATAACGCCCGAAGACTCAAGAGCACGTGCAAAGTGCAAAACAGTTTTGACAGAAAACAATCAACATTCTTCTACATTCGTTCAAAACATACTTCACTGTACCCCCTTTAGACAGCCTGAGGATGAAGATCAACATTGGATTTTGAAGTCCTAGTCATTAAATCATTTTTTGTAATTTTAATTTCTTAATAATGGTTATAAGTGAAAATCATTTGGAATGTCCTACAGGCGTGCTGAAATGTTGCATGAATATATCATGGCAAATGTTGTACGCAGACTCTTGAGCCAAGTCACCCTCATGCTAAGTTTCCGACTATATACATGTGTTTGCAAATTTCAAGGTAAGTCTGCATCCTGGTCATCAAATAAAGCTTTGAATATTCATTAAACATGGTTTAAAAAAAGGAAAGAAATAAAAATTTAGTACGATTTTTTGCGATCTTGAATGCTGAGCTCAGTCCTTCATAATGACACAGGCTACGGTACTTGATCTAGTTGGAAACCGGCAAGAAGAGACAGACTTAATCGTAAAGAGACTTGCTAGACCAAATATGAGAAAATTCCAACTGGAATTTGAGACATTCCAACTATCGACATTCTCTGACTCTGACATTTTCATTTTTTATATGTGGGTGGTGAGACACCCTACACCCCGGTCGCGACGGCCCTGAGCGCCAAACTCCCTATTCATAAAACAGCGTTTGTTTAAAATTACGCCCATACGAAAAAAGATTTCATAACCGTTGAATTTATACGATTATACAACCAGTACCGGTAAATCTTAAACATGTTTTTAACCTTTAAAAAAGTGTAAAATTTCCGTGAACGATGATTAAATATGAGGTTTGCCTGTTGGAGTTATCCTCCAAAGTATATCCCAGACGGAGCAATTAGTCGATATCACGACGAAAGGTCAAAAAAGGGCAAGCATGGGCACCGCCATCGCCTCTTCCTTTACGACAGTGCGTCATATGCGTTTGCCTCAAGTTCAGCTGCACTCTGTTCTTCCTCATATCAAATGCGTGCTTAGATCAATACCCTTCTAATACTTCAAAACTTGATTTTACCTTGAAACCTTCCACTGACTTACATTTGATGTATAAGGCATTAGACGATAATATCTAAATGGCATAAAGATTAACACAAGTTTTAAAATTGATGTATAGTGGCATCATAAGATTAATAAACTGCAAAGGTTAAGCTCCTCGATGCAATGATAAGCACAAATATACTTTTGACTTTTGTAAATATTTCAAGGAGATGTATTAATATTTTATGACATCTACACAATTATGATAAAAAAACTTCAACATAAATAACTTCGAACCTAATATCCTTTGGGAAGAACATATAGTGTCGAAACGAAATGTTTTTATTCATCAGATCACAGGGATGCTCATTACTTTTTTTTTTCCTCCATAGAAGGAACAACTTTATTTACAACAGAACAAATATACAGAAGAAATATAAATAACATGTTGAAATATTTACAAGATTAATTAAAACTTGCAAAGCAGTTTAAACACAGCCAATTTATCTTGCCCAAAAAAGAATTTTAAACTTTGACACTCTTCTTTGATGTTACTGAATACTTGAAGTAACAACTTTCATAGTCTACAGATTCAAAAGTCAAAACAATCAATAAATACGTGTATATCAGAAATTTAACTTGGGGAAAGAAGCAACACGATAACAAATTAAAGAAACGTAAGTGATAAATCTGTGGGCAAGTAGTCGCCACAAGAAACAGTTTTGCAAAATATCGCACGATAACTCAAAGGACAATGATCTCGTAAATAATCAGCTTATTGTTATTCGAACTTTTTGGGTAATATGATTGAAATACAAGATTCCCATTATTTGAAGTTACAAAGGAATTCCCCACCGTCCATAGTTCACGAAAACGTTCACCACCTTTCTCTGTCAACTTTAACACGATTTCCAATACTTTCCATAAATGAAGTGAAAGTCAAGTTAGTTGGCTGTAAAGTGGATTCGAATATATGCATGGATCTAGATTTCCAGATAAAATACTTTTTAACTACAATAAACCAGAGACGATCAAAACATATTTAGTAATTTCAGGACCATGAAATCCGTACAAGAAAAATCTTGCATCCATGTTATAATTCTCATATATTAGGATGCTCGTGACTTAGGGGTTTGTTTCTTCTTATGTCCTTTCTACTTTCCTTTGAACATGTTTCTTCCATGTAAGACATGGGGGGGGGGGGGGGGGGTGAGGGAGGGTTTTTCATGAGGCTATAGGGAGGCTGTGGTCAATCTTACACGTTCTTTGTGAATATCTTCTATGACCTAATTAACCTGAAGGGTCAAACATTCTGTAAACTATAGGCTGGAATCTGTCGCAGTTTTAGGGACTTCTGAGATTACGCCGAATTGTGTGAATCCAGTGGCGTAGCTACTGGGGGGCAGGGGGCAAGTTGCCCCCCCCCCCTGGAAAATAATTTGGGGAAATTTGATGAATTTTCTTACTCTAACAAAAATTTCTCAACATTTTTGCTAGAATAAAAAATTTTGAGACATTTCTCATACATAATTCGTATTTTCATGCAACAAATTAACCTAGATTTGAGATTTCGTCAGTGTCGAATGAACCGGCTCTACTCGCGTTCCACAGAAATGTCCTCGCCGCGTAGCAGATTGAATGTTCTCTTGTATACGCGCGGTTTTTATGATCAGTGCATTTCAGTGCACATGAAGCTGTTATTGAGGAATTTAACAACAGCTGATACAGTACAACTAGCACTGAAAGGCTGTAAACCCGAACTTATCCCCTTGCACATAGTCTCTGCGTTGTACACTTTGGGAATTTAGTGATTAGTGAAAGGATGTGAAAACTGACAAGTCACTAACGTAGACCCCCCCCCCTCGAGTTTACTATATTGTCATGCAAGCTAGTAGTAGCTATACCGATTTTACTCTGTGTACATAACGATGGATGGGGCTGAAACAATCCATGGCCAACGATTAACTTAAAGTTAGTCTAGAAATTAAAATGAATCCATTGGCATACTTAGATTTTGTTACTTAGCCTAATCCTTGGAGGCTTACAGGCTAGTTCGGGAAAAGCTTTCTGCTCACTTGGGGTGTAACAATAAACGGGTCCATGAGTACCTTGTAGCCTTCTTCACTTAACAGACTGCTGTTCTAACAGGATATCCTGTGTGATCGAGTCACTATTAGGCCTCCTTTTAGTGGAGTACGAAGGGGGACCATTGGGCCATGCCCCACTCACAGATGCCATTTCTTCTTTGTTCTTAAAAATAAGTACTGTAGTTAAACTTTAGTAACACAGATTTTACTTCAAAAGATAGCACATGTGGCACCAGGTTGTATAAAAGGACACCCAATTTTTCAAAAATTTTCAAAGGAGAAGGATTGTCTCTGCAAAACGTCCCTCAGTGATGCCAGTATTTTAATTCCTACAAATGGGCAAATTCTGTCAAATTCCAATTTTTACTTTAAAAGTGTAGACTCTGTTTCCCATTGGTGGCATCGATAAAAATAAAGACTACATGTTTAGATTCTCTTTACAAGCATGAATACGCTATTTTTAACCATCTGAGGGGTATGATCCTTCGAAATTATTTTTACGCTCCGCGCCAACCAATGGTGGTGTTTCGCTCAGTCTTTTGGGCAAAATTACATTTTTGGGTCAGATAACCGCCTTAACTCTCTGATCACTTTGCAGTTTGCGAACATATTTTGAAGGCAGGATTTTATTTGCAAACGACAAAAGAAGGTAGTGACTGGGTAGATTCTTCGTATAAGTCTGAAAAATGCTATTTCCGGCCATCTGAGGGGTCTGATTTTTCGAAATTTCCTCTACGCTCCGCGCCAACCAATGGTGGCCCTCCGCTCAGATAATCTTTATGACAACGTAACGTTTTGTGGCCAAGAAATACCACAAATCCTATACCTAAAAGTGTGCAAATTTAATGTCAAGTTTTACTTCGTAAGGTAGAATAAATGGCATAAGAATGCATGTAAAGACAGAAAAGTTTCAGATTTATCCCCATGAACCACCACGATTCAACTTTTTACACTGTTCCTGTTAAAGCCGAAAATCTTGCACCATTTTGCATGCACCAATCTTGCACTAAATTTTTGCGTCAAAAAATTGTCCTACACCCCTCCCCTTAGATCATACTGCATGCCCCCCCCCCCCCTTCAGAGAAATCCTGGGTACGCCACTGCGTTAGTACATACAAATAAACCAGATATTGTTGACCAAAATAATATACTAAGAGCTGTTAATTCCAATTGCTCTATGTTATACTTTAAGATTTAATCTTAAAGTATAACATAGAGCAATTGGAATTAACAATTAACTTGTAAATTTGCATTTTTATATGAAATACATACACATTGACTGGGAAAAAATTTGGGGAAATTTCATACCTTTGCCCCCCCCCCCCCCTGGAAAAAATCCTAGCTACACCACTGTGTGAATCTCGTGCTGAATTAGTGAGAATTGACAGCTCCGTTCTGAGATCAGAACAGTCGTCATTCATCAAACCCAACTAACTCTGCTAGTGGGGTTGACGTGCTTCCATTGGGCTATATTTTGTCAAAAACAGTTAACTCCTTATTGTACCTGCACATGTTAAAGGTTTTTAAATGCTTTTCCAGACAAAATGTTGTGACACCCTTGAAAAAAGTTGGAGGACGGCTTCCGGAACCCAATTGGCACGACACCTCCGGTAGAAACCTATTATTAGAAAACAATATTAAGGCAAACTTAGCAAAAATTTGTAAGAAAAGCAATAATTAGCTATTCAACTCGTCATAAACACAGATATCGTCGTCAGTGCTTTATTACGTTGTAGACATGTATGTTACTTGCAGTTATGTACATAGGCTATTAAGACAAAGAACACACAATTCATGTAATTGCTGAAAACTGTCTAAATTTAAAGCACGCATTAAGAGTATTATTTCTTTCTTTTTTCTTTGAAATTTGTTTTGTATAACAATTTGCTAATCAGTATATCTTGTACCTTTTTAAACCATTTTCTGAATTAAATATGTTCAATTGGATAAGGACCATTTATCACTCCAAACAAGTTCTTTCAAATATAGACTAATTGAAAACAACTTAACACTCCAAGACACCATTCATTTTCAACGTCTTCGGAGATTATTTGACAACTCAAAGTCTTGATAGAATGTCTGTGGTACCACCAGAACTGATCCTCAAAGCAATCTGACATTTTTCGGTAGCAAAGGTGAAATTTCTGGATAGTTGGTATTTGAGATTGCACGATTTAGGATAAAATGGTAATTTAACTACATTATTGACCCTTTTAACTCAACCGCTGCTTTACTGATGACGGGGTTTTTATAATGATAACCAAGACCAGGTAAACTTTATTTGTATATTATGTAAGCAGCCGTGACGTCATTTGTTTGTAGAGATGAGTGAGTCTTTAGACGAATCCGGACAGTCAAGTGATGGTCTGATTTTAGTCGGTCATAACTTGGGTCCTTTTTGCTTTAGTCCTTCAGTTTACCTTGCGAACCTGTATCATGGATGGTTGTACAACGAAATGTATTTTGATTCCCTCAATTTCACTGAATATGAGGGTTTGAAATTCATGCAGACAACTAGAAAATGTGATTACGTACCGTTACCATGATGGACATGACCATGTACCAGTCTCTGGTTGCTTATGTAGGGTGAGAATGGACTGCCTGGTTCATTCGACAGCAGGGACGTAGAATTGGTATGTGGACTGGGGGGATATTTTCCAAAATCAATATCCAACATCTTGTCGAACCCTGGATCGTTTCCAGGACCGGAATCATCTATAACCAATCCACCCTACGAAAGCGAGCGCACACGCACACCCACACACGACCACACATTCACACTCTCACATTGACAAGCACATACATTCAAAATGACATTTTCTGGAACCCCTCTGTATCCCAAAATGTAATTATATTTTTTAATTCTGCTTGTTATTTTTTTCATTTTATTTTAAATCTGCCTGAATTATTGGAGGGGCAAAACAATATGTTTGCTCCCCAGTATTTGCAATGGGGTGGCAATTGCCCACCTGCGCCCCACCCCAACCATGCGTTAAACACGTTACCAATAGAAAACTTCGTTCAATTGGTCACATCGTTTGTACACTGACTGCAATTGACCCAGGGGTGGCGCCAGAATTTGCCCGACAGGGGGGCCAGAATTTCAAAGCCACGACAACGGCGATGTTATGTCCCGGTTGAACGTGACTTTGCAAAATTTGAGGCGCGCGGAGCGCGTCGAAATTTTGAGTTTTCTTTTTAACAAATACTTAACAATCTGGAGTTTATTTTAAGTAAAAATTAAAACTTATGAAAGTAATTTGGCTTTTATGGGTACTATAAAAATTTTAGGGTGTTTATTGAAATATCTGTCCCTCATAAGGGAAAAATCAAAAACGTCATATGGGTGACAGCTGAAATTCTTTTGGGGTTACGCATTGAATAGTACAAGACCTACTTACTAACTGACTAAGGTTTTGAGACGAGACTAGAAGTTTGCCAGGAAAGTCTTTTTCGTTTTTGAACGAATCTTTCAAAATTAAGAGCTTATCATGATTGAGGAACCTGGGATTTTACTGAAAGAAAATTTGGTCTTTTGGTAAGGTTATAATGAAAAATTTGGTTTCTTTTATTCAGTGATATGCCTTTCAGGAGCAAAATTAGGTAGTACCATATGCCGGGTGATTAACAAAGTTGGCTTTGGTTATTTATTGTACGGAGTATCCATCGAAATTGGAAAATTTTGCCATTAAAATCTAAAACTAAAAATATTGGAGGAAAATTGTAACTTTATGAGAGTTTGGGGGTTTTATGGGGGAATCTGACGTTCTCATGAGGAAATCAAGTAGACCATATTGGAGCATTCTCCCGAGGAAAAAATTTGGCTTCGCATATATTTTAAGTTTTATATTTTATTTATTGTCAAAGCCGTACGGGAGCATGTCAGCTGAGTCTGGAAGAGGACGGAATTGTTCTTCTGTCCGAAAAATGTTATCTTGCCCGAAAGATTAACTAAGTCGAGCGAACAGGATTTTTTAAAAAATGGAGAACTCCTGCGGTCAGCAGGAAATGACATTTCCTGGGCTCGGAACTAAAGAAGTCCTTACTTTCAGATTTCTTTCGCAATAAAATTATTTTCACTTCATAATACTGCCCAAAACGAAGAATAATTTACAAGCATTGTTCTGATCAGTTATCTGTTCGACTAAAACACTATCTATGCGGAGCGCCACCATCAGTTAGCGCGGAGCGTAGCGAAAATTGTTAAGAAATCCAACCCCTAAGACACCCGTAATGGCATTTCCCAGACTTGTAACTAAAAAAGAAGCAGTCGTTATTTTGTGCTATCTTTTAAAATATCAGTAGAGAAAAAACCAACTTGCTAATGATAAGAAAAGTACCAGAAAAAAGGTACCGCTACAATCAGATGGTCTTGTCTCTTTTCGGGGGGGGACTTTACCACGGAATTAAAAACATAGTAAAATGTTTTTCACTGTATTAAGAATCTTCGTTGAATTCAATTGCAAGGTCCACGAAATAACGTGACTCTCCGAACCAAGACAATAAATGGCTTTGCTCTCAATGTATTTGAAAATATGGCACGTTGCAAGGGGCCTTCAAATAAATTCTCAGTCAGACCACTGTTTATCATTATGTGTAGCTGAAAACGAAATGGCCGATATTCATCACCTCTGTGAGAATTCGACTGTCGGGACAGGCCAGATGGCAGACAATTGGGTACTGCACGCACATGAACAACCCCTAGTCCGTTTTTGAAATTAGAATTGGAATTGTGAGCTTTCTTGAAGAATATATGGTCTTCTGGTAGGCTTAAGCAAGATCAAGAAGGTCGTGACTACAGACCCACATCTTTCATCGGAGGTCTGCAGATAATGGATCCCCGACAAAACTGGATTTTCTGGAAAACAGGGGTGGGTTGCCCGTCCCCGACGGAGGCATGACCTTGCGCGGACGGATTGAAGATGGGATGAGGGATAGAAGAGTCAGTAAGAAGTGATTAAAACCGACTCAGATATACTTTAAAATGGCGTTACAAAGGAAAAATAGTTTTAAAAGAAAAAAAATCATGGTCATTCATGCAGTAACTTCAGTCCTTCACGCTTTTCATGTTTAGGCCTCCCCGAAAAATTCAGTTGCCGTCCTTCCCCGACGGGGGAAGAGATAGAACAATGTACATAGAATGTAGTTTGACAGAGTTAAGAAGTGATTTAAAATCGATCGCGATACGTATTAAAATAGAATTTTAAAACAAAAAATATGTCCTAGATCGCCCATCCAGTAACTTCAGTTCTTGTGGGATTTTTTTATTTCTTTTTTTTGTTATTTTTTTATTATTTTTTGCATTTTTAGACCTCCCCGACGAAACCACCGACCTTCCCCGACGGGGAGGAGGGCAGTGCTGTGGGATTTTTCATTCTTCTTTTTTGTTATTTTTTTATTTTTTTGCATTTTTTAGACCTCCCCGACGAAATCGCCGACCTTCCCCGACGGGGGGGGGGGGGGCAGTGCTCCCCGACGACGAACGGAGACATCGTTGTATACCACTATGCCGAAATTCCAGGAAATTACCAGAAAGAATTACACTTATTTTTTCACATTTATACAGTTGTTTTCATAACCATTTCATTAACTGATTATAAAATAAATTTGGTAAGCAGACGGTTCTAAATAAATTGATTTTGAAAATATATATATAACGGTAGCAAACACCAACGATCTGGAAAGAGAGTACGAAACAAAGTCGACGCAGGAAAGCATCCCTCTTTCATGTATGCGTCATACGTAAAGTCTCTGGCGTATTAGCCTTCTTAAAATTGTCATTAGCCTAATTAATATTGTAATGAGCCTACCTAAAATTTCATTGCAGCGTATTTGAGGAGAAATGCCCCTCATTTCGTAATTAGCGACAATTTTCCACACAATCTTGTCACATACCCGTCACTATTGCTGTACGAATCTTTTCCCAAAAGATCGGTGTGTTTCTTGATGGGAATCGACCGATAAACTGAACGAAACAAATGCGGTCACGTGATCATCAAAAAATGCTACCAACCACAGTACTGGACATGCTGTCATGTCCATTAATAAATGAAGACGATTTTATGCTGATGGATCCCACAAATGGGTGCCTCCAGTCACTAAACACAAGCGCTGATCGGATTCTTCTATAGGAAGATAACGCCTGAAATAAGTTACGATACAATGCACTGGGATTGCTGGGATTTAGCCCCTTCCCAAGATCGACGGGATTACTCCCGACCATCCAACTTTTTTCCACACTTCTATTACGAAATCGAGTCATAGCAAAACTTTAAAGACGATTTTCCTGATGTCACTTAATGAGTAAATTATGCTCGGCATTCGCAACGGAGTGAGGAAAACAGTTCAATACATGCACCCAAACTGGAAAAGCCGTTGCGCGGGGTCTTTAGATTAAGCGAAAAGGTTGTAAGTTACGCTGTTAAACTCCTACAAAACCCAATCCAACCTTTCCTCCAAACTTCCCTGCAATAGCTTTGAAAAGACGAAGACTTTTCATTTAAAATGAATGCTTTATGTAATATTAATACCAAATATACGGTACGGTCAGACTGAAAACTTTCCGAGAAGTTCTACAGTGTTGTGTGGAAAAGTGTTACTGTGTGAGTGAGAGAAACTAATTACATTGAAGCACGGCTGCCAAAGATAGAAAAGTACTCAGCACGATGACTCCGAGCACAGCAACGGCGAATATTAAATTTATATGAAATGTATCATCTTCATTAGCGAATGTTGATGAGATGGTTGTGGTAGCACCAGTCACTAGTTTTGAAGCTGAAACGGAACAATTGCTTGGTATCACCTCCAGATGAACTCTCTTGTTTCGTAGGAACTCGGGAAACCGGCATTTGGGGTAATAACTAAAAGTCATTGTTGAACTTTTCAACCACTTCGCCAAAGGAGCAACGCTGCAGTTGCATACGATCGGGTTGTAGTAGAAAAAAAACTTCGTGAACTTTGAAAGATCTTTAAAAATGTCAGAAGGTATTGAGTGAATTTTGTTAAAACTGAGGTCAATGACAGATAGGTTATGAAGATTCTGAAAAAGGTTTCGTGGAATGGTCTGGACCTCGTTTTGTTCCATGAAGAGAGTTGTTAGATTAGAAACACTGCGGAATGTATTTTCGGAAATATGACGTATCCTGTTCCTCGATATCGAAATTGAGAACAAACCTGGAAAATTATCAAAAAACAGAGGTGAAAGTTTTTCAATTTTATTGCCCTTTAACCACAGAGCTGTGACTGATGTTACATGTACGTCATACGTGATGTTCTGCGGATCCTTTATATTGTTGTACTGGAAATCTAATTTTACTGCTGTAAGTCCAGTAAACGGTAGAGGTTCGAAGCTCTCGAAAAGGTTTTTGCTCAAACGTATATGTTCCAAGTTTACATGGAGAATACTATATTCACTGAGATGAAAGAGTCGGTTGAATGAGAGATCGAGAAACTTTAACATTGGTAAGGAGTCCAGAACTTTTAGAGAATAATACGTGATTCTGTTGTTAGAAAGATAAAGATGGGTAAGGTTTACTAATCCTTTAAATTGTCCCGCTTGCACACTTGTTATTTGATTATGGTTTAAAAACAAAGTGGTTAGTGAAGGTAGATTCCACAGATCTTCACCAATAGTACTTAGCTGATTACAATTTAAATCAAGATACTTTAATGCTTTCAAATTTGTTAACTTCTCTACTGGAAAAACGTGAAGGTTGTTTCCGGAAATTGCAAGGCTCTCCAGGTTGTACAAATTCAGTAACGGTATACCCGTAATTCCGTTATTGACAAATGACAAGTGTTTCAAGTCCGTCAGATGTGACAGAAAACTCCAATTTCCAGTTTTAATGAAAGAATTATTTGAGTTTGCTATGATAATAGTCTCCACCGACTTTGGGATCTCGCTGCTAAGCTGACTAGCGTTGGTTAGATTTAACCCATTACAACTAAAGGTGGAGTACAAAGAACAACATCCCGAAGGAAACGGATATTCACACTGGTCATAAACGCTGTAATTTTCTTCACAAAATGACCGAGTAGTGTATAATTCATGAAGAAAAATAAAAATAAAGACCACTGCTTTTAGAAACATGGTGGCACAAAACTTAAGCGATAGGTTATTTGAAAATTTACACGTTAAACACGAGGCTGGTTTCAACCTGTAAATTATTTTTACTCAGTCTCTCCTTCACCTCTTGATTATTTGCTTGAGACTTGAATTCCGCACTTGCAGACAATCCTTCGCAAAATGTTAGAAAAACAAACCGTTATATTTACTTGCAGTTGGATGTTAGTGCTACATAGGCTGTGTAAGTGTCATATCTTTTCCAGGACGGTGACTTTTAAACGCCCCTGAAAACGATTTCTTTGCATACAATTGGTTTAAAACTGAATCAGGAGTTGATATCGACGGAGAGCATGTATTTGGTTTGTGACGAAATAATCGTACAAGATATGAACCACAGAGTAATAGAAAGGGTATCATTTCCTGTGAGATGTAAAAAGATCCATTCGTTCTGAAATGTAGTAAAAGCGAAAAGGGTAAATTCATGAAGGTTTCCCCAAGGTAATTATTCCCTTTTTTTTTTTTTTTTTTTTTTTTTTTATCCGGGACTGGGTTCATCCTCCTCCGTGGCTGAGTGAATTGTATACTGTCATACTCCCAGAACCGTACTGGATTTGCAATACAGGGGGAAATAAAGTTTTCTCAGGAGACAGCTGCTACAATTTCCACGACGGGCAAAGAGTTTGCCAAAATGGAGGGACAATTTGAGGCACTTCATTTTACATTTGAAAATATATGGAACATATAATGGAGCAAATGTTTCATTCTTTCGAAAGTTTCAAAATTTGGGGTTTTTGGACTGTCATTGGAAAACATTTGGGCATTATTGAAAAATCTACCCCTTTTCTGTTCCTTTTGTAGCGTTTAGTGGCTACAGAAGATAGGAGAGCTAAAGTAAGATCGAGTTTAACAAAAGATATGACAGAGGAATCTCAGATGTATTCTTAGGCCTGAATTTATGCTCTCCGACGAAATTGACAACTGACTGTTTGCCTGTTTCCAAAATCAGGAGCTTTTGTTCGAGAAGATATCATGAAAGAAAATATTTTGAGTTCCACGTCGAGGTAATTTAAAAGAAATGTTGTCCTTAATTGAAGAATCTGTCTTTAAAGAGCAAAATTGGAATGTTAGAGGAAATTAAGATCGTCAAGTCAACATTCCATCATATCGTTTAAATCTATCAAATTAAAATGGACACGCGACAATAATTTTGACTTTTTTAAATATTTTCAAAAGTGGAGCTATAAAAGGGAAAAACTGTAATTTGATGGGAGAAAATAAAGAATAGTGTGTTTTTATTATTAATAACAGCTTTACAATTGGGGGTAATGGGGCAGATTTTGGTTATCCTTCCTATTTTTTTTCATACAGGGAGCTGTAAAAGCATATTGTGAGATACGCCCGCTAATGATCTTTAAACAAAAGAGGAAAAATTTTAGCTTCTCTTCCAGATTGGAAAATCTGGAGCTTATATTGAAGAAAATCGAGTGAAATGTATGGATAGATAAGGTTAATTGGAAACATGTACGGTTTTCTGACGAATACACCAGCCATTCCTGTATGCAGACCCAAGAAGATCTTGCGGTAGGATGAGGCCGCGCTCCACCTCTCTACACACACAGTCTGCACAGAATTTGAGGCATATGGGAGTTGGATTAACGGCATAATTTCTGCTAAGTATGACCCGTTTTCCGTAATCAACACGTTTCCACCACTCTTGAGCCGTAAAGTGATCACTTCAGCAGGCTAGTCAAACTTTGTGATGTTCTCAGAGAGTTGTAATTAGTTCTTCAGCCAGTCCACATCTTCAAAACAGTCAAGAATCCCTTTCCTTAGAGGTGTTTAAACGTTTTAATGTTAGAATGAGTATTGACTACAGCTATATAAGTACGTATTTGTACTAAAATTTTCTACTACTGTTGTGTCATTTTGATGTGTTTTATCTCGGCTTTTACATTTATTTTCATTTCAAATGCTGAACCGTTGCATCATCAACAAATATCCTTTACGGTCTTTATGGCTCATTTGCGTGACGTAGGTTTCTGATGGTCCAATCCCCGATTCTGTAACCCCTGTCAAACTTCTGCACAATCAACCACTCACTCGACCCCACCCTCACCCTGAGGTTAAGACAAAATCGACTTCTGGGGCAGATTTTTAAAGAAAAGATTGGATAACGGTATGTTGTAGTGTGCGTGGCAGCCCAGTCAGGGGTGCACCGGTGGTGAGAAGACAGTGCGATTTCATCTTGTTTTTTTTTTTTTCAAAATGATGAATTCACAGCAAAACGAAAGCTGAAAGTCTTTTAATGATCATTCAAACTTGAGTTTATTAAAAATCAAAATGTATTGAACCAAAAATATGATGCTGTGTTTTTACAGAATGTGCTACACGTTTGACGAAAAGTATGTCAACAAAAAAACTTTAGAGTATCAACAAGAAAGCGGTTTAGAATAATTCGTATTTGCGAAAAAGTACGCCCTCTTCTAGAGAAAGTGTTTTAGTTTTTTTTCTTCAAACATGAGAAAAAGGTGACGCCAATGCATAACATCTATTCTTATGATTCAGCTAAAGGTCTTATCTTCATCTCTGTGTATTTGATGTGACATCTTCTTCCGGGAATATTGCTCCACTGAGTACTTACATTAGTGGATCCAGCATGGCAAAGTCAACTCAGACAAGAATAGCTGCAGTAATTACCATCGAGGTAACCGAACCACCATCCACCATAAGTGGCACAGTAACCACTAGTCGAAGGGTCAGTGTCATGATCATGCGTGCCAAAGGATGCATTTAAAGCTATGAGGTTGTGATCTGTGAGGGAAAAGCAGAGTTCAAAATATATATTATACGAGAAATGTTTCTACGAGTTAGATTGAATATTTTAACAGTTCAGCAAGTTATCCAGATGGAGAATACACATAACACATGTTATTATTTGAAGGAAAAAAGTCACGTTAAGTATGGTACGTGAATGACATGAGACTGGAAATAAATAAATATGGGAATATTTATTGTAATATCTAAATCAAAGATTAAAAGAGACAGTAAGAAGCGAAAAGCAGTGACCATATACTTATTTTGAAGCATTAATGGATAAATCCCATAAATTTCTTTTTAATTCTTTTCCAAGTTTCATCCATCACATCCCAGGACTACGGTATTCCACAACTTAAAACAAACCCAGGAAACAGTTTCATAAATTTCACAAGATGGCAAGAAAGTTATTGCCTCATGATTCATAAAATCCGCTCATGCAACAGCTGGGAAGACTATTGCTTCACTAATCCACATTGTGGTGACTGAACTTTCCCTTAAATAACTACCCGAACTTGTCAAGACACCAGAATTTTATTCTTTTTTTTTTTGGAAGGGGGGGGGGGGTATATTTGGTAACCTTACCTTTTGTGAACTGATTGTCCACATCACGATGAAATTTTGTTGCAAACCTATGAGGCTCTTGTTTCCTCAGCAGGGAATATCAAAGATATTCATAGGTGCTTTATCAAGAAGTTTTATTTTTTCATTAAATTAGTATGAAATTGTTCAGTTTTTTCTTTTAAGAACTTTTCACACCAAATATAGCCTACATAGCCTTCTTTCTACCTGTGATATTTATTTTAACGAAAGTGTAGAGAAAATCCTACACGGTGCTCATTTCAGTTACCCTTGTGGAGTTTAATAAAGTTCATCTTATCTGATCTGATCTGATCCGATCTGATCTGATCAGATAAGATGAACTTCATCTCATCTCATCTCATCTCATCTCATCTCATCTCATCTTATCTTATCTTAAGAGAAAATCATGAGAATAAGCTGTTTGCTTCAACATAACACTGGACGACTGATCTTGCCCTTTAAAAGCCTAACCATTAGTGTAAACCTTTGATCACGTTGATAGGATGAATAGGGTGGTAGTTTTACAGCTCTAGATTTTTCTGTATTTAATTTTTGTCTTACGAGTAAGTAATGACTATTTTCGACTTAGGCAGTTGCTGATTCAAATATAAACAAAATCAGTATGTAGTTTGATGTAACACATCTTTGGCAGGTAAATTCCATGTTTTAAAATAAGAATAAAATTGTACTAATATGTGAAGATCAAATGTTGTGAACTGATTGTCTACATCACGATGAAATTTTGTTGCAAACCTATGAGGCTCTTGTTTCCTCAGCAGGGAATATCAAAGATATTCATAGGTGCTTTATCAAGAAGTTTTATTTTTTCATTAAATTAGTATGAAATTGTTCAGTTTTTTCTTTTAAGAACTTTTCACACCAAATATAGCTTACATAGCCTTCTTTCTACCTGTGATATTTATTTTAACGAAAGTGTAGAGAAAATCCTACACGGTGCTCATTTCAGTTACCCTTGTGGGGTTTAATAAAGTTGATCTTATCTTATCTTATCTTGTCTTGTCTTGTCTGTTCTTGTCTTGTCTTGTCTTGTCTTGTCTTGTCTTGTCTTGTCTTGTCTTGTCTTGTCTTGTCTTGTCTTGTCTTGTCTTATCTTATCTTATCTTATCTTAAGAGAAAATCATGAGAATAAGCTGTTGCTTCAACATAACATTGGACGACTGATCTTGCCCTTTAAAAGCCTAACCGTTAGTGTAAACCTTTGATCACGTTGATAGGATGAATTGGGTGGTAGTTTTACAGCTCTAGGTTTTTCTGTATTTAATTTTTGTTGTCTTACGAGTAAGTAATGACTATTTTCGACTTAGGCAGTTGCTGATTTAAAACAGTATGTAGTTTGATGTAACACATCTTTGGCAGGTAAATTCCATATTTTAAAATAAGAATAAAATTGTACTAATATGTGAAGATCAAATTTGTCCCCATTCTCTTAATTTACTTACTTTTAAAGATGTTGGAAATATTGCTTTGGAACTTTATTAAATTAATCCAGAACATAAATTAGTTTGTATGCCCAGTCGCAAAAACGTTGAAAACATGTATTATTTGTTTAAATTTATTGGTTGGTCATAGTTGTGGAACTTTAATCTGATTCTTTATGGAACCAAGAAACAATCACTGCACTAAAAACAGCTGCGTAAAATTTTACCCGGGTTGGTTAATTGTACATTCTAAACAGTTGGGTGAAAAAGGTACCTATTTCACCAATTTGGGGACATATTCCCCCAACAATTTAGCAGGAGGCATACGTTAAGTATCAAACGGATCTTCCGGAGACAAAATGTATTGACTTCAAAATATGTGGACCTATTTTCTCTTTCAGGAGACTAATGCTGCACCTCAATTGCACTTGAGATTTTTCGTAGTACATTATAGGGAAATATGTTATATTAAGCGGTGGTATTGTTTGCTACACCCTACATATGATCTACGGCAATGCAAGATTTACAGGAAATGATATAATGGTAAAAAGGAAAATTAAATTACAATTAAGGAAAAACAAAAAAATCTGCCTCAATGAGCAAACTTTACAAAACATTCTATGGTGTTTTCAAATATTGGGGTATTTTTCAAATTAAAATAGCCAACCCTTAAATATTGATATCAAAGTTAGGAAATAGGATTTGGATGACTAGTGTGGAATATTTATATATATTATATATTTTATTATATATATGTATATATATATATATATATTTATATATAAGTCAAAAGTCACTAACATATGTCTTTAAACATACTGTCATTACAATACTTACTAGCTGTACTACTCGAGTCAACTTCACCAACACCAACTAATCTGTATTCACTTCCTTCGTCACTGATGCGAAATGAGCTGTGCTTAGTAAAGTAAGGTTCTCCGTTAATGTTGTTCAAACCAACACGAAACTCATAATTCTTTTGATTTGTAAAGTGAAATTTTGTCATTACCAAGCCAAAATTCTCCTCCTATCACCCTTTAGTCGTCTTCGTTTATTATTTATATGAATTTCAAACCCTCATATTCAGTGTAATTGTAAGAAATCAAGAAACAATTTACTGTACAACCATCAATAAAACAGGTAAGCAAGGAAAATGAAAGATTAAAAGGTGATAGACCCCAGTTATGACCGACTGAAATCAGACCATCACTTGCTGTCCGAATTCGTCTATAAAGAAATGTGTGTTTCTACAGAAGGAAGCTGTTTGATTTGTTTTTCAAGAGTAGGTATCGATTAACATTTGAACTATTCACTATTCAACTTTCGTACCTCTTCTTATGTAAGACATTTTGATGAGATAAAACTAATTACTTGCCCATTGATAAGACCACATTCTACTTCAATGTTAAAGTCAGTTTTATCTCATTTTCAAATGGCTCGGGAGAACCTTCCGAACTAATCAAATAGACTCCATCAGCTGATCGATCTTCACATTGGTCAAAGACTTCTTTACAATTCTTTGGATAATTCGGTTGTTGGTAGGAAAAGAATGGAGAACCTTGAATAGAAAGACACGCAAGCAGGATTTACTGACTGTTATGAATGGGGTACTGCATTTATTACATTTCTCTGAGAATATAACCAGTAAGTACAAATCTTTTGGAGTTCAGTTTAAATTAAGAGTCATCAGTGCTTACTATAGAAGTAAAGACGCTCCTACGAATTTCACTACTTTGATATAAACCACACTATCGCGTGTCAAACTTTTACCAAAACAAGGCCTCTTGGTTGTTGACTAGAACGTTCACTTTAAAAACAATTTATTAAACTTTTTACATATGGCCAAGTGCCGTATGCTACCTCCTAAACTGTTTGATAAAGAAGTTAGGTTGGATGGAGTTTAACGGCCCGGTTTCTAACCACTTGTCATAAGTCGGGCCAACCAAGGGCCTTTTGCCACTTGTAGCTCAATGGCTAGTTTTCCCTACTGCATTGCTTTTGCTGAGCAGGGAAGTGTTATTAGATGGAGATCCATCCAGAACCTTTCTCTCTGAGCCGTTATAGTTGCCGACAATAATCTCCTCTGTGTGTTGTTCTTTGTAACTCGCTAGGTTTAGCAGATGCTAACAGGTGTTAGGAACTAAGTTCAAGCCTGACAAGTCGTCTGCTAGATTATGTCGAACTGCAGATCGGGAAATTTGTCCCTTATCTTAATATTGCCAGCCGCTAAAGGAAGTAAATTAATTTGACGATTTGGACGCGTTTGGACGTGGATTACAACCTTGTCTTGTACTCTGTATTTTATTCTATTTAGATGTGCCTTTTAGAGCATGCACGCGAATGTGAGTATTAATGAGAATCCGATAGCAATGTTAGTCTTTTTCCTTTTTAGCTTTAAATAAATCGTCAAAAATAAATCGTCATAACTGGTCTATAACCAGGATCATTGTGATCAGTAGCAATAGCCAGTCGTTTGAGATGTCGGGACAGTGCTTGGCGCTTCTTTGTCGGGAACTACCTAAACATAACAGCATAGTTCCAAATAATCCCTTTGTACGAGTCACCGCGATAAGAATGAGGTTGCCTAGGTATTGAACAAAGGAATTCCATGCACTTTAGTTCGATAATCCGCAGTTAAAAAGAATCCGGCTCCCCTTTGAGATCAACCTAATTGGATAAGCATAAATTAAAGATTTCGATGGATCTCCATCTTGTAAGACCTCCCAGTGCTGAGCACCAAGCACAATGGCAGTAGGTTCCGTTTTGAAGGCTTTAGTATGACCCGGCCGGGAGTGGAACTCCCGGGCCTGTTTGATAAGGAAACACGGTATTCAAGTTGGTGGCAAACATATGTAAAGTAATATTCAACTGGTTTAAGAGTGTTGTAAATCATGGAGCTATTATGAATATATTTATAACAAGCTCTTCAATCCGATTCTATCCGACAATGTCTATTAAAGATATCTTAATCCTTTTTTGTGGAAAAATACTTGACCGGCCCTTTAGTTCTCCCTCATTTGACAGTTTGAGAATGAGCTTTCTTAATCCCAAAACAAAGACTTGACTTTCACCAAGCTTTGAATTGTGATCTGGTTTGCCGATAAGTATGACATTATAGTCATTCTTTTAATCTTAATGCACCTTTAAGTGATGAAAATTTGTATTTTAATTTTTGCCATTCATTTACAACATATTTACCAGCATGGGCATGTCTAATTTTTGCATATTAAATTTGAAACAATTCCGATGGCTCATAAGTTAGCTGGAGCTGCACTGAGCCCTTTGTATACGTTTGGATGCTGAGTAAAGGATACTCGCGCAAAACGGTGGGATTTTTTTTTTTTTCCTTTTTTTCTTTGACTTACCTTCTGTGCTTCTTTTCCCTCGAGGTGTGATCTCATTGTTACCGAATGCCTGGAGAAGAAAGAACAGTGACTTTTAGGTGCGCTGATTTTATTTGATGGTCAATGCTCACCATCCTCTTAAAGGTCAAGAGCAGTCCCCCAAACTTACTTTGAAGTAGCAGCTAAATATTGCAATTTTCTTCTTATGTCTCTTCAAAGTATCTTTCATAATATTTTAATAGAGTTTTTAATATGGAGACATTGCTACGATCTAAAGGTGAATTATAAATATCTTCTAAAATTTACCCAATATGTTTAAGAACGGCCGTCTTTTCTATCACGCAGTCGATGACAATGGAATCTGTACAGATTTCGAAGTCTTCACTACACATACGCCCAAATTTTATTTTATTTTCCTTTTAAGCAACACAACATGGAGCTGCCGATACGCAAACATCTCACTGAGACTCTCTGTCCACTGAGCTGTTCCAAAGGACAGCTCCCTGCTTTGTCCACTACAATGTTTTCGATTTTAAATTCTTTCTACGCGCCTGTGTTTATTACAAACGGCATTCAGTTTGTATCTTTTATCGGCTTGTTGGGATTTACTTGTTTCTAATGTCACATCACATGCTTATCTTGTAAACACTATTTCCTGTTAAAATTCGTTTGAATTTCATTGAATTCAAACTATGCAGAAATGTTTTGTTTTAGGACGTAAGAACTTCATCTCAATAGCACACAGCGTTCGGAAGATACTAATTTTCAAAGTAACGCACCTTTTTTTGAGATGTAGAGTATTATAAGAACACGTGATGACATCAAAGCACTTCACTGGACACTGCTTTCATTAATTCTATTCTTTATTTTAATTTCGCTGCAGGAAACAAAGGAAGCAAAGCCTACCCTGAGCCACATAGAAAAAGGGGATTGCGACAGGATTTGGAAGGCATGGTCTGGAATGTTGTATTTTTTCCTTCGAAACCCTGGTAAAAAGTCTTCCTTCATTATCTTTTATATTGTTCCATTTGACTAACATTACGTCGATGTACAGAGATGATCTATTTCGGAAAAAGTAATATTGCTTCCGTCGTAACATGCGGTTAGTTCAAAGGAGAATTGTAATAGTTGGAATATCAAGGCAGAAAGGCTAGAATGCGTTTGTAATGTGAAGATCACGTTTGCCGCCGATGCATAATTGTTGCTGTTATGAGCGAAAATGATAGTTCATAAAAAGCAGACGAGAAAATTTTGATACAGGATCGGACTTTCTGGGAAGGTTAAGTGAGAATGAGAAATCTACAGTTATCGTCAATGGCATTGTAACAGGCCAGTGGAAACTGCAGAGCAATATCGGAGAGTAACCGTTTATTTACAGATATAAATGAATTTTACTAAATGAATTGCACATCTAAGAAATCTGCACCAATAATATTTAAGTGTAGCTATAGCTAAAACTTGGTTTTGATTAAAATTAATTTTGACTGCTAATGAAGAACGGTTAAGAATCACGAAATTATAGACTTGTACTTCCTTTTTCTTTGTAGAGCTAAGCTTGGCTGGGGACCCCACCTTTTTTGTGTCGTATTTAACATCAGTCGGTTGGTGTCAGAGAAATTCTTGTATCGACCCCTACAATTAAGATTGGTTATTTGAAAACATGGGTTTCGTACAAACATATTTTTAAGTGCCATAATTATCATGGGCATATACTACTTCATCTTTGGGGCAGTGAAATAATGCTTCTACCACCTCTACTGACTGGTTATTTAGAATCCTGCATTCTGATTGGTTACACACTGACAGGTTGTTCTCCAACACAAGTGGGAACGAGTAAATGATTTGCAAAACCCAAGAGAAAGCCACTAGACAGTAACAACCCCCCCCCCCCCCAAAAAAAAAAAAAAAAAAACCTTTTTGGGTGGTAGAATCGAGTCTCGACGGTTTATTCACCAACAATTCACCAAAAGTTTTTTTCCTTAATTCAAAAATGAATAAACTGGAAAATAAGTTCAATAGATAACTTTCAATTGGAAGAGTCTGAAAGGTTTGAAAGCATAGACCTACACGGTAGTACTTTCTCGAAATGTCACTTGTTGTAATAGCTCACCCATTTCGAGAAAAATTTTACAAATTTAACAAAAATTGTTGGGTCATAAATGTGCCGATTTGCAAACGGAAAATATGTTATGCAATGTGGGCCCTTTCTGGTCCTTTTCTTGGCCTAAATTCCCGAATTCCCTGCATGTGGAGTTGGAGTGTACAATATGTCCACGGTATTTTCCGCCATGTCGTTAGAGGCGATTAAAGAGGAGGATTTTGCACTTTATTTGAACTGTATTTGAAATCGAACTTGAACTTGAGAAGTGTTTGAAACAGTACATAAGCTTTGCCCTTTAATCAAGTGGAGATTAGCATAAGACACATTCATACATTCATATTGGTGTTTTCTTAAATCTCATCCACATAAAAAAAAATAAATGACCTCTTGGATTAAACCTCATGTTGAAGTAAACCTGGTTGCTTTTAAATGTTACAGGACTATTTAGAACTATTCAGTTATGGTTAAAAGGGTAGTTAAATGTAACAAAGGCGATTTCTAAACAAGGAAGAATTTCTCTTTCAGACAACAACTGTTTTTTTTACAATTAACGGAATTTGGTATATTTGTTTGCTTACATAATAGTCAATTCAATTAAATTTTCAATTTCATAGAACTTTATTTCAGTCTTTCATATAAAGAAATATGTTATGAATTATTTGTATTTACAGGGTACTGAAGAGACTGAGGAGTGACAACAAGAAGCTCCAGGGAGCTTATGTACGTTAACACCACTTTAGAGAGACTTAAATTAACAAAAAAAAAATTACTACAAAACACATATATAATACAGAAAAAAGAAACACAAAAACACAAATAAATGGAACAGATAGCAAGGAATTAAAATTATTCAGAGGTAGTTGGTGATAAAATGATCTTTTAATTGCTTCTTAAATGTACTTAAAAGTTTACACTCTTGAATATCATTGGGAAACGAGTTCCATAATTTGGGACCATTAACTGAATTCCAAACTGGGAGGATCTAAGTCTAAAAAAAGGTATTGCTATGTGGTTCCGATGTCGACAGGGGTAGGAATAGTCGTCTTATTACCTTCGTCTTGTCATCCTTGTCTAAATATCTTGCCTTTCTAGCACATTTTTTCATAATTTATCGATCATAACGAATAGCAGCTTGGCCAAAAAGTTTCCATACCATATGTTTCCAACTTCCACGAAATAGCTTTAAATGCGTCTCTCGATAAGAGTGTCAACAAATCGGAACAATTTACCGCACTTAAAGAGGAAAAACAAGAATGCAAAAGCAAATAACACAATCCTTGGAATTAAATTATCCCACAAAGATTTCACGAGATACCTATGGATAAGTTTCTAAGTCTACAAAAACTGAAAAAAGATGCTTTCATTGAGATAAATATTTGAGACAGATGCAAAACCATTAAAAAGGTATCACTTTTTAAATTATTTATCATATTTCAAACACAGAACGATTATTTTTACACTTACCAATGATATTGCTACTCTGTCTGACATGAAAAATCCAACCAGTAGAGTTGAAATAGTTAATAAATTCATTGCAACGAAGAATGTATTTCAGTGATGAGTTTTTGTTTAATCTTTAATAATTCTTTATTCTACAATTTTGTGTGGAATGCCAAGCCAGACCGAATTAGTACGAACCAAGTTATTCAGGAATATGTAGATGGGGGTCTCAAAATGGTGGATGTTAGAAATCATGCCATTGCCTTAAAAGTGACTTGTATTAAACGTATTCTTAGTAATAGTTGCAATGTTGTCCCGCTTTGTTTTCATTTTGATGATATGCTTAAATTTGGTAATGTTTATTTTAGTGGTCTTTCTGACCGTACTTCAAACATGTTTTGGGAAGACGTTTTTGCAAGTATTTATATATATTTGAAAAATTACAATGACATGGTCGAGGAACCACAACTAATTGCAAGCCAATTTATTTGGAATAATAGCCATATCAATATTTCAAATTGTCCCATTATTTACAAAAAGTGGATTGATCGAGGTGTATGTAATGTTAATGACTTACTCAACAATGATGGAACTTTCCTTTCTTTCGACTATTTCAGTAGAATTTATCAAGTCAAGACTAACTTTCTTCAGTACGCTGGGGTAATTAATGCAATAAAAACTTCTTGGGGTAATGTTTTTAAAAATGGTTTTGAAAAACTTTGCAGACCATTAAAAAATTTTTATTTTGTCCTGTGCGCACGTGGTCATTTCGATTCCAAATCAGTGTACTCTTGCTTAGTCAAGAATTACCGTCAAAATAACAAAGCACTTTTAAAGTGACAAGCTGAGCTTCATACTGAGTTGTTGGAGATATGGAGTTTTTATTGCTTGGTACCTTTCAGGTGTACATCTGATATGAAACTGAGATGGTTCCAATTTAAAATATTACATCGTTTTTTCCCCACAAATTCTTTGCTGTTTAAAATGAATATTAGCGAAACTGACACCTGCTTTTTCTGTGACAATAGTGTAGAATCGATTGAACATTTGTTCTTCTCTTGTCCTTTGGTTCAACTTCTTTGGAGATTTTTAAAAAAATACCCTTGAAAATAGAGGTATCAAGCTTTCCAATCTGAACAATATCACGATTTTATTTGGTGTTAAGGGCGACAAAACTTTCAGTCTTATATTAATTTTAGTTAGGTATTATATTTTCCTTTCAAAACTGAATAAAACAAGATTGTCGGTAACTCATTGAAGTTATTTCCTCAAAAAGTACTTTGATATTCAGAAATATATTTTAACATCAAAGATGAAAAGAGGGATCTGGGAAAGATATTGGCTGCCGTGGTTTAATTTGCTTCAGTTAGAATTTATATGATTGCTTTTTGGTTCCTATTTAAGTTAAATACTGTTGACGAATATTTTTTCCTATTCGTTTATGTAAACTACGAGGTCCTTGTTTTGTGCTGTTTTGTTATTTGTTTACTAGATTTTTTCTTTGAATTATTCTGTGCTTTATCTGTTTATAGAGAGAGAAATAAACAATAAATGCGAAAAAAGAATGTATTTCAGACGACAGTCTTCCAGCTCTTTGGTGAGTGAAAAAATGACGTTACTCAGAAAGAGACAAGCCAACAACTCCCTGCACCGATATCATAAGCTGGTCTGATAAATTATACGGCTAATTAATATTGCCATGTGTATATAGGCGCCGACAGAAATGGTTAGGCTGCAGAATATACAAGAAACAATAACAATGCTGCCTTAATTGTTATCCTTACCAGGATATTCTTCCAGTCGCCATGGTAGCAATGCGTGTCACTCACTTTAAACTTCACAATGTTGTTCTTACTCTTAAGAGACAGTTTTAAGAAACTCATGTTTTAACAAAGTGTATGTACTATCTGCCCTAAAACCCTTACACAGTTCACATCTTTATCTTAGAATAACCGATTGAAAAATTTAAAATAACACAGTGAGTTTAATCGATGATATTAGTGAATACTACCACGTGGTTATTATTATATTTAAATATAATACCTCATGTTCAGTATCCATGACAACTTAATGCAAAATGACATTATGGCTCTTTTTCTTTCTTTTTTTTTTTCTTAATCTTGACTTGAAACGGTTTTGTGCATTACCTGAAAACAGCGTCTGGTCACGAATCTTTGAACGAACCATTGATTACTCCACTCATGAATCTTTTTTTTCTTTTCCTTTTCTTTATGTACGATACGGGGACTAAGTTTGAAGAAAATGTCTTAACCCTCGCTGAATAACATGCTTTGCAAGCGAACAGGAAGCTTTCAAGGTGATAAAAACATGTTTAATCTAAAGTCTGTGAAACAAAGCAGGTAATATGACTGGAACGACTCACAAATTACTGCACAATATACTATTTTGTTTCAAGTGAGTAAACTTCAACAATTGCACCAGCTAATAGGAGTGGGATGAAAAAATTTCTGAACCCTCTAAAATATATATTTCTAAAATTCTAGACTTGAGGAACACTTTATCGAGAAAGATGTCGTCCTAATTAAGTCATCTCAAATTCCATATCTCAAACGAGGTTGCCGCATGATGGATTTTGTTCAAGTTTAAAATCGCCACTTGAATGAGCTACAGATCCTCGTCCAAAGGAACAATTGCACCACCTATTACAATAGGAGTGGGGTGAATTAGTTTCATTTTGTACCCTCTAAAATATATATTTCTAAAATTCTAGACTTAAGGAACACTTTAACGAGAAAGATGTCCTAATTAAGTTATCTCAAACTCCATATCTCAAACGAGGTTGCCGCATGATGGATTTTGTTCAAGTTTAAAATCGCCACTTGAATGAGCTACAGATCCTGGTCCAAAGGAACAATTGCACCACCTATTACAATAGGAGTGGAATGAATACGTTTCATTTTGTACCCTCTAAAATATATATTTCTAAAATTCTACACTTGAGGAACACTTTAACGAGAAAGATGTCCTAATTAAGTTATCTCAAACTCCATATCTCAAACGAGGTTGCCGCATGATGGATTTTGTTCAAGTTTAAAATCGCCACTTGAATGAGCTACAGATCCTGGTCCAAAGGAACAATTGCACCACCTATTACAATAGGAGTGGAATGAATACGTTTCATTTTGTACCCTCTAAAATATATATTTCTAAAATTCTACACTTGAGGAACACTTTAACGAGAAAGATGTCCTAATTAAGTTATCTCAAACTCCATATCTCAAACGAGGTTGCCGCATGATGGATTTTGTTCAAGTTTAAAATCGCCACTTGAATGAACTGTGAGGGGCTTCTCACTCTGGAGGAATGCTCATTTTTTCAATGCCCTTGAACAAATATCCAGGCTCCGATGAAATTCCTGTTGAATTTGACCGTGCATTATGGGAAGAGGTCGTCTCACTTGGTGTAAATTCATTTTATTATGCCTTTGAATCAGGCTTTATTTCTGATGAACAAGGTAAAGTTTGTTTAACACTCATTCCCAAAGAAAATAAAGACAACCGTTTCCTAAAGAATTGGCGTCCAACCCCTGTACTAAACGCTGACTACAAGATTGCTGCCATGTGTCTGGCCCTACGTTTGAAAACTGGGCTCACTGACTTAACAGATACAGAACAAACCGAATTCCTAAAAGGGCGCTTTATTGGGGAAAATGTTTGATTAATTCTTGACCTTATCAGTTATTGTAATATCCCTGACGCACTAATTTTCCTATATTACGAGGGTGGAAAATAATGGTTTCTTTACCGATTATTTTAGGATTTTAAGGGGTGTGCGTCAAGGATGCCTTCTTAGTCTATATTTATTTATAACATGTGCCGAAATTTTCACAGCTATGATCAAATCCAGTGAGTTTTTTCTGTAATTGTTATCTCAAATTTGACTTGTAAAAATCTCTATCTATGCAGACGACACAGTTATTATTAAAGCTGGGTCATTGAATGATATTCATGAAATATTGCGTGTTCTTAAAAAGTTTTGTAAAGCGTCTGGTCTTAACGTAAACTTAGACAAGTCTTGCCTCTTCCCTGTTGACTCTCTTTTCACTTCCCAATCCCCCTTTTTCGAAACATTTGATTTTATAATTAGCCAGGAACCAGTTAAGTATCTTTATACTTTTACGCTTGAACATGATGATTTCTTCAGCTGAACTGTGTTCCGAAATTATCTCGATTAAGAAAAAAAAATTATCAATCTCTAGTCCTCTCGGGACCTTATCCCTTTTGGAAAAATTGTTCTTATTAAAACTTTTGTTTTTCCCAACTAGTTTCTCTTTTTTCTGTTTAACCAAATCCAAGTGATCAATATTTTAAGCATCTGAAGGGCCTTTTCTACAGTTTTATTTGGTCAAAAAAAAAACGACAAAGTTAAAAGAAATGTTTAAGTCAATAGGAAATCTAAAGGTGGTCTAAATATGGTTGATGTAAGTTCATTTGCAACAATTTAAAATGTAAGTGGGTTAAGCTTTATCCTGATGGAAATGGTAGCTTGTGGAAGGTTTTGTTTGACGAAGAACTTAATAAGTATGGTAAGGGTTTTCTATTCGAATGCAATTTTTCCAAAAGTGATATCAATATTTCATATGTTTTTATTCGCGATGTTTTTTCGGCATTGCCTGATTTTAATTTTAAATCTCCAGATAGGAATGTCCATGGAAACCAAAGTGTCTTAAACAACTCTTTTATAAAAATCGATAACGGGATTACTTTTTCAAACATTTTAAAGCGTAAGAAAGTTTTTTTTAAATGTCACTTTTTTTACCAAAATGGTAATGCTTCGGAATACACTACTTTTTGTACAAACTATGATTTGAACCATTTTCCATTCACTCTTTGATTTGGTATCCATGCTGCAATCCGTCGTCCTGGAAAAAAAAACATTAATTGCTTTCATATCCAAAGTGAAAATGAGCAACGGCTCAAGAAAGCCATTTCTTTATCCAAGATCACAAAACATGTACATAATTATTTAATTAAGGAGAAATCACTAGATCCAAATGCACTTTTAAAATGGCAAAGCATTGATAATGAAGAGTATAATTAGAACCAAATTTTTATGTTACCTTAAAGTGCTGTGAGAGACACGAAATTGCATTATTATCAGTTCCCCTTTTTTGCAAAGAATACTTGGTGTTAATGATCTTTTTATATAAGATAAAGGTAAAAGGAAGCCCTCTATATACTTATTGTTATAAAGATAATGAGACTTTGGAACATATCTGTTTTTGGAATGTGGTTACGTTAAAATTTTTGGTCACAAATAGGTAATCTTTGTTTTGAAAACTCCTTTTGAAGTTGATTCTAGAACTACCAAGAAACATACTCTCGGCATCCACAAAAAGGAGGAAACATTATGACAGCTCCAAAACAAATGCTCGAAAGTCTCATCATGAATTTTATAAAAAGAACATAACGGACTCGCAGATCGATTCATTAGATTTAAGCGACAAATAGATTTATCCCCAAAATTCTATGTAAAAAAACGAAATTGAAAGTACTGAAATTTCACATCCCTCACCGAAAACCAGACATTAGAAGAAACATTTGCCCATTTACCTTTATCGAAGTTATAATTCCATTTCTGTAAAGCTGTTGGTGGTCTGAAAATTTCTTTGACTGTACAACCATATGCCCATTGTGAGGCACTTTTCTGACTGAGCATCCTATTAAGCAAATCCTCGTTTTATTAAAAAAACGGTCTGCATTATGTAAGTTTTGCTTCCACAAAGTTGGAACGGCAGAAATTGTCCTATTATACCTGATAAAAGGAAAATTGTCTAAATTATAAACTTCCACAAACTCATTATACTGCATTGGCTTATTATCATTATTTAGAAAATTATATACATGATCGATTCCCTTGAGTGCATAAACTAATTAAACAAGGTGTTATTACCAACTTTTATATTATAATTAAAATTATAATTATAATTGAATTCTGAGAATGAGCTGATAATTTTTTTCGTTTGGCTTCCTTTAGTTCGTTTTTATATTATTTTCATTTCTTCAATCTCTGGAAGAATCAGAGAGTGTAAACTCCCAATTCCTATAACCCCATTTATATTAAGCCATCAGTGACGTATCTGGACCCACTTGTCAAGGGAACATATTTTCCAGAGGAAACCTCACCCCTTCCCCTCTCGATTCCCGTTTTGCAAAGAAAAATTTTTCGCGCATTACTCAGAGGCAAGCGTTCGCTGTTCTCTGTCGGAGGTAGAATGACTGGCAGCCGCGAATGACTATGTATGGGGAGCGGGCTCACAAAAAACTATGAAAAATGTCATTCCCCATGCTTGGTAGTATATTATAAGTGGTAGTAGGCCTATTGGTGATTTCAAGTTGTTGTGTACAATAGACTGCATGAAACTTTTAAAGATGTATTGCGACATAGTAGCCGGAGATGACTTTATAATCTGACCACAGACTTGTCAGTAGAATTTATGCAGTCCTTACAAAAAGGTAAAAAATTTACCCGATACACCTAACTACCATTTTTTGGGCACAATTTTAAGCTACACATTCACATATACGTACACTTTCTAGTCAGTTGTTGAACATGGCAATCGAGAACATCCCAGAACAATTGTGCAATATTCGTCGGAAAAAGTTTTACCACAGTATTGAATTTGGACCAACTTTTGTGAAATGCTATGAGTATGACATGAGTATGGCGCGAGAAAAGGGAATTTATTACTAAAAGACTAACTGTTTCAAGTTTTGTTTAAGATATACGTATTTCACCGTTTGTTTTACTACAACAATGTAAATTAACCTCCTAAAATGGAAATTTACGTTCGTAATTGTGCAATGACAATACTAAAATATATGACAAACTTTGAAATATCTGACGATCTTTTCAATTATACGACAATCTTCTAATTATATAACAATGATATTAAAAGTAAGACAATCTTGAAGAAATATAACACTCTCTAAAATATATTGAAATCTTTTAAATATATTACAATCTTTCAAATATATTACAATCATTTAAATATATTACAATCTTTTAAATATATTACAATCTTTCAAATATATTACAATCTTTCAAATATATTACAATCTTTTTAAATATATTACAATCTTTTAAATATATTACAATCTTTCAATATATTGAAATCTATCAAATATATTACAATCTTTTAAATATATTACAATCTTTCAAACATATGACAAACCGCGATTTGGCCAATAATCTGGCAGTCCTGTTTTTTATGACAAGCCTATTTTGCAATTTGTAGCATCAACATTCCGTTTGGTCGCTAAGTGGGAACATCCGGCCAAAGGGGTTAAAAATGTGCCTGATATACGTCATTTGGCTGGGGATCGGGGTTTTTATTTGACAAGCCTTTATATATGACAATCTTCGTGAATTTAGTCATAGGGAATTCCCTGCGTGCGAAGCTTTGCATGTACGTGCGTATAAATTACTTACAACACGGTTCCGACAGAGCGTTAGCTCAAAATCATTGTTATATAATTAGAAGATTATCGTATAATTGAAAAGATCGTCAAATATTTCTAAGTTTGATTTTAGTATTGTCATTGCACTTACGAACGTAAATTTCCATTTTAGGATGTTAATTTACCCTGTAGTAGTAAAACAAACGGTGAAATACGTATATCTTAAACAATTTGAAACAATTAGGCTTTTAGTAATAAATTCCTTTTTTTTCGCGCCTTACATGAGGTCGAGGAATAACTGTTTCCTTCATTTTTTTCTTTTTCTTTTGTTTCATCTTCGTTTAGGATACCCAAAGGTGTTGCAGTCTTTGAAGACTTTGGAATATTTCATGAAAATTTTACAATGACTGTGATGTTAAAATTAAAATGGAACTATGAGATTGTAATAAAGAAATACTTAAATCTCCATAATTCGTGATAGCACGAGAGCCAGATAGCCGAAGCTGGAAACTGTTTAAGAGGCTCTACCATACTTACAAAGACAGTCGAAGCTTCTTTGGGAGTAACCTGTGTCCGAAGTGCAGTTTTTGAATTCGGTTTGAAATTTGAGTTCTTTTCTGTAAAGAGCCCATCAGTCAGGAGCATGAACCAATAAAAGTATGTTTGTTAAATGATTATTCATTAGTAAACAACTATAGGTGTCATGCGTACATGCTCAACTGCAAGTGAAATAAATATACGTACATAAACAGTGCAAAGCATTTGTTTGTGTCTTCGACGGATGTCCTACACACAAACAACATACCACTATACTCAGGTTAGTGCAACGGTAGGCTTATCCTATAACTGTAGTATGAAAAGTTAACCAGGCCATCGAAATTGTTGCTCAATAACATGAAAAAGGAGGAAAATGTCACCTTAAATCCTGACTGGAACAGGAGAAAACGTTGCCTGACACAGCCAGGCAGCATAGGCTTGGACTACAGGTATGAACATGTACAGTATAAATAGGCCTACTATATTTTCTGTAAGATCTGTGTGTTGTTTATTTAATTATTCAAAATTCTCAGATTTCATTCAATTGCTGATTGAAAACAGCTAAATTTTGCAAGAAGAGTGTTAACAATGATTTTCACAATTGTTGTGTTAGGCTCACAGAAAAAAATCATTATTGTGTTATTTTATGGGGTAAGACCTCGATATATTTACTTAAATGACTCCTGTAGAGCTTCAAAGAAGGGTATCAGAATTGTGTGCCCTGGCATAGACAGGAGGGCACAAGGGCGCCACCCCCCCCCCCCTTGTTCTGCCGGGACAATTGACCTATATAAGCTTTAAAACAGTACAGATTCTTTTTAGTGTAGGCTTACCCAAAAAATTTTCGCCCACTTTTCCACGGTTGAATCAGTGCGGAAATATCTTCCTCTAGCATATACAAGTTTTACGTCGTATATGACTCGCAATGGCAGGTATAGTGTACAGGTTTTCTTCAAATAGCCCTCACCAACTCATCGACGGTATCCTGGCTGTCATTGCTTGGGGTCGCTACCCACCCTACCCCCCCCCGTTCGTAGAGTGGCCCTTCGTCGGGCAAATCCTGGCGCCAAGGGGGTACACCCAGGGAGACAGGCCCGTAGCCAGGAGGTTCAGGGGGTTCGCACTTACTCCCGCCCAGACCTAAATTTTTTATTTTTTTTTTATTTAAATGAAATTTTGGCGTTTTTCAGGGCAAAAATGTCAATTCCGCTGGTTTCGTAAGCCTTATGAGTAGCTGTTTTGTTTCAGTGCAACACAATTCCCTAGGATCCCATTGACTCGTTCAGTAACCCTCTTACAGCCACACACTAACTCTCAAGGGAATAAGGAAAACATTGATACAAAATGTCCAAAAATTCCAGCTTAGGTGTACACCAGATCGCTCAATTTTGATGTAAAATTGCAAAATCTCCTTGGGGTAGGAGGGGGAGAACCACATCCTCTCCCCGTTCGTTCGCTCGGCTGCTTGGGTGCTTCGCTCCCTCAAGAAAATGCCGCACCCTAGTGGGGGCGATGAAAAATGAAAAAGTGGGAGCTAAAGGTATGTTCAGCCCCTCAATATTTGTCAAGTGCTCCAATTAAGAAGCGGAGAGAATTTCGAACTAGTTGGGCTAAACATATTCTTGCTTAGAACACTCGGGAAGTGCCGTTTCCCGCCATCTGAGGGGTTTGTAAAGCCAAAAATTTCCTGGCACGCTCCGCGCCAATCGATAGTAGAGCTCCGCTTAGGAACATGTATTAACATTTGTCATAGATTGTTTTTTTTTTTTTTTTTTTGCATTAATTGAGAAATGTCAGAAATGAGATTTATATTTCCAGGCTGGGAACATGCAGCATTAAACACTCAGGAAATGCCGTTTCCGGCCCTCTGAGGGGTTTCTAAAACCAAAAATTTTCTTGTACGCTCCGCGCCAACTGATGGTGGCGCTCTGCTTAGATAGTCCTGTCGGTCAAGATTGGGGACGATGAGTCGACGTTGCCCCCACAAGAAAATCCTGGCTACGCCCCTGCTCTAGAGCAGGATAGATGGCAAGTTTTTGGGCACCTGAACGCCCTCCTGTCTATCCGATGAATTAATTTGGCAACTGAAAACGTCCCAGCATTTTTTAACCTTGGCCCGAATATTTGACCATTTCGGGCAATTTTTGCAAGACTACAGTATGAAGTTGGGATGATGAAAACCTTTTTTCACATTCTTCACAAAATTGTGTCGCAGATCTTTTTTATTTTCCATAAAAATTGTAATTTAAATTCTGTTTTTCGGCAAAGATTTGAAGCTATTAAAATAATCTGCCACTTCGGGTATTGTGTTACACATGATTTGAAGACAGGCTCAATGATACTTGTTTCTTTTAAGCCAGAGGCTTCCCAAATGTAATTTTTCGTACCTATGTTACCCTTACTATGATACTTTTCCTTTTTCGGGCAAATGCTTGAAAGAATTTGGATATTTGAAAATTTCGGGCATTGTGTTGTGAGTATCTGTGAAGTAAAGGTCACGAATAATAGCTTTTAGAGCTGCCCGAAGGTGTAGCAATTTTTTGGAATCTTGACTTGGTTTTTCATGAAAACTTTATTGCAACTGTAGGACGTTTCTTTCCTTTTTCCGGTATATCTTTTTGAGATTTCGGCCACATTTAGGAATTTTCTGAAAAACCATTCCATTTTTTCAAAATTAAAGGGCTGTCCGGATTATTTCCAAATTCCTGTCCGAATTTTTCCTTAATTCCTGCCCGAATTTAGATTTTGCGGAAATTTGGGGCAGTCTTCCCCTTGCCCCGTCTCGTAAGCCACTGGGTATGTCCACTTCAGCCAAGATCTAAGAGAGGTCATGTGAGGTAATAGTGGTAAGGTTGCGACCCTTGAGACTCCATTGACCCAGCATGGGTTTGGTGGTTGCACTGGCCAATGACTGGCAGCAATGGCCGTGCAAAGTGCAAATTCCTTCCAACCATATTAGACCCAAATATTCTACCCACCACACCAGGTATGACTTTGGAACAATTTTGTGCATCCCCAGGTATTGAAAAAATCCCTACAGGATGTAGAAACATGCCAGATGCTAGGAGCACACTTTAAACCACACCAAGGTAGCCAATTTTAGCCACTCCAAATCTGTTAGAAAATTATCAATCCAGAAACCAGACGAGTAAAACGCCCCAGGAAGCTTTGCAACTTTTGCACTCTGAAAAATAACATTCTGACATTTGAGCCAAAGAATAACAGAAATGTAATAAAAGCAACTTAAATTTGTTTAATTACTTTTGAAAAATTTATTTTGCGACACTCAGTTATTGGGGGGCTATGCCTCCCCAAAATCCCATAAAAAATATTGGGGGGCCAGGTCCCCCCCCCCCCACCTCCGCCGCCTATGCTATTTCAAGAGACTCATCCAGTGTTTACAAACAAATGCCATCACGGCTGGGCGTCAAAAGGGTTGCTAAGGCGCGCTCACTGAACTATATGCTATAGAGCTCAGTGGGCGCGCTTTCAAAGTCTTCACCATGGAAAGTAGGTTCCAATTTGTCTACTCTCTGCGTGCAATCGCACAAGCGTTAGCACACGCAACACCAAACATACACGCATGTGTTCTTGCGCATGCTCTATGCCAACCAATGCCAACCCGTGACGTAAGCCTGAACACTATAATAGCCTATATCACTAAAATCACCCAAAATCGATAGTTGATCGATCGCCGAAAATAATCAACCAAATGTCACGTAGGCCTACTATTGATGCATCTGACCCTGTAAATGGACGGTCGGTCGGCGGCCAATTGAGAGCCATCGAAGGTCCGCTGGCTGGACACCGTGAAAAGTGCATGATGGATAGAAAGTTTTTCCCAATCATCCTCACCCCCGTCAGCGAACTGTAAGCAAACCCATACATTTCTCCGACGATGGGCCGACAATGGGCCGTCAAAGGACCGAACCAATTTTCCTGGCTAGCTGGGATAATTAGTTAGGCTACATGTTATGTTCAAAATACAATTACCGCTAAGCAGTGGAATAATTATCTGGTAAAGGAAATGTGATATTAAAAGAATCAAGTGAAATTTCTCAATTTCAGAAAAATTATGTAGGAAATAGGGAAAATTCTACTAAAAATAGTGAAATGGGGGCTGTTTCACTGATCAGCGTCCGGGGAATGTGAAATTTTTGAAAAACCACAGTCATTCAAGATTTGCTAAAGTTGGCGTTGAGGGAAATCTTACTTTCTTCTTTTCTAGACAGTGATTACATACAGTTTGTTGCCTTTTAGCAGTCATTAAATAGGTAATGAAAATTTGAAAATATTAAAATGCACCGCAAACTAGGCACTGATCAAGGGCAATACATACTGAGTATATCTTGGGGGGGGGGGGAGATGATGAAAGAAGTGGATCATTGAACAAGGGTCTTTTCCTGGAGATCCTTGAAAATTTAGGGATAAATAATGCTCCCACAAAGAAACATCTCGAGCATTCTGCAAGAAATACAAGATATACCTCACCAGACATCCAGAACGACATCTTGAGTTCAGCAGAGTTTACGTTTCGAGTGAAAATTTTTAGCAAACGGAAACTCAAAAAAGCGACTGCTTAGATCCCATATAACCCTGGGATATTTCATTTTCTACTATCTGAGAGGTACCAATTTTCAAATTTTCTTGACGATCCGCGCCAGCTAGTGGTGGCGCTCCGCTTAGACTGTCTTTCGGTCAGAATTACATTTTTCAGGCAAAAAATCTTCTGCCCCAAACTGAAATGCTCCCCTACGACTATGGAAACACCTTACTCACTCGTGCACTGGAACACTGGCAGCTGCTCACAACTTAGAGCGGGATTTCGAATTTGCAATAGTCCAGTGGAGTGATGAACTGAGCTGATCAGTATCTCAAAAGCGTGTTTGAATCTGAGGAAAATCACAAAATTTTCTCACTAGAATGAAAGACAATTAAATCTGGCAAATGCCATTTCCAGCAATCTGGTAGGTGTTAAAATCAAAAAAAAATTTGTACGCTCCGCGCCAACAGTACTGATGGTGGCACTAGCTTAGTAAGATCCAGCCCCTACAAGCGTATCCCGCTCCATAGCTCCACACGAAAGAGAAATCCTATCTACGCCACTGAATTTGATGTACCACCAGCTGAAACTAAAAACAGAATTTGAGCTGTATGAAACAGATGAAAGAATATGGCAAGCAAAAAAGGGCTGTTAAAACACTTGCCCCGCCCTGTTTGTCCTTTCAAATTTTATACTATTGGAATGTTTCAGTACCTTTGCATGTAAATCTATCATTATTCTTCAAAGTATTTGGGGTAAAGCAAACAATGTTGGCTAATATTTCGCTGCAGCGTCACGTCAATTGTAAGTTATTTGGATTCGATGTTAAATTAATGTGCTGCTATAACACCACAGATTTCCCATAACGCACTTAATCCAAAGACAAAATTGCGTTACTTTTATAAAATCTGTATATTTGGAAGCAAATGTTTTTTTTTTTCTTCGAAAATTGACTTTAACACCACATCTATATTTACGTTGAATTACACGGACGGATTAACAATAATAATAATAATTATAAATAATTATAAAGAGCTTATAGACCGCTAAAATCTACAGGTTATTTAATAGCGCTGTACAACCCTAACGCAAAGCCAACATGAAAAGTGAGTCTTCTTTAAACAAGACTTAACCCTTTACCGTTGTTTGGGTCCTTTTGGACCCATGCGGAGAGCCCGGCTGTCACCCATCTTTACTGTTTCACGCGGAGCTCGAAACTTCGAGTAGCTACCCGAAAATTCGGTCACAGCAACGAGAGAGACAACAGTTTAAGGTCACGGGGTCCATGGCCTACGGAAGCCGATGCGGGGCGGGCTACGTCCGCTTTTCCGCCCACTCCCGAGGCGCGCAAATATGCCCCGATCGGAGCACAACGGTAAAGGGTTAAACTGTGTGAGGGAGGAAGAACTTCTGATAGAATTGGGCAGACAATTCCAGAGGTTTAACGAGTATTGACCTGAAAAGTCAGATTATCAGACAAATAAGAGGGTTTCATATACCATGAATGCATTTGTATACAATATGAGAAGAATTTAAATTTAATTCTGAATTCAACTGACAACCAGTGCATAGAATGGATGATACCTAATGATTGGGTGTTGAAGTCATAACAGTCAACAACAAGCCTGGCTGCGCTATTCTGCAGACGTTGCAGTCAACAAAAATGGCACAGGAACAAGGACACACTTTCATGTTGTCTGCTACAACTTGTTGAAGTGCACTTCCGCGGTTTTCATCATTTCCGTATTGCCATAACTTGGTTGTTAATATTCCTGAAAGAAAAAAATCTGTGTATTTGGAAGTACACGATTTTTTCTCCGGAAAATGCCTTTAACGCCACATCTACATTTTCGTTGAATTACACGGAGGGTTTAACAATGAAAAGGGTCAAGGAACAAGGACACACTTTCATGTTGTCTGCTACAACTTGTTGAAGTGCACTTCGGCTGTTTTCATCATTTCCGTATTGACACAACTTGGTTGCAAATATTCCTGAAAGGAAAAAACCATTTAAAATAATACTGCAAAGTAAGATTGCAATAATGTTCTCATATTATTTCTTGGTGTATTGGATTTTGGAAACATTTCGGTAGATGCGCACTGTTTAACAAGGTATTTTTATTGGCTGTTGCCATTGTGTTGTATCGATTGTATTCTTTGTTCGGGTTAGGGATTCGGTTAAAAATTAGGGTCATCGTAAGCACGGTTAGGATTTTTTTTGTAAAACAGTGCACATCGGCCCTAACATTCAATTTTCCTTGTTTAATTTCTAGTTCGTAACTAATTTTGAACCGATTCCACCTGTATTGGTTCTGATGGATCATGCATCCACCCAGGCAGTAGTGCGCCACTAGCGTAAAGTATGCCCAATACAGGTTATAAAATATTCCAATACGTATAATGATCGTCCATAGAAACGGTAAAACAAAAAGCAAAAAAGGAAGACATTTCGCGCGTTTCAGGTACGCTCTTATAAAAGGATAACATCACTTTCAGATGTGTTAAAGGAAGAACATAATTATTTAGTATGAGAGTTATTCTGAAGGAACACGATTTAGAATCGATAAGTTATGCTGTTTTTTTTTTTTTTTTTTTTTTTTTTTTTTTTTCCTGCTAGTTAGCAAAATATTTATTCTCTATACTTTGCTCATTTTGGTTTTGATATCAATTTGTTAGCAGTACTTCCATAGTTCAAGTCGAGCCGGCCATGGCCTTTTTTCAAGTTGTAGCTTAATGGCTTGTTTTTCCTACTCCATTGCTTATGCGGAGCATCACGCACAGAGGCAGTAGGTTCCCATTTTAGAGTCTTTGGTATTATGACCCGACCTGGAAATCGGCCAAGGCCAAAAGGTGCAAACAGAGCGTTCTAAATACACGTTAAGATCCTGTATGCATTGACACCTCATGACATGATCACTTTGAAAGGGTTTGAGTCGGTAAAAGGAGTGAGGAGGGGGTCAAGATGGTTTTCAGGGTTATAAAGGGAATAAAAAAAAGGGAAGTTCCCCATTAAACCAACTTTTCTTACATTCCGTAACATGAACTAAGTATCTTCCATCTTCCAATAGAACCAGATTTTTTTTGCCGCTTCTTCGGGCGCCTAAACTTGGATTTCGACATTTTTTGGACAAACTGTCGCTTTTAGATTCTAAAAGCAGGGGTTGTCACCGTTACTTTTGAAACTTAGGTGTTTAATATGAATATATTTTTGCGTATTTTAAGGTAAGGCTAGGATTAAAGGAGTTTTGCGGCCCAGTTTAATTTTTAACCAATTGGTTTGAGTCCAGCCGGGAACGGCCTTCTTTCCACATGTGGCTCACTGGCTTGTTTTCCCGACTCCATTGTTATGTTGAGCACAAAGTACAATGACAGTAGGTCTCGTTTAACGTCTTCGATACTTATTTTAAGGATACAAAAGGAGAGGGGTGACATGGCCCAAAGCTGGCCATGGGCTACAATGGTGTCGTAAAGTGTACTCCATGTACCTAAATACTAAAGACGACCAATATTTCTTCTACCTGGCCAGGCCCTGCCAGGTCATACCGAAGACTTTTAACTGGAACCTACTGCCATTGTGCTTGGGTTTCAGCATAAGCAACGGAGTAGGGGAAACAAGCAAGTGAACCAACTAGAAAAAAGTGTGGCCTGCTCGATTTGAACCGAATGGTTAGAAACCTGAGCCGTAAAACTCCATGTAAACCAACCTTAAGCGGGCAAATCTCTCGAAAATTTGGGTACTTTGAAAACCATTTGTGAGAGACTAAACATGGCTACAATTGATTCTTGTTCGAAAGTCCGTTTCACACTATCTCTACAGAGGTATAGCTTAAAGGCAGTCAACTCTCACCCTAAACTACATTACAATTTTTGTAGTAAGTCCCCAGAAATTCCCAATTGGCCCAGCTCTTTGATTGACAGCAACCTCAAAAATGCAGAGGACTGTAGCTCATACCACAAAACATGTATATACTGAACTTAAAGAGTGTTTTCACACTGAATTCTTGTATACCCACCCCAAAGCAATTAAATGAGACTGCGTTTTGGGATGAGGATGAGTTTTAAACAGTTGCGGAAAGGGCTTACGTAAACACTTTAGTTGCATTGGAACTGTTTGGGATGGGATAATTAGGACTCTAAGTGCCTTTTGGGGAAACACTGGAGTCGATGCGGTGTGTGCGGGGGATGGGGCAAACCGCATGCGGACTCATTCGCCTCATGTTCATAAAGCAGAAACGTGATGTGTAAACTGTCAATAAAGCCGGCTGAATACTTACTCTCTAGCACAGTTGTAAGACCCACTACACAATCTGAATGTTGTTGCTACCGTCGTTACTAAAGAATAAAACCATAGAACCCGAAGACTCAAGAGCACGTTCAAAGTGCGCGCAAACTTTGGAAATTTGGAAAACCCTTTTCATGGAAAGCAATCAACATTCTTCTACAATCGTTCAAAACACTCTTCACTGTACCCCCTATAGACAGAGAATGAAGATCAACATTTGATTTTTAAGTCCTAGTCATTAGCTCATTTGTGTAATTTTAATTTCCTAATAATGGTTATAAGTGCGAACCATTGCGAATGTCCTACAGGCGTGCTAAAATGTTGCATTTATCAATTCCATGACAAACGTTGTGCGCAGACTCTGTGCCAAGTCACGCTCATGTTCAGTTTCCTACTATATATGTGTTTGCCAATTCCAAGGTGAGTCTGCTTTCTGGTCACCAAATTAAGCTATCAATATTCATTAAACATGGTTTAACAAAAGGAGAGAAATGCAATTCTCGTACGTTTTTTTTTTTTTTTTTTTTTTTTTTTTTTTTTTTTTGCGATCTTGAATGCTGAGTTCAGTCCTACATATTGAGACAGGCTACGGCACGTGATCTAGTTGAAAACGGGCAAGGTGACATGGGCTAAGTCGGCAAAAGGCTTGCTAGACCGAATATGAGAAAATTCTAACTGGAATTTCAGACTTTCCAACTATCGTCGCTCTGACATCATTTTTTTTTTTGGGGGGGAGGGGTGAGACGGCCCCACATCCCCGGTAGCGACGACCCTGAGCGCGAAACTTCCTTTCGATTTAACAAAGTGTTTCTTTAGAATTACGCTCATATGAAAGAAAGATATAATAACAGTGGAACCAAAGCCGTTGTACAACCAATACCAGTATATCTGAAACGTGTGTTAAACTTTAAAACAAAGTGTTACAGAAATTTAGGTGAACGATTAATAAATATGAGCTATATATGCCGATCTGAATATCCCTCCAAAGTACATCCCAGATGCATCTAGAGACGAAATTAGCCGATATAACGAAAAAAGCCAAAAGGTCAAACAAGAGGGCAATCCACGGATCCAGCGTCTTTCTTGCACAAACACAGAACTATTTTACCCGCGCGCATATACACGCGAACACATTGGCCAATGATTTGCCCCAAATCCCCATCATGGTCCGCGCCTTTCGCTCTGTATGGTGGACTCTGTATTGTGATGCAATCGTTTTCATGAGGTTGCTAACATAAGATAACTTTACCGAGCGTTACATTAGTTCCACATCTAGATGCGCGCCGTAGGGCTGGGTTTGTGCCGCCAATTGCGTCATAAAAGTCAGGTGAGCTGTTGCGGCATTTTTCGAAATTGAATTTCGCACGCAGTTTTCCTTCGAATATCATTTATGCCGAATTGTACGGGTTTTTAATGGTGTGAGATGATATTTGAAAAATTCTGCATCTAATCTATCTCTATCCAAGCAGAATTTTTTATGGCCGTGTCATGCCCACTTTAACCTTTGACAATCTGTAACGTGAACTATGTCCTTGGTTGCCATGACAACCACACATATCGGTACAACTTATCATGCCTAGGCTATTACACTTAAACTTTCAGATTTCTGGGATGCTTCCGTTAAGAGTCAGAGTTAATACAAAAAAGTATTTGACCCACTGTCGCGTGACCTTTGACCTTGGTTGCCATGGGAACTACATATTTTGGTAGAACTAAGCTACCCTATTATACTTGTGAAGTTTCATGTAAAACGAATGTTTTCATTTGAAGGTTTAGTACAAAATAGTAAAAAAAAATGATTTTTTGCAAAATGTGACCTTTGAATTCTGACCTTTGACCTTTACTTCCGAGGGTCTGGGAGACAAAAGTTCTTACCCTGGGGTACCCACATACCAATTTTGAAAAGAATCGGTCCAGCTCACTAGGAGGACTTTAAAAGACAAAAAGGTTGTTTTACGAACAAATTATCACTTGAAAAATTTTGTTCCACTCTACCACATGACATTTGACCTCTGTTGCTATGGCAACCACATATCGTGGTAGGTCTAGATGCAATCATCATAATGTGTGAAGTTTCCTGTCAGTAGGACCTTTACTTTTGGAAATATAGCAAAAAAGGTGATTTCACTAAATTTGACCTTTGACCTGTAACCTTTGACCTTCACTTCCGGTTGTGTATTAAAATGCAATTGTTTCACCTAAGATACCCTCTCACCAAGGTTGAAGAAAATCGGACGGGCCGTTTACAAGATATTAGGAAAACAAAATTGGACACACACACAAACCAACACACACACACACACCAACACACTCACACACACACAGACAGGTTTTGACCCCTCTCCCAGCCCTGGACCTTCAGTCACCCCGCGGTACCTCACCATGGGTTAGACCTCGAGACTAGTAACCTGGGAAAATTTGCCGTTACCATGGTAACTATTGCGATTTAAGCTGGCATTGCAATATATAGCCCCATAGGCAAAGTGACTATAATTTATCATCCTCCTCACGGAGCGATGAAATAAAAACGGAAAACAGGGGCAACACCACTGTCCCTTTCTTTACCACAGTGCGTCATATTTGTTTGCCTAAAGTTCAACTGTAAACTCTGTTCTTCCTCATATCAAATGCGTGCTTAGATTAATACCCTTCTGATACTTCAAAACTTGATTTTACCTTGAAACCTTCCGTTCACTTAGATTTGATGTATAAGGCATTAGAAAATAATATCTAAATGGCATAAAGATTAATGAAAGTTTTAAAATTGATCTTTTTTCGCCTCATAAGATTAATCAAAGTGCAAAGGCAAAGCTCCCCGATGCAATGATAAATGCAAATATAAAATACAAATATGATTCATCAGGGGCAGTAATACATAGAAAAGCATAAAATAAGTTAATCGCACACGCTAATGTCTCGACCATGACACTGCCAGCAAGTACCCTCCTTTTTTAAATATTTCAAGAAGATGTGTTAACATTTCATCACATTTACGGAATTATGATAAAAATATCTTCAACATAAATAAATTCGAACTAATATCCTTTGGAAGGAACATAGTGTAGTGTCGAAACGATGTATTTTTACTTATCAGATTACAAGGATGCTTGTGACTTGAAGGTTTCTTGTAACTTAAACAAAACCACGATTAAAAGACATTCTCCAACTTGAATAAATTCGTAGAAATACAAAAAAAATTCAGTCGAGCAATCTCGACGTGTTATTACATTGATTCCGAAACAAGATAAACATTTATCACATTAAGGTAAATACAGGCCAATACCCCCTGTTGAATACCGATTATCATGACAAGTTTTACAACCATAAAGTTTGCTGATCTCTATTTCATGAGGTCTAATCATTTGCAACTTTTGACAGGACCTCTGTAGGGATTTTGATCCCCGGCCATAGGTGGGCACATTTTGGAAATTCAAATTAGTGACTGTTGCAGAGGAAAATGCAACCATAACATGGATAAATATTTGTAAACAAGTGGAAAACATCCTTCTATTATTCTACTGCATGAGTGTACTTAAATTTAACTTTGAATGACGCAAATTAAGTAATTGACCAAAAAATGAGCAAAATTGCAATCAACTTTCCACGGCCTGTTGTTTTAACAGTGTACCACCTCAACCGCCAATCTAATTCCTCAGCCATGTTCCGCTGGGACACAACCACATGACCCGTGGATGAACTATATTGTAACCCAGGCTTCCTCAAATAGGGGCCCGCGTGCCACCTGTGGCGCGCCGCGTGGTTTGGAGTGGCGCAAAAAATTACTGGGAGTTTTTATAACTTTTTTGACAAGAATTGTTCAGTCTCAAAAATAGTAACAGAAACTGTAATTAAATCTGACACTTCCCACAGACTGACGTAACATACCAACGGATATAATAACGCCCTATTTGTTCTCACAAGAAAGTAAAATCACCTTCACTGTTTACATTCATTAGAGTCAGTGCTTTTTCGATTCACCGTTACCGGTGAATCGACAAAAATTATTAAGTTTGTGAAAATTTTGGTCCAGAAAATTGAACAAATTTTGCGTCATTTTGCATGTAAGCCCCTTCTGAAACGCAAAAATTTTCAAAAGGGGGAGGGGGACACTCCCCTTATACCCCTCCCCCAGGACGAAGATCAGTGGCGCCTTATAGTAGTAACATGTAGCAATGTGGTCCTTTAGAAAATTTAATTGAGGAAGCCTGTTGTAACCTTTCTTACTCAACGGTCCCATAGGGGAAAGTCACTTACTAGGAGCACTGTAGGCATCTTCTCCTGCAGTCCTGTACACTCTTTTCATATTCTTTTAACATATTTGCAGTGAAATAGTTTACATAATACGGTAAGAAGTATCAATAGTTCAGTTGTAAAACACAATGAAAAGGACTCTGAGGAATTACAGTAATGACACAGTGGTAAACGCTAAGTGTGTGCTTGGTTTGTCAAGACAATGCCTTGCATGAAGTTTCCAAGATATACTTTTGAAAAAAGGGCCTAATTCCATTTGCATAGCAGCTAGACTTGCCAGTTCAAATTAATTAATATTTTATTTTAATTAATGCTTTCCTGAGAAAGATAAAAAAAATACAGAAGGCAAAATACTTGGAACATAATTATTTAAGCTGTATTATTTCCGTTACTGTAACAGTAGTCAACTATGGCGATGAGAGAATTGAGAAATTACAGGGAAGGGGGTGGGGTGTTAGACAGAAAGCAAGACTCAAAGGATTGCCACCCATGAAGTTTAAGCAGGTTTTGAACACAGGCGTCGTTGGAAGTGGCATATAAATATTCTATACACTAGTATATATAATTTATGTACGGTATATGCATATAACGCTTTGAACACCTGTGGTTTTGAAGTGTACCATGTGTAACAACAGAAAAATCCATGCATACGTACTAACACGCGCAGTGTCTGGGTTTTCTTTCGGAACCTGTGGGATGAGACGGCCTTGGAATGTTATGTCAAGGTGAGAGGAACTCATGAAATGGCGATTTTCATTCGAACTACATGCTTTTGGACGTTTTCAAAATTTTGTGACGTCATAATTTGGGGGATTTCCCCCAAATAATGGGCCATTTTATGCCTTTTACTTCACGCGTTTTACGACAAAAATATCGATCCAAATGAAACCGATTCTTCTCCTCCTGTTACCTGTGACATGCAGCTCCCAGAAACGAGTTTAGCCGTGTCAATATATTTGTGGCTAGAAGTGTTAATCCTTTAATTTATGTAAAATTGGGATGAAAAACGCTTTTCGCCCATAGACACCAAATCCCATAAATTAATGATTTACGCCAAAAGTAGCCTAAGGGGTGTACCCAGTCAAAAAAGCATTCACTAGATGTGCAATAGTATGAACATCACAAATCCAGTTTAGCCAGACCTTAAAACACAACCCCGAATACTACACTAGAACTGCATTTGCTTGCAAATACGCAGAATTGTAGTGCGTGTTAGAGATGTCTTTTCAGTTAGTACAGTAGCCCAGTTTTTATTTGAACTTTAGGATTTGTTCATGGCGGGAAGAGGGGCTGTTGTTTCTTTTTGGCCACTCCTCTCAACCCTATTTCTTGATAGTACAAAGAGGGACCACTTATCTCCCAGCTCCTTGGCTGGACGCATAAAGAAATCATAGAAGAGTAACCAATGATGGAGTAAATCCGGACCTTCTATGCTAATAGTCAGTCACTAGCTTTATTTTGAAGCATATTTGCCAACAATGAAGCAAGTGCTGAGTAGTCCTTGAACAAGACCGTGTACTGCGCTTAACGGTAGGACCTACTCCGTATACAGTCTAGTGTGGAGTAAAATGAAGTGGACGAAGCATAGTGCCGTTCAAGGACTCGTGCTGAGTAGCCTACTTAGCCATACGTTATGCTCTGTTGTGTTGTTTACTCCTGCCTGAAATGGTTTTATCGGTTCTCGACTCCTCTTTCGCCGTTCTTTGTGTTAAATAATGACGCCCTCTCAAGCTCTCTGACTGCACCGCTGCATGCATATGACAACTGTCTCGTGGAAGGCCGAATAACTGTTGACGCTGTGTGTTTTAACATCCGTGTTTCGTTAATTCGCAATGCATGCTACATGCATGCTGTCAAAACGTTTCGGTCAGACTGCTGTCAAAATAGCTTCTGCTTTTACCACTGAAATAAAGCATGATAGAACTACAGCACAAGTCGCTTAATCCAATGCAGTAAAGCCAATTCGTTCCGTACAGGGAATTGGCAATACCCTGCTCCGTAGTAGCTAGATGAAGATACTGTACAATAACGTCTTGATGTGCAATACGACGATAGTGGACGCAATGGCGCCGTGTTACGTATACCAATTTGGAAGCAGCGATTGATTATCCAGGCTTATCACTTCAGTGTGAAAAGGCCGAACCACATTACATCGCGTTTTCTGGAAATTTATCCGCAATGCTCTTTCATGAAGCTAACTCCTTAAATCAGCCTTGTAAGTGTAGTATTTGCTTTTCTGAAGTTGATTTTTGTTTAAAGACGGCCACAGATTGCACTTACTGCTATTGTTAAAGGGTAGAGCATGGATATTTGTACGAACTAAGTTACGGTACGCGCAGGGAAATGAGTTGTGGGCCATAACAGGCTTCACAAAAGAAATTGTCAGTCGGCCAGTAAATGCCAATATTGTAGTGCGGCGCACTACAATAATAAAGCGAAAAACCTAAAAATGCAAAGTGCGCCCGCACACTGTAACGCATGTGGGAGGTTTATGATCGAAACTTTTCGATATGTTCTTTTATTATTGTTTTCATACAATTACTTCATATTATATATTTTTGTACATATAGGCCTATCTACGGTTGGTGAGGGTGCCATAATTTGAACATGCACCAAATCCTTACATAAGTTTCATCATAGTCAATAAAGGCGGCCCTGTATAGACTGTGATTTGATATTGATGTCTCCGAGACAATGGCTATATCATACCTGACATCATGAATGATGGGGGAAAGTTGAATAAAGAAGATGGTCAGGTTTAAATTTGAATATCTTGAGACTTATTACTTTCTGCTATGAGTATGATATATACGCACTGTACAGGCAGCCATGATCAGTCATGGGGTCCATCTTCCGGCTTCATTTATTGTCTACACGAATTTTAAACCCTCATATATTCAGTAAAAAAATTGAAGCAATCAATATGCAAATTAGTGTAGGCTCAGTACATGCATCCATGACTACAGGTAGGCAGGAAAGTTGAAAGATTAAAAGATACCCCACTGGCAGTTGTGGCCGACTGAAATCAGACCCTCATTTGCTACACTGTCCGAATGTCTGTACTGTGAGGATTGAGTGAATTTGAAAAGTGTTTACAAGTGAGTGGAATAAATAGGCATAGCCCATAAGGTCAGGAAAATGGTCCGGAGCCTACATTCCGTTTAGTTCATATTTCGGTCTCGATTAACGTGTAGCGTCGCAAGCTTCACGGAAAATAATGATCGCAATGTACAAGTTGGATTAGCTGAACTCGTCTTTTTTATTAACTTAACAATCCAGGCTCTTAGACATTTCGAAGCAGACTCTTGCAGCGATATGCACTGAATCTCTTTGTTTCAAGTGTCACAATTCTACCTCAACAATATGAAGTATACTATGAAGATACAGCAACTGTACTCGACTTGATAATAACAAGACACTGGTCAAGACTGGTAGCGCTAGAGAAATGACGAGGTGCTGCAACACCACCTTTGGTCTTAATTTCACGTCGAAAACACGTACATGTAAGCTTTTCCCATATTAAGCTCATATATGCTGCAACTTTCATGGGTGTCACGAGACATTTATAAAGAGGGATCGTATATTACGCAGAGAAGGAAGTTATTGCCGCGTAGCGCGAGCATTACGGCGTGGGATCCAGGGGCCCACTTAAGGGTCCCTTGTGGGGTCCAGGGGCGAAGCCCCAGTCGGGGTCCAGGGGCGAAGTCACCCGGAATCTCTGAGGAGTCAGACATTCCAAATGCCTATAATGCGGTGAAATTATCGTCAATATTGCTAGTTTGGCAATGCCATGCAAAATTATTATAGTAATAAAGGTTCAGAGTAAAACTTGATATCAAGAATGGGGAGAAAGAGAAGGCTTTCAATCGTAACATGATAATGAAACCAAACCTTTTTCTTTTAAAGTCCGGAGGCTATCGTGGAATCCTAGAGATCGGCTAAGGGAACCAACTGGAGTGCTAGCATCCAGAGGCAAAAAATTCCCAGAACGAAAATCCTTTGAAAATCGTGGAATGTAATGCCAGCATTTTTAGGAGGTAAAAGTAGCGAACCTCAAATAACAAATCATAGCAAAATTGTAAGCAAATTTAACTCTGCAATGCGAAGAAATTTAAGAAAATTATTCAAATCTTTAATGAACAGCGTCTATTTAAGTACTTAAGATATCAGGCTCTAAAGCACAAAACAGTAATTTGTGCATAATGAGATTTTCCAATGTACTTTCCTTCAAGACCGTAGCTTCATTTATCCCATCAAAAAAGTAATGGAAAGGTGGAAGTTGAAAACACCGAGCAAAAGTTAGAGGAAGAACAGAACAGGTTATTTGAGATTAAGAGTAATGAGTGCATGACCCATCACTCAGTTTGATACACTGTTAAAAATTTCTGTAAATTTACCCTTTTTTTTTTTAACTTAACCTTTTTGTATTTTACTTTTAATAGAGATTTTCAGTATCTTTACACACACCTTGTATTGCTACAATAAAAAAAGGTTGTTGAACATGTATTTTCTATTTATTTGAAAAACCATTTCTGTCTGCTTTTTTAACCAAATTTTACTGCTTTGTAAAAATTTTCTGTAAATTTACTGAAATTTTAACAGTATTTTGTATTTTTCTGATTTCACATATATATACTGTCATTTAACAAACTTTAAGCTGAAAAAGAAACAAAAACAAGCCCAAACAAACAAACTATAAGAAATAGCCAGAAAATTTTCAATATATAACATGCGTCGTTCTGCGAAGTTTCAGTTAAAAAAAAACCATTTTTGGCAAATTTATGGCACCATTTGAAAATTAAGTTACATTTATTATAAAAGCATACTTAGTTATTACGTTCTTAGTTATAAAATCATACAACTGGTGTTTTGCCACACATTTTTAAGTAAAAAGAAATTGTAAGGCCCATATTTCAGAGCACTGACAATTGTTGCACTGATGTCAACTCATCGCCACAGGCGCTCATGCACTTGATCGGAGCAAAATTAAAAACGTTTTACAAATTTACTTGAAAGCGTCTGTAAATTTACCACTTTATGACGTAAATCTCATTTTGCATAAATGGGTGGAGCTTATTTTGTAGGAATTTTACTGACAAATATCTTGGAGCTAACTCGTCTGCCAGGATTTGACGCCGACTATACAATATTTAATGCAAAAGTTTAACTTGAATGGGGGAAAATATCATAATCCTGCAATAAATGAAGGGGTTTTGACCATACCTTGCCATATTTCAAAAATATTTCAACTTTCTTGCAAAAATGGATATATATTTGAGCAAGTCCAAACTTTCACACAAAACAATAGCAGACGGCTATCTCGGTGCGCTTTTTCTATACGGGTAATGCCGTAAATATGGAGGCCACTTTGTGACATGCATATTTCAGGCCTAGAATGTACAAAATCATCTATCTTGTGTTAATGGAATCTTTTCTGGCCAAATCTTTGTTGAGGTTCTTGAAGATGCTAAAGTACATTACCTCAGGAGAGAAAAGATCATTTGCACCTATTTAACACTGTTCAGACTGTTGGAAACTGGATTTCACGTGTATCACTGGCAGAGACACCAAAAATTTCTTTTCACACTATACCACTCAATAAACCCTTTTAATACCCAATAATCATTTTTACCAATAGCTTGGTCATCATTTAACACATGACACATCATTAAACACCGCACTGAAGTTTCATTTCAGTTTTATGCAAGAAATAGACATTTCACGTGTAACCCTCAAGTGGACACCAAAAGTTCTATCCTCCCTCAGACCAAATTATGCACACACAGGACAAAACTGGTACCTAAATATCAAATGAACCTATGACAAGAAAACTTCAGATGAAAATCAGAACTTCAACTCAATTCAGTTTTAAATAAGACAACTTTGAAATGTCACATAGTAATTAATGTGAGACACCAAATTTAATTTTCGAAACTTAATATGGTTATATTTTGGGTGTTTTTTTTTTTTTTTGCGTTTCCCTCTAATTGATGATTTTTATTAATACTTGGCAAAGAACTTCTTAGAATATCCAGAAATGCAAAAAAAAAAAAAAAACACAGCAAGTTTTCTTTTTGTTTTACAAGATAATATATTGATTTCACGCGTAACAGAAACTGTGAGACACCAAATGTTACACGTGGAATCTTATGTTTGAGGGCACCCTACAGTATCTTCCCACTTGGTAAGCAAAGAAAGCTGTGATTTACATCAAAATTAGTTCATCGAAAAGTAACTTTGACCTCTAAAGTAAGAAAATTAACTAAAACAGATGGAAGCACCCACAGAATGGTTTTTTGTGTCACAGAAATTTTGGAAAAACGCTGCATTTGGGAGATAGTTTCGGTGAAAATGCTGCTTAAAGTGTGAATCAAATGTAAGGGTTTCAACAAGATTTCATGTTGAGTTTCACAATATAAAGGCAAAAAAGTCATTATATCTTCTTTGCTAACAAAATTATCCATGCATGAAAGTTTAAGCAGTGCGCAAATAGTACCCATTCAAGTTGGCCTCCACATTTATGGAATGACCCATACATACGTTACAACCGTATAGTACGCTGTGTCCATGTGTAGGCAGTCCGTGATTATACCTACTGATTACCAGGCCAGGATATGACATATGACCTCACAATAAATGGTAAACAAATCCGTTTCTACGAAAGTAGGAAGGACTCTCACATTCAGTACAGTACATCACTCTCAGGACGACTGAGTTGGCGAAGTGGATGTTATGTTTGCATGATCAGCAGTCCGAATATGAGCCGATTCTGAAAGAAAAGCTTCCAAACTTAGGTCGGCTTCAAAATCTACTCAAACCAGGGAGTAAGTAACGTTAGGCCTAGATAAATTAGCCTACCTTGGCTACTGCACTTCGAAATGTGTAACTTAGCAGTTACGCCATGGATTCGATCTCCGGTGGCAGTGGTAAGACTTAACAACAATTAACACAGTTAGGCTTAGCTACTGTATGTAGGCTTAACGTTAATGCAGATGCATACTGGATGGGTTCGTAAAAATTTTCAGGCCTTCCTTTTAATTTTTCTCCTGACTATACAAAACAAAAACAGTATGTGCAGATCTAACATTACTAAATTTTCTTAGTTGATAGTTTCATAGTTGAGTTAAAGCAACCATTAGCCCTATCTTACTTTGTTACGATATTTTAACTTGGAAGTTCATCTTCTCCAAGCAGATAACAATCTAACACAGTTAGCCTAGGCCTAAGTTAGGCCTATGCAAATTAGCAAATTGGCAGTAAGGTGATGCATGCTTGAAACTCAGTACAGTTTGTCTGGGATTGGAAGAATTGTTTGCCTAGTGCCTAAATTTGTGTGGCTATACAACAGTAGCATCATATAAGTCAGGTGGAAGATTTTCTGCACTGTGTGCAAACTTTTCAATCTGGATCATAAAGTGTTGGGCTACTCCAGCTGATTATAATCAGTCACTAAGATCTTGTACATGTAGAAAAGGACAAATCTGAAGTGAAGTGTGTAACTTTTTATTGCCGGACGAGGAACTTTGTTAAGGCCTAGGCCAATAACAGTACTGTAAGGCCTAGTTATTTCCCAATGTGTGGCTCACTCAATGTGCAGCTCACTTTACCCTAGTCCTAGACAAGGCAGACATTGTTTAAATGCTGATCAATGAGCAATAATGTTACATCAGTATGTAAAATACCTGTAGGAGCAACTTCAAGGCTTTGGATGTTATTCAACTACAGAATTATTTTGGGTTCACAGTCTTAATTTAATTTTGCATGACAATCTACAGTACCGTTCCGTCCGTTTTGACAGACGAGTTTGCGACGGACGAGTGCGACATTTAACCGTCCACAGGCAACGATTTCTCGACGAGTTTGAGAACAATGGCAAAGTGGAACAGTCCAACCTGTCCTCCAAAAATCAATACTGCGACGGGAAACCGTCCTATAATCCCCCTATTGTTTGCTGCGACGGCTGCGACGGGAAACCGTCCTATAATCCCTCTTTTGTTAACTTACTCAGGGGAAGTCCATGTATAAGAACTGAGAGGTTTATCTCTCATATACATTTGCACATTTTCAGCGCCGCATCGTTACGAACTGGACACAGGTACTGTAGTACATGTAACAGACCTATCAAACGTTTAACTCCTGTTCGATTGTGCGGCGTTACCCCGCGTGTTCATGATTTCCACGCTATCAAAAGCCGTACAAAAATTTGACCACAAAATTGTAATGGAAATTCAAAAAAATATTCGCACGTCTTCAGTCAGTTTTCACCGAAATCATTGAAAAACCCACTTAAAAATATAACGGTCGTTTCATATTTCTTAAAGGAAAAAATACCGTAGGCCCTAGTTCATTGCGTGGCAGCACGCCGATATCCCACTACTGAACCAGGTAGTTGCACCTCCCCCTGCCCTGACTCTGAAACAAACACGGCCTCTATGAACCTCCTGCGCGGACCAACTCGCTTTTCGGGGGGGGGGGGAGGTAAGGGTCGGATAACATCACGGAAACGTCTGCATTGCCAATTAACATCAGCAAAAAACGGAGGATTGCCCAGCATTTGCTCACGGGTTTATTGGAAGAATGATAAAGTTTTAACAACAAAACTTTTTGCGTGATGCTCTGTTTATATCTCTGTCCGTTTCTAAATTGCCGGCGAATGCGACTTTTATATGCCTAAGAAATTAAATATAAAAACACCATCATGAGATCCAACTGAAAAATATTCACACCTGGCATAAAATTATGAGATCTAAAAAAAATCCGTTTGAAATCATGAATGATAATCTCGGGCCTTTCTTAAAATACTGCAAAGTGTACCGACTGGGTAATGTCAGACAGTGTACCGCCTACTTTTCCTAACCTAATGTCATCCCTTCCGCAAAATAAAATCAAAGAGCAACGAAGCAGAGGAGTCATGAAATACAAAAATATAGTTTGTTTGTGTTTGAAATGTACGTTGAACATAATCCCCCGTAGTTTTTACCCTTTTTGGGAATAATAGGACTACAGCGGTACAGGCTAATGAATATCAGGTAACCTACTGCCGCTAATACGTTCACAACCGGCATAAAATTATGTAGGCCAGTCGTAAAAAATCGTGATGATGATGACTTCAGGCCTTTCATAAAATATTGCAAAGTTCACTGACTGGGCAATGTCAGACAGTTTACCGCCTACTTTCCCTAAACGGTCAAATAAGGGTACAAAAGGATGGCGCCGATTTATACTCCGAAAACTGATCGGGTGTAACTGCTATTTCCTAAGCCCTCGTGGGTTCACAGAAGTACCGGTAGTACAGTTACAGTAGTCCATAAAAAAAACGAGGAACCCCGAACGGATGAAAAAATGGGTACTTTAAAGTGTTGGCAGCCCCGGGATTTACAGTAATATCTTCCGACATTCCAAGTTCCGACATCCTTATAGTATTGCGACACCCCTTAACTCCGACCAATTAATTACATTCCAAGTTCCAATAGTCCTGATTAGCCTGGGCCATATAGTACGCCTAAATAGGAAGTCCTAATTAGTTTTGTCTCTCGTAAACTCCGAATCGGCAGGTACATATTTCTTCGGAGAATTCTGCCCAAATTAAAAAATGATCCTAAGAGGGTAGACGGTTTCAAATACTGTTGAAGTTCAAGTTCGGTTTTTGAAATAGTCCTATAGGCCCCACTGTAGTTTAAATACGGTGCACGGTCCTTTCCATAAGTCACCTCTTTCGACAGGCGGATATACAGGGGCAAACAACTCACAGTCCACGGGGGGGGGGGGGGGGATGTCCGTGAATATACAGTAGGGCAGACAACTGGTGGGGTTGGCCTATTTTCTGTCCACTAAAAAATTAAGAAACTTACCGCTATCGTTATGTGCCTTGAGTTCAAAGAATTAAAATACTAGTTAATCCGAATAAAATCCACAGTTACAGAAAGACCAGCAAGAGAGATTTACGCCGTATTGAGTTTACGAATCCGCCATCCCTGATAAAAATTTGGATACTTTCCTTGGCCCGTCGCACCTTTGCGTACTTTTAAATAATAGCCTGGTGCATACTTTATTAGGTCCCATACGACACCGTGGCTCTTTGACCCACACATTCTCCAGTTCCCTAAGCTATGATTTCCCTTGCTTAAACTTGATCAGTTGCATGTTTCTAAAATCGCTGGCTAATTTGATGCAAAACATGCATTTGCTTTCTTTTCAACGGTCTGGTTGGCCAATGAATACCAACAGGCCAGATTGACTGAACAGATGTTACGCAAGCTTCTGCTTTAATCTGAAGACGGGTTAGTCCCAACGAAAGCCCCTACGACCAAGATCTGAAGTGCAGTACAGTGAGCTAGCTAGCAGTCGCTGTTGATCACAGAACTAGCGGCATTTCTGCAGCGCGCGTGGCCCGTCATAGGAATACATGTCTGAACATGTCTTGGACTGTCGTTCTCGCACAGTCTTACCTTTCACCTTCACGGTTCACCTTTGCCCCCTCCAATGACCGTGGCACAAAATGTCATGTGCTAGGTCGTGGCAACACGTTCAGCAAATCAGGGGTCTCGGTTTGGGGACTTTCCGGTGACTTCATCACTCTGTTTCTTCCCGATTGGTTGCAGCTCGTAAGTGTTACGACTCGTGTACAAATCCACGAGATCAGACAGTCAGACGAGAAAGTTCGATTCATTGCGGTGCGGTGTATACTGTAACCAATGCATGTTGACGTTTAACTGTTATACATTTTTGTGTGATAGATTAACAAAGTTATCGGGCTATATTTTCATTGAGAATACGATGACTAAAAATTGCAGCAAAGTCCCATTTGGAATTCGTAGTTTTCGTGTTTTTCTGGACTAAATTTTGTAATCCATTGTGGACTTAAAGTCTTCTTGCCGAGTCGGCCTTGTCGGGCGCAAGAACGAGGGGGATGTTTGATTGATTGTGGGATTCCTTGGGAAAATCGGGGGTGTAGTTCTGGTCTCTTGATGGGGGATGGAGTAGGGGGTGGGTAGGGTGGGGGTATTGGGGATGGTGGTAGTTAGACAAAGTTTTACGGCCCAGTTTCCAGCCTATTGATTCAGGTCGAGTCGGCCACGGCTTTTTTTTTTTTTTTTTAAGTTGTGGCTCACTGGCTTGTTTTCCCTACTCCATTGCTTATGTGGAGCATCATGCACAATGTCAGTAAGGTCCATTTGAAGAGTCTTTGGTATGTCTCTACATGGGAATCTATTCATCAAACCCAAGCCTTCCGCGTGAGAGGCGAATGCGTTACCGTTAGACCAAAGACGCGGTCTGGAGGGGGGGGGTTGATATGTTTACGAGCCAGGACTCGCCGACCCCGACCTCCCGACTGCATGTTGAATAATCTAAGCTAACCACATGACCATGCATGATCAAGTTGGAGTGATTAAGGACAATATATTTACGAAGAATCATCTGTTAAAAACAATCTGGGAGATCAAATTTAATATGGAATTGACTACGTAGTTATTCATGAATAAAAATCCACCTAACGACCACGGCCGGCTTTAAAGATCGCACCGCGCTGCAGCTTAGATAAGGGTGTGTTTGATCTATTTGCAGTGGGGAAATTAAGGTCTTGAGTGGTCTACAAGGCCGGGGTGGGAAATACATAACGTTTCGTAGGGAGTGTCAAATATGTGCTCTCTTTTGAAGTATGCTCTCACTCGCGCAGCCAGTAGAAGGGCAGGAATAACAGTTTACGTCCGCCAGGGGGGGGGGCAAAAGGGAGGGGGGTTCCGGCAAGAGAAGGTTTGTGAGACCGGAAATTACAATGAGAAAGGCCCGCATGACCAACTATGAGAAAACGATCGAAATCTGGAAGGGTTCACGGGCCGAAAAAGTGTGAAAAAGTTCGCAAGACTGAAACTGAGAAAAGGCGTGGTAGACCGAAAATGTGTAAAGTTCGGCAGGTATTTACTTTCGGTCGCACAACCGTTCCCCATTTTCTGGGAACAATTCAGTTTTGGTCAGGCTAAGGTTGATGCCCTAGAAAATACAGGTCACGCTCTGGTCAGGTCACGGCGCCGCGCCTCTGTGACTGTGATTCCAGACAGATTCTAGACAGTCAGCGCGTCGTCGAGTCTACGCGGTCAACATCAAAGGGTGCGGCGAATACGAAGCGATGAAAATATGGTCACTAACCCAGGTGAACGAAATGTTTACGAATAAGGTTGTGCGATTAAACGTTCTTGAACCGTGGGAAATGGGGCTGCTTTTTGTTTTGAAACCATGGAATCGAGCGATACTAAAACTTGTGCAGTTCTATTAAACTAGCAGTTTGTGAGTGTTGCTTATGTCGAGTTTTCTTAACACGGTACGCAATTAAAATTCGTTTGGATTATATCATACGCCGACATTGACTGGGCTTAACTGATTCAATGGATTTAATTTGGATTTATACATATTTATACATATCTGCTTGTGTGGGAATATAATCTTTGCAAAAGGTAAGACTAAGAGAATCATATCTCTTGTTTAGGAATTTGGAAAGAACTATAGCTCTTAAACAAGGCGGTGCATTACGGGATCGAGAGAAAAAACTGTCCCTGCAACTTAAAATCGGCCTACGAACAATTTCAATTCAGTACCACCTACATCGTGTAATCTTTAAGCTCTGTGTACTTTTCTACCGTGGCTGAGGAATTTCAAAGCTGTACTGAAGGTACACATAGGGGGTAATTTGACCCCGCCTTCCTCAAATGTTGACTCCCCGCCCCAACTTCAGTTAGGAGTTGGGACAGCCGAAAAAATACAACCCTATAGAGAGAGAACTTTTCATCCATTCATATGCTAAAACCTAAGGACTCTCGGGGGTTTTGCCTCCCTGGACCCCCACCCTCTTTGAGCTCGGTTTTGCGCAGCGTCGGAGAAATAATGCCCCTCCCCCCTTATTTCCTTGCCCTAAATTTTACTGCCCTTAGTTTTACTCCCCTAATTTTGACATTCTGAAGGTCCAGCTACTTTCTACTTAAAAGGTAAAGCTGGAGGTAAATTCATATTGCTATTTTCACTTGCTAGACTTCCCTTTTTTGGTTTGGTCGTAGGTAAACCTGAAAAGAAATGGGCCGTGTGAGGTAGGAATGGGATGTATACACGGAGCATGCACATATCATTTTTTGGAAAAAGTACAGCACATGTTGTTGCTTTACTAAATTTGCGCGAAGCTCCATTGGCGGATGCAAGAAAAATATTAATCGGCAAATAATTTCAACATGATTTTAGCGCTGAACGCCAACGTTTCGGCACTGTAACAAACAATCTGCTACATGACAACCTGAACCTCCGTATGACCGGATCTTTGGATACCGTGTGTGGTTCCCGTGCCAGAAAGGCTAACACCTACTTTCATAAAATCTCTTAACCAGATGCGGAATACAATATGTCCTGATGAGGCCAGTATCAAAGGGTTACCTCATCAAATTAATCAATACTTTAACGAAAGTTAGCTGTCATTCTGCGTCAATTGAAAGATAAGTCAAAACGAGTACCATAGCCTAAAATTTGGATGCAGTTTTACTGTTAATATTGTCAAGGTGTTACTTCTTGAAACATTTGAATGAAAAAATATTCTTACTATGTGGACCTCACGCAACATTTGCATAACGGAAAAGTCCCCCAAAACACACAGTGCAGTCAAATAATTTCCGAGTAGGTTTACATTGTCGACTTGTTATTTTTTCAAGGGACTGCGCTGCAAAAGGCCTTAACTCTTCACAGTTAATTACGCAAACTTTTCATTCCTAAACTATTCATCGGTACAGCAAAACGATAGTAGTAGTGTAGTTTAACTTTTAAAACAAACCGATAGGACATAGTACTTTCATTCAAACTTCATATAGACCCTCTCTGTTTGCTTTGCCACATACCCCAAAAGATGTTAGAGTGTTTAAGCTGTTACGTTTTCCGAGCGTATTTGCTTAATAACCCGCGGCTCTGGGCGGTCAGTATTGACTGCCAACAACCGCTTACAACATGATCCGTGGACAGCGAAATGGAGAGTGGTAGCAAAGTGTCAAATGACTGCAGTAACATTTTTAAATGCAGTACCGCCGCCGTTTACTTAAAAATGGATAAGTTAAAAATAACGATGAAAAGACCATATGCTGTATACGGTAACCGTTCAAAATTTCTCAGGGAATATACGATGTTATCTCAAGTAAATGCCAATGCAACTTTAGAGGCGCATTGTGTGTAACTTGCTCTGCACGTACGGATTTGACATCGATTTCACCGAAGTTCAATTACAGTTACTGAACATCAAATTGTTTAGTTAATTTGGACATAATAAATTTGCATTGTTCGTCAGGGAGGGTTTTCCGTCCTCTAGAGGACGGCTATATTGTGGCTCAATTTACGTGGCTCATTTATACCGTGTTTGGAACAAGCAGCCACAACACAAAAGAGACCGCTATTGTTCGCTAAACCTGTTCTAAAAGAAAATCCTATTGTTGCGTGCGACGAATTCCCGTCCGCTCGTGGACGAGTTTATTGTGCACTAAATCCTTGCACAAAAGATGGGATTTTGCGACGAGTTGGAGGGCTATTGATAGTAATTTCATGGGGGGAAATTTCGTTGCGACGAGTTTGCGACGGATGAGACAGGTATGGGACGGTTGGGACGGCTATCGATTTTTTACGAGTGTCAAAACGGACGGAACGGTACTGTAATATCAACAACTTGAAATGTTTTGAATCCTAGCCTTCATACTGTACAGCTATACTGTAAAACCTGCAGGCAGAAGTTGTCACTACTGTACAGTACATGTATACAGTACTCAGTGTACCGTCGAATGTGCACCTCAGAGCACTGTCATTTCAAGATTTTTACACATTATGTCAATTCAGGTGCGCACTCGACAGGCCCGTGCACTGGACGGTCACCCCATCATACTGTAAGTTGATGGTGTCATTTTACAGTACTGTTTGAACATTTCCAATCAAAGATACAGTGTTTCAAAGGGATGGCATGTGTCCAGTAAACAGTAGACAAATCAGATAGTCATGGTCTGATTTACAGTAGTCTGCCATAACTGCAGGGGTCCATCAGCTATATTCTTCATTCTACAGTATCATGGATGATTGCATTCTAAAATACTCAAATTGATTCCCTCAATTCCATCAAATTTGAGGTTTGAGAATTGTATGAGAATACATGTAAAATGTTACATATGATTTATAGCTGAATGACCTCACTGGTGTCCCTCTTACTGGCTGCTTGGATTGTCAATTGTGTAATGCCTTGATGCAAATCATTGTGACAAAAAGTTTTGAATTATCATAGGGGGATAGGGTCAATTGTGTAATGCCTTGATGCAAATCATTGTGACAAAAAGTTTTGAATTATCATAGGGGGATAGGGTCAATTGTGTAATGCCTTGATGCAAATCATTGTGACAAAAAGTTTTGAATTATCATAGGGGGATAGGGTCAATTGTGTAATGCCTTGATGCAAATCATTGTGACAAAAAGTTTTGAATTTTCATAGGGGGATAGGGTCAATTGTGTAATGCCTTGATGCAAATCATTGTGACAAAAAGTTTTGAATTATCATAGGGGGATAGGGTCAATTGTGTAATGCCTTGATGCAAATCATTGTGACAAAAAGTTTTGAATTATCATAGGGGGATAGGGTCAATTGTGTAATGCCTTGATGCAAATCATTGTGACAAAAAGTTTTGAATTATCATAGGGGGATAGGGTCAATTGTGTAATGCCTTGATGCAAATCATTGTGACAAAAAGTTTTGAATTATCATAGGGGGATAGGGGGATAGGGTGGAGCATGCCCCTCCTTTCCATTTTTCCCCACCTTTTTCACTCACAATCTGGAATCTGTCCCTGATTAGCCATGTACATGGACAACTGCATGACAATTACTGCATGTATGGACTTGTGTACAGAATCTGTAACGTTAGGCCTACAGTGCAACAGAATCATTGAATATGCATGCTACTAGTGTAGTAGGCACTTAATGCGTGCTGGTGTCAAATTTCATCGTTCTTAAGCTAGAGAGGATGCGTTCCTTTCCTGTGAAAGGGACCATAAATATATCAAGCTCAATACCTACGTTGTATCATATTTGACGGTACTAAGGTAGAAAGAATGCATTTCCTATGGGATGAATTGGGTGTACAGCCTACAGATTTTCATGTGAACAGGATGAGATGCGGTATTTCAGGCTTTCAAGCGGTCCTACTTTTCCTACTTTTTTGCTTAAAATCCTACTTTCTCATACAGTGGCAGATCCAGGTATTTGCAGTGGGGGAGTCTGCATGTGGATGGAACATCAAATGTACATTGAGCGAAGTGCCACCATGGATGTTTTTTGGTCTCCCATGCCTATTAGAATTCAGGAAATGGGAAATGGGGGTGGTAGGCAGGCATTCAAATTTTACCCTATCTTTAAGTGTGATTAGCACTCTACTAGGGGTGAAATTTGCAGCGCGCGGAGCATGCTGAAATTGTCGCCCTTTTCCAAGTATGAAGCTTGCAAAAAAGTTTGGATGCTCGGTTTCCTGCAAAGAAATTTTAACAGTTGGGGGATTACTGAAGAATTTGCATTTTCTATCGGCAAATCTGAGGTTGGGCCGCGACCAAAGATCGTTGTTGCTACATACAGTAATGTTATCCAACACCTACATAATGAGGCTCTCCGACCAAGTGTTTTGAGCTTATAATGGAGAAAGTATGGAATTTTATGAAAGAAAATTTATGAAAATAGCACTGTTTATAGTTAACGGCGTCACTCGGTGATCTGGTGTCACAAGTGTAGCTAATTTCCGATTTTGTTTTAGAGTTCGGAAAAGTTTACCAAAGTGAAGGTATGAGCGAGCACTTCTGCTAAGGAATTGCAATTTGCAGCGCGTGAAGCATGCCGAAAATTTTTGCTTTTTGAATCAAATAATGACAAATATGGAGCTTTTATTAGAGAGAATTGATTGGGAATTTCATTATTTCATTATTTCATGAGTTGTCAAAACCACACAGTAGACTGGTCTAACAATTGGCAAATTTCCGAATTCTTCATTTTCAGAGCCCCCTGCCCCTCCTGGGTGTCTAAGAAAAGGAGGCTGAGATGCAACATGATGCTAAATGTTTCAATGTTTTGAGTCATTCTGAAACTCCCACACTTTAAACACGGTCTTAAAAGTGAGGGTAATTATTCCTTTAATGGACTATGCAGCCAATGTGAAATAAATCCAGATCTACTCTATTACCGTTACACGGTTTTAGGCTATGTCATGTGTAAACTGTACGTAGTGTCATGTAGTATGGTGCACCCTCCATGACCTTTAACAGGAACGCCATCTTGTTGTTTAAGGGCAACTCTCACTTCCTTTTGTCCTACATTCTCAGGGCCCTTCCTGTTTCCCGTCACTTGTTACCGGTGAATGTGACAAACTACCTTGCCGTATTTTCAAGGTGTGGCCAATTTCACCCTCTAAAGCCTCCTCACTGGTCATTTTTTAGATCAGCACATTCCTTAATATTTATTTAATTTGGTGCGTCACAACTTTTAACGAATCAGGGAACTGACTGTGCTCAGATCTCCCTGAGACATGAAAGTTCCAAGCTTGCAAGTTTTTGTCACACTCATACACTGCTGCAGCAGACCTCAGATGACGAACACCTGAGGCAATTTGTATATAGGCTAGTTAAATTTTAATAATTTTTTTGCCGGCTGTTAATCGAATGAAATAAAACCGTCAATCATCTTTAATCAGAACTAAATCTTCTTCTCATCTATTTATTCATATTTCAACTCGTATCGCCTACACACTCTGCAACATCCCCTTACAACCCTTCTTATCAACGATTGCCCCATTGTTTGACGTACAGTAGTCGTAGCCCCTCGTATTGACGTAGACACACATGCAATGTCACAAACAACGTTACCAACGGCAGTTGGGGGAAAACGCTAGATTTATCCTTCGCCATTGCGCTATGTCTAAACAAAACGGGAATTTACCAAGATCGGAAGATAGATACATTATTATTTACATTTTTCCTTTTTTTTTTGGAAGAATATGACACAAAAATACGGTATTCAAATAATGTAACAACTATATCACTGCATTTTTAAAATGTATAATTAGGCCTAGGCTACAATTAGCCTGGCTATCTATACAATTTTTACCATCCCAGTGGGGGGGTATGCATTCCCCATCCCCCCCCCCCCCCTGGATCCGCCACTGTTCTCTTACTTTTTTGCAACATTCTCCTACGGTAGTTTTTGTGGAACAACCCCCAAACTTTCTGTGACATTCTCTTTCATCTCTAATTGTTCCCAAAGGCCAGTCACTACCAAAAATGTCAAGCACAATACAATACCAGTATTTGTTGATGGGGGTGTACTGTGAGATTTCTAAATAGTTTTGCTCATATTTCAATGCCAACCCATCTGTTGTTTTTGAAGAGCATGACCTATAAGTGAAATGCCAAGATAATGTGATTCCCAATGATGATGATGATCACCTGGGGAAACAGATGCAAATTCTAAAGTAATTACCTCTTTCAGATAAAAATTTTAATTCCCCAAATCCTCTGTCATCATGCTCCTTTTTCTCTTGAAGCAATTCATGACCTGCATTAACAAATCAAATTAAAAGTAAAATGTTCCTGGAATATGTTGTATTGAACATCAACTTCCTGTATATGCAAAATAAGGCAAAAATCCAAGGTTTTGTGAATTGACTGTTGTAATATCATACAGTATGTTTCTTATTGCCTCAGACTTCACTGATTTTTGAAAAGTGGGACAAAGCCACATTTTGTATGGTTGTCTTAGATGGAGAATTTTCCTATTGTTTTTGGATTTTGTGGGGGTTCATCAGTGTCCTTGTGCCAAATGTTTGGAAATATTTGCAGAAATTGAAGGTGACTGATTTCCAGCCTTCAGTTGGTTCCAGGAAGTCCTGCAAATGTGGCTGACAAAATTGTAAAAGATGTCACCTAAAGATACCCATTCAAGCATTGGGTGGCATTAATTGTTTATACTATTAAAGGCAGTTTTCTTTAATTGTTTGATTCAGTGGGAAAAATGTTAAACTGTTGTTTACATAATTACTTATAAGTAGTATACCTTTCTATTTAAAGAAGAACATTTAAGATGATGCAGTTGGACAAAACAAATATTTCTGGTCCTGTTGTACATTTTTTCAATCTGACATCAAAACAAACTGTGAAATATTTTGATTGCCATTTTAAAATTTTGCTACAGGTTCAATACTTGATAAACTGCCTTGATAAATAAAGTGGGTCAATTGGACGGTTGTAAGGGGTGGAGGAGGCCATCACGTTCATTTTGTCAAATGACAAAATGACAAAAATGTCAAATGTCAAAATGTCAAATGACAAAAATGTAATGTTACATTTTTGTTGAAAGTAACTGTACACTACAAAAAGCTTTTTGATATTGTATTCCATGAAATTTTCTCAATTAATGAACATTTTAGTTAGCCAACCTGTGGTTGTACATAAAAAGATCGAATTTTGGAATGGTTTTCACCTGCATGTTGGATATTGTCTGATTTCTATGTTGTACTTAATAATATTTGTACAGTATTTGATTGTTTAGGGTCTGTGTTTAACTGTTCATGTATTTTATGGAAAAGCAATGATCTTAGACTAAAAAGTACTCCTGAAAACTCGCACTTTTATCCTATTTATTATTTCCTAACTACTACTTTTCTCCTACTTTTTTGTCTGGGTCTGCTTGAAAGCCTGCAGGTATTTACTGTAATGTGGTCATTTCCTGGTGGCAGAAGGGGAGGACAAAAAGACTGCTCTCTAAGCGGATTGGGCCACCGTGTGGTGGTGTGTACAGGAGGCCAAGTGTACATACTGTACATAGCAGAGAAGTTTTGATTTTTTATGTATCAACCCCTAGAAAAATATATATACAGTACTTTGAAGGTACAGTACCATTACTGGAAACTGTTTGCTCAGTTGGAGCTGTGTGTTTTTTTTTACAAACATAATAATATGAACAACATACAGTATAGAATATACACATATTATTTCCTAACCCCAAACATAGTGTTCTTTAAAACAACTGCTAAATTTACTTATTATCAGTCATTCAAGTGTCTGTCATGATAAACCAGGGGAATCAATGGAAAACGAAAGAGTTGCTTTCCCCAAATTTCAAAGTTTGGCAATAAACTAATGTCACATGATTCTCAAGAGCCAATCATGAAATGTATAAGGATAGATACAATTTAACACCAGTCCAACAATCCAAATTAATGAAGTGACTTCATTTTTGCTTTAAACACTTTAGAGTCTATGTATCCTGACTTGTTCCTGTTTGGACAGTTCAATGAGGTCAGTGAAAGTGTGAAAACTTGATTACATGACATGTTTTACATCCTGGTTCCTGTGAATTAAGGATTATATGTTTGCATTGTACTGTACATTAAGGTATACCTGTATACCTATGGTTTGCCTATGATCTCAATTTTACTGTGTTATATTTTGTTTATTGTTGTAGAAACTTTCTGAAGGAGACACAACTCCAGATCAACGTCCAGTTCATCATGGCATCAACAAGTCAACATACTGAAAAGAGTGAGATGGTATGTTACTCTACAGTACGGTATATCTGTAGAACTTTGTTAATCACTGGGGATATTTACCGGGAGGTTTTTTCCCTGGGGATACATACTTTTGGCATTTCAGGGGGTATGTTCAGTAATATTACTTGCACATTTGGTCCTTTTTTTTTTAATTATTTCAGTGTTGTACAGTAAGATTATTTAAGTACAGTAGCTGCATAGGCTGACTATTTAACACTCAGTCTCTTGTAAAATGTGTATTAAGTACAGTATTGCACCACAGTAAGATAAAACTACTGTACCATACTGTAAATTTAGTATTAGCTCATAAACTTGGAAGATGACAAATTCCCAACCAGAAGCATACAGTACTTGCCAACTGTTCCGTTTAAAGGGAAACTGTTCCATTTTGTGAGCTTTGAAACCCATAAAAATCAGCATGTTTCATTTTTCGAGCTTTTTCTTGAAAAACTGATACTGTAAAATGCAGAGTGGTGAATGTTGTCATCTTAGTATTGCAGAACTGCAGATCACATGCCAGAGGTTCTGTGTTCTGTTTTAGCTGTTCTGTTTTCTGGATGGTACTGTAGTGTTGGCAAGTATGCAGAAGTGCACACCTCTGTTATAATTATTGTAAGCTACATGTATGGGGGCCTTTTCCTGCATACAGATACAGTATATGCCAAGGTTTTTAAGGTACACCTCTGAATGTGCTTTCATTGACTTCCACATTAATTTTGGCCTGCTTCATGTCCAGTGGATTTTTGTGAAAGCCTTTAACAAATAAAAACAACCATAAACACTAACAATATGTACAGTAATACCTATACAGTATACTCTAGTAACTTCGTAAGATGAGGGGGTGAGGGCATTGAGGAGAGAAGAAGAAGTGGGGGTGGACTGGTATTGAAACTAAGCATTTAAGTGTACATTTTTTGTATTTGTAATTATACTTTAAAACATTTACTTTGGTGTAGTGCTTTCTGGCAAGTGTGTTCTAGACAAACCATCAAGGGTTTTTTAACACACATCCCTTTTCATGATTTTTTCTTATTTGATGCAAATGATCTTTTTCACATGTATGACACATTGTTGTGAAAAGAAACAATTAATGAAATTGTATGAAATACTGTAGGTCACATGCACATTTATGTCCAATGTTTGTACCACGATCATTGAAATGATGGTCAAGAAGTTTAAAGGGATTGCCCTCTAGTCTCAAACATATTTTGTGAAGACCACTATAAAAATTCATGGTTGGTGGATAATTTCTGATGAAGTTGAAAAAGGGGGCTTTTCAAACTTCTACTGAAATTACAGAGGATACTGCGATTGGTTGTGCATACACATGTGCAATTTTACAAGTGACAGTTGAGTCTATGCACATGCTGTACATTATAAGAAATTGTTTAGTGTGTACTACAGTACCCACTGCATAATCTCCCACCGTTGTGGTGTAGTACATGGATCTGCTACTCAGGCTTATAGTACATATTGTATCATTTGTGTGTGGATTGTGTATACTAGCATTAAACAGTATAGGATGGAGGCTAGTACAGTGCACGGGGGTCACTTCAGTTGTTATCACAGACTTCAACACATGGACAGAGCATGTAACATGTATGTCGTATCAGTAGATTGTCTTCACCGACTGGTACAAAAAAGGTGCACGAAGATGGCGGCCATGAAGCTATAAATCGTCTGATTTGGCAACAACTCTGTTATATTTTAAACAAGAGTTAAACTTGAATGGGAAAGAATATCCTTTTCCTGCAATGTGTGAAGTGATTTTGACCTTACTGTGCCATAATTCTAAAATATTTCAACTTTCTTGCAAAATCGGGAATTGACTTGAGGAAGTCCACACTTTTTCACAAAACCATAGCAGAAGGCCATCTTGGTGCACTTGTTCTCACTCGTATGGTAGCAACAATATACATTGCAGTATGCTCTGTCCATGTATAGGAAGTCCGTGGTTGTTATCAAAAGTGTGTATTGCAGTAAGCGTTGGTACAGTAATGGATTCTGGTCCTGGTCTGCCCTGAGCTGTAACTCCAAAACTTTGAAAAAGAAGAGCTAGGAAAACCTTCTAAACCAATTAACGACAACAGAGTCGAAGTGGAAAAGGAAGGAGGAAAAAAAAAAACAAACATCAGCTTGTGTCTGTTGACATGTGATTAACTTTATTTTGTCAGATTGAGTGAGCACTTCAAACCCATTGTTACTGCACCATATTGCAAACTGAACCCTTCAATGTAATAGCAATAAAGTCTGTTCTATCCCCCAATAAATTTTCCTTTAAAGTAAAGTTAACTGTGTAATGTTAATACATTAATTTTCAAAAACATTTGCCTAATAACAGAAAACACCACAAACACAGTGGTTTGTCATCATAAGTTACAGTGAAGAAAAAGACAAAATTGGACATACAGTACATAGTTAAACTTCATCCCCAGGTATGGGGGAGGTCATGTGTGGTGAGTAGTTTGTCCCAGACTATCACCTGTAAAATGCACACATAAGACCCATATGAGTCTCATCATGACTGGAGGGTTGTTGGTGCCACAAAATAGAGCAAGCTTCTCCATGGATGACCCTCTGTGAGCTGGGGGTTGTAAAATATGCCAAGGGCATTTCCTGCCTGTCATAAGGGAGACTAAAGGGGTGGACCTGAACTGCTATGTCCCTTTATAACACATTCATGTTGGTATGTTGCTACTGTACATCTCATCTAATTAATACTGTAGCTTCCAAGACATGATGCCTGGACTTATTTAAGGATGTGGCCACACATGCTCTTGGGAACGTACATGTATTAGTGGATGTTAATTGTTCTTATACAGCAGGTGATTTGCGAAATGGGCCCACAGTCTTTTGCCATCTGATCCTGATGAATTCATTGCCTTTACATTCTTCTCTATACTTGTAGATTTTCCCTCCATTTCTAGAGAAGACAGAACTATCAAAATGGCTTTTACAACCAGATACAGAACAACAAGAAGAAGCAGTTTACAAATTTCAATTCTTTCTTCCTGATGACGACCCAGAAATCTGGCTGGCAGACAACACAGGTACTGCATGACCTTTGTGTAAACTCAACTGAACCTTTTGTATGGAACTAGTATCAGCAGGACACACAGGCTTTAGAATTTGGGGTGGAGTAAATACCAAGTTTCTTTTCATTAGATTGTATAATTAGCTCTCAAACACCTGCTCAATGCCTGTATGGCAGGTGTTTTCAGTTGTCTGACTAACTACAGTGGTAACATAGCAAATACACTAGCTTATTCATATCCTCACACACCTTGTTCAAGCAGTTCAGCTGCAGTTCCTTTTACCTATTCCACAAGTCATAATTCATTTGTCACGGTAAGGTTGTACTGAACCTTGGTGTTTAGTTCACAGTATAATGAGCCACATGTGTTGATAAACAAGAGCTCAGCGTGTGTTTGAACACAATGTATGAAGACTCTGTGAGACAAAAGACTAGGGGAGCTACAATTTGCTACTGTACCTCTAAATGAAGAAAAGTTTAGCATACAGTAGAAAACAATTGGCTCTGATCTGTGTTAAAATGTAACACATGTAATGATTTGTCAGTATCCAAAAAAAAAAATGAAGGGTGAAAATCTTCCCTCGTAGGGTTAAAATTTTCCCTTTTGTAAAGCTTGTTATCACCCATAAATTTCAAAAATTAAACTAAAAGCAAAATAATTTTTGATGTCCATTTGGATGAAGCTGTACATTACAATAAAGGTACAGTATTAGCTTTTGATTGGAGAGAGCAGACATTAGCTGAGTGAATGCATGCTGTAATTTTTTCCTTAAAAAGGGAGACAGGCAAAGTTCAATAACAAATCAATGCATTTTTGCTATATTGAGTCTTTCAAGTTTTAAAATAAGGTAAAAATCCTCAGTTAAGTTTCCCCTTGCAACAGGCTTGGAATACCATGGGTATATTGTACAACCCCCAGCCCACAGGGGGATAATTTTTGTTAAACTTTTGTTAACTCTCTTTACAGTATGTTTGTGTTTGAAAACTTGAAAAACTTCCTCTTTAAGTGAGGGATACAGTACAGTAGTTTGACAGTTGTAATTGGAAAAACCACAAATGAAGGAAGTCCCTCACCATGAAAGGTTTGTATTTGGAGAGAAATACAGTACAGGCATTTGGAGGAAAATTTTTGCTTGTTTTGTACTTGGGAGCTCATAAAAACGGAACGAAATACTGTATCTGTATGAGTTACAGGCTGAGAAATAAACATTTCTTCAAGCCAACTGACTGGTTCTGTAAACTTTTAAAGCAGCATGACCTCACACTGCATTTTGGGTAGATGTATATTAGCAAAATTTTTGCAATTGGTTCTGTGCTTTGATTGGCATTATATTCATAAGATTCAGAGAACTTTATGCTGTTGAATACAACATGCACAGGAAATTTTTTGTTTACACTTTAATAAGGGTCTTGTAGACTCACTGGTGGGCCTATATGCCCTTAAGCCAGCCGCACACTTACATGACTTTGCAGGAGTAGGGAAAAAAAGCCAGTGAGCCACAACTGGAAAAAAGGGCGTGGCTGGCTCGACTTGAACCAATAGTTTGGAAACTGGGCAGTAAAACTCTATCTAACTAACTACATGACTTTGCACACCACAACTCAACTCGATCGTTGGATCTCAAACAATCATGTAATGTGCATGAGTCTACAACTGCCATTGGCAGTTGCAAGACCAGTTTTAAGTCATGCCAACTTCAGTCGGGAAGAACAAACATGTTGGTTCTTCCCGACTAAAGTCATTGCGACTTAAAACTGGTCTTAACATTGACTATCAAAGTTATAGCGATGATCTAGTTGAGTTGCAGTGTGCAAAGTCGTGTAATGTGCGGCTAGCTTTAAGAAATCCTGTATTGTCATAGGATTGTATCTGAACAAATAAGTTAAGACATCTGTGGGATTGGGTGAAATAAATAGGTTTGGAGAATTGAACTTGTCCTAGGTAAGAGGATTTTGTCCTCAAGTTACTGTACTGTCACTGTTGTGTGGTTTCACAAGGTTAATTTGCCCAACTGCATGGTCAAGTGGTTGCCTGGTTTGAGCATCTGGTTTGTAGCTGGGGCTTTGGACTTCAACTCCTGACAGAGTCATACCAAAGACTTTTTAAAATCGATCCAACTGTACTGCTATTTTGGTTGGTGTTCAGCATTAATAAGCAGTAGAGTAGGGAAAACAACCCATTGAGCCACAACTGGAACAAAGACTTGTGTCTGGGCCGACTAAAACAGATTGGTTAGAAACTGAGCCTGAAAACCTCATCTCACCAAATTCTCAAGGTTGATCACTTAAAGGGAAATATTGCATTTGAAATGCTCCAACATAGTATTAAAGGTAAATAGCTGTAGCAGTTATCAAATCATTCTGTCTCAGAAATAAACCCCAGCAATAGCTTCATCTCCTCAAAATATGAAATGTTGAAAGTTTGGGTGAACAAATTATTCTTGAGCAACAAACAACTGAATTTCTTTGTGAGGGAAACTTATTTCTTGAAAAAAAATGCTACCATACTGAAATATTTGAAATTAGTTATCACTCTTGGTCAATAAATATTGGTTTAAAAAGGATGAAATGTCCTTGTTAAACAGATGCAATATTTCCCTTTAAAGTGAAAATGCAGTAGAATTTGAATTAGTGTATCCCTTCCTAATTTAAGACGTACAATATCAAACTTTTGACAATATTTTTGCTACTGGTACAGTTCTTATTTCATTTATTTTCACCATCAAATATTTACAAGGACATAGTTTTGCGGAAGATAAAATGAGAGTGGAAGGAAGTGCAACTAAAAGCTGAAGGCTTTTTGAGAGTGCACTCCCTGAAAAAAAGAAACAAGGAAAAAAAAGAAGAAAACTTACTAACCCAACAACAAACAAAAATTACATAAACCATCCCATTGGCAGATATTCCCTTCCTGCAACAGTGGACTACCCCATTCACCTGAAGGGAAGAACAAAGGGGAATACAGCATCAATAATCATTGTTAATATACCTAGTATAATTACTATGGAATGAAGTATTGAGGGTTGGTTTGCTTTTCAATTAATTAGGAAAGGTATTCCAGAGTCTGACTACACAATACCTCAAAGAGTTTTTGTTGTAAGATGAGGATGTAGTGGAAATATGTAAATTATGTGACTGCCGAGTGTTGTTGCCATGTACAAGAAAACTGTGAGTACTGTATAAAAATTGGAAAATAGTTTAGGTAGCAAATTATGAGTCAATTTGTACATCAATGTGACAGTTTATAAATTTATAACATCCTGTAACTTTAGGAGGTTTGGGGTTTTGAACAAATTACTGGTGTGATCAAATAATAACTGATTTAATTCATGCAAAATAATTTTTTGGTTTCTGCAATATTCAATATTTTTAGACTGAAAGAAAATGAAGTACTGTATATTTGTGAGGTAAATCAGTGGAGGTTTGTAATATTTAACAGTCTTATGCAAGTGAAATTGTGATTTCTGCTTCGGTCTTCTTTGTTTTGGAAGTTCATAGGGTCATTGCTCTCAGGAAAAGTGCTGCTTATCCTCTAAAAACCTGGTTCAAAAATTTGTTGGTACAGTGTATGGAATTGTGGGGCATTGTGTGGGATACACAAACCAAGGTCAGCACATAGTGTACAGCATTCCCATGTTTTCATGCAATACATCTATACAACACAAAGCATAAATCTGACTAGCCAACTAGAACGAAAATAGGGACTCAGCTCTACTTTGCACAGATTAAGATCAATATTATTACTCCAAAAAGGCAATTTAGAACACACTCCACTTCAAAGAACTGTACTTGTGAATCCTCCTTATGTTACGGTAGGATTAAAAAATCATGATGTCCTCAAGTTTTCATGTAAACTCAAATTTTGAACCAAGTGTTGTAGGTTGAGAATCAGTTTGTTTGAACTAAAGATTTAGATGCGGTGGGCATGTGCTTACCCAAATGAAACAATTACCAAACATACTGAAGCAGGATTGTTGGCTTATTGTAAGTGTATCAACAACGCTATAGCAACAGTACAGTATGGGGGTCGACAAGGGATGGTGACAAGCCAAGCCGGTGTTAATACTATTTATGAAGTCTTTCATATCTTCATAAATTCCTCAATATTACAAATGAATTTATGATAAACCAATCTCTCCAGCAGTTCTCAACGTATGCTCAGCATAATCAATGGAGGTTAAACAAGCCAGTGAACCAAAACTGGAAAATGGCTGTGGCTTGATACTCTAGACATAAATTGTAGCCCAAGTCAAAAATTCAAAAAATACACATGAAACAGTGCATGAAAAATGCATTTTAACAGTTTGACTCACATCTACACAGGACATTCTTGAGCAGTGATATGAAATGTTGAAGTGTATTCACTTACATTGTGCAATAATTTGTGATGTCATTGTTGTGTTTATACTCAAATTACAATCTTTATATTTTGTTTTTCTGAAATTTACTGCACCTTGTGCCAAGGTGTGAGAGCACTTATACTCTCATGGGATGATGGAAAAGTAAACCCTCTCTGTTCAACATGCTATGAAAGCAAACAGGAAGACAGTACTGGATTCAAGGTCTTAAAACCATTTTTAATTTCAAAGGGAAACAAAGCAAATTATTGCACAATTGACTGGTTTTTTCAGCTAATAAATTTCAACATTTTATATCTAGTCTCAAGAAAGTCCTATGAAGATGAGAGCCGGACTTTGATTTTTCATGTTGTATAACATATTTTTTAATGTTTTGGTTTGAAGTACACTTAAGACCAATTATTAGAAAGTGGGCTGTAAAACTACATCTACCTGTAAGTAACTCAACTTGTCAAAGAACTTACTGTACCACAAGCAGAATATGAAAGCTACTCTTAAAATAAGTTGAGAAAAACTAAAATAAAGCTGAGAAAAAGCCATTTCCTGCAATTTGGGAAGCATGAACCTGCGAAGATTGGTTTTTGTGCCCTGAGCCAACTGATAAGGGCACTATGCAAGCAGGAGAGAGTCATTAATGAAATTTGCATTCATGCACTCCTAGATCTTTCTAGAACTACAACTGTGGGTATCATGTTTTTAAAAGAGAACGACTGAATTTTCTGACAAAGCCTCATGCCCCTTACAAATATCTTGTCTACCCAGTGTGGGCTTTGATGTATTGCTTGACCATCAAGGCTGAAGACCCTCTGCTCTTAAACTTTGAACGTGTGTGCATATATCAGCGGTATTGTGTGTTCCCCATCATTTCATATTCCCTGCTAAAGTTGGAGCCAAAAATTCCAAGAAAGAAAATTTATGAAGAGATGCTGTATTCCTTCGCTCATTTATGTGAGGATGATTAGTCGCCATGTAGTGGTCACCTTTAGCCAGTACTTGCAACCGCAGATCACTATTAGAGAAAAATATGCTGTACTGTAAATGTATACTGACCATCAGCCACTAGTGCACCTGTGAGACCAAAACTTAAGTCCAAGCTAAAGGAAAATGGTATTACAAATTGCTGATTTTACTAACTGATGTTGCAGTGACTTTCCTAAAACAGCCACCACTTCAGAGAATAAAACCACCACAATTTATTCATATATTGCTTATGATAATGTATAAGTTCTTAATTTGTAACAGTCAGTTATTCTACATCAGGCTACCTCAAGTAGCAGTGTGTGTGCCACTTGTGGGAAGTTGTGGCGTGTGACGTGGTTTGGAGCAAAGTAATTACTGGAAAGATATTGAAAAATTTAACTTTTTATAACTTTTCTGACAAGAACTGTTCTGTCTAAAAAATAGGTACTGTAAATAAATCTAGTACTTCCCACAGACTGACTTCACATACAGATGAGGATATAATAACATCCTATTTGTTCTCACAAGAAAGTAAAATCACCGTCACTGTTTACATTCATTATAGTCAGTGCTATGTTGATTCACCATTACTGGTGAATGGACAAAAATGGTTAAGTTTGTGAAAAATTTTGGTGGGGAAAATTGAACAAACTTTGCACCATTTTGCATGTAAGCTTCTTCTGAAACACTCCACTTATACTCCTCCCCTAGGACGGTGATCAGTGGCACCTTATATCAGTAACATTTAACAATGTGGTGCCTCTGAAAATTTAATTGAGGAAGCCTGTTCCACATCCATTCACAGCTTTCTAATGACAAATGATGTCTGAATTATTCTTCATAACAGGCAGTTACATCGATTCCCAGCTGCCCCTTCTTCCGTCCTATGGATCAACACCTGAGCAAACTCCAACTTTCAACTTAGGCAACCTCTTGAAGACAATGGATGTGATAAGCCATTCTCCCAATGACCAGTGGCTTATGTGTGTACGATTTGATTACTTTCAGTGAGCTGCTATTTCTCTTTACCTTCCTGAGTAATGTAACTCTTAAGTTAGGGACACACTATAAATGAATTCGAATCAGATTCTGATGAGATTTTTGTGAGCTTTTATCAATATCTTTTCCATTTCTGGTTGCAAAATTAAAAAAATTTTCCAAGCAGTGTAAATACATGGTTTGCATCATAGGCACATGAAACTGTAATGTTGACTCAATTTTTCGTGATGTCACACCAAACACAGTTTTTTTCTGACACAACTTCAAGTAGTCCAATGAACCCATTGTTGTAACATCACAAAATATTAGTTTTCAATTTTAATTTTTTTTATTGATACAAATCACATATTTACCCAGGTAAGAGTATTTTTGGTTCTTTCAGACCAGTGATGAAGAAGACTTCAATAGAAACTCACAAAAATTAGATCGTAATCAAATCCAAATTTGTTGCAGTGTGGCCATGACTCTAGTCATCTTTGCATTTAAGAGAATTCTTTCTATCAAAAGTTGTATTTTGTATACCTTGAAACTTTTTTGACACGATATTTCTAGTTAGTAAACTTGGTTTAATTTTATAATTAGTGATTAGATTCATTGTGCACACTGTCCCATACTGTGTAAGCAGGAGGGCCAATCTGGCCAGACAGTCAAGTACTGTCTTATTTTCATTTCACATTTTGAGGTTAATTAAACAAGCATTGGAGTGCTAGCTGTTTCTGTTTGACTTGCAATTTACTATATAATCCACTTTGTTAAGGAAAAGCTACATCTGAGTAGTGTTTCTAGGCGATTAAAATCAAACAAAATAACATTCAACAGAGGGAAAGGAAAGAGTTAAAGTATACAAACAAATTCTTGGTTATATTTGGTAATCTCTTTGTTATTAAGTGGGTGTAAAAATGTGAGCAAAGATTTTTAAACCAGTAAGATGTGATTCCTTCTGAGTATTAACAGCTTTCTTGATCTTATCAGTTCACACAACTTGAAAAGATTCATATTTCTCCCTATTAAATTTGTAACATTTTAGAGCCCCTTAACCAATTAAATACTTCTCTCAATTAAGGTTCTATGGAGGGCAAATTCTCTGCTAATGTATTTGCTGCAATAGGTTTCCAATCACAATTTCAAACAAACTCTGTGTTTCAGTTGTTAGAAAAGAGTATCTACCTCTCACATGAGAGGACTGGGTTAAATTCACATAGACTCAGTCATACCATGACAAAGTGAAACCTCTCGCCATTGTGTGTGATGCTCCACATATGCAATGAAATTGGAAAAACGATGCACTGACCTACAAATACAACTCTCCATCAAACCAAACCTTTCCAATATACAGTTTAAAGTACCCTGTTGTTGTAATGTCATACAGCACCTGACCATTGAGGCATTTTGCTTCAGTAAAGGGTACATCTAGTGTTACCATATCTATTTTCTGAAGAGGAGATTTGGGATCATCTGCTTGGGGGGAGTTGGTGTCCCCCTTTTGAATTTGTATTGGTTTTCAGGATGTCTAGATGCGGAATGATGTAACATTTAAAGCAATATCAGAACAATTCTGTCATATTATGTAAGAATTATGTGAAATCTGGACATTCTTAGCAATTTAAAAATCCACTTGTGTGAGCCAGTATAAGGAGGACTTTTCCATATAAATCTGTATGTATGGTAACTCTAGGTATGTCATCACTGCTCATCACTGGTTGACTATACATGATATTTATGAATCAGAATGCCTTTGGCCACGAATTTAATTTTGGGGAATCTCAGTGGCTACCTCAGGACTCCTTCTGTGGGTCCAGGGTTTGAACTTTGAAGCCACCTGGAGGCCCAGCCCAATATACTATAGCACACCAAATGCAAAAATGATGCCCCTGAGTATGTATTTTGTAGCACCTGTACAGCCTGACCTTCACTTGTACTTCCTATATACCATCACTTTTGCATTGACTGTGTCTAAAACAAGCTGACTTTTTTAATTTTGGCCATTTGCAGTATGTTTTGGCAATCTCAACACAGCTAGACATATTGGTGGTTTAAGATCCTGATCCAATATATGTCTTGAAATCATATTTCTTACTACAGTAAAAATTACAAGAAATGTCAGAAGTGCTTTAGGATGATGCAAGTGTACATTTGTTTAACATAGTTATACTTTTGTTTAAATGAAGGCATTTATCAGAACAAGATGACAGTGAGTGGTTGCTGTCCCCCTCCCAGCACCAGAAGAGGTCACAAGATCAGGAAGAGGAAATGGTAAGTAATCTTCAAAATAAGACCTTCATTAGGTTGGTTGGGGAGGGGTGTGATGGAGTACCAGCCCTTAGAAATTTCTCATGAGATTCTCATGAGAAAGTTCTCTTAAAATTTTCATGAGATATTTTTTCATAATCTTCGTATCGTTATAGTCATGGTCATCATCATCAGTTACAATGTTGTTGGTCATTTGCCATTTCATTGCTCACGAAAAGTAATGCAGTTCAGGTCAGAGCAGTAATAGTACAAGGTTCACAAAAATAAACATCACTAGCTGTAATCAAACACTCCCGGTTTGTTCATTGAATGCTTATCAAAGTGCTTATGAGAAGGAGCATTGATAACATTCTCAGGCAATGAACTCCAAGAGTCTATAAAACTTTGAGTGAAAAATTTTTTGGTTTGGTAAGTTCAGGGAGTGACCCCTTGTGGTTGACCCTACACTAAGCTCAAACAGGCAGTGGGTTGTCTTCAACTGTCCTTTGAGGTAGTTATAAACAAAAATCATATCCCCTCTTTAACACCTATGTGCCTGTATGAAAAGCCTAAGTTGAGACAACCTTTCACTCTAAGATAAGCTACCAGTTCCAGAAGTAAGTTTGGTTACCCTTAGATGAACCGCTTCAATTAAATCAGCTTCCCTTTTGAAAAAAGCCCAAGCTGGAAGGCCATACTCAAGAACAGGTCTAACCATCACTTTATAAAGTAATAACAGGGAAATGGGAAATTTGTCATCAGAGAAGTGAGTGAGATTGAGCCATAATCAACAGTATCATATTTGCTGTTATAATAGCTAGTAGAAATTGGTTGGTGTAAGAATCATATTATGATGACATGCATCTTACACTTGCATTTACTAGTGTGAAATACTCCCTCCTGAAGTGGCCATGTTTCCCTGTGTGCTAGTGGACCAAAACTGCTTTCTGAGAATATGGTATACTTCATGAACAAAGTACTAAGAAGCGCTTCAAAGTTTGACTGTAGCAATATTTACTGGCAAATCCAATTGTTACTTCATGGCAGGTTGAAGCAGTGAAAGAATTAAAAAAATGGGATATTGTAGTTAATATTGTTCACTTCAGCTCAAAACAGCAGCACATTGATTTTTAGCCCAAAATCTGCTTGCCACAAGCAGTTACTGCAACTTCACTTCTTGCATTTGAGTGTGCCCTCTTAAGAGTTAACCTGAGTAACTCTTATTGTGAATTCATCAGAAGTACCATGCTGTTACTTCTCAGGAGAAACCCCATGTTCTGCCTTTACCAGAGAACTCAGAACAACTTTGTTAAAGGTGACCCGCCTGGAGCTACACACTAGAGTTCCCCCATGCAACTGCATAGGAGAAGGTGCTGCATTAATGGGCATTGTTGCAGCCAGTGTTGTAACAAGTCACGACTCGAGTCACTTGATGATAGTGACTCAATAGAATTCAGGAGGAATTTCCCCATTGAAATAGTACAGTGACTTGAGTCCATGACTCAACTCGAGTCACTTAAAAATTTGAAAACTGGTGACTCGAGTCATTAATCTAGTGACTCAATTACAACACTGGTAGCAGCATGATTCCAAATTACTTTTGCATAGACCACAAGTTGCTACAGACAAAGTCCAACTTGGAAGAGGTTTATAACACATGCTAGTCTTGAGAGCTATAGAATGTAATGAAGTTCAGTAATATCAATGTAGCTTTGCTTGGGACGTGTTTTCATTCACAGACAGGAACAGTCTTTTTGGAAACATCTCAGTATACTTTGAAGAGGCCTTCAAGAAGATTAATCAATTTTGCAACTTTTGTCTTCTTTGCTCCCAGGAAGAAGGAGATGCAATCTCAAGACTTCTAAATGCAAAACAATGTACAGACCCTGTTGTAAGTCAGGAAGTGGTGAAGGGTCATCAGAGTATTCAGGCTAAAATGAAACAGTCTCCTCCTGGAAAGAGGGAAAGAGAGGAACCAACATCTCAGACACCATCACAGATTACCACTACCAGTGGTAAGAGAACAAGAAAGAAATGAAGATTTAAAATACGGAAAGACTTACAGATTGACTTAGATGGAACTGAATTTGTGCCTTAGTATATGTTTCTATATATGGCAATTCACTCAGCCTACTTTAAAAGTGTTTGCCAATGATATGTGAATCCACTTTCTTATAGAGAGCTCAAATGTGAAACGGCTACCATGTAAATCTGCCCTTATGAGAGTTTTTATTTTGCTATTATTTCTTCAAATTTTGTAGTCATGCTTAGAGTACCTTAGAAGGTAAACAGTACTTTAAAAAATTGTGTAGAATGTTAAATGTGTTAAGGCTGAATTTTGAGAGTGTGTTTTTATCTTTGTAATTAACTAGCAATATGTTTTAAGAGGCTGTAGAGCAAAAGTCTTTCTTTTTTAGAATTGAAGCTTTCAAATTACTCTCACTGCTTAAATCAGTACCCAACTGACCATTAAACCTGTGGAAGTAAAATGTGTTAACAAAACTACAGCACACTTATTTACAATAGTGCTACAGTACAGTAATTCAACATTCAAAATTTTTTGGACTTTAGGACCATGAGTTGTCATTCTAGTCAAGTGACTTAGTATTACTGGTGTGCTCTAAGATGAAAATGACTGTGATCTCATGCTACTTGGGAGGACATTAAGGCTGTATTTTAAAATGTGTGTGTCTATTTATCTTTGGAAAAGGTTAGCAATGTACTGTACTGTATAAAGAGACTGTTCTAACATTTTTCCCTACTTTGCAGAAAAAAATCCTGTTGCTTTCACTGCTCAAATATGAATGCTACAGCAAACCAAACCAGTGGAAATATGCTGTCAAAACTACAGCACATTAGTCTTTAGTTTATTATAGTTGCAGTAATCCTAAGTGTGAATTTTAAAATTTCATTCACTTGAGGACCAACGAATTGTGATTTTATCTTGTCAAACTACAAGAGATCTGTAAGATAAAAAGATGGTGATCTCTTATGTTACCCTTAAACTAAACAGGAAATAAAACCACGGTGTTCAAAACTTTTATCAAGATCTACACATTGAACAGGAGATGTAAGGGTTTGAGAAAAGTTGGGAACTTGTTAGTAAACGCCAATAAAATGTTGATCTATTGAAAGTGTTTTGAACTTAGAGCTTTTGGGGGGAAAATTTGTGCTAATGTTAACTTTGAAATTTTTTTTTAACTTTGAAATTTTCCATGGTAAATTTTGAATAAAGTCCATCCTTTAATATAAATTAATGCCATACTTCCAATGCACAAATTCTTAATTTTTTGTACTGTAAATACAAATAGAAATAGAATTAATAAAATAGTTATTTACATATTTTTCTATGCAATACTTAAATCAAAGCAAAACGTTTATGCCAAACTGTTTAGATTCACTCTTCCCAAACATCTGTTGTAATTTTTGTTTTTTTGTACTTCTGTAAGTCATAGCAAAATATATATTACTTTATTTTTAACATATTTGTTTAGCAAAAAGTGCAGTTTCATCAATTTAAATTGGAGTACTGCTTGTGCCTTGTCTAATTCTTATGCGTATTGAAATCATGTGAAAATACTTTCCTTTTAGAGAGATGCTGTACTTATATAACATATACAGAGTTTTTCATCTAGGTGGTAGAGCATGGGAAGGTCCGGGGTTCAAATACCAGGCAGGGTCATGTACCAAAGACTAAAGAAATGGGACCATCTGCCATTGAAAATTGAAAAAGGACTATTATACCGCTAGAATAAAACAGGTGGTTTATAAGTTGAGGTTTAAAACCCTATCTAAAGTAACCTTATACAGACAGTATATAAGTTTTATCTCAAACTTAAACAAGCTGCCCAAGGCCTGCTCCAAGGAATTGGTGTAGGAATTTGACAAAATTTTCCTTCAGGAATTAGTTTTTCCTACTAACAAATATTAAATTTCGAGATGTAGTGGAAGGAATTGGTCATGCCTATGTGAGAAATAGCAAATACCCATGTGGTAAAAATTGAAATTTGTGTAGGAATCTAAACATTCCTGCTGGAAATGGCTTACTTCATACAGAAAAAGCACATTTCCCACAGGATTCCTGCGAGTGAACCACTACTGGAAGAAAGGCTGTGGCTGGTTCAACTTGAACAAATTGGTTGGAAACTGGGCTGTAAAAATCCATCTAGTTAACTAACCAGGATTCCTACAGGAATTGCACTGGAAATTTTTGTAAGGGAGAGGTTATTCACATATCAGACTAGTCAATGCATAATGTGTGCATTCATGACAGGAATTCCTCATTACTTACTCTTACCCAACTTGCCAATGGCAACTTGGGTAAGGAGGATTAGTCCATCTTATTGGTTTGTTTGGGGAGGACCTCCTATTGGCCCAGCACAGCTTTTCAGTGTGTCATGGATGTGTGACTTTCTGCAATGAAAGGTCTCAGAAGTCAAGATGGGGTTCACATCTGCCTGGAAGTAGAACTAAAGAAAGTTAAGAGGATCGGTTATGATGGAGTTTTTCTAAATTCTGACCAATGGACATTTCCTGTAATGTTCATTGATTTTATAAAACTACCAACAAAGTTAACAGTTTGCATACACCTGAAGAGAAATTCTACATCCCGTTCTATGGAATAGCCCTCATTTGTGTAACATCTGAAGGACTGTCTTATTTTTTTTTTTCATATTTTAAAATTATCTTCCATCAGGTCCTCATCCTGCTTTTTTTCACATGTCTCATAACTATGATCTTTTCTGATTTTGAGGCATTTGCCTCTGAAAGGTCTGGAGACATGCAAATGGCAATTAAATTCAAGTGTATGACATAGAAAACTTCAAAAAGTAAGAGGTTAGCTGCAAGTATCATCAAAATCTGTCAAAAATTGATCATATTACATGGTAATTTCTGATTTACACTTAATCATTAATAAACATGAGCTCAATATGGAGATCTTGTGAAGTCAAAGGAAGGACATGGCATATATGCGCCTATATAGCCATATATATTATATTATTTCACATATTACTGTATTATATAATATATATGCTAATGTTATCCAATGTTTTTGCAATCTTCATTTCAAGTACAGATTTAACATTAGAATGTCCTGAGATTTTCATTTTGAAAGTTCAAATTTTGTCCTTGAAAATCACCAGTATCAATAACCAAGGCAGAGATTGTTAATACAGGTTTTACAAAATAAATATAAACACTGTGCAGCGCTACCCACCATTTAAGCAACTGGTTTCTTCAGAAACAAACTTTTGAAGGAGTATTTCTTGAGGACCATAAGAGACACTGGCATAATTCAAACAGGTTTTTGGTTTCGATGAAAGAGAAACCTATGCATTCACGATGGTGTGTGTGTGTATGTATGTGTGTATGTGCGTGTGTGTGTGTGAGGGTGTGTGTGTGTATGTATGTGTGTGTGTGTGTGTTTGTGACACTTTGCTTGTTAACACAATATCTCAAGAAAGGAAGGTCTGAATGTTTTCAAACTTGGTACATGGATGCCCCATAGTGAGAGGAAGAACCCTATTGTTTTTGGTGGGGGTCAAAGGTCCTATGGGGTCACCAGGGGTCAAACTCTGAAAACCTTGTTAACACAATATCTTGAGGTAGAAATCTTGGATGAATGTCATACTGGGTATGTAGGTGCTTTATTGTCAGATGAAGAACCCTATCGTTTTTGGTGGGGGTCAAAGGTCATTTGGGGTCAATAGGGGTCAGACCCCAAAAACCTCGTTAACACGATATCTTGAGATTGGAAACTTGGATGAATGCCATACTTGGTACATAGATGCGCCACAGTGGAAGGAAGAACCCTATTGTTTTTGGTGGGGGTCAAAGGTCATATGGGGTCACCAGGGGTCAAATTCTGAAAACCTTGTTTACACGATATCTTGAGGTAGAAAGCTTTGATGAATGTCATACTTAGTATGTAAATGTGTTATTGTCAGAGGAAGAACTCTATCATTGTTGGATGGGGGTCAAAGGTCATATGGGGTAACCAGGGGTCAGATCCCGAAAACCTTGTAAACCTGATATCTTGAGGTAGAAAGCTTGAATGAATGTCATACATGGTACATAGATGGTCCATAGTGAGAGGAAGCGCCCTATTGTTTTGGTGGGGGTCAAGGGTCATATGGGGTCACCAGGGGTCAAACTCTGAAAACCTTGTTAACATACTATCTTGAGATAGGAAACTTGGATCAATGTCATACTTAGTATCTAGATGCATTACTATCAAGGGAATAACCCTACTTTTTTTGGTGGGGTCAAAGGTCATGTGGGGTTGCCAGGGGTCAAAATCCGAAAACATCGTTATCACTATTTCTTGAGATAGAAAACTTGGATGAATGTCATAGTTAGTATGTAGATGCAATATTGTCAAGGGAAGAACCATATCACTTTTTGTGGGGGTCAAAGTACATTTGGGGTCACCAGTCGTCAAAATCAGAAAACCTAATTATAACGACATCTTGAGATAGGAAACTTGGAATGAATGTCATTCTTAGGTAACAGTGTTCTCCACTAGCTGTTTTTGACCACAGGTACGTGCACCGCCAGGATAAAATCTGAAGAGCTGCATTAGTGCCCACCTTAAAATTGCCCCCCCCCCCCCCCCCCGCACAAAAACATTGGCCATTTTGCACTAAGCCTAAAGCTAAAATTAGCAGTTTGAACACATGTGGATGGCATAAGATTTGAGCAGATGCATGCTGAAATATAGCTTGCTTGGCCGACGTGTTTGGCAACTGCTTCAATATTTTGCACTACGTAATAACGAAGGAGAAGTGCACATTCGACACCTGCCAAGAAGACAAGGTGAACTTCAACAGAAAATTTCTGTTAAAAACCTTGTGATTGGTTCCATACACCAATGATCGATCACATACTTTAAGCGCAATCCCAACAATTACTCGCGGCACATTCACTGCTTCACTTACTGAATCTCGGAAAAAAGTTTTCCGTTATAAAAGGGGAAAAAGCTAAATAAATTAACGATATTCTACAGTGGCAATTCTTGGCTTTTGGAAAAATTGAAAACACAAAGTGTCTAGCTCCCTTTACTGAGCAATTTGAGCCCAAAATGTGTGGTTTGATTCAGCAAGTGAGCTAACGTTAGTACTTTCAGCATACGTTTCTGCTAGTCAGCAGTAGCCTATCCATTCCTTTCACAAAGCAGGATCGAGTACTGAAAAGGGTCAACAAAAATCCATGTGCCCAAGAACATCTAAAATATTTACAAGGTGTGTGTAACAGTCCCTCATACAACAATGTGCAATACTTTTGTGAGCTTTAGGCTTAAAGTTTTTCTCTACGATATAATTTTCTTCAGCATGTCTTGGCACTTTTTTCTATTGCCTAAGGTATAGCACAAAGGCCTAGGCCTAGGCTAGCCTATGTACATTGTGAACCTATTCCTATACATATGATTTTTATCTGCAATAGCCTAACTAGTAACTGGGAAAGCTGTGCAGTGGTGAATGGTCTCTTTTTTATTTTTGGTTTCGATGATAAGAGAAACCAACGGGATCATAATGGCGTTCGTGTGTATGTATGTGTGCGTGGGTGTGGGTATGTGTGTGTGACACGTTGCTTGTTAACACAATATCTCAAGATAGGAATGTCTGACAGTTTTTAAACGTAGTACATAGATGCACCATATTCAGAGGAAGAACCCGTCTGTTTTTGGGTGGAGGTGAAAGGTCATCTGGGGTCACCAGGGTCAAAGTCTGAAAACATTGTTAACGCTATATATCAAGGTAGGAAACTTGGATAGATTTCATATTTAATATGTGGATGCGTTTTGGTCAGGAGAGGGTTCCTTTTGTTTTTGGTGTAGGTCAAAGGTCATCTGGGGTCAGTGGGGGTCAGAGTCAGGAAATCTGGTTAACACGATATCTCAAGATAGGAAGCTTGGATAGATTTCATATTTGTTATATGGATGCATTATAGTCAGGAGATGGTCCCTGTTGTTTTTGGTGGAGGTCAAAGGTCATCTTGGGTCACAGAGGGTCAAAGTCTGAAAATCTTGTTAACACCATATCTCAAGCTAAGAAACTTGGATAAACTACATATTTGGGTGTATGTGGATGCGTTATGGTCAGAAGATGGTTTCAGCTTGTTTTTGGCAGAGGTCAAAGGTCATCTGGGGTTAGCTGGGGGGTCAAAGTCTGAAACCTTTTTAAATGTGATCTTTCAAGATAGCTGTCTGTCTGCATGTTTGTCTGTCTACCAATGTATGTCTTTAATGGAGGTCAAAAGTCATCTGGAATAACAAAATTATTTTTTGAACATGCTAGTGTAACACTTGACTTTGGAGATAATGGTGTATGATGGCATTATTTGAAATGGAAAATTTATATATCATCGAAACCTCATTGCAGTTTTGCATTCTGGTTCCTTTCCCGTAAATTTACTCCTTAACTAACCAAGGAAAAGCCAGATTTTTTGCTCTAAAGTCATACTACCTTTAAGCCAGGATAACACTGTTGCAACCTCATAGAGGGGTTGCTACGACAGCACATTCTGTCACATGAAGGCGTATCAGTGTGAGCTGTGTTGGTCATAGTGCATTGCCTCTATTTAATATGCTGATTGTTCAATTGTAGTCAGGCTGGCTTGGTGTGGTCGCATCATTCGGGAGACTCCATAGTGTCCACAGTTAATGCAAATTGTCTACGGAAGAAGTGAGGATATGCATCAATTACAATTACGTAAGTTTAGCAGAGCATCCATTTTAGTTCTCCTCAGTGCACAACGTACCCTTCATTCAACTGTATTCAGCTAGCATAGTTGCGTCGTTTTAGTCTCACAACTTAAAGCTCCCTTTTCATATTTTGTTTTCCTTAGAAGCCAAAGACCCATTCTATGCAATATGTAACCAAAGCATATACCTTACAATGTATATTTTGATTGATTGGATGGAACTTTAAAATACAAATATGCACATTAACTGAGCTGTTGTTCGTGATCATTCATACTCCTCCTTGTAATCGTTTGGGATTTTATTAACACACTTTAAGGTTTCAAGAGTTAATAGAAAGGTTTATGCAGGGCTGGATTAACCACATGGCAGAATTGGCATATGCCGGACTCCGCGCTTTGGGGCCCCCTCCCTGCGGGCCTCTGCTCCCGCGCTTTCTGATTGTAAAGTCAAGGAGACATAAAATAAGTTTAAAGAACTTTTGAAAAGCAAAGTATGATCCTGCGTGAAGCAGGGGACACTGAACAGCCTTACCCTGCTCAGGGTGGAACATGACCTAGTGCGGAAAATGGAATTTTCCCAACTAATAAGTGATTTTGCTTGTCAGAAATCCAGTCGAGAATATGTAATGTAACAGTTAATGTTTAAAGGTGTTTGGGAGTTGACCCACATTTTGATTTACTGGTTGTCGGGCTTACGTTATGCATGCACATTGCCATGCCGTAACACTGGCATGTAATTTTTAACAACTATCGTGTATCTCTGTGTAATGTGTAAAAGCAACTATTTGTTATTAGCGGTTAAAAGCTCAAATTTAATCTCTTGAATGTTATTAAGTTTGTGTAAGTGGGTGGGCGAGGGGGAAGGAGGTTAAACTTGTAAACCCCTCTATAGAAAATGCCGGAGGCCCCACACAACGCTAATCCGGCCTGAGCTCACAGTCTCAGTAAGTTTTGATATCGCATTCAGAGTATTTTGGTAAAATTTGCATGGAAATCATGTGTGGTTCTCAACATATGAGCTGGTAAAGTTGTCACATTTTCAAAAAAAAAGTTGATTTGAAGGAAGCACATGTTAAATTATACCCACACATTAATAGGCAGTATTTTTTTTCTTAAACTTTACAACCAATTTTATCCTCATCATTTTAATAATATCAGGGTGTGATCCCGTAAGTGGCATGAGAACTTTTGAGAACTTAACAAACTTTGCATTCCCTATAGGCAGGTCCTATTTGTATTTACTTCAATGTCAAGACAACAGTCTGAGAAAACAAAGGAAAACAAAGCATTCCTTGTCAATGTGAGGAAGTGATATAACCTCAAGTTAGAAACTTGGGCGAAAGCAGTCGTTGCAAACCTAATTTTAAGCAACCTGCAGAATGGTGAATCTAAAATGAAGCATAATTTGTGATGCGATACGTTAGAATATAGATATTGCATACCAGGTCCACATTGTGAATTTCCTAACTTGAGATCAACTTAACATAACATGATTTTCAAAAGCAATTTATTGAATAGGACAATGGTTTGGGTGAATGTTCTTTTTCTTTGCGTCAAATTGAAGGGGCCGATGCTTACTCTCTGACAAGAAGTTTATTAACTGACTAAGGATAGCGCTCATCCCTACCCTTATCCCAAACCCTAACAAAGGACACGATCGATACAAGACAATCACAACAACCAATCAAGAAATTGCTCGTCAAACAGTGTGCATAAACAGTGCGCATCATACGGATCTAAGTAGTCCACGTTTTTTTTTTTTTTTTTTTTTTTTTTTTTTTTTATTTTATTTTATTTATTTATTTATTTTTTTTGTTCATGTTTGTTTGTTTCTAAAGCGCAGAGCATAAAAGGCGAAAATCTTTAGTGCCAAGGGGAAAAGTTCAAGCAAAAATTTAATTTTTGGATGTGAAAGGAGAACTAAATTACCAGGTCTGTATTTCAAATGAGGGTGTTATGTCATTTCCTCACTTGACAAGGAGTGCTTTTCTCCTTTTTTGGTCAGTTGTGTCTGAACTTGAGGTGAAGAGGGACAGGACTTCTCCATGGAGAATGCAAACTTTTCAAAAGTCTCATGCCGCTAACTCAATGTAATTCTGATACCATGGGTCTTTTGAGCAATAAATTTGCCTTTAAGTTTCAAGAAAAACAAAAGGCAGTACATTAATATGAGGTTGACATGCCATAATAATCTGCTTGCTTCAAGTTCCTTTTTTGTTTGAAACCTGACAACTTTGCCGAAGTTGAGAACCAAAAATCGGAGTTCAATGCAAATTTTACCAGAATGTTTAGAATAAGACGCATCTCTGTAACATGTGAAAAATTGATTTGACGTTAAACCCTTCTTTTATAATCCAAAATGTGTCATTTTATCCATCTGAGGGACATTTGTACCATGGAAATACTACCTGGGACTTCCATGTTTATACCTAACGATTTTTAAGGGTACCTTATCATAAGCTAACGCGCCAACTGATGGTATATCGTAGTTGATCAGAAGCGAACGAACAACACCTCCGAACTTAAAACACATCGTAACATGTACTGGCACATACCATGCTACAAAGAAAAATTTCAGTAAATAATTGAATTTCAGATCAAGTTATTTTTCCAGTGATGGACCATAGATGAAAAAAAAAAATCAAAGCAAGAAAAAGTTTCCAAATACAAGAGGTGTCTTCCTTCCTCTGAGGTCTTATCCCCTTATTAACACCAAAACGACAAGATCACCATAGCTCTATAAAGCGAATGCTTAAGCTTAATTTAGCTCTTACCATAGGCGTAAGGCCCCAGGTTAATTTGGGGACCGTCATGTCTTGCCTGGAAAAAAGTACCAAAACTTAGCCCGTTCTCTGCATAACGATGAATGCAGCCTTCTTTCAGTATATTCGGCCCCAAAAATTCTCAACTCGTATCCCAAAATTTCACCGTAATATGTGGTTGGGGACTTCATCTCCCCACGACTATTGTTCTTTTGGTACTTATAACCACAAAGCAAAATATATATTTTTTGTTTTTATTCATAGCCGAAGGCAGGCAAAGAACCTGTGCGATGGCGATGTCGTGTGTGTGTGTTTTTGACACTCCTTGTAAATGCGATAGATTAAAAATAAGTAGTCCGGCTTCAGATTGAGGTAAGTGCCACCTGGAATGGTCATTAATGTCACTATTTTTTTTCGTTTTCAAAACATATCTATTAACAGAAAATTCAGGTATATGGAGGTCTTCGGGTAGGTTGGGAAATGTAGGGGGCTTTCTGTCAAGAGTCAAGGTGTTAAAACTAAAAAACTAGAGGTATGGGCAGTAGCGTAGCTACTGGGGGGCAGGGTGGGCAAGTTGCAGCCCCCGGAAAATTATTTGGGGAAATTTGATGAATTTTCTTATTCTAACAGAAATTCCTCAAAAGTTTTGTTAAAATAAGAAATTGTGAGACATTTCTCATGCATAATTCGTATTTTCATGCAACACATTAACCCACATTTTGTCAGTTTCGCATGAGCCGGCCCTACTCGCGTTCCACAGGAACGCCCTCGCTACGTAGCAGATTGAATGTTCTCGTGTATACGCGCGGGTGTTACGCTCAGTGCATTTCAGTGCGCAGGAAGCTGTTATTTAGGAATTTAACAAAAGCCGATACAGTACAAATTAACGAACACTGAAAGGCTGTAAACCCGAATTTATCCCCTTGTACACAGTCTCTGTGTTGTACACTTTGGGAATTCAGTAAAAGGATGTGAAAACTGACAAGTCACTAACGAGGCCCACGAGGATAAATTGTCCTACAAGCTAGTAGCGGGAGGGGTTTAAACTATACCGATTTTACTTTGTGTACATAACGATGGATGGGCTGAAACAATCCATGGCCAACGATAGATTTAACGTTAGTCTAGAAATTAGAATGAACGGGATCCATAGGCATACTTATATTTTGTTACTTAACCCAGTCCTTGGAGGCTTACAGGCTAGTTCGGGAAAATAGCTTTCTGCTCACTTGGGGAAGGATTGCCTCTGCAAGGCCCCTCGGTGATGCCAATTTTTTAAATTCCTACAAATGGGCAAGTTCTGTCAAATTCCAATTTTTACTTAAAAAGGTGGATTCTGCATCCCACTGGTGGAATCGATTAAAATAAAGACTACATGTTAATTTTCACTTTACAAGCATGAATACGCTATTTTTGGCCATCTGAGGGGTCTGATTTTTCGAAATTTTCTTTACGTTCCACGCCAACCAATGGTGGGGCTTCGCTCAGCCTCAGTCTTTTGGGCAAAATTACATTTTTTAGGTCAAATTAGCTCTTAACTCTCTGATCACTTTGCAGTTTGCGAACATATTTTGAAGTGAGCATTTCATTGAAAACGACGAAAGGAGATAGCGAGTCGTTAGATTCTTCGTATAAGTCAGGAAAATGCTATTTCCGGCCATCTGAGGGGTCTGATTTTTCGAAATTTTCTCTACGCTCCGCGCCAACTAATGGTGGCGCTCCGCTTAGATAATCTTTATGGTAAAATAACGTTTTGTGGCCAAGAAAAACCACAGTCCTGTACCGATCAATGCTCTATTATTTTGACTCCTAAAGGTGGGCAAATTTAATGAAAAGTTCTACTTCGTAAGGTAGCATAAATGGCATAAGAATGCATGTAAAGACGCAAAAGTTTCAGTTTTATCCTCATGAACCCTGCACCACGATTCAACTTTTAACACCGTTCCTGTCAAAGTCGAAAATCTTGCACCGTTTTGCATCTAGGCTCCTTGAAACATACACATTGACCGGGAAAAGTTTTGGGGAAATTTCATACCTTTTTCCCCTCCCCCCCCCCCCCTTGGAAAAAGTCCTAGCTACGCCACTGGGTATGGGAAAGTTAAATCACTATTATTTTACATCCAGAAAGTCGAGAACAACAAATGACCCATCAAGTTAAAGGTCAAACAATTGTCTTCAAGTAACTTGCAGATCATGTGCATCACGTGATAAATGAGGCCAGGAGAGGTCAAAAAGTTCCGAAATTTGACCTTAGACCTATTTTTACTGTGCATTTTTAGAATGTTATTGTGTACAGTAATGAGTCTTTTGGGGTTGTATTCACCTGAAATCATTTTATAAGATCTATTTACACTCTGTTAGACCCCTAAAATTCCAGGGTTTTACTTATAAAGAGCCACTGGCAAATGAAAAAAAGAACTAATGAAAAAAATGTTGCAATACTAACTTTCATAGCGCAGAAATGGCAATTAATTAATTGGCGATAATAATTCCACACGGGTAATTATTTTCTTCATTTTAACATGTACAAAATCATTCCCTCTAATCGAAATAAAATTAATGGTACCATGGCAAATACATACTCTCAATGTTTAGATTAAATATTCTTGCTTGCAATACGTCTCTGGTAAGGTGACAAAAATGCATAAAACGTTTTCACGACCTCAGGTCAAGTGTAGTTTTCTCCCGGAAAGTACTAAATAGATGGCACGATATTTTTTATTCTAAAGTATCTGAAAATGCAAAATTCCCAGGTTAACATGTACCCATGTGCGGGCATTGGAAGGTATACAACTGATCAAGTGTGGAAAAACTATTGAATTGTAAGGGGAGGGGGTATACCAAGCTTGTGAAATGAATGCTTATGTTACGTAACATGCTCTAAACGGTGAAAACGAAGCATGTCACATCAACATTCAAGGAGTGATCACTGTCAGGAGGTCAGAAGTGCTTGAAAATAAAGTGGGACTTCTATTCAAATGGCAACGTTTGTCAAGTAGTTACCAAAAAACTGTTTCTATAACTCGAATGAATTGTCAAGCAATCACAAAGAAGCGGACACAAGACTAGCCCTGCATGCGTCATATGCGTTCAGTTGTGATTCTAACGGTATAGATATTATACGGAAACACTGGCGTAGACAGGGGAAAAGGGGGACAATGCCCCCGTTCATTCTCGCAAAATAAAAGGAATGAAAAATAAATTAATAAATTGCGACGTCACAGTAAAAGGTACGTTCGTCGCCTTGGCATAAGCTGGCCCTGTGTATGGGCGGCCATCAGGGCAAAAAAGACAACACCGCGAAACAGAAAAGACAAATGTGAAACGGAAAAATAAACAACGCCGAAAGGAACAATCAAACGTCTAAAGAAAAAGGAGAAAACAAACCCCGAAAGGAAAAGACAGAGGCAAAAGGAAAAGTTAAAATCCAAAAGGAAAAGACTAACGTAAAAGTGGTAAACAACAAACGCCAAAAGGAGAAGACAACGCCGAAAGGAAAGGACAACGCCGGAAGGAAAGGACAAATGCAAAAGGAAAAGTTAAAACCCAAGAGGAAAAGACTGACGTAAAAGTGGAAAACAACAAATGCCAAAAGGAGAAGACAACACCGAAAGGAAAGGACAAATGCAGAAGGAAAAGTTAAAACCCAAAAGGAAAAGACTAACATAAAAGTGGAAAACAACAAACCCCAAAAGGAGAAGACAACGCCGAAAGGAAAGAACAACGCCGGAAGGAAAGGACAAATGCAAAAGGAAAAGTTAAAACCCAAAAGGAAAAGACTAACATAAAAGTGGAAAACAACAAATGCCAAAAGGAGAAGACAACGCCGAAAGGAAAGGACAACGCCGGAAGGAAAGGTCAAACGCCGAAAGGAAAAGACAAACAGGCAAAAAAGACAACACAGCAAAACAGGAAAGGCAAACCCTAAAAGGCAGGATGAAAGTCAAAATAAGTACCAAAGTCAAAAGAAAAAGACAAAGTCTAACAGAAGCGTACGAAGGGGGGGGGGCATTGGGCCATGCCTCCCCCCTCACGGATGCCAAGGTCCTTAAAATACGTAGCCATACTTTAGTAACACGGATTTTACTTCAAAAGATAGCATGTGTGGCACCAGAGCATGTAGGAACACCCAATTTCTCAAAAATTTTCAAAGGGAGGGGATTGTCTCTGCAAGGCCCCTCAGTGTTGCCATTTTTGTTCTTCTTCTTTTTTTTTTAATTCCTAAAAATAGCAAAATTTTGTCAAATTCCAAATTTAACTAAAAAATCCAGCTGGTGGCACCGATTAACTCTAAGGACACCTACCTTTTTAAAGAATGTTCAAAAGGGAGCGGCTCATCCCTTTCCCTTCCTGCATAGACGCGTACGAGACTGGGACAGGGAGGGGAGGGTGTCCAGGTGCGTTGAGAAATAGTTTGCCATTTATCACGCAAGAGGAGATGCTAAGGGTAAGATCATTAACAGACGGAAGTTCGAGCAGTCACAGAAAGTTTCATCAATTTAGCGGATCTTTATTTAACCAAGAGTCACAACAGAGAAGCATTAGCATATTTTCAATTCCGTTGTATAATTTCCTCGGAAAGAATAAAGACAATTTAATGTAATAGCGGCAGTACATTTTACCTAGTAATTTTTTGATCACTCAGCATGTTCCTGATTTTATTCTTATTGCAAACAAAAGCTTAATATAAAGACTGCATGTTTAGATTCTCTTTACAAGAATAGAAACTCAATTTTCGGTCATCTGAAGGGTCGCAGTTATTTCCTAATGGTTGCGCTCCACTAAGATAGTCATTCGGGCAAAATTATATTTTTGGGGTCAAAGTAGCTAACAACTCTCTGATCACTTTGCAGTTTGCGGACATATTTTGAAGTGATCGTTTTATTGCAAACGACAAAAGAAGATAGAGACTGGTTAGATTCTTCATATAAGTCTGGTAAATGCAATTTCCGGCCATCTGAGTGGTCTGACTTTTCGAAATTTCTCTTAGCTCCGCTTAAGATAATATTTATGGCAGAATAAAGTTTTGTGGCCAAGAAAAAACTCAAACTAAAATGCTCCCGTTCGCATATACCGATTGATGCTCTTTTTTTACTCCGAGAAGTATGCAAACTTAATGACAAGTTTAACTTTGAAAGGTAGCGTAAAGGGCATAAGATTGTATGTAAAGACGGTTTCAGTTTTATCCTCATGAACCACCACAATTTAACTTTTAACACTGTTCCTGTCAAAGTCGAAAATCTTGCACTATTTTGCATCTAAGCTCCTTGGAAAGGCCCAAAATTTTCCCGTCCTCTTGGCCAGCGATCACTCATACTGCATGCCCCCCCCCCCCCCCTCATAGAAATCCTGTGTACGTCACTGAAGTCAAAAGGAAAAGACGACCGTCGACAGAAAAAGGCAAACGCCAATGAAAAAGTCTACAAATATTAAAAGAGAAGGTCGAGCGCAGGAAATTCCCTGCGCTGGAAAAGAAAACCCCAAGAAAGACTTAGCCAGTCACACTGTTCGGTGTGTTTATTGTCAGTTCCCAACAAATATTAAAGGTTATGGTGTTAATGGTCCACTTACAAGTTACATACGCAGCCTAACACTGTGCACACTGTGGCCTAGTATAACTTTAAGCCTAACGTCAGTTCGCTCGAATAGAATGCTTGTGCATACAGTAATTCCACATTTCAGGATTAATTTCACAAAGTGAGAATAAACTTCATCAAATCCGGTGATCATTTCCCACAGTTCACCGGTTTTCAGATCTAGTAACTGTCGGATATGTAAAGATACGTTTCTCATTATAACTTGAAGCATCTCAGATATTTCCTGAACTGCTTAAAATTGCCAAAATGTCTCATACTTGTGGAGAGCTTTTCGGATAGGTGGAAGCACTTTTTCATGACACCCAGTGTGGGTTAATACCACGGACTTCCTATACGGGAAGTGATAAATCGCACCCCTCTGGCAACCACTTCATATTAATAAGTTGATACGTCAATATTTAAATATTCATATCATGTCTTAAATGCGAACAGCTCACAGCGACGTAAATAAAAACTAAGTTCGAAGTGTGACTCATGATGATAATAACATGTTTCACAGTTCTTGTGCGCGATCGACGGCTGAATCTGGGTTTGACAGGAGCCAAACGGTGTATGGTAATTGTCAAATTGCTTTGATATTGGAAGAAATTATCAAACTGTAACAGCACTAACTCAGATAAGGCATTCTAGTGTATATGTAGTGACTGCTCTGGAACTACAACTATCCATACAGTGGCACAACAGACATGTGGATAATCGTGAATAATCGTAATATAGCTTCTTCGGGAAGGAGTGTAAGTTTTTGTTTCGCCGAACGGCCCTTTGCTAGAGGGTCGGGAGTACTTTAGAAAAAGAATGGAGAAGAATTTGACCCAACTGAAATTCCATGACACCGTCCATGTACCCTAGATAGGATATATCTCCATTGGCGTACGAGCTAGGGATTGGGGGCAAGGGGGCAGTCCGACCCCCCCCCCCCCGCCGCCCCGCGTCCAAAAAATCCACACATTCTAGAATGTGGCGGGGAATTGGAAAAATTAGGACAGGGATTTGCAAAAAATCGTACAATCAATGGAGTTTTAAAAAATGGCATAGTTTTTAGGAAAATTCCTTTACGTGCCCGCAATTTGAAAAAAAAACCCGCCATAAATCGCGGTACTAGAATTCATGAAAAGTTAAGATTCCAAAAATTTGCTACACATCCGGGCAGCGCAAAAGTATTATTCGTGAGCCTACTAGTTTTTACTTAACACTTTTTCACAACACAATACCCGAAATGGTAGAATATCCAAATTTTTTCAAGCTTTTACCCGAAAACAAAAAAGTAAATGATCATAATCAGGCCAGGGTAACAAATTTCACAATAATCAAAGAGATATAAAATCGGGACACATTTGGGAAGCCTATCGCCTAAAATCTCAGGCTTACTTTTAACAGTATCAATTCTCTTAGCCTTCTTACCACTGGCGTAGACAAAGGGGCCATGGCTCCCCTGTTCATGCCCTCAAAATAAAAAAATGAATGAATTATAAAGAAATAAATTACGAAAGTAAAAGGCACTTTAGTCACCTTGGCCTAGGTTGGCCCCCTGCACTTGAAGGTCATATAGTGTACATATTCCAGGGTTCGTTCCGCATTTCTGTTGATGTCCAACGGTGCACGCACGCTGAATGCGAACACTTTTTCAATAGACTCAATCAGTGTTACAACAAATGCCATCACGGCTGGGCGTCAAAACAGTTGGTAAGGCGCACTCACTGAGCTCTATGCTATATAGCTCACTAGTGGGCGAGCTTACACTGTCGTCACGGTCACAATGGACGGTAGGTTCCAGTTTGTCTACTCTCTGCGTGCAACCGCGCAAGCGTTAACACGCGCAACACCAAATGTACACCCATGTGTTCTTGCGCATGCTCCATGCCAACCAATGCGGTCCACCGTGTTGTCATCTATCCTGAGACAAATACGGGCAGTGGTTTAAAAGAAAATCAGGTAATTCGGGTCATAGCGACAGTGTGAGAATGTCTTCCCATTAGCTTGGAATTCATTTAAACCGTCCCATCTCGTAATTTGATATTTTCAACAGGTTTTACTAATAGAAGTAAAATCATTTATTGTCGGAAGTTCGTGCAGTCACATACATAATTTCAACAATGCAATACGGTAGATATTTAACGAGTATCTAACCGGAGCGCCACAATCGGTTGGCGCGGAGCGAACAGAAAATTTTGAAAAATCAGACCCCTGAGACAGTCGAAAATGACATTTCCCAGGCTTACACTCTGAAATCAAAAGAGTGAACTTATTCACTCTTTGATCGAGTGAAAAATGTAAATTCACTCCATTAGAGTGATAATTCACTCCAAGAGGAGTGAAGTTTCCTCCAAAAAGAGTGAAGTTCACTCCAAAAAGAGTGAAATTCCCTTAAAACGAGCGAAGTTTCACTCTTGATGGAGTGCCCACGGTGATCACTCTTAAAAAAAAAAAGAGCGATCATTGCAGGCACTCGTGGAAGAGTGAATTTTCCCTCTCTGTAGTGAATTGCACTCTTTTTGGAGGGAAGTTCACTCCTTTTGGAGTGAATTATCACTCTAATGGAGCGAATTTACACTTTTCACTCGATCAAAGAGTGACTAAGTTCACTCTTTTGATTTTAGAGTGTACAAGGGGATCTAAGCAGTCGCTATTTGATCAGAAAATTACCAGATAAAATGTATTACTACCAATCGATGAAATGGTCCTGCATATTTTCGGGGGAAAACTACAAAACGGAATGGAAAACATGGTAATGAATTTTACTCTTTTGGTATTGGGACTAAATTCAATGTTTATTGATAAAGTTGTGTGACTGCCCGAACTTCCTACTATATACATGATTTTACCTTTTGAAAAATGTAACATTACAAGGTGTGTTTTAATTGTCAAGCAGACTTATTGGAAGACATTCTCACTCTGCATCATTAAAGTATCGAAAAACAAATTACCAGATTTTCATTTCCTTTGCCCGTGTTTGGCTGTAGAGAAGGATAGATGACAAACTCTTGGGCACTTGAACACCCTCCTGTCTGTCCATTGAATTATTTGTCAATTGAAAACGTCCCAGCATTGTTCAACCTTTGCCGGAATATTTGACCATTTCGGGCAGTTTTGCAAAACTACAGTATTAAGTGGGGATGATGAACACCTTTTTCACATTCTGCCCAAATGTGTCGCAGATCTTTGTTATTTTCCATAAAAATTTTACTTTAAATATAGCGTTTTCTGTTTTGCGGCAAAGATTTGAAGCTATTAAAATAATCGGCGACACTGTAAAAAATGGTACAAAATCGATGTAAATTTACAGAACATAACGATTACATAAAAGTTCTGGTAATAAGTTTCCAGAACTTTTCTGTAATCCTTATTTATCTCTTTATTTTTTGTACTTGTAAATCTATGGTAATTGTTTACAGTGCATTTAGGGTATTTTAAAGAAGGGCAATTTAGGGCAATCTAAAGAAGGCTCAAGAATGATTGTTTCTTTTAACTGTTTAAGCCACAGGCTTCCCAAATGTGTGGCGATTTTTTTATTTTGATTTTTCGTTACAGTGTTACCCTAACTATGATACTTTCTATTTTCGGGCATATGCTTGAAAAAAATTGGATTTTCGACAATTTCGGGCATTGTATTGTGATTATCTGTGAAGTAAAAGTCACGAAAAATAGCTTTTTGCGGTGTCCGAAGGTGTAGCAATTTTTTTTAATTTTGACTTGGTTTTTCATGAAAATATTTTTGCGACTATATGATGTTTCCCTCCAATTTTAAAGGCATATCTTTTCAAGATTTCGGTCAAGGGCTGTCCGAATTTTTTTCCAAATTCCTGCCCGAATTTTCCCCCAATTCCTGTCCGATTTTACGGAAATTTTGGGTAGTCTTCCCCCTGCCCCGTCTCGTACACCACTGGGTATGTCCACTCTACCCAAGATCTAAGTGAGGTCCTGTGAGGTAATAGTGGTAAAGTTGCAACGCTTGAGACTGCATTGACCCAACATGGGTTTGGTTGTTGCACTGGCCAATGACTGGCAGCAATGACCGTGCAAAGTGCAAATTCCTTCCAACAACATTTGACTATAGTTTTGGAACAAATTTGTGAACCCCCAGGAATTGAAAGAATCCTACAGTTGGATAGAAACAGGCCAGACGCTAGGAGCAAACTGATCAACACCAAGGTAGCCAATTTCAGCCACTCCAAATCTGCTAGAAAATTATTTATCCAGGAACTCGACGAGTAAAAATTCAAGAGATTCCGAAGATATGAAGCTTGTTACAGTCTACCCGAATTTATTCCGAAATTCAGAATGGGGCACAATTGTAGAATACTCTGCCGCTGCGTGGATCTATCGCAAGTGCATCTATGTCATAGTAGTCGGGTAGCCCGGATTGAATATTATCATCGACCAGTATGAATTTAATTTTTTCCCAGGTCGCCAGTGGGGGGGGGGGCTGCTGGGGGGATGGGCGATCCATTGGGGACTCGAGCCCCCAAGCCCCCCTTCGTAGCTACGCCACAGTATCTGACCAAGAATACGATGCACTGTAAATTCACATTTGAGATCGCAGTAGCTTTCAAAGTCTTTTCCTTGGTGAACTTTATCACTTTATTGTCATGTGCATGATAGATAAACATTGTTAAACACTCTGTGTTATCATTGATTTTATTAGTGGCATTGAGATTCAGTCTCCACTCCCTCGGGATAGCAGAATTTTTCCGTAATATAATGTAAAAGGAAAAATACTAGTTAAATTACATATATATGGCAGACAACATTTTAATATGCACTCAATCGACTCTCTCATTAAAAAAAAATAATTTTGTCACTTTTCTACATGTCCCGAATTTGGCCATTTTTCCCGAATTCCTCGTAATTACCTGGAAAGGAATGGGACTGCAACTGATAACATAATTTACATTTGCATACAGTTTGAACTTCCATTATCGATGGTGCGCTATAGCCTATGGACATTTTCACGGTTCTTTTGTTTTTCCATGACGAGTGTATGATAAACATTAACGAGGATTTCCGTTGTTTAAAAAACTACACATCTGATGAACCCAAATAGCAAATGGATCATAAGAAAAAGTTTAGTGTTCTACATAAGGCGTGGTCCGAAATAGGTTTGAGACCTTTGAAATCACTCTACTGACATTTTATCGGAAAACTTGAAACTGTGTGCTCTAAATTGCTATTAGTTTAAAACAATTATAATTACATAGTTTGAAAATTATAAGATAATGGAACATTATGTAGAAACAAGTAGGCTAAATGATCTGTTTAGTGAAAGTAAAAAAAAATCAGCTTTGGAAAAATTTTAGGGAAGGGCGGGCGCCGGGTGCGCCCCCGCCTAAATCCGCCACCGATCCAAAGTAGCGTTAGTACGGGCCGGATCTTGTGTAGCCGGAAACAGAAAAAAAAAAAAAACGGATGAGAGTTCCAATTAATTTTCAGATTGGTTTATTAATTCGTTGATTGAGTTCCAAAAAGATCAAGTTTGACTCGGCCGGCAAAATAATTATTCAAATTTAACTATATACATGGTGATTGCATGCTTCTGCTTCGAGCTCTCTTGCACGAGTTCCAAAAAAATAGTGGGAGCGGCAGGCTCTGAGCTTGCAAACCTCATGGGAGATCGGAACACATGTAGTCCCCTGATTGGTTAAAAGTTGTGACGCACCAAATTAAATCAATATTAATGAATGTTCTGATCTAAAAGACCAACGAGGAGGCTGTAGAGGGTGAAATTGGCCACACCTTGAAAATACGGGATACGGCGTAAACGTTGAACTAGAACGAAGTAGACGCCCACGTTCACCGGTAACACGTGACCGGAAACAGTAAGGGCCCTGGGAATCTAGGAAAAAAGGAAGGGAGAATTGCTCGTAAACAACAAGATGGCGTCTATGTTAAAGGTCAGGGAAGGTGCACCATGCTACATGACAATAAGCACTTACAACACCATGACAAAATGATGCAGCCATTTTTCTCTTGTGTACTATCCGCGTAAGTTACTATGGTATTTTCCTATGCGCAAGTAAAGATTTTTGAAAGCTTGAATAATGTAATGACCAAAGGGCAGTCCAGTGATTTCTCGGTCTTTGCATTTTCTCTCGGCATTTCATTTGAATTTCAACTTTTCTCACGTGCTCGTGTTTGTTAGAAATTAAAAGACAGTGCCCCGCCCGATCCGACGTGTAATTTTCGATATAGGCTACTTAGTTAAAGGCATATTTTCATCATCCCAAACTGTTCCAAGTCTCCCAACCTACTTACTTCTAGCCCCTCTCACATTTATCTAAAACTTCATCTTTATCCAGACACAATCCTAGTTTATTGCTTCATGGCTTGTCCCAGTGGCCATACAAGTCCATAATGTGTAATCAAGACACTCTCAGTGCCCATGCTGTGTAATTTAGCTATGATGCATTGTTTGAATATGATGCCAATCATAGAGCTGTACCAGTTGAGAGTTTTGATATATGTATACTGAAACTGTAGTTTAGGGTGACGAATGACTGCCACTTTAATAAGCCCAGCTTCTAGCTACGGGAACTTTGTTTTCCAGGAGGTTACAATTTTGCACGGTACGTGTTGTATAGCTGTGCACGCAGTAACACCCTTGTTCGGTCAATACGTAATACCTTCTGAAAGTGATTCGAAAGGAGATATTTTGTGGGTTCAAAGTTGTTTACAAGGGGAACACAAAACGTTGCAAACAACGTGATAGTATGTTTATGAAGTTTGCAGTTCGTCCAATACTGTTTTTCACAAATTCCGTAGAATAGATTCCTATAATTCGCAAGATCAAGCTCTAACTAGCGTGTTACGTTGTGCAGCACGCGCAAATATTCCCAAGATCACCGGGAACTTTCCAAACGCCAGGCTCTTATGCTACCTCGTATATGAATATTGAACTCCTTGTGACGTTAGTGTGTCGTCTGTGTTATTAATATGAAGTGGTTGCCAGAGGGGTGCGATTTATCACTTCCCTTCCTATACATGGACGGTGTCACGGACTTCCTATACATGGACAGAGCATACCTTACGGCAGATTGTCGCTATCGTAGCGTGAGAAAAAGCGCACCAAGATGGCTGTCTGCTATGGTTTTGTGTGACAGTTTGGACTTGCTCAAGTATATCAACAGATTTTGCAAGAAAGTTGAAATATTTTTGAAATATGGCAAGGTTAGGTAAAAATCACTTCACCTTTTGCAGGAATATATTTTTCCTCATTCAAGTTTAAATTTTGTTTTAAATATCACAGCGTCGTCGTCAAATCACACAAATTATAGCCTCATGGCGGCCATCTTGGTGCGCCTATTTGTCCAGTCGGTGGCGACCATCTACGGATAGGACACGTTACATGAGTAGTAAGTGGGGCCACTTTAGCATTCGACCAATCAGAATCGAGTATTTGGATGACGTCATCAAATGATGAATATTCATGAGATAAGTAAGGTGAGGATAGCATTGGACCAATGAGAATGGAGAATGGAGGATGACGTCATGAAATCGTGAATATGGATGAGAGGAAGAAAGAGAGGAGTGTCTTAGAATGACGTCATAATGAATATGCATGAGGAGATGGTTGATAAATAGAAGCACACGAGTGGAAAGAGCTCATTCTGTGTCTAGAATTCATAGTGTAAAGATGGCTTGTAAATACCTCGAAGAAGATAGCGATACCGACTGCTCGTTTATCGAAGGCAGTGAAGGAGAGGATTCCTTGATGGAGGAGGAGGAAGAGGAAAAGGAGGAGATAACTTCGGAGAAGGATTGGACGTCCGGCTACTTGCGTGGCTATAGGACGGGAAGAGGGGACGTGGAGGCACGAGTGGTAGAGTTGGAACGAGAGAAGGAAGCCCTCCTCGTCGAACTAGACAATGCGAAGAGGAACTTCGAGAGGTATAGGATGGAGGTGGACGAATGGATCTACGAAAGGCTAGCACCTCGATTAAGGGCTACCATGGACGTCATGGCGGGGATGATGGACCATAGAGTCGAAAGACTAGTAAACTGGAACCCCGATTTGCCACCGCTCGAGGGGAATCAGGAGGAGGAGGTAGAGGGCGAGATGGACGATCTAGGAGATCTTTTTCCAGATCTCCCACCCGTGCAGAGACCTGAGGACGCTCCGCCACCGTACTCGGAGAACCCTCCTGCTCACTTTTGAAAAAAAGTGAGGAGGACTTTAAACCAAAAGGCTCTTTTCAGGGCCAACATATATTTAGGTGGGGACGGCTCCATTCTTTTTCTGTCAAACATGCTATTTATGTGTTGTATCGTCTTTTAGAACAAAGGAACGAGACATACGGACTCGGCTAGAGGTCTATCTCAGCGTCGTGTGAGACATTAAACGTACCGCTCCGTATTGAATATATACGTTTTGAATGATGTATTGAAAAAACTTTTTAAAAATCGAATTACAAATCTATTTTGTTTGTTTTTTTTTCTTTACAACAGTTCTGCTAAAGCTAACGATAAAATATCTGTTTCTGGCTTTCTTGACGATGATAATGGTTGTGGTTGTGCTGGTGGTGGTGGTGGTGGCGGCGGCTGGTCTATGAGCCATCGGAGCTGTGTTTTCTCCAGTTCCGTAAAAACTGGTCTCTTCATGCTGAGATCCAGAGGTTCTGGTAATTTTCGGGTCGAAGGAAAAGCAGGTGGGTCTTTTGGTAACCCCAATCGTCGAGTGTTGGTTTTGCAACTAGCTCCAAACATTTGAAAATGTAACACGTAGTTCCTTAGATGTAGGACATTGTCGCACTGGTTACAATAAAACAGGTCAGCCATTTTTAGATGACGGGCGTAAAACGACAGGCTGTTTGTGTGGTCTGAAAGTGAACGCGACGGCAATTTTTCTTCTTGTAATTCGTAATGAAACTTTATTCGATCTTGTTTAGACGGATAGTCAAAGACTTCTGATTGTGAAAAATCGATGCACGGCCTTATAAAGTGCTCGGATGCGGTACAAACCGGTTTTATCCGGTTCGAGGCACCGCACAAAATACACGTGCAACAGAGAAGGGCGGAGCTTAGAACGTCGATTCACACAGACGTGTGTGTGTGTGTGTGTTTGTGTGAGCGCGCGTGCGGAACTCCAGACATGTATGACATAACGCGCGCTACAGGGGGCGGGGCTTAGAACGTCGGTTCACACAGACGAACGCGTGGAACTGTGCGTTGATCGACAGGTCGCGTCAACCAATGAGAAACGAGACCTGCGCGTGCGTCCTATTGTTACTGTTGTACTGTGTGCGTGTGATTGTTGGGAGAGTTTTCGCGCTCATTCGGATTTTGGTGTTTCGACAGTACAGACGTACGTGCGCGTACAGTCTATATACGTCGCGATAATTAGCTGGTAGTGAGGAAAATAAGATTTTTGGTCGAATGGTAGAAGCAACGTTCGTTGCATGCAGTGCGCGTACAGTCGGTGCGGGTTGTGAGTATAAAGGCAGTGTAGCGCGTGTTGAGCGTTCATTCGGAGTGTGGAGCTCGAAGAGTGAAGACGTGGCACGGGCGGTTTTGCTCGTATTACTTCTTTCTATACGGAAGTGTGCTGACGGTGTGAGTATATCTCGGGAGTAAATGAGGTGTAGTCGGTGGAAGGATATCGGTCGATAGTCACCTACGAAAGCCTGTATTACTCTTTCGATTGCGTTGCACGATCTAGTGCACGAGCCTTGAGAGTAAATGAGGTGTATAGTAGTAGTTGTCTTTGAACCGTTTTTTCGCCTTCTACGGCCTGTATTACTTTCCGTGTTACTCGCCCGTACTGTACACTAAAGTTTGAGAGAGAGTAAACGGGTTGGAATATAGCATCGTCATCCGGACTTGTTCATTCACGCACATTGTTAATCTCACTTTATATCTCATGACGCGGTGTATGCCCTGTAGTCTATACGTAGTGCATTGTCGTTCAGTTTGCCACCGGTCCACAGCGACATTCGGGGTGAGCTTATCGACTATAATACATTACGGCAGACGTCAATGACCTTAGGGTCTGCAGGCATTACATTAGCTTACAAGATCATCGAGATAACAATTCGTACAGAATAGTAAAAGAAGAAGATATTAAAGAAAAAGAAGAGTGAGATGATAGTGGTAAGGCACGCTTTTTTTTCTTTTGTTCCCGTAAAGTATGTGTTTTATGTGTGAAAAAAGGAGATTCCCCCGAAATATAAATTATATGTCACACCATAGTCTCTGTACGTTTACGTACACGTGCACTCACCTGTAGTGAGTACATTTCGTGTTGTCTTCGAGTTTATCACCGGTCCAAAGCGACATTCGGGATGAATTCTTTGACTATAACACGATTCGGAAAACGTCATCGACTTTAGGGTCGGCAGGTCGAGTGTTAACGAGAGACTCGTGACGATATTTTAGTCGTGTATACATGTAATGGTCCAGGAAGTATATAAATAAGATGTTTGAAATCGTCTTCTCTCATTTGTATCCAGGATTTCGAAAGATAAACATCGATTCTTCGTGCAATGTACAAAGCTACGCTTACAGAAAAGGAAATAAGGGAGGGGTGGGAAATTCATTGGAGTCAGAGGAAAAGCAAACCGTTTTTTTACAACACGAGGACGAGGGAATCAAAATGGATACCGCTGGTACGACGACCTCTTTCTCCCAGACGACAAGCGGAAGCCGAGCCAACTTATTAGACCGAGATTCGTTGGATCTCTTAGAAAGATGGGGAAACCCCACTTTTGAAAATGAACCGGCGTGGGATCAGCCTTCACCGCCTAAACGCAGAAGACAGGAAGGATCGACCCAGCCACCGACAAACCGTGAAGTGAAAGAACAAAGTACACAGACAGAACCGGATCGGCGAAACGTGTCCGTACAAGCTGTACCGACCCCTGCTGTAGAGGAGGGGGAGGAGGAGGAAGAAGAAGATACATTAGCTCGCGCCATAGCGGAAACGATTCCCGAGATAAACGATCCCGAAAATGAGAATATCATCCCTGATACTCAACCTTTCAGACCAGAAGAAAACGGGGAAGATAACGAGGAGGAGAACGAAGGCGATGAAGAGGATGAAGAAGAGGATGAAGAAGGGGGTGATGATGATGACGATGATGACGAGGATAATGAGGATGAAGAAGAGGGTGATGACGATGACGCGGAAGAAAATGATGATGAAGAAGAAGAGGCTTATCGAGAAGAAGAAGAAGACGGTAGTGACGAACAAGAAGACGACGACGACGAAGAACGAGATGAGAGACACGAGGTAGAGCGTAATGACGATGAAGAAGAAGAAGAAGAAGGGGGTGAAGGAGAAGAAATGGAAATTGCCGGTGATGGAAGTGAAGACGACGGTGAGGATGATGAGGAGGAGGAGGAGGAAGTTAGACCCAGGGATTGTTGGAGAGTCAGAAACGAAAGAAGGAGAAGAATCAGAAGATTTCAAGCGGATGCTGACGAGTGGATTCTAGAATTTCTGGACGAACCCATGGCCAATTTTATTCGTCATAGAGGCAACGTTATGATTGCGGTCTATGACATCATTCAAGATATCATCGAGGAACTCATGCACGGTTTTGCGCCCGGCGATATGGTAGGGGTTCAAATCCAACATCCTGCATTACGCGAAGATATATACGTACCAGTCATGCGTCGTGACCAATTGAATGCCAATCGTATTTTGGCCATCATCGAAATCGTGATGCAATCTAACGAAGAGTTCACTTTCGATGGCCAGATGACATTTCACATCATCAGGATCCAAGACATGGTCGGTGGAAATGATGACGTCATCCAAGACTGGGCCAAATTAAAAAAAAGCGTGGTACGCATCCAGAATAAAGACGACGACATGTGTCTGGCACGAGCCATCGTCACGGCCGTAGCACATCATCGAAAGAAAACGGACCGGACCGTCAATTGGAATAACATACGACAAGGCCAATCGGAACAGACAGAACTCGCCAAAACCCTTCACTCACGGGCAGATGTACCGATCGGTTCTTGCGGCCTGGAACACGTCTCTCGATTCGAGAAAGTTTTACCGGAGTATAGAATCATCATCGTCACCAGAGGTCGAACGGAAGCCATCATTCACAAATGCTCGAATGAAAAGGGGATACCGATCTTCTTATATTACCACGACCGTCATTTTGACACCGTCACCAACATGAGTGGATTCCTGAACAGGCACGCATTTTGCACCAAATGTCTCAAGGCATACAAGGATCCGAAATGGCACAAATGCTCGATCAAGTGTCATGCCTGCAGAACACCGAACGGACAGTCTTGTGAGGAAGATAAAGACGCCCGGTGGTACTGTGACGATTGTCGTCGCGTCTTTAAGAACGAAACCTGTTTTCAAAACCACAAGAGCGGCAAGCCAACGACCTGTGAAACCGTTCGCCGATGTAAGCAGTGCAGCTTGACCTACTCCGAAGGCAAGAAGAAACACGTGTGTGGTGTGCAATATTGTCAAACGTGCCAAAAAGATCGACCACGAGGACATTTATGTTTCATGCAACCGATTCGCCCTAGTGATTCTCTACGGTCATGTCCGGATTACATCTTTTTCGATTTCGAATCCAGAGTGGACGAGACGAACGGACGACACATTTCCAACTATGCCGTGGCCCATAAAGTGTGTGCATTATGCATCCACGAAGAAGATATCGAGAGGCCGTGCGAACACGAGAGACAAGTCTGTTTCAAAGGTGACGACACCGTCGAGGATTTTTGCACGTGGGCGTGCTCGAATCCCAATTCGATTTTCATGGCACACAACCTGAAGGGATACGACGGTCATTTCGTCGTGTCCTGTTTTTCGAAGATGAGGATGACACCGACTGCCATCATCACGAACGGTTCGAAGATTACGTACATGGAATACGAATTGCCGAGAACGTCTCGTAATAAAAAGGTGGAGAAAATCGTATTCAAAGATTCTTTCAACTTCATCCCCATGGCACTTTCCAAGTTCTCCAAAACCTTCGGACTTTCTGAAGAGAAAGGATATTTCCCGTATCTGTTCAACACAAGAGAACACGAAAGTTACGTGGGACCGTGGCCCGATGCGACTTTCTATCACCCCGAAACCATGAATGCCAAGCAGAAGAAAGAATTCGACGCCTTGTACGCACAGCAAAAGGGAAAAGTCTTCGATATGGAGAAGGAAATGAAAAAATATTGCGTGGCAGACGTGGATCTATTGAGAAAAGGATGTTTGACATTTCGCCGCATTTTTCAAACCATGAATGACATGGATCCATTTGCAGAAGCCATGACCATAGCCCAAGCCTGTCAGAAAGTGTTCCGAAAATGTTTTCTGGAAGAAGAAACCATCGCAGCCGTCCCTCATCTCGGATACGACAATCATTCGTTAAAAGCCTTGAAATGGTTGGCATGGCTCGGTCACAGAGATGGAATTCACATTCAACATGCACGCAACGGGGGCGAGACCACGGTGGCAGGGTACAAAGTCGACGGTTCTTGCGGTAACACGATCTACGAGTTTCAAGGTTGTCTCTGGCACGGATGTCCCACGTGTCACCCCGATCACCAAAAACTAGTTCCAGGCTCTACATTAACCGTAGAAGATGTCTATCAGAAAACCGTGTGGAAAATCGGGGACTTAAGAAGATCCGGGATGAACGTCGTGGAAATGTGGGAATGCGAATACGATCGAATGCTTTGCCGAGACGAAAAGATGAACGAGTTCGTGCAGGCTCTCGACTACAAGCCACCTCTCAATCCGAGAAATGCTTTCTTCGGTGGGAGAACCAACGCGACCTGCTTAAAGTACGAAGCCAAACCGGGGGAATCCATCAAGTACATCGACGTATGTTCTCTCTACCCGTGGGTGAACAAGTACGGACGCTACCCCATCGGACACCCTACGATCGTGACAGAAAACTTTAGACCCTGGCAAGAATACGAAGGCCTCATTTACTGTCGGGTATTACCGCCCAGAAAACTCTATCATCCGGTGCTGCCCTATAGATCGGACAACAAGTTGCTGTTTCCTCTCTGTGCCAGGTGTGCAGACGAACGACGACTGGACGACTGCGAACACACCGAAAGCGAAAGAGCTATCGAAGGTACCTGGGTGACGTTAGAACTGAAGAAAGCTGTGGAAAAGGGATACGTCGTGTTGAGCGTTTACGAAGTATGGCACTTTGCGGAACACACCCAGTACGACCCACAGACCCGTCGAGGTGGATTATTTTCGGGATACATCAATACCTTTCTCAAAATGAAACAAGAAGCGGACGGATGGCCCAGTGAGTGTCACACCGAGGCGGACAAGAAAGCATACGTCGACGACTACGAAAGGCGGGAGGGAGTTCGGCTGGAAACCATCGAGAAAAATGAAGGCAAACGATGTCTCGCAAAATTGATGCTCAACTCGTTTTGGGGAAAATTTGGTCAGAGATGTAATTTGCCTCACAAAACCCTCATCAACGACTTACGGAAATTTTGGGAATTGGCATCCGATTCTACAAAAGAGGTCAAAATTACTAGGATCGACGAAGACTGTATGGAATTGATTTGCACCGACAAAGAGGAATACGTAGACGGCTGAGGCAATAAGAACATTTTTATCGCCGCTTACACAACCGCACAAGCCAGGTTGAAATTGTATTCTTACCTCGAACGACTGGACGAGCGGGTGTTGTATTTCGATACGGATTCCATCGTATACGTCTCTCGTCACGGTCAATACGATCCGCCCATCGGAAATTACCTGGGAGACATGACCGACGAGCTGGAAAAGGATTATGGTACGGGAAGTTACATCACCAAATTCGTCTCGGGTGGACCCAAGAATTATGCCTACGAAGTATATTCTACCAAGAAAGGCACCACCAGCCGGCACTGCAAGGTACGAGGCATCACTTTGACAGCTCGCGTCAACGAGTTGGTGAATTTTAGCAGCATGACAACCCTCGTAGAGCAATTCGATCCAAAACGCGAAGACAACAAAAGCATCCTCGTCAAGAAGGAACACGATATCGTGAGAAAACGATTGGGCCAAGTTTTTACTAAACCGACTCAGAAAGTGTACAGGATAGTGTACGACAAACGGGTGTTGAAACCCGATTTTTCCACCGTACCTTACGGGTACTGATATGTATAAAAGGAAGACGTCGAGAGACGTTTCATCATTCGCGCTCGAGATGTCATTCCACTATCACTCAGATTGTATCAAACCGATCGATCAAAAGCTGTGTCCACGACACTGTTTCTCCATTTATCGACCGCACGTGAAACACGTAAATCGGCACGTCGAGCGTCGAGATGTCCACCAGAGGTGGATGAACTCCAATGCTGATTATCGGTACAAGAGACATCGAGTATTATTTCGATATAGGAATAAATACGAGACTTCTAAGAAACAGAAAAAGAAGAGTCGAGCCGTACCTTGGAGAAGCATTTCGGATAGCATTCGCAAGGATCGTATATCTTGGTTGTGGTACACCTATCATTCCCCATAAAAGACACGAGGTATTCGGTAAAGTGTCATTTGAAAGGGGGACACCGAGGAAGATGGACGTCAAACTAGCTGCGAGAAAATCCTTCACGGAATCATTGGAAAGTACGACGACCGTAGATCACAAAAAGACTACCACCGGGCACAATTCTTTTTACACACTGTGCTTCCCATTGTCAGATTGCAGAGAGGAAGACGAATACCTGTTCGACCTTTTAGTGGAAAAGCTGAAGCGTGCTAAAAATGCACAGGTGCAACACGTCTGCAAAGGTTGTCTTGATGGTCACTTCTTCGTCACCGGGTATACTTTACACAACGACGTTTTCGAAATCGTCATGACGTTTGCTGCAGAGTTGCGACGTTCCATGGTCGGCGGTAAGGTACTCCGTCCCAGATGTCTTGCCAGGATATAAAAGGGAGATATCGAAAAAGAATTCGACATTCGTCATCATGGCTTCGAACAGTGCAGACGTATTTTTGGCTCTCGACAATACCGTACTCAACTTTCTCCAGGATGCATTCGAAAACTACGAATGCTTGACCTGTTACGGATGCGAATTAGACCATCCGAGCCAGAAGCACCATCCCTGTACCATGGACGAAACAGAGTACGGGTCGTGGGATTGGAACAAAACTCTGGCTTACGTGGACGAGAAGACGGTTCGAAGAACGTTTCGAGAGGTCCTGTCGCGTTTGGGTTTGAAAGAATGTGGTCGTTATTCGTTCGAGAGATTATTTCCAATCATCATGATGTCATGGCGGGAAGAACCGTGCGACAACGAGACGTTCTGTAGTGTGGATTCGATCGACCGACAGAAGCGTCAACGAACACTCGTCGACCACAAACTGGTTTTTCCCGAGCGCATATCCAACGTAGTCGATGCTTGTCACGAGAAAGCATTAAACCACAACGCACATCGTTACAGATTACGCATCCTGGCTTTGGAAGATGCAGAACGCAAGGGGTCCAAGAGCTTTGATCCAAACAGTGTCGTAGAGACATTCAAAAATGAAAGACAACACTTGGACGATTTCGAGACTTTCGATAAATGGAATACGTGCGAAGCCATTCAGACAGAAATGAATCGCCTCAAAGATATGAATCATCTTCGAAGGGTTTGGAAGAGATACAATGACATATCGGGAAGGCTACGCCTGGCCGAGAGAATCGTAAACAAGCCCATGGATCCGAGAGTCTAAAAACGTTATAAATACGATGTTCATTAGGACTCTTCTTCATTTCTCATCGAGACACCAAAGCGAGCAGACGGGAAAAAACAATGGCAGGCGTCTTAGAAAACAAAGCAGATTCAGTCTTGGAAGATGGATGGGAAGAACAAGTCACCTTAGACTGCAAAACGATTTACGTGCGCCCCAGTACAGGCGAGGTGACGTCGGACAGACCGTCCAGGGGAAAGCCGGTCAGAACAAAATTTCGACCACCTGCTGTAGCACCAGGCAAACGAGAGGCCGAGCCTTTATTCGACGAAAAGAGACTGCCGTTGGGTGACGGAAAGTTTGTCACCGTCAACGTATTCAACGATCGCATCAAAGTGCACGTGAGAGACTTTTATGAAAACGAACGAAGCGTTTGGATACCGACCAAAAGAGGCATCACGCTCACCCCAGAACAATGGAAAGCATTGTGTCAACATAAGCAAGCCGTGGAAGACGCCATCCGCTCCAATTTTTCTAAGCTGTCTGGACTCTCGGGAAAGAGACGCAAATGAACCGGTCGTGATCGTCGAATGACTCTATGGATCGATTTGTACCATTCATCGATTTTTGATAAAATTTCAATGTTATGTATATATTTCATCGATTTAAATAGTCTTTATAACGCACATTGCTTTAAGATCGAATGAATTTTTATATCGTTTATTGCATTTACATCGAATGAATCGTTATTGTGTTCGACATTTCACTCGTTAAATATCCTTTGCTCTGTAAACATTGTAACGACTTAAGGAAAGAATTCGAACAATAAAGTTTTCAAAACGTATATATTTTAACACGGAGCGGTACGTTTAATGTCTCACACGACGCTGAGATAGACCTCTAGCCGAGTCTGTGTGTCTCGTCTTTATTTAAGAGTCGTTGCGAGTTTGTGTTCATTACTTTTGGTTTGGTCTTTAGACATGTCTACAGAAATCCGAAAAAACATCGTGGGTCTGCGAAATGCAGCACGAGAGCTCAAACCGGGCATTAGTTCTGAAAAGATGAAACGCTTACAAAACAAAATTGTCAGACATGCCCGACAATTAGAAAAATCGAAGGGGCACATCATCATAAAACCTTTGTTGGATATCAGACACGTTTTGTTTATCATGGCAGGAGCACGCGACTTTCGTCTTCCTGCAAGTTCTTATAAAACGATGAAAAAGAAACTCGCCAAAGCTCTTAATGCGATAGCTTTGAAACTAAAAATCACTCGTCGTTAGGTCGTCATGAGGAACGGACGCACTTCGTTTTTGCTCGGTGGATTAAGAAGAGCCACTGTAAAAATGCGCGGAGGTGAAGTTTACGTTGCCATTCGAGAATGGATCAGGAATGTAGACGGAAGTCTCAAGGCTGGTAAAAAAGGAATCAATTTGACGATTGACGAATGGCTCGCTCTTCAAGAACGAGGGCCCGATATCATTCACGTCATCAAAAGGCTTTTACATATGCAAATGAAGAACGTCAAACGGCGTATAAATAAAAGGGATTTCGAGTAAACGAATCATTTGCGATCGACATGTCAGAGGAAACGTTCGACGTCCGCCTGAAACATCCGTTCACGTGTTTGATAGCAGGTCCAACCGGCTGTGGAAAAACCGTGTGGCTATCCAGATTATTAAAGCATAAAGATCATTTGATCGATCCTGCTCCGTCGAACATCGTATGGTTTTACGGGGAATATCAACCCCTGTACGACGTCATCACTCGCACGTGTCCTGGAATAAAGTTTGTGGAAGATTTACCGGAACACATCGACGAGTACATCGATAAAAGTAAACCGAATCTCGTGGTGTTGGACGATTTGATGCACGAAACGGATCGGCGTGTAGCCCAATTATTTACCAAAGGAAGTCATCACAAGAATTTATCAGTGATCCTGGTCTTACAAAACCTGTTTCAGAGAGGCAAAGAAATACGGACCATCAGTCTGAATGCCCATTACGTCGTGCTGTTTAAAAACCCTCGGGATGTTTCTGTGGTCGATCATCTTGCTCGACAAGTCGTACCGAGTCGTACGAAATTTCTTCGCGAAGCCTACGCGGATGCCACGTCGAGGCCGTACGGATACCTGTTCTTCGATTTCAAACCCGAAGGAGACGAACGCGTCCGATTCAGAACGGATATTTTACCAGAAGAAGGAGGAAACGGCATGGTCGTCTACGGACCCAAAAAACGACACTCTTGAGAGAGTCTTTCTCTATTTGGTTAGAAGAAAACTGGATATCACGAGAGAAGACGTCGATGACCTCGTTCTGCTTAAAGCTTGGCATGTGGCACAGGAAGTAGAAGCACGGGAAGACTGGAAATCGCTTTTGCAAGGACCTCATCGAAACGACGTGGAAAGTTTATTCCGATACATCGAAAGAGACGGATCCCCGACTCACGTCGTGCTCTTCTTACTGTTTTTCATCACGGTGGAAATGAATCGCGGACGTATAAGCATCGCGAATTATCACGATGCCTGGCAACGACTCAAAAGCTGTAGACTACCCAACTGCGACTGGGAAACCTGGAGTAGGTTATAAAAGAGGAACAAGGCGCGGCAACGTCATCAGTCGAGGATGCAATGGCACTCGTGAAGGAACATTTCCCTCTTTTGCATTGTTTAGCGAAAGGTCGACATATTTCGGACATTTTGAAAAAGTCTGACAGAAATCTCATACTTTGCTTGTGCGAGTGTGCTCTGAACGTCTTATACGGTAACGTTTTCCTGACGGATAGCCAAAAGAAGACGCTCAAACGGTACAGACGCACGTTGAGATTACTCGCAGATAAAAAAGTGTCTCTGAGAGAGAAGAAGAAGAAACTCGAACAGAGAGGTGGTAGTGCCATTCTTCGACCGATGTGTCACGCCGTCGTCAAGAAATGGAACACGCCCGGAAAATGATGTTGGTGCCGCACGGTTCGGTGACACCTCAGGCTCCGATGGTGGACGGTTCGGGTGGAGTACATCGAGAAGACGTCACCAGTATTTTAAAAGACATAAGACGTGCATTCGAAGTAAAATCTACCAGGAAACAGAGAGAATTTGACGTGGCAATCGAAAGGATCCTGAATAACGATAAACTTTCTCCGGACGAGAAAGCCAAGGCTTACGGACAAGTGATCCAACAGCAGAGGTTTTGGCGTCAGAGACGTAACGAAGACACCTTACCGAAAGACGGAGAAAGCGATCGGTTGGCCGTCAATTTCATTTTGGATGCCGTACCAAAGACGTTTCGATCCAGAGGGGAAAGACTGGTTCATTTTTTGAAAGAAAGTGGCATTACATGGACCGACCGAGGAGAGATGATCGATCTGGACGGACAAAAGGTGACAGGATCGCACATCACCGATCTCGTAAACGATCTAATGAGACAGAGAAAAACCTCGCATCCCGTGGGCCGAAATATTTTAGCTCGGGATTTGCAACGTTTGAACGTACCTCACACACTCGTCGGAAACGAAGAACGTTGGGAAGCTATACACCGATCGCTGCCACCGACTCCGAGAGCGACTACCGAATCTACGGGACGTAAAAGACGAAGACGAGGCCGTGGAAAGAAGCAGGTAGATGCAGAGGAAGAAGAAGAAGAAGAACATGGAGACATGTACGGCGTTCGTACCCCGCCACCATCTCCGGATAAAAGCAGTTGGCTCACTTATTAAATGGTGTCACACCCGACCGCGACGTACATATGACGACATGGCAGGCTCCTGGAATAATCCATTCGTCCAACTGAGAGAATTTTTGAAAAATATCAGGTGTACCAGTGCTTGCTGCGGTAGCCGCATTAACGTCACCCATGATCGAGCAGACGGAGACGCTACCGGACATCCTCCGAAACATATATTACGACGCATCGCATCCGGCTGGTTACAGAGGCATCGCAGAACTTCTACGTCATGCGAGAAAGCAAAGACCTAATACCACGCTCGAAGAAGTGAAGCGTTGGTTGCAATCCGAAGACACTTATACGTTACATCGACCGGTCAGGCGAAAATACGTAAGGAATCGCGTATACGTTCACGGTATCGACGACCAATGGCAAGCAGATCTGGTAGATGTCAATGCTCTCTCCCGTCATAACAAAGGAATAAGATTTCTCTTGACTTGTATCGACATCTTTTCCAAATATGCATGGGTCGTCCCGGTCAAAGACAAGAAAGGAAAGACTATCGTCAAAGCTTTGGAAACTATACTGGACGGTCGACGTCCTCGTAAATTACAGACCGATAAAGGATCGGAATTCTTCAACAAGGATGTGAAACGTTTGTTGGCCGATCACGACGTCCATTTGTTTGCCACTCACAACGAAACCAAGGCGAGTGTCGTGGAGAGATTTAACAGAACGTTTAAAGAGAAGATGTGGAAATATCTCACAGCGAATAACACCTTACGGTATTTGGAAGCGTTACCTCGATTGGTCGAAAGCTACAACAGCGGTTATCATCGCAGTATAGGAAAATCACCGAACGACGTGAGCGTGAAGAACGAGTTGGAAGTTTGGAATCGCCTCTACCCGGATCTCAGAAGAAGAAAAAGAAGGAAACGTCCGACGTACCGTTTCGAGGTGGGAGATCGAGTGAGACTCAGTACGAACGTGAGACATTTTAGAAAGGGTTACTTGCCCCGCTGGACGGAAGAAATTTTTACCGTGTACAAAAGGATACCCAGAAAACCGGTGGTGTATGCCTTGAAAGACTGGGACGGGGAAATCGTCGAAGGTACTTTTTCCGAAACGGAACTTCAACGCGTCGAAAAAGATGACGCCGACGTTTTCAAAATCGAAAAGATATTACGCCGGAGAAAGGATAAAAATGGAAATGTACACTATTTCGTCAAGTGGAAAGGCTACCCTGCAAAGTTTAACAGTTGGATCGATCGTATTATTAAACTGTGATGCGTGTCGTACGATACCTCACTCTAGACTTTAAAACTGGACGGTCGACATGGATTCGTTTTACGTGACTCTACCGAGTAACAGTTCTATGGACATTTTTCCCGATAACGCATTGGCGCATTATTTCACTCATTTGAGTAAACCGTTGGAACTTAGAGGGAAATGGGAAGTGGCCATGTGTGGGATTTCTTATGCTCGTTCGTGGTACGATTGGGATCACGACAGTGGCTCTTTGCGTGGTTCCGGGAAGCGGCGAAGATCAAATGGTATTCACTTATGGAAACATACGCACCGACGTGGGTCCTGAAAAACTGGCCGAATTACTGTCGAAAAGCCACGAAAATGTCAGTTGGTCTTGGAGCGATTTGCAAGCTAAATTTACGGTCCGGGTGCGAACGAACGATCCCGCGTATTGTCGAGTGTCGGCATACGATCGCGCGGCTACCATCACGGGATTTACGTCACCGGTCGTGGGCATCATCGAAAACGCCGACGACGAAACGTACGTCCATTTCCGCGCGACTCGACCGGCCGATTTACATCCCATTCATCAACTGTACGTGTACACCGATATCATCGAACACCAACTGGTCGGTGATACCACGGCACCTCTTTTGAGGACCGTACCCGCCGGTAATACGTTTGGGGAGACGGTCGACGTGGACTTTACCAAGTTACATTATAAACCCGTGGCAAGATCCCTCGTCAACAACATCGAAATCGATATAAGGGATGAGACCGGCCAGCGAATACCATTTCAAAACGGACGAGTCATCGTAAAACTACACTTCCGACAAAAATTATGAGTGGCATCCCCGTATTCACGGGTCCTTATTATCAAAGAGGTCACGGCTTGGGAGCAGCCCTCGGTGTATTCAGAAGTGCCGTACCGTTTTTAAAACCCATGCTCAAAAGCGTAGGTAAAAGCGTTCTCGCGGCCGGTTCCAACATTGCAAAAGATGTCATGGCCGGAAAGAAACTGAGTACTGCAATGAAATCTCACGTGCAGAACGAGTTGGGAAAAGGAGTCAAGCGTGGATTGCAGGACATGATAGACCAAACGGGTTCAGGGGCTAAAAGACGCCGTTGTGTCAAGAAGAAGAAGAAGAGAAAGCCTTCGAGGAAACCTATAAAGAGGGAACGTACGAGAAGAAAGGTCATTTCAAAACGGACCACCAAACGGAAAAGACGTGTTTCGGACATTTTCGATTAAACGATCATGGCAGGGCATAGAGACTCTTGCGAGTGTAGCAAATCCCAGATGGATCTTTTCAGCGTCCCTCCCACGCAGACCGTTATCGAAAGAGGAAGTTGGGAAAAGATCAACCCCATCGCAGGCCTATCCGTACCTTACGAATTCCAAATCTCGGGAACCGGTGATCAATACATCGATTTGGAAGAAACGCAACTTTACGTCAAGTGTAAAATCACCAAAGCAAACGGAGACGCCATTGATATAGATGCTGCCAGCACTCCGGATAAAGTGGGACCCATCAATTATACTCTACATTCGCTTTTCAAACAAGTCGACGTTTCTCTCAACGGTCAGGAAATTTCAGATTCGTCGTCGATGTATCCGTACAGAGCTTATCTCGAAGCCCTCTTGAACTACGGAGAAGAATCCAAAAAGGTCAATTGTCTTCCGCACTGTATTACTCCGATACGGCCGGTAAATTAAACGCTGCTAACCCTTCCCAGGCCAATGGAAACGAAGGACTCAAAGCGAGATCAAAATTTTTTGACGGAAGCGAAGAAGTCGAATTGATGGGACGTCTGCACTGCGACGTGTTTCACATGAACCGGTACATGATGAACGGTGTCAACGTGAAAGTAAAGCTCACTCCGAGTCAGGACGACTTTGTGCTGATGTCGAGTGTCGCGTCACCCAGTTATAAGATGAAAATTACGGAGATAGCTCTCTACGCCCGACGAGTGACGCCCAGTCCCACTATTCTATTGCAACACGCCAAGATGTTAGCCTCCGGAGTCACGGCCAAGTATCCGATTCAGCGGGTCCAAATGAAGACGAAATCTATCCAGTCGGGAACCGCAAACGTCGTCACGGATCACCTCTGGTTGGGACAATTACCCCGTCGACTCATCTTTGGAATAGTGGCTGCCACCGCCTTCAACGGTGCTTACGATAAAAATCCTTTTTCATTTCAACATTTGAACGTATCGAGCGTCACTGTCAGGTACGCGGGACAACTGCATCCTTCCGATCCCATGAGACTGGACTTTGCAGACGACGACGAACCGTCCACGAAAACGTTGCGCGGATACGATTCTCTCTTCACGGCACTCCATAAAAAAGGTTCGAACGAGGATTTCGGTATAAGTCGAAATGAATATGAAAATGGTTACACGCTTTACGGTTTCGACTTTACACCCGATCTTTCGGACGGTGCGCATTATAACCGAAAACAAGAGGGTAGTTTGGATCTGTCCATACGTTTCAAAGAACCCTCGACGGGATCCGTCATCTTGGTATGCTACGCCGAATTCGATAACATTATCGAAATCGATCAACACGGAAACGTTTCTTTCGACTTTGTGCGATGAATAACCGGTCTTTGACAAAAGTGCTCGAAAATGACATCGATACGAAATCCTCTTTTAAAGGCGTATTTGCTTCCGATACGTGTCCTCGTACCTTACAGCGAGGTAAATGTTACGTGATCAATACGGATCCGGTTGCTTTTCCAGGAAGGCACTGGGTTTGCGTGTACGTACCGCAAGGAAACGGTAGTGTAGAATATTTTGATTCGTACGGAAGACCGCCGACGACCGTGCCGGGTATAGCGGCTGCAGTGAGGAATAGAAACGTCGTACATAATACAAAGCAAATTCAATCGCTTTATTCCGATGTTTGTGGACATTATTGTATTTATTTTTTAAAACGACGTTGCGGGGGTTAATCGATGCATCAAATCGTCCAAATGTTTACCGACAATCCGCGACGAAACGATAAGTATGTAAAACGTTTGATCCGTCCTTTGTTAAATAGTAACGAAATGCGTGTATGATGTGTTTAAGAAATATATTCGAATGTTTTAAAATGTTGTTATATTTATCGAAGAATTGTCGTTGCAAAATATTTAAAATTATTTATAATATTAGAAAAAAAAAAATTACGATTGTATAAGGAAAGTTTTAGAAAAATTGTTTTTTCTTTGTTAGTGTTGTTGTTATAAAAAGTATTGTACGTTTTGAAAAAGTCATTATAACATATAAAAAGAAAAATTAATTCGTTAAAAATACTTGTTGCTATTGTAATGTTTAAGAAATATGCATTTGCACGTATTGCCATTGTTTGTAAAACGTGTAACCATATTTTTAAAAACGTTTATTACAAAAAAATAATAATATTTAAAAAAAATTATAAATGGAAAACGTAAAAAAAATGTGTTTACGATGTTTGTATCTTACAAAAAATGTTTACCATTATATCGAAAAAAATTATATGACATTAATAATAATGATACCATGGAGGAAAGAGTCACCGTCGGTTGCTTTCCACAGTTTCGGAGCGTTGGTTGGGGCTCCGAATGTGCTAGTATCCGAAATGATTTTCGTCGGAACGGTCATAGACCGTCTCCTCACCGTTATGGTAAAACGATAACTAAAGTAGTGTTGCACTGAAATGTCATTATTATTATTATTACTCATATTTTTGAATGTATTTATGTGTGTATGTATTTATGTATTTATGTGTATATGTTCAATAAATGATTCGAAAACGTATATATTCAATACGGAGCGGTACGTTTAATGTCTCACACGACGCTGAGATAGACCTCTAGCCGAGTCCGTATGTCTCATTCCTTTGTTCACACGACCTCAGCATGTTTGGGAAAAGGGGGGTGGTGGTGGTGACCGGTCGAACATTCATGACCCTCTTCTCTCATGCATATTCATTATGACGTCATTCTAAGACACTCCTCTCTTTCTTCCTCTCATCCATATTCACGATTTCATGACGTCATCCTCCATTCTCCATTCTCATTGGTCCAATGCTATCCTCACCTTACTTATCTCATGAATATTCATCATTTAATGACGTCATCCAAATACTCGATTCTGATTGGTCGAATGCTAAAGTGGCCCCACTTACTACTTACATGCTCTGTCCATGTATATAAGTCCGTGGACAGAGTATACTGCAAGTTAGAAAGTCTCGCCGGGTACGTGTGAGTATAGGCGTAGCGAGATGGCTGTCTGCTCTGGTTTTGTGTGTAAAAGTTCGGCCTTGCTAAAGTATAGTTAGAATCAACAGATTTTGCAAGAAATTTGAAATATTTTCGGAATAATGCAAGGTAGGTCAATATTACTACATGTACTGCAGGAAAATGATATTTTTTCTCATTCAAATTAATTTTCTGTTTAAAATATTACAGAGTTGTCTTCAAATCATACCAATTATAGATTCACGGCGGCTATCTTGGTGCCCTTTTTATCCCAGTCGGTGGCGACATTCTGCAGATAGGACATACGCGTTACATGCTCTGCCTATGTATATAGGAAGTCAGTGGTTAGTACTCACTCTCTCTTCTCCATTTGATGTTCTCTTGTCCTTTTGACGTTACTTTGTCTTTTCCTTTGCTCGTTGTCTTTGTCACATTATGTTATTCGATCGTTTCCACTTCACTTTTGCCTTTTCCTTTGACTTTGGTTTTATTTTCTACACGGTTGTCATTTCCTTTTGTCTCGTGTATTTTCCTTTTTCGTTTTTTTTTTTCTCTGTGATTGTCCTTTCCTTTTGACTTGGTCTTTTCTTTTTGACGTTGTCTTTTCCTTTTAGCGTTCACTTTCCCGTTTTACTGTGTTGTATTTTTTGCCTGTTTATCTTTTCCTTCTGGCGTTTGACCTTTCCTTCCGGCGTTGTCCTTTCCTTTCGGCGTTGTCCTTTCCTTTCGGCGTTGTCTTCTCCTTTTGGCGTTTGTTGTTTTCCACTTTTACGTTAGTCTTTTCCTTTTGGGTTTTAACTTTTCCTTTTGCCTCTGTCTTTTCCTTTCGGGGTTTGTCTTCCCCTTTTGACGTTTGTCTTTTTCTTTAGACGTTTGAATGTTCCCTCCGGCGCTGTTTTTTCCTTTGGGGTTTTAACTCTTCTGTTTCGCGGTGTTGTCTTTTTTGCCCTGATGGCCGCCCATACCTGTGCACTTCAAGGGTCATACTGTATAGTTATCTACCCTAAGTTTCGCGCACCCTTGGGAAAGGGAGCCCTCTAAAATTGCCCTATATTACCGTGGCAACGCAATAGTCTAACCGGCCTTGGACCTCTGAAACTAAGAAAGGGGGATTTTTTTTCCATCAAGATGAACCCATTTAAGGTTAGGTTTCTCCTAAATTTTATCCAAAACCGTGACGTCTAAAAATATTACCTTGCTTTTATCTGCAATATTATTCAGAAGTAAAGAAACTATTGTCAGAAAGCCGACGATTTCTTGCTCACACGGTGGAATCAGTACTAACAACTTCGACTGTGTGTTAACTAACACCTTATGCATATGTACATATCACTTAGGCTTTGACGGTGTGTAAACAGGGTTGCCAACTGGCATCACTGGTTGCCAAATTTGACCAGATTTGGAATCCAAGGGACTGGCTTGGCAACTGAAATAAATGTTTGGCAACATATTCAAATTTTGGCATCCAATGATGAAAAATTTTCCATCTTGAAAGCTTAACCAAGATTTTAGCAGTATTTTGAACAGTTAATGGGTCTGTCCCAGATCTTGCCGGTTCGTTTACATTGGATTATTCCGTACAACATAACTAATGTCGGAAATTTCAACTACATCGCAATTTATGGCTTGTGCGGTGTTCATAACTACAATATTTATTAAAATCTTCAAAAATTAACTAAACGTGCATATAAATGAACCAACGAAAAAAGAAAAAAAAACATAATTCCCATTTAAACTAAAGTTCATAAAAAGCATTAACCGATCTCATACCCACCAAAGGAAACACAAGGCCAAAAAAATACATAAAAAAATTAATAGAACATAAGCAGTGTCGGGAATTTTAACTACACTGTAATTTATGGCTTGCGCGCAGTTCAAAACATAGAAGTTAGTTGGTTATGAAAATCTTGAGAGATAAAATAGAACATAACCGATGTCGGGAATTTTACAATAGTTATTAAAATTTTCAAAAATCAAATCTCTGTTTTTAAGTTATTTCAGGACATTATTGTTCAAACACTTTTATAGTCATCAGTCCAGTACTTAAATAGCATTCTTTTCCAGTCAATCACCAATGGTTGAGGAATAGGGGGACATACAGCTTAAAACACGTGGAAAGTGCAGTTTCCGGCCATCTGGAGGGTTTGTAAAGCCTTAAATTTTCTTCCTTGCTCTTCGTCAACTAATGGTGGCGTTCGCCTTACGACTTACATAGTCTTGCCCAACCTGACCCTCTGAGGTACCAGGGCCCCCATTTGTTCCGTTACCTAGCTAGGTCCCCCTAAAAATTCCATCCTGGCTACGCCACTGTCATCAACTGTATTGAAAGTTCAAAGAGTCAAAGGGTAATGGTATTATTTTTTAAAGGCAGTACGCCCTTCTCTTCTCTAGCTGCTTTCAGTTCTTTTCACTCTACGCGTTTTCATTAACGCGTTTTTGAAGAATTAATATAACTACTCTTAATTAATCAAAGTTCATTTTAATAAACACCGTTGGTTAAAACATAATAAATGTCTATCAAAACTTGACATGATTCTCTAAAGTATGCTTCCCTTTCTGTTTTGTCCCAACTTTTGAACCATTTTGATAAATTTGGCATCCGACTGGGGCAATTTGGTAACTATGTGGCTATAATTTGGCAACCATGGGGATTTTGCATGTGGCAACCTTGTGTGTAAACTGCGGCATATGTACCAAAACATTTGCTTTAAAGAGGTAGCATTGTTGTAGGGAGAAATAATGTGGTCTATACACAAAACATTTTCCACTTATTTTGAAGTGACTGAAGTGTTGAATTGGCTATATTCCTCTGAAATTGGTAGAGTAGATTATTTCATATGTTTTTGGGGTGTCTTAATTTTTTATTTTTGTAATCCAGCTCAAATGGTACATGGCCTATGAAGAAAACCAAGTGCTAAGAGCAGTAAGACTTGTCAGAAAAAAATGGTCGGAATGTAAGGCAGCCAAGCTGTGTCGTATCCCTGAGTCTACTCTGAGAACTCGACTTAAAAAGGATAAAAGCGATAGTCAGAAGGGACGGCCATCTCTGATTCCCCAAGAAGAGGAAAGAATGCTTAAGGATCACATAGTCCAAATGGCCAAACTAGGGTATACCCTTGCACACTCAGATGTTTTGAAAATAGCAACTCAAACAACAGTTTTTCTCAAAGTAAAAGAAGACCCGCATAGTATGCTATCTCAGCACTGGCTCAATGGTTTCCTCTCAAGGTGGTCAGAATTAAAGGTTTTCAGACCTTCGAAAATGGAAATGAAGTAGGCTAATGGCTAAAGCTACAACAAAACAGTCCATTTCCAAATATTTCAATGAACTGAGCAATATTTTGTTGCAATACGATATTGCAGACAAACCTCACCTTATATTCAATGTTGACGAGACTGGATTCAATTTTGAACACAGACCCATGCACAAAGTTTGTTGCTCCAAGGGGTCTCAAAATAAATGCGATCACCAGTGACAAGGGAGCAATTACAACCGTTCTTGCTGCAGGAAGCGCAGCTGGATATGCCATCCCCCCTTATTTTATATTTAAAGGCAAATATTTATTTGATGGGCTTAAAGCTGGGGCATACCCAGGGAGTGGGTTTCAAATGACAAAAAGTGGCTGGAGTAATGGAGAGGCTTTTATCAACTATCTTGAGAACCATTTCTCAAAATATTTACCAGCAAAAGACCCTGATCAACACATTTTACTCCTCTATGATGGTCATGCTTTACATATATCTCTCAGTCTTATTAATAATGCCCTGTCCAAGAAAATGATCTTGTTTGTCCTTCCCCCTCATTCTAGCCACTTGCTGCAACCCCTTAATGTGGGCACTTTCAAACCTCTCAAGGACTTCTACTACCATGAACGCCAAACATACATGAGGAACAACCAAGGTCAAGTCATTACAAGGTATGAGGTGTGTCAGCTGATATCAAAGGCATATCTTAAGGCGTTTACACCGTCAAATTTGATATCATCTTTCAAAACGGCTGGCATTTTCCCCTTCAACAAGGATATTATTGATCAACACCACTTTCTCGGTGATACACTCAAATCGAGTCAAAAGTCCCCTGCCCTTCCCCTTCCTTCTTCAAACCCTGAATACAGACAATTTTTAGATGATCTACTACCACAGCAAGCACCAACAACAGTGTCAAAGAAAAGGAAAGTAGCGTATAGACCTGGGGTGTCGCAATTACTGAAGAGAAGATAATATTGAAGATAAAGAAAGTCCTTTTGGAAAAAGAGATTTCAAAAAAGTTGTAGATCCTCAAAAGCCCCCAATGGAACCATCAGGCTCATGTCAGCCCCCCCCCCCCCCCGATTCAGGTAGTTCATCCGATGAGTCAGAAATGAGCAATGCAGAGGTTTGTTGCATGTGTAACAGATCCCCCCCCCCCCCACTTCTTCGCGGTGTTTCTAGAAGGCAGGTTGCATTTGCAGACTGGGGTCAGTGCAACTGTGGCCACTGGACACACCTTCAATTCTGTGTCCCAGAAAATGTGGAAAAAATTCCAAATGATGGAGTCTTTACTTGTCCACATTGCAAAGGTGAAGAATAGGAGAAAATAGCAAGATGGTAGGTCCATTTTTTGTATTTTCACCCTACATAAAAGGAGCAAAATTAATTTAACCCTTCCCTTTAATAATGCATTTTAGTATCAAAACCTAAATTCCAACTATTTGACTTCAAATCAGTTTTCAGGTCTAACTTGACCATTTACCATACTGTCCACAGGCCCGGCACAGCCAATGTGTCAACACTGTCATTTGGGTTCTTGTTAAATATATCAAGCTGAACTATATAGCCACATGAATTGTAGAAAGTTTTTTTCTTCACCAACAACCCTTTAAGGTCGTAGGGAGTTCCCAACATTCTATAAACCCAGCACATCAGAAATGCGGTCTCCGATTTTGCATTGCTATACTACGCCCTCTTCCAAACAGACCGTGCGCGAAACTTAAGGTCATGTCGAGCAGGGAACCCCGTCTGCAATTTTTTTTTTTTTTTTTTCAAATCGTAATTATTTTATAAGTTTCCAACAAACTGCAACGTCTTGTACGTCAAATTGAAGAGAAACAGTTCAAGATTAACCTGAGCGTAACGCTTTTGATATCTGTGGTAAGTCGGCGATGATATTTACGCAAAAAGGCAGAATTGCGCGAAACTTTCATATAACCATGCTACAATTAGTAAACATATATTCCAGGACTCGTTCCGTTTTCTGTTGATGTCCAACGGTGCACGCACGCTGAACGCGAACGCTTTTTCAATAGACTCAATCACAGGGTTTACAAACAAATGCTGACACGGCTGGGTGTCAAAGGAGTTGGTAAGACTCGCTTACTGAGCTCTGTGCTACATAGCTCAGTGGGCGCGCTTACACTTTCGTCACAATGGAAGGTAGACGGTTCCAGTTTGTCTACTTTATGCGTGCAACCGCGCAAGCGTTCACACGCGCAGCACCAAATATACACCCATGTGTTCTTGCGCATGCCCTATGCCAACCAGTGACGTAAGCATGAATGACTGTAATAGCCTATAGGACTTCAATCACCCAAAATCGATAGTTGATCGATCGATCGCCGAAACTAATCAACCACATGTCACGTAGGCCCACAGTGTATTGATGCATCATACCCTGTAACCAGGCAGCTGTCGGTCGGCGGCCATTTGACCGACGGAGAGTCATCGGAGGTCCGCTGGCTTGACACCGTGAGTGATGGGTAAAGAGTTTTTACCAATCATCCTCATGCCCGTCAGCGAACCGAAGACCCAGACATTTTTCCGACGATGGGCCGACAATGAGCCGTCAAAGGAACGATCAAATTTTCCTGGCTAACTGGGATAATTAGTTAGGCTACAAGCAATGTTCAAAATACAATTCCTTTAAGCAGTGGAGTAGTGATCTAGTAAAGGAAATATGACATTAAAAGGATCGTTAAAATGTCTTAATTTCAGGAAAAATATCTAGGAAAAAAGGGAAAAATTCCACTGCAGATAGTAAAATAGGACTGTTTTACTGATCACTGTCCGGAGAGTGTGAAATTTGAAAAAAAAAAAAAAACACAGTCATTCAATATTTGCTAAAGTTGCCGTTGAGAGAAATCTTACTTTCTTCTTTTCTAGACAGTGATAACATACAGTTTGTTGCGTTTCAACAGTCACTACAGTAGATAGGTAATGAAAAATTGAAAACTTTGAAATGCACCGCCAACTAGTACTGATCAAGGGCAATTTATACTGAGTATATTTTGAGGGGCTATGATGAAAGAGGCGAGCCATTGGACAAGGGACAAATGATGACCATAAAGAAACATCTCTAGCATTCTGGGAAAAATACAAGATATACTTCACCAGATATCCAGAAAGACATCTTGAGTTCAGTAGAATTTAATTATTGATTTTTTTTTTTTTTGCAAACAAACTCAAAAAGCGACTGCCTATATCCCTCTACAAGCCTGGGAAATGTTATTTTCGACTATCTGAGAGGTACGAATTTTCAAATTTTCTAGACGCTCCGCGCCAACCAGTGGTGGCGCTCCGCTCAGATTGTCTTTCGGGTGGAATTACATTTTTCGGACAAAGAATCTTCTGTCCCAAACTGAAATGCTCCCCTACGCCTATGGAAACACCTTTCCACTCGTGCATTGGAACAGTTGCTCGCAAATAAGAGCCGGATTTCGAGTTTGCAATCCTAGGATCCATGATCCAGTGGAGTGATGAACTGAGCTGATCAGTATCTCAAAAGCGTGTTTGAATCTGAGAAAAATGGCAAATTTTTCTAACCAGAATGAAAGACAACGAAAGCTGACAAATGCCATTTCCAGCCATCTGGGAGCACTTAATATACAAAATTTTCTTTGTACGCTCCGCGCCAACTGATGGTGGCGCTACGCTTAGATAGTCAGTTCCATCCCCCTACAAGTGTAGACCTACCCCCTCCCCACAGCCCCACACAAAGGAGGAAATCCTATTTATGCCACTAAATTTGATGTTCCAACCGCTGAAAAATAAAAAAAGAATTTGAGCTGTATGAAACAGATGAATATACATGGCAAGCAAAAATATCCTTACCAGGTCTACAGTAGGGCTGTTAAAACACTTGCAAACACTAGGACGTTGCAATGTGTACAAATGTATCTCTCAAGTATGAGGAGGGTTTACCTCAATGCCAGTTACTTCAGCTTCAGCAGAAAGAGCATTTTTCAAATAGGCCTATGGGGATTCCAAATCTAAGCTCCGCTCCACTATGGCACAAACACGGTTCATACCCCTCATGCTTCTCTCTGCTGAACGTGAAGTGGCAAGCACCATGGATACTGACGAGGTTCTGAAACGTTTTTGTGAAAAAACGCATAGACGTCTCGACTTTGGATTTTTAAATCAGCTCATACTTATCCAGCTAAGACTTATAAACAGTGGACAGTGTATATTTTGTTGGTTAAAATCGATTGTAACTAGTATGTTAATATTTTTTCTCAAGTTACAGTCATTATTGAGATTGTTTCATGTTAACTTTCTAAATTTGATCCACTGTGCGTGTAGAAAATGTTCCCTTTGATAAATCTTCATCAGCAGTTGATCATCATTTCCCCTTATCGGCCTAAATGTATCAAATTTACCCTCATACAAACCCTTTTCACCTTATTCCCTAGTCACGGAGACGGCGGTTAAGAATGGAGACGATTTGACGACTTTGACCCATCTCCACACCAAACACCTTGTTACGTCTCTGTATGTGGAAACTTCCTGATCTTTCTGGAAATAACTCCTTTTTTTATCGAAGTGAAAATTTTATTGAAAACAATAGTTTAAATTAACGACTGCTTAATCTCTACTTACAAGCCTGGGAAATGCCATTTCCGGCTGTCTAAGGGGTGGCGATTTTTAAAATTTTCTGTACGCTCCGCCCCAACTGATGTTGGCGCTCCGCTTAGATCGTCTTTCGGTATGTTTGCCTATCCCCCCCCCCCCCTCCTGTTCAATAATCCTGGCTACGCCACTGTACGGAACGTTGACATTAATGTAATAATCATAGCTCAAATTACTGAACAGTATAAAAGAGTGATTGTAGACTTCAATCAAGGGAAGAATCGCCATTCCGTTTGTCTGACGTTGATCACATGTCGCTCGAAGAAAAGAGTACACTTATTGGTGTTTATGTATTTACCGGGAATGATAACATTTCTGCAATTTTCGAAAGACTTTAGCAATGTGCTGGAATAAATTAAGAAATAATGCACGATTTATGCCAGTATAGGAAGTAGAGACCCTGAATCTAAACTATTTTCTGCAGTACAAGCTCCATATCTACAAATTTTCGGGGCGCTCCGTGTATGGCAAGCCATGTTGGACAAATACACCATATTTTATCCCGGTATTAAATCGAATATATACCAGTATTAATTCGAATATATGCCAGTATTAAATCGAATTTATACCAGTATTAAATCGAATTTATACCATTATTTATTCGAATTTATACCAGTATTAATTCGAATTAGTACCGGTATTAAATCAACCAATCAGAAAGCCAGAATACATACCAGTATTAAACCGAATTAATACCAGTATTAAATCGAATATATCCCAGTATTAATTCGAATTAATACCGGTATTAAATAAACCAATCAGAAAGCCAGAATATATACCGGTATTAATTCGAATATATCCCAGTATTAAATCGAATTCATACCAGTATCAAATCGAATTTATACCTGGGTCGTTATTTAAGGGCAAAGGAAAATATTGGCGAACAAGTCTTCTGGCCCAGCGCATAGCGAGCGCACAGAACGTGAGAACTTTTGCAGATGGGATCCAGCAATGGCGTCGCCAAGGGTAAGGACAGGGTGCACGTGCCACCCTGGGAAAGGGTGGGGTAAAAGGTTTAAGTCAATGGTCCCCTGGTGGGTTAGTTAGAAAAATGGAGTTTTAAGGCCCAGTTTCCAACCTTTTGAACCGGCCACGGTGGGCCCATGGGTTAAGGCCCAGTGGGTTTCAGAGGCGAAACCCCCGGAATCTTCTGAGTTTTAGGGTATTTGTGAGGTATTAAATTCGTCATTTAAGGGTATAATTCTAAAAATTCGTTGGGGGTAACCCATAGCAAGAATTTATTGGTAACAAAACAACAACGCCACTGCTGGATCCCACCTGCAAACGTTCCCACGTTCTGTGCGCTCGCTATTATGGAACGCGAAATCTGCAGGCATCATGTGACCACATCAGAGGGGAAGGTAATAACATGATGTGACTACGTAAACATGGTGTGACTACATGAACTCATGGTGTGACTACGTTAGTACATGGTGTGATAATGTAAAAACATGGTGTGACTACATTAAAGCATGGTGTGGCTGCATATCATGGTGTGACTTCATAGCACGGTGTGACTTCATAGCATGGTGTGACTTCATAGCATGGTGTGACTGCATAGCATGGTGTGACTTCATAGCATGGTGTGACTTCATAGCATGGTGTGACTTCATAGCATGGTGTGACTTCATAGCATGGTGTGACTGCATAGCATGGTGTGACTTCATAGCATGGTGTGACTGCATAGCATGGTGTGACTTCATAGCATGGTGTGAGTGCATAGCATGGTGTGACTGCATAGCATGGTGTGACTTCATAGCATGGTGTGACTACGTTACATGGTGTGACTATACAGTATGATGTGGCTACATTACATGGTGTGACTACATAGCATGGTGTGACTACATAAAACACGGTGTGGCCACTTAAAATTGTATTGTGAGTGGCAATAGGTGATGTCAACTGTGCATGTAATGACTGTGGTTGTGATGAGAAATCTGTACGTGACTGTATAAAATGGCGGTGTGAGGAGAAGTTGGCCAGTGACTGCCTAAAGTGAGGGTGTGATGATCTGATACAGGGCATTGAACTTTTCCTGGTGTAGCTAGTCTACTCAACATAATTATTAATACCACGTGTACCTCAATGCTGAGTAGGATTTTTACTGAATAACAATCGAGCTAGGGAGTAACACTAGAGCAAATATGCCCTTGCTAGGTTTTGGCGCGCTGTTCGTGCCATGTAATTTTATAAAAAAAAAAAAAAAACCCGCCACCTTCGTGGACGAGGCCTCTGGGTTAGCTAGTTAGGTGGAACGTTAAGACTCATTTTCTAACCGCTTGGCTTAAGTCTGGCCGACCACGGCATTTTTCCAGTTGTCGTCCACCGGCTTGTTTCCAGCTGGCGGAGCCAGAATATCAAAAGTGTGTTGGTGTGGGGGCAAATTAAGGGCAAATGATAGTGTTGGGGGAAAGTTTTCGGGCGAAGCGCGGAACTGAGCCGAAAGCATCCGTGTTCCTGGGGGATGGGATCCAGATAGCGGAGCCCCAAAAGGTCTGAGGTTTTAGCATATTTCTGGATGAAAAATTAAGTACCTGGAGGGGTATATTTTTTATTTTTTCGGTTAACTCAACACCTAACTGACCTATCTGGGGGCATGTGGGGGCAAGGATGAAATGGGGCGTAGAGTAGCGGTAGCGCCGCCACCGCTTGTTTTCCCTGCTTATGCTGAGCACCAATCACAATGGCAGTAGGTGTCATTTTAAAGTCTTCATGGCTTGGCCAGAAGTCGAACTCCAGAACTCCCTGCTGCAAGTCGGATGTTCTAACCACTTGCCCAAAAACTCCTCTGGGACTACGTGCGATCGATATATGGCAGCTTAGCCTCGCCATTCTTCGTTTCCCTCATAGAAATAGTTGTTGATCGACCACTTCGGACAAAGATGTTTAGAAACTGGCCCTGACGTACTCAAGTCAAACTTCTAAGCCTACTGTATTAACAACAGAAAAAAAGTATCAGTGACAGTATGAACTGTCAGTGCGCGACTTGGCGAAGGCAACTATAGTTGTGCTAATAAAACTACTTTGCAAGGCAATAAGACTAGATTTCCATTATGTGGTCCTCAATTAATAAGTGGCACCATTCACTGAGAATAAAAGCAGATACAGTGCAAACAGGGGTCCGGGGCACGCGACCTCGTAGGGAACGTTGGCGGAGGCATTAGAGGGCCAGTCCCCTCCTCCTTGGATTGGCACCCCTGTTCTGATTTGGTGTTGCTAGGTCCATATGCAATACCATACCTGGTCAGTCTACCTGCTAATTGGCCCGCAACCCCGGTCCTGCTCTCCAAGTCTCGGATACGGGCTTTTTTTTCAATTTGCATTCTTAAAGGTATTTTTGACCGTTCTCTAGCATACGGTTAATTACAATATTCGAAGAAAAACACGAAAAGCTCAAACTGCAAATTATTGGGATGAATGTAGCCCCCCTTCCACAACCCGGCTTCGAAGCACTTGTAATCCTTATCCTAACTAGCCATATTTAAAGGTCTAGAGCAGTCATCCAAAACGTATTTTGAGGTAACAGCTAAATCTCACAGTTTCCCTTTTTATTTCTCTTCAAAGTATCTTTTATATAATATTTCGGAAGTCATTTTTGCATTTTCAATTCAAACCAGGCCGTTACTCCTAGTTTATTTCACATTTGAGTACACCAGGAAAAGTTCAATGCACTATATCAGATCATCACACCCTCACCTTAGGCAGTCACTGGCCGACTTCTCATCACACCATCATTTTATACAGTCACGTACAAATTTCTCATTACACCCACAGTCTACATGCAGTTGACGTCGCCTGCCTCACAATGCAATTTAATGGTCGCACCGTGTTTTATGTAGTCACACCATGCTATGTAGTCACACCATGCTACGTAGTCACACCATGCTATGAAGTCACACCATGCTTTTACGTATTCACACCATGTTTTAACATTATCACAGCATGTGTTTACGAAGTCACACCATGTGTGTATGTAGTCACACCATGTTTGTCACACCATGTCATGTAAATTCGAATTAATACTGGTATAAATTCGATTTAATACCGGTATAAATTCGATTTAATACTGGTAAATATACAGGCTTTCTGATTGGTTGATTTAACACTGGTAATGATTCGAATTAATACTGATATAAATTCGATTTAATACTGGTATAAATTCGATTTAATACTGGTATATATTCCAATTAATACTGGTATATATTCGAATTTATACCGGGATATTTTATATTTAATACTGGTATAAATTCGATTTAATACCGATATATTTTCCTGTCCTGTGATTGGTCCGAATATATACCGGTATTAAATAGAATTAATACTGGTATATATTCGAATTAATACCGGGAAAAAAGTGTATTTGTCCAACATGGCTTGCCATATCCGTGCGCTGCAAATCACGCTCCTAATACAGGAGTATTTACACTTTAGAAGAAATCAATTTTTTTTTTGTTTCATTTAAAAAAAAAATTGTTCTTGCTAGTAGAAAAAAGCGGAAAAATTTAGCATCAAAATGTATCTTTTGGTCAGTGTGGTAGGGTCACGGTGAGTTGCATAGTCCAAAACTGTTCCGCCCCCAACCCCCCCCCCCCCCGCCCTACTTTCATATTGCTTCCTAAGCCACTGAATGTCACAACTTGCAAAGCATGGCCACTCGCTCTCATGTTCCCTGAAAATTCCATGTTGGAGGAGACCATGACTGTCATCAAGTGTTTATTTGTCTACAATGTAAAGAATAGTTGTAGTTACCCGAAAAGAATCAACTGCCTTCGGGCAAATTCTGGGGATAACTCATACAAAGAAATTAATACACAAACACAAACAGAATGAAGTTTATCGTTAATTTTATTGATTAGGTACGTTCTTGGATGGAATATACCACTTACTTCCTATTGCTTTATACACGGACAGAACATACTGCACTAACGTCCTATGCGAAGATTGTCGCTGGCATTCGTGTGAGCATAGGCGAAGCAAGACGGCTGTTTGCTATAATTTTGTGTGTTTGAAAGTTTGGCCTTGCTCAAGCCGTTAATATCAACAGATTTTGCAAGGAAGTTGAAATGTTTTCGAAATAATACAAGGTGAGGTTAAAATTACGACACGTGTTGCAGGTATATGATATCGTTTCCCATTCAAGTTTGAATTTTGTTTAAAATATTACCCAAACAAGTCATGCAAATTATAGCTTCACGGCGGCCATCTTGGTGCGCTTTTTTGCCCCAGGTGGTGGCGACAATCTACGCCTTGAACGCACATGTTCAGTTCAGTTCAGTGTATTTCGTTTATAAACACATTAAAAAAAACGCATAAAAAACGAGACTTGTGGTGAAATGTAGGGTTATAAACAGGACGCCAGAAAAACAGTGCATGTTTATCGTAGCTAGTGATCTGACCTTTTAAAGTTAGAAAAACGAAAGATAAAAAGAACAAGAAAAAAACACTTGAGATGAATTAAAGCTTAACCAGAAAGAAGGAGGGACCCAATATGTCATGATGCTTAGGCAGAGTAATTATTTATCAAATGAGATTTGATTTCTTTTTGGAAGTTGCATAAGACCTAGGAAGTTTATTATCATTTGGAAGATCACTCACCAAATTTTGTAACAATAATTATTCAACAGTAGTTTCCCATGTTTAGAATAGTGCGTGGTAACTGAAAGAGTGCATTATTTCTTGTGGGGTTTGGAACACACGAGGACCTTCTGGGGTTAACCATGTTACACAACTTCTCAGGCAGTTAACTATTTACATATTTGAACACAAATGAACACACCCTAAAGAGTGTGAATGTCACTGACCTTGAGAAACACATGATTACTGTGTAGCTTGTCTGTAGGGTATCGCCGTTGCGAAAAAGTAATGGTTTTAGGAATTCTGTTCTGTAAGCCTAGCTACTTGCAGGGGTCTCAAAATGGATGCAGCTGCAGCTACTCCAAAGATTTCTATTCCATAAGTTATTTTTGAGTAAACGAGCCAATAACAGAGTTGCATAACTGAGATGGGAAGCGAGGCCACACGACAATAGAAAATGCCGTTGTATTCAACGAAGCTATTTCACAGGTCATCAATATGATTTTTGAACAAGAGATTATCGTCTATCAGTAAACACATTTAGCACAGGCAGTCCTTCAAATTTTAATGACAGGACAGGAATGGGGAATGGGAACCGCTTTCATTAGGATGAAAGATCGAAAAGTTAGTTTTGCCTAGGTGGAGAGTAAGTTTGTTGGAGTCAAACTAAATTTTAAGCTGACTCAAAACGGCTTGTACCGGTACCTTACAAACAAGCTTAACGCAGTCTTTATCGTGAACGAAAACGTTGGTGTCATCAGCAAAAAGTCTTAACAGATTCATTGGGGACAACATTACGAATATCATTAACATATACATCAAGAAACATGAAAGTCCAAGAAAAAAATCCTGGGGATGCCAACATAAGTATTTCCATAATTAGATAAGACACCGCTAACATACATGAGTTGTTTCCTCCAAGAAAGGTAGCTAAAGAAAATATCAAATGTTCAAAAGCTTTACCACGAATTCCATAATTGCATAACCTTTTGAAGAAGAATTCTGTGGTCAATAGTGTCAAACGCATTTTCAGATCTACGTATAGGCCTAAGATATATTCCCGGTTGTCAAGATGCATTCGGCACGTGTACATTTAAAGGTATCATGACGTTTCCTGAAACCAAACTGGTAGTCAAAAATTGTAATATTATCTTTTAAGAATATTAGAAGACGTTTTTCAATATATTCAAGTATCTAATTGATAGAAGGTAACAGGTTGATTCGGCCATAATTCTGTCGTTACATGTTCTGTCTATGGATATACACGTATAGGAAATCCGTGGAATATACGCAGTGGATTGCAACAAAATTATTCCTTCTTGTAAACGAACCAAGTGCATAGTGACTGTAGTCAGCCATTATTGGGGTCCAGTAGCCTTAAATTGTCTTCATTTGTAGTCTAAATGTAATTTCAAACCCTAATATACAGCGAAATTGAGGGAATCAAGATACAATTTGGTGTGCATTCATCCATGATACAGGTTAGCAAGGAAATTGAAAGATTAAATGGTGATAGACCCTAGTAATGGCTGACTTAAATGAGTCCATCACTTGCTGTCAACATTTTCTATACTGGACTGCGCTTGAAACAGCGTTGATAAAAAAGCAAAAGCACTTACCTAAAGAATACTTTAAAACGTGAGCTGAATTTCGCATTCATTTTTTTTTTTTTTTCAATTTTCTTTCATGATACTTCAGCCTCAGGGCATAAACATTGCATTTTTTCGGTAAACCAAACAATTATTCCTGATAACTTACTGAAAAATGAGGACTTAAGCTATGCATATTTCAAATAAACCAACCAATTATTCCTGATAAATTTCTGAAAAACTGAGGACTAAAACAGTGCATAGGCTATATTAGGTAAACCAAACAATCATTTCCTGATAAATATCTGAAAAAACTGAGGACAAAAATAATTGTCACATGTCACATGATTCCCAAGAGTCGTTCATAAAATAGGATGATCTACCTCACTAATTTATTGATATAAATGACCGGCCAGTAACAGAAAATCAAAACGGAAGGTGAAGTCCCGATGCGTCTAAAACACGGCCACTGCAGCTACGTGTTTTCTACGATCCATTTCTCTTTCCCACGTGCCCTCAAGTTAAATTGCGATGTGCCTTGACTCAAACGGAAGAGTTGACCCAGAATTCTGTGAAACCACTGTGGGGGATATTGGGCCAGATTGAGGCTGACAATCACATCAGGGCTTAGAGAACATGAGCCAGAGTAACTTAACGGTCACCCAACGGTGCCTAACGGTCTGCAGTAAGCCTAAGGAAAAAAGCCTCCAATATTACCATTAAGCCTTTACCATTTATTTACCATATAATTTTCTTCTTCATTCTTTATTGAAGTGAAACTATTGTTACATATAACAAAAAGCCTGGACAATGCCATTTCCGCTCTAAGATTTTGCGCCTTCTACAAAAAAACGCTCCCAACGCTTTCAAATAGGATTACATTTTTTCATTTTGTGGGAGAAAATGCCCCCCCCCCCCCCCCGGGCCCCCTTAAAAAAAATAATGATGAAGCGTTCACGCTTGTCTTAGTGGGTCTTCAGTTTCCACTTTAGACAAGGCAACCAACCTGTGAATGCACATCGGCTACATGAAAGGTTTGCAAACCCACGGTCCGAGAGCAACAGGCCGGTTGCGTCCGACCCATCCGGAATGGTTTATAGTGCAAAAGTTTTCAGCAAGCATATACAAACAGTATATTATATATTGAGATTTGAATGAAAAAATGAAAAAAAACGAGTGCAGCATGTCCACCATAACGTATGTATATATAAGTTCATATATGTAGTGCATAGGCGTCTATATGGAATCGACAGCGGAGTGTACATAAATGAAAACTGAAAGTTGAATGAATACAGCCATGAAAGTTTAAAGGAATATTCTGGAAAAAATCGTTAACTTCAAAATAGGATGAAAATCTTTCTCTTTCGGAAGGTGAAAACGGCATCTCGATAGCTTATAGCGTTCGAAAGACACAAATTTTTAAAGTATTGTTAATTTTTCTTCTGAGTAGGTGCATCACCAGGATCACGGGAAATCTGTGATGTCATCGTGGCACATTTTACATTGCTTTCAATGTATTTATAATTATGATGCCGCTGCAGAGAATATTAAGCAATATTGTTGGATGTACTCTATGTATGGTAAAGGGTAATGCTAGATCTACAGGAAAAGATATCCAAATTTTCCAACAGTATTAAATTTCAAGGACAAACAGGACGTTTAACCAGAATGCAGAAATGCATTAAGGTTTCGATGATACATAAATGTTCCGTTTCAAAAAGTGCCATCATGCACCATTATGTTCTCATTCAAATGTTATACAAGCATGTTGAAAAAATAATTTTGTCATTCTAGATGACTTTTTGACCTCCATAAAAGCCATACTTAGCTAGACAGACAAACAGCAGCCAGACAGTAGACAAACAACTATCTTGAAAGATCATATTTAAAAAGGTTTCCGGAATTTAACCCCTGGAGATCCCATTTGACCTTTCATTTCTGACATAAACAATTGGAACCATTTTTTACCATAATGCATACACATACCCAAATATGAAATCTATCCAAGTTTGCTACCTTGATATATCGCATAAACAGGATTTTCAGACTTTGACCAGCAGTGACCCCAATGACTCCGATAACCTTTTACCTACACCAAAAACATTAGGTACCATGTCTTGACCAGGCTTGGGATAATCGTAATCAGTAATCGCAATCGATTACTTTTATGAAAATCGCAAAGTTATTGCAATCGTAATCGATTACAATGGCAAAGTAATCGAAATCGTGGTTTCATTTCTGATTACATTAACATGTGCTATTTGCACAAAAATGAGGCACAGTACCTCCAGAGTTGTTTGTTTGTCTAGTAACATCTGTCTCTAGAGGTATACTTTTTGCAAAAGAAAATGTTAGAAACAAAATGTAGTTAGTTAGATGGGGTTTTATACCTCAACCTGTATCCTTCCTAGGCTTATCTAGAGCAATGCCCATGGCCTTTTTCCAGTTGTGGGCACTGGATTGTTTTGCCTACTACATTGTTTATGTGGAAACAAAATGTAATCCCGATTGCAATCCTGATAACATTGCATTGTAATCGCAATCGTAATCAATTACTTTCAATTTTACCTGTAATTGAAATCATAATCGCAATCGTAAAGTATGAAGTAATCGCAATCGTAATCGATCACCCAAGGCCTGGTGCTGACCGTAACGCATCCACATACCAAATATGAAATCTATCCAAGCTACCTAACTTGAGATATCACGTTAACAAAGTGTTCAGACTTTGACGCCTGGGGACCCCAGATGACCTTTGACCTCTGTTAAAACAATAGGGACCGTCTTCTGACTATAATGCATCCACATACCAAATATGAAATCTATCCAAGCTTCCTATCTTGAGATATCGCGTTAACGCGATTTTCAGACTTTGACCCCCGGTGACCCCAGATGACCTTTGCTATTCGCCAAAAATTAAAGGGACCATCTCCTGACCATGACGCATCTACATACCAAATATGAAATCTATCTAAGCTTCCTATCTTGAGATATTGTGTTAACGCGGTTTTCAGACTTTGATCCCCGGTGATCCCAGATGACCTTTGACCTCCGCCAAAAATTAAAGGGACCATTTACTGGCCAAAACGCATCCACATACCAAATATGAAATCTATCCAAGCTTCCTATCTTGAGATATCGCGTTTACGAGATTTTCGGACTTTGACTCCCGGTGACCCCAGGTGACCTTTGACCTCCGCCAAAAACAATAAGAGCCATCTACTGACTATAACACATCCACATACCAAATATGAAATCTATCCAAGTTTCCTACCTTGAGATATAGGGTTAAAAAAATTTCAAACTTTGACCCCTGGTGACCCCATACAACCTTTGACCTCCGCCAAAAAAAAACCATAGGGTTCTTTTTCTTAATATGGCGCATCTATGTACCAAGTTTGAAAACTGTCAGACATTTCTATCTTGAGATATCGTGTTAACAAGCAAAGTGTGACAAACACACACACACACGTACACCCTTACATACACACACGCGCGCGCGCGCCATCATGATTAGATCCATTGGTTTCTCTTATCATCGAAACCAATCATTAAGTAACACAAAAGGAATATGAAGCACCACATTACATAACTTTTTGTGGCTTTGCTGAAAAGCAAAGGTATTTTTAGTTTCGATGATAAGAGGAAACTATGCATTCATGATGGCGTGTGTGTGTATGTTTGCGTGTGTGCATGCGTGTGTGTTTGTGACACTTTGCTTGTCAACACGATATATCAAGAAGGGAAACTCCGACAGTTCTTAAACTTGGTACATAAATGCCCCCAAAGTGAAAGAAACAATCCTATTGCTTTTTGGTGGAGGCCATACAGGGTCACCAGGGGTCAAAATCTAAAAACCTTGTTAACGCGATAGCTTGTGATAGGAAGCTTGGATGAATGTCACACATAGTATATGGATGAGTTATGATTAGAGGAAAAACCCTATCGTTGTGGTAGGGGTCAAAGGTCATTCGGGGTCACCAACGGTCAGACCCCGAAAACCTCGTTAACACAACATCTTGAGATAGGAAACTTGGATGAATGTCATACTTGGTTTGTACGTAGATGCATTACGAGGAAGAACCCAGTTGTTTTTGTGGAAGTCAAAGGTCATCTAAGGTCTCCAGTGGTCAAACTCCGAAAACCTTACTAACAGGATATCTTGAGTTAGGAAACTTGGATGAATCTTATACTTCGTATGTAGATGTGTTATGGTCAGAAAAAGAACCCTATTATTTTTGGTGGAGGTCAAAGGTCATTTGGAGTCACCAGGGGTCACCAGGGGTCAAACTCAGAGAGCCTTGATAACATGATATTTTGAGTTAAGAAACTTGGATGACTGTCATGCTTGGGTTGTAGATGCGTTATGGTAAGAGGAAGAACTCTGTTGCTTTTGGTGGAGGTCAAAGGTCATACAGGGTCACCAGCGGTCAAAATCTGAAAACCTTGTTAACGCGATATCTTGAGGTAGAAAGGTCGGACAAATGTCATACTTACTACGTGGATGTGTTGTGAGTAGGGACAGAACAGTACTGTTTTGGTGGAGGTCAAAGGTCATATGAGGTCACCAGGGTTCAAACTCCGAAAACATGGTTAGCATGATATCTTGAGGTAGGAAACATGTCATTCTTGGTATGCAGATGCATTTTAGCCAGAGTAGGAAACCTATGGCTTTTGGTAGGGTCAATGGTCATCTGGGGTAACCAGGGGTCAAGCCCTCGAAACCTTGTTAACAAAGGAAAAATGGATGAATGTTACACTGAGTATGTAAATGCAGTTATTGTCACAGGAAGAACCCAAACACTTGAGGTCTGGGTCAAAAGGTTACATGGAACCACTAGGTGCCAAGATCAGAAAAACTAAATGCACTATTTTGAAATTGGGTGAATATTATATTTAGGAAGTCATTTCATGATGGTTTCTCATGATCAAATATGAACATAAAACTGTATTTTGCCAATAAATAAAGATAGCATTAGACCAGTCACAAAATGATTGAGATAGGAATGGCTCTTTTTAGAATCATCGAAACCTCAAAGCATTTTTGCATTCCGGTTTAACAAAAATAACCAATTTTTAAAGTGAGATATCTTGAGTTAGGAAAATGGTATCGTGATAGGGTTTAAAGGACATGGTGTGGAGTATTTTTTTTTCCTGACAAGACAGAACGAATTCCACAGGAGCATGCCTGTAAGGTCTTTTCTAACCTCGACTTGGCCAATGAAACATGTTATAGCAACCCTGGACTTCAAGGAATAACCGCAATTTGGTGATACTCCTTCCCTCCACTGCATTTTGGTTCGTGTTTTCCTCTCTGCTGTTAATATTGGGTGACTCTGAGTTTGAGTTCTTTGCATTTAGTTAAGGAATACCAATTAAAGTAAATAGCAACTTAATAGAGCACAGGTCATCGTAGCTTTATTTGGAATAATTAACCTTTTATATCTACAAAAGTTGCAAAAGTATGGTTGTAACTGTATACATTTCTTACATTAATCAATCTTGAAACTTACGTTGTTATTTGAAACCGTGGTTAAGACGGATTTTTTTCTATCCTCGGGATTTAGAAGTTATCAAGAAAAGAAAGATTTAGGCCCTACACATCGTACAGTAGCAACTTCATACTTGTGACCACAGAATTACCACCACTAATTGGTGGTTTAATAACAACGACGGCTGCCTTTCCACCCAAAATTTTGTCCATTTTATACCACATATTCCGTTTTGATTTCTTCTTTTCAAGAAGAAAATTGTAATCATTGAGAATTTTGATCAACGTATTCTTAAATATTATAGCCTTATGTTCCCTTTCCACGTGTTCTTCGCTAATGGTAATGTCCAAGTAAGCACCTTCAGCACAGTCATTTCTTGATTTGAACGTCTTGCAGCATTTTGGACACTTAAATTCTCCTGAAACAGAAAAGTGTCACACAACATTCCGTAAACATCAACTTTTAGGGTGTGCATGATTGATTGTATACAGGCACTGGCGTACGAGACGGGGTCAGACTGTTCCCACCTCAAAATCGGCAAAAGATAAAAAAAAAAGTCGTACAGCCACTTGTGTTTTGAAAAAAATGGCACGGTTTTTCAGAAAATTCCCAAGGTTAGAAATCTTGAAAAGATATGCCCGAAAAAGGAAAGATGTCATATAGTCGCTTGAGATGAACCTGAAAGCCAAAAGGCTCAGTGATTCCTTGCCACTGAAATATGGGTATTGTTTTTTTTTTTTTTTCCAAATTGCCAGTGCTCCGTAATACACCTACAGAGTATACATGAAAGGTATGCAAGCTTCCTGCATTGATATATCATGCACATCAGGTACAGTGACTCGGACACTGGGACATCCGGATCACCTTTGATCTGGGGTTCTGATCGCTATATCGCATTCACAGATTATTTGTGAAATTTTGCAGTATCCAAGAGTTCAACCACGACAAATTGTGTAAACATGGTACTGAGACTTTGACCTTTTGTAAGCCCAAATGACATTTGACCTCCACCAAATCAATAGCATTCTCCGGGCCCTAGTATAACTCATCCACATGCCTAGTATGAAATATGTTCAAGCTTCCTACCTTCAGATATCTTGAAAACAAGGTTTTCAAACATTAACGACCGGCGACCCCATATGACCTTTCACTCCCACGAAAAACTATAGGGATCCTTTATTCACTATGCACCACCTACATGCCAAGTATGAGGTTCCTAAAAGCTGCCCTCCTTGACATACTGGGTAAACAGGTTTTCAGAATTTGACCTCTGCTGACCCCACATGCCCTTCGAACTCCAACAAAGATAATAGGGATCTTTTACTCGATGCTGCCAACCCACACACCCAAATATGAGCATAGTCACATGTACCTTTCTTGAGATATCGTGTTTACAAGGTTTTGACCCTTTGACCTCTCACGACCCCAAATGACCTTTGGCCAAACTGCAATTGTAGGTAATGGTGGAGAATCCTCTTCACAGCAACATTTCTCCATTTTCACTAGATTTCAATAAGAAATTAGACAAATTACAATTGTTAATTATGCATGTGCTGTGCATGTGCGCTGTGTGTTTGTAGTTTACACTCTAAAATCAAAAGAGTGAACTTATTCACTCTTTGATCGAGTGAAAAGTGTAAATTCACTCCATTAGAGTGATAATTCACTCCAAGAGGAGGGAAGTTCCCTCCAAAAAGAGTGAAGTTCACTCCAAAAAGAGTGAAATTCCCTTAAAACGAGCGAAGTTTCACTCTTGATGGAGTGCCCAGGGTGATCGCTCTTAAAAAAAGAGCGATCATTGCAGGCACTCGTGGAAGAGTGAATTTTCCCTCTTCTTCTAGTGAATTTCACTCTTTTTTGGAGTGAACTTCACTCTTTTTGGAGTGAACTTCACTCCTCTTGGAGTGAATTTTCACTCTAATGGAGTGAATTTACACTTTTCACTCGATCAAAGAGTGACTAAGTTCACTCTTTTGATTTTAGAGTGTATATGCTCATGTACATGTACGTACGTAGCTAAATTTACTGTACGCATGTACACGCATACTAACAGCAGCACGTTCGTGCAAGCATACTAAAATTATAATTACGTACCTTGCTTACTAAGGAGGCTACGCTACAACGGTGCATGTAAAATTAGTTGCTAGGGGGCTGCCAAGTGTCATTTTTTTCTTCTTATTTTCCGAAGTGTTAAATTTTGTTCTTGTTTGGATTGCTGAAGTTCTTAAATAATAGCAATATTTCCCAAATGTAGTAACATAATTGATATATTCTATGGTATATAGATCTACTGCATGCCGTGACGTTGCTTCTTGAGGAAGCAACACCGACATCCCCAGGCGCGGATCCAGACATTTCAAAAAGGGGGGCTGAACTTAGAGAAATCGGGTAAAAGGGACATACGGTTATTCTCTGTCTGAATATCTCAGTGGCGCAGGAAGCAATGTGGAAGCGGGGTGCGGGGGAAGCAATGTGGGACCATGCACCTCTTCCTAGCCCATTGACCAAAAGTTACACTTTTGATGCTAAATTTTTCACATTTTCTTTTTAAATATAAATATCTGACTTTTTCCTAAGTTTGAACACTACTTTACTGCTCGCGTTGAAAATCTGGGTCCTCTTACACATTTGTAAATATATATGGAACTTGTACTGCAAAAAATAGTTTAGATTCGGGGTTTCCTGTAAGGATATTTGAATAATTGGGGGAATATCGAAGGATCTGCGTCTCCTGATAGCATATATCTGAGATACCGGTAGCATGTCGACCTAAGATCGTTGTTGTTACATGATGTTATATAAGGAGTGTTGTTTGAGACTTCTCGGGGACCTTCAAAAAGCTCCCCAAACTTTTTCGTCTTTTGTAGACAAAATATTTAAAAATTAAAAACCTTCATTAAAGAAACTTTTAGGGAAACGGCACTGTAGCGACCACTTCCTGCATAGAAGGTTCCTTTTTGGGCGCGCGAAGCGCGCGGAATAATTTGCCTTTTTAAAACTAATAATTACAAATATAGAGCTTTTATTAGGAAGAATTCGTAATTTTATAAAAAGAAGTTGAGAAGACCGCACTGTATTTGACTGGTGCCTCAAATGTCAAATTTCCGAATTTTTCACTTTTTCAAGCCAGGGGCAATCGCCACTCTTGCCTGTAGCTACGTCACTGCTCTGCAAAATTGATAATTGATAACATTTTGACACTTCAATAACTAAAAAATCCATCTACATAGACTACTCAGCTGACAGGGTGGAAAGGTATTTGTTGATAGGTGAGTATGAGAACATTTTGAATACGGTAGGCCAATGTTTCCCTGCCTGAAATATAAAGTCTTGTTGGGGCGGAGCGTACAGCAGATTTTAAAAAAATCACGACCACTCAGACAGCCGCCGGGAACGGCATTTCCCACCGACTTGTTACACTGGCTCAAATTCCCTGTAAATTTACAGAATCAAAAATCAAGAAGAACATAAAGATTACAGAAAAATTCTGGCAAAAAGTTTCCAGAACTTTTCTGTTATCCTTATTTATTTCTTTATTTTGTTGTTCTGTAAATCTACCGTTACTTTTACAGTGTAGTAGAATCCAAGCAATCATTATTTTGTTTTTCGTTCGCCATAAATTTCATACTTCAATAAACAAAATGAGTAAGTTGTAAAATGATCAGTAAATTACCAGGTAAAATGAATCACTAGCTACCATTGAATGAAAAGGTAATGTAAAGAGATTTTTCTTTGGAAAATGAGCTGTTATGGGCATTCGACAAACTACTATTTGACTACCTTGCGACATACGATTATGATGAGTATAAATTCGAGCAACTTCATTGACTGCCGAATATCCCTTCTGAACCTCAAGGGAGAATGACAATGCATCACATACCGGCTACTTGGCCTTTACAAGATTCATCGAACTTTAAAAGGATCCCATGTATTTGAGCAGCCTGATAAGCCTAGACTCCGAGGCTTACATGTCCGAAGTTAACCTGAGTGGGAAATTTCAAGAGAATAATTGGTTCTTACCAAACCGACCTAATTTTCGCGCGTTTACCGCGCAACGGTAGAAGCCTGTATATACATAATTAACTAGAAATGTAGTTACGGTAACCGTTAACTGTTAATCGAAGCGATCGGTACCATCCAGGAAATGTTACTGTTCTGATTCATACTGATGAAACAAAAGATTAAATACTGCACATTGTTTGGGCTAACCTGAGGCTAACCAGTAAGCCAGGCTACGAAAGGCCGTGCAATCTGATACAGTACTGATAAACTAGGCCTAGGCCTAGTTTACATTTAATACTGTTCCTTGTACCTGAAGTACTAGTTTGGTTTGGTATGATAGACAGGACATTGTGGGCTTATTTTAAGCTACTGCTTCTTTCCTCAACTTCATAATGGTTTCTTTATGCAGTTAGGCATATGTTTTGATAATGATCAAATTCCCACGTAGCATTTCCATATGGGCCCCATATACGTCAAACCATATAGGTCCCATAAGATTTTGCACCCAAAACCCATATGAGGCCCATGTGGGCCAGCCCGGTATGCCCTTATGCCTACATGGGATAGTACTGGGGCCCATATGGGGCAATTGCCCAAATGTCCCAGCACTATCCCATTTGCATCATATGGGTTATCTAGACTGGCCCATACGGGCCCCGTATGGGTCTTGGATGCAAAAGGTATAATGGGCCTCAAATGTTCGTCGATGTGGGGCCCATATGGGAATGCTACCAGGGAAATAGCTTATAGTATACGCTAGCCTTAGGCCGAACTGAGACAGACTGCAGTATAAAAACCAATATGAATACTGACTGGACTAATGTTTGTGAGAAATACTCTGGTGGGTAAAACCACTGATACTGGTCCCAGCTGACACAGCAGTACATCCAATAACTTGGGGTTTCCGAACCCGGAAGTGACATAATTTTCACAACTTTAAAAGAGGGTGCTGAAACTTTTTGTTTCAGAAAAAGGTTTATTTTATTTTTTCCCCTGGAGCTTCTTGTTTTCACTCCTCAGTCTCTTCAGTACCCTGTACATACAAATAATTCATTATACATTTCTCTATATGAAAGACTGAAATAAAGTTCTATGAAATTGAAAAAATTGAAATTGAAAAATAAAAACCTTTTTTTTTTCCTCGCTCGGGAAGCAGCGCTATACGTATGAACTGTGGCGAGAAGTGAGCGGTTTTTCCCCACAGTGGAATAACTTTATTTACAAGCTGAACATATACATACAGAAGGAAAGTGAGATGTGAACAATAAGAGTAATAATCGAAGTCAGTCCTCCGTAGAAGAAAAAACAAAATAGAAAACTATTCTTATCACCGGGATTGTAACCATCCACCCTAACGGCATAACATCGAGACCAGCGCTGCAGCCTACTGCGCTACAAACGCCGTTGACAGTTAATGGCTTAAAATTAATATAACTACTGTCTAATAGTAATAATCGTATCTCTATATATACGATCAACAAATGGGCTTGATACCTTGGGGGACCATACCATAAAGCAAAAGGAAACACGAACAATATGTTCAACGTAGTCTTTACTGTCTGTAATCCTTTGTACAAAAGTGTACGAAGAAACGGCCAGCTTTCAATTCTCGTGTTTGGTCAGTGACGGAGCACTGACGTCGTTTATTACTAGCACATCTGCACATATCGATGCCATTTAATGGGTTAAAAATATTATAACTACTGTCTAATAGTTATAATAGTATCTCTTACATACGATCAACAAATGGGCTTGATACCTTGGTCATGAATACAGCGTGAAGTGGGCTTGCTACAGCGCTAACAAACAGTAGTATGATAGCCTCAGTGGTTTAACAAAAGGCGGAGCTCAGTGAGCGTTTCTAATTCAGGATTTGGACATCAATCTTAAGCTATGTTATCATGAAATCTTCTTCAATTTTACATAAACAGTTTTCTTGCATTGACGATTCACGTCAATTTAACTTTGGAAATCATAAAACAAAAGGAAACACGAACAATATGTTCAACGTAGTCTTCACTGTCTGTATTCCCTTATAAAAAAGTGTACAAAGAAACGGCCAGCTTTCAATTCTCTTATTTGGTCACGGTGACAGAGCACTGACTTCGATTATTACTAGCACATCTGCACGTACCCAATAATGAAGGAAGGGGTACTAAGACTAGTTTTTCCCGAAAACTAACAGTGTTTTCAGTCAAGCTAACATATCCTTTGAAATGGAAAAAGATTAGATGTCGGTTTTGCACTACAATGACCCCAAAAATTGCCCTTTTGCCAACTTAACAGTATTATTAAGTGATAGGTTTGGCATTTTCTTTTCTGTTTATGTTATTGTAGTTTTTAAACTATCTATCAGTCACACATGTTATCTAATATTTAAGATACGTAAACTTGCATGCACTTATTTGTTTAAGTCATTCAGCCATTTGGACGTTAGAAAATCTATCTTCGAAGTTTTATTTCTCAATGATAACATCATAACTTTCTTAGTGACTGCTTTACAATTATGTGCATGTGATAGCAAATATGCAGTGCCAGCGAAAGTTCTGATTATGATCTGCTAGTCTTCAGATAACGCTGGACAAAGAAGCTGTCACGTGACCCGATCTGTGTAACCACAATATGTTTTATGGAAAACTGTCGCTTCCATAAACATAATTATGTGCATCCCAAACAAACAATAGGGCAAATTACTTGCTATTTAACAAACACCCAGACCATATCAATGGTTTCTGCACACGTGTTCCCTACAATCCGTACGCATCAAATAAAAACATACCGGTGTGCGACGAAATACAAATCAAAATCAAAGTTTAGCTCAATTCTCCGTTAATTGCGAGGGCTTCAATTCTTACGTGTCTCATTGTAATAACACTTAAAACCTACTTGAAAATTGTTAGATGCGTTTTGTGTTTCTCCGATATGACTGTTTTGATCGCTGTCCCTTTATACCAGGGGTGTACATGTGGGTTTTGGCACATTGGTCAATCTAACACGGGAAGAATGGGGGCAAAGAATGACGGTAAGATGCCACCTAATATAGGCCTACACCTATATCTGCTCCACTTGGGCCACCCTGGCCACAGCAACATGATTTGGTCCAAAAGTTTGCACACCCCTGCCCTATACAATAATGAATCACCGTTGGGAACTGAGGCATGACTAACGTACCGACCGTTCACAGTCACTACACTTAATGGCACTCATGGGCTGACATGGGGCAGTGTGAACAAAGTTCAGTCGGTAACGCTCATAACATGATTGAATAGACCTATTCGCCGACAGCTGTTCACATTATTCAAATCTTGTTGTTGTGGCCAGGGAGTTGCAGCTCCCTACTGTGCCGAAGGCAAGGCGGCAGGAAAGTGAGTGGATAGCTTATTCACCGGGCTCAATATCTTACAATGTTCGCGTATTTAGGTGTGTGTTGTGCGGGAAAGGATGAGCTTGAAATAGCCCCTCCTTGAATATTCTCGTAGATAAACATTATGCTTATTTTAGCCTATTAGTTATTGTAGATGTGACGAAAAAGGGGAAGCTGAGGACGTAAAAGCCCCCCCCCCCCCTTGGATCCGCGCCTGACCCAAGTAGATCAAAGGCGGTGTAGGGTGTAACTGGTATCTGAGTTTCGTTACATGATTAGTGCCCTCAAATGAGCTATGCTTTCATTGTGTTCACACTGCGTGAAAAGCAATTAACACATGCTTGACTGGCCTGTTGGCTAACACCAAATAACACGTTACTTATCTGTTACTGCCAATCAACTAATCAGAAGTGAAACGTGATTATATCAAGTGAGCCTGTAGTGAGCTTCATTCCTCCCTGAACTGATAAGAGGTAATCAGGCAGAAAAGGATCATGTAACAAAAAGTAAGCTGGAACGTCGTCATGGAATCCGGTTTGAACAGTGGTATACTTTGTTAACCGTGCAAGAACATTTCCTGTAACGGTTATCAGAGTTTTAATACTTGCACTTTTAGTAGAAAATGTTGTTATCTTGAAACGACATTTCCTCCCTTTTCAGCATAGGCGTAGGAAGCGGAGTCCCCCAAGTGTAAAATGAGGGGCGGACGCATGCCCCCCCCCCCCAACTTCCCGGGTCAGGAAACCGCAAAATGCAATGTAAAGTTCATCAGTTCTCGCTCATAAATCAGTTTGAAAAACTTTTCCGAGCTCTGGAAATGACAAAATCGGGTATTTACCATATGTTACACCACGTCATCAAGAGACACCGGCAGCTATAATATTGCTTTTTGTAAACTGCCTTTCATACTATCCCAAATTTTCTTCAATGAAAACTATTGAATTTGAAATATTTTGCCTAAAAATACAACAAAGTTTGGGAAACTTTCTAAATGTCAGCGGAAAGTGTCAGTTCGTTGGCCTCAGAAAACTTTTATAACAACAACAATTCAGTCGTAGTGCAATCATTCTCAGATTTGGCACCAATACATGAAGGAAGTGCAGACTCTTCAGCAATCCCCGTCCACACTTTAAATTTCCCTACAAGAAACCCAAATCCAAAGTTTTTTGCAATACAAGCTCCATATCTACATTCATTTATATAAAAGGGGCAAAAATGCGTCCCTTGTACAGTGGTTTTCACACTGGGAAGAAAAATCTGCAATTTAGCTAATACTTGCAAGCCCGAGACATACCATTTTTCGGCCGTCTGAGGTCGCGATTTTTCAAAAATTTCCATTCGCTCCTCACCAACTGAAGATAGTCTTTCGAGCATGACTTCATATTCCAAGCAGGAAACCATTGGACTACCGTATTCAAATGCTCTCATACAACTATCATCAGATACTTTTCAACCCTGACAGCAGGGGCAGATCTACGATCTTTTTGAGGGAGGGTGCAGCTTAAAAAAGGGCACATTCATTTTAAATTTTAATTTTCACAAACGTGAACGATTATGCACCTAGGCGCCGTCGCACGAAAAAAATATTGGGACGGGGGAGCTGAGTGCCATCAGGACTGTTGGTTGGCGCGTAGCGTACAAGAAAATTTTTGGCTTCCCAAACTCTCCAGATGGCCGGAAACGGCACTGTCGAATCTTCTGAGCTGAAAGTGCATTGGACCGATAAAGAATATGTTCAGCACCCACTTCGAAGTTCTTCCCGAGAGCCCCACTTTTTGGAGTAGGGGAGAACGTCGCTAGTTGTTACAGGGGCAAGTTGTTACAGTGACAGTTTCTGGTTGCAAGAATAGGTGGAGCTTTAAGCTAAGCATTCCACTCTTTGAGACGTGTCTGAATAATCTCGTCGCAAGGAGTTGCATCGCAGAGAGTCGCTTAGTGTGTAAAGCCTAGTACAAACAGCCACGACATTTAACTACACCAAGCGACAAGACGTCGTCGCGTCAGCTGTAGTCCTGACGGTACGGTGTGGCCAGTTTCATCACCACAGTTCCCTCATGTCAAAAGCCGTCGGTCCAATTGAACATGCTCAATCGTAGTTTGTACGTTTCAGTACGGGGTCACACGGCCACGACTACCCAAGAAGTGTGTACGATCAGTGGCGTATGCAGGATTTTTCTAAATGAGTGATCGCCGGCCTGGGGGAGGGGTGTAAGGGGAGGAGTGTCCCCCTTCCCTTTAAAAATTTTTGGCCTTTTCAAGAAATGGAAAATGCAAAATGGTGCAAGATTCTTGAATTTGACAGGAACAGTTTAAAAGTTAAATTTTGGGGGTTTATGAGAATAAAAATGAAATTTCTGTGTCTTTACATGAAATTTAATGCCTTTCAAGCTACCTTTCGAAGTAAAATTTTTCTCTAAATTTGCATACTTTTAAGAGCCAAAATGGGCGAAAGGAAGCATTTCGGTTTTTTCTTGGTCACAAAACTTCCTTTTTATATAAAGACTATCTAAGCGGAGCGCCACTGGTTGGCAGAAAATTTCAAAAATCACACCTCTCAGCAGATGGCCGGAAATAGAATTTTCCAGACTTATATACGAAGAATCTAACGAGTCGCTATCTTCGTTTGTTGATTGCAATAAAATGCTTACTTCAAAATAAGTTCGTAAACTGAAATGAGATCAAAAACTAATAAAAAAATACTTTGACCTACAAAAAATGTTATTTTGCCCGAAAAACTATCTAAGTGGAACGCCAGCATTGGTTGCCGCGGAGCGACGACAACATTTTGAAAAATTGCGACCCCGCAGATGGCCAAAAATTGCGTTTCCATGCTTGGAAAGAGAATCTAAACAATATTTATGTTTAGCTTTTGTTTGCAATAACAAAAAAGTCAACAACATGCTAAGGGATCAGAATATTTCCGGATAAAGGATACCTCTATTATATATATGGTCTTGATTCTATTCAGGAAACTATGCAACGGAAGTGAAATATGCTAATGTTATCCCTGTTGTGACTCTTAGCTAAATTCAAGATCCGCTGAATTGATGAAATCGTCAGTGACTGCTCGGACTCCCGACTGTTAATGATTTTTAATATAACATCTCTTGCATGACTAAATGGCAAACTATTTTTCAGCGCACCTGAACCCCCGCTTCCATGCCCCGTCACTAACGTCTATCGCGGCCGGGGCAGGAGTCTAAGAGATGGGCCCTACCTATTGAGAATTCTCACAAAACTAGATGCCCTTAGAGGCAATCGGTGCCACTGGGGAGTAACAGAGTCTACCTTTTCAAGTCAAATTTGGAATTTAACAAAATTTGCCTACTTTTTAGGAATTAAAAAAAATGGCATCACGTTGGTGGCCTTGCAGAGACAATCTTTCCCCTTTGAAAATTTTTGAGAAACTGGGTGTACTTACATGTCCTTACCTGAAACCCCACTTCCATTCCCCGTCACTTACGTCTATGGCGGCCGGGGAAGGAGTCTAAGAGATGGGCCCCTACCTATTGAGAATTCTCACAAAGCTAGATGTCCTTAGAGGCAATCGGTGCCACTGGGGAGTTACAGAGTCTACCTTTTCAAGTCAAATTTGGAATTTGACAAAATTTGCCTACTTTTTAGGAATTAAAAAAAATGGCATCACGTTGGTGGCCTTGCAGAGACAATCTTTTCCCTTTGAAAATTTTTGAGAAACTGGGTGTCCTTACATGTAATTTAGTGCCACATATGCTACCTTTTGAAGTAAAATCCGTGTTACTAAAGTAGGGCTACGCATTTTTAGGATCTAAAAAAATTGGCATCCGTGAGGGGGGACATGGTCCAAAAGCCCCCCCCCCCCTTCGTACGCCAATGTCTACGATTTATGCAAATTGTCCACCACGGAGAGTCTTCGGTAGTCGTGGGGTGTGTACCGGGCTTAAGGGGCCTTAGATAACACGACGAAGCCAGGGATACGCGGCGACTTAAGCCACAGTTCACGTCGTCGAGCTGACGTTTGCGTCCTGAAATTTTAGCGCTTTAGATTTCCACTACGCGGAATCAAAGTCGCGGGGTAATATTCGAACTTCATTGAGTAGCGGCCGCTCAAATCGAGTTGTTGATGGTGACAGTATTTAATGGAAATTATAAGTCAAACTTAAGCTGCTTTTACAACCAAAACGTTTCAAGCGTTTGCGTTTCGAGCGTCCAACGCTTGAGCGTTTGGACTCTCGGTGACTCTCATTTTACCAGCTGTTACAAGCGGGCGAATGAAGCGTTTCACTTTACTTTTTCGAACCGAACGTGCCTGGTTGAATATTCATAAAAACCTATATCATCATGGACAGAGTCAGGAACAAAAGTGTGGCTGCTTCCACATTGTTGGATAAACGGAATATGCATTATCAGAGAAGTGTGCGTGATTTTTTCTCCAAAATGTTTCCTTTTCAGCCACTAAACTTAAAAAATATTCAGAACTGATGGTCTCCATGGTTACATTCTGTCAAAATACGTTAACGTGAAGCTTGTTTGCCTAGCCTTTTGAGCACAATAAAATGGGTCGACAGAGTTACTTTTCGATTCAGGCCGGTAGAGCAATTAGTTAGCTAGTGAAAAAAGATTTAACGACACCAACACGAATGTGTTATATACAGTAGCGTCATAATGTTCAAATACTGTTCAAGTCGTCCCGTTCAGTGGCCTCTTACGACAAGCGGGGAATACCGTGGGCATATTCTACAACCCCCAGCTCAAAGAGGAAAGTAGAGCAATTAGGACGGAGAGTTAAACGCACGCGCGCCACTTAGCCACCTGTTCTAGGTTGTCCTTTTGAAGCTGGGACCCGGCAGTTCCCTGCTGGGACCTTCGTTTTCTGCTAGACATGTTTCTCCTTGAATAGAGCATGGAAGTACGTCCATGCATAGAGCTTGTTCGCGACAAGTACGCTACATGTCAATGACACCCTCATAATGTTGATGATCAGCCGCTTGTGCTAACTAGTGATTAAGACCTGATATCTGCGTCCTTGGCATCACTTTTGAAAGCCCACGCATACCACAGGCGGTTCCAAGAAGAAAGTAATTAGAGCGCCTAACTGCCACTCAGACAGTAAGACATGCTGTGGGGAAACCTCTGTAAAACAATTGCGCTGTTGGTGTTTCGGGGATAGGAGCAATAAGCGTATATATTGCCTGAAGTGTCTGCGATACATGGCTAGAATTTTACGGCGGATTGGTCGACGCAGGATGGGGCAAACCACCTGTGGATCTGGTTTTTTTCAATAAGAAAAACCAAGAGCAAATTTGAAAAAGGGCAAATTGGGAAATTTGAGGGGGTCCTGACGTCGGCGACTGCCCCCGGGCCCCTGGGATCCGCCACTGGTCAGTTGAGTAGTCTGTGTAGATGGATTCTTTGGTTATCGAAGAACCAAAATGCTATCAGTGTTCAATGTTACAGAGCAGTGACGTACCTACAGGAAGCAGGGGGTGATTGCCCCCTGGCTCGAAAATTGAAGAATTCGGAAATTTGCCTTTTGAAACACCGGTCAAATACAATGTATGTGGTTTTCCCACCTTTCCTTTCATAAAATTCCGAATTCTGCCGAATAAAAGCTCCATATTTGTAATTATGTTACTATTAGTTTTACAAAGGCAAAATTTTCGGCGCGCGAAATTGCAACCGTTAACGCAGTTAGTGATCCCTCATGAAGCTAGTCAGTGATGAACTTTTCCGAGCCGTAACGTCGCCGTTTCCCTAAAATTTTCTTCAATATAGGATTTTAATCTTTAAATATTTTGTCTAAAAGGGTAACAAAGTTTCGGGAGCTCTTTGAATGTCGCCGAGAAGCCTCAATCCGCACACCTTAGATAACATTATGTAACAACAACGATCTTCAGCCGACGTGCTCTCAGATATATGCCAATCGGAAACGCAGATTCAAGTTTCAAGTTTATTTTTCACCTCAAAATGCTAGGAATTAACATTAATGCACAATACAACATGTAAAAAAAATACTATCATCAAATTTTCTTACAAGAAACCCAGGTATTTTGTGCAATACAGACTTCATATTTACAAATGTGTAAAAGGACCCAAATTTTCGGCCACGATGCAAACATTACGTTCCTAATACATTAGTGTTCACACTTAAGATAAATGTGATCAACTGCATGGTCCAATGGTTAAAGCATCTTTTCAAACGAGTGTTATTAATTAAATCTTTGTCTTTATGAATGTTCATACCCATGTATTTGAATTAACAATGGTCTATGTTTGTTCATTTTCATTTAAATCAAAATTGTAATATCTGTAAATATTGTACATATTGCTTGAGTTCCTATGGGTGAGCCAGTGGCGGGGTTCGACTACCAATAAAAGAAAGAAAAGAGCATCCGACTTGCAGTCGGGAGGCCGGGTCATATCGAAGACTTGAAAATTGAACCTTCTGCCATTATGTGTGGTGCCCAGCGTAAACAGTGGAGCAGAGAAACCAAGCCAGTGAGCCACAACTGGAAAAAACGCCGTGGCAGGCTCGACATGAACCAACTGGTTGGAAACTGGGCCGTAAAACTCCATCTAATTAATTAACTAACTTAAGTAAAAATCAGATTTTTGTCTTTGATTTTTAGAAAGAAGCGAAAAAATTATTTAAAAATGTACCTTTTGTTCAATGGGGCAGGGTAAAGTGCATGGTCCCAAACTGCCCCCCCCCCCCACACTTTCATATTGCTTCCTACGCCAGTGCTTTTCAGTCTTTTTAATGAAAATCTTGTTGTGTATGAACGAACAAGGTTAATCAACGCTGGACCTGTGCATTGAGTAGAGTATAATGTACTCACGGGGGTTAATCGTATCGCTGGAAGCACTCGGGCATCGCTTTCACTAACCCCCATCGTGCATTATCCTCTACCAATGTACGGTCCAGCGTTGATTAACCTTAAATTAATTATTTATTCTACCCAGAGGTGAGGTCAAAATGGTAGGCAAAAGTGTCAGTTACTGCCAAACCTTTCAATCGTAGTCTTTACGTTTTTGATACAATGACTTATGATATGTATGTCCACGGACTGAGATGCGAGTAACATCGATCTTTCCACCATTTTTGCATTTAGTCTTAACATATCTGCAACAGTTTTCAGTACCATACGTCTTATTCTTTCAAGATTTTCCATAACACACTTACCAGAGGGAAGCTCTCGTACCTTCTTTTCAAAACATTTTCTCTCGGGGCATGCTGGATACTTTCGGAATTTTGTGTCAGTATCTTCAAGCTTGCCCTCTACCTGATAATTACCGTCAAGAGGAAGCAAGTCTCTTATGCTTTCTAACTTTTCGCAACAGGCATTCTAGATGTACAGAAATGTAAGAGAGAGATAATAGTGTCCCTTCATTTTGACAAAAGCATTGGCAAGTAAGTACCACAAAAGGAATATATAAAAGTTTGTATGTATGTAAGGAATATATAACTTTTCATTAGTGGCGGCACCAGAATGTCAAAATTGGGGGGGGGGGGGGGACAAGGGCAAAGAATAATGTTAAGGGAAATTATTGGGCACAGCGCGAAACCTAGCTGAAAGGGCCATTCCTGGGGAAGTGGTTCCACGGGGCGAAATCCCCGGGAGCTCCGAGGTTTTAGCATATCTCTGGATGAAAATTTAAGCCTATGGAGATGTTAATTATTTATTTATTTTGTTTGTTAACCCGCGGCATGACTGACCTTAGTGGGGGAGAGGGGGGGGGGCAAATGAGGGCAAAGCCCCACGTAAAGCCGCCGTATATTTTATATCAGTAACTAGTGCGAATACCACCGGACTCGAAGGCTAATGCAAATTATGGCAGGTAATGAAAACGAGCAATATATTCGAAAAAAGGTTTCAGCTAGCCTTTTTGCTCCAGTAGCCTACTCATTTTTCGAGAGCCACCATGCTAATGACAGTCTGGTACTTGCAAAAGTAGGTAAAATTAATCAGTTAAGAAGAGCTTTAGCTATACTATCTGATAGCCGTATAAACTTGACAATTTAACCAAGACTGACGTGACAGTTTTCTGCGTATTGGCCCAATGGACTATTTAAGGGATTTACTTGGGGAATGTTACGGTGTGAGCGCTCATGGTTGAAAAGGAAAAGAAAGAATGAAAATAAAGAAAGGAGGAAAATGAAAAACTCTTTCGTATACGGAAAATCATGATAATTATAGCTGTAATTCCTGAATTTGGAAATAACGTGACCCATAATTCATCATACACTTGACCAGTCGGAACATTTATTAAAAGAATTCCACATTCGTTTAGAGGATCATGAAGTTGTTAGCTTTGTCTGAAATGAATTTCAAAATAAACGGGAGACGTACAAAGAGTGTTCGGTACAACCTTCCGGCTGTTAAGTAAATCAAAATACTAAGTGTGTGTCAGTGGCGCAAAAGTCCTTGCCAGGGTCCTCCTCGTAGAATAATGAAAAAGTTATGAAAACAAGAAACTTAGGAAACGTAAAGAAAAGGACGTATGCTTAAGGGGATAACCTTTTGCTGTCAAAATTCCAACTGTGTTTTTCAGAAGCTACAATAAATGTTCACCCTAGTAGAAACATAAGTGTTCTTTATAGCAGGTCTTCGGTCAGAAACTCGCCTAAAACAAGTTGCAAGAATACTGTACACAGAGTCAAATACAAAGATCATTAGAATGACTCATACACACAAATTTTTCAGTATACCACACTGTCACTGTTAGCAGATTGACCCTAGAAAAATAGTAACAGAGCAAAACGGTGGTTCAGGTGTTATTTCGCATGTTTTCATTACCTGTTATAACTGTTTGAACCTTTCAGTCGTGGTACACTCGCATTTAGTTATCAATACCAAAATACTTATGCCTGTATTTTCTTGTTGCAGAATAAACGGGGCTGATTGCACTATTCTTGTCTAACGGCTTTGTTTTCTAGTGGCATTGGGAGTAACCAACCCATTTATTTTAAGGATATGCAATACTGTCATGCTATAATAAAACGTTCTTGACGTACGCCCTCGCATTTTCTGATTTCTCTGTCCCTTAAAGGCCCAATTCTCTCACCCCAAACAGCACCAATTCTCCTAACCTTAGTTCTTACGCCCCTCCCACAATTGTCTGATTTTCATCCTCATCCATACATAATCTCAGTTTATTTCTTCAGTGTGGGTGTAAAAAAGCTCAATGTGTATAATCAAAACACTTTCAGTCCTATGGGAATGTTTACCTCTAAATCGCGCATAGCAAGACTTCTCGCAGAACTGGTCTGTGAGCGGGTACGGGTGTTACGTAATTGAGTTTTAAAATTTGTTAGCTTTTTTCCAATTCCATGTCAAAATGACGAGGGTTTTTTCTGTCCAATCGATCTAAATCTTAAAAATGCTTTCGGGAAAGATATGTAAATTTTTAAAACATGTGAAATTTTTTTACCTATGACACCCAACAAGAATTTTGATCAGTTTTGTTTGCTGCTATGGGCCAAAAACACCCTAAAATCTGTAATGCATTATCCCAAGAAAGGAAAAAGTATATACCCCCTAATTTTCATAAAAACCCAAAACACCCTGAAAATGGAAGATTTATTTCAGACAAGTAGTAGAAAGATTTTGCTAAAGATCAGTTTATTCTGTGGAGACACCCTTCAACGATTCAATTAGTTAGCCTTAATCCCCGACCCCGAATTGTTATTATTATTGTTACCAATATTATTTTTCTATTTTTTTATTTTTTTTATTTGTCCTTTATTTATTTTTACTATTGCTATTGTTATTATTTTTTTATTATTATTATCATCTTTATTATATTCCCTTGAGTGTCTTGATTTACTATCTGTACTGTATCAGTATGAGCGATGCTTTCTTTTTTCCCCTTTTTTCTTTTTTCACTTTTTTCACTTCTTTATTCCTTCTTTTTCTTTCTAAGTAATAATTGTGTTTACCTTGTTTGTTAATTATGTTTCTCAGTCTCTTGTACCCCATATTGGGGTGTAATAGAGAATAAATTGAACCTGAACTTGAACTTGAACTGTGTTTCCAATAGAACAATTACAACATCACTTCTTTTTTAACTGGACATTCGCGAGACTGTTTTTTTTTTCAAGATAGGAAAATGAAACTTGTAACAGTTTAAGGAAAACTATTTAAATTAATCAGAAATGAATGAAATATATTACTTTGCTCTATTTTTTGGGAAGAAGGGATTCAGATTATTAGAAAAACTACCATATTTTCATAGTTATTCTTACAGTTAAGAATGTACGCTTAATTCATATGCACTAAAAATTCCCATATGCAGTTCATGTGGTTTAATATAAGCTTTGGTATTCTGCAATGTTTGAATTAGCTGTCAATCAAATGTTGAGCCAACTGAGAATTTCGGTAGACCCATACAAGAATTGTAGTTGGGGGTGAGAGGACTGGTCCTTTAAGGTGTTTGAATTGTGGTGAACAGAAATCGATTTGCGTTTTCTCCCTACCGCGCCGTTCTCGGCTTCTTTGGAATGGAGAACTAAGGCATGAAATATTTTAACTTTGAAAGTGATTTGCAGGTATGTACTGCATATATAAAAGTTGCCCTGAGATTTCCAGAAATTAAACAGTTAAAGGTCAAGAGCAGTCGCCCCAAACTTATTTTGAGGCAACTGCTAAATCTCACAATTTCTTCTTTTTTTCTCTTCAAAATATCTTTCATAATATTTTAGGACTTCCACATTGCCTTTTCAAGGTAATCCAAGCAATGACTCCTAATTAATTTTACATTTGAGAAGAAAAAATACTGTCACATGACTCTCAAAAGCCAATCATGAAACAGGATAGCCTACTACACCAGTTCAAGTTTGGGTGACTGCTCTTGCCCTTTACATGAATAGCTTGTAAATCAGACTTTTGCATTTTATTTTCAAGGAAGGTGTTTCTCTGTTTGAATGTCCATTGCACCTTGATAAATCCCGCATTTAATGTTATACTAAATACTGGATAAAAATACATGGGACGGTCCCCCGCTCCCCCGTTCAATTTTGGATTTCTTGAAATTTTGGGTACAGTTTGTCGAGGACAACATTGATATAAGAGGGAGGGGACTTTGGAAGACCAGCGAATCTGTGCATACGTGTTGCTCAATTTGTCCAAAAATTTTTGTCCAGGATTGTAGTTAAAAGAATGTCAAATCTGTACAGAATGAGATGCTGGTGACGGACACTAAAGAGGTGGTGGAAATTGTTGAGGCCTTATTTGCCTGTGATGGTAATTTAGTGTGGAACGCGTTTCACGCAAATCTTGTAAATAACGGCGTCATTGTTAGTAACGGCGTCGTACATTGAGTTAACAACGGCGTGATTATCATTAACAGCGTAATAAAGTTTGGTAAACACGGCGAAATTTTAAGTAACCACGTGCTAAATTTCGTTAACAGCGGCGTGATCAGAAGTAACCGCGCACTACAAGAGGTTAACAACGACGTATTCGGTTTCAACAGCCAGCTAAAAGTTGGTAACGTCCTTGTCGCGATCAACCGCCGGTGTAGGTATAGCCATGTAATTTCAATCAACAACGTGCAAACAAGAGATAGTGGCGCTGTTCCAGTTAACGCAAATACAATTAACGACGATGTAAACGGTAGTAACCATTTAAACTTAAATGGCGCTTGTAGTCAATGGCGCCGTTTAGATAGAAAGATGCTGGTTAAGGGTGTGGCAAAGTGTTTACCAGTACTTCCACTTTGGCTTTGATTTTTTGTTGTGACTGAATTATGACAATCTAAAGTTACACAAGAACAGTGACATATTAGTGAGGGGAAACCTGCATTCATTGACCGAAGTATTTACAATTGAAAGGCTTCAGGCAATTGATTTGAAATTACTCTACATTTCGACAAGAAATAGGGTGCTGTTGAAACCGAATACGCCGTTGTTAACCTCTTGTAGTACGCGGTTACTTCTGATCACGCCGCTGTTAACGAAATTTAGCATGTGGTTACTTAAAATTTCGCCGTGGTTACCACAATTTATTACACTGTTACAAAATGATAATCACGCCGTTGTTAACTTAATGTACAACGCCGTTACTACCAATTACGCCGTTATTAACAAGATTTGCGTGAAACGTGTTCCATAATTTAGTGTTAGTATTGAACACCAACGGTGAGGAACATATAACTCCCTCATATAACTAACCATGCACCCACGATTACAGTTTATTGCTATACTAGAATATCAGTCTACTGCAAAGTGCCAACAAAGTTATTGTACGGTTACTAAGGCCTCTTTCACAATTGAGAACCGACCGAGGGTTGGGGTCAGGTCCGGATGAGATCCTCCCGCGGGGTCAATGAAAAATCTCAATTAAGGGAGTCGGGAAAAGAAAAAAAACCCCGTTCTCATCTTCGCAGTTGTCTGCTCTCTGTCTCTAGAAGAGAGACCACTGTTTCATCACAAATTTCTCCTCCAAAACTTCATTCTTATAGAGTAATAAAGTATCTCGAGCAATACTATTTAGGGTTGTCATACTAAAAATTATAAAGGCCTTAATCTGTTAATTAGAATACAGTATTCTGATATTGTCGACCGAATCTAGGCAAAAGAAACAATCATTCCAGCGTATGCAGGGTAGACGGAGTCTTAGTCTTGCAGAGTCGTATTATGTTAGGAAATGTTCTGAAATGTAACGAAATTTGAGGTATTGATTTAAAGACCCAATTTTCTTACCCCAAACAGTACCAATTCTCCCCACTTTCTCACTTAGTCCCCTCCCACAGTTGTCTGAAATTCATCCTCATCCAGACACAATCTTAGTTTATTGCTTCAGTGTGAGTATAGAAAAGCTCAATGTGTATAATCGAAACTCAGTCTCAGTGCAGTTCATGCTGTGTAATATAAGCTGTTGGAATAAACTGCCAATCGAAGAGCTGAGCCAATAGGCAATTCTGGTAAAACCCTACAAGAACGGTAGTTTGGGGTGAGAGGATTGGCCCTTTAAAAGTCACTCAACGGTAATTTGCCTGTAGATATTTACATAGTAAAGCAATAGCTCGAAACGCAACTGCTGCCTCTAAGTCAAATTTACCTAAAGGTGTAGTAATAAAAACTATGGTCAGAAAATGCATACCATCGTAAAGAATGGAAACTGCTTACCACTATTCGCGAAGATCTGATTGACACTAAACAGTTCGTTGAAAACTTAGGTGATCGGTGTGTTTTAAAGTTGTTTAATTCTATGATGCTGCCATCCCTCAGACAGGAACTCGAGACGTGATTATCATCAATGAGAACTTTCAAGCTGTCCCCGAATTCCGTGTCTTTAATTGTGATATGTGTCTTACATTTATCAAATTTATCCATCTGAAAAGATACCTGAAATAAAAACAAGAAGTCGAGTCAACTTCACCTCAATGCAGATAGTGTAATGAGCAAGGTACATAATTGTTATCTTCAAATTTGCAGTTCTAGTGACTTCGACGCCAGTACATTTTATACTCTTGAAAACCACAATTGCACAATGATTACAAATGACATTTTGCTGCCGAAACACCAACTACTTTGACTTACGAATTTCTTCTGTATACGTTTACAGTATCAAATACCAAATATTTGTAGATCAAATTTCTTTGTATACATTGTGGTCCCATTCGGCTCGTCAAAATTTCTGTTTCAAAATGTATACTCTTCTACTTTCACATTCCTCTACAAGGGACTGTAATTTCTATTACAATAAGCAAGTGGTTCCAGGAGCTAGGGTGTCGTTCCACCCAAGGGGACTAGAAAGTTCTTTAGTCGTGCAAGGAACAGTAATATTATGATTATAACTGGTACAAAAGTGGCAGAAGAATTATAAACACAATACTTGTTCCGATTTTCTTTCGTGGTGAAAAAACCTATGCATTCATGATGGTTTGTGTTTGGGTGTGTGTGTGTGCGTGTATGAATGTGTGTTTGTGACACTGCTCGTCAAACACGATATCTCAAGATAGGAATGTCTGACAGTTTTCAAACTTCGCACATACATGCCCATATTGAGAGAAAGCACCCTGCTGTTTTTGATGGAAGTCAAACGACATCTGAGATCACCAGGGGTCAAACTATGAAAACCTTGTTAAACGATATCTTAAGATAGGAGAGTTGGATAGATTTCATGTTTGGTTTGTGGATGCTTTATGCTGAAAAGATGGTCCCTACTCTTTTTGATGGAGGTCAAAGGTCATCTGGAGTCACCAAGGTCATACTATGAAAACTTTGTTAACAGAATATCTTAAGTTAGAAAACTTGAATATATTTCAAATTTGCTATGTAGATGTGGAATAGTGAGAAGATGGTCCCTTGATGGGGATCACCCGGGGTAAAAAAAAATGTTTTACAACATATTAGTGTAATATTTGGCTGAGAAGACATGGGACACCATGACAATATTTGGAACAGAACATATCATCGAAACCTCAATTTTTTTTACATTCTGGTTATTAAATTGGAAATGAACTAAGTTCCAGGAAGCAATTTCTTAAGCCCAAATGTGTGAAAATGCATTAAGTCATTGGCAAAATGTTAACTTTGTACGGGAGAAGAAATTTCTTTACTTGTCGATCAACTTGGTCTATAGCAGCATAAGTACTTTGAGTTTTGAGTTTGCTCTCGCTAAGGAGATGGTAATTTTCTTGAAGAAACAACTGAATTAGATAAATATCCATTGATAAGTTTTGCAATCAATGAAAAAGCTTTCTTCTTTTCTTTAAAACGTCTAGACAAAATCAGGTTTTCAATTTATCTCTTTCAGACTAGGTACCTTGCCATTATTTATACAGTGCTTATATGCATCCTGATCATTGATTATCTAGAACAGTTTCTTATACTACATATGTTTTCTTGATCAATTTAATTCGTATCAACTAATTCCAGTAAATTGGATTTACTAATTGGACAGAACAAGATAGTTGCAATGATGCTACCACACTCTAAAACAGTTGGGTAAAACATTCACCAACACTGGTCACGTATGTGACAATACTGAAAATAGGTAAAACTTGCCCAAAATTGCTAAATTTAAGGGTGAATTATTTGGTAACATACCACTTTCTTGGGTGAGCCGCCACCACTTGGCTGACCAATTATCGGAAGAAATTACCCAATTGCAGTATTGTCACATGCGTGACGAGCGGTTGGTGATTATTTTACCCAACTTTTTTAGAGTTTTTTTGCAAAGACGTTTACACTACGGAAGGAGAGTGACTGGTACTGTAATTGTTCATGCAAAAAAATTTATTTGAAGTATTGCCTTCCTCTTTAAAAGTGCTTATATGACTGAAAATACTTACAGAGGTAACGATAGCCTTGAGAGAAGGGATGATGAGAGCCGATGGACCTTGTTTTACTCCATGGACATCGGTAGCTCGTACCTTGTATTCTGGTTTCATTTTGAGGTACGCTTTTATTGCTTGCTTACGAAACGTTTTCGTTACATGATCTCGAAAGAACCTGTCATTATAAGATTTTCTCAACTGTGATGATTCTTCAATAACAATCATGTCCTTACTTTGCAAGTAATCTTTTATTTTATAAGTTTGTTTAATCTTTATCCCTGATTCTGTCCACTTCCTTATATGCAATTGCATTGGTTGCAAGTTATCTTTCACAACGAGGTATGATGCTTTATACATGTATTCATCTCCTCTACTTGAATCTACATAGTCGTCGCCATCATCATTATCATCATCACCATCATCATCATCATCATCATCATCATCATCATCATCATCATCATCATCATCATCATCACCATCATCATCATCAACATCGTCGTCGTCGTCGTCATCAACTTCTTCTTCCTCCATGTTTTCTTCTTCATTTTCCTCTTCCTCCATGTTTTCATCTTGGCCATCTCCTTCCGAACAACTATCTTTGCTGTCTTCTTTCCCTTGCTCTTCTTCATTTTCCATTTTCCCTCCGTCTACTTGGTCCTGACCTTCAGCGGTTCGAGAACATCCTGTTCCCTCGTTGTTACTTTTGTTGTCAAGTGCACTTGAGATCACATTGGATTTAATTTCATCTTCGAGTTTTACTTTGTTCTCAGCAAACTTTGCCTTTTCATTCAATTGAATTTTAGCATGAATGGTTGACGTCTTTGTGAGTACGTATATCATGCATTCTTCACCTGTGTTATTCAAAAATATGTCATCACAGTTATTTTCAATGTTTTTGGCAAGATTATTTTATGAAGGCACGGTGATTCAAATATGATAATTCCCTAAATAATAAATGTAACCAAACATGTACTTCATCGTTAATTAGCTACCAGTTACATCGGAAACATGTGAACGTAAAGCACTCATGCACATCCTATACGATATAATCGATGTTCTATGTGCTTGAATTATTATCTATTATATGCTTGAGTTAGGTCGAAACCTGAAGCTACAAATAGAGAAAAAGAATAATATTAACGTAAAACAAAATCCAAACGATCATGGATGAAAGTTTAAGAGTCAAGTCGCTTTCACACCGCCAGCCAAGTAAAGAAAAACAAAGAACAGCTAATTAGATATCTTTTAATTATGAAATATTAAAATGAAGTATGAAAAATATGAAATTTGGCATTGAAATCCAATGGGTGGTTCTCAAGAAATGAGCAAGAAGAGTGGACATTTTCATGAAAAAGTGATCTTTCAGCAACAATATCCTCGCTTCCATGGACAGTCTGTTTGTTTTCTTTTAAGCTGCACGACCAATTTTCTCCTCAACAAGTTCTCATAATATCAGAATGAAATTGCATGAGTGGCTTAAAAACTTTACAAACTTTGCATTCACCACATTGAGGTCATATTCCTTTTTGCTTCAGAGTAAACAAAAGAATGTGAAAAAATAAAGGGAAACAAAGCATTCATTGTCACTGTAAGGGAGCTTTAATGTTTGCTGCGTTCAAGTTGACTTTGGACCACATATTTGGTAACTACATTTACTTGCGTCCAGGTCCGATTTAAATGGAAGTCAGTAACCACACTGAGAAGGTTTGGTTCTTCTTTCACGTATGACAATTACTTTTACCTTTTTTTTTTTTGCTTAACCTCCTTCTTTAACCAAGCAGTTCTGAACTTGTAAGAAGAAGTTTACCAAACGTTTGCATGTCAACTTCTTATTTCAGTCATAATCCCTTTATGAGACAACAAATTTGCCCAAGAAATTTATCATCTACTAGTTTAAAGTTATGCCAAATTTACATTGATTGTAGATACCATGAACACAGTTCAAACCATCAGGTTTATAAACACACACGCTAGCTCAATGGTATAAACTGCCAAATCGCCCATTGCCTCAGATACGGATCTGTGTTGTTTGTAAACAGAATATATTTCATTGACAGCCATAACATATACGTTGCAAGTCGAGTGCTTTCATCTAGCTGCGTGTTCTCCTTATTGCACTTTCCTGTGACATTTTTTTTTTATAAAATTTCGTAGTACACACGGCAAATAATGCACGAAACGTAGAAAGCTGATATTTAATTTTAGGTACCTGGTACAAAGTCTTCTTGTTCTTTTCTCTTTACATCTGAAAGCACAAGTATTAAAAACATCATTATCGTAAGTACAGACTAAACAATTTAGATCCAAAAAGTACTGCACGGGTGTATCATATAAATTACAACATATGCGTGAGAGCAACTACGCCACACATCCCGCCCCCAACACACACACGCACACACACCTACAGCCAGACTTACGCGGTAGAAAACATAAAAAACCCTTAGCAGCACGTAAATGCTAGAAGGGAGGCCTCTCTTCGCTCGGGAACCACTTGGCAGACCACACCGCAGCGGGAAAATTTTCGAGTAGCTTCTCCATCTACAAGCTTCGCGTGGGCGAGGAATGACATGCGAGGCTCGAGCGACCAGTATCTGCCAAAATTGTACACGCACGCACACACAAGCTTTCTTACTTTTCAAGAGCTAAAAAGTTGTAGATATAATAATTCAATGTACGAAAAATGAAACTATAGAAACAAGCCAACGTTATAAAGCGGGCGATGGCTAAAGCCTGCAATATTCAATGAAGGAAACATGAATGTCATACCATAAAATGATTGGATATTTTCACGTTTTCAACGAAATCTGATTTTTCCATTTGAAAATTTTGTGTGGCTTGGTAAGTTTCTTTTAAAACATAAATCATACTACGCTCTTGTTACTTAAAGCTCTGAAAATAGGTCACTGAAAGCACCAGTGTTGATCATTAAACGGCACTAAATGCACCATAAACTTGCCAGTTTATGTTTCGTGGCATCAACATTTGTAATTCCTTTCCCGAAAGTTTAATAAATATAAGCGCTCTGTATCCTCCTTTAGATAAAACTTAAGCAGATTTCTCATCAATCAGTATTAACTGATTGTATTACTTGCTCGTTCTTAGCTTTACTTGAAAAGTTGCAGCAACCTTATAGCCATTCAGTTCGGATCTTTTTCCTTGAGGAGGCGGGGGTTAGGAGTGGGTAGTGTAATGTGTGCGGGTCAAGGTAATGATACAGGTAGAGTATGTGGGACAAGGGTGAGGTAGGATGGGTGATAACTAGGAAGGGATCATGAGAGTGAAATTGGACAGGTGTTCATGATGGGTTGTGTTTTCTTTTGGTTTTGATATCACATGTCCTCTTGTAATTTCTCAGTTTGTATTATCTTAGTTCTTGCTTCCCCCCCCCTCCCTCTCTCCGTCTCTCTCTTTCTTGGGAGCACCCTACTCGACAAAACCCTATGGACTTTTTAGGGTGCTTCCTCCACCAGGGAGGCCTATCTTGATATCATGTATTATGTTACTTTTATTCCTGTACAAATACTATCAAATATTGTGGAAAAACCAATATATAAAATGTCAAGTTTTTGTTGTAGTTTTTGTTTCAACCCACGAAGTGAGATTGGACAGCGAACGGTTAGGGTTCTTGTGTCTTTACACTGTCCAACGAGCACGAGTAGGCCTATAACATCAGGCCCTTCGTCTATCGTAATCATTACATGTGGCCAAATGTTGCAAACGGAATGGGTCGAGCACTCCCTTGGAAAATTTCAAATTCCGAAAAGAATTTAAAGTTGGCTCATGACTTACTACAATTTTTCACGTTTACCTCGATACCCCCTCCCCCAGTAGGATATTCCGCACCAAATCTTGTCTGGCTACGGATCTAACCGTGGGGTTGTTCCCTAACAACATCATGGTGGCAAACTCTTCTATTATTATTGTAGCTAACAATGACCAACAAAGCGGACGAGAATATGTTTACCCCCTGAGGAAAGTACGAATTTCGAATACAAATTGTAATTCTTATGGTAGTCAAATGTCTTTAATCAAATGTAATTTGATAAACAGCTTATTAGAGTGAGTCATTAATTTTAATCCATGCAACTTTGTTTATATCCCAAAGCTCCCGGAGTCTCACCGATTGAACCTTGCCAGTACCTGAGACGGAACCCTAGTCCCCACTTTATCAGACTGCTTTGGCGTGAGTAACAGGATATGAACTTGCAGTTTCCAAGAATTTTGAATGCATTCTTGGTTAAAAACACAATTCGTCACCTTTCAATTGATGATGGTGCTATACTTAGATCCCTTCGGGTAACGGTCTACTTTTCCAAGAACCGACCCCCCTATTACAACACTGATTATATATATAGGCTTACTCTAAAGAACATATATATATTAAGGAATTAATTTTTTAACACGTCATTGTTTTGATAATTTTATCGTGGGAAAACAATAGCATGTGTTGAATTTTGTGTGTTTTCGCTTGGTGACCATGCTTTGGGGCACGTTTTAAAAGATTCAAATTGTAGAAAATGAGGGCCACGCATTACTAAAATTCAAACCGCACAACATTAATTCAAGAAGCTGTGAAATGTTTGTGGATAACAGTTCCTTTTAAGCCAGATGTGTTTTGTTTCCTTTTCTCTTACCAGCATCTGACAGACTTTGTTCCTGTGACTTTCCAAGGTTGCCTTGCTCAAGGGGTATCGAGCCAGTATACGTATGTTTTTCCTCGAACACAGAAACATCTAATAAAATTTCACAAAGATAAGAAAACAAACTCATGAATGACATGCATTCCTCCTCTTGATTGTTTTATTTCCAAGTGTCGACGTATGAAGATAATCATCTCTTGTCACAAAATATTCTTGCAGTTCAGTTAAAGTGTACCTCAAGTCAAAAAATTCAAATATATATATATACATATATATATATATTCTATATATTATATATATATATATATATGTATATATATGTATATATATATATATATATATATATATATATATATATATATATATATATATATATATATATATATATATATGTATATATATAAATATATATATATATATAATATATATATATATAATATATATTGAAAAGGTTGCAATAGGTTTTTACAACATAGCTTTACAGAACTGTTTCAACACTATGAAAAAATTCTAAGTGTTTAACTCTCATCTTCATAGGACATCCTGAGCTGAGATAAAAAATGTTGAAGTTTATTCACTACAACCAAAATGGTCCATTGTGCAATAATCTGTTACTTTTTTGTACAACTCACATTACCTGCTTTGTTTTCCTTTAAATTCAAGTATGTTTTCATGACCTTAAACACTTCCTGTTTGCTTGCATAGCATGTTGCACAGACAGGGCTTAATTAATTACATCACGCCATATGAGTAAGAGTGCTATCACACCTTGGTACAAGGTGCAGTAACTTTTAGAACCAGACAGCCAAAGGGCTTAGTGATTCCTTGCCGCTGGAATGTGCAGTGATCCGTTATGCTTTTCAAATTTGCAGTGCTCCGTAATGTACCCACAAAGTATACATGCAAGGTCCAAGCTTCCTACATTGAGATCCTTTGACCTTTGACCACCTAGAACTAGGGGTTCTGCTCACTATATCACATCCACATACTATGTGTGAAATTTTACAGTATCCAAGACTTCAACCATGAAAAATTGTGTACACATGATATTGAGATTTTGACACCTTGTGAACCCAAATGACATTTGACCTCCACCAAAGTCTATAGGGATCATTTATTCAATATGCACTATTTACATGCAAAATATCAGGACCCTACAATTTGCCATTCTTGTAACACTGTGTAAGCAAGTTTGTCAGTCTTTGACACTGCTGACCCCTAATGACCTTTGACCTTCACAACAAATAAACTGGATCATCAACTCAATATGGCCAACCCACACAGTAAATGTGAGCTTAGTAACATGCACCTTTCTTGAAATATTGTGTTTTCAAATTTTTTACCCTTTGACCTCTCGTGACCCCAAAGGACCTTTTACCTCCACCAAAACAATAGGGATCATCTACACAATAAGGCCAACCCACACTCTAAATACGAGATAAGTCACATTTAGCCGTCCTGAGATATCGTGTAAACGAGCTATTTTTAAGGAATTTACCATTTGACCTCTTGTGAACCCAAATGACATTTGACATCCATGAAAATCGATAGGAATCATCTACTTAATGTGACCAACCTACACAACAAATATGAGCATAGTCGTAGGTACCGTTGTTGAGATATCATGTTTACAATGTTTTGACCTTTTGACCTCCACCAAAAACAATAGGGATCATCTACTCAATATGGCCAACCCACACACCAAATATGAGTAAGTCATACTACCCTTCTAGAGATATCGTGCAAACAAGCCAAATGCGTCACACACACACACACACACACACACACACACACACACACACACGACATCACCATCGTATAGATTCCTTGCCTGCCTTCGGCAGGTTGGACATGTGTTGTCTATCAGTGGACGTATAGCTTCTTTGGGAAGCAGTTTAAAGCTTGGTTTCGCCAAAGGGCTCTTTGCTAGAGAACTGGGAGGACTTTGGGAAGACATTCTTAGTCATGGTTAAAATTTCGATGGAATTTCAAAAAAATTACAAAAACAGCTCGGTTCGCATTCTGACATTATAGGCGGAACGAGGGCGGGGGAGGGGAGTCTGACCCAACATAATTTCCACAAAAAAATTTGCGTGGAAATCCGATGTGTGGTTTTCAAGATATGAGCACTTAAAATTTTTCACATTTTCAACAGAAAGTGAACTTGAAGCAAGCACTATTGACATCATATCCCCACATTTGTGCAGTCTTTTGTTTTTCTTTAAAACTTAGAGTTAATTTTCTCCTACACAAACCCATGTTATAAAATCGTGGTTGCATAGGAGGCATGAGAACTTAACAAATCTTGCATCCCCCACATGGAGGTCCTTTTCCTATTAACTTCAAGGTCACCACAACAGTCTGATAAAACAAAGGAAAATAAAGCATTCCTTGTCAATGTGAGGAAATTATATAAGCTCTGTTGCCCTCAAACTCACTTTGGAACACAAATCTACTGACTTCATTTACTGATATCTCGAGATATACATGTCAGATTTGAATAGAACTTTCAACACCCCCGCCCCTGACCTGCAAAAACACCTAAAATAACGGTTTCTTCTCTCTCCCATACACTTTTCCCTCATGTCGTGACCAACCCCCCCCCCCCCCCCCTCCGTGATACAATCCTGGCTGCGCTACTGTCCGAAAACTCAGAAACAAATGCCCGAAAAAAGAAACAACATCATAGTCGAGATAAAATTTCAAGAAAAGTCGAAAAGTCAACAAGATAACAAAAATTCGCTGAACATTCGTGCTATTGTTCGTGAGCTTAACCTAAAAGTCTTTCGCAGAACAATGTCCGAAATTGTTGGATATCAGAATTCTTTCCAATATATGATAAGAAAATAAAAAGTATTAAAGTCAGGGTAAAATTTGCATGAAAAACCATAAAGATAAAAAAAATGAAAAGTCCTGGGATGTTCTCAATTATTACTTTACACTGATAGACGGGAGGGTGGTCAGGCGCAGAGCTCAATAGTTTGCCATCCACCCTGCTCCTTGAGCTGAATTCGTGCAATGGTAATTAAAATCGGGCAGGTTATTTTTCGAATACATAATATGATATGGTGTAAAAGTGTATTCCATAAGACTGCCTGAAAAATCATTAAAAACTACCTTTTAACGTGACATTTTATGAAAAGACGTTAGAAGTCGGAAGTTCAGGCACTTACATTAACAATTTCAACAGATCAGTAGAACCTAAATTTAGTTCCGTTGAAAAGTTTTTTTTTTTTTTCACGAGAAGATACAGACCATTTCATCCAATGAAAGTAGTACATTTTGTTTCGTAATTTTCTGATCACTTAGCAAGTTGGTAAAAATTTTGTTGCAAACGAAAGTTCATAATACTGACTGCTTCGTTTCTAGTTGCAGGCCTGAGAAATGCCATTTGCGGCTGTCTAAGAATCCGGTTTTTCAAAATTTTATGAACACTCTTCGCCAACTGATGGTGGTGCTTCGCTATAGGTAGTTCTTCGGTTGGTTAAGGTCAAACAGACCTACTAGTTTGCACATCATATTTTGATTTCGTCAGTATTAGGAATTACTCATTGATAGGAAGAAGATCACGACATTTCCAGAACATGGATCAAGTTGAAAAGAAGCAAAATAAAGTTTCAATTTTCATGTGAGCCCTGCTAGACAGGAAAACATTCATACTCCCCCAGGCGGTGGTCATAAATGAGAGGAATTAGTAGACTTTGCCCTTCCCAACACGAACAAATGGCTACGTCACAAAGTTTTTTCAAGAAACTTTTTGATCACTTTGCAGTTTGCTAACTTATTTGAGGTGAACATTTTATTACAAACGAAAGCTCAAAATAGATACTGCTAAGATTTTTCTTTCAAAATGCCGTTTCCAGCCATCTGAAGAGTAAAGATATTTAAAAATTTTCTTTACGTCTTGCGTCAACTAATGATGACGCTCTGTGAGATAGTATTTCGGACAGAATTACATTTTACAGGCAAAAAAAATCTTCTTCACCCAAACTGAAATGCTCCCTTAACACCTATTTCTAACAGCTTATGCATGAACATGAAAACATTCGACTCGGCCCCGTTTTATAGTCTTGGCAACATTTATCCCGGAACGGCAGAGCATTTAGCAAAAGATGCAAAAAAGTTCTGGGATGTATTCATATGCCACATACCAGACGGGACGATGTATTGTTCTTTACAGTGACCAAAATTTTGCAAATTGGTTTTTAACACAAATGAACATTCTTTCGAACAACAGCTCAAAGTAACGACAGCTTATAGACTCCTTACAGGTCTGGACCTATTTCAGCTGTCTGAGATTCGCAATTTTTCAAAATTTTTGTACGTACGCTCCGCGCCAAGTAATGGTGGCCTCCGCTTAGATAGTCGATCGGTTTGTGGTTAGTATGTACCCCACGTTTCAAAATATCAATTACCTGAACGTATTTAAGCGACATTAATTTGTAGAGGTGGTGTGAGGTGAACACTCTAAAGATAAAAAAATTAAATTTCAATCGTTAGAAGAGTAAACGTTTTAAAGTTCACTCCAAAAGGAGTGAAATTCACTTCAAAAGATCAAAGTGTCATTCTTGATGGAGTTCCTGCATGGGCTGCTCTTTTAAAATTATCCCCGCAGGCACTCCTTAAAGAGTGAATTTTCACTTTTCGTGTTCTGAATTTCACTCCTCTTGGAGTGAGTTTTACTGTTCTTGGAGTGAAATAACACTTTAATGGTGTAAATTTACACTTTTCACTCTAATAAAAAGTGACTTAGTTCCCTCTGTTTTTAGCAGTGTAAATTAACAGAGAAAAATCAATCCCCGGAGTTATAAATTGACATAAGTGTGAATTTAAATCAACGTATTTAAGCGATATTTTCTAACAGGGTTGGTGTGAGTTGCACAAAGAACAGTAATGATTCAATTAACCAGAAATACTCGCTGATTAGTTATAGCTGAAAAGTCGTTTGTTTTCAATTGACAATGCTTCATAACGCTTCCACATAGCTTTTTTTAAAGGCATCTAGGCTTCCTACACTGAGATATCATGTAAATCGGTTTCAAAGGTTCCAAACCTGCGAGAACCCGGATCTTTAAACACCACGAACTATAGTTCTGCTCACTATATCTCATCCACATATTGTAATGTTTGAAATTTACAGTATCCAAGACTGTTCGCCTTGAGAAATCGTGTAAACATAGTATCGAGGCTTTTGACCCGTTTTGACCCCATATGACATTTGACCTCCACCAAAAACGAGAGAACTCTGCTCCTCACCATTATGCAACCAAAAAACTGAGTATGAAATCTGTTCAAGGTACCTCCTACATTGAGATATTCAGTAAACAAGGTTTTCAGAATTTAATTCCGGGTGAACCACATGACCTTTGACCAACAGCTCCAAAAAGGATAGGGCGCTTCCTCTCACCATAATGAATCCACATACCACGTACAGTATCAAATCTATCCATGCTTCTCACCATCAGACATCGTGTAAACAGGGTTTTTTTTGACTTCCACCCCGGTGACTCCACATGGCCGTTGGCCTACATCTAAAACAATAGAAATCGTCTGCTCAATATCAGTGTGCCATCTACCTGCCAAGTATGAGGACACAACAAGTTACTTTTCTTGAGATACTATGTTAAAAAGATTTTCATTCCTCGTTCTCTGGTGACCCCACATAACCTTTGACCTACAACAGGGATCATCTACTCAATATGATAAATCAACACAACCAGTTTGAGATAAGTCACACTTACCCTTCTTGCCATACCATGTTTATAAGCAATTTCTAAGGTATTGACTATTTGACCTCTGGTGACCTCAAATGATCTTTGACTTTTACCAAAATCAATAGGAATCATTAACTTGATACCTCTAACTCACACACTAAATATGAGTATAGTCGCAGCTACCCTTTTTGAGATATCGTGTTCAAAATGTTTTGTCATTTTCACCTCTGGTGACCCCAAATGACCTTTGACCTCCACCAAAAACAATAGCGACTATGTACTCAAAGTGAACAACCAACACACCAAATATGAGATCAGTCACACTTAACCTTCTCGGAATATCGTGTTTACAAGCAATTTCTAGGGTATATACTATGTGACCTCTAGCGACCTTAAATGACTTTCGACCTTCACCAAAATCTCTAAGGATCATGTAGTTAATACCGCTAAGTCACACACTAAATATCAGCATATTCGCATGTACTCCTCTTGAGATATCGTGTTTAAAACCATGACGTGTGCGGCTCGGTTACTTGCTGTTTGGTCTATCCCCGGAAAATAAAACGATATTCCGGGTGTCACAAGATCAACGAAAACACCAAATCTGCCTTCGCTATCTCTGAAAACACAAAATCAAGACACCAAATCATGTGATTTTGTGTTTTCAGAGATAGTGAAGGCACATTTGGTGTCTTCGTTGATCACGTGACACCCGTAATATCGTTTCATTTTCCGGGGGTAGACCAAACGGCAAGTAACCGAGCCGTACACGTAATGGTTTTGACATTCTGAACTCTGACGACTCCAAATGACCCTTGGCTTCCACCAAAAGCAATAGGGATTATTTACTCAATATGAGTAACATACCATATATGCGATAAGTCAGACTTCCCTTTTCCAGGTACAGAGTTTACAAGCCTTTCTAAGGTATTTACCATTTGACCTCTGGTGACCCCAAACTAGTGATTGATTGGTATTACCTACAACTTGAAGCCTGGGAAATGCCACTTCCGGTTGCCTGAGGGGTCGCGATTTTCAAAATTTCCTGTACGATCTGCGCCAACTGATGGTCGCGCTCCTCGCAGATAGTCTCTCGAGCAGTATAACGTTTACTTCCACAGCTAAAAGGGCGGTTCCTTTTCAAACTGTACATGCGCCAGAGGCTGGATCCATCTGTGATCGGGCTCCTCAAACAACGGGGGATCTACAAACACAAGCTGGTCATCGGTCATCGCCCCCCCCCCTTTCCAAAAAATCCTAGATCTGCCCGTGGACTGAATACTTGCTCTGACAACTTTGTTTAGGAAATCAACATTTTTCTCAACAACCTCGTTTCTGTGAGACTTTAATAGTGGGAAAAATAAGGGTTAACAGCGAAACCATTTTTTTTTCTGAGTGTAGGCCAGATGAACGTGCCTTGTCGTACGTTAAAGTTCAAAATGTAGAAAATAAAGTGCAAGCATAAAAGAAATCAATGGCGTACGCAGGTTTCCTCTCAAGGGGGAGGGAGACCGCATGCAGTATGTTAAATAATCGCCGACCATGTGTCCAAGGGAAGGTGGTGTTCCCCTCCCCCTTTGAAAATGTTTGACCTTTTCAATAAGCATATATACAAAACGGTGGAAGATTTCGACTTTGACAGGAATAGTGTTGAAAGTTGAATTGGAGTGGATAACGGCAATAAAATGAATTTTTTTGTCTTTATATGCAATCTAACTCCATGTATACGCTATCTTTTAAAGTATCTTTTTTTGAATTTGCGTACTTTTAGAAGTCAAAATAAAAGAGCATCAGTGATCAACATGGGCTTTGGAAGCACTTTAGTTTTAGGTTCTTGATGACTAAGCTTGGTCAAATCTCTCGTGAGAGTTCCCCGAGGAGGTGACAACTACTTCAGCACAGTGCTCTTCTTGAGCAGCGTTACAATTAATGGACCAATAAAGAGCGGAATAAAAAAGGGGAAAACAGACATTAGGATACACTCTAAAAACAGTTGGGTAAAACTTTGCCCAACCTGGCTTTTTTAACCAAGTGCTGGGCACACATGCCTCCTACCTCCAGTTGGGTAAAAGATTACCCAACCTAGTTGGTTAAAATTTTTTGCCCAACAGTTGGTCAAACTTTTTACCCAACAAAACATTACCCAACCTGGCTGGTTCAGTGTTTTGCCCAGAAGCTGGTCAAACTTTTTACCCAATAAAATAGTACCCAACTTAGCTGGTTAAATGTTTTGCCCAGAAGTTGGTCAAACATTTTACCCAACTATTTGGCCCATGTTTTTAGAGTGTATATGATTTTGGCAAGAAGGAGATTTAACAACACTCTAAAACTTACACCGTTTGCCCTCCAAGAGTGGTTGGGGGCTTTTTTCTAAAAGGCCCCACGACTCTCTGGCAAGAGCCATGGGGCGAAAACCAAACGATTACTCCCGGAGGAGTTCTGCTCCCTTAAAGCAGCTTATGCTTTTTGATGAAAAAAAAATAACCTTCATCGTTAATCTTCAATCTTGCTCTTCCATTTGATACCAACCCGATAGAAATCCTTCACGCCAGGTTTTTTTCCGGTGAAATTTCACTAATTAGAGCGCTAATTACAATAGAAAAAAACTTCATCTACTTTTTTCGGCTAAACTCTTATGCAAAGACAACGGGCTCTTATCTCAATTTGACCAATCACAATGCAAGAAATGAATGACGTAAAATTATGCCTACCCTTTGACACAACGATGTACGTATTGCCAATATATCACACATGTGTACATGCATTACAGGAGTCCTTTCACAACCGTTCGGGCCCAACATAGAATGACAGTTAGTTTCACACGTATGTAACCCAAAGATTGTTTTTGAATGCCAAGCCATAGCATCAAATCAAAGAGAAAATGAACATTATCTTGAAACTTGGGACGGATTCAAATAGCACAATCAGCGACAAAATTAAAAAATTGAACGATGGAGCCGAAACAAGTGAATAGGAATTTGTCACTTGTTACGAGACGACATCAACCAGATTGAATCCACGGACGAGCAAGTGGAGAGTTCTAGAAAGTGCTAGCTTCGGCGTTTTCTCTCGAACATATTGAACGGGTAACCCCAGAGAACATTCGCACAGTAACGAGAATGTACGATCACCTACTGGAAACTACTGTATGATGTAATGGCCTATAATAATAGCCAACTTGTGGTTATGGGTTACTGAGCCCAGAACGTTCGCTGTTTGTTTTGTACGAGATCAAACGAGACGTTTCCATAAGAGTGAGTTCCAGACTTTTCTGGAAGAACTACCAGATATATAAAAGGTCATGCAAGCAGTGTGACAAAGGGAAGAGAACAGAAGATACACAGATAATACAGAAACCAGACGTCTGCTTCGCCGCCTAACGCTGTAATTGTGTCGCCATTTACCGATCACTATAGTCTTCATCCTGCCTTCGCGGAACCGAGTCCTACGCTGTGCTGCTGTACAATCGAGGCTAACAACACTACCCCTTGGACAAAGAGTGATACCTTAAGCTGTAAAAGATTGTAAGTAGATTTAAGATTAATTGTTGTAAATTTAAGGAAGTAAGAGGTGAATAATAAGTAAGTTGTTGATTTTAATCTCGCTCTTCTGTGGTCTTTCGCTGTTATTGGTTTGAATTGCGACAAAGCCGTAACACACTGAATCTGGGTTCACAAATGAAACGAACGAATTGCGCAGCCGGTCCGATGCGATGTGCAAATTGGACACGTAAAGGCCGTTTGAATAACGTATGTATCAATTGAACGAAATTTCACTGTCTGTTTTGTTTACGTTTTGCTTGACGCCTTCTCAAAATGACCTTCTGAATATGCATCAAGTTCATTGGGCGGAGCTAGAGCAAGATAATAAGGCAGAATAGCGTTTGGAAACCGTTGAAATCTTTTCGAATTTTTTCGAATTTTTGCTCATTTTCGGAGAAAAGACTAAAGTACGTTAGTTTTTAAAGCTTTTTACATTTGTATGGAGTACAGCCCATACATTTGATGAACACTGGAAACGTAAAAATAACAGCATAAGCTGCTTTAAGAAGCTTAAAGTCCCAAATGGACAAGTACGCCCTCCAAAGGGCAAACATTGAGTGGTCTTGCTCTAGACTGTGTGAATAGAACAGAAGCCACAACCTGGATGCAGTTTAACGTCATGCCCAGGACGACATGGGGGCAGAGTGGTTGGGGGTACCATCGACGATGCACTTGGTTAATAAACAGTGAAGTGTGTATTTTGAAAAAAAAAAAACTCAATCATGCAGTTTGTATTTTTCCTCCCATTGATTACGTGGTAGTGAAAACTTTTTTTCTACACGACCATTGCTCTTAAAGTAATTTCGTCCAGATTTTTACTGCTATTCTACCGCTGGCTTTTTATTTACCAGATCCAACCTGATTCAACCATGAGATCTTATAATAACCACTTTTATTACAAAAATTATATGTAAAACTTAACTGATCTTTTACTAATCATCTGATTGGTCAATTACATTTTACCCAACTGTTGGGTACTTTAAAACTTAAACCCAACACCTTTTACCAACACCTGGATTTTACTCAACCTTAATTTGCCCAACAATATGGGTACAGTTGTTTACCCATTAGTTGGGCAATAATTTGCCCAAGTTGGGCATTTTGAATTTTGCCCAACGCTTTTTACCCAACTGTTTTTAAAGTGTAAGGCTGTGAGGAAAAACGGTATGCTGTGTTGTGCTAAAGTGTAGGATTTTGTAGATTTTGTAGAGGTAGTTTTCAGTTCCCGGGAAACACTCACGAGAGACTTTGCCAAGACTACTTAATAACCGAAAAACGTAAATTTCGTCATAAAGACTATTTAAGCGGAGCTTCACCATCAGCTTGCGGGGAGCGTACAGAAAATTTCGAAAAATCGGACCCGCTCAGATGGTCGAAAACAGCATTTCCCAGACTTCTTGCGTAGAATCCAAGCAGTCGCTGTCTTTTTTTCTTAAAAATCAAATGATATCTTTAAAATAATTTCGCAAACTGCAAAGTGATCACAAAGTTATTAAAAACACTTTGACCCGAGAACTGTAATTTTGACCGAAAGACTAAGTGGAGCGCCAAGAGGAGAGTAGAGAAACTTATTGCGAAAAATCGCTATCCCTCAGATGGCCGAAAATTGCGTTTTCATGCTACGTAAAGAGAACTTAAACAGTCTTTATTTTTAGCTTCCGCTTATACAATAATTTTTGCAATGATAAAAAAATCAGCAACTTGCTAAGTGATCAGAAAATTACCAGATAAAATTTACCACTTACATTAGATAAAATGGCCTTGGACCTTTTCGAGGGAAACTATACAACGGAATTGCAAATTTGACAGTTTCTCGATCTGTTGTGACTCTTGGCTAAACTAAAGATCCACTGAATAAATTGATTAAATTGTCTATGTGACTGTGCAAATCATTTCGTGGTTGTCGTTCGTTATTCCCAAGGTTTATTACTCCGCAGGGTCGTTATTCCGAATAGAGGATAAGGGTCGTTATTCCTCAGGTTCGTTATTCCGAATTCAACATTGGGACCTCTATTCAGAAGGTTCGTTATTCCGAATTCAATATTAGGTCCGTTATTCCGAAGGTTGGATATTCCGAAGGGTCGTTATTACGAATTGTCGATTAGGGTTGTTATTTCTAAGGACCGTTACTCCAAAAAGAATACACAGTAAGAGTCACTATTCCATAGGGTAATTATTCCAAATGGAGGGATAGGAAATGTGGAGATTGAACACAATTTCTCAGAACAAGACTAGTTTCGGTTTTGCACTGGTGAGGTGACAACAAGGACTTCCTTGACTCCGTCCCTAATATCTCTCGTACAACTTTGCCAAAAAGAACCCGTAAAACCGATTTTCCGTGTTCAAAGGGCATAAAATAATAATGTGGACAATATAATTTGCAATCCGCATTTTTAGTTAAGATTCAACTTCTGTGAACGGGTTGGAAATCTCAATGGACGGGGGTTCCCTGTCTCCACGTATGCAGGGCCCTGGTCAGTCTCTTGACTCTTACTTGTGAGGTGGAGGTTTGAGCCTCTCCCTTAAACATGATACTGACTGTATGTTAACAGATGGTAAGCGTGGAATTCCGGTAGTATGACATGATTCAGAACATTTAACCGTCTTCCCTCTATTCGGAATAAAGACCCATATTTTCTGTTAGAAATAACAACCCTTCGGAATAACAAACCTTATTCTCAGTTCGGAAAAAACCCTTCGGAATAACGAACCTTCGGAATAACGGCCCATCGGAAGAATGATCAGACCCCCGAACTCCCGACTATAAATGATTTTCTCCTAATATCTTTTGCATAATAGATGGCAAACTTTTGCTCACCGTACCTGAATACCTTGCGTTCCCCTACCTCGTCCGTAGATCTATACCGGCCGGGGTAGTAGGGTAAGGGTTTGCCCCTCCCCTTTGTAAATTTTTGAAAACGTGAGTGTCCTTACATGCAATCTCGTGCCGCAAATGCTACCTTTTGAAGTAAACTCTATGTTACTAAAGTACGCAGTCTATTGGATCTACAAAAATGGCATCCGTGAGGGGGCCATGGCCCAGTTCCTCCCTTCGTTCGCCCCCCTGAGTGAAATTCAAACCTATCAACATCCATTCACAGAGCTATATAATATTTAGTGGGTAACGAATAACTTTTGCGTACCAGATGGGCTTATTTCTTGTTTTCTTTTCCTTTTGAGATCACCTAACTGGCTTTGTTCCTGTGACATTCCAAGGTTTCCTTTCGAGCTGGCATAAGTATATTTTCCCTCAAACCCAGCTGCACCTATTGTAAAAATAGAAAGAAGAAAACAAAGCGTACTTCTGAGTGACATGTCTGCCTTCTAATGATGGCTTTATACCCCCTGGTCTACCCTTAGATATCCGTGTGTCTACTTATGAACGTCGTCATCTCTTTTCACAAAATATTCGTGAAGAAAAGTTACGCCTTACTTGTCACTGATTAGAGGCTTCCACCGTGGGAAAAACATTCGTTGACTACGCCGAGTGGTTCTTACATTTATGTCTTCGTTATTAAAATAATCACTGGGGATAATATCAGCGGTTGGATATAAATCGTTCTAATTGCAATTGCATATTGGAACACTAGGGACGTGTCGCTTCTGGCCAAATTGGGAGGTTTTTTCGTTCTCTGGAAATTTTAAGTATTTCAGTGCTTGAACCAGTACAACCTGTCTCATCATAAACTTACTACAGGACGTGAACTCTGCTGATATTATTGCAGTGGACAGTTCCCATGCAGAAAAGTTATCTAATAACCTTTAACAATACAATTGTTCCTACTGTTCCATATCAGTCCCATTTTTGTGATTAATTTATTAATCTATGTATCAAAACACTGACACTTTATGTGGCACAGACAGTTGTGACTGAAGGTTACCCTATCCTTTTTTTTTAACGTAGATGAATAAAGGATTCTAAGCAGAATTAGATATAACACACTAAAGGTTCCAAAGTTCATTCAGGTAGTTATAGATTTGTCAGGATTATACCAGAGGAAGAAACGGAGGAATAAATATGCCTCTCACATCAGTTAGTTACGTAATCATAACTATTTCAAGTGATATTTCAAAACAAACTGAATTTTAGTGAACTTTAATAAAAATGTTACAAATAAAATACACGAAGAATTCACTACAAAACGTTGTTTGATTGATTACCAGACAATGTTCCTGCGGCGACTGTACTTTCGATAGAAAGAAAGTACTTTTCTATTTCTTTTGCGGTACCTTCTTCACGAAGACTGTGTAAGCGGTCGGTCAATGACGTTATGTTGTCAGTTGAAATGATTCCTTTTTGTTTCAGTCCTGTCATAAAGGAAAGAGAGCCATTTTTGCTACGTTCCAGTTTATCAATTTCAGCACGTGAAAAATTGAGTGATGTTGCCAGTTTGACGACCAAGTCCATATCTATTTCTTCAGAAGCCTCTACCATAAAATGTCCGAATCCTTTCATTTCTGAGAATGAAAAACGTGCATCGATTAAGATTTTGGTAATCACGTAGTAAATAAAATGCTCAATAAAGGACACTTGTTTTCTTATCTCGGCTGTGCCCCTTCACAGGAATGCGGTTACTAAGTGATCCCGAGATTTGCCCGCCTTTTTTTTTTTTTTTTGCTCATCCTCTCATGTCTTTCTTTTATCTGTGTCATGGATAGTTATTCAATATAAAACTAACTCAATCTGATTGTTATAGAATTGCATGACTCAGGGAGCTGAAAGCTCCCTTCCAGCTCCCTGCATGACTTAAACATATCCTGAACAGATTTAGCCGTTAATATTTTCAAAGGCTAAAATCATTTAATCTCGTGAGACACCAGCCTGTTGGTCTGTAACATAGGCGGGATTACGGGGGGGGGGACACTTGCCCCCCACTTTTTTCCAGAACTTAGTTTTTTTTTTACGCCGTAGTCTTGTTGCTTTTGCTACAAAAATACAAACTGGAACTGACAGAGCTACGCGAGTGATACTAAATCAAGTTGTATAATGTTTAAACAGGTTATATACTGCATTGAATCCTAAATAAAAACAATATTCTTCCAATAAATGTCTCAACGTTTGTTTTTGACACGCTTCGCGTGCACCCGTTTAAATATGTCAGGATTCGGGGTTACTTCTTGTTAAACACCTCTCCCATTGTCACTGAAACCTATCACCAGTGCCCGGGCCGTACACAGGTCTACCATTACTAGTGAAAGGGGGAGGCAGGTAGGTGGTCGTCTTCTGGTCCTTTTCTCTGAGCAAGTGCCCCCACGTTTTCTGAAAGGGCGATGATCTCATTTGACCCCAATCTGGAGCTCCACTCTTTTTCGGCTGAAGTGAAAAGGGGCCCACCCTTTCTCTAATTTCCATGAATTTCTCTATTGAGATGTCTCAAAAGTCCATTTTTCGGCGTGTTCTGCGCGTCCCATCACAGATAATGACACTATAAAAATCTCATGAAAAGCACTCTATAGGAAACCAACGGAACGTTTTTGCTTAGTACAAATATCCTCACTGGTCACCCTTATACAGCTGTAGTGAAAAGGGACCACTCTTTGTCTATTTTTTTTCCAATTTCGCTATTGAGATGAAGTAAAAATTCATTTTTCGGCGCGCTCCACGCGCCCATTTACAGGTAACGGCTCTGTGAAAGTCACCTGAAAAAGACTATATAGGAAACCAGAGTATGTTTGGGCTTCAGTAAGAATGTCTTTAGGGGGCCACCGTTATTCAGCTAAGGTTAACAGTGGCCCATCCTTTCTCTAATTATTTTCTTTCAGTTTCATTACTGAGATGTCTTAAACGTTAATTTCCGCGCTCCCCATCATATATAAAGGCTGAATTCACATCACATGAAAATCCCCCTAGCTTTCTGAAAAGAAGATCTGGGACACCAAGTGGGACACCAAGGAGGGAGCCCCTGAAGAACCTCAATTTTAAGTAATCCATTCTCCCTCCCCGCACCCTCTGCATTATCGATTCCGGCCGATTTTAATCATACGGAGTAAGGATATAATTGAAGAAAGTGAAATTGTGATATTTGTGTTCTTTTAAGTGCCCATCTTATGTAATTTAAAGTTGAAGATAAAATGCATCATTTGAAGGCCTACAATTTCGTAAATACCCAGGAGCTTCCGGGGGTTTCGTCCCCTGGACCCCCAACGGGGCTTTGCCCCTGGACCCCACCATGGACCCTGAGGCGGTCCCCTGGACCCCACGCCGGTAGGGGAGCGCTTTGCGCTCTCGCGGCGCCTTCGGCGCCGTTTGGTAGTCAGCTTGAATTTGCCTCCCCCCCCCCACTTTCAGAGATGAAATCCCACCCCTGGTCTGTTATGAAACTACCCGAACCAGATCAGTTCTTCATATATTTCTAAAAGCCCTACATATCCTACATATGACATATTTGTGTTAGGTACATCAGCTTCGTCCAAGCATGGAAGTACTACCTCGGCACTTCCATGGTCCAAGATTGTACATCGATGAAGTATAACCCTCTTCGATGTTTGTCATAACTGAATGATACTTTGAAAAGAAATAAGAAGAACATTGTGAAATTTAGCCGTTGCTTCAAATAAGCTCGGGGCGACCGCCCTTGCCCTTTCATAACGGTATGACAATTTTCCAGGAAAAACTTGTCATGTAAATGCCACAACGACCGTTGTTATGCAATGATTCAATCAGTCTTCATGTATCTGAATTGCCTACTGTACTGCATGAAAACGGAAACTAACAAAGGGTCGTAAATCAACTTCAAGGGAGTTAAGAAGTGCCCCCAAAAATGTGGGTTGATGCGCAGTGTTTAACAAGGTGATTGTGTGTTGCCATTGTATTGTATCGATTGTATTCTTTGTTCGGGTTAGGAATTAGGTAAGGATTAGAGCTATCGTTAGCCAGTAAGGAAATTTTTTGTTAAACAGTGCGCATCGCCCCAAAAATGTACCTCACTCCCCACAAACACAAACACACACACACAAAGTTAACTAGGGTAGGGTAAGAGTATACATTTACAGGAGTAAGCTGTGTGATAAATGAAAATAAAATCATATATTATAAAATATGACCAAGTCTTAACATATTTTGAGAATTCGATAATAATTTTCGAATTAAAGTAAGACGTCATAGACACGTTATAAAAGGTTCTTGATCGTGAAATACATAATGTACATTTTTTGGATAGCATGGCTGTCGACAAAGTTACATTACACAATAAGGAAATAAGCGTTCACTTTTTTCAACATGAAGTCATGTGGCACTGACTGATTTCGCATGACAAAAATGTTTTCAGCCTTCCCCCTCCACCATATAAGCCTAACACACAACTATTCTCACACTCTCATTCTCTATTAAACGACGGTTTCGAAAATTTTTGAATACCAGGCGTAATTATACATACCATGAGGTTCCCTTTTGGTATCAAGGGCCTCGAAGCCGCCTTGGGAGCTCATCTTGACAAAACAATCACACTTTTGATTCACAGGTAGTAAACGCCAATATACCGTCCAGTTTCCTGCAATTGCAAGCGAATACAAATTAGTCACAAATTATCAGAATCATTGAATAGATTTTCACAGTACAACCAACAGAAGAGATGAAGAATATTTTTATTACGCTTCCATGGCTATGCGGTAATGCTTTCATTCAAAATAAAAGCAAGCCACTAGGGGCATTTATTTCCAACCCGGCTGAGACAAAATATCTCCCGTATTAGTCAGGCTTCTAAAAATATTTGGGGGATATTCCAGCTTGCGCAATGAAGCCATGGTCTACAACTTTCTTTCGATACAACTTACATTACCTGTTTTGTTTCCCTTGAAGTTAAAACCTTCATTCAAATTTGGGACCTTAAAGCGAGCTTTAATAAAGCACTGAGTTCTAACTGCATGGTGACCAGCAACTTCTCCGTCTGTCTCCCGATTATCCCATTGTTGCCAATGAAATGACACCAATCTGAAAGAATTGCTTTCCCACAGATTCCCCCAGACCCGGAGTAGGCAGAAATAAAGGAAAGGTACAATGATATTTTGTTAGATCTGCTCTCAGCTGCATTACTAACTCTCATGACAAATCCCGTGATTGTGAAAAGACTACTACTGATGACGTCCTGCAGTATAGAGCCAAGAACAGAAACCGGTCTAGTTGGTTTATAACAAAACCGCTCAAATGTCATTTTGTGAACGTGATGGGTGATATTCCCGAAAGACAAAGCATTTCACCAATGAAAACGACACCCCCCCCCCCCCATTTCACTGAAATTGAAGGTAAGACATGTAATGTATTCATGGGCGTCCACAGAAAAAAGTCAGGGGGGCAAAATTTCTAGGAGGGGGCAAAACCTCCAAGTCACCATGAAATGACACAAAGCATGCGAAAATTTCAGCCCAAAATGCCTCCCAGATGGCCGGAAATGGCATATCTAAGGCCTTTTTTTGGTATAGAAACGTGGAAAACACATTTTGTTCGGGTTTTTGCTTTGATTTTTATACCCTTTTTCAATTTTTTTTTATTTTCCGGGGGGGGGGGGCAAGTGCCCCCCTTGCCCATACCTGCTGACGCCCATGATTATGTATTGAGTGAAGTAATATCTAAACAGACTTGAGCTTGGGTAGGCCGGCTATTTGCACATACCAGCCCCCTTCATCTGTCAATCGAAATACAGCAGGGAAGAACCGTCGAAACAATGTGATACTATAATGCATCTGTGGAATGCTATAACCCAAACGAACCGGTCACTGAGAAATACAAAGATTGTAAACATGTGCCCCTAAGAAAGTGTTACATGCACAGAGATTAGTTTGTGATCTTCAAGCAGAGACTGCTATAATTGTCCACATGCAACATATTACACACCACCTTAAACTGAGGTGGGTAAACTGAACCGCAGCTGTGAATCATTAAATTTTGAATTATCCGATTCTTTGTGTGCAACTTTGCAAGCTCTTCAGTGCGAGACATTTTGGACCATCTAGGATGTTGGCTTATATGCTGGCCTATAGGTTGAGGGCTCTGTCATCTATCTTTTATAAAGCAGCGCCCCTGAAAGCCATATTCGCCCCCTCTGACCGAAATCCCTAGCTCCGCCACTGGCTATTGGATACAGCTGATAAAAGGTGCATGAACATTATAGGCAGCGGGCCGTACACGAAAAAGTGCTTTCGTTTTTAACTTTCGTGACGCACATCTGAGGGTCGGCATAAAAATTACCCACGAAGGTCAATTTTAACCTTTTGAACATAATATCAATTACCACAAGCGAACGAGTTGGCCTACGAAGAGAAATTTGAGGTTAAATTGTTGGCTTTTTTTGGCCAACATTCATTGTAGATACTAGTTCCACGAATTTTCTGACACGTACAAAATCTGTACATGCCGGGTATAGTGCACAGTGCAGTGGTCAGTGAAATTGATAGGGATAAACTTTTATGTCAATTAATTGACGGGAGGGGGGAGCAGGGGAGTAGGACGACTTTTCCCCTCATCTGAGGAAAGGTTGAATAAATCAGGAACAGGAACGAGAGATGATAGCGAAGGGATAGCGAAGAAGGAAAATGAAATAGGACAAAACAAGAATAAGAATTTGGAATAGAAAAAGAGGAAGAAAATAAACACACATGACATGAAAAACCAAGAAACAGAGAGAAGAGATGCGTTCAGTAAGGAGACCAATAGATGATTCACATGATATTGTTTAGCCAAGTGTGGTTTGCAGTTGAGTTATGAGAGAGTAAATAACCGACGACATGGCCGTCAAGTGGTTAAAGCATCCGACTTCAGGCGCGGATTAAGGGGTGGGGGCTTACGGCCCCAGCCCTCCCTTTTTCGCCACATCAACAATAAAACATATGAAAAATTAGCAGTGCAGCTCCCTCTCACCCCTTTTTTCTCTTAGGTCAGCCCCCCTTTTTTGAATGTGCGGATCCGCGCCTGGACTAGCTTGCAGTTGGGAGGTCGGAAGTTCGAGTACTATTGGTCGGGTCATACTGAAGACTGTAAAAAAAACACCTACTGCCATTGTACCAGGTGCTCAGCATAAGGCAATTGAGTAGGAAAAACAAGCCAGTTAGTCACAAGTGGAAAAGCTAGTCCGTGGCGGCTTGACATAAACCAATTGGTTAGAAACTGGCCATATGGGTCGTCACGTAAAACTCCGTCCATCTTACTAACTTGAGAGGATAGGCCTAAATGGACAGGCTTTACGGCCAAGCAGAACTTAATTCCCATTGAGATCTTTTGTCCAAATCAACAAAAGGTTTCAACGGTTTCCAAATGGTAAAGGGTTTTCAAAAGGGTTTGGTTTATGAAAAGGGTAATTTTGTAATTCCCTTTGAGTTTTGACCAATTTCCATCATCTACCAAAGGGACTGCCCAAATGCATAGGGTATTTACAAAAGGTATCACTTGAAACCCTTTGGGTTCAAAGGGTCTAACCCAAAAGGGTTCCAAATGGAATTTTCAGCTGGGCTGCCAAAAAACTTTGACTATACCTAAAGCTGTAAAGTATAACCTTTTCTAGTGAGCACGCCTGCATGATTTGAACCAGCGTCGAATCTCCATGAAGCCTTGGTCGTTCACTCCAAGTATAAGTTCAAACTATATGATCTATCATCAAAGAACCATTCTCAAATTTCCTGCGAGAAACTTAGCATCATGTAGTAGAACTGATCGCCAGCATCTCTACCAGGAAAAAAGGGAACCGGATCGTGGGCTAAAGTTTACAAAATGTGAAAATCCGACCGGGGTGAGAGCTGTATGAATATATTATCTTCTGTCAGGTGGAGAGGGGCACAAGATTCCTAGAGATATAATCACAACAACCAGTGGTTCGAACCTGCCACTCATTCATATGCTTGATATTTTGCATGTATTTTATAGGTAACCATTCCATTTGGAACCCTTTGAGCACAATTGTTTTGAAATGGTAGGCCTACCTTTCGAAAAGTAAAAAGAAAAATATTTTTTTAAGCATAGGGGTAGGAAGCGGGGACTGGGGAAGAAAGCCTCCCCGGCCCCCAGTGAAAAATGAGGGGCGGAAGCAAGATTCCGCTCCCCCACTTCCCGTGTCAGAAACCCCTTCAAAATCTCAAAAACAGCGAAATTTCCGGCGCGCTTTGCTCGCCGCATTATGCAGCATAAGTACACTAGTTCTCCTTAATAGACCAGTTTGGTAAACTTTCCTGAGCTCTGGACATATCAAAATCGGATATTTACCATTTGTGTGACACCACATCATTAAGAAACACCGGCAGCTATGTTGCTATTTTTGTGACCCGTCTTTCATAAAATTCCAATTTTTCTACAATTAAAATTCTTGATTTTGAAATATTTTGTCTAAAAGGACAACAAATTTGAGAAACTTTTGAAATGTCATCGGGGTCTGCGGGGTCTCGATTTTTCAAAATTTTGTATACGCTCCGCGCCAATTGAAGATAGTCTTTCGAGAAAGACTTCATATTCCAGGCAGGGAAGCTTTGGCCTACCGTAGTCAAATGTTCTCATACACACCGCATGCGGGACATCGAATCCAGAGTACCGCTTGCAGTGACCTTCCGTATATCTTTGCCGCACCCGCACCAAGTTCAAACGAGTTTCAAGGATTGATTTGTATCTGACTATTGACGGAATCCAATTCAGTCATAATTAGATACCAAATGATCATCGGTCCAACTTTAGTAAAGTTATGCTCAACTGAGACTAAGATTAAAAATGCGGAAATAGAATTAAAATTTTTTCAAGTTGATATATTTAAAAAAAAACATATCAGGTACCGTCATTTCAAAAAATACACAAAGGCGTACGGGAAGAGGCGGATCCTGTTTGCCGCGAACTGAATATTTTTCAAGTCCTATTTTGCCCGGCCGCATGTCAACACGGTCCGCTGCAGGCCGAACTGACTAGCTACTACATACTACCCCCTTGCCCTAAAATACATGTAAGTGTCACTGCCCTGAAATAAGCACTTCCCCTGATCTGGGAGGAGTGCAGTCCCCCTATCCCCACCTGAAAGATCTACGCGCCTAATAGCATGAAAGATGCCAAGGTCTGCTTGCGATTTTCTATTGAAAAACCAGCCACTGTCTAAAGCTATCGGCCATGTCATGACACCAAGTCTCCAGGAGCAGGAATTTCTGATGAGATTTTCTGCCAGAAAGATCAAAATTTTAATACATGGCTACTTTGTCGAGTGTCACAACAAGCATTTCATTGGGAAAGGGCTGATCGCTTTTACAAAATGTGGTCAGTCTGTCAGTGTACCATATTCAGTTTGGCACTAGTACTGAGCTCGGGGGCTGATATTGGGACCAGAAAATTTAGTACACGAATTCCGATATTTTTCGGAAGGGAAACCGTTCCCAGCCGCTAATAACAGTTCGACCACCAAATTTTAAGTAAGTTTCTAGCGGTTTAGGATTTTAAGATAGCATGTGAGTTATGGCTAAGCCGAATTTAAACTACAACTATTCCCTAATAACTTGAGAACCAACACACCCCAGATGCCAGTGCCTATTAGAACCTATTACACGAAATACAGCTTGGTGACATTCTCGCCCGTATTCGTATTGTTAACCTCCCAGATTTCGTCGTTCCTCGATACAAAAAAGATACTAGATGGGTTGAAGGGTATTATTCGTTTTTCAGAGATCGGAGTGACGCAGATTACACAATTTGGATCGGTATCCAGCTCGAGTTACTCATTCGCAGTTAACGTTACGCGCGAAACCGACGTAGCAGGGACATATACAGCTCCTCGTTCCAGAAAAAGTGTCCTTTTTCTTTCCACATCTTTTTTCCCTTTTTAATCCCACGTACCAAAAATAGCATTGAAATTTGTTTAATTTTTCAAAAATTCAACATTAAAGCCCATTTCAGATAATTAAAGTGCCTTAAGAACATGATTAGAGGCTGCAGCTGTAGTTTTAGTACTGTTCGAGGAAAAGTTTACTTAAAACGTGGAAGTTGTGTGTATATCTCACCTTCGCCAGATTTTGAATTTAAAGGGATATTTTTACTTATTTTTTCTTGATTTATAGGCCAAACGGATCGCTTGTGGTAATTGCATGGGTTATTATTTCATCTTTTACCATCGATTCGTATTTTTTCCAATCAGACCCTCCGAAGTGCGTCACGAAGTAACACGAAAAAGCAGGACGGATTTTGGTCTATTAACAGAAAAACAAAGAAGTACAATGTCTTGAATTTGAGTACGGTAGTACAAGAATGAAATCACAAATTATTGCGCAATGTATTATTTTAACTTGAGTAAACTTCAACATTTTATATCTCAGTTCAGGATTGTCCTGTGAAGATGGGAGTTAAGACTGAATTCATTTTTCATGCTCTACAATGAAATTTAAGACTTGGGGTATACACTTTAAAGATGATAATATAAATTACAGCGCATCTTGGAGAATCATTTCGAGAAAGCTAAATCTTTCAAAACAGCCTCCAGCAGATGCAACCTTTTCAATTCTTTACTATCTGTAAGCCTCACATGGCTAGCCTCAACAAGGTCAACGAGCTTTCAACTGCCAATAGACACTGTACGAAATTTCTACTTATTGTATGTCAAATGATTACACATATGTTAAATGATATATCTGGGTAAGGTTGGTTGTCTGAAGTGTATGGGAACTAACAGTGTGAAAAATTATCGTATTTTAAAATATAGGCTTGTTTTAGAAAATTATCTGTTGACTTTGAGTAATCGTAATTACTCCAACCTTTGTCGATTTCATTGTGAGACTAAGCGATTATATGAAGTTTCCATGGTATTGATTTAAATAAGAGGCAGTGTGAGCTTTGTATGGTAGAATTTCAACGGCGATGAAATCGTTTTTCTCTTACAATGTTCGTCCTTCAAAACGGGAAGAAAACCACTCTAAAGACCCAGTTCTCTCACCACAAACCAGTGGCGTAGCTAGGATATTTTCCAGGGGGCAAAGCTAGAAAATTTCCCCAAAATTTATCAGTTTCAGTTTCAGTACAGTATATCTTCAGTTTCAGTATATTTTTCAGGTCAAGGTGCACACAAAATACGTAAATATATGATAACAACAAGATTATCATGACCGCATGTAATGTTACCTAAATTAATACATGGCCTAAAAGATCCTGAACATGACGGCCGGAATCGATAATGCAGAGAGTGCGGGGAGGGAAAATGGATAACTTAAAATTGAGGTTCTTCGGGGGCTCCCTCCTTGGTGCCCCAGATTGTTTTTTCAGAACTAAAGCTAGGGGGCTTTTCTTGTGATGTAAATTCAGCCCTTGTCTATGATGGGGCGCGCGAAGCGCGCAGGAAAATTTAACGTTTAAGACATCTCAGTAATGAAACTGAATGATAATTAGGGGAAGGATAGGCCACTTTTAACTTTAGCTGAATAACGGTTGCCCCCTCAAGACATTCTTACTGAAGCACAAACGTACTCTGGTTTCCTGTATAACCTTTTTCAGGTGACTTTCACAGAGCCGTTACCTGTAAAGGGGCGAGCGCGCCGAAAAAGTGAATTTTTACTTCATCTCTGTAGTGAAATTGAAATAAAATTAGACAAAGAGTGGTCCCTTTTCACTACAGCTGAATAAGGGTGACCCCTGAGGATATTTGTACTAAGCAAAAACGTACCGTTGGTTTCCTATAAAGTCCCTTTCATGAAATTTTTACGAGTCCTTATATGTGATGGGGTGCGCGAAGCGTGTCGAAAAAAAACAGAGTTGAGACATTTATTGGAAGAATATTGTTTTTATTTAGTTTTCAATGCAGTATATGACCTGTTTAAACATTAAAGTATCACTCGCGAAGCTCTGTCAGTTCCAGTTTGTATTTCTGTAGCAAAAGCAACCAGACAAAGACGTAGAAAACTAAGTTCTGGAAAAAAAGTGGTGGGAGAGGGGCAAGTGCCCCCCGAGCTCCCCCTCCCCCTCCCCCCTCCCCCGTAATCCCTCCTATGTAGACAACGGTAAGCTATTGTTTTTAACTCCATCCATGGTTAAACACAGAGTGAGATCAGTTTATAACCTGCCCGGTGGCTTGTAGGATGAGAGGCAATTAAATGCTTAACCTTAACCCTAGGGCGCTGTCAACCAATAGGTTCGAAACTGGACTGTTAAACCTCGGCTAACCTAACCTAACCCATGGCGTTGTCACCTTTAGTGACGGGTGAGAGTGCTACGCGGAGCGCGACCACCGGTTCGCGCGAAGCGTCCCGCCAGGGGAAATTTCGCTAAAAACACCCCTAAGATTGCAGGAAATGACACTCCCTGTGCCTCATTCCTGCATGCTTGGAGTGCCATATTTTTCTTATCCTGAAAACTTTTAAGGAGACAATTTGTTCACGATGTATATATAAAAATATGATGAGATCTGGGAAATACGTTGCATGGAAATACGAGTTATGCATAAGAAATGTTTCACGATTACTTAAACTTAGAAAAATTTAAACCATTAGGAAAAGGATTATTATTTCGTCAACTTGAAATTTTCCCAAATTCCACAAATTTCCCCAAAATATTTTCCAGGGGGGAAACTTGCCCCCTGCTCCCCCCCCCCATTGGCTACGCCACTGCCCCAAACAGTATCCATTCTCCTAGCCTTCTAACTTAAGCCCCTCCCACAATTGTTTGAAATTCATGCTCAACCATATACAATCTCAGGGTTCTAGCCAGGAAAAATGTCAAACCGGGTGGGGGTTAATCGACATTGCATCGTTCTCACATGATGTTGGCCATATCTCAAGATCTAAATGACTTTGTCTGTGGTCAGTTGCCTGATATTTGCAATATCAGTATGTACAATCATTTAATTGAATGTTTATGTGTCTGATACTAAGCAGTGTAGCCTATGTTTAGAGTATGAGTGTGATGAAATTCAAACTGGGCAGTGAGATTCAAACTGGGTGGTGAAATTTCAAACTGGGTGCTGACTCTAAAAAGTAAATTCAAACTCAGTGGGTGCAGCACCCAGTTTGAATGGCCTGGCTTGAACCCTGAGTCTCAGTTTATTGCTTAAAGGTGAGTAAAGAAAAACTCAATTTATATAATCAAAACACTCTCTTTAGTACTCTGCATTGTTTGAATTAGCTGTCAATCAAAGAGCTGAGCCAATTGAGAATTTCGGCAAAATTGTATTTTGGGGTGAGAGGTTTGGCCTTTTAAACGATATTGTAGAATTGGCCAAAATACTCTGAAAATGAACCAACTCCTTAAATCTCATAACAAGAAGGTGCAGACAAACTTAGCTTTATTTTGTAGTATTATTATCAGTCGACTCAAATAATATACACAACTTTTATGCAGATACGTAAACCTGAAGTCAGGTTTACAGTTGTCCGATTCAGTATATGTATCGATTGTTCCGATCTCTCTTTAGTGTTTCGATGATTTTTGTAAACTTATATAAACTTAATGCTATATGGTTTGCCCAATGCAGGTATCTGTCCTTTGTAAATGATATGGATTTCTTTTATAGACTTTGTGCATATGATGTCACAGAGCAGAAAGTACGCCCTCCTTTGGAGGCGTACTTATGTGTGGCCACATGTTCCATTGTTCTGCCCGAAGGACGACTTCAGTGTGTCGTCAGTGCACACGGTCTATTGTTTCTGGTTTTTTCTATATTTGTAATTTATGTATCTTTTTTGTTTTGTGTTAATTTATGCAATTGAACTGGTCTTATGTGACTCTGACACCTCTTTGAAGTTATAAAGAGTAATAAATTGAAACCGAAACAGAAACGACAAATCTGCATAACAAATCATTGCTTTCTAAAGATATTGTGCTTACGAGCCATTAAAGATGTTGAACAATTAGCCCCTAAGACCTCACATGACCTTTGACCTCCACCAAAGACAATAGCAAATCTATGAAGCAAATATGAAAATTGTTATATATCGATATATGTATACTAAATATATAGCCGATTGTAAGAAACAGGCATAAAACACATCGGCAAACCGTTAATTTGCAGATCTTAATGTTTCATGAATTCTTGAGATCAAGATCAAGTCTATTCTTCCAATGCATCAAGATGTTAAAATTATAAAGATTTCATGAATGATAAGATTGAAAATAGCCAGCACAAATGGATGTTAAAGTCGCACTATAAGTTTTCGGCTGCGGCGTAGAAATACGTTTTATTCTAGGGGCACTGGAAGCACAATTACATTAGGTTTCTCTTCATTTAGCTAAAAAATTCAGCCTCTCAGTGACCACAACCTGTCTCTTGTTAATTCAATATCGTATCTTTTGTGTCCTCAAACAATGGTTATCTCAAAGTTAATTGCTACAAGCATTACCTGTTTCACTCATGAAGAGTGTACTCAAGCGCACAACTTGACTGAATCGCGTTGGGGAGGCAAAACCACAGATGCAGAGTTCCTCCAGGACTGGTAATTCTCTTTCTCTCAGCGGTGCGGTACAATTCGGGGAGGCATGGAATATTATGGGTAGTTTCATAGTGTGTATTTTGCAGGGGAGCACTGTTAGACACCATTCATGGCGCCTAAAGCGCCACCGAGAGCGAAGTGCTAGGCCCTAGATTGTGACCCCCTTAAGGACCCTGGTCCAGGTGCAAAGCTTCGATGGGGGTCCAGAGGAGAAGCCCCAGAAGCTCCTTGGTTTAAGGGTGTTTTTGTGAGGTATTAAAGGCACCAGTTAAGAGTAATTTTGTTGAATAAACTCTGGTCAAAAAATCAATTGGGTAACTTCAAGTATAACATTTTACTGATAAAAAATTCTAAATGGGACAGATTGGCAGACATTTTGAAAAAGGGGGGGGGTAAGGTTTAACCATAGAGAAAGCACTTGATGGGCAGTTAAATGTCATTCTCTTAAGTAAGCATGCAGTCATGCCCGAAAGGCCCAAAACGTACAGAAATTTTTGAAAAAAGGCAACCCCTCAGACAGGAGAGTGAGTTCCCAAGTGTTTTGGGCGATTTTTTTCTTTTGAAGAAAATAACATTGCTGCTGTTTCTTTTCCAAAGAAGAGCCAAGTCATACAAAACCTCTTAGCCCCACCTTTACTACATATGACATACCTTTTTTTCGAAAATCTGAAATCTGGGTTAGGGGCATTAAGTTTTCCAGGAGCACGTGAACCTTGCCCCTGTCACCCCCTTGGAGACGCCACCCCGTTTAGCCGTTTAGAGGAGATAGACTTCCCTTGATATCTGACATGCAGTGGATAATAATCTAACCTCTAGACAGTGTGCTTTTAAGTCATACATCTTATATATGAATGCCTATATGGGAGTAAGAATATTCAGCCGGTAAATCCATTTCAATTTCGACCTCCTCTCTGGTTCTCTTGTTATTGTTACGTAGCTTTTGGTTTGGCCTACCTATTAATTCGAAATTTTTAGAAAACTTGAAGTGCTTACCAATGGGCCTTTGACCTTTCCAGACTGCTTTTTGTGCACGGACGTAGCAAGCGGGGGCTGGGGGAGATAGCCCCCAGTGAAAAATAAGGTGGATGGAAGCGCCCCTCCCTCACTTCCCAGGTCAGAAAACCCCTTTTTTCCAAATCTCAAAATAACGAAATTTCCGCGCGCCTTGCGAGCCGCAAAATGCAATATGAAATGCATTTGTTCTTGCTTATTAATCAGTTTGGTAAACTTTTCCGAACTTTGGAAATGACAAAATCGGATACTAACCATATGTGACCCCACATCACTCAAGAGACACCGGCAGCTATATTGCGATTGTTATAAATCTGTCTTTGTTTCATAGAATTCCAAATTTTCTCCAATAAAAGCTCTTCATTTTGAAATATTTTGTCTAAAAAGGACAAAGTTTGGGAAACTTTTGATATGTCATTGGAGAGGGCAAGTTTGTAGGTCTTAGACAACATTATGTAGCAACAATGATTCAGTCGTTGTGCAATCATTCTCATCATCTCATCGGCTCAGCCTTTTGGCTAAGATCACGTGTAGTATGTTTTCTTTTCATCCAGTCTAGAATGGAGCGATATATGACAGACAAATAATGTAAATGGTCTGAGGGATGTGAGGTTGGTCAAGTGTTGTCCTTCAGTGGACCAATAGCTTCTTCGAAAGCAGTTTAAAGTTTGGTTTCGCCGAGCGGCCCTTCGCCAGAGGGTCGGGAGGACTTAAGAAAAAGCAATCATTCTCAGATTTGCCACCAATATATGAAGGAAGGGCAGATTCTTCAGCAATCCTCCAACTCTTCAATTTCCTTAGAGGAAACCCGGAATCCAAAGCTTTCAGGAATACAAGCTTCACATCTTCACATATTTGTTGAAAAGGGGCAAAAATTTAGGCGCTTGGTGCGCCGCAAATTGCGTCTCTGATACAGTGGTGTTTGCACTGGAAGAAAAAAATCTGAAAACTGATCTATTACTTACAAGCCCGAGACGTGTCATTCCCGTCTGTCTGAGACGTCGCGATTTTTCCAAATTTTCACTCAGCGCCAACTGAAGATAGTCTTAAAAGGGAGGTGTAACTAATCACACTTCCCTGGAATTTCGAGCAACACTTCATATTCCGGGCAGGGGACCGTTGGCATACCATACTCAATTACACACCTATCATCGGATAGCTTTCAGCCATGTCAGTTGAGTAGTCTGTTAGATGGATTCTTTAGTAATTGAAGTATGAAAATGTTATCAATGTTCAATGTTGCAAAGCAGCGACGTAGCTACATTGGGCAGGGGTCGATTGCCCCCTGGCTCGAAAAAATGAAAATTTCGGAAATTTGCCATTTGAGACACCTGTCCACAACAATGCGATTTTCCCAAAAATTCCGAATTTTTTCTAATAAAAGCTTCATATTTGTAGCTGTTACTTTCAAAAAGGCAAAATTTTCCGCGCTTCAAATCCAACCTCTTTTGCAGTAGGCCTATGTGGTCGCTCATCACGCAGTCAGTGGTAAACTTTTCCTAGCCGCTGCAGTGCCTTTTCCCTAAAAATTTTCTTCAAATATAGGGATTTAATTTTTATATATTTTGTCACTCTAAAAAGGCAAAGTTTTGAGAGCTTTTTGAATGTAACCGAGAAGCCTCAGTCCCCACTCCTTAGACAACATTACGTAACCACAACAACGATCTTCAGTCGACAAGCTATGTCAGATTTATGCTAATAGGAAAGGCAGATTCTTCGATAGTCCCCAAAATATTCAAATTTCCATACAAGAAACCCTCAATCTAAATTATATATTCTGCAATACAAGTTTCATATTTACAAATGTGTAAAAGAACACAATTTATCTCCTTAATACAACAGTGTTCACACTTTAGAAAAAAAACGGAAAATTTGGGTGCTTGTCCTGGAAAAAAGTCTAGCTACACCACTGTTGCAGAGGGCAAAGATATACTGCAATTGTTGTCTAGAGTAGCGTGGCTGTCAAAAAACGAACATTTCCGCCTTTTTCAGTGCGCAGTTTCATTTGAAAAATGAGTTGTGGCATTTAAATTTTTATTAAAAAAAATAGTTCTTGCTAGAAGAAAAAAAAAACGAAAAGTTTAGCATCGAAAATTTATCTGTGGGTCAATGGGGTAGGGTGAGGTGCATTCTCCAAAATTGTTCCGCCCCCCATCCCCCTCGCACCCCCACCTCCACCCCACCCCACTTTCATATTACTTCCTACGCCACTGCGTGGGTGACCCCTATGTCTGATTCTTAGTTTTCTAATCCGGTTTTACCAACATGATGACTTTGGCAATCAAAACAGTTTCGTAGGTAGATAACACCTTTTGTGGAATAGGTCAAATTTCACCTCCATCTGAAGAGTGTTCACTAAAATAACTAGTTAGCTACTGCTCGGTATGTTCTAAAGCCTTGAAGACATGTAACTTTAATGTCTCCTTACATGTTAAAAATAATAACATTTCCACTATACACGAGTTACTATTCAAATTTGTGACGTGCAGAGATCAAATAAATGTTTTATATTGTCCTTTCTTTGCTTAGGCCGATAGTCTTAATTCCGAGAACAGCTGTAATTTTGATATATCCAGTATGGGTTTGTTTTGGGAGAAGTTCTTTCAAAATATCCAGACTGGAATTCGCGAGAAAAGTAAATAACAGATGTTTCATTCATTGATAACAATAGAAATAGGGTATGTATCCACAACACTAACAGAGAGTCGTTATCTAATAACACTTCCCTAAAAATATACTCAGTTCTCGTGCAAAGGTGCAACACTCACATAATAATTTTTGCCATGTATCTAATAAACAATTTCAGAAATACTCAAACTGAGGAGAAGGGAACGGTGAAAATGTTCAAAAAATTCCATTGGGGAATCTCAGTCTGAGTTAAACAACTGGTGTGATTATTTTTAGGCCACGGGGGTACGAGGGGACACCATCCTACAAAATCCAATAAAAATGCTTTTCCTGCAGGATTAAAAGTTATTAACCAAGTATGTTAAACCTCCCAAACTAATCTTTGCGACCGATAAGCTAGTTTGGTAATTAATTGGTGGCATGGAATTGTGAGGCACGGCGTGGGTTACTCAAACGGTGGGCTCCGTTTGAGTAACCCACGCCGTGCCTCACATAGAATACGACGTTGTCTTATTGATTTTGTGCAGTACGTGCATACAAAACTAAACATAAATCTGAACAGCCAACCCGAGCAAATATAATGACTCAGCCATATTTTACGGCTGATTACAATGTATATTTTTACACCAAAAGGCAATTTATACATGGTTCACTGCATCCGCACCCTTATGACTCCTTCTTTATGCAATGGTTGAATCCGCAAAAAAGAATGATGTTACCAAATTTTTATGTAAACTTTAACTTTGGAATACGTGTGGGGATTGGTTTGTTGAGCACCACCATTAATTGTTGCCATTGACTTACATACTAAACATGCTTGGTTATTCTGCCTAGTTTTCAATGCCAGTGAGTGTACCATCAAAGCGAAGCTGACGAGTTGTTTATTAATGGCACATAAGAATTCCCATAGCATGACCATTGACTTTTTGAGCTACAGGCGTAGGAATAACTTAAAAAGTAGTGATTCGCCCCACTTGTCACGACCCAGCATATGAGATTCCAGAGCCTCTCAGTCAGCTCAGGTGTACCCAATTTCAACCATTTTCTCACAGAATAATTTCCAACTCAACCACTACCAAAAACATGCAACGAGCCATTTACAGCTTTCTTTTAACACGTTGAAAAATTAACCCAAACAAAATTTTTAGGGACTATGGCCATAGGGTTCACCTATTGCCCAAAGTGCAATTTTAGGTAATGGTGGTGCGCCCCCTTATGCAGACGATCTGGATGATATGCGCATGTGCATAGTGACCATAAATGAATCACCGAACTCGCTTATTCTGTTTAAGTGGAAGATCTTGCACCATTTTGCATCTAAGGTCCTCCAAGAAGGTAAAAATAATCGAAAGGGGCACGCCTTCGACCCTGACACGGGTAGGTCAAACCAATCTTCTGGTAGGCCTAATGTTCCCCACACAATTGATTACTATGAACACCGCCCTGCCTTTTTTGCATATTCAAGAAACCTTTACCTATCGTTTGTTTTGACTTTAGACCCATATATGGCTCTTTCATGTATTATCAGGTTTGGAAATTCACTATTTGATTGAAAGGTTTTGTTGGGGAATTGAAACTGTTTCCTTATCCCTGTAAACCGTGACAGACATGCACAAAGACCGAAGGTTATGCTGACTTCCATGTCTTACTGACGTGGTAAAACATTGAAGTCGTTGATGACCAACCCCCACCCTCCCCCTTCGCATCACCCACTCCTGGCGTATGAGTGTGGAGCATGTGGGACGTGAGACTTCTTGGAAGGAAGACTTCTCCGAAAATTCACCCCTTACTTTTCAAAAATTATAAAAACTAAAGCTTTGATAGATTAGGCCAAACTGCTAGTTTTCCCACTTTTTATCCCGTAAATAGGCCCTGGAAGCAGTGCTATAGCCATGGAGACTTCGATTAGAGGAGTAGAAGTGGTCTTCAGGGGCGCTTCCAAGCATATATTGATACCTTGAGCCTTGGCACGATCTGAGTTCATGGCTTTCCAAACTTCATTAAGTTTTCCAGAGCTGGTGGAAGTATGCTTGGCAATTCCTAGTTAGGTCAAAACATATTTAAATTTTGTGTTCCTTTCTTTCACAAACTATAAAGACAGCAATTATGATTTGTGTATTTGTCTCTATGTAACTTTTTATGTAAGAAGAGACGGGGGTGACTACTTTAATTGCACAAACCTGATAAAGAAAGATGGTGCTCAACATCATACCAACACGTGTCATAAAATGTCAGTCAAATAAAACGCTAAAGGTAAAATAGGGTAGACGTGCACTGTTTAACAAGGTGTTTCTTAATTGGCTATTGACATTGTATTGTATCAATTGTATTCTTTGTTAGGGTTAGGGACTAGGTTAGGGGTTAGGGCTATCGTTGGTTGGTAAGGAAATTTCTTGTTAAACAGTGCGCATCGCCCCGTAAAATAAGGTTTCAAATACGGTTGAAGTCTGGTTTCAAACACGGCGCAAATAGATTCAAGCCCTCCCTTTTAATCGCCTCTTACGATAGGATTCTGTGAGTATATTCTAAAACGCATAAATCTGAAAGTAAGATGTACATTTTGCGCATCTATGAATCCAAAACAGACTGAAAACCGCCAATTTATCTAAGTTACATTGTGTGACCGTGTTGTCCTTCAGTGGACGCAATAGCTTCTGGAAGCAGTTTCAAGGGCAGGAGCAGTCATCCTAAATTGAAGAAGTGTAGTAGACTGTCCAGTTTCATTATTGGCTGTTGGGAGTCATGTGACAATGCTTTTTTCTCTTCAAATGTGAAATTTACCCGAAATAACTGCTTGGTTTATCTTGAATATGCAATAGTAAGGTCATAAATGTAATGAAAGATACTTTGAAGAGAAATACGATGAAAATTGTATTGTGTAGCTTTTTCTTCAAAATAAGTTTGGGGGACTGCTCTTTACCTTTAAAGTTTGGTTTCTCTGAACGGCCCTTTGCTAGAGGGTTGGGAGGACTATGTGACCGTTTGAAGTACAGTAAGACCGCATGGTCTCTGCTCTTGTAGGTAACCCCTTCCTGAAGAATTAAGCAAAACTCCATTTCATGTAATATCTTGTCTTTTGGGTCTACGGAGAGAGCTGTTGCAGATCCCTTGTATACGGAAGTATGCAACTTAAAAACATTTTGCCAATGTTTTCATGCAGTGACAAACGAACACTCCGTAAACACGGAGTACAAGCTAGATGTTTATATCATGAGAATGATAACTTGAAGAGAAGGAAAATAGAAACTGTTGCTTATCAGTACTCTGTGAATGTATACTATTGAGACACGGGAAACAGTTTTACAATTTATTCAGCAAAGGGCAAGAGCAGTCACCTCAAGTTGAAGTAGTGTAGTAGATTGTTTTGTTTCATGATTGGTGGTTAAGAGTCATGTGACAACATTTTATTTCTCCTCGGATGTGAAAGTTACTAGACGTAGCTGCTTGATTTATATGCAATGTTTATAAATAATATGCATAAAATATGATGGAGAGTACTTTTAAAAGAAATAAGAAGAAAATTGTGATATTTAGCTGTTGCTTCAAATACGTTTGGGGCGACGCTCTTGCCCTTTAATAAAGATATGACAATTTTCCAGGGAAAGCATGTCATGTGGATGCCACAACGACCTATGAAGTGTAATGATTCGATCAGTCTTCATATATATGATTGCTTTCTGTAGCAGTGGCGTAGCTAGGATATTTTCCAGGGGGAAAAGCTCGAAAATTTCCCCAAAACTTTTCAGTTTCAGTATATTTTCAAGGCCAAGGTGCATGTATTACATACAAAATACGTAAATCTATGACGTCATTTAATGTAACCTAAGTTAATACGTGGCCTACAAGATCCTGAAGCTGCCTAATATATACATAGGATTAAGACAGTGTCATCATGGGCCCGTTGTCACCCCTATCTCCAGTGATTAACTAGATTAATTTTCCGAACAAATTAAATGGATTAATTTTCCGAACCAGTCCTTTAAAAATAAGGTAAACATCGTACGTTTTTCGAGGTTTGCAGGGTTATTATGTCTAGACAACGGTAAGCTATTGTTTTTAGCTCCATGGTTAAACAGAGTAAGATCAGTCTATAACCTAATGCTTAAACTTAACCCAGGGCGCTGTTAACCAATAGGTTGGAAACTGGGCTGTTAAACCTCGCCTTACCTAACCTAACCCAGGGCGTTGTCAACTTAAGTGACGGGTGAGAGTGATACGCGGAGCGCGACCATCGGTTCACGCGGAGCGTCCCGCCAGGGGAAATTTCGGTAAAAACATCCCTAGATTGCAGGAAATTACACTTCCTGTGGCTAATTACTGCATGCTTAGAATGTCATATTTTTCTTGTCCTGAAAACTTCTAAGGAGACAATTTGTTCACAATATATATGAAAAGGAAAAACTGGAAACTCTAAGGCCTACCGGTATGTATTGCTGACAGCCTTAAAGCGAAAATAAATATAATGGTTGTGGAACGAAAACAAACGGAAATTATGATAATTAAATGACGGAATATTTCGTTCGCGAGGCTATGATTATGTTACTATTTATTAGCAACGTATTATCCAATTGTACATCAAGTTGATGAACATAATAAAAGCTCAACAATACGTAGGGAACTATCTCGATGATGGTATCTAATGCTCCGGTCTTATAGTCTGTCAGTATTGCACAGCATACGTTGAACTGATCAAAATACCCTGCATGTGTACCACAGAACATTCAAGCTGTTGCAGAGAGGGCATTTCTGCGGAATGCGAGTCAAGCGCGCTACGTGCTGCAGTGACACAAATGAGATTTGGGGAAATAAGTTGCATCGAAATTCGAGTTATGCATGAGAAATGTTCCACGATTACTTATAGTGAGAAAAATTTAAAGAAATAGGAAAAGGAAGTACTATTTCATCAACTTGAAATTTCCCCAAATTTCCCCAAAATATTTTCCAGGAGGGAACTTGTCCCCCTGACCCCCCCCCCCCCCAATTAGCTACGCCACTGTTCTTTAGACTACTGAATGAAACCTGAAACTAGCAAAGGGTCGTAAATCAAGGAAGTTAAGAAGTGCCCAAAAATGTACCTCACCACCCCCCCCCCCCCACACACACACACACACTCACATATATACGCGCGCGCACACACAAAGTAACTACACTCTTAAAACAGTTGTGAGAAATTGTGAGGTTTATTTTTTGCTTAAAAGTAAGTTTGGGGGACTGCACTTGACCTTTAACTGAAAAACTTTTTTCAAAATTACTTGTATGGGAAACAGTTTGTGGAAGCCATTTTGTTATCTACATACTCGCGGATATATGTTATATATTTTCCAACTAATTTTGCGCCCTTGGCAACACCTTTTATTATAAGACTGCGAGTGTGAATTTAAAGTCATGCTGTGTATGTAATTGTAAGGTGCCTAGTTTGAAAGTAAGCCGTTCATAGGTGTTTATGTAGCATAAAGATGATGGGTGAACCTAACTATTAATTAGCGATAACCATTCTCATTACAAAAAGTTGCCTACAGTCAGCTTACAGTAGATAACGACGGCTGTTTGACTCGTTTAAGTGTTATATGGGCCTTCCAAAAACAACATCAGTATAAGCCATGTCATTTGGTGCAATACAGTACCCTCTCAAATAGGTGTTTAAGAATTGCACGTTTTTACTTTTCCCCCAGTTTGTGGCACGTCTATACACATCGAAACACATTTCACTGCTAAACGGTTAGTGTTTAATGATTAAACGTGTTAATAAGTTACATGTATTTACAAAGTGGGGGGCTAGACACGTTTTAGAGCGTTCGTTGAAAGCCTTAATTGGACGCTGACAGGCGATTTTGTTCCGTCAGGGGTCCAGGGCGATAGCACCCCTTGGCCAGATGGTAGCCCCGCCACTGCTGGGAAATGCCCATTTCTATCGATCTGGAATGCGTTTTAGGCCACAATTTTCCCCCGGCCATGGCCAGTCTCCAACCCATGGGTTGACACAGAGCACTAGTAACATATTTGCTAACTCTGCCGAAAAGGACAAATTTAAGGACTGCTTTATACATCAGGCACACGTGGCAGGCCTATCTAGCGGCAGGCTATGTACAAAAGCAACACCTTCAAGTTGCACTGGTAGGTAGCTGTTATGTGATTCTGTAGGCCTATACTGGTTCAAAGATTAATTATTTGCCAGCAAATGTGTAGTTATTTTCTACATTGTTATTCGTATAAAATATTCATAAAATACATTATGTCTTCTGCATCCATAATACCATATAACTTACGCATGAAATCACATATTTTCACGTTAAAAAACAAAAGTTTTCCCCGTGGGAGGGGGAACTTCCACTCCCTCGCGCTCCCTTTCAAATGACGAAAAGGTGGAGTACCCCCCCCCCTTGGGGAATGATCCTCGCCCTTGTCCTGGTGGCGCCTATGTCACAGTGATACTGATGCTTATTTATGGCTACAGTGCACTTCATTTTACAGTATTACTGCTTCTTGCTCTAGTTTTTGCGAATGAAATTCACTGAGTCTGGTCTTTTCACAGTGCCAGTGGTTACATTGGCAATAGGCTATAACACTACTGGCCCATATAGTGCAGTCGGTGTGTAAAGGTGCGTGAAGTTTTTAGTCGCCTTGTTTAAATCGTGCGAAACTGGAAAATTGGAAATTTGCAAAACAGCATCTTTTTCATAATTTAACACGAGTAATGTAATGGTACGTGTACTCACCTTTCTTCAGCCAGGCTTTAGTGCTAAGCAAATACTCTGGGAAATACAGGGTAAATTCTTCCGACTATAAGCTCATGTTTCGAAACCACATCGACGGTCTTAGATACTGCAACAACAATAATGATATGGATAATTCCGGCCAATAACTGAATAATAACCGCCGATCACAACCGTCAATAACCATCACTATTTCGCAATACGGGATTTCCTTCACCAATGCAAGAATAACATATCGTAATTAATCAGATAGCTGTTTGTCAAAGGGAGTGATTAATATTAACGGCTCTAACAATATTCTGAACTTTGAAGTAAAGGTGAACAGTTGAATAGTTCTCATGCAACCAGATAATGTCAAACTGAAGTAGAAGCAGCCCCTCGGCACATGTCTATATATATGTCAAAGAATTTTTTAAGGCCGTGACGCCATCGGGGAAAGCTGCCCCCCCCCCCCCGTCGGGGAGAGGATCCAATTTCGTCGGGGAGCCTTTATCCATAATAATAATATCTTGGATTCATATAGCGCACATATCAATAGTGATCAAGGCGCTGTACATAAATCTTTCACAATCTGTTCATTCAAAATCTCCTTCTCAGGCCCATGGGGACCATACAAACCTGGCTGCCATTTAGGCGCTCATGGTTTTAACACTCGGTATGTAAATTTATACCCTGCTATCATATCTTATGCTGAGCACCAAGCAAGAAGGCAACAGGTCCCATTTTACAGTCTTTGGAATGATGACTCCACCAGGATTTGAACCCCGGACTCCCGACTGAGAGGCGGATGCTCTAACCACTAGGCCAATCAGTTGGTTGGCCTAGTGGTCATCCGTACGATAAAAGGTGTAAGCCGGATAAATTTCCGTCTTCCTAACCCCCCCCCCCCCCTCCTCCCCAACGATCTTGATTTTGCTTACGAGAAGACCGTACTCTTATAAATCCGGGGTTTTTTTTTTTCAATATAATCTCCAGATTTTCAGAATTCTGAAAAGAAAGTAAGACAATTTTCTATTTTTACCTTACTGTAAAAAATGAAACCCCAACCATAGCCCTCATTTTTCCCATACGAATTTGGGCAGATTGATCTTTAATACAGACTTCAGTTTTCCAGTTCTCCTTTACTATTAAAACCCCTTTTTTTCAATTTTCTGCCATTGGCCAAGGGGCGGTGCCTGGGGGGCTTGACAGTTTTTCAAATGGCGTTAAAAGAAAAATCATTTATGCCGTCGGGCACATGCTGTAAACAACTTCAACAATTAAGTGGATCTTTTGCGAAAGTTGCAATAGACTGTTAGAGCGAAAAGCATTAGCACCTTTTCAACGAAAGCATTTTATCCAGTTGTGGTAGTGGTAGCCTACATTTTATCTGATAATTTTCCAATCACTTGGCAAGTTGCTGATTTTTTCCTATAAAAGTGAAAATCTTTTCGCCTTCACTGAATGATGCTTCCCTACGCCTATACTTTCTGCCACAAAATTCCTTTAATATATAAGCCTCAGTTTTTCAAATATATGCTTGGAGGAAGCCAAACTTTTTCAGAAGATTTTTCAGTCCAGTCCGAGGGTCGTAATCTGTTTATAACCCCCAAACTCCAATATAAGCTTCGTGTTTTCGAAATATGTTAAAAATGGCAAAACACTCTCTGCAAACTTCCCAATTTTGGTGGAAACTCCGTACGATGAAAAGCCATGTAAAGCCAACTTCAATCATCCGACATTCTCCTAAGCTTCACTTGATAAAATCTCCAAAGTTTTCCAATTCACCTCGAATTTTTAAAAAAGTTGTTAAAAAGGAAGTCGCAAATTTCAGCGTGCTACGCACGCCTCAAATTCTGCCAGTCACATCCCATAGGGAATTCATCACCTCGGGACTTCGAAAAGCTCGCCCTCTGTCTGTCTGTCGGGGAGTTTGACCTCCCTTTCGGGAAAATCCTGGCGTCACCCCTGAAATTTTCTTTCGAACGACTGCAGATCGATTCAAATTTAAAATTTTTTAAATTGTGGTTTGAAACTTCTCATTCATTTATTACCAGTAATTCCATTAAAGGGGGGGGGGGGGGATTTAAGCAAAAATTTAATTTTCATACGTGAAAGAGAGACCAAAACTACATAGTGTGGTGAAAGTTTCATTCAAATCTGACATGTAGTTCTCGAGATATCAGTAGATGAAGTCAGTAGATTTGTGTTCCAAAGTGATTTTAAGGGCAGCAGAGCTTTTATCACTTCCTCACAATGACAAGGAATGCTTTGTTTCCCTTTGTTTTATTTGACTGTTGTGTTGACCTTGGGGTTAACTGGAATAGGACCTCCCTGTGGGGGATACAAAGTTTGTAAAGTTCTCGTGCCACTTAGGCAATCACATTTTAATAATGTGGGTTTTTGAGGAGAAAATCAACTCTAAAGTTTAAAGAAAAACAAAAGACTGTTCACTAATGTGGGTACATGATGTCATATGTGCTTGCTTCAAGTTCATTTTTGTTGAAAATGTGAAACTTTACGTGCTCATATCTTGAGAACTACACATCGGATTTCAATGCAAATTTCACCAAAATGCTTAGAATAAGTACCCCTCTGAGATACCAAATCCTGTAATGACCATAAACCCTTGTTTTAAGCGGTACGTCTCTTTTCTGTTCAATGAATACCTAAAATAATCAAGCCTTGTTGAAACCAAGTTTATACACTATATGTAGGATGACATGTGTTCTAATATGCCCCACATCACGCACAACAAGGGAAAAGAAGCCATTGAGCCATAACTGGCAAAAAGGCCGTGGGCGGCTCGAGTAGAACCAAATGGTTACAAACTGGGAGGTAAAACTCTATCTTACTAACTCTAAGCCCCTTGGTCCCCTCCCTTGATGTGCCACTGAAACTATGTTGTTTTTATCACTGAATTGGTGCAACCCGATAAAGCAACAAGGGTACACTGGCGGGGCGGGGAAGGTTGCCTCCCCTCGTCGGGAGAAGATCCTATTTCGTCGGGCAGCATTCATTCATACGATAAAAGGTGTAAGCCCGACAAACTTCATCCCCCCCCCCCGGGTGTTACGCTCGTCTCAAATTCTGCAAGTCACTCACCTTCCATTCAGACCTCATCACCTTCGTCAGGGCTTCGAAATGCTGTCCCTGTCGAGGAGTTTGGCCCCCTGTGGGGTCCACTTGTGCTGAGGAGTTGTCAGCCATCATTATGAAGATAAAAAACGAAAAGTGCTCTGGCTTTGATGAATTAACTGTGACTTGCTTAAACAAATATTTCTTGTTATTGTTACACCTTTGATTCATATTATCAACCTTTCTTTTTCTTTCTTCTGGCATTTTCCCTTCAGAACTTAAAATTTAATTAATATTAATATGTCCTCATCTGTATTAGATTAAATATATTATTCGCAGATGATACTACTGTTTCTTTGCAATCTCCGTCTGTTGGTGATGTACTAGTTCTTACTCATGAATTTTCTCATATTTTCAATTGGTTAACGGCTAATAGGTTGACTTTAAACATAGCAAAAACTAAGTTGTTACTACTTGATAATAGAATGTTTGACCCCACTATTTATAGCATTCATCTAAATGTTACCTCTATCACGTCATAACTCTATGCTAATTTTTTAGGTGTCCACATTGACTACAAATTAGATTGGAAAAATCCTTTTGTAAGTAACAAAGAAGCAAGAGCGAGCGGAGTCCTTAATCGACTAAAACAATTCTTAGTACCCAGAAATGTTCTCCTCATCCTTTATAATTCTCTCATTCTTCCTCATGTAACTGATAAGCTTGTTACTTGGGGAAATACCCATATTACTTCGCTCAGCAACTTGCACAAGCTTCAAAAGAGAGCAGTTTGGAATCACACAATTTGTATCGGGCTAACACATCAGTATCGGACTCACACATCAGAAATTTTCCCAGAACTACGGTATGTGTTCTCCCTAATTTTGACATTTATACTTACCAGTTAGGCATATTTATGTATCGCTACTATCACGGTCTGCTTCCAAATGTTTTTGCAACTTATTTCAACTTCAATTCTGACTTCCATTCCTATCATACTCGGGCAGAAGTCTGTTGCATCCCCCTTTGTCTAGAACCCGTGTTAAGCAATCCCATGTTCGTTGTGCAGGTGTTAAATTATGGAATTCCCTACCTTCAAATTAAAAATTACTTAATTGATATGCTGTGGTAATTCATTTATTTTCATAGGCAAATTTATATACTTAACCCTTTTTTGTTCATGCTTGTCATTTTATGTTTTTCTATGTATGTTTTCTGTGTTGTTTCCTTACTAAAGGGCAAGGGCCAGACTTGAAAAGTTTACTTTTCTGGTCCTTTATCTTCTTTTGTTTAATAGCTATGCCAAGCTAATATTTCAAATGTCGTTGTTGTTTATGCTCTCTGTTACTTTAATGTGGATTTTTGGCTTTTTTACAATCATTTGGAAATTATTCGTGTAATGTAAATCAATTGGAGATATAAATAAATCAAATCAAATCCTGGCGCCACCCCTGTGAAGCAGGGGTCCACAGATTTGATTTTTGCAGTCAATCGAACGGCGCGATTGTATTGTAATTCTGTCATCATAGTCATGAAACGTTACTTTACTGTCAAACCTTTCTTCAAACCGACTTTGTCATTCAAATAAAAAAGTAAGGTATGGCCTAACGGGCAACGACTTCTGTCGGTTAGTAAAATTTACACCTCTTACCGGTTAGTACACTACAGAGGCGTCGATCTGGGGGGACAGTGGGACATGTCCCAAGCACTTTTTTGAATGAAAGGGACTCTAACGTAAAAGTCCCCCACTTTTTGTGACGTGAAACTTAAAAAGTACACTGTTAGAAATTTCTCTGTAAAATTTACATAATTTTTATGGCAAATTTTTTTCCAACCAAATAATGTTTTTTTTTACAGCCAGACTGTAATCATGAAAAAACATTAAGTGTTTGTTTTTTCTTTACAGTTTTTGCATGTAAATTAGTTTACAAATGTCTACTGTAAAATCGAATTACAGAACTGTTCTGTTTTTTTTTTTACCTTAATTTTATGTGAATTTACAGCCTACTATTTTCATTCTCCGCGTTTTAATATTTATTATAATATCGCTTTTTTTCCTTTCATATGTTATTACGTAACATACACTTCACCATTACGTAGATCAGGTATTTGCTTACCAACGTAATGTGTCGTTACGAAGTTATTTTCAATCAAAACACAATGAGGATACTTTGTTATCACATTGTTGTCAAGTAGACTGCTATCTCTAGGAACTTTCTAATTGGAAAGTCACATTTTTGGTACAATATAATAATTGTTTTTAAAATAAATATGACAAAGAATGCAAATACATTGGTTGCAAACATTTCCAGACAAGGTAAACAATAAGTTTATCACTTCCTGATTAAAAAAAGCCAAAAAAGATATTATTCAAAGCAACAGCAATCCTTTTGTTAGGAAAATGCCTACAAAATAAGCTCCACCCATTTATGCAAAATGAGATTTACGTCATAAAGTGGTAAATTTACAGACTCTTTCAAGTAAATTTGTGAAACGTTTTTAATTCGATCAAGTGCATGAGCGCTTGTGGCGATGAGTTGACATCAGTATACCAATTGTCAGTATAATAAATGTAAGTTAATTTTCAAATAGGGCCATAAATTTGCCAAAAATGTTTTCTTTTTTAACTGAAACTTCGCAGAACGATGCATGTTATATATTGAAAATTTTCTGGCTATTTCTTGTTTGTTTGTTTGTTTGTTTGAGCTTATTTTTGTTTCTTTTTCAGCGTAAAAACAAAATGAATGTTTGTTAAATGACAGTATATTTATGTGAAATCAGAAAAATACAAAATACTGTTAAAATTTCTGTACATTTACAGAAAAAGTTTTACAAAGCAGTAAAATTTGGTTAAAAAAGCAGACAGAAATGGATTTTCAAATAAACAGAAAATACATGTTAAACAACCTTTTTTATTGTAGAAATACAAAGTGTCTGTAAAGATACAGAAAAAGGCTATTAAAAGTAAAATACAAAAAGTTTAAGTTAAAAAAAGTCTGTAAATTTACAGAAATTTTTAACAGTGTAGGTACTACCAAAAAGACTATACATGAAGGTTGTGAAAGCAGTGGCGTAGCTACTGGGGGGGGGCAGGGGGGGCAAGTTGCCCCCCCCCCCTGGAAAATAATTTGGGGAAATTTGAGAATTTTCTTATTCTAATAAAATTTCCCCAATTTTTGTATACGCTTGTATACGCGTGGATGTTATGATCAGTGCATTTCAGTGCACATGAAGATGTTATCAGGAATTTAACAACAGCTGATAAAGTACAACTAACACTGAAAGGCCGTTAACCCGAACTTATCACCTTGTACTCCGTGTCTGCTTTGTACACTTCAGGAATTCAGTAAAAGGATGTAAAAACTGACAAGTTCACTAACGTAGACCCCCCCCCCCTCCCCGAGGTTATTATATTGTCCTATAAGCTAGTAGTAGCTATAGTATACCGACTTTGCTCTGTGTATATAATGATGGATGGGGCTGAAACAATCCATGGTCAACGATAAACTTAAAGTTAGTCTAGAAATTAAAATGAACGGGATCCATTGGCTACTTAGATTTTGTTACTTAGCCTAATCCTAGGAGGCTTACAGGCTAATTCGGGAAAATAGCTTTCTGCTCACTGGGGTGTAACAATAAACGGGTCCATGAGTACCTTGTAGCCTTCTTCACTTAACAGACTGCTGTTCCAGCAAGATATCCTGTGTGATCTGTTAGCCCTCCTTTTAGTGGCGTACGAAGGGGGGCCATTAGCCATGACCCCTCACAGATGCCATTTTTTTTATTTGTTATTAAAAATACGTAGTCAAACTTTAGCAACGCAGATTTTACTTCAAAAGATAGCATATGTGGCACTATTCCAATTTTTACTTAAAAAGGTAGACTGTATCCCACTGGTGGCATCGATAAAAATAAAGACTTCATGTTTAGATTCTCCCTACGAGCATGAATACGCCTTTCTTGACCATCTGAGGGGTCTGCATGATTTTTCGAAATTTTCTTTTCGCTCCGCGCCAACCAAAGGTGGCGCTTCGCTCATTTGGGAGGGCAAAATTACATTTTGGGGGTCAAATTAGCTCTTAACTCTCTGATCACTTTGCAGTTTGCGAACATATTTTGAAGGGAGCATTCGATTGCAAACGACAAAAGAAGATAGCGATTGGTTAAATTCTTCGTATAAGTCTGGAAAATGCTATTTCCAGCCATCTTAGCGGTCTGATTTTTCGAAATTTTCTCTAAGCTCCGCGCCAACCAATGGTGGCGCTCCGCTTAGATAATCTTTATCACAAAGTTTTGTGGCCAAGAAAAATTACAATCCAATAGCTCTATGTTATACTTTAAGATTGAAGTGCAGGTAATATTACATAATGACATGGTAATGTTGTTATACTTCTAAATTTGCATATTTTATAGGAAATACATACACATTGACCGGGAAACGTTTTGGGGAAAATACATACCTTTGCCCCCTCTGAAAAAAATCCTAGCTACGCCACTGTGTGAAAGGTGTCCTCTACCGATTACGATCTACTAGCTTTCTGTTTCAATAATTATTCCACATGATTACTTTGCAAATCCTCAATATTTTCGCGCGCTCCGCGCGCTTGAAGTCTCATTGATGATCTTTTTTCATTTGCATATCAAACAAACATTGTTCATCGGTCTCTATGATTATGTCGATCCATTTTATTCTAGGGAGCAAAAATGACATGAGTGGTCAACAGATTATCACAGCGGAGTGTCACTGTTAAACAAAACCGAACACTTATCATTCATATCAGAGACGTGCTCTTCACATCCTCTCCCAGACGTCTGGAAGTTTCACCAAGATATTTAAATTCACCTTCACGATGTTAACATTCAATAAAATAAACAACTTCCCTTTTCTTACACGGAGCCTTCTTCATTTTACATAAATTACAGCTTGCAGAATGATCAACACAAGCTACTTCATCGAAGGAATTGTATTTGCATTAATAAATTTTTCAATAGGGTGCCAGACCCGTAAACAACTGATAGTTTAATCAGGGAGTTGTAACAGTCTGTTACAACTCCCTGGTTTAATGAAGTGTCTTCAATATGTTTGTTAATATTTTGTTGCAATACGTAGATTTAAATATCCTCGACAAAAAGTACCGTACTGCTTCAAAATTTTGGTTTAAAAATTACAATGCCAGCTCATGGTATGAGCAATATAAATATGTTTTGCGTCTGCCCACGAAAGGGATGGAGACGGTTTAGTAACTTAGTTGCCAGAGAAAACTGAATGTCCTGGAGTAGAAAATATTTTAAACAGAGTTAATGCATACATGTAAAATATTTGTGATATTGTTTTACATATTGAAATATTGCGTAGACCTCTAAATATCTAATTGACCGACCGTTCATCCTGTCCTTTTCCTCTGACAGTAGTATCATATGGGTGGTAGCAAAAACAACCTACAATTATTTTATAAAAGGATAATCCCTTATTTCATAGTAGAAGATTAGACGTGAAACAATAAGATATACGGTACGGGAAATTGGGTCCTGAAAACGTTCACTTTTCAGATCATCGTTTTGTTTCCCAGATTTCTACATCTAACAAAAATCCAAATATGCAGCGGACGCTGGCGCTTTTGAGACATTCTAGTAATTAATTGAAAGTTTAATGAAAACTACATTCCATGAAATATGATATGATGTCCTCTGAAAATGCATGAAAACTCAATTAATATTGAAATATTGCCTGAAAAGCTGAACTATCTAATTGACCGACAGCCCATTCTCCCCATTTTCCATGAGTCCTCACACGCTATTTTAAAATAAGCCTGTGGAGTGTGTTTACTGCAGAGCTGATGTCACTGTCTCTGCGTGTGTGCACGTAACCCTGTGGCCGACTGATGCAGATATTTTTTCTTAACCCTTTACCGTTGTGCTTCGATCGGGGCATATTTGCGCGCTTCGAGAGTGGGCGGAAAAGCGGACGTAGCCCGCCCCTCATCGGCTTCCGTAGGCCATTGACTCCGTGACCTTAAACTATTGTCTCTCTCGTCGTTGTGGCCGAATTTTCGGGTAGCTACTCGCAGTTTCGAGCTCCGGGTGAAACGGTAAAGATGGGTGACAGCCGAGCTCTCCGCATGGGTCCGAAAGGACCCAAACAACGGTAAAGGGTTAATCACTAACAACCAGAACAGCGCCAGAACGGTCTTTACTCTTCCACTAATTTGGGACCTCCCCATCCGAAGCCCAACGAAGATCAACCCACTTTCCCTGGTCTTTCGCTAGCCACATCGTACTGGGGCATACTGTTTGGAACCCACCCTACTCGACGTCTCCTCACGGAGTCCCTTATCCACCACCTGATCCCAAAGCCCCCTAAGACAGCCCCCTTATTTCTAATTTTGTGATATTTTTTCAGTGTACAAAGGTCATTCATACTTGGCAGTAATCCTCCTGACTTCCATTATACCATACAGTCAGAACACCCTGCACTATCCTTGAAACCCGCATAAACGTTCTTAGTATATAAACATAATGGTCACTGGATTGCCTAGAAAAATGGGCAAACTTTGGAGAATGCTATCCACCTCAAATCAGACAAACTTTAGAGATTTTTAAAGGTCGTGTGACATGATAATGACAAAACTGGGTATTAGATGTAAAAAGCATCAAAAACCAAAAAATAGCCGCAATTCCCATCAAAATCCGTCAAAGTTGACCATTTTACAGAGCAATTTTTCATTTGCGCTCCATCAGTAATAAATATGAGCTCGATATGCAAATATTGTGATGTCATGAGAGGGACATGCCATATATGGCTAATGTTATCCTTTGTTTTTACAATCTCTATTTCAAGGTAAGTTATAACATTAGTTTGTCCTGAGGGTTTTATTTTGGAAGTTTACATTGTGTCTTTGAAATTTGTCAGCATCAATTACCAAACCATAAACAATATGTTGAGTAATTAAGAGATAATTAATATAGGGTTAACAAAAGAAATGTCAACACTTTGCAACGCTCCACATCATTATTTTTGCATAAACAATTTGCTTTAGAAACATTCCAACTTTGGAGAGGTATATCTTGAGAAACGTAAGAGATATTGAAAAAATTTCAACGGATTTTCCCATAGAAAGGTTCACTCTCTAACTACCATGTGAAGTGAGGTCATTTTGCTGACGTGTCACACTGCCTTTAAGATAAAAGGAATGCATTTCCGGCATACTAACTCGGCGTGTGTGTTTAAGGGGTGGCGGTGTACATAAGTTTCGAAGGAAAAGATGATCGGCACACAGTATACTATTCCTCACACGAGACTGAAAACGTCACACGTTCAGTCAGTAGCTGAAGTAGTACGCGTTGAATTATTATTAACTGTACTTTAAAATGGCTCTCCAGATTCGATGTTTATCCAAAGTTTAATCGAAAGGTCTTTTTCCATTTTGGACAGGAGCCAAGAATGACAAAAGAGCGTTGTATTATAGTCTGATTCCTTTTAAAAGTGTGGTAGAGTTCGTTCGTATTATGTGCGATAAAGTCTTTTGGTTTATCAAAAAAGAGTTGCCCAGATGCAGACGGTTTGCCACTAATGGCGGATTTATTATCTGGCTATGAGCTGCCGAGGGGAAGTAAGCTTCATTTACCAATAAGACCTAAAAAAGGGCATGCAGAGCTTGTTTTTACAATTTTCCTCAACTTACATGAACTAAAAACGAACAAAAATAATCCATGACTGCGGTCGAAAGTCCTGTTAAGCTACTGTACAGTGTGGTAGAGGCATGTCTTATCTTGCATATGTGTGGATTTCTTTATTTGACAAATGTTCATAATTTTCATTCAACAGTGAGTTACACAAAATTATTTTCTCTTACCCTTAAAGTGTGCCTCAAGTCAAAAAAATAAAAAAAAATATATATTTGAGAGCATGAGAAATGAATTCTATCAGTTCAGTGAGATATAAAATGTTGAAGTTTATTCAGTTAAAACGAATTGGTCCATTGCCTTATAATTTGTGATTTTCTTTTTGTACAACTCACCCAACCTGCTTTGTTTTCCTTTAAAATTAAAAATGTTTTTATGACCTTGAACACTTTCTGTTTGCTTGCATAGCATGTTGCGCAGGGAAGGCCTAATTAATAAATTGCATCGTCCCATGAGAGTAAAACTGCGTGGTACAAAGTGCAGTAACTTTTCCGAAAGGCAAAGAAATACAAAGTTTGTCATTTGAGTAGTACAATATTGACATCACAAATTATTGCGCAATATACCATTTTTAAGTTGAGTGAATAAACTTCAACATTTTATATCTCAGCTCAGGAATGTCCTATGAAGATGGGAGTTGGACTGATAAAATTCATTTTTCATGCTCTTTAATATATATTTTTGAATTTTTTGACTTGAGGTACACTTTAACGACTTCTTCAGATGTGCCTTATATATTCTGACAGGTAAACAAATCAGTTCAGGAAGGAAAAATGGGGTGCTGAAACAAAAGATTAATATTGTTACAGAGACTTTCAAACTCTGATTGCCCCTTAGAAAATATAAAAATCCTGAACAGTTAAAGAGAAAGAAGGACTCGAGGCATGCCATGTGTGAACACACATAATCACATGTGCAGGACGTATGAAAAAAAAAACTTAAGGGGAAAAGTGCGGTATTGAATGGTAAAACATGTGGGGTTGAAACCTACTTGAAACATAACGCCACACTTCATTATTCTGCTTTACACCTTCAAGAAGGGTATTCTGAACTTTGTTAGGTTAAGTGTGGCCCTGTCAAAATGAAAGTAAAGAGATACTGTAAATCATACCCCTTTAATCCATTCGTAAACCTTACCCACTTTTAATTGCTTATGTTTGCCACATGCTTAGTTGTTCAAAACGTCTTATCAGCTTTACCCCACATTGCCACATATCGATCCTGTGGAAATGAAGGAAAAGGTATGACGCTGTGTAAAATGGGTCAAAACTTGCATAATGACGAACATTGATGAGAAAAAAAATCATCAGTGTTCATATCTCATCGTACGTTTACGCGATTTTACAGGGTATTTTTAGAGGTGTTGACACTTTTGTGACTCACCTGTGCACTCTTTTACGTGTTAACCTATCAAACACTTGGAGCACGTCAAGCATTTTAAAAGCTGTTTGCAACCGTGGCAACTGTCTTGAAAAGTGTTCAGGGAAAACTTTATATTTTCGGGTGCTCATGTAAGACGATTTAAGTAATAAGGAGATCCAGATTTGAGCAGATAAACAAAAAGGCATGCGATGTAATGACATAATTTCCTATCATATCTGAAACGTCTAATAAAAAAAATGATCTCTTAAATGTAGGAAATGTGTCCTAAATAACTTCGGTTTACCTTGATCAAAAAGGGTTAATACAGTAAGTAGAAGTAAATGTCCGAACCATTTACGGACTTGATTCACCCTGCAAGATATGATACTCTAGCATGGAAACCGTAGTACAACAGATTTACAGGACAATTAAGATCTAGCCACCACACAGCCCCACATACACTCTAAAAAAGTTGGTTAAAAAAACTTACCAACACTGGTCACGTATGTCAAATACCTGAAATTGGTTAAAGTTTACCCAATAGTTGTTGATTAATGGGTTATCCAAGAGGTTTTTTAACCACTTAATTGGGTAACCAGCCTGTGGGGCAACCAAATAAACAACACATATTGGGGAAAACTTTACCCAATTTCAGGTATTTGACATACGTGACCAGTGTTGGTGAATTTTTTTAACCAACTTTTTAAGAGTGTAGTTGAGCGATCCAGACTTGATCTGGATGTTACTTCAAACTGGCTGTTGAAGAATGTAGTGAACCTTAGAACTCATTCTCTCCTGTGTGTTTTCCTTTAGAACAGGGGTCGGCCAAGTCTGACCCGCCGTTGTCAAGAATCCGGGCCGTGGAGAGCCCTCAAAATTGCGTACAAGAACACAATGTGCAATACTGACTAAAACTCCAGGCATGTCTGAAATACTTATTTCAACTATCAAATTCCGTTCACACCTCGCCTTCAGAGAACCTACCGGTAAACACTCTAAAACCAAAAGAGTGAACTTAGTCACTCTTTGATAGAGTGAAAAGTGGGAATTCACTCCATTAGAGTAATAGTTCACTCCAAGAAGATTGAAATTCACTCCAAAAAGAGCGAAATTCCCTTAAAACGAGCGAAGTTTCAGTCTTGATGGAGTGCCTACAATGATCACTCTTAAAAAAAAAAAAAGAGTGATCATTGCAGACACTCGTGGAAGAGTGAATTTTCCCTCTTCCCGTAGTGTATATCACTCTTTTTGGAGTGAGTTTCACTCATCTTGGAGTGAATCACTCTAATAGACTGAATGTACACTTTTCACTCTATCAAAGAGTGACTAAGTTCACTCTTTTACTTTTAGGGTGTATCTTAAATTTCCCCCAAGGCTATAAATAGCTAAACTGGATGGGAAACACTGTGCCAATAAATACACATTTTATACAGAAAAGAGACACAGCTTCTGCACTGTACAATGGTAACATTTTTTCTTTTTGTTACATCAGCTTTCTCTGCCTGTTTACCTGTTATCACTTCAGCGAGGAAATGAAGTTCGCTACACGCACACTTGATATAGTCAAGTTTCACATCTGATGAATTTATTGACAATAACAGATACATTAAAATACACAAAAATACCTAACATTTGCGGTTAAAGATGGAGTGTCGTCATGAAAAAAATCTGAAAACGCAAGTCTTTGGTAACCTTTTCACGGATTACGTCACGACCACGTGACTTTATCTGAAATATGAATATTTCAGAAATTAATTATGAAGTAACGTGATAGTGACGTATTCCGTGCTAAGGTTACTGAAGGCTTGCGTTCTGAGATTTTTTTTTTTCATGACGACACTCCATCTTCAACCAACAGGCCAATCAAGCATGTGTTAATTGCTTTTCAAGCAGTGTGAACACAATGAAAGCATAGCTCGTTTGAAGGGCACATATCGTGTAACAAAGTAATATATCAGTAACATAGGCGTAGGAAGCGGGGAGCTGGGGCGACAGCCCCCGTCTCATGAAAAGTAAGGGGGAGGCAGCATACTTCTCCCCCCCCCCTTACACACTTCCCGGAGGTCAGAGAACTCCTTTTTCATTTTTCCAATTCCCAAGAAGAGAAAATTTCCGGCGCGCTTTGCGCGCCGCAAAATGCAACAATAGATGCATTAGTTCTCGCTCATAAATCAGTTTGATCAATTTTTACGAGCTCTGGAAATGATAAAATCGAGTATTTACCATATGTGACACCACATCATCAAGAGACACAGGTATCTATATTGCTAATATTGTAAACTATCTTTCAAAGAATTCCAAATTTTCTTCAATGAGAGCTCTTTATTTTGAAATATTCTGTCCAAAAAGGACAACAAAGTTTGGGAAGCTTTCGAAATGTTATCTGAAAGTGACAGTTGGTAAGATCCGAGGTAGTACTTCCATGGTAAGATGATAACTTTATGTAGCAACAACGATACAGTCGGCGTGCAATCTAGCTGCTTCGGTCAGCAGTTTAAATTTGGTTTCGCCCAGCGGCTCTTTGTAAGAGATTCGGAAGGACTGTAGGTAAAGCAATCATTCTCAGATTTGCCACCAATATACGTAGTGCAGATTCTTCATTACCCCCCCCCCCCCCAATTCTTTAAATTTCTTTACAGGAAACCCAGAATCCAAAGCTTTTTGTAATACAAGCTCCATATCTACATATATTTGTTTAAAAAAAACAAAGATTCCCGCACCGCAATGTGTCCCTAACACAGTGGTGTTCACACTTGACAGAAAAATCGAAAAACTTAGCTACTACTTACAAGCCCGAGACATGCCATTTACAGCTGTCTGAGGCGTTGCGATTTTTCAAAACTTTCTGTACGCTTCGCGCAGACTGAAGATAGTCTTTCGAGCAAGACTTCATATTCCTACGGGAGGCAGGGACGATTCTTCTTAATAAAATTTCCATATTTGTTATTGTTCTTGTAAAAAGGCAAAATTTTCAGCGCGCCTCACGGGCCCTAAATTGCAACCCTTAATGCAGTAAGTGGTCGCTCATAATGCAGTCAGTGGTAAAATTTTCTCCAATATATGTTTTTAATTTTTAAATGTTTTGTCTAAAAAGGGCAATAAAGTTTCGGGAGCTTTTTGAATGTCGCCGAGAAGCTCAATCCGAACTGCTTACATAACATTATGTATGTAACAACAACGATCTTCAGTCGATATACTATCTAAGTTACATATATGCTATAGGGAACGCAGATTCTTTTGTAGTCCCCCAAATATTCAAATTTTCTAACAAGAAACACTATATCTAAACTATTTTCTTCAATACAAACTCCATATTTACAAATGTGTTAAAGGACCCAAATTTTCGGCGCGCTCCGCGCGCTGCAATATACGTTCCTAACATAGTAAGCAGTGTTCACACTTCAGAAAAAATCAGATCTTTTTTTATTTTAAAAAAAGTTCCTGCACGAAGAAAAAGCGAAAAAATTTAGCATTAAAAAATGTATCGTTTAGTCGATGAGGAGGTGCCGGTGCCGGTCCAAAATTGTTCTGCGCCCCCCCCCCCCACACGCACACACACTCTCATATTACTTCCTGCGTCACTAATCAGTTACACCCCACACCGCGGCCTTTGATCTACTGGGGCCTCTATGTTGCTTTCTCAAGAATCAACGTGACAGCATGACAATTACCCTTTGATAGTTCGCTATTGCCTGCATCGCTTATTTCAACTACCCTTTTGGCCCTCGTCTAATTCTCCAAATAGCAAGTTGGCCCTCGCGACGAAAGATTGCCGATCAGTGTTTTAGAACATGATAGGCGTTTTCATTGATTAGATAGCAGAACCATTTCTCTTTGGAATAAAAGGACCGCATATTTACTCTTCTTAAGCATAATATGCTTTGTGTCCCTGCAAAGAGCCGTAATTTATTCAACAGCTCTCCTTTCCCTGTAATTTCAGGCTCGTTTAATTTTCTGTTTTATGTAATAACCACTAGTGGTGCCATATCACTTCCATCTTTTCAATCTGCCGAGTTTTTTTGAAATACACATAAAAATAAAAGTCAACAAAATGATTAACACTGATCAAAAGGAACAAGCTGGTCAAGGTGGCATATTCGTTTTCTTTGTAGCCGTAATTCTCAACGGTACGTTTATCATCTTTTCGAGTTGTGATTAATTTCAGGATCGATTCGAGCTGGTCGTGACTTTGTTTAAATGAAAAAAGAAAGCCGCATATCTTAATCAAACATGTATAAAATCCTTTTTCCTGGTTGCATTATGGTTATATTTACAATACTAGATCCATGCTGTCGATTTCTAATAATCATACCTTATTTGCTCTACCTAAGGACAGTACCGTGCTTCTTGCCATAGAAATTTATCAAAGCAAAAATGCGGGCATAATATCGTTTTCAAAGTCTTCGCAGTGTCCACACCGTATAAGGGTGTTCCTGCTTACGTCTCTGCTTTGCATTGGTTAGCACAGATCATGCGCAAGAACACATGGGTGTATGTGAGGTGTTGCACGTGTTAAAAGCTCGAGCGATTGCACGCATAAAGGATAGACGAATCGGAATCTTTCATTGTGACGACAGTATACGCGCGGCTTGCCAACTCTCTTGACGCCCAGCTGTGATTGCATTTGACAAGTTTTTAAACACTGAATGAGTCTATTAGTGTTTAGTACTAGCTATCCCGAAAATGTTAAGGTTTCGGCGAAAGGCTCCTGGGCATGACGTTAAACTGCATCCAGGTTGTGGCTTCTGTTCTATTCAGCCAGTCTAGAACAGGACCACGCATGTTTGCCCTTTGGAGGGCGTACTTGTCCATTTGGGACGTTTAGCTCCTTAAGGGAGCAGAACTCCTCCGGGAGTAATCGTTTGGTTTTCGCCCCTTGGCTCTTCGCCAGAGAGTCGAGGGGACTTTTAGAAAAAAGTACTAGTACGTCAGTCATACTAGTAACATTTCTCCGCCTTTCTGAAAAAATGCCTCCAAAGACGTTCACGGTTAACGCTGGCACATTCCTATCTTTTTAGACGCGCCCATTGTTTGTAAGTTGTAAAACAGAGTAACTAAACTAAACCCAACCGTAGCATGCGTAGTTCAGAACCAGAAAGAGGCGACGGTATTTCAGAAGGGCTACAGGAATTTCGTGACGGGGAAGGGGGAGGGGGATTCAAGTCAAGTGAAAACCTTTGAAATGAATCCTGGGTCTGCATATGATTGCCAAGATGGAGGAAATTTGTGCTAGCAGTAGACAATGGGATTGGCGTCCGGGAGCCAGCTTAATTGTCCATGTTGTATTCCAGGATCAAAGCCTTGGGCAGCAATGGAAGTCCCGGAGGTAGCTGAAATTCTGTTGAAGTTATGCATGTAACAGTTCTAAGTTTACGTACTACGGTCTCAAAACGCGACTAGAACTTTGCCCGAAAAGTTTTTTTTTCCTTTTTTGAAAGAAGATTTGAAGATTAAGAGCTTATTTTATTGCAGCAACTTTGGGGTTTAATATAAGAAAATTTGTTTTTTGCAAGGTTGAAATGAAAATTTTGGGTTATTAAGTGATATGCCTTTTAAGGGCAAAATTAGGTAGAATGTCTGGGCGATTTAAAAAGCTGGTTTTGGTTATTTGCTGCACTGAGTATCCATCGATATTGGAAAATTTTGCCACTTTGTACAATCTGAAGCTTATATTGGGGAAAAATTGTAATGTTATGACAAACATTATTATAAGAAAAATCAAGTAGGGCTGATCTGTAGTTTTGTTGGGGTTACTGAATATCATCAGGTAGATTAAAGCCCTCGGACCATATTCGAAAATTTTCCCGCGGAAAAGTTTTGATCCCCATATATTTGAAGTTTTATATTTTATATACTGAAATAGATAGGCTTATACGGGAGCGTTTCGGTTTGGAAGGGGCAGCATTTTTTCCCAAAAAATGTAATCCTGCCGGAAAGAGCACACAGATATTTTTGAAAAATTTAGAACCACCAGACAACCGAAAAAGGCATATACCGGGCTGGTACGGTAATTAGGAACGAAGTAGTCAGTAATTTGAGCTTTCTTTCACAATCAAATTTTCACTGTATAATACTGTCCCAGAACGAAGAATAATATGCCATCAAGCATTGTTCCGTTAAGTAATCTGTTCGGCCAAAATATCTAAGCGGAGCGCAACCACCAATTGGCGCGGAACGTACAGAAAATTGTTAAAAAATCCAATTCCTCGGGCTGTAAGGCAGTCGGAATCGGCATTTCTCCAAACTTGTAACTAGAAATGAAGCCATCGTAATTTTGAGCTTTCCTTTGAAATGAACGTTTAAATTCAACAGTAAAAAGGCCCAACTTACTATAAGTGGGTCAGAAAGTTCCCAGATAAAAGGTACTGCTAAAATTGGATGTAATGGTCTTGTCCCTTTTTTGTTGGGGGGGGGGGGTTGTGCAACGGAGTTGAAATCATACTAATGTGTTTGGCTCTTCTAGGAATCTTCGTTGTATTCAATCGCAGGATCCAAGATAAAATTTTCTATGTAACTGCCCTAACCCCAGACTATAAACGATTTTACTTCCGACGTATTTGAACGTATGTCACGTTACAAGGTGGTTTTAAATGAATTTTCAGTCAGACTTATGGGGAGACATTCTCACGCTGCTGTTTATTATTATGTGTAGCTCAAAACGGCCGGGCCAATTTTCATTACCGTTGCTAGAATTCGGCTGTCGGGGCAGGCCAGATGGCAGATCATCGGGCACTGCATGCATGCTCATGAACAACTACTCGCCTGTTTTTGTACGGAAAATTCGGAATTGTCAGTTTCCTAGAAAAAAATTGGGGTTCAAGTAAACTAAATCAAGGAGATCATCCGGGTGACTGAAGTTATCAGGACAAGGTCTTTTATCGGCCAGTAGCTAAAGGCTCCCGACGAAATTTTATTTTCTCAACAACAGTGAGAGGGCACACGAGGGCATGACTTTGAGCGCACGGACTGAAGATGGGATAAGGGATAGTAGAGCTATTAAGAAGTAATGAAAATCGATCCAGATATGCATTAAAATAGCGTTACAAAGGGAAAAAAGTGATAAAGAAAAAATAGTTCATGATCATCCATCCAGTAACTTCAGTCCTTTACGTTCTTCACAGCTTTTAGGCCTCCCCGAAAAAAATGCCGTCCTTCCCCGACGGGGGATGAGATAGGACGAGGCACATGGATGAGGTAGGACAACGTGTAAGGAATGAGGTATAACAGAGCGAAGAAGAAGTGTTTGAAAATCGATTCCAATATGTATTAAAATAGAATTACAATACGAAAATATGTTTAAAATCACCCGCCCAGTAACTTCAGTCCTTGAAGGTTTTTTTTGTTAATTTCATTATTTTTAGGCCTCGCCGATAAAATCGCCGACCTTCCCCGACGGGGGGGGGGGGGAGTGTTCCCTGACGGGGGTCATGCCCCCCCCCACCCCCCCCCCCCCCGCTGGCGCCACCACTTCCCCCTCGCTCCAAACCCTGGCTTCGCCCCTACACGACCGGCAGACTGGCGTTTCGCGACTTTTTTGTCCCCCTAAAATTTTCCTTCGCCTCTACCCTCCCCCCCCCCAACTTCAATTGGTGACACAGTCTTTGTATACTGGCATCCCTCATACAAGTCTTGAAAGGCATATAGATAGACGGGGTGCCATATACAGAGAAAAAAACAAAACCCCAAAAATGAAACAATTCCCTAATCTTGGGGATAAGAATTAAAAGGCGTTAACTTAGATTTCTTCCATATTTTTCTTTTGTCCTACAAATGAGGCACTTTTCAACACTGACATTTGCAAAGGCTTAAGGCAAAGTTTACAAAGCCCGGTCACGGTCAACCATGGTAGGGTCAACGAAAATTCTTTGGAGTAAAAAACAAAAGAAGAAAAAATGATTTTCATTGGTTTTTAATATGCCTTTTTAAAAATTACCAAATATTTGAGAGCATTTCATTAATTTACGTGTTAATGCTTTTAATAATGAAGCAAAACTATTTATGATGAATCCTTGTACTTTCAGACTCAGTATTAAGCATGAAAATATTATCACAATCATATTGGTCTATGCCTTTCATGGTATTTTGGGCCGTAAAACTCCATCTAACTAACTACATGGTATTTTGGTGTAGGCCTACAGTATGTTACTCTTCCCTAAGGACAGTGGCGTTGTCAGATATTTCCTTCTAGGGGGCACTGCTGGACAAAGTGTACAGGATCTTTTGTAAAAGCATATGGGACACCCGGAAATGGCATTTACCGGATTAGTTGGGTGATTTTCCTTTGGTAAAAATGCAATTTGCTGCCTTTTAAAGTCTTAAGTTAAGAACAATAAAACCATACCAGAGAAGACATATATCTATTTTGAAAATGCAAAAGCTCAATAGGTGGAGCACAAGATTCCCGGGACACGTGTCTCTCCTCGGCGACGACGGCACTGCGTAAGAAACTAAATCATATTTGAAATTTTCAAGTCCTAATATTAAGGTGTTTTTAATACCTTTTTCGTGACCGGTTTCAAGATTAAGAGAAAAATGAGTATTAGATTACTTTCTATTATGTACAAGTATTCTCCACACTAAAAAATTTCCATAGGGGGGGGGGGTTAGGACGACGTCAAGACAGACACAATATTAACCCTGGTTTTTATTTTGGAGGTCCAGTTGTTCGGTTAAGGAGTCATCTGCAGTTCTGTAAATTATGTAAAGATTAATAAATTAAATATAGCTATAGCAAGCAGTATACAAAATCTGAAGGCTATATTAAGACTTCGGGGGGAGGTGCGTTTCAACCTCGATTACCAATTTTCTTCTTTTCCATTTTAGATGTAGGCCTACTATTTGTACTTTACTATGTTAACTACAGTTTTTATGTTAAGCTCGAATCGACCCTTTTTATTAGCCAGTTGACAGAGCATCGATGCCCTGTCGAAAAATTATCCTTTGGAATGTAAGTTCCCACATGAGCCCAGCTAGGCTAGACTTTATCAACTAAAGCCTACTTGTATACCAGCTGGGCTTCAACTCGTGAAGGTGGGTTTAGGTGAATTGGCAATTTTTTGGGGATATTTGTGATGTGGGCCAATCAGACAGACAAAAGTTTGGAACTTCAAAGAAAAGAATTCTCCGCTGTTCCTTTATATATGAAAACATCTCACTACTCCTCCAGGAACACATTCGGGTGGGAACATGGATAGAATTACACTTAGGAACAGGAAAAATATTTTGGAAATCTTTTTTACATCACAGATGTCAACGAATTCCACATAGGCCTTTCAAAATGAAAACGGCCAACGGGCTCTCCCAATTCTTGATATAAAGCAGAAGTTACTACCTCTTTGTTTTAAAAATTGTTACATAAATTAGCCATTTTAAACATTTCGCTGGAACACATTGTCCTTGCTACGTGTAACGAAAATATCTGAGCAAAAGAAGGTTCTTGCAGAATCAAATTTCCTATTTGTAAATTTTCATTTCTGACGGTAAAATTTTTGAAATAAACTCGATAGGGCAGTCCTAACCCCCAAATCGTTGTGGAATCACTTAAGAGTAATCCCTTACAAACAATGTTGTGGCAAAAGGTCCAATACGCCACTTGATATAACATGTCAAACTGTTTAAATGTTGTGGATTGAGAAATTGAATAATATTACTCATGATAATATTTCAATTTGTAGGCCTAAGTGTGACACTATTACGAAAGTGCCGACTTGACACTTAACTTTAAACCAAGTTTTCAACGGAGACATTAAGGGCAGGGAAAAACGTCTTGTCTTGCATGACGGTGTGTCAGAAAGGTTCCCATCCCATACGTGTCACCGCTTACCACATGTTTCCCCTTGTGTAGTTTCATAAGCCCTGGCTCTTGTCATTTTGCGCGCTCAAACGTGGCAGCTAGCCGCCAGACGTTCTTTCTGTTTGAAAGAGGTAAGTTTTGGTTGTCAGGCGGGTTGTAAATTTGAGTAATTTCTTCATTGCATTATCTTCCACCTTATATAGTATGCCATATCTATACCTTTGCTTGTAGAGAATTAGAAACCAGGTTAAACCACATTATTAATAAAGCTATTGATATCTCCTTGCGCAAGCGGAGTCTTAGAAGCAATTTCCTCCCTGTATCCGTCTTTGTAGTTTCTTGGTATAACGTTACCTTGATTATCCTGGTCATCATAATTCATAATGAGCCACAGAAATAGAAATGACAGAGGCATCTATATTTAGACATTTTGAATAACGTGGCAGTGAAGTCAAGATTGGTTTTTTCATTTACATTTTCAGGTAAAAGTAAATAATGCAAATCCAACCGTTAACTCACAGAGTTGGAAAATGTAACCGTTTTGTTATGAATGGTGAATTTGCTAGCTGAATTGAAAACGTTTGAAAATTAATGCATCATTATTACTATTCATGCATGATTCAGCAAATTTATAAGAGACTGCATATAAGACTCTGAATTGCTCATTACTTAACCACATGTACTTACCACAGAAGCCATTTGATTTCACCTTTTGCCGTGGTTGGTTATCATTGATCGATACAATTTTCCAACTCTGAAGTATCCTTTCCGCACTTTTGGTTGGTATCATGGGGTCAAGAAATAAATGCCCATTTATTATTTTATTTCTGACATCCTTTGGTGAGCTGGTTCATTCAACAGGTAAGCCTTTTTATTTCATTTTTAATGATATTGCTGATTGCACCAAGTGCGTGGAAAGTGGTAAAAAGTGTAGTTTATTTACTTGCAAGATGCTGAATGTAGGCACGCAATCATTCAGAGTTACAGCGATCTTCATACTTCGTTCATTGCAATAATCTGACTGAGTGTAATATATTAATGACCTGTAGTTTTATGAAAAATGCAGAAAAGGGATGCCACATTCTGAAAGACAGAATACCCATCCCTCATCTTCGAACTGTTTCAGATGCACTGCCTATTATATGACAGTTTTCGATAATACGCTATTGCTGATGTCGTATCATCCACGGTGTGCCGATTCTGTGCGCTATCGAAGTTAAGATAAGGGTATTCTAGACTGCTAGGACATCAGAATCCGGCAAAGTTTTCTTTGCATTTTCATGAGGCCACAAATCATTTTAGTTTAAGTTACAGCATCTTATGCTCTATACTGCATCATAGAGTCCTGTGAAAAGTCGATTGAGTAAGGGTTCAGATTCTCTCTTCCCCTTTCTCCCTCTATTTATTAACTCTAGAGTAGTTTAAACTGATGACGTGACTTGATATTACCGTTGTTATTCAACACGAATTCCCTACCTGAGTCTTAAAACTTTTAGTGTTTAATAATTATACTTTTAACTTAAAGGGGCAATCAGAGCTTGTCAGAGAATACTAAACTGCATTCCAGCTGCACTTCGTTCCGGCCCTTTCTGATTTGATTGTATACCAGGATGAGAAAACAATGAAGGGGTGTTCAGGTTGGACAAAGTTTACTTTTGAATGAAAATGCGTAAACAATTGACGGGTATAAGAATTCCACACTGAAGCAAGATTAGACTAAAAATGAAACGAGTAATGACGCTAAACTGTGATCACGGATCATTTTAACTTAGTTTAAGTCAGTGTACAAATGTGGTACAGACTTAACGTTGTGAAAAGATTGTGAAAAGAAATTCTGATTGTCATTTTGAAATCATTAATCAAAAGAAATTTTTTCAATCAACTTTCAATTTATTTTGTAGGTGTATGCAAATTTGCAAGATTGTTTCCAACAAAATCAAGATATAATTGTGGCGAATTAAGCCGCGGTACAGGTACGTGTGTCTGTGTGTGTTTGTGTGTGTGTGTGTTTCTTTTTTTTTTTTTTTTTTTTAATGTTTCGATGTCTAAAGATTTTAAATCTAGAAATCAGAAAAAACCAAATCAAAAAGCCTTTCAGATCTCACTCTTGAGGTGTAGGAACCAATGAGAAAGCTAATAACGGTGGTTTTCCTTTATAACATACTACATAATCTGATATATTCTTTTCGGTCGGGCAAATGATTGGAACTAAGCCCCTTTCCACAATGAGTAACATGCTGCCATGGTGAATCTGCATGGGCAAATACTGTCTGTATGATTTTCACTGTAAACGCATTCTTTGGATCATATAGCCCATTTAGATGAAAACTAACAGGTGGCGAACACGTGACGAACACATGTATCCTTTTCTTCTCAATATTCCTTCATGGGTGCAAATGTGGTTGTATGCAACACTGAAAAGGCAGAATACAGTGCAGTCTTGTCAGGCATTCATTATACGGTACAATATACAGCTTTATATTCAATTGCAAGGAACGAATACTTTGTACATGTACATCGTAACATATTAGTACATAATGGTGTAAATTTACATCATGATCGTATGAAGTTAGTACATCATCGTATATTTTTGGTACCTGAATGTGTAATTTTAGTAGATGAACGTGTAATTTTAGTACATGAACGTGTATTTTTAGAACATCATCATATTTGGTGAGCCTTTTGGCGTGCCATAACATAGGGTCAGTCAACTCGATAAAAAGTTCAAAGTTAAAATCTATTTCAAGTTTTGTTCAAATTCCCTTTAGTCGCCTCTTACGACAGTCGGGAAACACCGTAAGCACATTTTACAACCCCCAGCCCACAGGGCCAACCAAGAAGGGGCTCGCTTGGTTTTGTGGTGCCGACAACCCGCCAGTCGCAGTAACGGCCTCTTGTGTGCTTTATAGGCGAGAGTCGGGAACAAACTACTCACTTCACACGACCTCCTTACCCTACCTGGATGCAGTTTAACGTCAAGGAACATTAAATGCCTTGTTTAATATGTTATTGTTATTGTAACTGTTCTTATTCTATTCTTATTTTGTTCTTTGCAAATGTTGTTATCCGTTATTGTTAATATTACAAATTATGGAGTCGTCTAGAATCAGTGCCGTTTCAAGCCAACAAGGGAATTGAGGCAAACTTCAATATGTTCTACGTTGACATATTTTTTCGTCGACACGTTACCCTCCCTAGGAAACATAGAGCTGGGTCTCTGAAGGGAATCCAGTGCGGGTCCTGCATAACGCGCCTAATTGCCCCTGTTTGGGACCCCATAGGACCTCAGAAACTTGGAGGGACTTTTCAGGTAATGGAAACCCACAATAATTCCAAGCCAACAGTCCTACATTTTTAACTTAATATGTGCCCACTAGGCTCGGGATCTTTTTCCCTTAAACCCGCGCTTTGCCCCTGTGCCCACTAGGAGTCATAAGGCAAGCACCTGGGTCCCTTTTGCAAAATCAAAATATACCTACCGTGAGATTTGATTTTTTCACCGAGAGATATGCTTAGACCTCAGAGATTCCCCTGAACCCCCTCCCGTAAAAGGTAGTCTCTATCATGTACTCGTGCCTTCAATTTATCCACTCCCTCCATTTTTTTTTTTTTTTTTTTTACTCTTTGGTACCCCCAATGGCACTACTGCGTCATGGTCGGGTTTTTGACTTGTACATGAACAATAAAGTTGGAAAAACAATCAAGTGACCCAAAGTGGTAAATAAGCCGTTGGTATGTTGCCTTTAGATGATTTGAAATGGAATCGTAAAGCCCCAACAAGCCCCCCCCCCCCAAAAAAAAAAAAAAAAAAAACGTCAGACCTAATAGATTTCTCTCTACCAAATCTAAAAATCTTAAACAAACATTATTAAGTGCTTCGCGGCAATGCTGTATTCCATTCCAATCAGCTTCGTTCCTTGAGTCGGATTCTATCAATTCAAATTATGATAATTCATGCAGTGTTTCATGTCAAAAAGGACAACTTATATTTCAATCAATTTTAGGTTACCGAATTGCATCTCTTATTCATTGTACTAAATAGCGATTACATTTATCGCCGTTTTAATCTGCAAATTGAAATGTTGCCGCCAAATTGTCGTAATTTAACAAGCCAGTTATGTCATTTCATTTTGATGGCTATGCACATGCGCACTTCCTCCAATTCGTCGGGATAAAAAACCAAACCCGCACCTAAACAAATACTCCAAAATTTTAGTTAACGTGAAAATTTCGTGAAAATTTTTATCTTAATTCATCGATGATATAAGAAGGGCTTTCTCGTGTGGTTTCGCACAATGAATTGTGTCTAAATTGTCTTTTTGGATTTAAAATAGGGCACCTTATTCTGCCTTAAAGAAGGAGTGAGAACCCTATTTTCGTGTCAATTGGCTAGACAAGATAGTGTTGTTTGCATCTCCTGGCAGAAACAAAAGAACCCTGTACGCTACCCGACCTGAGCTCGGTTTGTGTATCCCAAGCTGTGCCACACAATTCTATGCGGCAAAGAATTACAGAATTCCCTTTTACAATGCCACTGCACAAATTATAGGTTAGACAAGCTGGGTACATCAAGGACCCTTTATAGAGTACATAAAAGTCCATAAGATGCGCTTAAGAGCCAAGCAGTCCAGCTTAGTCGTAATTGATGAGGTATCCATATCGTCGAACCATTACGCTAGCCGCACACTTACACGGCTTTGCACATCGCAACTCAACTCGACCGTCGGATCCCAACAGTCATATAATGTGCATGAGTTCACGACTGCGATTGGCAGTAGCGAGACCAGTTTTAAGTCGCACCGACTTCAATCGGGAAGCAACATGTTGGTTCTTCTCGTCTCGATTGAAGTCGGTGATACTTGAAACGGTCTTCAAGGCAGATTTGTCCGCAGGCATGGAGTTTGAGGACGCTTCAAAATTCGAGTTTCGTGTGTCACCCTTTCTAGGTCTGACGTCACGACGTTGTTTGCCGCAAGTTTACGTGTATGGCAAGCCATGTTGGACAAATGCACCATATTTTATCCCGGTATTAATTCGAATATATACCAGTATTAATTCTATTTAATACCGGTATATATTCCGACCAATCACAGGACAGGAAAACATATTGGTAATAATTCGAATTTATACCAGTATTAAACATAAAATATCCCGGTATAAATTTGAATATATACCAGTGTTAAATCGAATTTATACCAGTATTAATTCGATTTATACCAGTATTAAATCGAATTTATAAATCGAATTCATACCAGTATTAAATCGAATTTATACCAGAGGTAATTCGACTTTATTTATACCAGTATTTAATCGACCATTCAGAAAGGCTGAATGTTCCAGTGTTAAATTGAATTAATACCAGCATTAAATCGAAATTATCCCATTATTAATCCGAATTAATACCGGTATTAAATCAACCAATCAGGAAGCCAGAATATATACCGGTATAAATTCGAATATATCCCAGTTTTAATTCGAATATATCCCAGTATTAATTCGAATTAATACCAGTATTAAATCAACCAATCAGAAAGCCTGTACATATAAGTATTAAATCGAATTAATACCAGTATTGAATCGAATTAATACCGGTATTAAATTTACCAATCTGAAAGACAGAATATATACCGGTATAAATTCGAATAATACCGGTATTAAATCAACCAATCAGAAAGGCTGAATATATACCAGTATTAAATTGAATTCATCCCAGTATTAAATCGAATTTATATCTGGGTCGTTATTTAAGGGTAGAGGGAAATATTGGCGAACAATTCTTCTGGCCCAGCGCATAACGAGCGCACATAACGTGCGAACTTTCGCAGGTGGGATCCAGCAATGGCGCCGCCAAGAGTAAGGGCAGGGTGCACGTGCCACCCTGGGAAAGAGGGGGGTAAAAGGTTGAACTTGAAGTCAAGTGTGCCCAGGTGGGTTAGTCAGTTACATGGAGTTTTACGGCCCAGTTTCCAACCTTTGGTTTCAAGTCGAACCGGCTACGGTGGGCCCATTGGGTTTCAGGGCCAGAAGAAACCCCGGAATCTTCTGAGTTTTAGGATACTTGTGAGGTATTAAATTCGTCATTTAAGGGTATAATTCAAAAAATTAGTTGGGGATAACCCATAGCAAGAGTTTAATGGTAACAAAACAACTTACAGGACTGAATGTGGCAAACAATTTGAAAAAGAGGCAGGAGAAGGGTTTTGGGCGAAAAAATCGCCCAAAACACCTGGATATGCCATTTCCACGTTTCGTTGTTACTGATTAAACTGTATATCGAGCCGTAACAGAATGAAGTAAAATACTCTCGGAGTGTAAACAATGTAAACAGGTGCAGTTTCTAGAATATTTTGGAGAAAACCAAACCAACGCTAGAGGAGACCTTCGTCGCAGGATCCAAACTGGTATTCCAAGCGCGTAACAGTAATAAATTTTACGTGGTAATTTATTGATCATTTAGCATGTTGCTGATTTTTTTTTAATTGCAAACAAAAGCTTAAGATAAAGACTGTTTAGATATAGCAAGCATAGCCTTCTGCCATCTGAGGGGTCGCAATTTTTCAAAACTTTCTCTCCGCCCGGCGCCAGCCTATGGTTGTGAGTCTATGACACTGTGTGTGGTACATGTTCATAGTAGAGACAAGTGACTTCCATAATCAAGGCAGTTGGTCCATACACAGGTGTGAGATGTAGGCAGCCTTCTTCCTAACGTTACACAGGCACTGTAATTGAAATTCAGTTACTAGTGAACCTGTTCTTTACCGTTACTTACCCCCTCCAAGCAAAGACTCTTCAAACCAACATAGCCTAGTGTAATCAGAGTATGAGAAGAAGCATCTACAGGAGGAAACCTCCCACGCTCATGGGCGTATGGGACGGGGGTACAGGGAGGCACTCGCCCTCCCAATTCGGGCAAAAGGAGTTGGTCTATTCCAGTAAAACATGATTAACGGTGACATTATTCATGCAAAAAATGCTCTTGCCCTCTCACAGAAAATTACCCCGTACACCTATGCCCACACTCTTCTGGTTAACCCAGAACTGCCATTTTATGAACTATACATGGGCGCCCGCAGGTAAGGCAAGGGGGCACTTGCCCCTCCCCCGGGAAAATAAAAAATCTGAAAAAACGTATAAAAATCAAAGCAAAAACCCGAACAAAACGTGTTTTCCAAGTTTCTACGTCACAAATAGGCTTTACAAATGCCGTTTCCGGCGATCTGGGAGGCATTTTGGACTGAAATTTTAGCAAGTTTCATATGTCAATTCATGGTGACTCGGAGGTTTTGCCCCTATCTAGAAATTTTGCCCCTCCCCCCTGACTTTTTTCTGCGGACGCCCATGGCACTGTAAGTCAAAAATGAAAGACACATTTAAGCCCATAATGTAAACTTTTGAGCTTGTTGTATACTCCTTAATTTGTTTTGGATTGATTTGTAAAGCTCTCCTTGCAATTAAGATGAAATATTGGTTACAGTTATGATGTCATCACTATAATACAGAAAACCAGAACGCATACCCAGATGGGGGGTAAGGGTATGTTACATATGACTTCCATAGTTGAAGTGTTATGTCACAAAGAGATGGAGAGTGCAAATTTTGACACAAGACTGATTTTTCCAGAATATCTGTGTATTACTGGGCAACATAATAAGAAAATCATTCTTGTACTTGTGAGATAAAAAATGTGACAGGACTCCCCAAATGGCCAAAGTGTATTCACAACCACTGGTGATTAATTAATAACAATTACAAAGTAAAGTTCATAAGAATGAATGCTATGTGCAACTTCAAGAAAAAAAAAAACAAGTCTCGTTCAGCTGTTGTGGCTCAGTCTTGTTTTCCCTACTCCATTGCTTATGTGGAGCATCACGCACAACGGCAGTAGGTTCCATGTTTAGAGGAGTTGGTTTTTTTTTTTTTTTTTTTTTTTAAGGAAGAACTTTATTCCCATCTTGAAAATATATACATATGTACATATATATAAAACATAGGTTGGAAAATAAATATAATACTTACAAATATTTACGAACTAATTAATTCAACTTACAGTATCATTACATTAACATCATAATTCAATTCACTTATACATCACATTTTAAATTGGAAGGAAGAAATCTTCTTTTCTTTTTTTTCCTTGAAGGAAAAACTTTATTAAAACTCAAAGCAGAATATATACAAGGTGAAAAGATATTTACAATTATTTACATATTGGATCAACTAATTACAACACTATTACAGTTTACATAATTTTGTACATAAAGACAATAACACAGATTTGCAGACATTCAGACACTGAGATAGACTAACAAGTTAACAATATTGATACAATAAAACCATTGTCTAATAAATATTACCCACCTCAATACAAACAATAAGTTCCGCATTACTTCCTTCACCCCTTTCTTAAGGATTAATAATTAGTATTTGCCCATAAGAAGACAAAAAAAAAATAAAACGTTATGCAAAAAAGAACGAAAGTAACAACACAGACGTTAAATCTGAAAAAATAGTTTGTGATTTTCAATTTTTACAAAGGAACTTCCCTCAATCCACAAACTAAAAAATCTTGATGATGAAAGTCTAACATGATCCGCCATAACTCTTAACTTTATCTCGTTAATGATATCAGATCTCATCTGAGCTCCAGTTTTAAAAACCTTCTGAAAAACAGCAATACATCTAGATTTCCACACTATAGATTTACAAATACAAAAAATATACCAAATCCTGTTGAAAGTTACACGAGGTATTTTCTCCTTAGTGAAACCATACAAAAACAAATTAAGATTGATATCAATATTATTTTTGTATAACCTTTTAAAAACATTATCTACCCAAATAATTACAGGATTAATTTTGGGACACTCCCAAAATAGATGATTAATAGATTCAACCACATTACAGCATTCATATGGACAAATACCATCCCCCAATCCCCAACGAGCTATCCTTTGACCAGTTGCTAAAATGTGGTGACACAAGCGCCACTGAAAATCCATTAACTTGTTATCCAGTATTTTATTAAAAGCTGAACTCCAGATACTTTTCCAAGGAAAAGAAGGGTGATCCTGAACCACTTTAACACTAACTAACTCCCCCTTTTTAAACGCTTTTACGATAGACTTGGTTGTTGTACAAATATCCAAAAACAGGGAATCAAGAGAATGCAACAAGATAAGAAGGTCACAAGCATAAAGTAAAAAGTGACTACAAACAGGGAATTTGGCCTCATATTAGACCAAACAGAAGGAAAGACTCTACGAAGTTTAGAGGCCATAAAAAACCTGGCCAAAATGAGATACAAAGGAGGATCACCAGTAAGAATTGAGAAAAGAGGTTTAACAAAAAGAGCATCCATCTTAGTCTTAAAATTATCCAGACCTAAACCACCCACAGCTCTGTCTAAAGTGACGGTTTTTCTTGAAACTAAGTCCGGTTTCTTGTCTCCCCACAGAAAAGCAAAAACAATCTTATTAACCTTCCGGAGAACATTTTCTGGGAGTGGAAAAACGGGAGCAACGAAATAAAACAGGGGAAAAATAATCGTATTAATAATGGCCACCTTCCCCAGCAGGGAAAGATGACAGCCCGACCAACGTTGAGCACACATAGTGGCTTTCTTAAGTATGACATCCCAGTTTCCTTGAACAGACTCATCAGTTCCAAATGTGACTCCAGTAACTTTAATCGCAGAACTACTCCATACAATATTAGAAGGAAGACAATGGAAGGTGTCACTAATAACGAAACCATGGGATTTATTCAGATTAATATTACCCCAGTAGCCTCCTGAAACAAGTCAAAAGCTCGTAAAAAGTGATGGATATCATTATCACAACACGCCACGCAGGTGGCATCATCAGCATACTGAAGAAGCTTAACCTTCTTTCTACACCCAGGAAGATTGAATCCCCGAATGTTACCATTATGATTAACGTAACATGCGATAGGTTCAATATACAGAACATAAAGGAGGGGAGAGAGAGGACAGCCTTGCCTCACCCCACGGTAAATACGAACAATTTCAGAGAAGAACCCATTAACTAAAATACGACTGTTGATATTGTTGTATAAAATAGTGATCCATTGAATAAATTTCTCACCGAAGTTAAGTTTAATCAGTACCTTTCGAAGAAATTCCCAGTTCACCTTGTCAAACGCTTTTTGCTGATCGATGGAAACTAAGGCACAGGGATTCATTTTATCGTAAGAAAAATTGATAATATCCCTGATCAGATGTAAATTACTATGAATAGATCTGCCAGGGACAGCACAAGTCTGAAACTCGTTCACGATGGAGGGAAGAACTTTGGAAAGTCTGATTTGAAAAATTTTGGAAATAATTTTATAATCACAGTTCAGCAATGTCACAGGACGCCAATTAGAAGGGTCCTCTCTATCGCCACCTTTCGGAAGCAACGTGATAATTCCAGAACGTTGGGAAGGAGACAAGGTCTCAGAATTATAAATTTCATCAAAAACATCAAGTAAATCTTTACCAAGAATGTCAAAGAACGAGCGATAAAATTCATAAGGGAGACCATCACTCCCTGGCGATTTGTTATTTGCAGACAGAGATATTACATTCCATACCTCATACAGCGTGATAGGACGCTCTAAATTATCCTTTTCCTCCTTGCTTAATCTTTTATGCAAACTATTGATAAACATTTCTTGAGTATTTCCATTTAAGGAAGCTTGTTCCGAGTAGAGATCTTGGTAAAAACCTGAAAAATTCTCAACATATCATCGACCTTATCACACACAATACCGTTTTGGTCCCGAACAGACTGGATAGTTTTATGTCTCGCCTTAGTATGTTCATTCTTATAAAACCAGGCTGAAGGCTTCTCCCCATCTGCCAAGTACTTGACCTTAGTACGAATGCATGCACCTTTAATGTCATCGTTAACAATACATTCAATTTCTTCAGAACTAGCATGTAAACACCGATCCTGTAAATCCTTTGCATGTGCTCTTTTCATACGAGCTGTCTTCACACTATGACGAATAGCAAGATATTTGATACGAACTTTAACATCCTCCCACCAATCTAATTTAGAGTTAAAACCCTCTTTCAATGTGGACCACAACTGATAGTACGTACGTAGGTCCGAACAAAAGTCTTCATTGCCGTTAAGTACAACATTATACTTCCAGTAACCTTTGCCCATACTCCTAGGAGTGCAAGGAAGATGGAAGTCAACAAAAACCGGATTATGATCACTGAAGGGAAACGGAGAGGAAGATGCCCTAATTATCTTACAATCTCTGGGAATATAAATCCTGTCAATCCTAGAACTTCTGTTCAAGCGAGACCAAGTATGACCTGGTGTAGACGGGTACATACTTCTATAGCTGTCCACAAGCCGATACTCGGATACAAATTGATTCAACTCAGTAGACCCAACAAAAGCAGAGTTATTTTGGCTTGTACTACAACGATCAATATTATTTGTGACACAATTAAAATCCCCTCCTAGAACAACAGGGCAGCTCCCTCTTGTGAATGCATAAAGATTTTCAATGAACTTGGTCCTATCAGCCGGAGGGTTAGGGGCATGGACATTACACAACTTTAAAGGAAAACCGTTAACCGAGCAGCACAACGAGATGCAACGACCAACATTATCATGTTTAATCTGAGACACCCTAAAGTCTACCCTACTATTGAAAATGATGGCAACACCGCCTGAGTGATTAGATAAACTAGGAGAATAAAATACACGCCCACCCCATTGTTTCTTGAAAAACGAAAAATCCTCTGGTGTAGAAAGAAATAGCTCTTGCAAGAAGATGATATCAGCATTTACAATTTTGCACCAATGAATAATACGATTACATTTAGTTTTGTCTCTTAATCCATTAACATTTAATGTAGCAATTGAAAGACTAGCGAAAATTAATAAGATGAAAATATACATTACACGATCAGGGCTTGGTCTTTTTCAAAAAATAGTTATCAAAAAATTCAATATCTCGTTTTGCAACAAAGTCAGGATGGTTGTCCGCAATATGTTGGATCCATTCCTTGGGAGAAGAGAGATTCAACGAACACTTCCTCCAAACGCACGGGTACTTAGAATCCTTTAATTTCGGATGATAAACCGAGATATGATTGATTAGAGCCTTATACTCCGAGAAAACCTCCTTACAACTTTTGGCCACACAGGCATGCCATGGTTCACTTTCAAGAAATATTTGCGTCATTTTAATAAGGTCAGAGGGATTCTCTGTTGGAAAACGGATTCTTGAACGAGACCTCTCTAACCTTCTCAGGGGAAGAGGCTGGGACGAGCTTTTCTTTCTCAGTGATGAAGACTTGTTAGACTTGACAGATACAGAAGGTTGAGACAAAGACATTTTAGAGCGAGAGGTTTCTTGAACAGTTTCATCATTTACTGCAGAAGGAACAAAGACCTTAGAAGGGCCGCACGGTTCTGGACAATCAACTGCCCAACTTTGGGACACAAAATCTCCACAGTCACTTTCCCCCTGGCTTTCAAAAAGCTCCTGCTGAGACCCATTGAAATCCGGAGTGCACTGGGAATCGGGGATAACGAAGGGACCCTCCGAGTCCATGGTACTGAGCTGAGTAGAGGGACCAACATCCAATTTAACTTGAACTTCAGATAGAGCAAGGTTGCCCGAGGGCTTCGAAGGGCCTGATTGATCCACAACTTCAGGAAGAGCACTAACACCAGAGGGCTTCAAAGGACCAGATTGCTCCACAACATTAGTCACGCTGCGCTGAGGCAAGGGGTCCTCAGTTCCCATTTTGTCATGAGTCACTGAAGGAGAGTCATTACCAGAAGACACCTTGGGATCCGCCTGGACCACAACATTAAACTCACAGTTCTGGGTTGGAGGACCGTCAACTACCATTTCGTCGAGAGACTCAGGCTGTTCCTGATCATCCGAAGACCCTTTATTGTCAGAATTCTCCTCACTGCTTGGAAGGTTCACAATTGATGCACCCCCTTTAATCCAAACACCGGGTTGCGGCTTGATGACGTTTGCAAAGGAGATATTGCAATCCCGATAATTATGTCCAACTTTATTACATATTGTGCACTGAACCTCGTTCACACAGTCCTTAAATTCATGACCAAGTTGAAGACATTTCCTACATTTAACATTCTCACAATTGTGAACATCATGTCCTCTTTCATTACAATTCAGGCAGGTCCTGGGCTGGCCATGGTATCGAACCCAACAGTCTCTTCCAGCGAAGCGTAATGATGACGGAATATCCTTTGAAAGAACGATAAAATATCGCCGTATTCCATTGAAAATATTAGGATAGTCAGCGTAAGTTAGAAACCTGCCACTTTCCACTTTCCCATATCGACTTAAAATGAGTCTCACGATGTTATCATCTAGTTCGTATGGCACGTGAAGAACAGTAACCACTGTCGCAGAACTAGTATATGAGTAAGCTGTGCATCCTTTGGCACTAGACAAAGCAGGCCAATGCTGCTTCTTCAAAGAAACGGTTCGAAAAGTCACGTCCAACGCACGACCGGGTAAATCTTGCACCGAAATCAAGTTATTCGTACTAACACCATACTCTGTCAAAAACTTAAAAACTTCCACTTTGCCGACATTGGAATCAAAACACAATTGAATTGACTTGTCTCTCAGCAAAGTCTCCATCTTTGCTGACGCCATTTTGGAAAAAATCTTCTTTTCTTGACTCATATACATATGTACCTACGAAAATTGGAAAATAAATAAAATGCAAGTGTTAACAGTAATTACAGTATTAGAGGATTTGGTTTTACTCGATCTGGGAATCGAACCCTGGCCTTCCACGGGGGGGGGGGGGGGGGGGCGAATGCTCTACCGTTAGACCAAACACGCGGTCTTGCCACAAGGAAGAGTTACGAACTTACATTTAATTGCAAGTATTAAATCAAATATCATAAGAACTAACACAGGAATATATATTAGTGTAAAAATAGTTTGCAAAATCATTTCAAATGATAATTTCAGACCCATTAAGTCTTTAATTCTAAATTAAGCCCCGCGCAGAGATTAATAATTTCGTTTGTATTAAGTATAATTATTTGGAAATACTTTAAATTGTTCGGAACGATCCTTTTTAACCGGCGGCCGATTGAGATATAATTATAATAAATATGGTCCTAAGTAATGCAGTTTGTGAAGAAAAACATCACGTGATTCACTGTTACTATGACTCCTGGCACACATGTGATGAGGTCAGCAGTACAGAAATTCCTCCACCAGATTGTCAGGGTGTATACAATAGGGTGTCTAATAAAAGCGGTGTGTACAAAATAAAACCAACAACGTGGCAACGAGAACCGTTTACAGTTTTTTGTAACATGACAGATGGAGTAGGGTGGACGGTGAGTATTTAACGCATTAAAGGCCTATTTCCCTCAGTCAAACAGTATCAATTCTCCTAACCTTCTTACTTAAGTTCCTCCCACTATAAACTGACATTCATCCTCATCCAAGCACAAACTGAGTTTACTGCTTCAGGGTGAGTATAGGAAAGCTTACTGTGTATAATCAAAACACTCTCAGCACAGTTCATGATGTGTAATATAAGCTTTGATATTCTGCATTGTTTGAATTAGCTGTCAATCATAGAGCCCAGTCAATTGAGAATTTAGATTATCGCCTACAAGAATTGTAGTTTGGGGCGAGATGATTGGCCATATAAGTTTTATGTGATGATAACTGTTTAGCCAAGTATGTTAATAAATTCATTCAAATGTAGTAACCCTCTGTTAAAAATCCCCAAAGAGTCATTTTCAATATAAGTCAATTGTTTCTGGCTTTGTAAATAGCTATAGGGTGATATTTTTACTGCTCTATAAAGGTATTTCAACGTCGTGTTAACGGATCTCAGGACTTTTTCCTTGATTTGAATAATTACAAAAATGGCTTTGGAGTATTGCGTCATGAATTTTGGCTTGGTAACGACAAGATACATAGTTTGACTACCCAAAAGAGTTACGAGCTTCGAATTGACATTACCAACAACGCTGGGGTTCCATTTACCTTTGTATATGATTCGTTTAGTATTAGTGATGAGAGCGATAATTACACATTGAATCTGGGCAACTACAAAGGGAATCTATGGACTGGTAAGTTCTCATCATTATTTTTTCGGATTGTCCAACGATAGACTCCTCCTTTCGTCCAAATTTTCTTGCGAAATATGACGCACTTATTGTGTACATTACACAATAGCTAACTTCAATACACAATAGCTAACGTGATTCTTTGTTAGCAATGATTGGACTGAATTTGTAACACTTCTGTTTGTTGGGGTCGGTACTGGCACCTTTTCTATGGGTTAGGATGGATTGAACTAGTGTTGTGCTTGTTACTTATAATTTCCTGTTCATATGCTTATGTGTCACTATTTTTAGCTTGCGATGCCCAACTTAAGTTTTTCTCGATTTATCTTCCTCCATCTTGCAATTAGTTTCCCCGCATAAGTACCGGTTTTGCTCGGAAGATATTTCAATGTAAAGTCAAGAAGTCCAAATAAACAAATTTTACTACCACAATCGTTCAAAACAGTGCAGGAAGATGCATAAGGAACGAGGCCACAAGCTTCCAAAATCTCCCCAAAGCGTCCCATTTTCACTGGGTAAGATTAGTAGCTCCATGGTAAGATATACGAAACCCAGCTGTACTGGAACACAATACTTCCATGCTAACACGAAAGAACATCTTCGCCAACGGTTCTTGCACCTAAATTTTACACCATTGACCAGCTGACCTCGGTTTGTATTTCAGCGAGAACGAAAGTTAAGCTAATGAAAGAAAGCGGAGATGTTTTCTCACTGAAAAAGTTTTGGGGAAGTCTCCGCACAAAGAAAACAACTTAGCAAAAACATTTCTCGGTAGGGGTAAATAACTAAATCAAAACCTAAGTATGAAAAGTTTCCCGAAAGCAGGGAGAAAAATTTCTTTAGATGTGGGCAGTCCAAAATAGCCTTTAAGGGATGGGTTCAGGGAAGGGGAGAAGAGATACACTTGATAAATTACAAGCCAAAAGCGAAGTTTGCGGTCATAACTACTGAATGAATTTAAGGTGTAGATGAGCTTTGATGGCCCACTGTTAGTAGTCAATTTTGTGAGTTGGGCTGAACTTGACTTTGAGGTGTTGTTTATAGAAAACAAATGAACAGTTAGTTAATCTGTAACATTTGGGCTGGTTGAAGTTGTTATCTTCAGAGTAATGGAACCTGAAGTGTGATTTTTTGGTACAAACCAGGGGGCAGAAAATGAAAGACACATGAATTACAATTTCTAATTATATTGTCATGCTAACTTGTGAGACATGCAAAAAACAATCAAGGTTCTGGTTTGCAAGGCGATGAAAATGGACGGCTTTAAAGACTTGCAAAATGTGGTTGGCAAGAAAATCATAAGAAAATACAATGGTATAATTTTCATAGTAATTAATATCAATGGAACCTTTACAAAAAAGGTGAGGCAATTAGTTCCAAATTTGCAGGTTTTCACATGTTCTTCCCAGGGGTTATTACAGGTTTTTGCATGAAAACCTGTGTTTTCCCTTGATATTGACGCCGAGATTCAAACAACAAACAGCTTATTAAACAAAGTAGCCTAATTGCAAAGTTTTTCTTCGGGCCTAACTTTAGGCTGTGAAAATAGCGAGGGAGACTCAGTAACTTGTACACTACGATGCGGTTTAAGTGACGCAACGAAATGATTCAATGAAAATCACGCTTCTGTTGTCACTGCGATAAAGAACAGAAAGGTCGACCGGATAAGTGACCTATTAGAAGGTCCAGTGTCTTCTACTTATTCATAGGGATTAAAGAGTGTATCTTTGGCCAAAAAGTTCCTAACAATTTGTACCAAAGGTATCGCTGAAGTTTCCGAATGGTAGACAAAGCTTTAAAAATAATTTAAAACAAAATTTTTGTGGAAGTGTTGATGTACAAATCAAAATAAATGTTAGGCTCTATGCAAGAGACACGGCAATATTTTACTGCTTTGCTCTCTGTTGATGTAAGGTCACAACCATGCATTGTGCATGCTATTACGTAACTGCGGTTGAAAAGCCGGCCCGACAAGTGACCTTTTAGACGGTGCGATGGCTTCCACTTAAATAATAGGGAGTAAAGCTGTATCTTGAACTAAAAAATACCTCACAATTCTTATCGAGAGCATCAAAGTACCATTTACCATGAATAACGAATAGTAAAATTATAATTGTAAGCAAAAATGCTGACAAAGTCCTGATGTATAAATGTCAGTCACTTTGTAAAAACATGACAATATTTGACTATGCCCTGCTATCAAGTAATGTACAACCGCTTAGTGCAACAAAACTTTATAAAGATTGCTACACTTTACGGAAGGTACACATATTTCTGACGGCCCCATGTGGACATATTTTCGAGAGAAATTTGATGTTTATGCAATTATGCAATCAAAAATTATAAATATACCCGATGAAAGTCACAGTATTCTTTCAAAAAGGAACAAACAGCCACACATTGCAATATATTTTTGGTGTCCAGCAATGTCATTCACACAATTGTCCCTCTTAACAATGATCTACCCTAGCAACAACGACCTCGATGATCCAAAATGAAGACAGGCTTTGGCTTGGTACTATTCTGCTGAAAACAAGGCAAAACGAAGAAATAATTTTCAATCGTTGAGCTTACAAATCATAGCTTGAGACAACACTAAAATGCACGATCCTACACATGTTTTGCAAAAGTGTTGTCTGCATGAGTCCAATGGATTTCCCTTTCGGGAAACCAAAAATCAGACTTTGAAGCTATTATGAAAAACTGGTATCGATAGTGAAAGCGCGAAATGGTTCTGCCTCATGTTATGAAACCATGCCCATGAAATTGAGCGTGATCATGGTTAGCGTACCCGAATTCCTCTTCTAAACTTTCAGTGGTCTCTTTATGTTTCCGGAAAATGAACAATAGCTTGTCAAATACAGGCGTAATCGATGTTAAAATTCACTATAAAATTGGACTTAAGAAACAGGAAACACACGATTGGATGTGCAATACCTACCAAGGATACTTAGGCTCGTACCCCTGCAGACGGTCAGTCCAAAACCATTTTATTTGATTGATGTTAAGAAAGTTTAAAGCTAAATACTCATTTTAAATAAATATTATATCTGGCAAAAGGCATTTCATTTTTCAAAAGATGAAGCCGTTACCACACTTTCAACTCTTTGATTTTACCAATTTCCTAGCTAAATTCTAATCCAAAACGCAATTCAAGTGCTTTAGGGCGCCGTGGGTTGTTCATTCAAGTCCTGCCTTGTTCATTCTGTTTTGGACAAGATGCCTCATTTCAATTCCCTCTCTGTACTTCCTCATATATTTCATGAGATAGAGGAGTTGTGTCTAGCACATTTTTTCCTTGCGCAGGCCGGGAGTAATAATTGCAAAGAACTTCATGGAATAGTTGGTATAACGGGCTGTATGAAAGCATATATATTTAAATGACTAATGGACAATTTGAAATTAATGTGAAGGAGTTTTAGTATGCCTCTTGTTTTTATCTCCTTCACAGGTGAAAGGATGGAATACAACAATGGTTCAGCTTTTTCAACTCGAGACAGAGACAACGACATGTGGCCAGGTGGTGACTGCGTCACTTATAAGTACATGAATTCTCCTTGTCTATCTCAGTGCGCTACCAATGGTTCTTGGTGGTTCAAACAATGTAGTAGCGTTTTTCTAAACAGTCCATACGGCAACTGTTTGTTTTGGGATGGACTTCTTGGGAGCCCTTGCGGGGTCACATACACAGAGATGAAAGTGCGCCCAATTGATTTACACATAAACTTAACTTCAAGTTGATAATTTAGAACATGTCACATTAAAAACAACCCTAGTCAAACTAAGCACAATTTCGTGTTCTTTGATGTAAGATTCCCCTTTTAATGTAATTTTTGTTATAAATCTTTTTCATTTTAAGATTGATATCATGATTGTTTCTATTTTCCTTATTGACCGATTTCTTGAGCAATTAATAGATGGTTTCCACTGGAGAAATCGCTTGCAACAGATGGCTAGGGACGTCGTTTGGGGGGGACAGGGGGACATGTACCCCCACTTTTCTGAGTGGAGGGGAACTAACATAAAAGTCCCCTACCCCACTTTTTGTGACGTGAAACTTAAAAATTAGATACTACCAAAAAGACTATACATGTAGGTTAAGAAAGGTGTCCTCTACCGATTACGATCTACTGGTTTTCTGTATCAATAATTTCACATGTTTGCTTTGCAAATCCCCCAAATTTTCAAGCGCTCCGCGCGCTTGCAGTCTCAATGATGACCTTTTTTCATTTGCATATCAAACATATATTATTCATCGGTCTCTATGATTATGTCCATTGTTCGTGTACATAGGGCAGCAGGTGTGGTTATGAAGGAGCACAATATTTAAGAAAATGAATAAGGTGAATCGCTCCCTACTATGTTTTAATGAAATCTGTGGTCTTTAGTGAATGACCAGCCTGGCAGGCTGAAATTGGCAAACAGATTTTAAGGAAACTGAAAATTTCTCGGTGCACAGTCTGCATGCAACTTTTTATGAAAAATGTATGATTTCTAATGCAAAATTTTGACACGCTTACATCATTCATTTGTATAGCGATTCGACCATTTCGTATTCAGACCATTATTAGAGAAGTAAAATCACACAGACGTTTTCTAGATAAGAGACTTCAATCAGGAATTAGAGGTACACCTCCATCCTCTGTCTGCAGATAGTGCATGATGAGACGTCTGTCGAAAAAACATATTTTAATTATTTTTGTATCAACAATCTTACACCGGTAGGCTTATGCAACGGTGTCTCAGTAGCAACATGCCAGTGGGTACCATTCCCACCCCTCAGTCTGTGATTTTTCCCGTAGTAGATTGAAGTACGCTTTTGATCAAGTCGTTGATTTATTTTACCTTCTTTCCATTACAAATGGTTCCTTACTATTAGAACTTTTGCACAAATCTTTCGCAAACAATGACAATTTTCGTTGTGATTCTAATAACTTAGAGTGCACCCCGTATTTAAATTGACCGTATAGTCCGTTGAAGTGATTACCCACACTTTAAAGATCATGTCTGAAAACTTTAGTGTCCTAGTAACTCAAACTTTTGAAACATCTAGCACCATTTTACATCTGGGCCCCTTCTCTCAGACACCCAAAGGCGTAGCTATAGGGGCAGGCGGCTCTGAAAGAAAAAGAATTCGGAAATTTGCTGTTTGTGGAACCAGTCTATTGTGTGGTTTTGGCACATGAAATTCCGAAATCTCCCCCTTTAAAAGCTTCACATTCGTCATTATTTTTCTCAAAGAAGCAAGATTTCTCGAGCGCTTCGGGCGCCACAAATTGCGATTCCTATGCAGCAGTGATCGCTCATATACCTTGAGTAAAATTTTTCCGAGCTCTGGACTTTGTAAGTGAAAAAAACGGAAATTTGCTATATGTGACACCAGATCCTCAAGTGACACCAGTAACCACAGTGTTGTTTTCATGAATTTTCTTTAATAAAATTCAAAATGTTCTTCAGTATAAGCTCGTGACACAAAAAATTTCGTCAGAGAGCCTCATTTCGTGGGGGTTGGATAACAATATTCAGCAACAATGATCCTTGGTCGCCGTTCAATCTCAGATTTTTCTTTTCAAATGTTCTTACAGGAAACCCAGAATCCCAAACTTGAGGCTGCAGTACAAGCTCCAGATTTTCAAATATTGGAAAATGGCAAAAATTTGACACTCGAAAAATGGTAAAAAATAGTAAAATCTGAATGCTTGTCCACCCCCTCCACCCCGAAAAAATGTCTAGCTACGCCGCTGTACACACCTTACCAGGAAAAGAAAAAATTTAGGCCAGATGCCCCCCATTTGAAAACCAAATAGGCGCCCCTGCAGATGACTTTTATATAACCAAAATGGCATGAATTTATACCGCTTAATTTATCTGTCCAACAAACAGATTCTTGTCAGAAAAAAATGTTGTTGGGACAGTAGTGGTTTCTCAAATTTACCATGATATTTCATAGATAGACAATACAAACTGACAGCTCTGATCAAATTTCAGGTTGCGAGAACATATGTTGACGTAACTGCTTAAGGTGATTATCAGTTATACTTAACAATTGTAACGAGATTAGTTCCCACCCTGTAACGACCTCTCATATTTTGGTTGAATATTCCTTCTGAAGGGTGACTTTTAAAATTTAGAGAACTGCACCTATTTTTGGAGGCAAAGTATTAAGTATAAGAGTTAAGGGTTCGTTTATGTTAGGATTTTGTGGTACGTGTGTAGTCTAGTGGTTGTGTTATTTAACGTAAGTCCTTTTGTTTAAGTGTTGTGTTAATTCTTTATGATTGGTGTTCATTATTACTAGTCTTGGTCTGGTCGTCGTCCGATGTGGACCTGTACATGCACTGCTATGTTAATCTGTTGGAAAAACACGTTTTTTTTTTTTTTTTTTTTTTTTTTTTTTTTTGAGGAAGGTATCGTGGACCTTGAAGCATGTCTTTTTCTGCTCTCTAGCCTTCTTCTTAATAAACAATCTCCAGCCAATTCCCGACTACTATTTAATATCGTAATAAATCCGCCAGCCATGCTGGAGCCCAGCCGTTTCCCCACGCCTACATTCTGGTGCCAGCCGGCGGAACTACTATCTGACGGTATATTCTGTGACAGCGAGTGTGTGAGTTTTTATGAAACTGTTTTATGTACCCTGAAGTTTGCGACGGAGAGGGACACGCCCGTCCACGTGTATCATCCTCTTCTTTTCTTAACTGTACTTTACATAATGTTCCAGGAGAAGTTTCATCTCAGTTACTGTACCTCTCATTTTTACCATTCACCAAGACACATATATTCCCGTTAATTGCATAATGAATTATAAATATCTACTGAACAAAGGCAACAACAGAAATTAAGCAATATTAGGCAAA